>OZ014519.1:634734318-636096349 GCA_963966055.1 Lathyrus aphaca
TGGGATTTAATAAAGCTCAAAAGTTTGAGGCTAGCACCAGCAAAACAACTTCAAATCCCATGAAGTCAAACAAGATGTCCAAACAGATGTCTCAACATCATGACAAGAACATGATGAAAAAGAAGTATCAAAGATGGAGATGCCATCATTGTGGAAGGTTTGGTCACATCAAACCTTTTTGCTATAAGCTGCATGGACATCCAAATCAGAGGTATCAGCAACCCCCTAAGCAGAAGACAGAGGTAACCAAGAAAGTGCTGCATGGACATCAAAATCAAAGATATCAGCAACCCCCTAAGCAGAAGACAGAGGTCATCAAGAAAGTATGGGTACCTAAAGCTAGTCTTCATGCTGATCAAAGCTACAAATACATGCCCAAGAACAAGTTCAACAATCAACCTTGGAGCTATAAAGATGGACACTACACAGGGCAGAGGCATCAAAGTAAACCTCACAACAGGCAAAAATGGTCAAAGAAGGTTGTTGCCTATATAGCTCATACATCTCTCAGAGTATCAGCTAAGGAAGACTGGTACTTTGACAGTGGATGCTCAAGGCACATAACTGGATTGAAGAATCTGCTGGTAGACTTAAAGTCACACTCATCCAGATATGTAACCTTTGGAGATGGAGCAAAAGGAGAAATCAAGGGAGTTGGGACTTTGGACTGCCCAGATGTACCAAGACTAGATGATGTGCTACTGGTAAAAGGATTGACTGCTAACTTGATCAGCATAAGCCAATTATGTGATCAAGGTTACAGTGTAAACTTTACCAAAACTGAATGCATAGTGTCTGATAAAGAACAGAAGGTTGTCATGAGAGGAGCCAGATCAAAAGACAACTGCTATATGTGGGAACCTCAAGATTTCAGTCTCACATCAACTTGTTCCTTAGCCAAAGAAGAAGAAGTGAAGCTGTGGCACCAAAGACTGGGTCATCTTCATCTCAGAGGAATAAAGAAGATCATATCTATGGAGGCTGTAAGAGGTATTCCAAGACTGAAGATTGATGAAGGTAAAGTGTGTGGGGAATGTCAAATAGGCAAGCAAACCAAGATGTCACATCCAAAGCTCCAACATCTGACAACTTCCAAAGTTTTGGAATTATTGCATATGGATCTTATGGGACCAATGCAGGTTGAGAGTCTTGGTGGAAAAAGATATGCATATGTGGTTGTTGATGACTTTTCAAGATATACATGGATAAGTTTCATCAAAGAAAAGTCTGATGTGTTTGATGTATTCAAAGATCTGTGCCAAAGAATACAAAGAGAAAAAGCAAGCTGTGTGGTCAGAATAAGAAGTGACCATGGAAAGGAGTTTGAGAATAAAAAATTCTCAGATTTCTGTTCTTCAGAAGGAATCAATCATGAGTATTCTTCTCCTATCACTCCTCAACAGAATGGGATTGTTGGGAGGAAAAACAGAACTATCCAAGAGTCAGCAAGAGCTATGATTCATGCTAAAAAGTTACCACTGTACTTTTGGGCTGAAGCTATGAACACAACATGTTACATTCACAATAGAGTCACTCTAAGAAAGGGAACTTTGTCCACCATCTATGAAGTCTGGAAGGGCAGAAAACCTACAGTCAAATACTTTCATGTGTTTGGAAGTAAATGTTACATTCTGGCTGATAGGGATCAAAGAAGGAAGATGGATCCTAAAAGTGATGAATGGATTTTCCTTGGATACTCCATAAATAGCAGAGCCTACAAAGTATTTAACTCCAGAACCAAGGTTATAATGGAGTCAATAAATGTGGTCATTGATGATGCCTCTGCAGATGTAGCTGATGATGTTGGAACATCTGCTGACAGTCAGACTGAAGTTGAATTAAAGAGTGATAATCCTGACTTCACTCTAACTGAGGCAAGGACAAAACAATCCAACAAACCTCCCTCCATCAGAATCCAGAAAGATCATCCTAAAGATCTGATAATTGGTGATCCAAATAGTGGTGTAATCACTAGATCAAGAGAGATGATTTCAGGCTCCTGCTTTGTTTCAAAGATAGAACCTAAAAACATCAAGGAAGCTCTGAATGATGAGTACTGGATCTCTGCTATGCAAGAAGAATTAGGCCAGTTTACAAGGAATGAAGTGTGGGATCTTGTTCCTAGGCCTGATGACATAAATGTGATTGGCACTAAATGGGTGTACAAGAACAAGTCAAATGAGCAGGGAGTTGTTACAAAGAACAAGGCTAGACTTGTAGCTCAAGGATACACACAAATTGAGGGAGTAGACTTTGATGAAACCTTTGCACCAGTAGCAAGGCTTGAATTAATCAGACTACTTCTAGGAATTGCTTGTATCCTAAAGTTCAAGCTATTTCAAATGGATGTTAAAAGTGCCTTTCTAAATGGGTACCTAAATGAGGAAGTATATGTGGAGCAGCCTAAGGGATTTGTTGATCCAAGCTGTCCAGATCATGTATACAAACTAAGGAAAGCTCTTTATGGTCTGAAGCAAGCCCCAAGAGCATGGTATGAAAGACTGACCACTTTTCTCATAAAACAAGGGTACAAGAAACGTGGAATAGACAAAACCTTGTTTGTGAAGGATGAAGAAGGAAATGTCATGATTGCTCAAATATATGTAGATGACATAGTCTTTGGTGGGATGTCAGACAAGATGGTTAAACATTTTGTTACTCAAATGGAATCTGAGTTTGAGATGAGCCTAGTAGGAGAACTAACCTACTTTCTTGGACTGCAAATCAAGCAGATGGAGGACTCCATGTTCATATCCCAAAGCAAGTATGCAAAGAACACTGTCAAGAAGTTTGGGATGGACAATGCAAGTCACAAAAGAACACCTGCCCCACTCATTTAAAGCTGACAAAGGATGACAAGGGTGAGAATGTGGACCAAAGCTTATACAGAAGCATGATTGGAAGCCTATTATATCTGACTGCTAGCAGACCAGATATAGCTTTTGCAGTAGGTGTATGTGCAAGATATCAAGCTGAGCCAAAAGTAAGCCATCTAAACCAGGTTAAGAGGATTTTGAAATATGTCAATGGTACTTGTGACTATGGCATAATGTACTCTCATGGATGTGAACCAATTCTCACTGGCTTTTGTGATGCTGACTGGGCTGGAAGTGCTGATGATAGAAAGAGCACATCAGGAGGATGCTTCTTTTTAGGAAACAATTTGATTTCTTGGTTTAGTAAGAAACAAAATTGTGTATCCTTATCCACTGCTGAAGCTGAATATATTGCAGCTGGTAGCAGTTGTTCACAGTTGGTATGGATGAAGCAAATGCTCATAGAATACAATGACCCACAAGATGTCATGACATTGTACTGTGACAATTTAAGTGCTATTAACATATCAAAAACTCCTATCCAACACAGCAGGACTAAGCACATTGATATCAGGCATCATTTCATCAGAGATCTTGTGGAAGAGAAGGTGATCTCATTAGAACATGTAGCCACAGATCTGCAATTGGTTGATATATTTACTAAAGCTTTGGATGCTACCCAATTTGAAAACCTAAGGGGTAAATTGGGAATCTGCTTATGTGAAATATAGAAGTTATGGAGAAGTGCCAACATATCCTATGACATCGTGTGGCATGATCACCAGATGGCAGCACCAGTCTGGTCAGTAACTCTGTGTATTCCACTCTTAAGAATTCCACTAGTAACGGATTTTATAAAAGCTCAAACGTGCTCTCAGCTCTTCACCTCCTCACTATCTCCTCAAAATGATTTGCATGCTAAAGCTGATTTTCTAAGCTCCTCAAAATCAATCAAACCTAACTCATCTTCCACTTCATTCGAAAAATGTCTCAACATCAAAACCCTAACATCATGGATGAGGGTCTCAACCAAGAAGATGTGGTGCATGTAACCCCAATCTCTATAGTGCCAATGGATACTACTCCTGTAGACGAAATCAGAGGAAGTGTCCCTATTGCTCAAAAACCTAGAACTCCAAATGTGAGAAGAGCAAAGGAACCTGTGTTCAGCAAAAGCAAGGGGACTCCTTCATCTACAAGCACCCCCCCCAAAGCTTCTGACTATGTGGATGCATCCATCAAGCATCTTGTGAACAGGATTTTATCTGAACAAAGAGTGGTGCGTGGGGTATCTGTTCCCCTGAACAGCATGCCTGCTCCACAAGAAGAACAAAGCAATCAGGCTGAAGAGGACACTCCTGCTCAACAGGATGTCCCAATAAATGTTGAAGCATCTGAGGACCAGAACAAGGCCTCAACTGATGATGATGAAGCCACTGATGATCAAGCTTCTGTTGATCAAACTGCTGAAAAGGAGGCTTCCCAACCTCCTCCTGTTGAAACCCTAGATGATGACTATGACACAGAGATCATTGCATCTATTAACCCTAGCATAGCCAAAAGGCTTAGGGCTAGGAAGGAGAAGAAGCCTGTTGGACATGCAACTCCTGAAAAGAAACAGCCTACTCCTAAAAAGGACAAGGTCAAAGTTGCCTTTGGACCTACTAAACAATGGAGCAAGGTAAGCACCCAGAAAAGGAAAGCTGCAACTCCACCTGATTCAGATGTTGAGAAGGATGTCCCAAATCCCAACCAAGGAAGAAGCCAGCACCTCCCAGGTCTACCTCTGCTATTCCTGAAGCTCCTCTGGACAATGTGTCCTTCCATCATGTCTCTAGTGTGAGCAAATGGAAGTATGTCTACCAAAGAAGAGTGGCTCTGGAAAGAGAACTAGGCAGCAATGCATTGGAGTGCACTGAGGTAATAGACTTAATATCCTCTGCTGGTTTATTCAAGACTGTTTCAAATTTTTCACCCTGTTATGAGCTGCTGGTCAAGGAGTTCATAGTGAATCTGCAAGAGGGGTGTGCTGATGGAAAATCAGAAGACTTCAGGAAGGTTTATGTGAGGGGGAGATGTGTTGAATTCTCTCCTAGGGTTATAAATCATTACCTAGGGAGAGAATCTGATGGGCCTAATGAGCTAGGGAAAACTGACAACCAAGTCTGCAAGATCATCATTGCCAACCAGGTCAAGTCTTGGCCAGTTAAAGGCAAACTTTCTGTTAGCTTGCTTACAAGGAAGTATGCTATGCTGCACATGATTGGAACTGTCAATTGGGTCCCTACCAACCATACTTCTTCAATAGCTACTGGACTGGGAAGATTCATCTGTGCTGTAGGCACCCAAACAAAGTTGGACTTTGGGGCTTACATCTTTGATCAAACCCTAAAGCATGCAGGAACATCAGCAACCAAGCTTCCCATAGCTTTTCCCTCTCTGCTTTGTGGAATCATCCTCAACCAATATCCAGGCATCCTCACTGAGAAGGATTCAGTCTGCAAGAGAGAAAGTCCACTGGCCTTCCACTACAAACTGTTCTTGAGCCATCATGCTGCTGATGTTGAAGCTCCCAGTGGGACATCTGCTGGACCATCAAATGCAAAGACTCCTATATCTAAAGCAACCTTGATTGCAGAACTCAAGACCACCTGCAAAGAGCTGGATGCCAGGAAGAAAAAGCTTGAGGAAATAATTCAAAGGCTGGAAGAGGTTGCTCAGAATGCTGATGAATCTGATGATGAGTCTGAAGATGAAGAGGATACTGAATATGATGAATCTGAGTGAAAATGTGTGTGGAAAGTCTACTTCCTGTTTCAGTATTGTAATTTTGGCTTTGTAATTTTGAATGTTTTTTCTCTCTGCTTGTGTAAAATTTGGCCCCAATTTCTGTCTAACAAGGGGGAGAAGTAATGACCTATGCTGCTGATGTTTGTCTGTTTAATGCCTGCTTCTGAACTAAGTTTTTTTTAATAGAAAATTCTGTTGAACAAGTCAGTATTCATACAGGTTTGAGGGGGAGCAAATTATTATAACTCTCACATGATTCAACAGAAAAGAACTCTGCTGCACTCTGATAAATAAAAATTTGCTGCAACCAGAAGATTGTGTTAGCCAAAAATTAGCCAAAGGGGGAGTTTGTAGATGTTAAGAATTGGCAGAATTTTTGACAAACAAGAAGTGTTGAACTTAGTTCAGAATGTCACACCAGATGTTGTGACATTGTCAAACAGAGTATAAGTTAATGAATTAAGTTCAGACATCAGGATGTCACACCAGATGTTGTGACATCGTAAACCTGCTACCAGACTTAAATGATGTATAACAGAACTGAGTAAATTCAGGGAATTTATCTGGAATTAATTGTGAATAGATAAACAATACAAGGCGCATCTGTAGGGAGCTTAGTTATCTGATTTCAGTGTAACAGAATAACTAACTCACCTTGAATCAAGGAAGTAACAAACCCTAATTCAAGGTGATGACAGTATGAGTTATCAGGACTGGATAATTTACAGAAAGCCCAAAAACCAAGCATCTATTTAAGGAACAAAAACTCTCAGAATAGAGTACGAAATTAAGAAGACTGTAAAGGGTGTTTGTGTTTAATAGCAGGTTTTAGCTGTGTATCACTTTATGAGCTTTTAAGCAAAAAGTGTATTGTGTCTTGATTGAAACTGTTAAGTAAAATCAAGCTGTTGGGTTTGAAGTGTAACTTCAATTTTATTAATCATTGTAAAAGATCACTGTGTGATTGAGGGGGAGTGAGTAGGTACTCATATCTAAGTTGTGTCTTAGGTAGAAATTGCCTTGGGTAGATATTAAGTGAAGGATTAAACTGGTTGGTTTAACTCCAGAATTAATATTACTTATATTGGATTTCCTTCCTGGCTTGGTAGCCCCCAGATGTAAGTGTGGAGATACACTGAATTGGGTTAACAATTTCATGTGTTATTTAATTTACCTGCACTTTAAGTTTTGTTTAAGTCTTCAAGTGTTTAAACATCTGATTCGACATCACGTACCTGATCCCAGAATTTCAGTAACTGCTGGGGAAAGCAAACAAGCAAAACCAAAGTGATAACACAAACGAGTGTTGAGAAATGCAGACAAGCGGCAATAAAGTATGAACACAGACGAGTGTGGGGAAATGACGATCTTCCAACACTGCTGGGGAGATACTTCCTCAAATATCCTTTGTTTGCGAAAAGAGTTTTGACAATTAAACTTTGTGGGGAATGGGCCTCCCACTTCCTGCTGGGCATACTCTACTGGTGAAAAATAACCTGCTTGGGGATCCCACCTGCCATGACTTAGCTGGGGAAAATTCTGTTTGGGAGAATGTGACGCCATTCTGCAAGACCTGCAACAACAGAAAACACATATGTGTCCCGAGGACTTGCATGGTATGATCTGTTCATCCATCGTCACCCGACACTCAAAGAAAATTTCAAATGTTTCCCTGCATGTCATTTTTCTTTCAAATTATCACCATGTTTTAAATGCAATGCTATTTTTTGCTAAAACTTCAGGACATTTTGCAAACAAAAATAAACACAACACATCTTTTTGACTGAATATTCTTTTTATTGAAAGGCCTCTGAATAGGCAAAGGTTTTACATCAGGAAGCAACCACCTGGAAAGAGGTAGCTACCATAAAATTGAGAAAATAAACTATCCTAATGGCAATGGACACGACATCCCAATGAGTTTCCTTCTTGCTATGATCGACATGTCTTCAAAACTCTCCATTCTTGCCTTTGCTTTCTGAGAAGATGAGGGGACTGATTCCTATCCTTCTGATATTGTCAAGCTGTACGAAACGATGATTTGGTTCAGATTACTCGGATCACAGTTGTTCGCTTTTTCCCTTATTTTGCGTGGATCGCCCTTTCGGGTTTTCAATCCATCGGGATACCCTTTTTTGCCTGAGCTGTCCGATGTGGCTTTTCAACTCAGCGGGTGTACATTTTTATTTATTTATTTCCCCTAACTTTTGCCCGAGCTTTTATTCTGTTTTTAGCTCGCCGGGATGCCCTTTTCTTGCCTGGACTTTAATTCTGTTTTTGTGTCCAGCGGGTCTATTTATGCGAAGTATTTTTTAACTGTGTCCGAGTTAACAGGGGACTGGAAATCTTCTCCATCCATAGTGGTGAGCATCAGTGCTCCTCCTGAGAAAATTTCTTCACTATGAATGGTCCTTCGTAGTTTGGGGTCCACTTGCCCCTGTGATCTGAACCTGGAGGAACAATCCTCTTGAGCACCAGCTCTCCTACTTGATACTCCCGAGTACGTACTCGTTGGTTGAATGCTCACTTCATTCTCCTCTGATAAAGCTGACCATGACAGATAGCCGCTAATCTCTTTTCCTCAATTAAGCATAGCTGATTGTATCGAGCACGTACGCATTCAGCCTCATCAAGCTTCACATCCATCATCACACACAATGAAGGAATCTCAACTTCAACAGGCAAGACTGCCTCCATACCATATACCAATGAGAAGGGAGTTTCCCCAGTTGACGTCCTGACTGACGTTCGGTACCCATGCAACGCAAATGGTAACATCTCATGCCAATCTTTGTAAGTGACAACCATCTTTTGCACAATCTTCTTGATGTTCTTATTTGCCGCCTCTACCGCACCATTAATCTTTGGTCGGTAAGGAGAAGAATTGTGATGCTGAATCTGGAAGTCCCGGCACAACTCTGCCATCATCTTGTTGTTCAAATTAGAACCATTGTCAGTAATTATTCTTTCGGGCACTCCGTATCTGCAAATAATGTCTCTTTTCAAAAATCTGGCTACCACTTGATGAGTGACATTGGCATAAGACGCTGCTTCAACCCACTTAGTGAAGTAATCAATCGCGACCAAGATGAAGCGATGACCATTTGAAGCAGTAGGCTCTATTTTTCCGATCATGTCAATGCCCCACATAGAAAAGGGCCAAGGAGATGACATGTCGTTGAGCGGGCTTGGAGGAACATGCACCTTGTTTGCATAAATCTGGCACTAATGGCACTTACGGGCGTACGAACAACAATCTGCATCCATTGTCATCCAATAGTACCCCGATCTCAACAACTTCTTAGCCATAGCATGCCCTCCTGCATGAGTACCGAAGGATCCCTCATGGACTTCCTGCATCAACAGGCTTGCTTCGTGTCTATCCACGCATCTGAGCAAGACCATGTCAAAGTTCCTCTTATACAAAACCCCATATGTATTCAAGAAGAAGCTAGCAGCAAGTCGTCTTAAGGTCTTCTTGTCGTTGGATGATGCCCCAACTGGGTATTCTTTCTTTTCCAGGAAGAACTTGATATCAAAGTACCAAGGTTTCTCGTCAGACACTACGTCTACAGAGAAAGCATGAGCTGGTGCGTCAAGCCTGGAAATGTCGATCCTGGGCACATAATTCCAACACAAGACTTTGATAGACGAAGAAAGATTAGCCAATGCATCGGCAAATTGATTCTCATCTCGTGGTATGTACTGCAGCTTAACCATTGTGAAGAACGTCAACAGTTTTCTGGCATAATCCCTGTAAGGAATTAAATGTCCTTGATGCGTATACCACTTGCCTGTAATCTGATTAATGACGAGAGCTGAATCTCCGAATATATCGAGGGTCTTAATCCGAAGATTAATAGCCTACTCTATTCCCATTATGCACGCCTCATATTCCGCTTCATTGTTGGTGCAGCCAAAAGTAATTCTGGCAGCGAAGGGAAAGTGAACACCTTCCGGAGTGATAAGAACAACACCAACTCCACGTCCGTTGATATTGACTGCCCCATCAAACATCAACTTCCATTTGGATTCAGGGTCTGGCCCCTCCTTCAGAAGTGGTTCCTCGCAATCATTTGCTTTGATGTCCTCATCAGGGAAATCAAACTTCATTGGCTGATAGTCATCTTCAAGAGGTTGCTGTGCAAGATAATCTGACAATACACTTCCTTTGATGGATTTCTAAGAAGTATATTGTATGTCATACTCTGTTAAGATCATTTTCCACCTAGCAACCCTTCCGGTTAACGCTGGTTTCTCAAAGATATACTTGACAAGATCCATTTTGGAGATTAGAAGTGTGGTATGGGTCAACATGTACTGTCTCAGTCAGCGAGCAGCCCATACCAAAGCGCAACAAGTTTTCTCGAGCAGTGAGTAACGGGATTCACAGTCGGTAAACTTTTTGCTAAGGTAATAAATAGCGTACTCTTTTCGACCAGACTCGTCATGTTGGCCTAGAACACACCCCATTGACCCCTCTAGCACAGTCAAGTACATGATAAGCGGTCGTCCTGGAACTGGAGGCATTAGAATCGGAGGTGTCTGCAAATATTCTTTTATCTTTTCAAAGGCTCTTTGACAGTCCTCATTCCACCTGACCGTTTGCTCTTTTCTTAGCAATTTGAATATTGGTTCGCACGTGGCAGTTAGATGAGATATGAACCGTGAAATGTAGTTCAACCTCCCTAAAAACCCGCGCACTTCTTTTTCTGTTTTCAGAGCAGGCATATCTTGTATTGCTTTTACCTTTGCAGGATCCACCTCTATTCCTTTCTGACTAACAATGAAACCCAGCAGTTTTCCGGAACGCACTCCGAAAGTGCACTTGTTTGGATTCAACCTCAGCTTATACTTTATCAGTCTATCAAACAGCTTCTTGAGATTGACCAGAGGCTCTTCTTTGTCTCGGGACTTAGCAATCATATCGTCCACATAGCATTCTATCTCCTTATGTATCATGTCGTGGAACAATGTGACCATAGCCCGCTGATACGTTGCCCCGACGTTCTTTAAACCAAAGGGCATGAACTTGTAGCAGAATGTACCCCACGGGGTAATGAACGTTGTTTTCTCCATGTCTTCCGGTGCCATCTTAATCTGATTATATCTGGAGAAGCCATCCATGAAGGAAAGTACCGAGAATTGAGCAGTATTATCTACCAGAACATCAATGTGAGGTAATGGAAAGTCATCTTTTGGACTCGCTCTGTTTAGATCCCGGTAGTCAACGCACATCCGGACTTTGCCGTCCTCTCTCAATGGCAGCTTATGGACAACAATGTCAGTATCTAACCCTGGCATATCTTGATACGACCAGGCGAAGATATCCACATATTCACGCAGCATACCAATCAACTCTTTCTTTACCTCGGCCTGCAGACTGGCCCCAATCTTTATCTCTTTCTTCACATCTTCAGTTCCGATGTTGATGATCTCTATTTCTTCCTGATGAGGCTGAATAACCCTTTCCTCTTGTTTCAACAACCTGACCGATTCTTCAGGGAGTTCACAGTCTTCCTCAACCCCTTCATCAGCTTGGTAGATAAGATTGTCAAAGTCATGCATGGTCATAGCAGGAACGTTATCACTAGAATCCGGATGATCAACACTGCACAGACGATGTGCTTATATCAGAATCTGTTTATTTTCAAAAGGGACGCAAACACACAAACAAAAAGGAAAAATGCATTGCCATTTTTATTTTTTTGTGAAAAATTTAAAACGAAAGAAAGAGAACACAATTTGTCTGAAAATGTCCTTTATTTCATGGTAAAATAAGCCCATAACAAACATGGTGGCCCTACAATGGATCCGTGCACCTTGGGCAGAGTGCAGGATTGACATGCAGCATGATAAGAAAAGGAAACAAATAAATTACTCTGATTTCCAGGTGACTTGGACAATGTCTTCAGCAGACCAGTTCTTGAGCTCCTCTCCGGGTGCACACGGATGAATCCAGTTGTCCCAGTCACCATCATTGTCTTCTTCTTCACTTGTGGCACATATATGGTTGCGGTCGAGCATCCCAACACTTGTGAAAGTAATAGCTTTACCACTCTGAGGCCAGTTAGACCCACCAGGCTGATTGTAGAAGCATACTTCAAGCTCATTGTTTTTGATGACGCCAACATTATCCAAGCTCATTCCAGATTGCAAAAAGTCGAGATGACAACAAACGATCAAGGTCATGGCTATGCATCATCTATGGAATGCTTCCGATCGATTCAAGATTTTGTGCAACACTTTCAAGACTTGTCTCAAGGCTTAGGTATATCAATAATTACTTCTTAAATATGATATACAAGTGTTCAACATTCTCATCATATTTTTTTAAAGCATATGCATATTCTTAGAAAAGAAATTGGAACTGGTTTAACACTTTAAACATAAATATTTTTCTGTATTTTAACAGTGTTAACCGGTTAACCATATGGGTTAACCGGTTAACGGTAGCAATTTTTCAATTCTGTGGTAATGTTTCTAGGCGTTAACCGATTAACCCATTTGGTTAACCGGTTAACACTGTAGAAATTTTGAAAAATTGTTTCTCTTCAAATTCAAATAATTTCTAAGTGTTATACCTTTTCATAATTTTATTTCATAAGTTTTTTATACCTTTTCAAAGAAATTCTTTTTAAAATTTCATACCTTTTTGAATAGGTGTTTCAACTATTATAAATTCTAAAAATTTCAAATTCAAAAACACCTCCTATATTTTTCAAATATTTTCATACAATCAAACTCACTTTATTCAAATATTTTTCATCTTTGAAAAGTGTTCTTAAGTTCATCATTTTCATATTTGTCTTGAACACTTGTGTTGAATATTAAGTAGTGAATTCTTGATTATAGGAGAAGATCAATTTTTATTGATACCTTTCATTGTACTCTCACTCAAAACAATATTATAGAAAATGTCTTTCTATTTGTGACTTGTGTTCCAAGGATTGTTTGGACATAAGGGTAAGTGTGGCAAGAGGATTGTTCTTGCACACTTGTTTGTATAGTTTTCTAGAAAGTAGGCCTCGCCATTTAAGGTGTGATAGGTTGTACTGTTCTAAAGAAACTAGTGGAAATCTCTTTCGTGTTGAAAGGGGACTGGATGTACCTTCGGATTGTGAAGGGAACCAGGATAAACCTCCGTGTCTTCTTTACTTTTCTTCTTTACATTTTTGTTACTTAAACCGTAAAAGCAAAATCCATCCATCGAAGAAAAAGAATTGAGAAAATTTTGATAACACCTAATTCACCCCCCCCTCTTAGGCGCATTCTGATCTTACAATTGGCATCAGAGCAGGTTTAGGTAACCTGTTCCTACAAGATCCTATGGCTTCCGCAAACTCGAATCCCGTTTTCAAAGATGGTGGAAGTAGCAACAAGCCTCTGTTCTTCTCCGGCGAATACTTCGGTTTCTGGAAAATCAGAATGAGGGCACATCTTGAAGCCCAAGGAGAAGGCATATGGGAAGCAATCGAAGAAGGTCCGCATAATCCTGTTAATGTGATCAACGACATTGGAACCGCGAAGTTGAAGAATATGTATGATGAAGATGATAAAAAGAAGATCCTAAATGAGAAGAAGGCAATCAACATACTTCAAAGCGCTCTTAGTATGGACAAATTTTTTCGTGTATCACAATGCAAATCGGCGAAGGAGATTTGGGATACTTTGGTAGAAACACATGAAGGAACAACAGAAGTTAAAAGATCAAGGCTTAACACGTTAAGTCAAGAATATGAAATGTTCCGCATGCAGCCCGGAGAATCTATTGTGGCTTTACAAAAAGATTAGTTCATCTAACCAACCATTTGATTGCACTCGGAAAGACCTTCACCAACGACGATCTCAATTTGAAAGTTCTAAGGTCTTTGACAAGGGAATGGCAACCGAAGGTGACCGCGATTTCGTAGAAGAAGAGTCTCTCAACAATGACATCCGCATCTCTATTCGGCAAACTTCAAGAGCACGAATTGGAAATTGGAAGGCTTGAGAAGCATGAAAGTCAAGAGAAAAAGTCCAAAGGAATTGCTTTGAAGATTGACACGAAGGATGACAAAGATGACGAGATCTCCGAAGATGAGAACTTCATGCTTCTTGTTAAGAAGCTTGGTAAGTTTTTCAACAAAAATAATAATTCTTCTTTTCCTAAAAAGAATAAACATTTCAGGAAGAAGGATGCATCCACATCGAATCAAGAAGTTACATGCTATGAATGTGGAAAGCAAGGTCACATAAAACCGGATTGTCCAAGACTTGCGAAGAAAGGAGGATTCAAAGACAAGAAGGCGATAATGTGCAAATATGGCGTTAATGGCGTCACATCACTCCGATGAAGAAAATGACGAGGTTAGTAGCAACTTTTCAATTTATGAAAATGATGCACAAGAAGTCATAGATAAACTTCTAAAAGAGTGCAAGACTTTGTACAAAAACATTTCATCCCAAAAGAAAAAAATATTATCTTTAGAAGAACAAAATGCATCTTTTGAAAAGTACATTGAAAATGAAAAACAAAAGATAATGGATGAAAAACAAAGCCTTGCATGTAAAAATTGTGAGTCATTGTCTTTTCAAATTGTTCAACTCAAAAGAGTTTTAGAAAGATATGAAAAAGGTCAAATTGGCTTGGAGGAAATTCTTAGGCACCAAAGATATCCAAATGATAAACGTGGCTTAGGATATTCTAAGTTTTCCAAACCAAGCACAAGTGAAACCGTTTTCGTAAAAGCTAGTGAACAAATTGTTAAGGAAAAGACTAACAATTTTAAAACTATGCATCAAAGTCATAAAAGGAAAAGGATCATTAAGAAACAAAAATATGTTCCTAGATTTAAAAGTCAATTTCAACCTAGTTTTTATTGTGGAATCAAAGGCCATACACCTAATGCTTGCTATGTGCGCAACATTGGTGTTGCTAAAGGGCATTATGTGTGGGTTCAAAAGGGTACTAACTTTCAAGGACCCAAAGCAATTTGGGTACCTAACAATACTTGACTTTGTTTTGTAGGTATGCTTGAAAACAACTTCTACACAATGGTATCTCGATAGCGGTTGTTCAAAGCATATGACGGGCGATATCAACAAATATTCAAGTCTAACACTTAAGGCCAAAGGATACGTCACTTACGGTGATGATAATAAAGGAATAATTCTTGGAGTTGGAACCATTGGTGCATCTCCTCATACAATCATCGAAGACGTCCTTTATGTGGAAGGCCTTAAACACAACCTTCTTAGCATAAGTCAATTGTGTGACAAAGGGTTCTGAATCAACTTCACAAAGGAGGAATGCTTGATAGAACACGAAGTCACTCATGAACTCTTGCTAAAAGGTAAACGATTTAATAACATTTTTACGATTTCTTTTGATGACTCTCTCTTGAAGGTGAAGTGCTTAATGGCAAACAACAATGAGGCATGGCTTTGGCATAAGAGGATTGCTCACATACACATGGAGCATTTGAACAAATTACTAAAGCATGATCTAGTTGTTGGTCTTCCGAAGATGAAGTTTATCAAGGATAAGCTTTGTGACGCATGTCAAAAAGGGAAGCAAACCAAAACATCTTTCAAGACGAAGAAAGTGATATCTACTTCAAGACCACTACGATTGTTACATATGGATCTTTTCGGTCCATCAAGAACAAAAAGCTTCGGAGGTAACGTTTTTGCCTTAGTTATTGTTGATGATTTCTCTAGATACACTTGGACTTTGTATTTAGTGCAGAAAAGTGACGCCTTCAAAGCATTCAAGAAGTATGCCAAGCAAATTCAAAACGAGAAGTCACTCTCAATTGTTTCCATAAGAAGCGACCATGGTGGCGAATTTTAAAATTCATCATTTGAAGATTTTTGTGAAGAGCATGGAATCTCTCACAACTTTTCCGCACCAAGGACTCCTCAACAAAATGGTGTCGTAGAAAGGAAGAATAGGGCATTAATGGAACTTCCAAGGACAATGCTTAGCGACTCAAATCTCCCTAAATATTTTTGGGCGGATGCGGTTAGCACGGCTTGCTTTGTAAGTAACCGTGTCAATATTCGACCTATTCTCAAGAAGACCCCATATGAGTTGTTCAAGGAAAGGAAACCCAACATATCTTTCTTCCACATTTTCGGATGCAAATGCTTCGTTCTCAACAACGGCAAGGACAACCTTGGTAAGTTTGATGAGAAATCCGATGAAGGTATATTTATTGGCTATTCTCTATCAAGTAAAGCTTTTAGAATTTTCAATAAACGTACTCTTACTATTGAAGAATCTATACATGTTTCGTTTGATGAGACTAACCCCTCGAAAGAGGATAATATTATTGTGGATGATGATGATGATGTAGTAGATCTATCACAACAACAAAAGGAGATATCAAAAGAACAAGCAATATCACAAGAAGATGACTCACCAACCATTGAAGAACATCAAGATCTTCCAAAAGAAAGGAGAACTCATAGAGATCACCCGATAGATAAAGTGATTGGTGATATTAGCCAAGGCGTTGCAACTCGACTCAATCTCAAGGATGCTTGTCTCAACATGGCGTCCGTGTCTCAAATTGAACCAACAAAAATCGATGAAGCCTTAGGCGACGACCAATGGATAATAGCTATGCAAGAAGAACTCAACCAAATCGAAAGGAACCAAGTTTGGACTCTTGTACCAAGACCGGACAACAAACATATCATAGGCACAAGATGGGTGTTCAAGAACAAACTTGACGAGAATGGGATCATAGTTCGTAACAAAGCAAGATTGGTCGCACAAGGCTACAACCAAGAAGAAGGAATCGACTTTGATGAAACATTCGCTCCGGTAGCAAGGTTAGAAGCAATTAGATTATTACTTGCTTACGCTTGTTCTATGAATTTTCAGTTGTACCAGATGGATGTCAAAAGTGCTTTCCTAAACGGTTACATCAATGAAGAAGTATACGTCAAACAACCTCCGGGTTTTGAAGACTTCAAGAATCCCTCTCATGTCTACAAGTTGAAGAAGGCTCTTTATGGATTAAAGCAAGCACCAAGGGCTTGGTATGATCGCCTTAGCAACTTCCTATGTGAGAAAGGTTTTACAAAAGGAAAGGTTGACAAGACTTTGTTCATCAAGAATCTCAAGGGCAACACCTTACTTGTTCAAGTCTATGTCGACGACATCATCTTCGGTTCAACAAACAAAGATCTTTGCGAAGAATTCTCTCTTATGATGCAAGGCGAATTCGAGATGTCCATGATGGGAAAGATGAACTACTTCCTTGGTTTACAAATCAAGCAAACAAAGGATGACATCTTCATCAACCAATCCAAGTATTGCAAGGAATTATTGAAAAGATTTGATATGGACAATTGCAAAGAAATGTTTACTCCAATGGGATCCGGAACGTATGTTGATCAAGATCTTTCCGACACTTCAATAGACATTACAAAGTATCGAGGTATGATCGGTTCACTTTAAATTTGACGGCAAGCCGTCCTGACATTATGTTTAGTGTTTGTTTGTGTGCCCGCTTTCAAGCTAATCCGAAGGAATCACATCTCACTGCCGTGAAAAGGATCATGAAGTATCTCAAAGGAACGACGCACATCGGACTATGGTATCCTAAAGGTAGTACTTGTTCTTTAATTGGTTATTCTGACGCTGATTATGCAGGATGTAAGACCGATAGAAAAAGTAAAAGTGGTACTTGTCACATTCTCGGGAATGCACTAGTGTCGTGGGCATGTAAGAAGCATGCATGTGTTGCACTTAGCACGGATGAAGCGGAGTACATCGCAGCAGGAAGTTGTTGTGCTCAAATCTTGTGGCTTAAACAACAACTTCTCGATTTCGGTATAGATCTCGGTTGTATCCCTCTTCGGTCTGACAACACAGTGCCATTAATATCACGAAGAACCCGGTCATGCATTCAAGAACAAAGCACATTGATATCCGGCACCACTTCCTTCGAGATCATGTTCTAAATGGAGATGTCGATGTTACATTCGTGGATACACACAATCAACTCGCCGATATATTCACTAAACCGTTGACTAAAGAGCAATTTTACAAGATTCGACGAGAACTTGGTATTCTCAATGAAGGTGACATCTAACCTTTACTTTAAAATTGTTTATTGTATGTTTTTATTGCATTTTATGTATGTTTGTTCACTTTTTAGTCATAAAAGGCTAGCACTCCCATTTCTCCGTTTTTCGTTTTTCTCACTTTCGTATACCCGAAAAATAATCGGTTTCCAAAATTTTTTTGATCAAAAGTTGCGTCTTGTTGAGTGCTAACACTTTATGAATTTTTTTTATGAAAAAGTGATTATTTTTAGTCTAAAACATGCTGCTGGATTTTTCAAAAAATTCAAAATTTTTAACTGTTAACCGGTTAACCTATTACGTTAACCGGTTAACCTATTACGTTAACCGGTTAACACATCCAAAACTTGGATTTCCAGCGCAGGTTTCAGCTTCTGTCTGTTTGAATTTTTTTTTGTTTTATTTGTTTTACTATGTTTTAATATATTATTCTAGTACATGTATTGCATGTTTGGTTCATTCTCTTCCACATGTTTTAAACTTTTCAAATCTTTGACTACCATAAACACTATTTATCATCCTCTTCCAACTTCCAACCTTCAACAACTTAAACCCCCGTTAAAACCCACTATCTCTTCATCTTTATAACACTCTTCAAACTACATTCAACTCACCATATATCAAATCCGAAAATATCATCTCCTCCATAAACCCTAATTCCATCATTGTTCATGGCACCCCAAAGGAAAGGAAAGGAACCGGCTTCTGTGTCAGAAGAAGCTCCAGCTGTAGAAACAATGGAATCTACCAAGAAGAGGAGGCTGGATTTCAAAGTCAGAGTCAGACCACTACTTAAGGGTAAATATGTTCTTATGAAATCCTTCAAACCTCCAACCTTTAAATTTCCTGCATTGCTAGAATTTCAAGGGATGCTTGATTTTGTTGCTGACAACGGGAGAGTTTACCCGGATTTGGTCCAATCCTTTATGCATAACTTTTCTCTCAACATGGATAGGCATGGTAAACATAAGTTGCATACTCTTGTTAAAAATTGTGAAATTAAGGAGGATTTAGGTGCTTTGGCTGCATCCTTGAACATTCTATTTTCCGGTGTGTTTCTCCATAAAGGCGTGAATCACATTGATGATATTTGGTCCGGCTACAACAAAATGGAGTATTATTACTCAATCTGCCGTTTTCCAAAGGATGTTGTGACATCGGGACAACGCACTTCAAGAACTCTATGCTATGTGAAGAATTTGACCATTGATGATCGGTTGTTACACTATATCATTTGCTATGTGCTGCTGCCCAAGGATTCAAACCACTCTCAAATCAACGACTTGGAGATGCAAGTGTTATTTGCTATCAAGAAAAGGGTAAAGATTAATTGGATGCTCACTATGATGTATCACTTGAAGCAACAATTCTCTTTAAAGACAAGACTTCTGTATGCTAGGCTCATTTCTCGGATCATTGAGCAAACCGACTTGGTTATTGGTAGGGAACCTTTTATCGCCATGGAGGCTACGGAGAATGAAATAAATGAGATTACAATTGTGAAGAATACCAGAATTGTGTTACGCAACGATGGTTCTTATGAATATGCCGATGGTTCCTCCGCTCCATCCTTTCCTATTCCTGAAGGTGGCATAACCAATGACTTCCTTTACACCACCATCATGACACACCACCGAGAAGCTCAACAAAACCACCGTGAAACCCAACGCACTCTCAAAAGTCTTCGGAAATTGATTATCGGTTCTCAAAACCAAACCGAAGAGGAAGATGAAAGTGAAGCCGGTAGTGAAGATGGTGAAGATGAAAGTGATGATATGTCGGAAGAGGAATGAACATGCTTGTCTTGATGTTTTTGTTGTTTTAGTTTAAAAAATTCTGTTATAAGTCCTACGTTTGTTAGGCAATTTTGATTTCGTCTCGGTTATGTTTTCGTACTCTTATCCATTTTTAATCCAATTATGTTTTTTGTTATATGTGTGTTTTCATATATGCTTTCATACTAAGTTGCATCATGCTGAATTTTATGCTGTATTTTTCATATTTATGCTTGATACTCTCTTCCTTTTTGCTAATGCCAAAGGGGGAGAAGAGCTTTGGTTTCTAATATCTCTCTGTGCAGAATTTTGCCTCTGTTTAGATAGGGGGAGCTGCTGAACATAGGGGTAGAAGCAAGCCTAGAACATCATTGATCGATCAAAGCTTGTACGCAAAATTCACTCGGTTGTCATCATCAAAAAGGGGGAGAATGTAGAAGCATACTTCAAGCTCATTGTTTTTGATGACGTCAACATTATCCAAGCTCATTCCAGATTGCAAAAAGTTGAAATGACAACAAACGATCAAGATTATGGCTATGCATCATCTATGGAATGCTTCCGATCGATTCAAGCTTTTGTGCAACACTTTCAAGACTTGTCTCAAGGCTTAGGTATTTCAATAATTACTTTTTAAATATGATATACAAGTGTTCAACATTCTCATCATATTTTTTAAAGCATATGCATATTTTTAGAAAAGAAATTGGAACTGGTTTAACACTTTAAACAGAAATATTTTTCTGTATTTGAACAGTGTTAACCAGTTAACCATATGGGTTAACCGGCTAACGGTAGCAATTTTTCAATTCTGTGGTAACGTTTCTAGGCGTTAATCGATTAACCCATTTGGTTAACCGGTTAACACTGTAGAAATTTTGAAAAATTGTTTCTCTTCAAATTCAAATAATTTCTAAGTGTTATACCTTTTCATAATTTTATTTCATAAGTTTTTTATACCTTTTCAAAGAAATTATTTTTAAAATTTCATACCTTTTTGAATAGGTGTTTCAACTATTATAAATTCTAAAAATTTCAAATTCAAAAACACCTCCTAGATTTTTCAAATATTTTCATACAATCAAATTCACTTTATTCAAATATTTTTCATCTTTGAAAAGTGTTCATAAGTTCATCATTTTCATATTTGTCTTGAACACTTGTGTTGAATATTAAGTAGTGAATTCTTGATTATAGGAGAAGATCAATTTTTATTGATACCTTTCATTGTACTCTCACTCAAAACAATATTATAGAAAGTGTCTTTCTATTTGTGACTTGTGTTCCAAGGATTGTTTGGACATAAGGGTAAGTGTGGCAAGAGGATTGTTCTTGCACACTTGTTTGTATAGTTTGCTAGAAAGTAGGACTCACCATTGAAGGTGTGATAGGTTGTACTGTTCTAAAGAAACTAGTGGAAATCTCTTTCGTGTTGAAAGGGGACTGGATGTACCTTCGGATTGTGAAGGGAACCAGGATAAACCTCCGTGTCTTCTTTACTTTTCTGCTTTACATTTTTGTTACTTAAACCGTAAAAGCAAAATCCATCCATCGAAGAAAAATAATCGAGAAAATTTTGATAACACCTAATTCACTCCCCCCCCTCTTAGGCGCATTCTGATCTTACACTGATAACCCAAACCAAACTTATCATCTTTCTTCTCTAATTCCAGCAATTTTCCCCAGCCCTGGGTGCTTCCTGACTGAACCACCTCCTTAGCCTGCTTGTAGGAGTGAATGGAGGTCCCCTCTTTCTCACTGTTCCTCTCTACCGGAGCCAAAATGCTGACATTAACCGCTTCGAAGGCCTGACACAGCGTCTCATGGATCTCTCCGTCCATCTCCACATATTTGAAAGTTGATAAGTGGCTCACAAAGATATCTTCCTCTCCGCACACAGTGATTACTTGGCCATCAACCACATATTTTAACTTTTGATGCAAAGTGGAAGTTACAGCTCCGGCAGCGTGAATCCACGGACGTCCCAGTAAGCAACTATATGCGGGCTGAATATCCATGACGTAGAATGTGATCTTGAATACTTGAGACCCTATTTTCACAGGCAACTCAACTTCGCCGAACACAGGCCTTCTGGACCCATCAAAAGCTTTAACTATCAAATCACTGGGTCGCAGGACGATACCATCGACATTCAACTTCATTAAGGCTTTCTTCGGGAGTACATTAAGGGAAGAGCCTGTGTCAACCAGGACATGCGACAAAACAACACCCTTACACTCCATAGTAATATGCAGTGCTTTGTTATGGTTACGACCCTCTGAAGTAAGGTCTCTATCTGTGAAGCCCAACCCGTGGCTTGCATTCACACTTCCCACTACAGCTTCCTGTTGATTAACAATTATCTCTTGAGGAACGTATGCCATCTGCAACACTTTCAGTAAGGCTTCTCTTTATGCTGGAGAGCACATCAGCAAAGACAGAATTAATATTTTGGACGGCGTCTGGTTCAACTGTTCAACCACCTTATAATCACTCTTCTTTATTATTCGCATAAATTCCTCCACTTCTTTCTAAAAGGTTCCCTGTCCAGCAACAGGAGTTGTCATTTCTTCAGTCGCTATTTGCTTTCCTTTAGCCTTTGCCGCAACTTCAGCCTCAGGATATCCTCTCAGAACTGGGGGAGCAAAACGACGACCACTTCTCGTAAAACCTCCAACCCCTCCGACGTTCACTACAGTTGGGTCAATTACTGCTGACTTACTCTCGACCTTTTGTCCTTCCACGTACACATCTGAGCTGTAATGCCATGGGATGGCTTTATCATCTGTATAAGGAACAGGCTCAGGAACAGTAATAGTGATAAGACTGACTTCAGGAGCATAAATAGTCACAGGTTCTCTTCTAGCAGGCATTTCAGCTGGATCATAATAGATGGTTATAGTGGACACACAATCACCTTCATTATCAACTTTATCAAACTGCAATGACCCTTCATCAATCAGATTCTGCAACCCCACCTTCAAGTCTTCACAACCGTTCACTGAATTCAAACACTTCTCACTATCAGAATCGCATCCCGGAAACACTTGTCCATTTAACAGCCTCTCCTTCACTACCAACAACGGAGTCTTCACTTCTTCTATGCTCAGAATCAGACTTAACTTCTCACCACTATCAACAACATTTATTCTAGCCCCTCCATGGTTCGGAATAGGGTTTGAAGTAACATTCGGCGGTGGTGCAAAGTTAATCGCCTTGGAGTCGATCAAATCTTGAACTTTATGATATAGCGCCCTGCACTTCTCAGTTGAGTGCCTGGGTGCCCCTGAATGGAATGCGCATCTAGCATTGGCATCGTACCCCACTGGAAGCTCTCCAGGTGGTGGTGGTGCTAAGGTCCTCAGTTGTATCAAGTTCAGGTCTAGCAATCTCTGCAGCAATGCAGTGTATGTCATGGGAATTGCTTCAAGCACCCTATTAGCCGGACGAGCTTGTCTCGGCTGATAAGGTCTTTGTTGATAGTTGTTACGTTGCGGTTGTTGTTGTTGTTGAGGCTGTACCTGCTGCACAGGACTGGAAGGGATAGTGACAGCTGCCACTTGCTCATATGATCTTCTATATCCTCGGCCCCGTCCTCGGCCATACACAACATTGGTTTCACCTTCTCTCCTTCTAGGAGGTCCGCTGAAAGCCTTTCTTATGCCATTCGAGCTGCTCACACTTGTATCTTGAATCTTCCCCATTTTTAACAGAGTCTCGACCCTCTCGCCTGCTATTATTATATCATTGAACTTGGTAGCCGAACAGGACGCCAACCTTTCGATAAACACTCCTTGCAATGTTCCCATGAACATATCAGCCATCTCATTCTCCAGCAATGATGATTGTACTCTGACAACGAGCTAACGCCACCTTTGAGCATACTTTTTAAACCCCTCCTTAGCAGTTTGAGACATGTTCTGCAATTGAGTGCGATTTGGAGCCATGTCCAAATTATACTGGTATTGCTTCACGAAAGCCTCTGCCAAGTCCTTCCAGCTCTTAACATTGACCCTACTTAACTTAATATACCATTCCAAGGAGGCCCCAACCAGGCTGTCTTGGAAATAGTACTTCCATAGCTTTTCATCGTCAGTATGGGCAGCGATCCTTCCTACAAAGGACTGGAGGTGAGTCTTTGGACACGCTGTGCTGTTGTACTTCTCGAAAGTCGGGACCTTGAACTTGTAAGGGATTCTAACCCCTGGAACCAAGCCCAAGTCAGTAATGTCGAACCCCAAGGAGCTCTGAGATTGAATAGCCCTGATCTGTTCAGCCTTCTCTTCAAATTTTCTGTTCATTTCAGCCCCCTGGCCTTCCGTTTCGTCCAGCAACGTAAACTGTTCGTCTTGACCGTCCATCTGTACATTGTTCAGTCCATCATTGATAATGGTAACCCCTGGCTGTGCCACATAGATTTCAACTTGACGGGCGCCCGCACCGTTACGATTACCTCCATCAGCAGTACCGTTGATCCTGGCTTGACTATTTTCTACCAACTCACGCAGACGTTCCTGATTCTGACCCATTCCTGCCATCAGGGTCATAAAATTGTCCATCCTCAATCTCAAGTCAGCTAAATCAGCTTGCATTTGATCCATGTCTCTCTCTCTGTTGACTCTTGTGGGATATCTGTGTATGATCGGCTGTTCTCGAACCTTCCTGGGAGCTATAGTGCCTGAAAGGACAAAAACGTTAGAAACTAGAGAACTACCTGCAAAACAAACAAACACGTTATATGTATGCAATGTAACTGCTCATGTTTCCAAATTTTAGGCACTTGCATGCCCCAGTTCTGGTATTTGCTCCAGATAGCCACTTTGAGTGTTAATTTTCAATCTTTCCCTTTGAAGAGTGTTCAGATCTTAGCAGTATCATACAAACAAGCTTTGTATATTCAGAAATGGTAATTTGCATATTAACATTGTATATCATGGATAACCCATTGCCGTCCAAAAGTTAGAGCACAAACAAAAATTCCCCAAAGTGTTACAAGTCATTACATGAGCAAAAGGCAAAAGATAAAGCAAGACTCCTACAACAAGCCTGTAGGTAGTCTGAATCATAACAAAATAAATCTAAACTAAAGACCCAGGTTCTTCTGCAGCCACCTCTGTTCTGTTCTTCTTCACACCTGCTCTCAGCTTGAGCTCTTCAATCTCCTTCAGTGCCTCCTCCAAGGCAATCTGGTTCTGTGCCAACTGCTGAGTCTTTTCCCTTCGTATGTTGTGGACTTGCTCCACTTCTTCTTTCTTGAAGGCCATTTGTACCTCGAAAAACTCTTCTTTTTCTTTATACTTCTTCTGCTCTTCTTCCCTTTGGCCTTGCAACCAAACAATGGACTGGCGAGCTTCTTTGAGAGTTTTCAAAGTCTTTTTTGCGCTCTGCTTCTCTTTTTGCCTCCATCAGACCCAATCTTTGAAAGTGAGCTTCCCTTCTGTAACACCCCATTTTCTAACCGCGAATATAACTGAAATCAGAGTTTATAAAAACTTTCCACAAAACGGGATATCACATTTTCAACTATACACAAATCTCAACTTAAGGAAGTCATACTTAATACATAGTACCTTTCATAATAACATACAACAACTTTAGTTTACTCAAATAAATCAATTTCATAAAGCCTTACGCAGCGGATTCACATCACAACTCATAGCATTCTTATTCAACCTAATAACAACTTTAAAATAAGAGCTAAGCAACTCTAAATTCTTCAACTAAATAAAATTTAGCAATAATAAAAACACGCGTCAATCCCCCCCGAGTGCTACGTATCAGAGCGACTGACCACTGACTCGACCAACGGTAACCGGCTACTTCTCAAGATTACCTGCACGTTGTCCATACGGACAACATTCAACAGAAGGGGTGAGTTACGATAATTATAAGCAGTATATGAAAAACAATACAATAAATAAGGATCATAAACAAACATCACTTCACAACTCCAACCAAACATCAACACAAATAACCCAACAAGAATACAACTTTAATGCGACTCGACTAATTATGCATGTGGTACCATTCGGAGTAAAAACTCCCAACTTAATAATTGCCAGGTTATCGAGGCATCAAGGCATAAGCCTTCAACTTTCAACTTAAACTGCCAATCCAGGCCAACGTGGTGTGAGCAACGGCTCCGACAAATGCAAATGACTTAAATGCATACACGACTTTAAAACTTCGACAACATAACAATAATAGCAACACAACAACGTTTACAACATAATCAACTTATATTCAACTTTGGCTTATCAAGCCTACAACTTAGCAACTTTCATATTTTCCGTACACGGAATAAATTAACAACGCAGTCATACCTGTATCAACATTTCATAGCATAATTCCAACAAAATAATTCATCAAAAAAATCAACTATAATTTTACCCGACTTACTCCAACAATTTTCATTAAAATCCGAGCAACTTCGTTTTCCGCCTAATTCGGCCGATCCGGCTAATTCGACACTGATTTTTTTCTACTTCCTGTCATTAGTACGATTCTTCCTACCAAACTTAAATTCCATATGTTCTATTAATATCATCCGTCTTAGAAATCGTATTGTCTCCATTATTTCTGTTAACGTATTATACCTGCATTTTCTACTAAACTATGCACTGCATTATTATTCAAAAACTTGGATTCTACTGTTCGAATTATATATGTATTTATCAACATACTAATCCTCATTACTAAATGTAATTTATTTTATGTATATTAATATTTGTCTTAATTGAAGTAATATTTCCTAATAATTACTTTAATATTTAATAGTTTGGATTATTATATTCTAATAGAGAATTATTAATTAAAATGAAATGAAATTATTTCTACAACAGACAGGGTGGCCTGCGCCACCCATGTCTCTCACCAAGGGCCAGCATGCGTGTGTATCATGTGGGAGGCCCCTACGGCCTGCGCCACACATCAATTGATGGGGGAGAGAGAGATATGTGTGGCATGCGCCACACATTGAATGGAGGGAGGGGGGTGACGTGCGCCATGGCCACGTGGATCCCACCAAGTCTTGTTCTCCTCCTTAATTAATTCAATAAAACACCTTCTTCTTCTAATTCCTTCTACCACAACTTCCAGACTTCAATTCCCTTTTTTTTTCTTTTTTTTTATACTACGTTAATGTGCTAATCCAGTTAATATTTATATCATCTGCAAATGATAATTTAGTAGCATCTCAACATAGATTCTATATAATTAATTGATTATTAGATTTTTCAATAACAGTCACAAAATCAATGAAGACATAATCGACCTAACTACTCAAATTAACCCAATTAAAGTATTGAAATTCATACCCGATTATAAAAATTGAACCCACCCTTACCTGAATTCCTGATAAAATTCTGCGAGAATTGATGATGAAGATTTTTCCTTGCCTCCCTCTTATTCTTCCTCTCAGTCGTTCTTACGTGATAAATTTGTTGTCTTCCCTTTTTCTTTTTTTGTTAACCTCCCAATAATTCTACCTAAAACTTATGTATTCCTTATTTCTCTCCACTAACTCCTTATTTATCTCCCACTAACAATATCATTAATAAACTCTTATTTTTACCTAATAATAATCTTAATAATAATAATGATACTCATAATAATAATAATAATAATGACAATAATACTAATGATAATAGTAGTAATAATAATAATGCTAACCATAATAATATCACTTTTACTAATATTATTAGTTACACCCTCCAATTATCCACTATTTAATTATCCACTCAATATTATTTAAATCAATATCCTCCTAATATAATAATTAAATATATAATAACTAACATAGTCTAATTAGTTTTGCTCGCCACACCACCAATCTCTACACTTTTGGTCACACACCCCTACTACCTTAAAGTCTTCTTCTTAAGGCGACTATCCCTCACCATGGATACAAAATTACAACGAATACACACCAAAACACACAATTAATTATATCAATTCCTAGTTAATTCACAAATAATAATCAAAATAAAAACGGAGTGTTACACCTTCCAGCAAACTCTTTCTCTTTAGCTTCCAAGGAGGCTTGCATCTTCTGTAGCTTTCCCTCTGCTTCATTTTTGGCCCGGTTGGCAAGATGGTACAGGTTAACCATTTCAGCATTCTCT
The DNA here is from genome assembly GCA_963966055.1 of Lathyrus aphaca. Classification (NCBI taxonomy): domain Eukaryota; kingdom Viridiplantae; phylum Streptophyta; class Magnoliopsida; order Fabales; family Fabaceae; genus Lathyrus; species Lathyrus aphaca. Next base: position 634,761,904 of record OZ014519.1, read on the forward strand.
ACTCGGACTTCGTGCAGCTGAGCTTCCAGTTTCTTATACTCTTCAAGGGAGACAGTACTCTGGCTTGGCACTTCTTTGGGATATAGTGGAGCTTCTACTGAGAATGGCATGAGAACTTCCTCTACACGTTTCTGCAACCATGTAGCAAAAGGAGGATATGTCTTGGGATCTACTCTGCCAAAGTCTTTCTTACCTTTCCTTATCCTGTGAGCCCAAGCCTGAGATGCTTGTAGGACTAACCCTTTGTTTCCCTCCACAGGAAAATACCAAGACTCAGCAAACTCTTCCATATTTGGTGGATCTCTCAAAGGATAACCAAATTGCTTCCTGGCTAATGTTGGATGATAACTGATCACACCCTTCCTTCCTAGCAAAGGCACTCCAGCAAATCTTCCACAACTGACCAGCAACTCTTTTCCCAGCAGATCTCTGTCATATCCCCAAGCTATATCTTCAGAAGTTAGCCCCATCAGCCTCCTAGACCATCTCCACTCATCCCTCATCTCCTTGAAAGCACCTGATTTTGGCAATTGCCTGGTAAACCACTCAGCAAACAATAAAGCACAACAACCCACTGGTCCACCTCTACCTCTCTCATTCCGGTAGTGAACGTTGTAGTAGAAATCTCCCAACAGAGTTGGCACAGGATTGCCTTTAGCAAATATGGAGATCACTTCCAAGCTCACAAATTCTTTCTCTCCTGGGAAAAGACTAGACCCATACACCATCAAAGCCAACACATCACCAAAATCCCCCCATTTACCCTCTTTGGCATATTCCTCAGCCTCTGGTATAAGCACATTCCAAGGGAGTCCTCTGCCTTCATTGTCTTTCAGAGCCTTCTTGACTGTAGCAGCTGGTAAACGATAGACTTTGGCTATGTCTTCTTCCTCAAGCACCACCTCAGACCCATAGAAAGGCAGGGTATCTCTGACTGGAACACCTAAAATGCTGGAAATCTCCTCCAAGGTAGGAGCCAAGATGTAATCTGGAAACACGAAACACCGCAGCAGAGGATCATAAAACTAAAGCAAGGTGTGCAAACTGTCCTTTTGGTCTGCAGTGGGTTTGTCCATGTACTTCAATATTTGGCCATACCTCTTTCTGAAATTCCCCAAGACTTGGTCATTCATCAACCCTGCCAATTTGTGAACACTCCTGACTTCAGGTTGAAGAAAAGTATAATGAACATTCTTTTTCCTTGTAATTCTCTTGACTTCTGCCATCTGGAGGTAAGATTTACCAGAACTGGGAGCTGACTGTGAACAATAACCTGAAAAATGGAAACATAAACAGTTAATGCAAGAATGATGCAATGCAAATGCGATGTAGGCATATGATCAATCTGGGACCATTTGGATACTAGACACTGAATATAAGGACCCTCTGAATAGGTGAGAACCAAGATCCTCTGAGCCACAACCCTCTGATAGAAATTCTCAGAACCATAACACCAAGAAAACCAGAACCATAAGGACCAAAATCACAACAAGGACCACTGATAATGAGGGTTCGTGGAGGCCAAGGGTTCCTGCAAACCTGTAAACCCCTCCCAATCTCACTGGTATGCTCCGGGTCAAACATCACAGACTCTCAAAGCCGAATAGCAATAATACTTTCACCATTTCCGAGAAATGGCTCATGACCAAATCAGGGAATCGGTTTGGTATTATATACTACGCAGGGAGGCCTTAGCTGAGTCCGGGAAAACAAGGTCATCCTATGTAAGTCCCAGGTGGGCCCTCGGATGCGAATGGGTTTGCCACAAAATGTGGTCTGCCACTGTCATCACTAAAGAGGGATGTTTCCACAAGGTTCTCAATGATCGGTCCCCAGCTGCACATAACTGTCAAGGTTATGAAATGAAAGAGGAAGATCCCCAAATCAAGACATTTCCAAGACGGTCGCAAATCTGGGCGTGGAACTCACTACTACCCCCATGACAAGATCTCATGAGGCCAAAGTGGAACCACTCTAAGTCCTAAGGTGCACTCGAGCCGTGGTAATGAGCTCATCTCTCAGAAACAGTATCACCCAAACCCACTAAACAGAAGATCCAGTCCAGACAGTCCAGTAATAATATGATACAGAAAATAAATACTGAAAACTGTAAATAAAGATGTAAATGAAACCGTAAATAAACAACAGTAAAATACAACACACAACAGGAAACAATCAACACCCAAAGAAACAGAAACTCGCAAGCGCTAGGAGAGATTCACAGGGGAACCAGAGATACTCTGGTTAGGAAGTCCCCAGCAGAGTCGCCAGCTGTCGTTCCCCAGATTTCCATCCTGGTACAAACGCGAAAGTGGCGTGGAAAAGAATAAAGTTGCCAGCCAGGCATTTTTATCCCGAAGGAATGGGAATGGTAATGCTGCACAAACCAGAAGCAAGGAAGAGGAAGTACACGGGTCCTGCGAACCAAAGAGACTGAGTTCGGGAGTCGGTTACGACCTGGGAAGGTATTAGCACCCAGATCGTCCGCCGTACCCGACGGGATCCACGCTTGCAAAGAAAACTGTTTCAAAGGGTGAGGGGATGAAAGCTACTGCGAAGAAAATGAACTGCACTGAATAAAAGAAACGAAAAGGGAACTGAATAAAGAAATGAAAAGGAAAAAAAATGTAGGGAAAATAAAGATTGTTGTCGAACGGGCCCTACCACGCTGCCTACATACCTCATCTGGACAATGAGGATCAGAGTCGTCGTAGTTCCCCTAACTAGGGGTAGAAAAGATTGCTTGTGAATTAAGGCTTGAACTGCCTATGCCAATGCTCAGGTGTTGCAGACTCGGACGACGAGTGCGTAACCGTCTTGCATAATGAGAAGTAGGAGCAAGTTCGCGGACGGAGCGAAGGAGATGAGAAAAGAATTCCCGAAGGAAAGACGCTTATTGTTGGTTTGTGTTTTTTAGAAGCTTTTATGAGTGTGTCACAAGGAAGTGAACTTAAGCTCTTTTCCATGGAATGTGCACTTGTCACTACATTCCAAGATGGAATAATAGAACAAGCACACTCAAGTAAGGAGAAGATCCCCAAATCTTGAATCCAGAGATTAGGGCTTAGGCTCACTAACTCATTAACTTATTAAGTGTTTTGTATTTACAATGAAGAAGTGTGTTTTATGATTTTCTTGGTGAAGATGATATCCTGATCAGACTTGTGCATCACAAGACAAACTTGTACTATCCCAAGATGGAAAGACTACAAGTGTCTCATGGGATAAGGCTATTGCTCAAGATTTCACTTCCATCTTTATTAAGTGTCTTCTTTAGGGTTTTGAGATGAGAAGAGAAGAGAACCAAAAGGATCACAAAGGTAAAAGTCTAATGGGGGACTAATGAATCCTAAAGTTATCATGCATGGAAAATCCTAAGTTTGTGAGGTTTACTATCCTAAAGAAGAAAGAAAGAAGAAGAAAGAAGAATAGAAGAGGGAGGAAGTAAGGCCTAAGCCCAACAAGCACAAGGTTAGAGAAATAATAAGGAAAAGAGAAGAGATAAGGTTTGGAGATGTGGGAATCACATCCACACCTCTCACTTACCAAAGCCCCTGAAATGGTTAGTGACACAAGCATAAAGGCAATACAAAATGAACAAAATGCCATACCAAATCTACACAACCAGAAGTGAAGTCATACACATAAATGTCAAATGCAAACTCAAGGCACAAGAATGAGAAGGGAACCACACAACTCATCATGAAGCAAATGAATCACTATGGTAAAACAAAATGAACATAAGAAGATACAAAGCAAAATAGTCAAAGCACAACCTCAAGGTGCAAAACCAGAACCTTAATCATGTTATAAAAGTGCCTAAGAAGCATGGGAGATGAAGAGAAGAAGGGCACATAGCCAAGCATTTACATTATGAGAAGGAAGAAGCAAAGGAAGTGAGGTGGATATCCATAAGAGTGAATGAACTTCAAGAACAAACAAACACAAACTCCTCAAGGTACAAACCACAACCCAAGATTAGAGAGGTATCAACAACCTAATGAGGATCTAAACAACTTGGAGAAGTTGGCACAAGTGCCCTTCTAAGCTAGGGAGAGAACAAATGATCCAAAAGAAGCAAAAAGGGATAAATGAAGAACCAAAATTCAAATCAATTCAAGTAAACATCCCAAAATTCCACAAACTTGCACAAATGATCTTCAATCATACCATAACAACATGCAAAAAGGAGAGGATCAAATTCAGAAGCTTGAACAATCAAATGAGGGTTCAAACATGGATTAGGGTTAGAAGGCTTCACTCACAAGTTAGAGACCAAAATCAATTAAACAAAATTCTAAAAATCAGAACAAAAATCACCAATAAACTACATCTTATCATGAATCCAGAGCAAAAATAATCACTTAAAAATTCAAAATAATGAACAAGATAGAAAATAAACAAGTCAGCATGCTTCAAAATGAAATAAAATGAATTAATTAAAAGGAACAATTAATTTCCACGTGACATCTAAAAATAAATGAAAAATAAAAATATTAGAAATTAAAGAAAACTCAAAGGAACCTTCATGAATTGTTTTATAATTTTTGGAGACCTAAAACTATTTTTAAAAATTAAAAAGCAAACTGCTAATAAAATGAAAACAAAAAGAAATAAAAGTAAAAGAATGAGCCAGGGGGTGCGTATAGCAAGGGATTCCAGTTCATTTTAATTGGGCTCAATGTCAGGGGGTGGGAATAGCCATTGAGGCCCACTCAGTCCAGCGCAGTTCATAATAGTTGTGATGGAAATTTAGTTAAATTCAGAAAAAAAGGAAAGCCAATGGATCAGATGGACGCATCTCATGAGGTCAATGAATTCAGAAAGTCAAACCAAACAGCAAACCCTAGCACACGCACACCATAACTAATGTGAACTGGCAAACACACTGTATTATTGTTTAAAACAGAATCACGTGAGGTACACCCTCCCTTTTTAATGCGTTGTCACATTCTCAACCCTCCAGATCTCAGATCCAACAACTATAACATCATCTTCTCCATCTTTCATTTCCAGAATCCGGTGACGGAGCCCTTGCTTCGGTCACCGGAAAACTTATCAATATGAACAAACTTCCATTAAAATGAATCAAAAGCTCCAGATTAACTAAACAAGCCATGCTGAATTCAAATATGACACTCAAATTCACAAAGGATTAAAGAACAAACTGGATCGAAGGAAAACAGATAAGACCATAAAACTTCAAATCATCAATACAAACTCAATATTCATCCATTTTCAAAACCAATCATCACAGAATCATCAGCATATCACACAGATATAATGCATACATCTAAAACCATTTCTAGATCCATGAATTCAGTAGGTTACCTGAACTTGCAGAGCACGCATTAGGTCAAGACAAGCCTCCAAACACTGCAGATTTTCCTCTTCTAACCTCTCCTTGCAAAATAAATGAAAGAGAGAGCTTGAATTGCTCCGGATCTTGAATTTTGAGAGCAACTACACTTGAATGGCACCTCTTGAAATCTTGAGCTTCAACTTAAATCAATGGTGGATTAATGATCCTTATGCTTCAAGGATTCAGAATATGCAATTTGTTTGTAAAGAGAGTGAGAGAGTGATGAGATTCAAAGAGAAATGCTTGAGGTGCAAAAACTCTAGAATGAACAAAAGTGATGGATCTGGGGTGAAATGAAACCCTAGTTTTCTTTTATATCATGCCACTACTCAATGCTGAAAAAATGAAGAGGAATGCACGTGAGAGGAGAGTGTGAGGATGAAATTGCAAACTTGGCAAGATTGGTGTGAAGTGGTGATTTGCTCGTGCATCCTTCTCTTTCCTTGCACATGTCCAAGAAATATCCAACCCTTGGTTCAAAACAGAAAGCATCTTGGCCCTTGGATGTGAGGGTCATGCATTTCTCATGTTCATGCATTTTTGCACCTTATGGAATATTTCTCTTCTCATGCACGAATTTGGTAATATTTTTGGAGAAAAATCAACTATTTGCAATTCTTTGTAAGTATGTGATCATATTTGGTCCATAACAACACTTGAAAATACGTTTCATGAAGTTTTGCATTTGGAGTAAACTTGAAATTCATGCCATGCCCTAAAAATCCATCAACTTTCGAAGGGCTTTCCTCTCAAAACATGAGGGCTATGAAAATGCTCTTGTACTTTTTAAAAATGGGAGTCTTTAATATTCAACTTTCATGTTTGGTGGTGATCCATTTGAAGCATTTTTCACCAAGTTATGCACACTTGAAAACTAGGGCAAAAAGTTACTAAAAATGGAAATTCTCATGACCAATCTTATGCCAAAAATGCAAAACACCTCAAAACCTCTTGATTCTTGATCTTTGACTTTTACAAACCTCTTCTAAGGTTATAAGAACATCCCTTGGCTTAGAAAATGAGGTTGGACCTTTTGAAATCTCACAGTTGACTTTTAGAATGCACAGTTGACCAATTTCTTCATTTACAAGCAACTGATGAAATACTTGACTTCCACATGGAATTTACTCACCAAATTTCATCCCTAGGATCCTCTTATCATATAAAAGACTTTGCCCAGATGAAATGGCCAGAGTCACAAAGTTTTCATGCTTGAAACTCAAACCCTAATTTGGGATCATTGTGTAGGAGTTTTGCCCTAGCTTGAATTCCCTGATGATCTTCCAACTTCCTGGGCTTTTGTGAATGATCTTAAGCTTGTGAAAGCAATGTAGACTCCCCATAGGACTTGATCAAATCCAATGGGCTTCTTGTCATAGCTTGAAATGCTTCAAATCCTTCCACAGATGATCATATGCCTAATGCTAGGTCATGAGAATGTTATGCCTCATCTTTCAATGCTAAGATTCCAAGAATATGATATGCTTATGATGAATATGATGTGATATGATGCTTGAAAAATAAGAGGGAAAATTTGGGGTGTTACACTCATGTGAGAGGGTTTATATAATGCCCCCAGCGTTTGGCTATTGGTCCCTGTTTTGGCCTTAGATCGTGGATCCCCAAAAAATAGGTAACTGCCAGAAACTAGCCGTTAGGATAGGTAGACCTGCTCGGATGTGGTGCCAGCCTGGTAGAAGATGAACCGAGCAGGAGTTATCCTCGGCTGAATCTGGGTGACTTCCCCTAGGTGTCGGACAGAAGTCTGAAAGGAGCAGAGGAATCTGACCACAAGTAACCTTGGTCGGTGAGGCCTCCTCGACCGAGGGGCATAAAGCCAGTGGGTCCCTTTGACATTTGATTATTGGGCCATCCTGGATACAAGAGTGGATTGGGCCATGCCTACTCATTGGGCCAGTCCGAAACACCTTTCTATTCAAAAACACACATTTGAGGTCTTTTAAAGGTTGTAATATGGTTTATGTCAGGGTGAAATGTATATGGCCATTAGGATCAATTCCTGGGAGTGAAGTACATACTACCTTCCTATTTTCACACCATCCTTACATATTTTTTTAACTAATGGGTACTAGAATTCCATTTTTTCTCTTCTTTTTAGCACTTTTTTCTATAAGCTTTAGATTTGAATGTTATAAAACTTTTTTCTATATTATATCCATTTTTTTCTTTTTCATCATCATTTTTTTTATATTCTAGAATTTTAGTAAGCCAACCCTAAAATTAAATTTTTGCTCCTTCTAGAATCAACTTCAAACTTAACTTTTTGTTAGAATTAGAAAAATAAAAATCTTCCTAACTCCAAGGAGAAGGTTGGAAGGTTTCTCTTTCAAATCAATCGTCTAAATATTTGGTTAAGTCACCTAAAAAATGGATCAAGCTCAAAATTTTTAGCAATGAAAAAAATATTTTAAGGTTCACCTAAGAAAGGTTCTAATTCAAAAATTAACAGATAGACAACAATTAAGAGATAAATCAAATCCTAGTTGATGAAAAATCATACAAACACTTATACAAGAATTAAGGTAAATAGTGGAATTATTTGGTTCAAACCTTACTTGTTGAGGTATTTGGTGATTAATTCAAGATCGTCGAATATTACTCCTCTTCATATTTTGTCAATCCGCATTTGAAACTTCTGTAATAACTATGCTTTCTCTTTTCTTTTGTTTTTCATTACATGTGTCTTTATTATTTTTTGTCATTGGTAAAACATTGTACTATGAACTGAAAAATGCAACATAAACAAATTCATTCGTTAAATAAAGAACATACAATATAGAAACAAGAAAAACATATTTATTAAAAAATTAAATTAAAACTTTAAAGACAAAACAAAAGAAAAATAAATAACATAAATATGTGGGCGTGGGCTGCCTCCCACACATCGCTTATTTAAGGTTCTTAACTTGACCTTTTGATTCTCTGTTAGGGTGACATATATCACAAAAAATACATCATCTTTATTCTTACTTTTGTTTTGCAAAAACCTCATGAACTTGAGGTATTAATTATTTTATTTTCATATCTTTTTCATCCTGATAGCAGAGAATAAGACACAAATGGCATCCCATTGTATAATTCCCTGTATAATATATATCTAGAATAATATCTTACAAGTGTTATTATCTGGTACTGAAACTATCATAATTTCCTATTGGCATAATTACATACTTGACCATTTCTAAAACATAAAAGTCAACATATGGTATAAGACATGGAAATTTGCCAAAACAATAAAATCTAAGATCAAGGTACAATATCCTTCATTGTACAGAAATACAAAACATAGCGGAAAGATATAAACTAAGCTTCTTCTTGAAACATCCAAGCATATCTCCACTTGTAAACCATACATGTAAACAATACCTGAAAAATAATAACAATAGTGAAGTGAGATAATAATCTCATTGAGTTCCCCTATCTTATGGGTTTACTCGACTCTACAAGGTTCTATCCAAATTCTAACTCAAGTCAAAAGGGAAAGGGATAATACTTGAGTTCATAATCTCACACTACATGGAAACATGTTCATGAGTTCGATAACTCAACTATCACTAGCCAGATACCTCATCAAGGCATCCCCTTTTCCCGTCCTATTCTACGTCTAGAAGTCGACATAAGTCATAGATTCTTGTATCACACAAGACATACGAAATGGATTTGGTTTCTATCATCGCTTCTTATGGGACTCAGTGTTATACCTATTTCAAGCTTCTCACATAGGCTTCCCATGAGACTCAATGTAATACCCACCTCAAGACTTTCCATTTATGCTTCCTGTGGGACTCAATGTAATATCCACCTCAAGACTTTCCATTTAAGTTTCCTGTGAGACTCAATGTAGTATTACCATAATACTACAATAGAATTACATGTTAAGGATACATACCTAGACATCAAATGCATGAGTATTGCCATCTAAAAACATCTATCAATTCGTAGTCATAACCTAGGTCATACTATTAATTCCATTAATTAATATCAAGGGTTTCCTCTCCATCTTTTATAGTATTTTAATCATGTTATCACACAATCACAACATACATATATCATATACATTGATATATAACAATATCAATCATGGAACACACATAATAACATAACATGTCAAACATAATCCACATAGTAGTCCACACACAATTTAAGGCCTACAAGTCACTACTATCATCTACCAAGCACTCTTGGTTAAATCATGGTCTCACATTACAATTTACTACCTCATTTGATAATCTTTTCCAACATTTCAAGTCACATGTCAATCGAATTCTCGATTCATGAATTTCGATGGGAACAAGAACCCATACCATTCACATACATTACACTTCCATCTTTATTTTATCAAACCATGGCATATAACCATGTTTCTACTCCACCATCACATAGAGCATTGGAATAGCTTTCCAACGCTTCCGACCATGTCTCATTCCGAGTTACGGTTCTCAAGTTAGGGCAAAAGCAAGAGGCACACTATTTTTCTCTGCGCAGGGAACTTCCTTATGCGAAATAAGTCAATAGCAGAATCCCCTATTTTCACTATGCGACCCGTAACGAGCTGTATCAGTGGTTGGACACATTATTATGAATAAAACACCAAAAATTATCATTTTAAGGCCCCAAATGACCCAAAACATCATGAAAACAAAGGTAGAGCCAATCATGATAATAGAAACAACATCAACAACAATTTCATGATTCAATACACAAAACCCTAACTTTCCAATCTTCCCATACTTTTCCCTAAGTTCCTAACTAATGGAACTCACCTTAATCCAAGGAGATGATGAGGAAATTGAGATGGAAATGATGATGAAGATGAAGCTTAGTAAAGAAGATGATGAATAGGGATGATGATGAGTTCTTCCTCCTTCCTCTCCTTCTCTCCCGTTATCCATTCCCTTCTCTTCCTCCTTTTCTCTTTCTCTCTTATTTCCTTCCTTTTCTTTTTCCTGATAACTCTAATTCCCTCTTTCTATTTTTATTCTCTTCCCTTACCAACTTCCACTTTTCTTCACCATACAAAATAAACATAACATATAATATATTATATTAAATAGTGATAGTAAATATCTCAAATGATACTCTTTCTTCTAGTACAAATTGACCAATTATTAATGTTATCAAAATATTCTCTTTTGATCAACAAATTAATATTGGTATGTCTCTTTAATAAATAATTGATCTCTTCAGAGTTCACTAGTTACTCTATTGATCCCAATAGACAATATTTAGAACACTTATGAGGTTCCATGATTCTAATTAACAAAAGATAGGGTATATATGAGCTCATTTGATTTCATATGATGTCTAATTGAGCGTTAAGAGAATATGGAGTATTACACATAGTTTATCAATTTCTTTTCTTTCATCCACCTTGTTACTAAAATAAATTTTATGGACATGCTTTTATTGAAGATTTTCTTGTTGGATATCTACATCTAAACAAATTATTGCATTTGGAGCTTCATCCGAAACTAGATCATCCTCACTTTGCATTCTTGCTCTTTTCTCATATCTATTTTTCACCTCAGATTCTTCTATTCTTGATTCAATTTTTTCTTCTGACATGCCTCTTTCTTCTTCTTGTTCTTTTTCAACTCCTCATTCATCAACTAGTTCTAATTCCACTTTGACTTCTCTCTCAACTTTCTCATTCCTATGATTATCCAACGTATTCCCTTCAAAACCTCTACTTGATTGAGTTGCCTTGATAAGTGCCAAATTGTGTTAAATATGTGTGTAATTTTGTGGCACTTATTGACTTGTTTCAATTGAATTACTTAGATAAACCTTAACTTGTGTGTTCATATTGTGTAGTTTGATCATTTGCCACTTATTTTGTAGGTTTGTATGCATTGGAGGAGCTTTGAGCATCAAAAGACATGAGATTTGCTTCTAAAATGCAATATTTGAAGTTCCTGAGCGGGCTAAGCGCAATCCTAGCATGCTTAGAGGGCCTTGGTAGTGGGGAATGCATTTTTGAAGTTTTTTTATTATGGTAAGCGCAACTAGAGTGGGCTTAGCACGGTTTCTGCTTAGCACGATTTGTATTTAGCCCTGATTTTTGTTCTTAGTCCAAATCCACTTTTTAGCTTTGTATATATTCATTTCTTCTTAGATATTTTAGGGGCTCTCAACCATTTTTCATATTCTCTCTTGGCTAAAAAACACAAGAAATCCATTTCAGGGAGAGAGGAGCTTAGAAAACAATAAGAGAGACTGCACCTTGAAGATCTGGAGTTGGATTCACTTCTATTGGCGGGACATTACGATGGATGCTTGTTCATCCTCATTCTTCTCTTTGTATTTAGATGCCATGGGTAGCTAAGTCCCTTTATTGTTGGGTTTGGATGTAAGTTTACTATTTAAGTATGTATTTTGTTGATCATGGTGTTGTGTACAATCTATTTCAGGAATCTATATCGATGTTATCCTTGTTTACTAGTTTTACATTTTGATTTAAACATTTATTAAGAGATACTCTTCGAATCTCGATCTAGGATAATCATTTGTTACATTATAAATGCAAGCCACAGATTTAGAACTAACATTCACTGTGGGTATCAAATCTTAATGCTTCATATTGTTTAAAAGAGTGAAAGATCATCGGTTAAATAATAGGAAAAAACTTGAGACATCGGCTAGACATAGAGGTGTTGATGAGAGATATGTGGTAATATTAATGAATGTTTAGATTGTGCATGAAATTCAATCCTAACAAGTTCTCTCATCTCTCCAAAACTTTATTTATTTATTATTGCGTTTTAGATTCTAGATCTTTAACTTTCAAGCACCCTCCGGAAAAAAGCTTAAACACGTAGAAACCGTTGAACGAAATATGATATCACACTGTAGTACCTCGAAAAATAAGATCCTAAAACAAACAATAAAGTCGCCACCTAATTCTATTTATTCTAACTAAAGAAAAGGGAGATATAGACACAACCAAAATGGGATGAGAAATGGTCAACGAAACCACTAATCTAAGTTCGGGAGTCAGTTACGCAAGGGGAAAATATTAAGCACCCCTCACGTTCGTTGTACTCAACGGGAACCTCTTAGTCTAGTTTGCGCTTAAAATGTTAACTTGTATTATTGTCTTCTTTTTGATGATTGAAGTTTATTAAGATTTCTTATTAAAGGGAATGTTTCAATTATTATTTGTTATGGGGAAAGGTTAAGTTTTTTTATTGTTGTGCTCGCGAAGGATTAAAATCCCCGTGCCTACGTATTCCCCTGTGCAATGGGAAAGTCAGAGCTTCGTAGTTCGTGTGACTACGATTTATGTTTTTTAGTGAACAGTTTTTTGGAAATGCTTTCTAATCTGCTAAGCGTTGGCTTTTACTCGTGGTGGAGGTTGAAGCGCTAGCTTGTTTGTGAGATAGAAAGATTTAAACAATGTTCGTTTAGAAAAAATATTTTTGATCTTTATTAAAGTGTTTTAAACGAGAGGGCGAATGAACCACAACGTGTGGGGCTAGCCCAGGAGTGATTGCATTCAAGAACGTGCGGAGTGCTAGACTCCGGAGTTCAGTTACTCGCTGATTAGTTATGGAAAATAGTTTGTATTGGTTGGTAAGTTTTAAGTTGTATTTGAAAAAGAAAGAGACAAGTTGTCATCTTTAAGGGAGGTATCTCGCCTATTCCACCACAAACATTTGAGGAAGAGAAATCGAAAGAAGATTTAAACTTGGATACAAGAATCGACAAGCAATGCCACATTCTTTCTTTGAGAATAAATAAAAATTGGAAGAAGCTTTAAACTTGGATATGAGTATCGACAAGAAATGCCACATTCTTCCTTTGAGAATAGATAAAAATCGAAAGAAGCTTTAAACTTGGATACGAGGATCGACAAGCAATGCCACATTCTTCCTTTGAGAATAATTGTTTGAAAGATTTTTGTTTGTGTTTGTGGGGATAGAAGATAATATCTTTCCTATGGAGATGAATCATGTCTGATCTTTTAAGGTTGTTGAATTATTTTGAATACGAAAGAGTGAATGAATTACAACTCGAAGGATGGCCTCAAGATTAATTCAGTTCAAGCACCCGAGGAATGCTAGATTCCTTCGAATAATTAAATTAAAAATTTCCGTGTTTTAGGAACGAGAGGGTGAATAAACCACGTCGCATAGGGCTAGCCCAGGTGTGGTTCATTCCAGAACATGCGGAATGCTAGACTCTGGAGCTCTGTTCCTTGTTAAATTATTTAAGATGCGTAAGGTCGTGCAGACGGCGATCACATAGTGACCGACTTACGTGTGTGCAAAATGTAGACGAGAATGTTTTTAATTGATTAAATGAAGTGGATTCTAATCCTAATTCCTAAATGTGTTCCTAATAAAACTAAATCGTAAAATAAAGGCGAAAAAATAAGTTGCGTTCGAAAGTAAACGGGAGAGGGATACAATAATAATTTACACGGGATTGCGAAGAAATAAAGGGTATCGTTGTATTTTGCCCAAGAGGAAGCGTGTGTGCAGTGTACAAATTAATCGAAAACGTCAGTATTAAATATTGTATATAAAAGTGAAAAATAAATAAAATAAATAAATAGACTAACAAAATGAAATAAATTGTTAAATAGGATAAATTAAATAAAATAGAAATACAATAAATAAATGGCCTCATATTGGTCACGATTAATCGGAAATGAGTTATCGTGACTTTTTTTATATCATCGGCCCAAAAAAGAAAATAAAACCGAAAGGATTGTGGATCTAACAAGTTATAATCCAAGACAACGACAAATGGATCAAAATAGCAACAATTATAATAAGAAATCTAAAACAAATATCACATGACTTCATCATTTATTTTTTTAAAGGTTTTTTTAAACAGTAAGTAATAATCATCATAAAATTAATAATAAACTAAATCAAAATTGATTAAAAAAGTAAAAGTAAAAAATGAGAGGGAGTATGGCATAGGTTAGGGTGAGCAATAGTAGAATTCAAATGGCTTTTTTCAAAGCCCAATCCATCAGCATTTAGGTCTTAAAAGAAAATAATAAAATAAATTTCAACAAAATATCAGTAAACACCAAACCCTTTTCAAACGAAATAGAGCACGATGCTCTTACTCACGATTCAAAGGCAATATCCACCGTTTCATTTTCACTCTCTTTCTCTCTCACGCGATTCCAATCTGCTCACAACATTCACGATTTTGCTGTGGTTTTCTCAAGGTTCTCAATTTCGTGACTCTCTCTCGGTGTGTTTGTGACGACAGTGTTGGTTTTTGGAATGGTGGTGTTTAGGGTTCGGAGGTCGGCGAATCGGTGGTTTCGTTCTGGGCTTGCGGTTGTTGTTTCAGAGTGAAGGTTGGTGAACGAATGTGAAAAGATTACAGGTCGAAGGAAGGTTGGATGTGCGGTGAGTTTGGGCGTTCGAAGGTTTTGTGAGGTTATGAGATTGTCAACAGGGAGGAGGTGAGGCCAATTCTTAAAGAAAAGGAAAGGTTGATGAAAAAGGGAGAGTGGGGTTTTCACGGGTGGTTCGGTAAAAGGTTTTTGGTTGTGGGGAGGTCCGCTCGAAGATGAAGGAGGGCGAGCAATTTTAACGGTGGTTTTGGTGAAGGGTTCGTGTGGCTCTGTTCGGCGGATTTGAGAGGTGAGGGTGGAGTCGCAGGTCGGTGTTGAGTTTCATAGGGTGGTTGGAAGTGGTGATATTTTTGTTCAAAAAACTGGTGTTTGGTTTTTGTTGTTTTTTCCCATCAAAATGCTTTTCGTTTTCTTTTTTATTCCAAAACCCCCCACTTTCTTTGTATATGTTTTTTGCTCCCCTTTCTTGCGAGTTCGATCCTGCTTATATGAAGGGGATCCTCTATATTTTCAAAGTCTTTCACTCTATTTGATGAATATAAAAAAAAAGTCAAAGTTACTTTTTGCAGGTTCAGGTTCTGTATTCACAAATTTGTGAAAAGTCTTTGTTGTTTGCAAAACAAATGCAGAGATGTAGCAGGGGTGTGCAGCTTTTTTTGGTCAATGCTTTGTGTAGTGATGGGTGCAGGATGTAACATGTAATGGAGAAAATTGGGGTAACCAAACATGTGGACTAAATCATAAACTAAATCTAAACCTTAGTTACATAAACTATATTTTTTTTTTTTAAATAAATTAAACTAAATATAAATTAGAGAAAAATAAACAATTAAAAATTAACTCATAATAAAACTAATCTCTAAAACAATTGTAATTAAGATAAATTGAAATATTTAAATTAAATTAATTAACTAAACTGAAATTAATCCTAAATTAAAATTAAATTGGAAACTAGTTCTAAACAATCTAATACAAACTAAACTCCCATTTTAAAATTAAATTGACTTAGAAATTAGTATTAAAATTACAATTAAGCTAAAGTTAAACTCTAAAAATAATCTAAAATAAATATTTAACTAAAAAATAAACATAACGAAATGACAAAGTGTGACAAAAATTTTAACCAAAATTATAAGATTTGATCAAATTCCAAAAGATCTATACAAAATATGATTAAAATTACGAACAAACATTCTTATTTAAAAGAAACTAAATCTAATAAATAAAAATGACAATTGTGATCGGTGTGATGTATTATTAAAGAGAAATTTTAACTTAAAAAAAAGCAAAATGATTGATTTTCGATATATCGGCAAAAATGCGTAAAAAATGAACAAAAATCGAAAAATTCTGGTCAAAATTTAGGGTATGACAGCTGCCCCTATTTAATCATCTTGAACCTGAATGTACGAGTAACAAAGATTTTTTTGGGGACATTCAAAGTGAAAAATGATTAAATATCAGAATACCTAAAATTTTGACCGAAAATGCAGATGGAATGATATGATATGCAATGTAAAATGCAAGACAAAGGTTGCAACGCTATTGGGGAAGAAAATTGACGACTGGGGATTAGACACACATAACTGGAGTACAATCCACACGAGGGATTTTCCCTTGAGCGAAGCCAGACGACAATTGTCTACAAGTCCCAAGACGAAGTCCTTAGACAAATCCCATCAGAGAAGTCTTCGACTGAGATTTAGAATATCATTTGGAAATACTTTCTGTCGAGGTATCAAAACGAAACAGAAATCTACTATCGAGATCCTGGAGGGAAAACCATCTTCTGTTGAAGTCTGTTGGAGATCTACTGTCGATATTACCAGAGAATCTAGGAAAGAAATACCTTCTGTCGAGTATTAACTGGGGACAACAGTTGCCAAATCTTCTGTCGTGATTTAACCAAGGATGCAACTGTCGAGATCAGAAAAAGTAAATACTTCTCGCCTAGGTAAACTACAAATATTTTGATGAGGCTTGCCAAAAAATAAAGGGAAACACCTCCTGTTGAGGCTTGGAAAGATATTATTTTGATAATAAATAAGGATTCACAGCAAACTTCTCACAATGTCTTGGAGAGATGTCGTTTGCTTGAAAAAGTAAGTATTTCATATCAAACTTCTCAACGTGTATTGGAGAGATGCCATTTGATAGAACCCTCACCATACTTCCCTTCTTCTGAAAGAGACAACCATATGATGGAGAACAACTTCACGCTCAAACTTCTCAACTTGTCTGGAAGAGATGCCATTTGACGGAAATTGGAAAATCACAACAAACTTCTCACCTTGTCTGGGAGAGATGCCATTTGTTGGAAAACAAAGAGATTCATATCAAACTTCTCAACGTGTATTGGAGATATGCCATTTGATAGAATCCTCATCATACTTCCCTTCTTCTGAAAGAGACAGCCATATGATGGAGAACAACTTCACGCTCAAACTTCTCAACTTGTCTAGGAGATATGCCATTTGACGGAAATTGGGAAATCACAACAAACTTCTCACCTTGTCAGGGAGAGATGCCATTTGTTGGAAAAAGGAGATTCGTACCTTACTTCTCAATGTGTATTGGAGAGATACCATTTGATAGAACCCTCATCATACTTCCCTTCTTCTGAAAGAGACAACCATATGATGAAGAACAACTTCACGCTCAAACTTCTCAACTTGTCTGGGAGAGATGCCATTTGACGGAAATTGGAAAATCACAACAAACTTCTCACCTTGTCTAGGAGAGATGCCATTTGTTGGAAAAAGGAGATTCGTACCAAACTTCTCAACGTGTATTGGAGAGATGTCATTTGATAGAACCCTCACCATACTTCCCTTCTTCTGAAAGGGACAACCTTATGATGGAAAACAAACTTCACATACAAACTTCTTAACTTGTCTGGAAGAGATAGCCATTTGACGAAAATTGGAAAATTCACAACAAACTTCTCACCTTGTCTGGGAGAGATGCCATTTGTTGGATAACAAAAGAGATTCATATCAAACTTCTCAACGTGTATTGGAGAGATGTCATTTGATAGAACCCTCACCATACTTCCTTTTTTCTGAAAGAGACAACCATATGATGGAGAACAACTTCACACTCAAACTTCTCAACTTGTCTGGAAGAGATAGCCATTTGACGGAAATTGAAAAATTCACAACAAACTTCTCACCTTGTCTGGGAGAGATTCCATTTGTTGGAAAAAGGAGATTCGTACCAAACTTCTCAATGTGTATTGGAGAGATGTCATTTGATAGAACCCTCACCATACTTCCCTTCTTCTGAAAGGGACAACCATATGATGGAAAACAAACTTCACGTTCAAACTTCTTAACTTGTCTGGAAGAGATAGCCATTTGACATAAATTGGAAAATTCATAACAAACTTCTCACCTTGTCTGGGAGAGATGCCATTTGTTGGATAACAAAAGAGATTCATATCAAACTTCTCAACGTGTATTGGAGAGATGCCATTTGATAGAACCCTCACCATACTTCCCTTCTTCTGAAAGAGACAACCATATGATGGAGAACAACTTCACGCTCAAACTTCTCAACTTTTCTGGAAGAGATAGCCATTTGACGGAAATTGGAAAATTCACAACAAACTTATCACCTTGTCAGGGAGAGATGCCATTTGTTGAATAACAAAAGAGATTCATATCAAACTTCTCAACGTGTATTGGAGAGATGCCATTTGATAGAACCATAAACTTGCTAGGGATGAACAAACTGCTCGAAAAGAGAATGCCTTCCGCTGATTTACTGGGAAATCCATGGATAAGAACAAGCTTCTCAAATAAAGAGACTGCCACTTGTTGTCAAGTGTAAGTAATCCAAGAGAATGTTGTAGCAACACTGCTGGAGAACAAAATGTGTCTTCACTAGGGGAACCTTCAACAAATTCCTTCTAGGAGACAGAGTATTCAAAGGTGCAAAATAAATGCACTTTCCATCTGGAAATTCAATCATCAAAATGTCAAAGACAAATTCAATCCAGGAACGAGTTGGAAAGAAACTGTCAAGCAAGACACTAACCCATGAGGAATGAACTCAACTGGGTATTTATCCTATCCAAATGTGAAAAGGAGAACTAAAGCAAAAATCTTCCACGAGGGTAGAATATCAGTGGGGAATTAGAAAGAATGTACATTTTCTGCCTAAGACTGACAACTCTATTTTGAGAGAGACACATCACTTGGGGATAAACACGACCAAGGTGAAGGAGGTATGCATCAATGAATGCAACATGAATATGAATTAAGTCATGATGATGTACATGTATGTATATGCATTATGTTTATGCTGACAAACAGACAAAACAAACATAAGAGATAAACCGGTGACAAAAAAAATCACAACAAACGGATACTCGACCAATCTCATCAAAGTGTACACAATCACTGAAGATAGGGTATAGATCCATCCATGGAATAAAGTCTTGCTACAAGGTTCAAATCTCTTTGGGGAGAGAAATATACTTCAATCGGGAAATAAACCCAAGCAAATCTTCTAACTTCAATGTCCATCAGAAAGGAAACAAACATACAAACTATGTTTTCTTAGGATGAAGTAAATTTGTACTCCGTTGGGGGGAGAAAATGACATTCAGCTGGAGAAGCTTGAATCAAAGCTCAATTGGGGATACTAGACTTAGTATCTCACTGGAAGCACTAAGTAGTCAAAGGAATTCACCAGAAAATACTGATGCATGCACCTAACATATTGCCAGACCCTAATTTTTGACCCTAAGATTTTTCGCATCTCATCTGTATTTCGCATACAAACCAGATCACGCACTGGTTGTTTATCCTTTTTCAGGTGCAGGTCTATGCCTTGCAGAGGATCACCATGTTTAATTTCTGTTATTTGTTTATATTCACTAACTTCTAACCAAAATATCAAAATATATGTTGCAGTTTGCTTCTTCTTCTTCTTCTCCGTGTTGCAGGATTTCAAAGACATAGCTGTGATTTCGATTCATGTGCGATTGTTCAGTCACGATTCGATTCAAATGGACGTTTGACCTAATATTGGTCAAACTATCAGAAGATTGTTCAACTGCAAGTTACTTGTGCCAGAGGTTCATTTCTCAGACAGTGCGTATTCAAAAGTTCAAGTTGTGTTGCGTGTGAAAGTCATTGGTTATCAGACAGTGTTTTGTGCGAAGTTTGGGCTGAATATTCAGTTACAAGTTATCCAGTTGGTGCAAAGGTGGTCGTATCAGTGGCTTGTTGAAAAATCAGAGTTTGATGTGGGCTTAAAACTATCCAATTCCATATCCATTTCACACAAAAATATCCAATAACCATTTTATAATTCATTCTCGATTCTTTTCCATTTCTCAAACCCATTATCATTTTCACCCGTTATCCAATTCCATATCCACTTCTATGCTTTTACAATTCGATCCATAAACCATCTTTTTAGTCTGATTATTTCGAATTACCATTTTTTTACCAATATCCAATTTTCATTCAAAACATCTATTTTAATCAAATCTTTTTTTCCAATTTTTGAAATTCCCATGATAATACATCCATTTGTTTTACCCATACTTTTATCCATTTTTTCATAATTCCAAAATTTCTATTATCACATTCAAAAACCATTATCCATTTTTTTTAATATAATTCTTTTTTTTTAATTATTATTATCCATTTTCATATTTTTTTTATACCACAAAAATATAGAAAAAGAATAAACCCAATTCAAAAAATTCTTCAGCCCAATTTTGGCCCACCTCCTCTCGCACTTTCCCAGCCATTTCCCCAAACAATAAGCTTCTCAGTACAAGCCTCCAACAGCTAGCCCCTCACGCGTACGCCACAAACTTCCCACGCCTTCACAACTTGCACCATCAGCCACAACATCCAAGCCAATACTCCAAGGCCCCACACATCAATTCAGCTAGCACAAAACAAGCCAACTTGCACTAGCCTTCCACACCAGCTTCACGCTGCATACAACAAGCAAAACACAAGCCTTCCGCATCAAGCCGTAAACGCCTAGCAATACTTCACGCCGCAGCTTCACCAAAGCATCAACAGCAAGCACAAAAAACACAACCTGCAAAACGCAGTGGACACAAGCATAAAATGCAACATACATGCCCTGCTCATGACAAAATCAAAACGCAGTTAAGAGAACTCAAAACGCAAAAAAAAATCGCAAAGCCCAAAACAGCAAGCATGCTTCCGCCGTGAAATTCCAAAACGCAATTCAAATTGCATAAAAACGGCAATTCAAAATCCTCAAATCCCTCTATTTAAAGAACTCACCTCTCCTTCAAACTCCAAGCTTGAAAAGCCCTCAGAAACCCTGTTGAAATCACAATTTAAGCTTCAATGTTTCAAAAACACAAATCCAAATCCTTCGATTTCAATTTCTCCCTTCCATCCAAAATTTCTTCTTCAACCTAGCTTCAAATCATTCACACGATTCAACAGAGATTAGGAAATCGATTTGAGAAGGAAAACAAGGATCAAGTCGATACTATGTATTGAACGAAAAAAGAGTACGATACCGTTCGGGAAGACGAATTAGTCCGCGGATCTTGACGGAGAGGTTGACGGTGCATTAAGTGGAAGAAGAGGATTAAACTGAGATAGTAGCAGAACAAGAAATTGGAACAGTGTCAGACGCGATTAGTGTGGTTTATTGCTCCGATTCCGTTCTCGTTTGGTGAAGGTGAGGAAAAGCTATCGGCGTTTATGAAGAAGAAGGGCACGAGTTCTACTGTGTTGTTTTTTTCATTTTTTTTATATATTAATCTGTTTATTATTTTGTTTTTAAAAAAAACTGATGTTGGGCCTTTGGATGGTTTCATTATCCACCCCTCAATCCATGCGCTGTCTCCTCCCACTTCCTTTCCTTTCCTTTTCTTTTTGTTTTTTTTTAATTCTTTTAATTAGTTTTTGTGTTAGTTTTCTTTAAGAAAATAATTTTGATAATAATTCCTTTTAATTTTCAATTGTAAAATCCTTTCAAGAAATGTATTAAGAAAATATTAATATTTGAATTTCGTTTTCTTTATTGCAATTTGATTTTAATTCTTTTGATTTTTTAGTGGATTCTATTTTTTAGATCCATTTTTCTTCATCTTTTATTTTTGGTCGATGACAATCTCCGATTCGTAGATTGTTGATTTCCGATAGGTTTAATCTTCATTATTTCAAATCTATGGATGAATGATCATTTGGATCATTCTCCATACTTTGAGATCGTGATAGGTTGCCTTCGATAAATTCAACGAAAATCTCGATTAAGATTAGACCGTTCTTTTTCTTTTAGTGTGGCATGTTTTCGGAGAACGATTCATAATATCGTTTCTCTAACATGTATTAACACGAATATTTTCCACCTTAATTGGTGGTGGCCGGCCTCATTTGTAGGGTAATTACTCCGTAAATTACTCGGCGATTGCTTAACATAGACCTAAAGTTGTCTCGATTCGGATTAAGATCCATTTGGATCCGGTTGCCTCGATTTCATTATTCTTTTCGTGGTTGTGCTTGATTAAGTTCATCATACCAGTTATATTGTAAATATTATAATAATGTGAATATAATAATCCATTTATATTTAATCTCTCGCACCTTATCCTTTTATTTCAATTTCTCGTTCCTTATCTCTTTTATTATGCTTATTATACTATATCATTCATCATATTGCTTATTGTTTATATTGTTGCTTGTGATTTTTCCTTTGTCCATTTGGACACTAAAATACTAATAACGAATTAAACATCTAAAAAATTGGTGACTTTAATTTCGGACTATGGTTACTATCCTTAGCATTGGAGTTTCGGACTTAGATTCTAGGATCTATCATTTGCTTGAGTTGTTATGGATTGAAGACTTTGGCTCCGATTAAGTTCATTTATTCATGAAGATGGAAATCCGATTGTTTCGAAGAATGCTTGCCATATGGTTTGATCGTTCTTCCTTTAGCTTTTATTTTCAAGTATTAGGATAGTCCCTTCATCTTCTCCCCATTCTTAGATTTTCAAAACTTCTTCCTATTTTCAAAACTTTCTTTGTTTTTCAAACTTCAAACATTTTCGCAATCAAACCTTGACTTCGGTCATGTGCTTTTACCTTTTCATTACATTTCCTTAAATAAATGCTAAACCACATAAGCATATCGAAACTTTCTTTCTCAAAAACTTTAAAACATTCACAACTCATTCAATTGTTTTTGTGCCCTCGTGCACGTTTCTTTTTAACCTTTTTTTAATGTTTAGATATGATTCATTCTTTCTAGCGGAATTATTCGCTAAAGAATGACGACTTATCTTTACATTTTAAAATGAACTTAACTCATTTTGCCTTTTCACAATTTGTACCACGAACTACGGGGTTTTGATCTCGCATTGCACTTTGCAGGTACGTAGGCATGAGACGTTCGTCTCCTCAAACACCAAAATCTTAAAAAACATTCTTCTTCTCATATCTTCAATCTCTTTTCAAGCAAACCATTTCAAACCAAAAAATGAAGTAAATATTTCAAAGGGTTCCCGTGGAGTACCACAGACAAGTCGGGTGCGTAAAACCTTCCCGATTTGTAACCAATCCCCGTACCCGTTCTCTGTTTGTTTCTTTTAGCTTTTGCTTTTAGATTCATTAGGTTTTGTTCGTTCATTTTCCTTTTTCCTTTTGGAAATAAATAAAAGCGCGGTGGCGACTCTGTGTACCTTGAGTGAAGTTAATCAATAGCTTACACTCATGATTTTACCGCTACACATATCATAGCAACTTGGCATAAGGACCCCTTCATCTGGAGATACTTGCAAGGTAGATCACAAGAGCATCTTTCTTAGGTAAACGCGTGGTCATGCACCCACGAAACGGTTTATGAGAAGGTGTCATCTCTTAAGGATTTTATAGAAGACTTGCCATTCAAAATGCCCTATTGTCTTCAAACTTTTAGAGAGATTTTGTCGAATCTCGACGTCACTGCCTCAGATTAACCGTGTTTGGCACAAATGAGTCTTTAATATTTGTATTTTAGGAATGATCAGAATGTGTAGGTAATAAATTAGGAAACAACTTGCCCCTGTCTAGCAAAGTCTTCAAGCAACCTGCCCCTGTCTGGCCAAGTCTTCAAGCAAACTGCCCATGTCTAGCAAAGTCTTCAAACAACTTGGCCATGTCTAGCAAAGTCTTCAAGCAAACTGCCCATGTCTAGTAAAGTCTTCAAGCAACTTGGCCATTTCTAGAAAATTCTTCAAGAAAACTGCCCATGGGGATGATCATTCTCTGAAATGGTTGTTCAACTACTCATCAGAGTTTCAAATCTCAAGAGATTAAGCTCGTCACCGGTACTCATACAATAGGTTTCTATGATATCAAGCAAATTCTAACAAGCAAAATGTTAATGTAGAGACCGCTAATGCAACACACATGTTTGTCTCGAAGTTTTTTTATTTATTTTTATTTTAAAAAAGATTTTCACAATATCCGGTGACCGAATCACTAGCTAGGATGTGGTATTCATTTTTATAAAGCCAGTCATCTTATTTGTCCTCTATGGATATCAGTGACCCCTTGATTTTGGTATGGTGGTCACTAAATCTTATGTATTTGGGTACTTCTTTCAGTTGACTTATTCTATTTAGTCCCTAAGTTTCTTTTTGTGTGTTTGACTAAGCGGGGTTTTCTTTTTCTTTTTTCTCTTTTTTCTCTTTTTTTCTTTTTTTCATTGGAAGGCTGAAAATTGTGACTGTCAAGTCATTGATTGTAGTGGATTCCCTGATGGGATGTTTCATCTTATGATTTGAATGTGTAACCAGATTAACTGAACATTACCCTGCCCTAGGTTAAGCGTAAGGGTTTTGAAATATCTGAAAGAAACTCCTACTTCTAGGCTCGAAGTGTTTGACTAGGGATTCACTCCTTATTTCTCCAGTGTTTGGTAATTTGAAACAATGCATGTACATCGTCAATAGGGTTTTAATCAAAAGCATTCCACTAGAGAATTTGTGTTTTAATTTCGTCATCCTCCCTCCAATTCTCTGCCTAGGCAAGATATGGAATAATGTTGGTATTATAAAAGCAGAAAAAGGATTATGAGTGAATATGGATTATTTCAAGACAAACATATTCATTGCATTAATCATTCAAAACAAATACGTTCTTACATGCCAAAAAAAATGCATTAACAAACAAAGAAAAATACATATGAAAATCAGCGAATGGACTAAACATCTGAGAAGATAAACTTCAGAGCATCAAACGATCACATGCGTTGAGGAACTGGTCCCAGACTCCACTAACAAACTGATTTGGAAAGGACTCTTTTGAGTTTTTTTTTCTATCAGTACAAAGGCACTCCGTCCACAAATAGGCTCCCTCCATTGAAGGTCAACACCCCATAGTCGATCATCTATTGAACCTTTTTCTGGAAAACTTTGCACTCTTCCATCGGATGCCCCAGTACTCCACCATGAAACTCACAACTGGTGTTTGGACTGAACCAGCGAGGGCGAGACCTCATGGCTCTGTTCTTTCTGGGTGTCATTATTGAGTTCCGGGCGAAATAAGACCACAATTGACTGTAAGTCATTGGGATTTGGTCAAACCGGTGGGTCGCTCCTTCAGGACTGTTTGGAGATCTCCGCTGATTCTGACGTCGCTGACGAGTAGAAGTAGAATTTGGCTGACGCTGATAAATGACCAGATCTTTTATCAAAGAAATAAATTGTCCTTTGCCAACCTTCAAATTGTGAATCTCTTCATGAAGTTCATTGTTCTCCTGCACAAGGTTGTCTACTAGAGTCTTCATTATAGTCGAGAATATTCCAATACGGTTTCTCAAAGTAGTGACTTCATCTCTAAGCTCTTTGTTTTCCTGCTCAAGTTGGTCCATCTTTCTCTGGTGACTGGTCGAGTACATTTGACTGACGGAGAATAAGACATGTGTGAGTTGGATTGTTGGGAGATGATATGTAATGCAAATATAAATGCAAATGATATGCAAATGAATGCAATGTTTAGAATGTTCAGGATCACACACATAAACAGTTGCAGAACTGGAGTATGAAGGCAAGATGTTGGATCCAAGGTACAAGTAATTCGAAACCTCCTAACTGGTAAGCCTTAAGTGGAGAGTTTTAAATTCTTTACCCATAAATCCCACTCACAGTATAGCTTCTATGGTGATGGTATAAGGATACTCAAGGTCACAGACGTTTATCGTACTAATGCCCCGCTACAGGCTGGCTGCATTGTGACGATAAGGTCTACCTTGAGTGGAGTTCTCATGTTAGGCCAACAAAGGGGCGAGCCCTCGGAGCCTAACATTACACAAATACCAAAATTGAAACAGGTTCTATGGGGTCCTAGAATCATATCCCTTTCGTGAATCAGGTCACGCGACAGGCTAGCTGTGTTGTGACAAGATCTACGAAAAGTCTAACTATTTGGGGGATCTTTCATGTTAGGCTGGAAAGGAGCGAGTCCTTTGAGACTAACACTAATAACTACCAATTCTAACTTAGGTGTTCCCTCTTCTTTTACAAAACTCAAGTATAAAGCTTCACCTGTTATGTCCCGAGATCCAACAGGCAAATAGAATGAGCATTATAATAAAGAAGAAAGCAATAAAAAATAGCAATAGTAATTAAAGGAGACAATCAAGACAAGTTAGCAAACAAACGCAAACTATCCTAAGCTAGGCTCGACTCTCTTATGCATAAGGCATTTAATTCCCTAGCAGAGTCGCCAACTATCGTACCTCGAAAAAAACGATCCTAAACAAACAACAGAGTCGCCACCTAATTCTATTTATTCTAACTAAAGAAAAGGGAGATATAGACACAACCTAAATGGGATAAGAAATGGTCAACAAAACCACTAATCTAAGTTCGGGAGTCAGTTACGCAAGGGGAAGGTATTAAGCACCCCTCACGTCCGTTGTACTCAACGGGAACCTCTTAGTCTAGTCTGCGCTTAAAATGTTAACTTGTATTATTGTCTTCTTTTTGATGATTAAATTTTATTAAGATTTCTTATTAAAGGGAATGTTTCAATTATTATTTGTTATGGGGAAAGGTTAAGTTTTTTTATTGTTGTGCTCGCGAAGGATAAAAATCCCCGTGCCTACGTATTCCCTTCTGCAATGGGAAAGTCAGAGCTTCGTAGTTCGTGCGACTACAGTTTGTGTTTTTTAGTGAACAATTCTTTGGAAATGCTTTATAATCTGCTAAGCGTTGGCTTTTACTTGCGGTGGAGGTTGAAGCGCTAGCTTGTTTGTGAGATAGAAAGATTTAAACAATGTTCGTTTAGAGAAAAGATGTTTGATCTTTATTAAAGTGTTTTAAACGAGAGAGCGAATGAACCACAACGCATGGGGCTAGCCCATGAGTGATTGCATTCAAGAACATGCGGAGTGCTAGACTCTGGAGTTCAGTTACTCGCTGATTAGTTATGGAAAATAGTTTGTATTGGTTGGTATGTTTTAAGTTGTATTTGAAATAGAAAGAGACAAGTCGTCATCTTTAAGGGAGGTATCTCGCCTATTCCACCACAAACATTTGAGGAAGTGAAATCGAAAGAAGCTTTAAACTTGGATACAAGGATCAACAAGCAATGCCACATTCTTTCTTTGAGAATAAATAAAAATTGGAAGAAGCTTTAAACTTGGATATGAGTATCGACAAGCAATGCCACATTCTTCCTTTGAGAATAGATAAAAATCGGAAGAAGCTTTAAACTTGGATACGAGGATCGACAAGCAATGCCACATTCTTCCTTTAAGAATAATTGTTTGAAAGATTTTTGTTTGTGTTTGTGGGGATAAAAGATAATATATTTCCTATGGAGATGAATCATGTCTGATCTTTTAAGGTTGTTTAATTATTTTGAATACGAAAGAGTGAATGAATTACAACTTGAAGGCTGGCCTCAAGAGTAATTCAGTTCAAGCACCCGAGGAATGCTAGATTCCTGAGTTCAGTTCTTCGTATAATTAAATTAGAAGTTTCTGTATTTTAGGAAGGAGAGGGTGAATAAACCACGTCGCGTAGGGCTAGCCCAGGTGTGGTTCGTTCCAGAACGTACGAAATGCTAGACTCCGGAGCTCTGTTCCTTGTTAAATTAATTAAGACGCGTAAGGTCGTGCAGACGGCGATCACATAGTGACCGACTTACGTGTGTGCAAAATGTAGACGAGAATGTTTTTAATTGATTAAATGAAGTGGATTCTAATCCTAATTCCTAAATGTGTTCCTAATAATACTAAATCGTAAAATAAAGGCGAAAAAATAAGTTGCGTTCGAAAATAAACGGGAGAGGGATACAATAATAATTTACATGGGATTGCGAAGAAATAAAGGGTATCGTTGTATTTTACCCAAGAGGAAGCGTGTGTGCAGTATACAAATTAATCGAAAACGTCAGTATTAAGTATTGTATATAAGTGTGAAAAATAAATAAAATAAATAAATAGACTAACAAAATGAAATAAATTGTAAAATAGGATAAATTAAATAAAATAAAAATACAATAAATAAATGGCCTCATATTGGTCACGATTAATCGGAAACGAGTTATCGTGACTTTTTTTATATCATCGGCCCAAAAAAGAAAATAAAACCGAAAGGATTGTGGATCTAACAAGTTATAATCCAAGACAACCACAAATTGATCAAAATAGCAAGAATTATGATAAGAAATCTAAAACAAATATCACATGACTTCATCATTTATTTTTTTAAAGGTTTTTTTAAACAGTAAGTAATAATCATCATAAAATTAATAATAAACTAAATCAAAATTGATTAAAAAAGTAAAAGTAAAAAATGAGAGGGAGTATGGAATAGGTTAGGGTGAGCAATAACAGAATTCAAATGGCTTTTTTAAAAGCCCAATCCATCAGCATTTAGGTCTTAAAAGAAAATAATAAAATAAATTTCAAAAAAATATCAATAAACACCAACCCCTTTTCAAACGAAACAGAGCACGATGCTCTTACTCACGATTCAAAGGCAATATCCACCTTTTCGTTTTCACTCTATTTCTCTCTCGCGCGATTCCAATCTGCTCACAACATTCACGGTTTTGCTTTGGTTTTCTCAAGGTTCTCAGTTTCGTCACTCTTTCTCGGTGTGTTTGCGACGACGGCGTTGGTTTTTGGAATGGTGGTGTTTAGGGTTCGGCGGTCGGCGAATCGGTGGTTTCGTTCTGGGCTTGCGGTTGTTGTTTCGGAACGAAGGTTGGTGAACGAATTTGAAAAGATTACAGGTCGAAGGAAGGTTGGACGTGCATTGATTTTGGGCGTTCGAAGGTTTTGTGAGGTTATGAGATTGTCAACAGGGAGGCGGTGAGGCCATTTCTTGAAGAAGAGGAAAGGTTGATGAAAAAGGGAGAGTGGGGTTTTCGCGGGTGGTTCAGTGAGAGGTTTTTGGTTGTGGGGAGGTCCGCTCGAAGATGAAGGAGGGCGAGCAATTTTAATGGTGGTTTTGGTGAAGGGTTCGTGTGGCTCTGTTCGGCGGATTTGAGAGGTGAGAGTGGAGTCGCAGGTCGGTGCTGAGTTTCATAGGGTGGTCGGAAGTGGTGATATTTTTGTTCAAAAAACTGGTGTTTGGTTTTTGTTGTTTTTCCCATCAGAATGCTTTTTGTTTTCTTTTTTATTCCAGAACCCTCCACTTTCTCTGTATACGTTTTTTGCTCCCCTTTCTTGCGAGTTCGATCATGCTTATATGAAGGGGATCCTCTCTATTTTCAAAGTCTTTCACTCTATTTGATGAATAAATAAAAAAAAATGGTCAAAGTTACTTTCTGCAGGTTCAGTTTCTGTATTCACAAATTTGTGAAAAGTATCTGTTGCTTGTCAAAAAAATGCAGAGATGTAGCAGGACTGTGCAACTTTTTTTGGTCAATGCTTTGTGTAGTGATGGGTGCAGGATGTAACATGTAATGGAGAAAGTTGGGGTAGCCAAACATGAGGACTAAATCATAAACTAAATCTAAACCTTAGTTACATAAACTATATATATATTTTTATTTAAATAAATTAAACTAAATATAAATTAGAGAAAAATAAACAATTAAAAATTAACTCATAATAAAACTAATCTCTAAAATAATTGTAATTAAGATAAATTGAAATATTTAATTTAAATTAATTAACTAAACTGAAATTAATCCTAAATTAAAATTAAATTGGAAACTAGTTCTAAACAATCTAATACAAACTAAACTCCCATTTTAAAATTAAATTGACTTAGAAATTAGTATTAAAATTATACTAAGCTAGAAATTAGTATCCTTTTGGTACACAATGGTCATTAGCATGACCTTCACCACAAAAATTAAATCATAATGCCCTAACTTGATTAACATTTGTTGGAAGTATAGTTGAGGTAGTAATTTGCATTGATAAAGCTTCAAATTGTATGAATAGAGAAAGTTGAAAATCAAGCTAAATAATACATGTCTTTTTTTACCTCACATACACAATCAGAAGAAAAATACCTCAGTGGCACTGAACTTGAGAAATACTAAATAAGAACATAAATAAGAAAACTAGAATTAAACAAAAAAAAATTGAAATAACAAAAAATAAAAATGAAAAATAAAGACCGTAGCACAAAAATTTACTTGGTAAAATGATTCAACATTCTCAGGCAATGATACTAAACACTTGAAGACAATTTAGCAAGTGTGCTAAATGTATTGAAGTAATAAAATTTATTAGTTTGTTTCCACAATGATTGTTTTATTTTAACAAAGTGATTTGCATGCTATTCTGTTACATATTAGTTCGGTTTGGTCCTTTATTTAATAAACATTATATTTTAATCATTCAAAATATATTTCGTTAGTTAATTTGATCCTTTCTATTAACTTTTAACTTTAAATATATTATGTGAGACAATGTTTCTTGAGTGTCCACCATAGACTTTATTAATTTTTTTTAATATGAACCATTTGATCATTTTAATAAATTTCACACCTTTAGATATTGATGGTGTATTGAATCTAATGGTACACCAGCAACAAATAATACTTTTTATGTATCTTTATCTTCTTCATCATCTTCATTAACATCTTCATTCATCTTCAACAAAATTTCAAGAAAATTCCAGAAAATTTTTAGAAAAATTTAAAAAAAAAATTTCACTTTTGAATAATTTTGTTAAAATAATAATAACAAAACAAACATATTTTGTTCTTTTATAGTTAATATTGATAGATATCAACAGTTTAGATTTTAAAAAATATCAAATTAAAAATCCAATTTTTTTTCTCTTCTCAGCTTCAAGATCTTATTTTCTTCTCTTTCCCTTTTCCAGTTTTTCTCAACTTTTGATTAATGGTATTGATATTTCATATATCATAATGTTTGACATTATGGAAGAAGGAGAAAACAACAATTATTATTATTTTGATATTTACAATAGGCATATGAACACAATATTTATATAGGTTATGCAAGTAACAGTAAAATAACAAACTTCCTATATACTAGCTAGTAATAGAGATGATGACACAAAATGGTAAAAACAATATCCAATATTATATATTAGTTGTTAGTCCCCCCACAAGCTGGACGATGGATAGAAAAGAGCCTAAGCTTGCACAGAAAGTTGGTGAAGGTTGCAGCGGGTAGTTGTTTGGTGAAGACGTCGACAAGTTGTGCTGATGAAGGAATCAAAAATAATTTGATGAGGCTGGATTCCCTTTTTTTTCCGAATGAGGTGGTAGTCTATTTTTATATGTTTAGATCTTTCATGAAAGGTGGGGTTGTGTGCGAGATACACAGTTGAACGGTTGTCGCAGTAAAGGGAAGATGGGCTTGTGAATGTGATGCCGAGATCGTTGAATAAGTAATGCAGCCATTGAATTTCGCAGGTGAGAGCGGCAATGGCACGGTATTCTGCCTCAGAACTCGATCTGGATATGGTTGTTTTCTTTTTAGATTTCCAAGAGACGAGGGACTGGACCAAGAAGACTGCGAAGCCAGTAGTGGAACAACGAGTTGTTGGACAAGTTGCCCAATCACTATCTGCAAAGCCAGACAAAGATAAGTTAGATTTAGCAGGTAAAATAATCCTTGAGCAGGATCGGATTTTAAATACTATAAAACTCTAGTGGCAGCTTTGAAATGATTTTTGGTAGGAGAGGAAACAAATTGACTTAGTTGTTGTACTGCAAATGAAATATCAGGGCGTGCAGTTGTGAGATAGATTAATTGGCCAATTAAACGTCTATATTGAGTAACATCTTGAAATATAGAAGAATCAGTATGATGTAATTTTATAGATGTATTATATGGAGTAGAAGAAGGTTTGGAAGCCAACATACCTGCGGTGTTCAATAAGTCTAATGTGTAATGACGTTGGTTAAGGAGAATACCTGTGGAAGATCGAGCAACTTCGAGCAACTTCGAGACCAAGAAAATATCTTAGAGGACCTAGGTCCTTAATGCGAAACTTCTGATTTAGCACAGTTTTGACATGGCGAATTTCGTCAAAATTATTACCTACTAGAACGATGTCATCGACATAAACTAATAAAAAAGTAATGTGAATATCATTATGGTTAATAAATAAAGAATGATCAGCATGTGAATGGTGATATCCTAAGGAAACTAAGACATTAATTAATTTTGAGTACCATTGTCGGCTGGCCTGTTTGAGGCCGTACAAAATTTTATTTAATCTACAAACTTTTGTTTGGGAATGAGAATGAGGAAGTTTATAACCTTTGGGAATTGTCATATAAACTTCCTCATTCAAGTCCCTGTGTAGAAACGCATTGTTGACATCTAGTTGTTCTAGATGCCAACTTTTAATAGCAACAATGGAAAGGAGAGTTCTTACAGTGGTGAGTTTTGCGACCGGTGAAAAAGTATCGCAGTAATCTATAACTTCATGTTGGGTGTAGCCTTTCGCAACCAACCGAGCCTTATACCTATCAATGTCATCGTTAGCGAGATGTTTAATACGATAAAATCATTTGCAACTGATGAGGGTTTTGTTGGGTGGTAAACCCAAAATGGTCCAGGTTTGTGTGGTCTCAAGAGCGTTTAATTCAGACTGCATGGCTTTGACCCAACAATCTTGTTTGGATGCTTGTAAGTAGGAAGTGGGATCAATGTTTGAGGAAAGAGAAAAACAAAAATTACGATAAGTAGTATTGCATTTAATATATTGAAGAACAGAAGATAAATGAAATTTGGTTGAAGAAATAATGCAGGAAGGGTCATTTTGAATGAGATTGTTGTGGTAATTAGTAAGGTATGAAGGTTGTTTAATGGTACGGAGGGATCTTCGAAGTGGTTGTGTTTGGATGGGTGGAGTAGGGGTTTTGGTTAGGCATGGGGGGTTGAGCTGGTGGAATAAGAGGTAAAGGTGGGGGAGATACATGATCCAAGTCGGTATTACTTGGATTTAAAATAGGAGGAGGAGGTAGATGCATATAGTCATGTGAGTGCTAGAAGGGGTAGATATGTTCACGGAAAATAACATTATGGGAAACAATGAGCTTGTTAGTGATCAAATCATAAAGAAGATACCCTTTTGTACCTTTCCTAAATCCTAGAAAAACACAGTGGTGAGACCTAAAATCGAATTTAGTTCTATTGTGAGTTAAAGTGGATGTGTAGGCAAGACAACCAAAACACTTTAAAGTGGCATAATCAAGATTAGTATGATACAACAGAAAATAAGGAGTTGAGTTATTAAGGAGAGGGGAAGGTAACCGATTAATTAAATGTGTGGCACGTGCAACGGATAAATGCCAAAGGTTCTTAGGAAGGTTAGCTTGGAAAAATAGGGAGCTAGAAACATTAAGCAGGTGTTGGTGTTTGCATTCGACAACGCCATTTTGTTGAGGACACTCAACACAGGATCGTTGATGTAATATTACATGTTTAAGAAAAAAATCACTCATTAGAAATTCAGGGCCATTGTCAGTACACAAACATTTTAGGTTAGTGGAAAATTGTGTGGTGATGTAAGTGAAAAAATTGATTAAGTGTTTGCGTGTTTCACCTTTATGGGTCATGAAGATGACCAAGTGAAACGACTAAAGTCGTCAACCAGAGTCAAAAAATATTTATGATTATTGATGGAGGGGGTGGGTCCCCAAATATCAGCATGTAAGATTTCAAAAGGTTGTGAAGAATGTGTTATGCTATCCGAATAAGGTAGCTGTTTTTGCTTAGATAAATGACAAAAATGGCAAGAAATTTTTTTATTCATAGAGAAAGTAATAACAGGAAATTATATGGATACAGTTTTGTGCACAATGTGTGAAGGATGGCCTAAACGCCTATGCATAAATCACTATCAGATTGACTAATAGAACTAGCAGCAAAATAGTTTAAGGATGGAGAAGAAATGGCCTGAGCATGAAGCACATATAGGTCTCCAAGCCGCTCAGCTAAACCAATCTTCGTCAGGGAGTTTTTCTACAAGAGGAGACAATGTTTATTAGTAAATGTTAGAGAACAGGCGGATGAATCAATGAGTTTAGAGGTAGATATTAAGTTAACATGAAAAGTGGAAATGTGGTAAACATTGTATAAAATTAAGGAATCATTTAAGTGTATTGTGCCAACAATATTAGTGGTGACAAGAGAACCATTAGGGAGTTTCATGGTAAGGGGAGGGACAAAAGAGTGAAAACAAAAATTACATAAATTAGGAGTAATGTGGTGAGTTGCACCTGTATCGATTACCCAAGATACAAGTGTCTTACCTTCTGTAGAGGGAGTAATGGAATAAATGTTAGGAAGTGAAGCGCCATCAAAAGGTGCAGGAGTAGTGGAAAGCTGATGGTGTTGAAACAGTTGAATAATCAGGTTGTACTGATCGTGAATGGAAGCCAAGGATTGTTGAGGGTCAGATTGAGATGAGGAAAAGTCAGCGGCATTGTTGATGGATGGTTTAGAAGACTTGTAATGATAGCCTGAAGGATAACCATGTTTTAGAAAGCAAGTTTCCACGGTGTGGTTATGAAGCTCGCAGTGGGTACAAGTTCTCTGAGGATTGTTGCCACGTCCAAGAGAAATTCTTTCACGACCACGAGATAATCCTAAGGGTCCCCCAAGGCGGGTGTTGGCTTGAATTTGCATAGCCATAGGCGTGGGTTCACTAGGATCTGAGGATGGGGTGACAGAGCATATGAACATAGTATTTATACAGGTTATGCATGTAACGGTAAAATAACAAACTTCCTATATATTAGCTAGTAATAGAGATGATGACACAAAATGGTAAAAAAAATATCCAATATTATGTATTAGTTGTTAAAGGGTTTTACTTTTACTCTGCCATCATCATCGGTGAAAAGACATGTAACTAACTTATATGGTAATTGATTGGATTTTTATTCATAAACAATTACTCTATTAATTTATAAATCACTAAGAAAAAACACAAATATAGAATAAAATGAGGGATTAAACTATATTCTTTTCAATGCTTGTGTTATGTCATTTATATCCATGCTTCATTCAAAGCTATTCAAAGACCATATTTAATTACATTAAAAAAATTATGGTAACTAAACTACATTAAATGGGAAAGGGAAAATTGATGTAAAAAAATATGAATTCTGTATTAATATGCTATGAATAAAATCTAAAATTGGAAAACTTCTAATCCCTAAAATTACAAATGAAAAACTTTTAATACATTAAATTACAATCTAAAATTGAAAAACTTCTTACCCTAAATTGAATCTTAAAATTACAACATAAAATTGAATCTACAAATTCATTCTTCAAATTGAAAAGGGTAAAAGTTGTTGCAAAGAGAGACACCTAGCGATGGCAGAGTATAAACAAAACGATGATTCAGAAATGATGGGGGCACATAAGGTTGACGACAAGTAGGTGATAAACCTGTGACGGCGAGTCCAACAATTGTAACACTACGATGGGGACGAGGAAGATGTTAGGGATAAAGGAAGTTGAAGAAAATTGAAAATTAAAAGACAAGAATATCATATCTTAAGGGTGAGAGAGAGAGAGAGAGAGAGAGAGAGAGAGAGAGAGAGAGAAAAGAAATTGATTCTTAAACTCATGATGTTTGAATGATGGAGATTATGAGATGAATAGGATTAGAATATCAAATGTTTTATTTTGTTTGTGATTATGTTTGTTTGGTTTTATTATTTTAATAAAATTATTTTAAATTAATTTTTTATATTATAATTCTAGTAATTTTTTTAAATTTTGTTGAAGATGGTGAAATTTTGTTGAAGTTGATGAAGAAGGGGGATGAAGATAAAGATACATAAAAAGTATTAGGTGTTGATGGTGTACCGTTAGATTCAATAGACCATCAAGATCTAAAGGTGTTAACATCATTGCCTCACATAATATATTTAATGTTAAAAGTTAATGGTAAGGATCAAATTGACCAACGAAATAAATTTTGAAGGACTAACATATAATGTTTATTAAATAAAAGATTATTGTGAAATCTTAAATTAAGTTAAAGGACTAAAAAATAAATTAAGTTTAAAAGTAAATTGGGGGTTACCGAAATATGGTTAAAAAAAGTTAAATTGTAAATAAAATTAATGGGAAAACTTGATTAGAATAATGAAGATTATGTCTTATTCAAATTCCCTATATCTCATTGTTGATGACTGCGCTTATTTGCCTAAAATTGATTTCACAGAGTTACGACAAATTAACAAGGTTATTATACCTAATTCCTTGATGTATAACTCATTAATTAAAATTACAACTCCCTAAATTAATTATATAGAGGAAAATTGTGTTTCAATTCCTTAGCCACAACTAATAATCGTTTATCCCTAAATCAATTATATATTTGAAAAATTACTCTAGTTCAAATTTATAGAATTAGGGTCACTAATTACTATAAACGAGGTTCAATTCATGAGTTCATCAACACACAAAAGACATTATACAAAAGAGTAACTGAATAGAAATTACAATATTAATTTATGCAAATAATACAAAACTAGTCATATGTGTCACTAGATAAAAATAAGTTCATCTAATAAGCCCTAATCAATAAAAATTAAGTATTCATACTAATAGCAATTAGAAGTAATAATGAAACAATACATGGATATCTGTGTAGAATTTGACTTCCAATAATGAAACCTTCAATCCAGAATTTGCTTTGTCGTCAAAATTTTGTACCAAGAATGTTCACCTTTTTTCCTTATGCATTTTTCTATTTTATAGAAGCAAAAGCGTGTCAAAAAATGCATAAATCGCAAACACTTTACTTTTGATCGCACATGCAAATTCTTCAACTGGCCAGCCTCACGCATGCAATGCTTGTTTTTGTGAACGCAATGACACCTCTCGCGCACACGATTTTGTTAGAAAGTAGATCATTTTATTTGCAAAATGCCATGTCTCAAACGTAGTTATGAAACTCCAGATATGATCAATTTACTAGACAAATGTTATGATGTAAATTGTACCGATTTTTTTTTCTTTTTTTAAATTTTTCTACTTTTTCATTTTTCTACTTTGTTTCTTCAGTTATTAATTTTCTTTCTATTTCTTCATAAAACTTAAACAAAAAAATACAAAAAATAATAAAAAATATATATATATAAATGCTTATAAAAAATTCAAGATAATAGAGTATTAGCATACATGCTTAAAACAGACTTAAAACTCGACCCTGAGACATGCAATCAAATATGAGACTTGATAATAGGGAGCTAGAAACATTAAGCAGGTGTTGGTGTTTGCGTTCGACAACGCCATTTTGTTGAGGACACTCAACACAGGATCGTTGATGTAATATTACATGTTTAAGAAAAAAATCACTCATTAGAAATTCAGGGCCATTGTCAGTACACAAACATTTTAGGTTAGTGTAAAATTGTGTGGTGATGTAAGTGAAAAAATTGATTAAGTGTTTGCGTGTTTCACCTTTATGGGTCATGAAGATGACCCAAGTGAAACGACTAAAGTCGTCAACCAGAGTCAAAAAATATTTATGATTATTGATGGAGGGGGTGGGTCCCCAAATATCAGCATGTAAGATTTCAAAAGGCTGTGAAGAATGTGTTATGCTATCCGAATAAGGTAGCTGTTTTTGCTTAGAAAAATGACAAAAATGGCAAGAAATTTTTTTATTCATAGAGAAAGTAATAACAGGAAATTATGTGGATACAGTTTTGTGCACAATGTGTGAAGGATGGCCTAAACGCATATGCCATAAATCACTATCAGATTGACTAATAGAACTAGCAGCAAAATAGTTTAAGGATGGAGAAGAAATGGCCTGAGCATGAAGCACATATAGGTCTCCAAGCCGCTCAACTAAACCAATCTTCGTCAGGGAGTTTTTCTGCAAGAGGAGACAATGTTTATTAGTAAATGTTAGAGAACAGGCGGATGAATCAATGAATTTAGAGGTAGATATTAAGTTAACATGAAAAGTGGAAATGTAGTAAACATTGTATAAAATTAAGGAATCATTTAAGTGTATTGTGCCAGCAATATTAGTGGTGATAAGAGAACCATTAGGGAGTTTCATGGTAAGGGGAGGGACAAAAGAGTGTAAACAAAAATTACATAAATTAGGAGTAATGTGGTGAGTTGCACCTGTATCGATTACCCAAGATACAAGTGTCTTACCATCTGTAGAGGGAATAATGGAATTAATGTTAGGAAATGAAGCGCCATCAAAAGGTGCATGAGTAGTGGAAAGCTGATGGTGTTGAAACAATTGAATAATCTGGTTGTACTGATCGTGAATGGAAGCCAAGGATTGTTGAGGGTCAGATTGAGATGAGGAAAAGTCAGCGGGATGGTTTAGGAGACTTGTAATGATAGCCTGAAGGATAACCATGTTTTAGAAAGCAAGTTTCCACGGTGTGGTTATGACGCTCGTAGTGGGTACAAGTTCTCTGAGGATTGTTGCCACGACCAAGAGAAATTCTTCCACGACCACGAGATAATCCTAAGGGTCCCCCAAGGCGGGTGTTGGCTTGAATTTGCATAGCCATAGATGTGGGTTCACTAGGATCTGAGGATGGGGTGACGGAGCGTCGTTCTTGACCAAGAACCATGTGAAACGTTTTCTCTAAGGATGGTAACAGTTCCAACAGAAAAATTTGGGAGCGAACAATGGAGAATGAATCTGTGAGACCCTTGAGAAACTTCAACACTCAATCTTGATCTTTATAACGTCAAAAACCCGAAGCAGCACCACAAGTACAAGGGATTGCACACGTGCAATCACGAGTAGGATGCAAATAATCAATTTGTTCCCATAGCGAAGTTAATTTGGTGAAATACGTTGAAACGTCTAGGGTTCCTTGATTGAGATTGGTGAGGTCATCTTGGAGATCAGAAACTTTGAAGATGTCTCCTTGCGAGAAACGTGTGGAAAGGTTCGTCCAAATGATACGAGCATTGTCAATCCACAAAATTGATTGAGCGATGTTTTCTGAGATGGAACGTTGGAGCCAAGAGAGGACCATGTTGTTGCAACGGAGCCAAGGATCATACAGAACATGGCCTTGAGCAGGAGGGTTGAAGGTATCATCGATGAACCGAAGTTTATTCTTCGAAATGAGCGCGACGCGCATGGAGCGAGACCAGAAGATGTAATTGGTGTGGAAATCGGAGGAGAAACAAGAACAAGGGAGGGTTTTTCGTTGGGATGGAGATAGTAGCGATTGGAGGGATTCGTAGCGAAATTGGCGAATTGATTTTTGGCCATTGATGAAGAGAAAAAAGGTCTAATGGTGAAATCTGGTAGAGAAACAGTGGCAGAAAGGGAGCGCAAAAAAAAAGAAGGGTTTCTTGCGGTGGTTGTGGAAAAATTGTAGGGTTCTGAAAAAGGGATTAGGGTTTCTTGCAAGGGGAAGAAGAGAGGAAGAAAGATCGTTGTGTGAGAGGAGAGAAAGAAAAGTTTGGATAAGAAAATCTGTAGTAGCAAGAGATTGAAAGACACGTGTGAGAGAGAGTTATCAATGAGAGAGAAATTAGAGAGAGAAAAGGAAGGAAAAAGAAGTGGTTGATGCCTGATACCATATTGATATTTCATATATCATAATGTTTGACATTATGGAAGAAGGAGAAAACAGCAATTATTATTATTTTGATATTTACAATAGGCATATGAACACAGTATTTATACAGGTTATGCAAGTAACGGTAAAATAACAAACTTCCTATATATTAGCTAGTAATAGAGATGATGACACAAAATGGTAAAAAAATATCCAATATTATGTATTAGTTGTTAAAGGGTTTTACTTTTACTCTGTCATCATCATCGGTGAAAAGACATGCAACTAACTTATATGGTAATTGATTGGATTTTTATTCATAAACAATTACTCTATTAATTTATAAATCACTAAGAAAAAACACAAATATAGAATAAAATGAGGGATTAAACTATATTCTTTTCAATGCTTGTGTTATGTCATTTATATCCATGATTCATTCAAAGCTATTCAAAGACCATATTTAATTACATTAATAAAATTATGGTAACTAAACTACATTAACTAGGAAAGGGAAAATTGATGTAAAAAAATATGCATTTTGTATTAATATGCTATGAATAAAATCTAAAATTGGAAAACTTCTAATCCCTAAAATTACAAATGCAAAACTTCTAATACATAAAATTACAATCTAAAATTGAAAAACTTCTTACCCTAAATTGAATCTTAAAATTACAACATAAAATTGAATCTACAAATTCATTCTTCAAATTGAAAAGGGGCAAAGTTGTTGCAAAGAGAGACACCTAGCGATGACAGAGTATAAACAAAACGATGATTCAGAAATGATGGGGGCACATAAGGTTGACGACAAGTAGGTGATAAACCTGTGACGGCGAGTCCAACAATAGTAACACTACGATGGGGACGAGGAAGATGTTAGGGATAAAGGAAGTTGAAGAAAACTGAAAATTAAAAGACAAGAATATCATATCTTAAGGGTGCGAGAGAGAGAGAGAGAGAGAGAAAAAAAAAAAGAAATTGATTCTTAAACTCATGATGTTTGAATGATGGAGATTATGAGATGAATAGGATTAGAATATCAAGTGTTTTATTTTGTTTGTGATTATGTTTGTTTGGTTTTATTATTTTAATAAAATTATTTTAAATTAATTTTTTATATTATAATTCTAGTAATTTTTTTAAATTTTGTTGAAGATAGTGAAATTTTGTTGAAGTTGATGAAGAAGGGGGAAGAAGATAAAGATACATAAAAAGTATTAGGTGTTGATGGTGTACCGTTAGATTCAATAGACTATCAAGATCTAAAGGTGTTAACATCCTTGCCTCGCAAAATATATTTAATGTTAAAAGTTAATGGTAAGGATCAAATTGACCAACGAAATAAATTTTGAAGGACTAACATATAACGTTTATTAAATAAAAGATTATTGTGAAATCTTAAATTAAGTTAAAGGACTAAAAAATAAATTAAGTTTAAAAGTAAATTGGGGGTTACCGAAATATGGTTAAAAAAAGTTAAAGTGTAAATAAAATTAATGGGAAAACTTGATTAGAATAATGACGATTATGTCTTATTCAAATTCCCTATATCTCACTGTTGATGACTGCGCTTATTTGCCTAAAATTGATTTCACAGAGTTACGACAAATTAACAAGGTTATTATACCTAATTCCTTGATGTATAACTCATTAATTAAAATTACAACTCCCTAAATTAATTATATAGAGGAAAATTGTGTTTTCAATTCCTTAGCCACAACTAATAATCGTTTATCCCTAAATCAATTATATATTTGAAAAATCACTCTAGTTCAAATTTATAGAATTAGGGTCACTAATTACTATAAACGAGGTTCAATTCATGAGTTCATCAACACACAAAATACATTACACAAAAGAGTAACTGAATAGAAATTACAAAATTAATTTATGCAAATAATACAAAACTAGTCATATGTGTCACTAGATAAAAATAAGTTCATCTAATAAGCCCTAATCAATAAAAATTAAGTATTCATACTAATAGCAATTAGAAGTAATAATGAAACAATACATGGATATCTGTGTAGAATTTGACTTCCAATAATGAAACCTTCAATCCAGAATTTGCTTTGTCGTCAAAATTTTGTACCAAGAATGTTCACCTTTTTTCCTTATGCATTTTTCTATTTTATAGAAGCAAAAGCGTGTCAAAAAATGCATAAATCGCAAACACTTTACTTTTGATCGCACATGCAAATTCTTCAACTGGCCAGCCTCACGCATGCGATGCTTGTTTTTGTGCACGCAATGACACCTGTCGCACACACGATTTTGTTAGAAAGTAGATCATTTTATTTGCAAAATGTCATGTCTCAAGCATAGTTATAAAACTCCAGATATGATCAATTTACTAGACAAATGTTATGATGTAAATTGTACTGAATTTTTTTTTCTTTTTTTAAATTTTTCTACTTTTTCATTTTTCTACTTTGTTTCTTCAGTTATTAATTTTCTTTCTATTTCTTCATAAAACTAAAACAAAAAATAATAAAAATAATAAAAAATATATATAAATGCTTATAAAAAATTCAAGATAATAGAGTATTATCATACATTCTTAAAACGGACTTAAAACTCGACCCTGAGACATGAAATCAAATAGGAGACTTGATAATAATATATATAAAAAGAATCAAAAGATTATAGAAGAGAAGCAACGAAAACATTTCATCCATGAGGAAGAAATATAACATGCAACTTCACAAATAAAATTGAATTATTAAAGAATAATCCTAGAAAAATATAGTGAGATAGGGTGTTATGAGGCGTCATCACCACTTTTTGAATGCATACAATTTCATTTCAGGATGACCAAAAACTAGTGGTACAACCAGAATGGGGACATAATCCATTTATGAAGGAAGCAATTAGAAAATAAGTGGTAAACTTACTTAGATGTATGTATTATTCATTCTAGTTCTGACAAATTATAAGTTAATCTTATGATATCTGTTTAATTAATTTATCTCTATTATTGTAAAAGTGAGAAGAATTCAAATTAACCATAAATTTTAAAAATATTAATAAAATATCATTTTATGATGACAAAAAAATTGTTTTAGATGATCGAATCCACCCCAAATATATTGAGGTTGACCAATAAAAGATTAAAGTAATTAGAAATTTTGCTCCTCCCATCATTGAAAAACGCATTAGATTTGTTTTGCTACAAAAAGGTTTTTATAGAACATTATTAAATAAATTTTGAAATAGAAAAAAGTTTTACTAATTTATTTATAAAAATTATTCCTTTCCACTTTAGGAAATGAATGTTTAGATGTTTTTAATACTTTAAAGCTGAAATTATGTGTAATGATTTCTATAATTAAGCTACTGCCTCTGGACAAGTTGTAAATGCCACCAATGTCATCTCTGATGATTCGATTTCGAGGCGTAAACTTCGAAAGATCCTTCGTATCAGAGATTTTTAAGTTGTATCGTCCACTATAAATTATCTCGGAACTTCTCTTTTTAAAGGAAAAATCAGGAAGTGTTATCTAACCCAATTGCCGACAAAATTATCGCTAAGATATCGACAGGGCCGGTCCAGACTTTTTAGGGGCGGGCCCTAGACAAATAATAAAAGTTATGCTCTAATAAAAAAGGTTAATGTGTAAGACTCAAATAGAAGGGTGGTGACTATGGTGGTTATCAGAGATGGCGGCGACATGGTGCGACATTGGTGCAATGGCTGGCGCGGTCGTCAGTGAAAAGATAAAAGGGAGATAGATACATGAAAAATGTGAAAACGTATTGATGAATGAGATGTGAATTTTATATTAACAAAAACAGTTGTTGAAAATCTACTTCCACAAATAATAATGAAATATATTTTTTCAGAAAATTATAAAATAAAAATATAACCATCAACTTGACTTGAGAGTCCATTATTAATCTTGAGTTCTCATTATGAATTTCAATAAATTATATAAAAAGTCATTTGTAATTAAAGATATAAAATGAAATAAAAAGTTAAAGTGTACGAAATAAAATTTGCAACAATCACACAAATAATTTTGTCAATTAAGTTTCTCCCTCAGATTGACGTGTTTGTCAAATTTCCCTGGTCTTTGTCTCTCTATTAATTTATTCAAACATTAAATATATTAAACACACATGACCAAGATGATAATTCTTTCATTATTTTCCAAAATAATCAAATATTTAAAAAGTTAACTTCTAATATAAAAGAAATAAATTTAAATAATTTTTTTATATATTTAAATTATAAACAACATTAAAAACTAAAAAAATAGGTATAAGTATTTCAATAGAGGCTTCAAACTATTAATTTTAATAATTTAATTTGTTATCTATATAATTATGTTGTCTTAGTAAAAAATAGTATTAAATTTCTTAAGTTTTAATTTATTATTATAAAATAAAAGTTAATAATATATTTTTCTACAAAATAGAATATAAAATAATAGAATTAGATACAAATAATAATATATTATTATTTATAATATAAATTTAACAATAAATAAATTTATTATATAGTGGATTTTTTAAATATAGTTTAAATATAATTTTTATATATTAATAAAAAATAACTTTTTAAGAATCGCAAACGTCAATAAGTCTCGAACCCATAACCATGACATTATAAGACAACGCCTGATACCACCAGGCTATGATTGCAACCTATTGTGTTAATCGCATAAAATATATTTATTATTATAATTTATTATAATTTTTTAACCCATTATCCGATTTTTTTAGGCCCTGGGCCTGCTTGCCCTGCCCCAGGGTCGCCCCTGGCTATCGAGATGGAATGGAATGTGCCTATCTAAGGCTGGTAGAATTATCCTCGTTAAAGTCGTCATTTATGCTCTTGGCCGATTTCAATTTTGAAAAAGTTGGACTCTACTTTTCGGAATTTCATTTGGGGTGGCATCATCAATGCTAGGAAGATTTGCACGGTTTCCTGGATAAATATTTGCCAGCCTTTT
Organism: Lathyrus aphaca; assembly: GCA_963966055.1. Classification (NCBI taxonomy): domain Eukaryota; kingdom Viridiplantae; phylum Streptophyta; class Magnoliopsida; order Fabales; family Fabaceae; genus Lathyrus; species Lathyrus aphaca. The sequence goes on from OZ014519.1 coordinate 634,806,547, forward strand.
GAGAATGAGGGCTTAGGTTTGCGCTCGCTTTCATGTTTGAATGCAGCCTCGAATCTTAGGCTTTTTGGTGGTCTTTTCAACCGCAAGGAAGATTGGGCTTTCATTCTTAAGCGCCAGACTTTCCATCCTCACGGTTTCATTTCACATCACATCTTCTTCTATTTAGTCTAGTATCAAAGTTGAGATTTCGTGTTTAATTGATAGTTCTTGTTGGTCGGTTAGTAATGGCCGCATAATTCATTTTTGGATTGACTTTTGGGATAGAGATCCGCTTATTAATCATACTTCTTTGGATTTTCTGCACTTAAATCACACCAACTCGAATATTGTTATCTCGGATCTGCTGCATCAAAATCGTTGGAACTTCCCTAAGAAATGGGTTTTATTATTTCCTTTTCTGCAGAATGTTAATGCTGAGGATTTTCTCTACTGGAAATCGAATGTTAACGGTAACCTTGATCTCAAAGAGGCGGTTTCTTGTAAAACGGTGCTTCAGCCTAAAAACCTTTGGAGTAAGACGCTTTGGAGCCATCACATTCTTCCTAACCGTGCTTTAATTGTTTGGCAATTGTTTCACTAAAAACTCCATACGGAGGATTTTCTTAAGTCTAAGGGTATCCCCCTAGAATCGCGTTGCCCATTTTTCCGTAATAAATAAGACACGTTACATCACGTCTTTTTTACTTGCGATTTTGATACACAAATCTAGATATGGTTATGCACTTTACTCAACTTACACTTGTGGTTCTATTCTATTGAGGATTGTCTCAATTTCTATTGTAAGTCAGCTTCGCCCCAAGCTTCGGTGGTAGCTTCAGTTGCAATTATTAACACGATTGCTCAGATTTGTCTTACACATAACAATGTGAAACACGAAAGACCCGCTCCTAATATGAGGAATGCTAAGAATTGGATTATGCTGCAAGTTCAATTTTCTAGAAGGCTCACTACGAAAGTGAACTTCATTAATTTAGAGGAATTCCCTCTCATTAAAGCTTTAAAGGTCTCCACTATTCCTCTTAAAGCTCCTTGCATCAAAGAGCTCATATGGAATCCACCCCATTTTGGTTGGCTCAAATGCAATTGCGATGGTGCTTACATTCACGACTCGAATTTGACCGATGGTGGAAGTAGTTTTAGATCTCATAATGGTAATTTTATTTTTGCTTTTGCGGAGCGTTTATATTTTGGCTCTTCTATCCTTGCAGAATTTGAAAATGTTATTAAAGCATTGGATATTGCGAAGTCTCGAGGTTGGTCTAAGATTTATATTGAAACCGATTCCACTTTGGAGGTCAAAACTTTCACCAACTGTTCTTTAGTTTCTTGGGTTTTCAAGAGGCGTTGGGATTACTATTTAGACCCAAATAGATTCACTAGTCTTATTATATCTCATATTTATTGAGAAGAAAATTCTTGTGTCGACTTTTTGGCGAATTTTGCACTCTACATCAACTCTACATCATTTTTTTTATTTCATTCATTTAGGAATTAGGAATGACTTTGTAAAGAATAATTACTTTTTTTTTTAATTTTCGTAATCGTTGGGGCTGACTTGTTCCTTTTTTTACCAATCTTTTGTTATTAATATTAATTTTGGCCTTAAAAAAATTATGTGTAAAGCATAAGCAAAGAAAAAAATATTGAAGGGGATTTATTTTGTATGTCATATCCATTTGAATTAGATGTAAAATTATGATATTCATATTTGTTTAATAATTTTATTTGAAATTCATCCTATTATATGAAATATTAATTTTCTAACAAATTGTAAAATTTCTAATTAAGAGACTTTAATTCACATAATACTTTTAACATATTATTTTGTTTAAATTAAGGGACAATTATGAAAACAAATTATTTGTCTTAGAATACATTATTACATAGATCACTTTATAATGTATAATATATAAAGCTTAAAAACTTCTTATAAAAATTAATAAAATTAATATAACTTAAGTAAATTAATTTATTGTATTGTTCTTTAATCACACTTAATAAATATGTCATGTAACTAAATATTGTTTAATGATGAAATATTATTATTTTTTAATTGATATGTACCGACAATACAAAGATTTTTTTTACAAATATTGATTTATTTGATATATTTAACTTTTATTTTAACCACTTATAAAATAATACAAATGGATGTACCGACAATACAAAGATTTTTTACAAATGCTGATTTATTTGATAGATTTAACTTTTATTTTAACCACTTATAAAATAATACAAATGAATGATTATGAAACATTGATAATATAAAATATTTTATATTAACCGTACATAACAATTAATTTATTATTTTTAATTATTTAATAATCTTTTTAAGCTTTCCTAATAGGAAAGCGACAATAAATTGTTAGATCACATAAAATTTATATGTTCGAATAATTAGGATATAAAATTTTCATACCACCCTCAAATTTAACATGGCATCCTATATTTTTATATTAGCAAAAATGCCCTTTCCATTATTTATTTATCCAAAAATTATATTTGGTCCAGAAATATTACTTTGAAGAACCTGTAAAAAACCAAAAAATCCAATAGTTGTGGCCAAATATCTGAAACGAATATTTTGAAAATGGGTAAATATTATGTAATTTAATCGAATATTTAAAAAATGGGTATGAGTTTTTATTGGATATATTGAAAAATGTGGTATTATTTAAAAAACTGTTACATTTTATCTAACGTTTTGAGAATCCGATACATTTATACGTCATATTAAAAAAATTAAAATTTTTGGAATTCTTTTTACTAAACTTTTTAAAAATCCAGTGCATTTATATCGGATTTTCCAAAAAAAAAAGTCTGATATTTCTGGAGAATTCTATTTTGCGCATCGGATTTTTCGATATAAGAAACATCAAAATTTTAGATTTTTTAAAAATTCCGATATACCGGATTTTTAGTCTAATGTTAAAAAAATCTGGTAGTTCAAAATGGTTTATTTGTGCAGTCCAGATTCTAATAGCCCATTACAAATTTTATAAGTTTTTCGTCACTAGTGTTGTATGTTTTACTTTCGTATTTTGTTTTTAACTTGTTCAATATTTAATAAGCTTTTGGTATATCTGATATTGATAATTTATTATGTATATATTGTAAATTACAGTTATTTTCCTCTCAAGTTGAGGTGTTAGCATGGACACAAAGTATTAGTAAACAACATGATATTATTATTGTTACTATTCGTTATGATATCACAAATGAGAATAAAGGGAGAAAACATAAACTAATTATGGGTTGTGAGAGAGGAGGAAATTTCAAAAGAAAATTATAATATGAAAGTTAATTGTGAATTTATGTTCAGACTAAGCAATAACTCAGTGGAATTTTCAAGCGTTAACGGTTGAACCTTTCAAGGCTACATTACCAACCCATAATTTTTTTGCATCATTCATTTCTTTTGATTTAAAATTTTGTTCGACTCAATTTGTCTATCTGAATGCCTATATATTCTCCATTAAAAATAGATTTCCAACTTCCTCCATATTTCTCCATGAAGAAAAAAATCACCATCTCAAATAAAGTGTCTTCATTGACTACATGATTTTAATGTTAGGGCATGGGAACCTTCAGAAATGTTAGTGTTTCCATGTGCTAGAATTTTGTTTCTCCTCTATTCTTTCTGTTGATTTTGCATGTCCATCCCTTTATTCTACGTGTTTTTGTAACACCCCGAATTAAAATTAATATTTTATTTAATTATTAAAGTGTTAATGTGTGATTTTAAATTATTCTTGATTGTTTGTGTTATTTTGGTGTTTTGAGAGATTTAGAGATATTTTAGTAATTTAATAATTATTGAGAATATAGAGTTTGATTGTAGAAAAGTCAAATAGATTTTTATTTAAATTATTAGAGATACTTAGATAATTTTAATAATAATTGGAGTAATTAAAAATATTAGAAATAATTCATATTATTATGGATTTTTATTAAATATTAATTTATGCATAATTTTTATTTAAAATCAAATAAAAATGTTACATTTAATTTGAAAATACAAATTTAGGGAATAAAATAAGAAAATTTGAGATTTCACGTTTGAAATTATCAGGGTTAGAGGGAGTGTGAGTGATGTGGGTGTGAAGTCCAATTGGGATATTTTAGATTAATATAATTTTTAATGTGAGGGGCTAAATTAGGGTACGAGAAAGAAAATAAAAAATTTGGGAAGCAACAAATCGTGGGAATTTGGAATACGCAGAGCTTTGGGAAGCAATCTTATGGAAGTGAAAGTTTCAATTTCGAGGTAAGGGGGATTGTTTTACCTATGGGTGATTATTAGGCAGCCAGGATGGTGAGTGGTCCTTATCCTTCCATTAGTGCCATGAGTTATTTCATTACTTTCTTCAGTTTCTTTTAATTTTGTAATATGTTTGGCCAAATGGGATTTGGGCAAAACCTCGTTGGAATCGATTAAATGCATATTTTTACTTTTGTATGTTACTGTGTTGGCCAAATGGGGTTTAGGCAAAACCCCATTGGCATCGACCAAATAAATATTTGTGTTCCTGTATGTTACTCTGGTGACCAAATAGGATTTGAGGTAAATCCCCTATGGTCACCATAGTATGGTTTATTATTGATGATTCAATATGAGCTTGTGTAACCATGTGATGAAGTTGTTGTTCGTCATGAGTATTTTGTGATATTGAGGTATATTAGATATGTGATTTTGGCTAGTTCTCTTAATTTATGTAAAAACTATGCGATATATAATTTTCCCATAATTTTCCAAAAAGTCAGAAAAACTTGGATTTTTTCCAAATTAAAAAAAAGAGTCGAAAATCAAATATTTAAGGGGGTGTGGAATAGACGCGATGGTCGCGCTACACCGTTATGGCGGTATCCCTCGAGAGCTCGCAAAATCATGTAACGATGGTGGCAACTGATGTTTGAGGAGTCGTGCGACGACGAGCTCGATCTACGCCGGAGGGGTGTCACGCGACAGAGGCTAAGTCGTACGACTGTTTGTCGGTGGCAAAGACGGATCAACGTCATCCGCGAGTCAGTGGTAGGAGTTCTCTCCTGACGACGGTTTTGGGTGGGTCAGGGCATTTTTCGGCAGTTTTGAGTTCAAGGAGTTTTTTGCTGATTTTTTTTAGCAATTTTTTACATCAATGACCTTTTTGTCAGTTGTAGGTCAATTTTGAGTAATTTGAGTTAAACTTTCAACCCTTAGAGTTCGTAGAGTTATCACTTGTGAAAAGTTGTTACTAGGACAATTTTGAGTACTTTTGTGTACTCTAGAGTCATTTTGAGAGCTAAGAGTTGTTGTTGAGTTGTTTAGAGTTCCTTAAGAATTCCGTTGAGTTATAAATAATATAATGACTTGTTGAGATGCTGAGAGTATTATGGTTTTTAGAGTTGTTGAGTAATAGAATACCTTTACTCAATTTGAGGTGTAATATAATTATTTAAATAAATTATTTTTTAGATGAGTAATCAGTGGGATTACAATGAGACATGATTATTGGAAAATTTATGGTTCAAGAGTGCAACCTATTTTGAGTATGATTTTGAGATGATTTTAATTATGGCTTGAGTTGATGCATGTTTGTCATACATGATAATACATGCATACATTTTGGATTTAGGTAGGAATTTGGTCTAGTGAGGTCATGTCCAGAGAGGATCACGATTCAAAGAGGAACCGAAGTCAAGGACAATCAGTAACATACCTTTGATCCCCAAAACCCAGTACCACGTGCATATTATGGGAGAAGTTAGTGCATTAGCATTTTCATTATAAATTAGAATGTGATTGTGTTTTGTGATAATATTATACACGTTTCTTTGTTTACCATCCTATTGTTAATTTTCACCATTAACATTTGTAAGGTGTATTCTCATCCCTTTTCTGTTTTGTGTGTGACTTTGTGCCTTTATTGCAGATTCAAGTAGCTGAAGTACCCTAATTCCTACCCTAATATCCCACATATCATTTTAATTTTGCAATACAAACAAGATAACATACTTGGTTTCCCCTTACACTCTCATCTTTGGGTTTGCCTTTGCAGGGATCATCAAGCACCTCTTTGTGTATATTTTTCATATGTGTTTATATGTTTATTGTTTCACTAACCACTAATCAAAATACAAAAATATGTCTAGTTTCCTTTTGTTTATTGTACAATGTAAGGTTTGAGTCAAGACATCTAGAGAATTGTCTCCTTAGCTATAGGGTATGCCTTCCTAAGTCAAAATGTGGTCAACCATCAATGTTTAAAGGCTATTCATCAAGGTATGACCTTTAATCTCAAAGTGTATGGTTCTCCAGCATCATTCAACTTCATCTGGTAAAAAAATATTTTTCAGTTTGATGTCTTGTTCCTCAAGAAACTTCAAAGGTTCATGTGTTTATTTTCATGCCTTGTTCAATAAGACATCAACAACAACTCTTAGCTCTCAAAATGACTCTAAACCCTAAAGCAATTGGAAGATTTATCAAGGGACAATCAAGAATTCACCATTGGGACCTCATATGATCATCAATATGCTTTGGAATGTAAGAAAAATTCAAGTTTACAAGTGGTTCAAAGTGGCTTGACTTGGAAAAATCAACAATTTCATGCCAAGTCAAGACTTTGCAACTTTTTCATTATTCAACATTTTTAGTGCTTATTTTGGCAAATGACTCTTCTTGAAATCTTCTCTTACTTCTCTTTACAAGTCAAGAGCCAATTATGTTTGGAAGGGCTTGAAAGAATTGAATACATTAGAGGTCATTTTGTGGACTTAGAGATTTTTGACATCAAGTATGGCAAGCCAATGTTCCAAAGATCATAACTCTCTCAATTTTCAATTTGTATGGACGCTTATTTGAGCCAAATATACCTTTTGATTCTCTTTAAAACTTTCATTTAGAGGTTAAACATTAATGCATGCTCCAAGGACATCAAATCATTAATGTCATTTGTGCATAAAACTAGATCATGACCTATTTGACTTAATGTCCGGTAGAGTTTTCAGTGGTTTTCCTTTAACTTTCTAAGCCTCCCATTTCTTCCTCCAACATCCATTTGAGCTTATTATTTTTGCATTGTCTTCCTTTCCATGAAAATAACATTTGGCTCAATAAAAATCAAGAAATACACGAGTAGATGTCATTTGGCCTAAGCTTGAATTGCTCACCATGAACTCTGCACTTTGGTACATGATTTGTGATTAGAAATGACCTAAAACTCAACTTGGGGAACAACACATTAGCAAACATGTTGATTGTTACTAGACACATCCCACTAAGTGAAAAACGACTCATTTCAAGTCATGAATCACACATTTCACCTTGCTTCACGATTACAAATATGAGAAAATTCTAGAATTGATTTGCACGTTTGAAATATAAGATTGGCACGTATGATGAACTCACTTCATTCACTATATAAAGAGCATCATTTCCCCTTCATTTGTAAGTTTTGAGAGCCAAAGAACCTTTATCTTCATTTTTCAAATTTAGCTTCGTTTTGCTTCGTTTTTCAAATTCACACACAAATTGTTTGTTAAAGTGAGACAAATATTAAGTACAAATAAATATGTAAATAAAAGATGGTTTACTATTATCAATGCATAAAGTTTTATATTGTTAATTTATCACAATCATCTATTTGTATTTTTTTTTCTAAATAATTAAAATAAAAATTAATTTTGTCAAAAATACATATCTATGATTAATTAATTATGTGAAATCATTTTATATACTTGGTATATTTTAATTAAATTCTAAAATAAAATAAAATTTAAGGATAAAACAACTTACCGACACCCTTTGATGCAAAAAAATAAATAAGAAAAGAAACATAAACACAACATAACAACTTACCGTCACCTTTTTTTTTTAATATATATATATATATATATATATATATATATATATATATATATATATATATATATATATATATATATATATATATATATATATATATATATATATATATATATATATATATATATATATATGTGATAAATTGAATAATATTTGATCAATTTATAATGTATAAAACTTAAGAACCTCATGTAAAGAATTAATAAAATAAATGTTGTTTAGGTGACTTAAATGGTTGTTTGTTTTTAAATAACATCTAGTAAAGTTGTCCCATAAAATATTATCAAATAATAAGAATTCAATTTTTTAACCAATTTATACTTTTTTTTAAACTTTCATGATAAAAAAAATATAAGAAAAGAAATATAAACACAACATAACAACTTACCAGTCACCCTTTTTTAATATTTATATGTGATAAATTGAATAATATTTAATCAATTTATAATGTATAAAACTTAATCACCCCATGTAAAGAATTAATAAAATAAATGTCGTTGAGGTGACTTAATTGGTTGTTTGTTTTTAAATAACATCCAGTAAAGTTGTCCAATAAAATATTATCAAATAATAAGAATTTAATTTTTTAACCAATTTATAATATTTTTTTTAAAACTTTCATGATAAGATGGGACAATAAATTGTTAGACCACAAAAAATTTATATGTAGGAATAGTATAAAAGCAATATAATCCTTAGCACAAATCCTTAGCCACCAAGGAAGAAGCAGAATGAAGGAAGGAGAAGCAGAAAGAAGCAAGACAACTTACTTCACTGAAGAAGGTAAGTTGCTTGAAGAAAGAAAATGAGGAGGGAGCATGAATGAGCAAACTCACTCTAATACAAAAGTAAATGCAGCAAAGATGCATAAGAGAGATGAGAAGAGATTATGAGAAGTGAAGGCAAATTCACTTCTCAAAGTAACTTACCACCTGAAAAGTTAGTAAAAGGAAATGGAATGACATGAAAATGAAATGAAATGCAAAGATGGAAGCCAAAGTCAGAAGCATATTCATGGTGCAAATGATGCTAAGGGATGATGCAAAGTCATGTCAAGTGATTTGAATGATCATACAAGAGATGGGAATGCAAATGAAGCATGTAAGAAGCATGAAAGTTCATGAATGCATATGACATCACATGAAAGTAAAAACATGAAAAATGAATGATGCAATGATCAAACATGATTCTAATATGTCCTAATATATCTTATATGTCATGTGGATGCACAAAATGTCATGGCAAGTTCATGTATGCAAGCTTATGCAAGATGGATGCAAATGAAGATGCAAATTAGGGTTTATGTACAACATGAGATGCAAAACTCTAAATCAGAAGCAAATGACAAGGTAACAAATTGAAAATGCAATCAAAAGAACCCTAACCCTACATGACATCACACCCCAAAGGAGGAGACCTAACTCTTAACCTAATGGAAGTTGTGAATTTTCTAAGTTACTTAGGGTTTTAGGGTACCTTAAGAAGAAAAATGCAAATCAAATAAAAAATGCATATGAAATTTATGAGAAAAATATGCTTGAAACTACATGCTAAATGGAGAACAATGCAAAAAGAATCAAGGTCATGCCATCCATGGTTAGGCAGAAATGAATTTTTGAAGTTAGGGTTCAAAAATAGGGATTTTATGAACCCTAAATTCAAGAAATTTGTCAAAATATGTTCAAAAGCAAAAAGAAATTTGTATGGATGGCATGACAATGTTTCTAAATGTCTTGGGATGGTTCATGATTTTTTTGGTGATTTTTGGAAACCTAAATGCTATTTTAATTAACTAATCTTCATTAATCAATTAAAATAAACATTTAAATATTTTTAAAATAGTTTAAAAATGCAAAAAATAAAATAAAAATTATTTTTGGGTTGTGAAAAATATTTGAAGTCAGCATGCAAAAGAAAATATTTTTAAGATTTTTCTAACTATTTTTAATAAATTGTGCAAGAAAATATGATTAAAATGAAAATAAAATGAATTAAAATGAGAAGTATGCAGATCTAATGGCCTAGATTCAAACAAAAAGCGTGGGAATTGACTGGCGCGTGTTTGGAGGGCTGGGATCAAATCTGGCAATTTGAATTTTCTTAATCCTAATTAAATCTAATTAATTGAGATTATGGCATAAACACATGATCTGGACCGTTCATGGCGCGCGGGAAACTGAATCCAATGGCCTACGTTCAAAACTCACCTAAACCCTAACCCTAATTTAATCACTTTCAGATGACCGGAACAGTGGTTCCGGTCATCTTCTCCGGCGAGCACAAAACCTAACTTCTTCTTTAGGCAAAATTAGGAGCTCTAAAGCTCCAGATCACATCTCCTAATCACCCTGAACACGAATCAAGCATCAAAACAAATTTTTATAACCTACAACTCAAGATATGGATCAAAACATAAAATCTGAAAAAGTTTCAGAGCTTCGATACAGGCTTATTTCTCAACCATTTCAAAAATTAAAAGCACCATAGTGATCAGCAAAGCATGAGGAACAATCTAGGAACTTAAAAACTCATTTCTGGAAAAAAAAGGTCTTGAGGTACCTGAGCTTGAGCTTCTTCAGTTTGCAGCTTTCTGGACAGTTTTTTGCTTCAAATCACCCCCAATGGACCCCCTGAAGAGTTTGCAAAGCTTGGTTGGAGTCTATATGGCCTCTATTTGAAAGTCAGTGAAGCTCAGGTCAAGGGAGGTGAAAATCGTGTTTTGTGTATAATGACTTTCAAGGCAAAATGAAGGGTGGGAAATGATCAGTGATGAATGTGGAGATGAATGGTGGAAAACGTTTTGAGTTTTGATGGCTGAGCTATGAGTTTCGAAGAGGATAAGTTTGAGGCCATTTTTTGAGAACTGAGTGTGTGTGATGATCTGAGTTCCAAGAAGTTATGAAATGAAATCCTTGAGGCATGTATGTGAAGCTGTGATTGGTCAGAAGAGTTGTTGTGGAATAGTTTGATTGGCATGGCTCAAATTTCATAAAGTCAAGAAAGTTGTCCTTTGAGATATGGGCTCATGGAAGGCTGGTTTAGAGGTATGGCTCGAGTCAGCTGGCTTTAGGGAGGTCCATGGAAACTGACTTGATGAGCTGACACAAGTGGATGGAGAGTTTTGGGGCATTTTGCAATTTGTGAAGGTTTTGGCCCCTTTGAGAATTTTTGATGATCAAGGCATGAAAATGAGTGATTCTTTGGGAAATTATGAGTTTTAGGTCATGTATCATGTTTGTGTAATGGTTAGAAGTCAATTAGAGATCATATTTTGCCTTGACATGAGTTTTTGCAAGTTTCCCTCTTTGGTGCATAAGTGAAATTTAGTGATTTTTCCCAACTTTGCAAGGCCATAACTTGAGTTCTATGATGAATTAGATCAAGTTCTTGTACTTTTTGAAAAGGGAATGATCCAATATACAACTTTCATGACCAATAATTTTTCATTTGAAGCATTTTTGAATCAAAAAGAGGAGGTTGAAAAACTTTCCCAAAATGACAATTTTGCATTACAAGTCACTTTCCCAAAATGGCAACTTTGCAAATGGCTTGAAATTCTTCAATTTTGTGAACTTCTAACTTCTTATAAGATCAAATAAAGATCATATACACCCAAAATGATGGAGAAGACCCTTTGGTTGGATGATTGGGGGCCTTAGATGCCCTGATTTTGCACTGACTTGCTCAAGAAGTCATCTAATGATCAGATGCCTTCCCCATTGAATTTCTTCATGAAAATGGGTATGTATGATCCTTATAACACATAGAGACCAATAGAAACAAGAATGACCAAAAAAATTGGAGTTATGGCCTCTGAAACCAAAACCCTAATTTTAGGTAATCTGTGCAGTTAAGCTTGGCTCTGCTTCCATGCCTTCCTCAGTTCTTGTGATTTTCTGACTTCCTTGATCTTGGGAGGATATAATATGATGCTTGAACATACATGGAACCTCTTGAGATGATTGAAGACCTTTGGAGTGGCTCAGATGACCCATGGATTGCTCAGATCACAAACCCTAAATGCAGATGACTTTGAGCCAATGCAGTGAAGCAAAAATGCAATATGAAATGATATGATTGAACTAATGCAAATATGAAAGATCACAAGCCATGGTGTGAACTTAGTGAGGGAAAATTTGGGGTGTTTACAGATTTGAGTCATAAGCGGGAGGTATGATTCGATTTAAAAAATTAGCTTATTTGAGTCAATAAACAAACAACATATGAGAACCCATTTGTATGATTTGAGTCACAGGATTTGTGATTCGAATCACATGATTTAATTCATGGGAATTATTGATTTTAATCAGAGTTTCATAAGCAAAATAAGGAAATTTTAGTTCAATTTGATTCAAATCAAGCAGTTTTGTGATTTGAATCAAATTATTGTGATTCAACTAATGAAGCATGTGATTCCAATCATGAAAACATGAAAAAGGCCCATGACTCCCTATAAGATGAGTCACAAGAATTGTGTGATTCAAATCACACTACCAGTATCTCATTTTTGTAAAAATTTCAAATGATTTTTGAGATTCAAATATTATCATGACTTCAACCTTTCTCAAATATAGTTCTTTATCCAAAATAAATATATATTAACTTGAAACATAATGCTTAAACTATAACCTAATACTTTAACTTATGCATTGATGATAATTTAGCAAGTGTACAAAACATATCAAAGTAATAAAATTTATAAGTTTGTATCTACAAGGATTATTTTATTTTAACAAAGCGATTTGAGTGTTATTTCTAACACATATCGCATAAACAATCAGCGTACTTCATACATAAGCCTCATTCAATTAACATGCATAGCGAGTCATATGTGGCACTCACCCCTAATTCTAAAGACCATCTGTCTTCATCACTATACTTTTTAAATCCAAAAAGACCAACGCCATTTGGCACCCGGAAAGACCAATACTTGTCTAGTGAGGTTCATAACCTTTTTTCTTTAAAATTCAATGCTCGCTCAAACCTCATTCAATTTCAAATCCAGATCTTTTCTGGTAGCCCATTTTAAAGTCAGTTCTCGTCTGAATAACAAAAAACCAAACACCAGTTCCTATGTGGAAATCTATCCTCCAAATCTAGCTCTCGTCTGGTAATCAATTAAATTCTAGTTCCCGTCTTGAAACCTAATTTTTTCACCAGATTCCATTTGGTAGTCTATTTCAAGACCAGTTCTTGTTTGGAAGTGGATCTAATCCCTGTCTGGTAGTCCATTTTAAGTCAAATCCCATTGGAAAAACAAGAAAACCAGTACTCGTCATGTATACAAATTCCAAAGTCAGTTCCCGTCTGACATTAAATCAAAAACCAATTCTCGTCTGGTAAGTTAAATTTCAAAGTCAGTTCCCGCCTGACAAGAAAACCAAAACCAGTTCCTGTATGATGGTGAAGTTTTAAAGTCCAGTTCCTATCTGGAGAATCATCTCAAAGTCTAGTTCCCGTATGTCAAATCATTTCATTCTCAGTTCATGCCTGGTAATAATTTCAATTCCAGTTCTCGCCTTATAGTCAATCAACTCATTTCTAAGTCCAATTATCGCCTTATAATCAAATCATTTGTAAGTCCAGTTCTCATCCTGGGATAAAATCATCCATTATGCATGTATCATTTCAGGCTAATCACATGACACACATCGACAAATGCATCAACCCAAAACATATCATGCATTGACATACACTTCAATTTCAAATATATCATATCATATGCAAGGGTTCTTAACCTCTTATGGAAGTCTAATCCCCAGCTAACATCGTTACAATTCTACAAGCAGAAATGCTTATTGGTTTTCAAAGTAAGTAGTTTCCCCCACATAGTCCTCTTGAAAGTTGTTTCCTTGCAATCTGGCTCCCGAGTAAGTCATTTCTAGAATCTTTCCCAATAGATGGTTGTCTTAAGTGATCTATGCTAACTCATGAGTAGTTGTTGACCTCTCATATCCCCAACAAATCTCCTTACCTTGATCTAAGCATCGAACTTTGGGTTGAAGACGATCGATGTATCCTTAGTCTAAGCACCGACTTTCGGGTTACCGATGACTTGTCTTGATCTATGCACCAACCTTACACAAAAATCTCCTTTATGTTTTGATCTAAGCACTGATCTTTGACTACATTCTTCTTTTTTTCCGATCTAAGCATCGGTCTCCAACAACAATCTCCTTTTGATTTCTATCTAAGCATCGGTCTTTGATGATGATCTTCTTTTGTCTCAATATAAGCACCAGTCTCTGACGAAGATCTTATTTTATTTCGATCTAAGCATTGGTCTCCGACGACAATCTCTTGTCATTTCAATATAAACACAAATATTTGGAGATAATCTCCTTTTGTTTCGATCTAAGTACCGATATCTAACGATGATCTCCTTCCATTTCGATCTAAGCACCTATCTCCGGTGATGATCTCCTTTTGATTTAATCTTAGAACCAATCTTCGGCGGCAATCTTATTTTGTTTTGATCTAAGCATCGGTCTCCGGCGATGATCTTGTTTTGTTTTTTTATCTAAGCACCAGTCTTCAGCGAATATCTCATTTTGTTTTATCTAAGTACCAGTCTCTAGATGTGATCTCCTTTTTATTCAATCTAAGCATAGATATTCGACAAAGATTTCCTTTTGTTTTGATATAAGAATTGTTCTCCAACGACGATCTCCTTTTGTTTTAATATAAGAACCAGTCTCCGACAATGATCTCCTTTTGTTTAGATTTAAGCATCAAACACCAAAAATGATCTCCTTTTGTTTTGATCTAAGCACCAGTTTTTAGTGAAGATATTTTTTATTAAATCACCAGTTTTCAACGACGATCTCATTATGTTTTAATCTAAGCAATGGTCTTCGACGAAGATCTCTTTTTGTTTTGACATAAGCACCGACCTTTGATGACGATATCTTTATGTTTTGATATAAGCATTGGTTTTCAAATATGATCTCTCTATGTCTGATCTAAGAACCAGTCTCTAGTGACAATCTCTTTATGTTTGATTTAAGAATCAGTCTTCGTAGAAGATCTCATTTTCTTTCGATCTAAGCATCATTTTAACGACAAACTTTTTTTTGTATAATTTAAGCATCGAGCTCCAATGAAGATCACTTTATGTTCGATCTAAGCACTAGTTTCCAATGACGGTCTTCTTACTTGTGATTTAAGCAAGGTCTCCGATGATGATCTCTTTATGTTTGATCTAAGCATTGTCTTCGACGAAAATCTCATTTTATTTCGATCTAAGTACTTGTTTTCGGTGATGATCTCCTTTTATTTCGATCTAAGCACTGGTTTCTGGCAAAGATCTTCTTCATGGATGGTTTAAGCACCAATCTTCGGTGATGATCTCTTTATGTTCAATCTAAGCACCATTCTCCAACAAAGATCTCTTTATGTTCAATATAAGAACCGACCTCGGGTAAGCGACGATCTCTTTATGTTTTATCTAAGCATAGGTCTCTGACGACGATCTCTTTATGTTTGATCTAAGCACCGACCATAGGTAAGGTGAATATATCATTTTATTTTGGTCTAAGCACCGACCTTCAACGATGATCTCTTTATGTTCGATCTAAGTGTCATACCCTAAATTTGTCCTACCTGTATATTTACTTCTATTTGTTTAGTTTACTAACCCTTATTCAAAAAAATTATTTTTGAAAAAAGATATATGCTTGTTACTTTCATCTTCTTGATTGTTTAAGATTAGGTACAATTTAATCAAAGTTATCAAGAAAAGTGGGTGGACAATGAGGGATAAAATTAAAGTTAAAGTTAACCTAGTCCTGATCAGACGAGAGGGCATGGTCAATCAAGAAGGATGTTGTTGCTCCCTAGATTTTCATCCTGGTACAAACACGAATATGGCGCGGAAAAGATAGAGTCGCTAGCCAGGCATTTTTATCCCGAAGGATGGTAATATTGCACAAACCAGAAAATAAAGGAAAGAACAAGGTCTTGTGAACCAAAGAGACTGGGTTTGGGAGTCAGTTATGAACTAGGAAGGTATTAGCATCCCAGATCGTCCGTCGTACCCAACGGGATCCATGCTTGCTTGAACTGTTTCAAAGGGTGATAAATAAACTGCTGCTAAACTGAAACCGCTATTGGAACTGGAAAAGAGAATGGAAAGGTATGGAAAAATGTAGGGAAAATAAAAAGTATGCTCGAATGGGCCCTACCCCACTGTCTATGTATCTCATCGGGAAATGAGAACCAGAGTTGACATAGTTCCCCTAACTATGGAGGAAATTTGTTTGTGTTTTTTATGAATTGAACTGCTTATGCCTATGCTTAGGTGTTGCAGGCTCGTCTGGCACGAGTGCGTTTACCATCTTGCAAAGAGACAAGTAGGATCAAGTTCTTATGTTATGAGTGAAGGAGATGAGAAAATAATTCCCGAAGGAAAGACACTTATTATTTGTTCAATGTTTTTTAGAAGCTTTTTCTCTGAGATTTGGCACATGAAAGTGTATTCAAGTCCTACTCCTCAGAGCTCCAAGTAAGGAAAGGATCCCCAAAACTTGGTTCCAAATATTAGGGCTTAATTACACTACCCCATTTGTATATATTAAGTGTTTTTCCTTTTGAAGTGAAGAAATGCTTTTTTAGGCTTTTCTTTGTGAAAATGACTTAATGATTAGACTTGTACATCATGCTAGACAAATTTACATTATCCCAAGATGAGATAGATGCAAATTCCCCATGGAATATGTCCATACACACAAGAAGTCATCTGAATCATTATTAAGTGTTTTTATAGCTTTTTTGTTTGAAGATGAGAGAGAGAAACAAAAGAGAACCAAATGTAAGAGTCTAATGGGGGACTAAACCATCCTAATCGTTTTCATGCGTGGGTAAGCCTAAGTTAGTATGATTTAAACTCTATCCTAATGAAGAAGAAGTAGATAAAAGACGTAAGAATAATAAAAAGAATAGGAGAAGAAGGAGGAGATATAAGACAACCTACTTCTCTAAAGAAGTTAGGTTGTTTCTAAAGGGGAGTAATGAGGTTAGGCAAGCAAAGCACTAGGTTCTAAGGCAAACACAACTTGAAATCATTTAAATAGATGAAGGAAGGAGTTTTATGTGGGTGCCCACCCACAAATATGACTTACCATAACCCCTACAAAATAAAGGTTATCTAAACACATTGCATATTGAAAGCATAAAGAAAGAAGAGCAAAGTATTATTCTAACAAGTCATGGAATGACATTAAGGGTCAAATAAGACTAAGTCCTAAGGAAAAGGGATCCTAAATGGTCAAATACCTCTAAGGTAAGTAGCTAAACCTTAATAAGGTACTCTAAGGTTATAAGATCAATCACCAACAAACTATGCCCAAACTAGGCACTAACACCAAAGAAGTTCAAAGTGAAGTTAGTTGAGGAAGAATGTGTAACTATGAAAGATGAACATGTACTAAAGCATGGTTAAGTGTCAAAGTCAGAACCAAATATCAATTATAAATGTCATGTAATTCATATGAAGGTGTATACAAAGTATGATAATGAATTCTCATGTACAAGAGATTAGATGGAGAAGAAGTGAGAAGAAGTAAACAAGTTGTTACATAAGAAAAGAGTTAGCTTGGAACACAATTCAAACATGGAAGTCAAAATATGAAGTTAAATTACCAAAGTAAGAAGCTATATGGCATGATAATATGAAGATTAGATGCCCAAACTAGTCACATGTGAGCAAACATAAGTCATCTTGAAGTTAAAGGAGAAAGATGCTTGTATTTGAAGCAACCATGTTCAAAGAGGAAACATATGAAATGAATGGCATTTTAAATCAATGAAATGATGTAAAGTTATAATCATACATAACATGATATTATAATGAATGTCATTTCATGGCATCAATAATTTCATTGCAAGTCAAGTAGAGGCAAGAGTGAGAAGAGATTGAGAAGTGGGTAAAAAAGGAGCACATGTGAACAAACATTGAACACGTAAGTCAAGCAAGCATCAAACTTATATGGATGAAATATATTGGCAAACAAGAGACCTATAAATGTCTAATGGTGACCCCTAATATCAAACAAGATGAACCTAATAGGATGGCATAAATGCCTTCCTTAAACTATGTTAGAAAGGGGAATGATAGAAACACAAAAAGTTACTTAAGAAGCAAGGCATCAAACACAAATAAATGGTCATGAAAAAATTATAAAACTAAGTCCCCAAAGCCCTCAAAAAGAAGCAAATCTAGTGTCAAAACAACTCACAAATATCACAAGTAAGCTCAATCAATTGGTCACACAAAGTAACTTAAGAATAATCAAAGAAAATGCACAAAAATGCCTTCTAAAACTATTGATAAAAAGGGTTTAAAAACATGCCAAACATATTTTTATGTTCTTCTATGAGTCCTTTAAATGATGCAAAAATAATGGTATCAAAATGTTATTTGAAGTGGAAGAAATAAATTGGACAAGTTAGGGTACCAATGTAGAAGTCAATTAAAAAAGTAAAATAGAAGAAAATGTTGAAACAAATATGAAAACAGAATAAAATTGCAAAGTAAAAATTCTAAAAATTATTTAAATGCATTAGAAAGCTTGTGTAATTTTCTTAGAATTTTAAAAAATGTTTTGGTATTTTAATAAAAGAATTTTGAGAAAGTATGCAAAAATAAAATAAAATGAAAGAAATGAGGGGAGAGGTGCAGGGTGAGCAATTAGTCAGTTCAAACAAGGATTGGGCCTGAAAGAGGGGGCGTAAAAATCAAGTGAAAATGCTCAGTCTAATAAGCACGTTTCAGAAACTATGTCATGCACCTGGTCAACAAATTGACTTAAATCCCTACCATCCAATACATCCAAAGGTCCATACGCAAGCAAGCAAAATCAAAAGTACACACAATCAATGGCTATGATCAGAGGAGCACACTACACACTAGTAAATGCATCACACAACAATAGTCAAAGTCAGAAGGAAGGGAAATGAGAGCACATGAGGGACCTCATCCCTCATTTATGCAGTTTTGATCGTTGATGATGAAAGGATCGAACGATTATGTTATATTCTAACCTAAAACCCTAACCTGAGTCTCACCGACCGGAGAACGACCTCTGTTCGTCTTCTCGGGCCATATCACCGAAGCTACATGATGAAAATTACCAGAAACACACAAACTTGATATCAATCAAATGCTGAGCTCAACAGGATCACAAATCTAGCCTAAAAAACAACATACAATGCCTATTCAGGGAGAAATGAAGCCAAACATTATTTCCCTAAAAATACACTATGCCTCTAAAAGACCTATAAACTAGCCAAATGTGTTCATAATGCTTCTATTAAGCTCAGATCAATCAAAAACAAACTTAAAACATAATAAATCTGCAAGAATCATTTCAAAGAAATCAAACCTGGATGAGCATATTTCTTCAACTATAAGACGTCTAAAGATGATGCTTGAGATCCTTGAGCTTCAATATGGACAAATAAAGGCTTCAGATGCTTTAAATCCACGTGAATTAAATAGAAAAATGAACTTCATATTTGAAACAACTTCAATGTTCAGCTATGCCTCTGCTTTGATCTTTGTGTTGCTGATGTTTTAAGATGATTGATGATGATGATTCAATGAAGATGAGTGCACAAGAGATGAAGCAATGTGAAGAACAATGATGAACAGAGTTGAAAATGCAGAGCAAGAGAGAGAGAGAGAGAGAGAGAGAGAGAGAGAGAGAGAGAGAGAGAGAGAGAGAGAGAGAGAGAGAGAGAGAGAGAGAGAGAGAGAGAGAGAGAGAGAAATCTGAAAAATGTGAGTGTGTGATCGAAGCAAAACATGAGAGTCCATGAGTGAAATTATGTTTTTTTGATTCTTGTACCAATGGTTAACTGTTAATCACCTTGATTAATTGTTAGAACCATGGTTAACTTGATTAGAAGTGTTATGGTGCTTTGTAGTGTATACTATGGTGAGCTAGCTGGAGCTTTGCACATGATCAGAATGGCATGGATGAGTTGATGTTGATATGGTAAAAGTCTGAATGATTATGGCAACAGTTGTACCATTGCTTATGCAAGTATTCCATATTGGATCATATTATTCTTATAGCATGTAAATCACCACATGGTTTGGCCATTTGAAACATAAATAGTACAAGGGAAAGAATTATGTGTGTGTTTGTGGTAAGCCTGAACCATGACAAGAGAAAAAATTCCTTAGGTTTCTATTTTGGCATGTGAAATAACATGGTGATGATACTGAGTTTATGGAGGAATTGCTCTTAGCTCCATGGATAGAATGATGACTTATTGGGATCAATGCAAAGAGGAAACATCATAGAGCAATATTGAAGTTCATTACATGATGAGATAGAGCCTACAAGTCCCTCAATAATGCTTATGAACATGTTGGTATAAGGCTATGTATGAAGGAGCACATAGGGTATGCGTGTCTAGAAAGATGCCCAAGGCAAATTCAGCTTTCTGGTCCTTACTTTGAACCATCATATGGACATGATGATTTAGTCAAATGAAAAAATTCCAAACACCAATCTGGAAGAAAACATGGAGATGGACAACTTTCTTGATTTTTTTTTCATTTGAGGCCACTTTGATTGAGAAAAATGGCCATACATCTGCACACCGCCTGCTTGTAGAAATTTTGGCCTAGTGACACTGTTTCACCCCAAAATTTTCCCTCACAATACAAGACTTTATGTGCTAAGAAGGTTCACAAGGTTCACAAGACCTTTCATGAGGTTCATGAAGTTTACAAGATACTTTATGAGGTTCACAGGGTTCACAATACTTACAAGACCTTTCATGAGGTTCATGAAGTCTACAAGACACTTTATGAGGTTCACAAGACCTTCCATGAGGTTCACAAGACATTTTATGATGGTTCACAAGGTTCACAAAGTTCACAAATGGTCAGAAGAGTTGACAATTCCCTTAGACAATGCACCTCCTAAGCAGTGCATCCAAAACTAGGGTTTTGACTTTAATCAGGCTAAATGGACTTCCAAGACTTCAAGTGAGCTTCATAACATCTTATAGGTGTGTAAGAACCCCCATGACAAGTTTCAAGACTTTTCTCAAAAGTTTGCTCAGTCAGATGATCAGATAAATCAAAATCAGTCAAAGCAGTTAAAAAGTCAAACTGAGGTCAACTGTGGTCAAACCAAAGTCAAACTTCATGATTTTTTGCCAACATCAATTATATGAAGTAAAATTCATCATTTGATCAAGGGTTGATCATGATTCATCAAGGATATTTCAGATCATCAAGAATCAGAGGTTTCTAAATTAGGGTTTCTTCAGGAAAAGTCAAACTGAACTTTGACCAGCCATAACTTTCACATGCTTCATCACCAAGTCTCCATCCAAAGCTCATTTTGAAGGAAATTGAATTATCTACAACTTTGTGTCTCACAAGCCAAGCCCAAAAATGCTTCATTTGGAAGGTATGAGCTAAGACATTATAGGTCCTTTTAAAAGTCAACAAAAAGTCAACAACTTCAAAAGGGCATAACTTGAGAATGGTAAATGATATGAACATGAAACCAGTGGGGTTGGTTAGAGGACTCTTCATGCTTTCTAAAATGTCCAAGAACACCCTCATAGCATTAAAATTGAAGGATGTGTGCCCTTGCAAAGTTGGGAAATTTTTGGTTGGTTTATGAAGAAAATGGAGGTTTAAAACCAATTTTTTCTAAATGGGCTTGCCATATGATGACCCAATCCATACCATTACCTCATGCACGACCCAAGTCTCTAAAAATAAGATTTTTTCATCATTTTATTTTATTTATTTTGATTTAATTCATTTAAAATCATTTTAAATTAAAATAAAATAGAAAAGTCAAATATTTAAAAGGGATTGAGCTTCTAGAAATTCATAAAAGTGATTGGTATCAAAGTGGTAAGAGAATCATGGTGATTGGCTTGAAATAGAAAGTGTTTATGCAAAAATATTTGAATTTCAAAGCTTATCTTTCTCAATCTTTTTGGATCAAATCTTTCACACAAACATCAAGTTTTCTGACCTAAATTCATCACACTATAAGTACATAACTTAAACCTAATCATAGAACACGAAATTCAGCCTCCAAAGAGTAAGTTCAAGTTTTCAAAATTCATCAAAAATCCAATTTTCGGTTTCTTCACTAGAGGGTGTTTGAAGGTATTTTAAAGACATAGCAAGCTTCCCTGGACATCCTTGAATCGAAACCATTCACTACATTGCATCATAACATGATACATTAAGAAATCCGAATCGTTTTTGTTCACTTTCGATTTTTTCTTGTTCTTGCATTTTCATGTAATATTAATCAAGTTTGACTATTGGTTTGTGTTTAGATAAGTGCAGGGATGAATTCTGGGCAATTGGATTGATGATTTAGTGGCCAATTCGTGAAACACCATTACTAGGGTTTTTTCGGCCAAATTGGGATTCAATGATTGAGTCAATATAAATAATTTCTAAAGACGTAGATTAGTTGCAAATATCTTCAGGAATTCAATGAGGGTTTCAATTTTGTGGAATTTTGCTGTTTTGTGGATGTTTGAGTTTTGTAGGGTTTGCTGCAATTTAGATTTCGCAGGAAATATTATAGCAGGATTCGCAGCAAACTTCGCAGGGCTGGAGGAAGAAGATGATGCCCTGCGCGCGTATTCCAGAATTCAAATATTGTGCATATTATTTTATGAATTGATTGCTGTTTTGTTTCACAATTGGTGGCTGGCTCAGTTGGCTAGAGGATGCGCGTATAAGGCTTAGGTCCAGGGATCGAATCCTGGCCTCAACAATTTTTTCTTATTTTTCAGTTTAACAATGAAACTTCATATATTATGTATTGTAGTCATCATATGGACAGGCGCGCTCTCCCAGCTGGAATGGTTAATGTGTTTGTGTGTTGTTTGAAGGTCCTGGGTTCGATTCCCCCCAGGCCTTTTTGTGTTGTTTATTTTTCATGATATTTTCAGGATTATGCAACAAAAGCAATTGGACTCCCTCCTTTGTCACCTGCGCGCAGGCCAGCCCAGTGGTTGTTGTTGATGGCTTGAGTGTTTGAAAGCAAGAGGGGCTGGGTTCAATTCCCAGCCAAGGTAAGTTCTCTTTTTTTTCTTTTTCTTTCTAATTGTTTTGCTTATTATTTATATTAATTAATTAAAACTATAATTTTAAAATCCTAATATGTTTAATAAATATAAAACCTAAAATATTTTTTTTTCTAAAAAACCTAATTGTAAATATTATTTACTTGTTTATTTTAAATTTTTGTTTATAGTTTTAGTAATAAATAAATCTAAATGTTTTAATAATCAAACCCTAATTTTTAGTTTAATATGTATATATTCTACAATTATTTATAATTTAAATCTTGCTTAAAAAATTACAATTCTTAATTTATTTTCATAATATGTAAATATTTTATAATTGTTTATAATTTAATTTTGTATGCACATAAATTTTAATATATGTTAAAAATTGCTAAATATATAAATATTACATAAATTGTTTATAACTTGATTTTTGTGTATGAATAATTATTATATGTTTAAAAAATAAATTGCTAATTTAATTTTGTAATTATAAATTTTATTTTTCATAACATGTTTATAATTAACTTTTTTTTATATAATTTACATATAACTTAAAATTTTTATAATAATTAGTATAATTGTTTATATTTTAATATTAAATAATAATTGTTTATAAAATTGAATTTTTTTTAATTATTATAATATTCTTGTTTATTTATTATTATTATTATTAATTATGTTTATATGATTATTACTAACCCCATTTAATCTTATTATTATTATTTTCTACTAACCCAATTATTATTACTATTATTTAATATTTTGCTTATTTAAATTGCTTTTATTATTATTATGTAATTGCTCCTTGGTGTAATATTTATTAATAATGTTTATTATTTATTTTATGCTATGGTTAGTAAATAGGGAGTGTAAACATATTTGTATATTTAAAATTAATTTAGATCATTTAAATTTAAAGATAAATATTAAAATTGCACACTCACACACGTAAGTCGATCTTTGATCGCCATCTCACTTCCTTAGGGATACCTCATGTTGCCTAATCAAAAAGGTCAAGTAGGGTGTATAAAGCAAAAGTCCCTCAAAATAAAGTCATCTAGTCCCTTAACAAATAAAAGATCAAGTCCCTTTCGAATGTTGCCTTCGTAATGATCTTGTCCCTTTCGAATAAAGATGATAGTCCCTCCAAAATTGCTTATACACCCCACAGTTGCCTACATAAACAGATGTCCCTTTACTTGTCCCTCACATCCAAGGTAATGACTACCTATTCCTTAATAATAGGGATAGTCTTACCACTTAGAGGATTCAAGAACAGAAAGGACTTAAACTTAGGGTAGGTTCCTCATAGTTACTTGCTCACTCTTCAAAACTTTTCAAACACTTCACAATTTCAAACAAAAATTTTCAAAACAAAGGTTTATATGCATCCGTACATGGGTCATTATAAACACTTAAGAAAATTTCTATTCACACACTACACATTTCAAAAATATTTTAAAGTGAGCTAAGTAACTAAGAGCCCATGGATAACCATGGATGTAAAGGGTGCTAACACCTTCCCTTTACATAACCTACCCCCCGAACCCAAAAATCTTTTAAGGTCTTTCCTGTTCTTTTATGCCCTTTCCTTTTGGATAAAATAAAAGTCGGTGGCGACTCTTGCTATCCGCAACATTTAACTAAAGTCAGTTCTCCCACCGTGTTACAGACACGCTCATGACTTGCCTTGCCCTTGTTTTTGCCCTAGTTTTGTCATACTTTGAATAATCACATCTCCTTCAATTTTGATCCCATGAAAATGATCCAGCTATGGAATTGAAGCTTAGGATGCCCTTTATCAAACAGCCCAGGTGGAATTTTATTTGACTCTTGGATTTTGAAAAGGCCTCTCTTGAACATGGCTGCCAAAGTGGTTAGAACTTACTATTTTTGGTAACCCTAATTCTCCAAAAATGGCAAGTTTAGGTTTTCTTGATTTTTGATGATTCATCCATCATGTCTTGATCAAATTTTGTACAATGATCACTTGTAACATGAATTTCATGATTTTGACCTCAAAAAGTCAGGCGTTGACTTTTTACACTGCACAATTGACTTTTCCCCAATTTCTTGATTTTCAAGTAACTAATTAATTGAAGTCCTTCTGAAATGATTCAATAGCTCATATTCCATTCTTAGACACTTGATATCATATGGAAAACATTGGAATCAAGTTTAAACCAAATTTTCTTTGAGAAGACCTATTAATCAGAAACCCTAATTTTAGCCCCTTTTGTTAGGAGATATTGCACTGCCTGAACTTCTTGATCAATCCACCTCTTTCAAAGTCTTAAGATACCATTTAAGGTTATGTGGGATACAAGGAGATCTTTTAGCCTTGTTTAGAGTCATCTAACCCTTGTCATTGCCTTTGAATGATCATCAACATCCTAGTCATTGATCACATGCATTATGCTTCTAACCCTGAGTGTTATGCATCATCTTTCTTTGCAAATATGCAATGATATGTATGCTAATGAAATGTTAATTTCCATGAAAATGAGAGGGAAAATTTTAGGGTGTTACAGATGCTCCATGGACAACTACAAGAAATCAAGCATTCCTTGGTGGGTGATTATCTAAGTCCATTATTTCTAGCAGTTAAGATTTGTGCAATGTTTTGAGACCATAGTATATTCAATGATCAAGATGGATCCATGGTTCATTTCAAAGGAGATTGGAAATTTATTTAAGAATGATTCATGGATTTAATTCAAACGTGTCATGTTTCAAGTTTTACAAGCGGTGGATCTGATTCCAATTAATCCAATATTTAGTCTTGATCCAAGTTTTGTATCATTCAAGAACGAATATATAAATTTGACACATACGCTTTTCCAAGGTTTTGATCATTCAAGTATTAAAGATTAAGGTGAAAAATGGGTTCTTTTGTTTCATGAGCTCTTATTATTTTCAAATGTGGTAGGATACTAATTTGATTCAAGTTGCAAATTGCACTTAGTTCCAAAAAATTCAAAAGCGAGAACTGTTAGGGTTAATGGCATTACAAGAGTAAATTGTTCAATTAAGTTCAAATTTTACAAGTTATTACACGAACAAGTCCAAAGGAGGCCAATATTCTAAGAGGCCAAATTTCCACTTCATTGATGCAAAATTACAAAACAAGTGTAAGTACAAATCTATCAAAAAACCTAAAAAAAGACATGATTTCAAGTTGCTACATGCCATTCACATGCCTAAAATTCTACCATAGTTCAACATCTCAGAACTTCAAGGACTAAGGTTTCTTACGCAAGTTAAGACCATAAGCTGAAGCATCACTTCTTGTCAATGTTCTTCCTAGTCACATCTGTAGCAGCTCCAAGCAAAACTAATCCATCATCCATTTTATGCAACTTGATATACAACATGCATGTCCTGCAAAACAAATATAGAGATTGATGCATCAAAAGGATGAGTAGTGTTCACAAGGCAAATTGCATTAATTGTAAGGTTTCATAGCATTAAAAAATTGTGTGTACATGAAAAAGAAGAAGTGGGCATTAGAAAAAAAAGATGAGGTATCTGCAACAACATGAAGCTCAAGTGCACATCAGATTGACAAATAAACGCATGAAATAATATTAATGCATCCAAAAAGCTTGATCAACAAAGTGTTGTCAGACCCTAATTTTTGACCCTAAGATTTTTCGCATCACATCTGCATTTCGCATACAAACAAGATCACGCACTGGTTCGTTTATCCTTTTTCAGGTGCAGGTCTATGTCTTGCAGGAGATCACCATGTTTAATTTCTGTTATTTGTTTATATTCACTAACTTCTAACCAAAATATCAAAAAAATATGGTGCAGTCTGCTTCTTCTTCTTCTCTGTGTTGCAGGATTTCAAAGACATGGCTATGATTTTCAATTCAGGTGTGGTTGTTCAATTATGATTCGATTCAAATGGATGTTTGACCTAATCTTGGTTAAACTATCAGAAGATTGTTTCAATTGCAAGGTGTGTGTGTGTGTCTAAACACCCCAAATTTTCCCTCACCCATTCACACCATGGCTTGTGATCTTTTCATATGCATAAGTTCAACAATATCATTCTCATATTGCATTTTTGCTTCACTGCATTGATTCTAAGTCATCTGCATCTAGGGTTTGTGATCTGAGCTATCCCTGAGCCATTTGAGACATTCCAAAGGTTATTAATCACTACAAAGGGGTCCATGTATGTTCAAGCATCATATTATATCCTCACAAGATCAAGAAAGTCAAATAATCACAAGAACTGAGAAAGGCATGGAAGCAGAGCCAGGTTTGACTGCACAGATGACCTAAAATTAGGGTTTTGGTTTCAGAGGCCATAACTCCAAATTTTTTGGTCATTCTTGTTTCTATGGGTATCTATATGATATGAAGATCATGCATATCAATTTTCATGAAGAAATTCAATGGGGAAGGCATCTGATCAAGAGTAGACTTCTTGAGCAAGTCAGTGCAAAATCAGGGCATCTGAGGCCCCCAATGACCCAACCAAAGGGTGTTCTTCATCATTTTGAATGTATATGGTCTTTATTTGATCATAGAAGATGTTGTAAGTTCACAAAATTGAAGAATTTCAAGCCATTTGCAAAATTTCC
The DNA here is from genome assembly GCA_963966055.1 of Lathyrus aphaca. Classification (NCBI taxonomy): domain Eukaryota; kingdom Viridiplantae; phylum Streptophyta; class Magnoliopsida; order Fabales; family Fabaceae; genus Lathyrus; species Lathyrus aphaca. The sequence goes on from OZ014519.1 coordinate 634,834,060, forward strand.
TTTTTGGGAAAGTGACTTGTAATGTAAACTTGCTATTTTGGGAAAGTTTTTCAACCTCCTCAAATTGATTCAAAAATGCTTCAAATGAGAAAACTTTGGTCATGAAAGTTGTAGAATGGATCATTCCCTTTTCAAAAAGTACAAGAACTTCTTATTCATTTTGAATCAAAAGTTATGGCTTTGCGAAGTTGGGAAAAATCATGAAATTTCCACTTTTGGCACCAAAGAGGGATTTTTGCAAATTCAAATTCCAAGCATTTTCAAGACCTCTAAGTGACTTCTTTGCATCATTATAACATGTTAAAACTTAGAAAAGTCAAGTTTGTACCAAGATTTTTTCATTTCCATGCCTTGGATCACAAGTTGCATAAGGCATTTTTCATAAAGGCTACAAAATTGAAACTTTGCAAAAGGGACCTCTCATGTTTGAATTGAACTCTAATTGGTATCAAAGCAGCATAACAATGTTACATAACTCATTTTTTCACATTTTGCCCAAAATATCACAAGTTTCTTTGCCTTGGTTCATGAGAAAATCCAAAGAGGGAAATGTGCAAGAACCTTGGAAACCCTTGATCAAGGATAGCCAGCTCACAAAGTCAGATCCAAAGGCCTTCCCTGACTCAAGCTGAGGCAGGACAAGCCCTAAGATCTCCTCTGACCCGAGCCATACTCATAGTACACAAGATCTTGACTTTTTGCATTTTTGCCCATGCCAATCCCATAGTGCCACCACCAACTCTCTGCCCAATCAGAGTATGATATGTGGACATCAAGCAACCCTAAACACAACACACACAAGCCAGAAAGCTCCTACATTGCAGCATACACAAAATCTGCCAAGAACTTCCCCTCTTCGAATCTCTTCACACAGCCCTCAAACATCAAAAATTCCTTCACACACAAACCACAAATCACTCATAGAACAAAATCCACCCCCTGAAACTGCTTGAATCATCACCCACAGTGACCTCCATTTCTGCTACACCAGAGTTGAATCACTCAAACCAGCCACTCCCCAAGCTTTCTAAACTCCATTCCATCATCAGGAGGTTCAAGGGAGAAGGATTGCACAAAGCTTGAGGCCAGAGAGTTCAGAATCAGGAAAGCTTCATCTCAGGTAAGAGGAAGAACATTTTCCCCAGAAGTTGATTTTTAAGTTCTTTTATGATGCTATGTGTTCTCCTGATCATGAATATGTGTTTATTTTTTGAAATGGTGAAGAAACCAGCATGTATGACATCTCTGAACATTTGCCCGTATTTTGTGTTTTGCTTCGATTCAGGCTTGTGAGTGAAAACAAATGAATTTGAGATGAGGGGTTAGGTTTAGATTGATGAGAGGATCATTTTGGTGGAAGAAATTTCATGTTTGGTAACCTGTAGAAGATTCTAGGGTTTTTGGTTCGCCGGAGAAGACGACCGGAACACTGTTCCGGCCGTCTGAATTTGATTAACCCTAATTAGGTTTAGCTGTGTAATTAAGGGAGTTTGAATGTATGTCGTGCGATTAGTCATTCCCGCGTGTGTTGGATGGTTGAGATTTCATGATTAGCCCTAATCAGCCATTAATTAATTAAATCCAGGATTAATTAAGTGTTAAATAAATATTAGCCAGGTTTGAACCTGGGCCGTAGGATTGCGCGCCAAGTCCACCCTCACAAACCAAGATAAAATCCTGGCCTCTCCTTTAGATTACTTTCTATTATTTTTATTTTATTTCATTTCTTTTTCATTTTATTTGCACGAATTATTTAAAATAGAAAATCACTTTTAAAAATTCTGAAAAATTTTGTCAAACATTTCATTAATTTTTAGAACCCAAAAATATTTTTATTTTTATTTTTTGCATTAACAATCATTTTTAAATCATTTAAATGTTTATTTTTAATTAGTTAATGGAAATTAATTAATTAAAAATACATTTAGATATTTAAAAATCCCAAAAAAATTCACATTGCATTTTAAAACATTTAGAAACATTATCAAACTCTCAAAAAAAATTTCTTTTTGGTTCTTGATGCATTTTAATAATTTTCATTGGAATTAAATTCATTTTAGGGCAATATTTTGTTTCAAACTTTGAAAAATCAATTCTGCCTAACCCTTGAGAGTTTGATAATGGTTCTTCTTGCATTACATCCTTCATAGCATGTAGTTTATAGGATAAAATTGGTTTGATTTGATTTTCCATTTTCAATTTGTTTTGCATTTTTATTTGTGAGGCACCTTAAAACCCTAATTGTCTTAGAAAATTCATAACTTACACTAGGTTAAGAGTTGGATCCCCTCCTTTGGGCAGTGAACTTGTGTAGGCTTAGGGTTCCTTTGATCCCATTTTCAATTTTTTGTCATGACATTTGCTTCTGGTTTTGGATTTTTGTGATGCATGTTGTATGTAAACCCTAATTTGTGCCCTCCTTTGCCTCCATCTCTCATTTGCTTGCATTCAATGACTTACCATGACATTTTGTGCATCCATATGATTCATAAGACATCTTAGGATATATTAGAACCATGATTGATCATTGCATCATTCCTTTGCCATGTTATATGTTCATTTCATTTCATAAACATTCATGAATCTTTATGGTTCAAAGCATGCCTCCTTTGCCTCCTTGTGCTTGCTTGATCATTCTCATCTCTTGTCATGTGTTTGTATCATATCTTGGCATCATTGAAATCATGTTTATGCTTCTGACTTTGGTTTGCATCATGACATTTCATCTCATTTGCATTGCATCTCATTTCTTTTGCTAACCTTTTCAGGTGGTAAGTAATTTGAGAAGTGAATTTGCCTTCACTTCTCACACTCTCTTCTCATCTCTCTTGCATCATTGCTGCATTTTATCTTTGTATTAGAGTGAGCTTGCTCATTCATGTTCATCTCTTACTTTCTTTCTTCAGGCAACTTGTCTTCTTAAGTGAAGCAAGTTGTCTTGCTTCTCTTTGCTTCTTCCTCCTTTCATCTGCTTCTCTCCTTGGTGGTTCTTTGAAGATTCTTTCTCTCTTAAGCCTCATAAACCCTAGGATCTCCAAGTATGATAACAATTAGGGTTTGATTATTCCCCCATTAGTTTTACCTTTGTGTCATCTCTTGTGTCTTCTCTTCTCATCTCTTAATCAGGGACTAAACCTTAAAGGTTTTAAGGCTTTGTGATTAAGGTTATGCCTGCATTCTTCTATTAGGATGGAGTGTATAACTTTAATCCTAAGTGTTAAACCCTTAATGTGTTTAAATCCTTTAATCAATCCATCTAATAATCATCAAGACATCAAGCTTGTAACTTGGGCCTTGCATTAGGGTTCTAATTCTTCCTTAATTGGTTAAGAAGGACTAACCCTAGTGTTAATGGACAAGTCCCCCTCAAGTTGTCTTACAAACCATAAAATTCATTTCTTAACCATACCATTAACTGAAATCCATTTAATAAAGGTTTTGTTTTGTCATGAGGTTAATCCCTAATCATGGATTAAGTTGAGGAGTCTTTCTCAGCTTAAATGTTCTCATCTATTATCCTTCTATTAGGATGGTGTAATGAGTCCATTAAATCCTTGATTATGGCTTAAACTCATTACTTAACACTAAACAAAAACAACAAAAACATCTAAATAATCACAAGTAGGTTAATGATCTTAATCCTACATCATGGTGAATAAGTATGAGGTGCTTACTTCACACTTAAGGTATTCTCATTACCCCTTATCAGAGGGAGGATGTGGTGAGTTTACTAACCCTTGGTTTAGGCTTAAGCTCATTGACTTATGACAAACTTCAAAAAGCAATAAAAGACTAAAAACACAAAAACAAACAATAATCGTCTCCTCCGGGATTCTTTTCTCATCATCTTCACTCACAAACGAGGACTTGCTTCTTCCGTCTAATGCAAGACAGTTTGCACCTGAGCCAGACAGGTCATACACTTGAGCATAGACAAGTAAGCAGTTCACAAGTCAATTTATCTTTCAGTCTCTTTGGGTCGAACTACGGTGTTCTGACTTCCTCATTGCACAAGAGGATACGTAGGCATAACTTAACAGTTATCGAACAAAAGTCTCTGTACATCCCCCCTCTTCCAGTACTATTCTTTTAGCCTCAAAATCTTGGGCTTACTCTTTCCTTGCACTGACACTTCTCTTATACACTTCTCACTTCTTTTACACTAACACTTGCATTCTCTCCAGCTTTGATACACAAATTGCACTGACACTCCCCCTTTTAAACACAAATCTTTCAAGCGTGGCTCCCGTCGAGTACGGCGGACAATCTGGGTGCTAATACCTTCCCAGGTTGTAACCAATCCCCTTTCTCAATTTCTCTGGTTCGCAACCGTCCTATCCCTCTTTTTTCTAGGTTTATGCAGCATTACCTTTCCTTCGGGATAAAAATGCCTAGCTGGCGACTCTTGTCTTTTGAGTTCACCCTAGTGTGTTCTCATTCCTTTCGCCGACTGTTCGCGTCTGTACCCCTCTTGACCCGGGTGTCATTTGGTGGGAGCGACAGCTTGGCGACTCTGCTGGGGAACCTTATATTGCAACCAGGGCTTTTGGTTCTTTTTGTGGGTTCCTCCTAGCGCTTGTTTGATTTGTGTTTACTGGGGTGTTATGTGCTATTTGTGTGTTTATTTATATTGCTTTATTTATTGCTTTTTGTACAACTTTATTTTTTGCTTTCCTTTACAGTTTTTTCATATTTCATACTGTCATTATCATTGCTGGATTTGTTCTTCTGTCTTGGTGGGTGGGGATTCATTGAGAGTATAAGGTCCTATACCTGGAACCTGAGTGACACCTAGGCTAGAGTGGTTCATGTTCTTTCCCATTCCATTTCGTTCTGGTGCGGGAATATGAAACACGGTTCAGATGTGGGTTTCTTCTTGAGAACTCTGTGCTACAGATTTCCTGTAGTGCTAGGGCTATCTGGGAAGCCTGCTAAGTCTGGATGACCTTTATGATTGACCTTCAGAAACTGAGGTGAATTAGAGGAGGATCTTTTATGGTTATTGTAAACACTATACCTTTGGGTTAGAAGTGTTTACACTTCTCATAACTGATCCAAGTCTGAGGATCCTTGTTCTAGAACACCACCTGTGAGGGGGATGGGGCTGTTTACAGGTTTGCAAGTACCCTTGGCCACATCATACCTTGTTACTTATTTGGTTTAAGAGTACCTCATTTTGGACAGTTCTTGTGATTAACCCTGGACACGTGAATCTTTATTTGAGTCCCCCACCTTGGTTACTGGATTTCTGAACCTCCATCTGGACTTCTTGAACATACATGGTCCTTATATCAAGACAGATAAATCAGATCCAGCTTGATCACAGACCCTTGCATATCATTTGCATACATCATCATTTGCATCATTTAACATTTGTTTATTTGTTTTTCAGGGTATCCACATTATATCTGGCTTGGTTTTGACCCCTTCATCTGCATAGACCTCTGTTTCATCAGCTATCTGCTTCAGCTATTCTCTTCAGTTGTCTGCTTCAGCTGTCTTCATCATCATCAGCACTAGCCTGTCAGTGGCTCATCTCTAGTATCAGTCTTGATCTTCATCATCACTTGTCTTCAGCTCTACATCAGCATTCATGGCTGCACCCAGGAAAAGTAACATATCTTACCATTTCTTTGAGCCTGTGTTGACTGGCATCAGGCAGGTCCAGTCACTTATGACCCCTGACCACATCCCATTATTCAGAGAGCATTATGGAGGTATCATGGATATGGTTATGGACCTGGACCCTTCTCAGAGGAGCATGATCCACACATGCTTACAGTTTTATGACCCTCCTTTGAGATGTTTCACATTTTCAAACTTCCAGCTAGGACCTCTGTTGGAGGAATTTTCATCATTGATTGGAGTACCTGTCAGGGGTGGGATCCCCTTCAACCCAGAAATGACTTCCCCCAGCAATGGAGAAGTGGCAAAAGCACTTTACCTGGAGCCTATTTTGATTGAGCAGAATATGAAAACAAAGACTGGGATCCCTGGTTTACACTTGGATTTCTTGACTTCTCAGGCCATCCTGAAGGCCTCCTTGGGAGAATGGAGGGAAGTTTGTGCATTGTTAGCCCTCAACATATATGGGATTGTACTGTTTGCAGATGAGCCCAAATTTATCAGCAAGAATGCCATTCATCTTTTTCTTCTGAGGAACCCAGTACCCACATTGCTGGTAGATTTCTATTATTCCATTCATTAGAGGAATGAGAAGCAAAGAGGGAAGTTAGTGAGATGCTGTGCTCCTTTGTTTCACACTTGGCTGCTCAAACACCTACCTAAGACAGATGCCTTCCTGAATCCCCACCAACAGAAGAATTGGGCCAAGAGGCTCATTGCTTTTACTTCAGATGACATCAGATGGTGCACCCAGAGCACCAAAGGCAAGGACATAATCACTAGCTGTGGGCAATACCCAAATGTACCTCTAATAGGAGTGAAGGGTTGCATCAACTACAATCCTTTGCTATTAAAGAGGCAACTGGGCTATGCTTTGGTCCACCCTCCTAGAATGCAAGATTTAGCTGAGACCCTGTATTGTGAGATAAAGCCTAATCTAGCTATTGTCAGACAAGCATCCTGGGCTTGGGACAACATCCAGACAAAAGGGATGGCTATCCTTGGAAGGTGCAATAATGTTGCATCAGCTTAGTACTATGACTGGTCCCATGCTAGAGCTCAGATTACTGGGATGCCTTTCACCATTGAGGATGTACCTAGACCATCCACAGCACAACCAGCAGCAACTGTCAGCCTGGAAGAATTTGAGAAGCTGAAGGAAAGGAATGAGAATCTGTCTCGAGCTCTGAAGAAGACCCTTTGGGAAAGGAGTGATGGTCGTCTGGACATTGAGAGGTTGGAGAAGCTTAAGGTGGAGCATCTGGCCAAGATTGAGAAAATAGAGGACTACATCAAGAAAGCAAGAGCTGGGGAGCAAATATTGAAGAATGCCTGCAAAGAATCCAAGTTTCAAAAGGCTAGGACTGATCTCTATCTACAAGAAAGTCAGGCTAGGTGGGTCAGGATCACTGAAGCCCGGACACAAGAAGATCAGAGGACTCAAGCCAGGATTGAGCAGTTAGAGGCCAATGAGAAGAAGCAGCAGGAAGCTTTGTTGGCAGCCCAGAAGGAGATTTCAGAGTTGAAGCTTAGGGCTGGATTGAAGAGGTCAAAGGACCAAGACATGCACAAGAAGCTGACCACTGCCATTGCCACCAGGAACCTCCTCATCAGAAACATCACAGAGCATCCAGCTGGTCCAGTGACTGAGGCACTTCTGAAGGAGGTTAAGGAGGATGAGTTTGGGCTAGATGTCTGACTTTATGATTGTTGTTGTTTTCATTTTTGATGTACTTTTCTTTTGTGTGGAATTTTGACCCTTCAGGGGCATATGTTGTAAAACAAACTATGTATTGTTCAGTATTTGTAATATATTCTAGTTTGTTTCCATTTTTGGGAGTTCTTTTCTCAACAAAGTCAAAAGCATCTTCCTCGGGGTCTGGAAAGGTCAAAACCAAGAACCAAGCCGGATACCTTGGAAAACAAATAAGCATGCTGCATTGCATACTAACTTTTGTTTTGTTTTGTAGGTTTTGTTATTATGTTGTTTGTTTCTAACTCTGTTGTGTCTCAGGAAATATTGCTCGCCGTCGGGTGTTCCCTCTCAACCGTACGCACCGGTACCCTACCCGCAACAACCTTCCTGGTATCCAAATGGATCAAGTACAACAAGACCTGACTGAGGTCAGGACCCAGATGGCTAATGAAAGAGTGGAGATGAGGAACCAAATGGCTCAATTCATGACTATAATGACTGGCTTGGCCTAGAGTCAGGAAAGGCTAAGGGCATTTGTTGAAAGGAAAAACCCCGAGGAACCTCATCCTGGAATTGGAGGAACCAGTAATAATGAGGGAGGTCAGCCTCATGTTAACCCACCAGTATTTGGACCTCATCTAGATCCGGAAGTCAATATCCCAAGGAATGTACAGGGCAACACTGCTGCAGGCAGGATCTTGCAAGAAGATCCTCAGGAGGAGCAGTTTACTGTAATGGGAGCTGGAGATGAAGTCTATGATAGGAGGTTTGATGAAATTGCTGAGAAGTTGAGATCTCTGGAGTCTCAAAATTCCTTAGGCTTCGATGTAATGGATATGGGGTTAGTGGATGGGGTAAGGATTCCCCACAAGTTTAAACCCCCGTGCTTCGAGAAATACAATGGAACGTCCTGTCCACGAACTCACCTACAATCCTTTCTGGGGAGACTTAAAGCATACACCATGGATGAAAAACTGTGGATGTTCTATTTTGAAGATAGCTTGACTGGAGACTCAAGAGAGTGGTATTCACACTTGACCAGAGCTACAATCAGATGTTGGAAGGACCTAGCTGAAGCTTTCATCAGGCAGTACCAATACAATCTGGACATGGCCCCTAACAGGACCCTTCTGATGGGAATGTCTCAATCCTCCAGAGAAAGCTTCAGGGAATATGCCCAGAGGTGGAGACAGCTTGCTGCTACTGTCCAACCACCCATGTCGGAAAGAGAAATGGCCGACATGTTCATGAATACTTTGCAAGGAACATATATTGACAGACTGGCTGCCTTTTCTTCCACCAATTTTGCTGACGTAGTTATAGCTGGAGAGAGAATTGAAAGCCTATTAAAAATGGGCAAAATTTCTGATAATGGTGCAAGTTCGTCCAGTAATCCCAGGAAGCCTTTTGTGGGACCTCGAAGAACCGGTGAGACAAATTCCATTCATGCCAACAGGGGCAGACCTCAGTATGTCCACAGATCAGTAGCAGCTGTCACTATTCCAGCTCCGATTCCTCAACAATCAGCATATCAACCACAACAACCACAATATCAACAACAAGTTCAGTACCTGCCACAGAGAACCTACAACAACAACAATCAACAACAACGACCCTTTCAACAAAGACCATCACAGGCAAACAGGGTGATTGACCCTATCCCTATGCCTTATGCCGCCTTATTACCACAACTCCTGAAGCTCAACTTGGTTGAGTTAAGGACATTGGCACCACCAGATCCCTCCAATCTCCCAAGGAATTATGATGTCAACACCAGATGTGCTTTCCACTCCAATGCACCTGGCCATAATACGGAGAAGTGCAGGGCCTCGCAAATGAAAGTCCAAGATCTGGTGGATTCTAAAGCCCTCAACTTCGCACCCCCTCCAAATGTCAACAAGAATCCTATGCCTAATCATGGTGGGCCGAGGATTAATGCCATTGAGGAAGACAAGCACTCTACCTTTATCACCAGTGTTGCACAAATTCGGACGCCTCTGGTCGAAATTAAAGCTCAGCTTCTAGAGTGCCAGGTGTTTCCCGGGTGTGAGCTCGGTTGTGGGTATTGCAACATTGCAGTCAACGGGTGTGATAATTTGAGAAGCGGCATAGATGGTCTTATCAAAGATGGTATACTTCAGATCTCAACAACGGCACCTACAAATCCAGCAATTCCTTTGACAATAATTCTTGAGTCTCCTACAACAGCAGCAACAATCATTCCTACCGATTCATCACTATCATCAGCAACGGCTCCGTCCATCACTTCAACAAATCAAGTTTCAGCAACCATCTCTTCTACAACATTGTCGCTCCCGATAGATGGGACTGACCCAAATAAAGGTGCAGACGCGAACGGTCGGCGAGAGGGACAATGAGAACACACAGGAGTGAACTCACTGGAGATGAAAAGAGTCGCCAGTTAGGCATTTTTATCCCGGAGGAAAGGTAATGCTGCATAGACCTAGAAAGATATGGATAAGACGGTTTGCGAACCAGAGAGACTGAGAAAGGGGGTTGGTTACAACCTGGGAAGGTATTAGCACCCAGATTGTCCGCCGTACTCGACGGGATCCACGCTTAAAAGATTTGTGTTTTAAAGGGGGTAGTGTCAGTGCAATTTGTGTATCAAAAGAGCTGGAAAAGGATGTACAGGTGTCAGTGTATAGTGTATAAGTGATATGAAGTATGAAAGTGTCAGTGCAGGAACAGGAATGAAATGCTCAAGATAATAAGGCTAAAGAATAAAGCTGGAAAGAGGGGGAATATACAGAGACTTTTGTTCGATAACTGTTAAGTTATGCCTACGTATCCTCTCGTGCAATGAGGAAGTCAGAACACCGTAGTTCGACCCAAAGAGACTGAAAGGTGAATTGACTTATGAAATGCTTACTTGTCTATGCTCAAGTGTAAGACCTGTCTGGCTCAGGTGCAAACTGTCTTGCATTAGACGGAAGAAGCAAGTTCTCGTTTATGAGTGAATGTGATGAGAAGAGAATCCCGAAGGAGACGATTATTGTTTGTTTTTTGAGTTTTTAGTCTTTTATTGCTTTTGAAAGTTTGTCATAGATTAATGAGCTTAAGCCTAAACCAATGGGTTAGTAAACTCATCACATCTTCCCTATGATTAGGGGTAATGAGGATACCTTAAGTGTGAAGTCAGCTTCTCACACTTAATCACCTTTGATGCAGGATTAAGATCATTAACCTACTTGTGATTATTTAGATGTTTTTGGTGTTTTTGTTTAGTGTTAAGTAATGAGGTTAAGCCATAATCAAGGATTAAACAGACTCATTACACCATCCTAATAGAAGGATAATAGATGAGAAAGTTTAAGCTGAGGAAAACTCCTCAACTTAATCCATGATTAGGGATTAAACTCATGACAAAACAAAGCCTTTATTAAATGGATTTTAATTAATGATATGATGATGAAGTGATTTTTAGGGTTTGTAAGACAACTTGAGGGGGACTTGTCCATTAACACTAGGGTTAGTCCTTCTTAACCAATTAAGGAAGAATTAGAACCCTAATGCAAGGCCCAAGTTACAAGTGTGATGTCTTGATGATTATTAAGTGGATTGATTAAAGGAGTTAAACACATTAAGGGTTTAACACTTAGGATTAAAGTTATACACTCCATCCTAATAGAAGGATGCATGCATAAGCTTAATCACAAAGCCTTAAAGCCTTTAGGGTTTAGTCCCTGATTATGAGATGAGAAGAGAAGACTCAAAGAGACACAAAGGTAAAACTAAGTGGGGAGACTAATCAAAACCCTAATCATTGTCATGCTTGGTCATTCCTAGGGTTTGTGAGGTTTAAGAAAGAAGTCTTCAATGGAACCACCAGGAAGCAGATGAAAGGATCAGGAGAAGCAAAGTAACTTGCTTCATTTGAGAAGTCAAGTCACTTGAAGAAAGAAAGTGAGAAGAAGAAGAATGAGCAAGCTCAATCTCAAACACATATCAAAATGCAGCAAGGATGCAAGAGAGAGATGAGAAGAAAGTATGAGAAGTGAAGGCAAATTCACTTCTCAAAATCACTTACCACCTGAAAGGTTAGAAAAGAAATGCAATGCAATGCAAAATGGGATGGAATGGTATGAAGTAAATCAAAACCAGAAGCATGTTTATGATGGTAATGATGCTATGAAGTGGTACAAACATGAGACAACAAATGGAGATGATCAAACAAGCTTATGGATGCAAATGGAGCAAGTTAAGAACCAAGAACATACATGAAAAGTTATGGAAGGCACATGGCATACAACATGACAAATGCAAGATGCAATGATCAAACATGCTTTCAATATGTCTTATGATGTTAAATGAATCAAATGGAGGCATGGAATGTCATGGCAAGTCATGTTATGCAAGAGAATGCAAGATGGATGGATATGGAAACCCAAATTAGGGTTTATGATCAAAGCATCAAACAAAAACCAAAATCATAAGAAAACCACATTACAAAATATTGAAAATGCACTCAAAGGATCCCTAATCCTATACTAACCCACTTCCCAAAGGAGAGGTATCAACTCTTAACCAAATTCATGTTATGATTTTTCTAAGTTTTCTAGGGTTTTAGGGTTCCTTAACAAGAAAATTATCAAACAAATTGAAAATGAAAGATCAAATCATGGCCATTTAATCTCACAAACTACATGCTAAACACAATGCAATGCAAAAAGAATCAAGGTCCAACCCTTCATGGATAGGCAGAAATGATTTTTGGGAGTTTGGATCAAAATAATGCATCAAAATGATTTTAATTCAATGAAAAATTCTCAAAATGCATCAAGATCAAAAAATAAATTTGGTTTGAAGGTTGGACAATGTTTCTAAATGTGTTACAACATTTCATGAATTTTTTGGTGATTTTTAAATACCTAAAAGTATTTTTAATAAATTAATTTTCATTAATCAATTAAAAATAAACTTTTAAATATTTAAAAATACTTTTTTAATGTTAAAAATGAAAATAAAAATATTTTTGTGTTTTAAAAATTAATGAAACCCTTGGTAAAAAATTTCATAATTTTTAAAGCATTTTTACTATTTTTAATAAATATGAGAAATAAAATGAGAAAAAATGAAATAAAAATCAAAATAAATGGAAGTATGCTGGATGGATGGCTGAGATTGAGTCTGGCCAGGAAAGGGTTGACTACGCGCGCAGATCAAAGGCCCACATTCAAACTTGGTTAATCTGAATTATTAAATAATTAAATGTGATTAGGGCTTCTAATGATGAATCACAGCCACACACACGCGCGCGAAGTCAACAAAGTCAAGGCATCCAACGTTCCAGATTCAAACTGCCTTAATTACAAGATTAAAACCCTAATTATTTTCAGGTGGCCGGAGAAGACCTCCGGTCGTCTTCTCCGGTGGGAACCCCACCTGAAAATTTCTAAAACTCTCAAAACGTAACTAAAATGAAATCTAAGAACACAGAAATGATCCCCATAACCCACTGAATCAAAACCCTAACACAAACATCATTTATATTTCATCAATCTCATGAATCGAAACAAACAAAATTTTAGGGCAAGACTTTCAGAACACGATTACATCCTTATTTTTCCACCATTTTCAAAACCAATGACATATTTATGATCAGGGAAGCATGAATAACAACTTAAGAACTTAAAAAAGGATTTCTGGAAAAAGTGTTCTTGAGCTACCTGAGTTTCGAAGCTTTCAATCTTGCAACTTTCTGACCCCTTCCTTTGATGCAAACCACTCCCTTTGGTCCTCTGATGTTGCTTGGATGCTTAGAAAAGATTTATGCTGGCTAGTTTGGGAGATTGAACAAGTTCTGTTCAAGCTCAGGTGAGAATGGTGTTTGTGATTTAGGCAGTTTCAGGCAAGGGTGAGGGGTTCTTTGTGATCAGGATGATGATTTGAGAAGATTTGTGAAGTTTGTTCAAGTGTTTGTGGCCTGTGGAATGAGTTTCGAAGGCTTTGGCTTTGAGAGTGAAAAATGGGAAAACTGAGTTCTTGCTGGTTTCAGGCTTATGTCTTGTTGGTTTTGGTTCAATGAAGCATGGTGAGGTGATTAGTGGAGTTTGTTTGAATGTTGGTTGCTTGTGGAATGAGATTCGAAGGCTTCTGCTTGAGGGAGTGAAAATGGGAATGTGATGTTAGGGCTTGCTTCAGGCTTGCTTGTTGTATGAAATGGCTGGCATTTGATCCACATAAACAAATCCCATTGGTCAGGTGATGTGACTTGGCCTGCTGTGATAGGTGAGCTAGCTTTTGCAAAAAGTCCACTCTTGTGTAAGAGAAAGCATGGGCAACTTCAAGCTTGGTACAAGGGGTGTGGGCTGCGCAGCAAGGTGAGGGGAAAGGCTAGGGCTGGTTCAGCATCTAAGGCAGCAAGTGGATGGAAGTGTGATGATGGTTTTGCAACTTGGTTCCCTTTTGGTTCACATGGAAATGTCTTGCTTCACAAACCATGAAACATGAGAAATTCTTAGTCCATTCTGAACTTTAGGGTACATGTGATGTTTGTGTGATGGTTAGACATGAATTAGAAGTCACAAATGCCTTGGTACAAAGTTTTTGCAAGTTTTCCATTTGGTGCATATTTTGAAAATTAGTGATTTTTGCTAACTTTGACACACCATAACTTTTGATCCAAAATGAATTAGGTCATGTTCTTGTACTTTTTGAAAAGGGAAAGATCTAATCTACAACTTTCATGACCAAAGTTTTTCCATTTGAAGCATTTTTGGATCAAAAAGTAAGGGTTGAAAAAAGTTGCATAAAATGACATTTCATTAAAAGTCAACCATGCCCTAAAAAGTCAACTTTGCAAAAACTTGTAATTTTTGAATTTTGTGAACTTCAACCTTCTTCCATGATCAAATAAAGATCAAATACACTCAAAATGATGAAGATCACCCCTTGGTTGGGTCATTGGGGGCCTCAGATGCCCTGATTTTGCACTGACTTGTCCAGAAAGTCAACTCTTGATCAGATGACTTCCCCATGGAATTTCTTCATGAAAATTGATATGCATACTCCCTATACCATATAGAGACCAATAGAAACAAGAATGACCAAAAAATTTGGAGTTATGGCCTCTGAAACCAAAACCCTAATTTTAGGTCATTTGTGTAGTCAAACCTGGCTCTGCCTCCATACCAATCCCAATTCTTGTGATTCTTTGGCATTCTTGACTTTGAGAAGATGTAATATGATACTTGAACACATATAGACCCCTTTGAAGTGATTGATGACCTTTGGAGTGGCTCAAGAAGCTCTTGGATTGCTCAGATCACAAACCCTAGATGCAGATGACTTAGAACCTATGTAGTGAATCAAAAATGTGATATGAGATGCTATGATTATGTTCATGCATATGAAATGATCACAAGCCATGGTGTGAATGGGTGAGGGCAAATTTGGGGTGTTTACAAACATCAGCATCCATTTATTCAGCAGAATCTTCTACAACACCAGCAAGAATTAATGAAGATGTCTCAGCAGTCACCATCTATTACGACCCATCAAATGTTCCTCCAAATAACAACTTTCAACAACAAACAGTGGAACCTCCTGCCAGGTCACCAGTCACAATTTACTACGATCCACACACCATCACAGTACCCTCCTCTGCCGCAGTCAGTCCAGTTACCATTACGGTGCCTGGACCAGTTCCATATGAAAGCAGTAATGCCATACCTTGGCATTATGGCTCTGATCTTTACTACAACGGGGAGAAAATCACTTTGGATTCTTCAACCTCTTCTCCACAAATTGATAATGTTGGGGGAGGCGGAGGCTTCACCAGAAGCGGACGCCTTTTTGCCTCACAAGTGCAAAGACCTAATGCCGAAGCAGAAGCCGCTTCCAAAGCAAAGGGAAAAAGTGTGGTATCTGAAGAGCCGACTGTCAAAGAAACTCAGAAGACATATTTTGAACAAGATGTAGACGAGTTCATGAGAATCATAAAGAGAAGTGATTACAAGGTGGTGGATCAGCTTCACCAAACTCCCTCAAAAATCTCCATATTATCCCTGTTGATGTGTTCTGAAGCTCACAGGAATGCATTATTGAAAGTCCTGCACGCAGCATACGTGCCAGAGGAGATTACCATTAATCAGCTAGAAACTGTGGTAGCAAATGTCAACACCAGCCATGGACTGGGTTTTACCAATGCTGACTTAACAACTGAGGGACGTAACCACAACAAGGCTTTACACATTACCCTAGAGTGCAAGGGTGCTGTTTTATCTCATGTACTGGTGGACACTGGGTCGTCACTCAATGTTCTACCGAAGAAAGCCTTAGTGAAGATGGAGTACGATGGTTTGGCACTACGTCCGAGTAATTTGGTGGTGAGAGCTTTCGATGGCTCTAAAAGATCAGTGCTTGGGGAGATTGATCTGCCTGTGATGATTGGCCCGCATACTTTTAAGACTACCTTCTATGTGATGGACATTCAGCCGGCCTACAACTGTTTGTTGGGTAGACCCTGGATCCATGCCGCTGGCGCTGTTACGTCTACCCTTCACCAGAAGCTGAAATTCGAGTGGGAAGGCCAGATCATCACCATCTGTGGGGAAGAAGACATCTTTGTTAGCCATCTGGCTACGTATAAGTACATTGAAATGGATGGAGAAATCCATGAAACCATGAGCCAGGGGTTTGAGGCCCTGAACGTTAATGAAGCATATGTTGTACTGGGAATCTCCATGACGTCGTATCAGCAAGCCCGGAAGGTTGTTGAGGAGGGTACTGCCCAAGGCTGGGGCAAGCTGCTGCCCATGGAAAAGAAAGAAGACAGATTTGGGTTGGGTTTCAAACCAACTCAACAAGATCAATCAGAGGCTGCCAAGAAGCCCAATTTTGTCAGCGGGGGAATGCTCTTCCCAGATGCAGTAAACAACTTGGAAGACGAGGAGGAAAGCGACCGCAACCTGGAGAGCTGGATACGTCCAAGGATCCCGGGGAGCCAAGTCCTTAACTGGTCTTCCCAGGAAATTATAAGGGTTACTCCTGCAGAGTAATTATTATTTCCTGTATTTTTAAGCATGCATCAAGTCTTGCATCTTGCCCAAGATGTCAAGACTCATTTTGTAATCGGGCCATCTTGTAAATTTTGTGCAAACAGATCAATCAATGAATATCGGACATCTTTTGCAAACAAGTTTCTTTTTCGCTCACTGTCTTTTCATTTTTTCTTTTTGTACAAAATGACAATGTTTTCAAAATAAATAACTTCATCTTTCACTTTTTCTAAACAAGATTAAAATTGATCACTAAAATAAACAATCTAAACCCTTGCAGAGAGTGCCTTTCAGATTGCACCGACAACAACACAGCTATGACTTCGTATGACTTTGACAATCCAATCAATCAAGCCGATGAAGGGGTTGAAGAAGATTATGAGCTACCTGAAGAGCTAGCTAGATTGTTAAGGCAAGAGGAGAAGGTTATCACTCCTCATCAGGAGGAGATTGAAACGGTTAATCTTGGTACGGAAGAAGACGTGAAAGAAGTTAAGATCGGGGCCTGCTTACAAGATTCAGTAAAAGAACAACTGATTGACATGCTTCGGGAGTATGTGGATGTTTTTGCTTGGTCTTATCAGGATATGCCTGGGTTGGACACCGATATTGTCATGCACAAGCTGCCTTTGAAAGAAGACTGCCCGCTAGTAAAGCAGAAGCTGCGCCGTACTCGCCCAGATATGGCAATGAAGATTAAAGAAGAGGTACAAAAACAGTGGGACGTCGGGTTCCTTGCTGTAACTAGTTACCCGCCGTGGGTTGCTAATATTGTACCTGTGCCTAAGAAGGACGTCAAGGTGAGGATGTGTGTGGATTACCGGGATCTGAACAGAGCCAGCCCAAAAGATGACTTCCCTTTACCTCACATTGATGTATTGGTCGACAATACGGCTCAGTTCTCGGTGTTCTCCTTCATGGATGGATTTTCAGGATACAATCAGATCAAGATGTCACCTGAAGACATGGAGAAGACAACTTTCATCACACCCTGGGGCACGTTCTGTTATAAGGTGATGCCATTCGGACTGAAGAATGCTGGTGCTACTTATCAACGGGCTATGGTAACATTATTCCATGACATGATCCACAAAGAAATTGAATGTTATGTGGATGACATGATTGCCAAGTCCCTCACAGAAGAAGACCACCTGGTAAATCTGTTGAAGTTATTCAAGCGTCTGAGGAAATACCAACTGAAGTTAAACCCCAACAAATGCACATTCGGGGTGCGATCCGGTAAGCTGCTGGGATTTATTGTAAGTGAGAAAGGGATTGAAGTTGACCCTGATAAAGTCAAAGCCATTCAAGAAATGCCTGCACCGAAGACGGAAAAAGAAGTTCGGGGTTTCTTAGGTAGATTGAACTACATTTCACGGTTCATATCTCACCTTACAGCAACTTGTGAACCTTTGTTCAAACTGTTAAGAAAAGAACAAACGGTCAGGTGGAACGAAGGCTGCCAGAGGGCTTTTGACAAAATCAAGGAATACTTGCAAGAGCCTCCAATCCTTTTGCCTCCAGTTGAAGGAAGACCTCTAATCATGTACTTAATAGTATTAGAAGAGTCAATGGGGTGTGTGTTGGGCCAGCATGACGAGTCTGGTCGAAAAGAGTATGCAATATACTACCTGAGCAAAAAGTTTACCGACTGTGAACAACGTTATTCACTGCTCGAGAAAACTTGTCGTGCTTTAGCGTGGGCTGCTCGCCGACTGAGACAGTATATGTTGACCCACACTACTTTATTGATATCCAAGATGGATCCAGTTAAGTACATTTTTGAGAAGCCAGCACTTACCGGACGGGTTGCAAGATGGCAAATGATCCTCACAGAATACGACATTCAGTACACATCTCAAAAAGCCATCAAAGGCAGTGTATTGTCTGATTATCTCGCTGAGCAACCCATTGATGATTACCAGCCTATGAGATTTGACTTCCCTGATGAAGACATCATGTTCATAAAAGCAAAAGATCATGAAGAGCCTGTTCACACTGAAGGGCCTGACCCAAAAGAAGAATGGACTATGATGTTTGACGGGGCTGTTAATATGAACGGTCGTGGTGTTTGTGCAGTACTCATTACGCCTAAAGGAGTTCACATGCCTTTCTCGGCAAAACTCACCTTTAACTGCACTAACAACGAAGCTGAATACGAAGCTTGTATTATGGGTCTCGAGGAAGACATTAACCTCAGGATCAAGACTTTGACTGTGTTCGGAGATTCAGCTCTGGTAATCAATCAAACCAACGGCAAATGGTACACCCACCAAGACCATCTGATACCTTATCGGGACTATACAAGAAGGTTATTGACTTTCTTCACAACAATCAGGCTTGAGTATATCCCTCGAGATGAAAATCAGTTTACAGATGCTTTGGCTACCATTTCATCCATGATCAAAGTTCAAGCTGCCAACTTTGTGCCTCGGATATCAGTATCCAGACTTGACAGACCAGCATACGTGTTCTCAGCAGATGTTGTTAAAAATGATAAGCCTTGGTTCCATGACATCAAATGCTTCTTGGAGGATCAAACATACCCACCTGGGGCATCTTCCAATGATAAGAAGACATTAAGAAGGCTTGCTGGCAGTTTCTTCCTGAATACTGATGGTTCCCTGTACAAGAGAAACTTTGATATGGTACTCCTCAGGTGCGTTGATAGGGCAGAAGCAGACTTGTTGATACACGAGGTGCACGAAGGATCCTTTGGTACCCATGCTGGAGGGCATGCAATGGCTAAAAAGTTGCTAAGATCAGGCTACTACTGGATCGCAATGGATGCAGACTGTTGTGCTTATGCCAGAAAATGTCATAAATTCCAGATTTATGCGGATAAAGTGCATGTGCCTCCGAATCCTTTGAATGTGATGTCTTCACCCTGGCCATTTGCCATGTGGGGCATTGATATGATTGGCAAGATTGAACCGACTGCTTCAAACGGCCACAGATTCATCCTGGTTGCTATTGACTATTTCACCAAGTGGGTCGAAGCAGCTTCCTATGCAATTGTTACAAGGCAAGTGGTAGCCCGATTTCTGAAGAGAGATATCATTTGTCGGTACGGAGTGCCCGAGCGAATCATTACTGATAATGGTTCCAACTTGAACAATAAAATGATGGCAGAACTATGCCGGGACTTCAAGATCCAACACCACAATTCTTCTCCTTACAGGCCAAAGATGAATGGCGCTGTTGAGGCAGCTAACAAGAATATCAAGAAGATTGTGCAGAAGATGGTAGTTACATACAAAGACTGGCATGAAATGCTACCGTTTGCCTTGCATGGATACCGTACGTCAATCAGAACATCCACTGGGGAAACACCGTATCAACTTGTGTATGGTATGGAAGCAGTCCTACCTGTTGAAGTTGAACTACCCTCTCTACGAGTATTGATGGATGTTAAGCTGAATGAAGCAGAATGGGTCCGATCCCGATAC
Source organism: Lathyrus aphaca (assembly GCA_963966055.1). Classification (NCBI taxonomy): domain Eukaryota; kingdom Viridiplantae; phylum Streptophyta; class Magnoliopsida; order Fabales; family Fabaceae; genus Lathyrus; species Lathyrus aphaca. The sequence continues at coordinate 634,853,853 of OZ014519.1, forward strand.
GAACAACTGAGTCTGATCGAAGAAAAACGATTAGCTGCAATCTGTCATGGACAGCTATATCAGAAAAGAATGAAGAAAGCCTTCGATCAGAAAGTCAGGCTCCGAGAATACCAAGTAGGAGATCTTGTGCTGAAAAGACTCCTCCCTCCTCATACAGACCACAGGGGAAAGTGGACACCGAACTATGAAGGGCCATTCGTAGTAAAGAAAGTTTTCTCTGGAGGAGCACTGATGCTCAGTACTATGGATGGTGAAGACTTCCCGTCCCCTGTGAATTCTGATGCAGTTAAAAAATACTTCGCATAAAATGACCCGCTGGACATAAAAACAGAATGAAAGTCCAGGCAAAAAACAGGGCATCCCGGCGAGTCAAAAACAGAATAAAAAGACTCGGGCAAAAATAAGGGAAAATAAATAAAAAACGTACACCCACTGAGTTGAAAAGCCACATTGGACAACTCAGGAAAAAATGGGTATCCCGGTGGATTGAAAACCCGAAAGGGCGATCCACGCAAAATAAGGGAATAAGTGAACAACTGCATTCTGAATTCGTCTGTATCACTTACAACTTGGCAAGTTTCGAAGGGTTCAAGCATCGGTCAGAATCAGCCTTCTTCAGAAAGCAAGATGAGAAGAACGTCAATGTCATACGAGTCATAGCAAAAGGGGAAGCTCCTTGAAGCGTCATCAACATTGCCAGCACCTTTTTGTCTTTCAATTTGTAACGATCTCCTCACTTCAGGGGATTTGTTTCTTTGACTGTATCTTGCCAATTCAGGGCACGTAAATTAATAAAATTAGATTCTCAGTCATGTCTTGTCTCGTGCATTTTATTTTCGTTTGCAAAAAATGTCTGATGTCTTTTAAGATGTTGATTCGCATAAATACAGATGCTTCCTTTCTAAAGAATACATGCTTACAGGAAATACGTTTGCTCCTAGGATGGCCTAAACTCCTATGGCGGAATCCAGTAAGGGATACCTCGGGATACTTGTGCGTTTCTTTGTCTTTCCAGGACTGCAGGTATCCAAAGCACAACATGGGGCATGAAGGCTTCTCCCCAGCAAGCTGTCTAATCATTATCTACTCATCCTATCTCCCGATTAGCACCGGAGGTGCTTTCTTCCCAGCTGAGTTTCCAGTCATCATTCCTCCTCAGCCAAGTGCAAAAGGCCGGAAACCATCTCCCCATAGAGTTGCAGCCTCTATCCAGGGAAGCAATGCCTGAAGATCTCACGACAGAGTGACGAAAGCTTCTACAAACCCCAGCTGGGTCCCTCATCACAAAGACAGGTCTATCAGTGACCTATTTCCTCAAGCAGAGTCATATATGTCAGGTCTACCAATGATCTTATCCCCAACTGGGAAATCTAATTCAAGCAAATCAGCCAAAGATCTCCATAGCAGCGGGATCCGAATCCCGGATCGGTATCTTTGCATAATCATAGCATTTGCATCATATCTTCCCCACAGAGCGTAGCATTCCGTCTATTACGGAGCATTACGGCAAAAATCAAACATATTGCATGATCATAAGCCATGTGTCGAACTGAACATTTGTAAAGAATGACCATCCGTCAACAGTATACAGAATATTTCCCAAAATTCCCCCACCAGAAAGCCAAAGTAGTACACCCACAAATATAGCAAACAGATACTTTTTGACACTCGTCTGTGCCATATTCCCCAGCAGAAAGCCAAAGTGTCCCCTTTGCACTCACAAATACATACATATATAATTCCGTGACACCCGTCCGTGTCACCATCCCCAACATAGTTACCTAAACACTTGGTAAATCAAATACTCATTCATAATACACTTTTTCCGACACCCGTCCGTGTCACACTCTCCCCAGTAAGTTGAGCACGCGTCTGTGTCTCACTCATCACTTTTTACTCATAACAGATACTCGTCCGTATCTTGTATACACCACTTAAATCCCCTCAGAGTCGACACTCTTCCGTGTTCTTTAGTTAGTACTCGTCCGTGTCATCATCTCTGAACATGCGGCAAGCGTTTGTTTTCTCTGATACTCGTCCGTATCATGGTCTTAAGGATGCTCGTCCGCACCCTTAATCTATACACCGTGTCAAACACTTATGTCTTCCTGAATATAGACACTTGTCTGTGTCTACCATTCCCCAGAAGAATTCCCAGCAAATCTGGATAAACTATTCCCTTTCTATCTGACATTCGTCCTATGTCATGATACCTTTCGGCAGTCGTACCCTTCCAGGTGATCGTCCTTCACCTTTTTGATGATCGTCCTTCATCACCCCCAGTGGAGTCTCTATTCATTAGAACCCCTTCTTAACCGACATTCGTCCTATGTCGTGATATTCAGAGCAGCCGTCCCCTGCTAGGTGATCATCCTTCACCTCTTGATGATCGTCCTTCATCATTTTTTGACCGTTCCCATCATTGATCCTATTATCTGGCATTCGTCCTATGTCATGATAAACCCTGAGAGCAGCCGTACCCTGCTAGGTGATCGTCCTTCACCTCTCGATGATCGTCTTTCATCATGCTTGTCCGATGGCCGTCCCTATCGCCGACCTTTTATCCGACATTCATCCTATGTCGTGATGCTTTCGACAACCGTACCTTGCCAGGTGATCGTCCTTCACCTTAGATGACCGTCCCTCATCTTATCCCCAACAGGGCAGCCGTCCCCTGCCAGGTGACCGTCCTTCACCTTTGATGACCGTACCTCATCATCTTTTTCATTTATGCCTTGAACTTGATGGTCGTCCCCACCATTCACCGGTAATCCCCAGAAAGTTTTATTTCTTTACTTGATGGCCATCCCCATCATAATCTCTTATATCCCCAGCTTGTCGGTCGTCCCCGTCATTGCTTTATTTCATACATTTTCCCCAGCATGTCGGTCGTCCCCGTCATTGCTTCATCCCCAGCAGCCGTCCTCTGCTCGACGGTCGTCCTCCGTCGCCCGCACTTTATAAATATACTTTATTTTCCTTTTACAATCTATATCCCTTTTCTTCTTCATTTTGTGAGTGCAAATTTTGGACTGTCTTTGGTATTCAACCACAAGTTATCTTGTTTGCCTGTTAAGCCGTTGCTTACAATCTACACAGCTAACTCATGTTTGAATAGGGGCAGCTGTAAATACCCCAAATTTGCCCTCACCCATTCACAGCATGGCTTGTGATCTTTTCATATGCATAAGTTCAATAAAATCATTCTCATATTGCATTTTTGCCACACTGCATTGATTCTACGTCATCTGCATCTAGGGTTTGTGATCTGAGCTATCCCTGAGCCATTTGAGCCATTCCAAAGGTTATTAATCACTACAAAGGGGTCCATGTATGTTCAAGCATCATATTATATCCTCACAAGATCAAGAAAGTCAAGGAATCACAAGAACTGAGAAAGGCATGGAAGCAGAGCCAGGTTTGACTGCACAAATGACCTAAAATTAGGGTTTTGGTTTCAGAGGCCATAACTCCAAATTTTTTGGTCATTCTTGTTTCTATGGGTCTCTATATGATATGAGGATCATGCATATCAATTTTCATGAAGAAATTCAATGGGGAAGGCATCTGATCAAGAGTTGACTTCTTGAGCAAGTCAGTGCAAAATCAGGGCATCTGAGGCCCCCAATGACCCAACCAAAGGGTGTTCTTCATCATTTTGAATGTATATGGTCTTTATTTGATCATAGAAGATGTTGTAAGTTCACAAAATTGAAGAATTTCAAGCCATTTGCAAAATTGCCTTTTTGGGAAAGTGACTTGTAATGTAAACTTGCTATTTTGGGAAAGTTTTTCAACCTCCTCAAATTGATTCAAAAATGCTTCAAATGAGAAAACTTTGGTCATGAAATTTGTAGAATGGATCATTCCCTTTTCAAAAAGTACAAGAACTTCTTCTAATTCATTTTGAATCAAAAGTTATGGCTTTGCAAAGTTGGGAAAAATCATGAAATTTCCACTTTTGGCACCAAAGAGGGATTTTTGCAAATTCAAATTCCAAGCATTTTCAAGACCTCTAAGTGACTTCTTTGCATCATTATAACATGTTACAACTTAGAAAAGTCAAGTTTGTACCAAGAGTTTTTCATTTCCATGCCTTGGATCACAAGTTGCATAAGGCATTTTTCATAAAGGCTACAAAATTAAAACTTTGCAAAAGGGACCTCTCATGTTTGAATTGAACTCTAATTGGTATCAAAGCAGCATAACAATGTTACATAACTCATTTTGTCACATTTTGCCCAAAATATCACAAGTTTCTTTGCCTTGGTTCATGAGAAAATCCAAAGAGGGAAATGTGCAAGAACCTTGGAAACCCTTGATCAAGGCTAGCCAGCTCACAAAGTCAGATTCAAAGGCCTTCCTTGACTCAAGCTGAGGCAGGACACGCCCTAAGATCTCTTCTGACCCGAGCCATACTCATAGTACACAAGATCTTGACTTTTTTCATTTTTTCCCATGCCAATCCCACAGTGCCACCACCAACTCTCTGCCCAATCAGAGTATGATATGTGGACATCAAGCAACCCTAAACACAACACACACAAGCCAGAAAGCTCCTACATTGCAGCATACACAAAATCTGCCAAGAACTTCCCCTCTTCGAATCTCTTCACACAGCCCTCAAACATCAAAAATTCCTTCACACACAAACCACAAATCACTCATAGAACAAAATCCACCCCCTGAAACTGCTTGAATCATCACCCACAGTGACCTCCATTTCTGCTACACCAGAGTTGAATCACTCAAACCAGCCACTCCCCAAGCTTTCTAAACTCCATTCCATCATCAGGAGGTTCAAGGGAGAAGGATTGCACAAAGCTTGAGGCCAGAGAGTTCAGAATCAGGAAAGCTTCATCTTAGGTAAGAGGAAGAACATTTTCCCCAGAAGTTGATTTTTAAGTTCTTTTATGATGCTATGTGTTCTCCTGATCATGAATATGTGTTTATTTTTTGAAATGGTGAAGAAACCAGCATGTATGACATCTCTGAACATTTGCCCGTATTTTGTGTTTTGCTTCGATTCAGGCTTGTGAGTGAAAACAAATGAATTTGAGATGAGGGGTTAGGTTTAGATTGATGAGAGGATCATTTTGGTGGAAGAAATTTCATGTTTGGTAACCTGTAGAAGATTCTAGGGTTTTTGGTTCGCCGGAGAAGACGACCGGAACACTGTTCCGGCCGTCTGAATTTGATTAACCCTAATTAGGTTTAGCTGTGTAATTAAGGGAGTTTGAATGTAGGTCGTGCGATTAGTCATTCCCGCGTGTGTTGGATGGCTGAGATTTCATGATTAGCCCTAATCAGCCATTAATTAATTAAATCCAGGATTAATTAAGTGTTAAATAAATATTAGCCAGGTTTGAACCTGGGCCGTAGGATTGCGCGCCAAGTCCACCCTCACAAACCCAGATCAAATCCTGGCCTCTCCTTTAGATTACTTTCTATTATTTTTATTTTATTTCATTTCTTTTTCATTTTATTTGCACGAATTATTTAAAATAGAAAATCACTTTTAAAAATTCTGAAATTTTTTGACAAACATTTCATTAATTTTTAGAACCCAAAAATATTTTTATTTTTATTTTTTGCATTAAAAATAATTTTTAAATCATTTAAATGTTTATTTTTAATTAGTTAATGGAAATTAATTAATTAAAAATACATTTAGGTATTTAAAAATCCCAAAAAAATTCACATTGCATTTTAAAACATTTAGAAACATTATCAAACTCTCAAAAAAAATTACTTTTTGGTTCTTGATGCATTTTAACAATTTTCATTGGAATTAAATTCATTTTAGGGCAATATTTTGTTTCAAACTTTGAAAAATCCATTCTGCCTAACCCTTGAGAGTTTGATAATGGTTCTTCTTGCATTGCATCCTTCATAGCATGTAGTTTATAGGATAAAATTGGTTTGATTTGATTTTCCATTTTCAATTTGTTTTGCATTTTTCTTTGTGAGGCACCTTAAAACCCTAATTGTCTTAGAAAATTCATAACTTACACTAGGTTAAGAGTTGGATCCCCTCCTTTGGGCAGTGAACTTGTGTAGGTTTAGGGTTCCTTTGATCCCATTTTCAATTTTTTGTCATGACATTTGCTTCTGGTTTTGGATTTTTGTGATGCATGTTGTATGTAAACCCTAATTTGTGCCCTCCTTTGCCTCCATCTCTCATTTGCTTGCATTCAATGACTTACCATGACATTTTGTGCATCCATATGATTCATAATACATCTTAGGATATATTAGAACCATGATTTATCATTGCATCATTCCTTTGCCATGTTATATGTTCATTTCATTTCATAAACATTCATGAATCTTTATGGTTCAAAGCATGCCTCCTTTGCCTCCTTGTGCTTGCTTGATCATTCTCATCTCTTGTAATGTGTTTGTATCATCTCTTGGCATCATTGAAATCATGTTTATGCTTCTGACTTTGGTTTGCATCATGACATTTCATCTCATTTGCATTGCATCTCATTTCTTTTGCTAACCTTTTCAGGTGGTAAGTAATTTGAGAAGTGAATTTGCCTTCACTTCTCACACTCTCTTCTCATCTCTCTTGCATCATTGCTGCATTTTATCTTTGTATTAGAGTGAGCTTGCTCATTCATGTTCATCTCTTACTTTCTTTCTTCAGGCAACTTGTCTTCTTAAGTGAAGCAAGTTGTCTTGCTTCTCTTTGCTTCTTCCTCCTTTCATCTGCTTCTCTCCTTGGTGGTTCTTTGAAGATTCTTTCTCTCTTAAGCCTCATAAACCCTAGGATCTCCAAGTATGATAACAATTAGGGTTTGATTATTCCCCCATTAGTTTTACCTTTGTGTCATCTCTTGTGTCTTCTCTTCTCATCTCTTAATCAGGGACTAAACCTTAAAGGTTTTAAGGCTTTGTGATTAAGGTTATGCCTGCATCCTTCTATTAGGATGGAGTGTGTAACTTTAATCCTAAGTGTTAAACCCTTAATGTGTTTAAATCCTTTAATCAATCCATCTAATAATCATCAAGACATCAAGCTTGTAACTTGGGCCTTGCATTAGGGTTCTAATTCTTCCTTAATTGGTTAAGAAGGACTAACCCTAGTGTTAATGGACAAGTCCCCCTCAAGTTGTCTTACAAACCATAAAATTCATTTCTTAACCATACCATTAACTGAAATCCATTTAATAAAGGTTTTGTTTTGTCATGAGGTTAATCCCTAATCATGGATTAAGTTGAGGAGTCTTTCTCAGCTTAAATGTTCTCATCTATTATCCTTCTATTAGGATGGTGTAATGAGTCCATTAAATCCTTGATTATGGCTTAAACTCATTACTTAACACTAAACAAAAACAACAAAAACATCTAAATAATCACAAGTAGGTTAATGATCTTAATCCTACATCATGGTGAATAAGTATGAGGTGCTTACTTCACACTTAAGGTATTCTCATTACCCCTTATCAGAGGGAGGATGTGGTGAGTTTACTAACCCTTGGTTTAGGCTTAAGCTCATTGACTTATGACAAACTTCAAAAAGCAATAAAAGACTAAAAACACAAAAACAAACAATAATCGTCTCCTCCGGGATTCTTTTCTCATCATCTTCACTCACAAACGAGGACTTGCTTCTTCCGTCTAATGCAAGACAGTTTGCACCTGAGCCAGACAGGTCATACACTTGAGCATAGACAAGTAAGCAGTTCACAAGTCAATTTATCTTTCAGTCTCTTTGGGTCGAACTACGGTGTTCTGACTTCCTCATTGCACGAAAGGATACGTAGGCATAACTTAACAGTTATCGAACAAAAGTCTTTGTACATCCCCCCTTTTCCAGTACTATTCTTTTAGCCTCAAAATCTTGAGCTTACTCTTTCCTTGCACTGACACTTCTCTTATACACTTCTCACTTCTTTTACACTGACACTTGCATTCTCTCCAGCTTTGATACACAAATTGCACTGACACTCCCCCTTTTAAACACAAATCTTTCAAGCGTGGATCCCGTCGAGTACGGCAGACAATCTGGGTGCTAATACCTTCCCAGGTTGTAACCAACCCCCTTTCTCAGTTTCTCTGGTTCACAACCGTCTTATCCCTCTTTTTTCTAGGTTTATGCAACATTACCTTTCCTTTGGGATAAAAATGCCTAGCTGGCGACTCTTGTCTTTTGAGTTCACCCTAGCGTGTTCTCATCCCTTTCGCCGACCGTTCGCGTCTGTACCCCTCTTGACCCGGGTGTCATTTGGTGGGAGCGACAGTGTGCCAGTGAATTTTCCTCAGATAGTGCGTATTCAAAAGTTTAAGATGTGTTGCGTGCTAAGATCATCGGTTATCAGACAGTGTTTTGTGCAAAGTTTGGTTTGAATCTTCAAGTTCACCAGTTCATCAGTGATTCATCTGAGGATTTATTTTCCTCAACATGAATTCGAATTATCAGAGGCATTTTTCGGACGATTTCAGTGATTGTGTTAGAATTGGCAAGTTGTTCAGTGGTTTTGTGTCGGCTATATTCATCATTATCAGTGGTTTGTGCAAGAGAAAATCAGGAGTTGGTCGTGGGCTTAAAAATCACTTTCATATCCATCATCCATTTTTCCGATTAAATCATTTCTTTTATTTTTCAATTTCTTTATTATCCATTTCATTTCTTTTTTTTATTCAATTCACAAAAATTCACAAATTCTAATTCTTTTTTTTTTCTTTTTCGATTGTTTTTATCCAATCACATTATTCAAATTTTATCCATTATCCATTCACAATTATTACCAAAAATTTTATATCACATTTTAGCCCATTTGCTCATCTTTAAAAATTCAATTCCCATAAATCAAAATTCCATATTCTATTCCCATTATCTTTTTTTTTATTTCCACTTTTTTTTATTCCAATTATTTTCTTTCATTTATACAAAAGTCATTACTAAACAAGCCCACATTATTTTAAGTCTATTACAAAGTTATAAAAAAAAATATAATAACCCAAAGTCCAACAAGTTTATTGGCCCATCACTCACAAGCCTTGACTTGACATACGCCTTCATCTCACTTCAATCGAAACCAAGCCTTCCGCACAAAGCCTCAGCTATCACAAGCTGCACACATTCCCACACGCAAGGCAGCCAACTCCCAACTTAGCCTCACGTCATTCACAGCCAAACTTTAAGCCGCATCAGTCAGCAACACGCGAAGCCTTCAACATTCATTTCCAGCCTTCAACATTCTTCTTCTTATTTTCATTTTTGGTCGATGACAATCTCCGATTCGTAGATTGTTGTTTTTTTCGAAGAGGTTTAATCTCCATTATTTCAAATCTATGGATGAATGATCATTTGGATCATTCTCCATACTTTGAGATCGTGATAGGTTGCCTTCGATAAATTCAACGAAAATCTCGATTAAGATTAGACCGTTCCTTTTCTTTTAGTGTGGCATGTTTTCGGAGAATGATTGATAATATCATTTCTCTAACATGTATTAGCACAAATATTTTCCACTTTAATTAGTGGTGGTCGGCCTCATTTGAAGGGTAATTACTCCGTAAATTACTCGGCGATTGCTTAACATAGACCTAAACTTGTCCCGATTCGGAATAAGATCCATTTGGACCCGGTTGCCTCGATTTTGGTTCTCTTTTTTTGTGGTTGTGTCTGATTAAGTTATTCATACCATTTATATGTAAATATTATTATACTATTAATATACTAACATTTTAATTCAATCTCTCGCACCTTATCCTCTTTATTTCAATTTCTCGCTGCTTATCTCTATTATTATGCTTATTATACTATATCATTCATCATATTGTTTATGTTTATATTGTTATGCTTGTGATTTTTCTTTTGTCCATTTGGACACAAAAACATTAATAAAGGATTAAACATCTAAAAGATTGGTGACTTTAATTTTGGACTATGGTTACTATCCTTAGCATTGGACTTGGAGTTGGACCTAGATTTTAGGATCTATCTCTTTGCTTGAGTTGTTATGGATTGAAGACTTTGGCTCTGGTTGAGCTCACTTGATTATGAAGATGGAAATCCAATTGTTTCAAAGAATGTCCACCATATGGTTTGATCGTTCTTCCTTTAGCTTTTATTTTCAAGTTTTAGGATAGTCCCTTCCTCTCCTCCCATTTCTTAAATTTTCAAATCTTCTTCCTATTTTCAAAATCTTCTTTGTTTTCAAACTTCAAACATTTTCGCAATCAAACCTTGACTGCGGTCATGTGCTGTTACTTTTTCATTTCATTTTCTTAATAAATGCTAAACCACATAAGCATATCGGAACCTTCTTCTCAAAACTTTAAAAAAACATTCAAACTCATTCAATTATTTTTGTGCCCTCGTGCACGTTTCTTTTAACCTTTTTTATGTTTAGATATGATTCATTCTTTCTAGCGGAATTATTCGCTAAAGAATGACGACTTATCTTTACATTTTAAAATCAATTCAACTCATTGTTTCTTTTCGAATTTTGTACCACGAACTACGGGGTTTTGATCTCGCATTGCACTTTGTGGGTACGTAGGCATGAGACATTCGTCTCTTCAAACACCAAAATCTTAAAAAATATTCTTCTTCTCATCTCTTCAATCCTTTTTTCAAGCAAACCCTTTCAAACTAAAAAAGCAATAAATATTTCAAAGGGTTCCCGTGGAGTACCACGGACATGTCGGGTGCGTAAAACCTTCCCGATTTGTAACCTATCCCCTTACCCATTCTCTGTTTGTTTCTTTTAGCTTTTGCTTCTAGATTCATTAGGTTTTGTTCGTTCTTTTTCCTTTTTCCTTTTGGAAATAAATAAAAGCGCGGTGGCGACTCTGTTACCTTGAGTTAAGTTAATCAATAGCTTACACTCATGATTTTACCGCTACAGAAAAGTGGCGACTCTGCTGGGGAGTCAATCTCTAAGTGGATTCGGCCTACTTTGATTTGTTTACTGCTTTAGTTTGATTTGTTTGTTACCTGGTTGTTCTGTTTTGGTTTGGTGATCCTTTGTGAGATAGATTCTAACCCGGATCTGAGTGGAACTTATGATAGGACGGCGATATTCGAAGCGATACGCGATGGAGTAGTCCAAAGCGATATCAATTTGATAGTGTCCACTCGGTTAGGCTCTCTTGGACTATCAATGTCATGACGAGTAATCGTATGTGGAATTATTTTTCGACTTTGAGTTGATCATACTGAGGACCGTAGAACCCTTAACCAATCCAAGCCAATTTAGGAACGTAGTGCGGAAGCTATCTGAGTGTAAACTTAAGGTGGTTGTCACACGATACTACACTCGGACGAGGTCTATTTTAAGAATGTTATCGGTTGGGGAGTAATCCAACGTACCGATGATATTCTAAAGATGGTTGTTAACTCCGGGAACCTCTGTTAGCACCCTTCTGGTTTTTTGTTGGTACAATGAAAACAAACCTTAGTACTTACCTGTGTGGGTTGGTGTTCTGTTACCATGACTCCATGCTCGTGATTCGAACCTTTGAACCTGAGTGCTTTGCGTGATCTTGTTTGTGTTTGTTGCATCTACATATTCATCATGATCATCATCACAACTATTTTTCAAGGAAGACAATTCCGATTATTGCAAATATTGGAAAGAATAAATATTCCTTTTTGTCAAGATTTTTCATGGCAGTATTCCTGATGTTGACCATGTTTGCAATAATCGAGTTGTTTTTCTGAAAATGGAAGTGAACATTGCATATCATTGCATCCTCGCATATTCTTGCGTTCATCCGAGTTGTGTGGGAACTCATCCCGGTTGTTTCTGTCCTCAGTTGTCTGTTGATCTGTCAAGCTGACTCCTCACCACAGATACGGTACTAGAGCTGCTAACAGATTGAGAGCTATTAGATTGAGAATGGAACACCAAGAACAACATAACATGGAAGTCCGAATGGAGATTGATGAGTTGAAGGTCGGTATGACCAGGCTTACTGAAACGATGCAAGTTCTGATTGCTCGAGGTGAACCACCTCAAAGGACTGTTATCTCTGAAGTTTTTACTGCTGTTGTTGATCCTCCTGTTACTCAGCAACCGGTTTCTACTTGGCCAGAATATGGGTTACCTCCGGATTATGTGCCAGTCTCTGCTACTGCTCAAGTGGGTGGTCCATCTGTTGTGCCAGTCTTTTCAGCTCTGACTTTTGTCGAACCTCAACCTGTTGTGCACACTACTGCTCAGACTACTTATCAGAATTATCCTTTCTTGTACCAAGCTGCTGGTCCACAAGCTGAAAGTCAGGGTGAACTTGGATATATGGATGAAGTTAGAGAGCAATGTCTGACTCTTGAGAAGAGGGTAAGAGGTCTAGAAGGAAAAGATGTCTTTGGTTTTGCTGCAATAGACATGTGTTTGGTTTCCGACTTGGTTCTTCCTGATAAGTTCAAGGTTCCTGTATTCGAGAAATACAATGGTCATACTTGTCCAAAGATTCATCTGCTGATGTATTGTCGCAAAATGGCTGCGCATGCTAAGGATGACAAGCTTCTTATTCATTGTTTTCAAGATAGCTTGAGTGGTGCTTCTATGAAGTGGTATGTTGGACTTGAGAAGAGTCACATCCGAAGCTGGAAAGATTTATCTGATGCTTTTGTAAGACAATATAAGTACAATCTGGACATGGCGCCTGATCGTCGTCAACTTCAAAACATGTCACAGAAAGAGAACGAATCATTCAAAGAGTACGCTCAGCGTTGGAAAGAGCTAGCTGCTCAAGTGGAACCACCTTTGCCTGAAAAGGAATTATCTGGTTTGTTCACGGACACTCTTCAACCGTTCTTTTGGGAGAAAATGGTAGGAAGTGTTTCATCTGGTTTTTCTGATCTAGTCACTATTGGAGAAAGACTAGAGGAAGGTATCAAGAAAGGTAAGATTACCAATTCTGAAGCTCCTAATGCTGCAAGAAAGTCTTTTGGGAATCTTCACAAGAGAAGAGATGGTGATGCTTATGCTGTTTCAACTGAGAGGAGGCCTTATCGCCCGCAACAATGATATGTTCAACCATATGTAGCTGCAGTTGCTCCTGTTGTTAAATTTCAACCAGCTCAAACTCAAATTCAAGGTCAAGCTCAACCTACTCAAGCTCAAGTTCAGATTCGAGCTCAAGCTCAGGCTCCTCATCCTGCTGCTGGACAAAATCAGTATCGCAATAGGCCAAACTTTGACCCTATTCCGATGCCTTACACTGAGTTGTTTCCTTCCTTGATTAAGAGTGGTTTAATTACTACTAGGCCTCCGCCTCCTATTCCAAACCCTCTTCCGGTTGGTTATAGATCGGATCTTCGCTGTGAGTTTCATCAAGGTGGAACTGGTCATGACTTGGAACATTGCTTTGCACTGAAGGCTAAAGTGCAAGAACTTATCAGGAACAACATCCTTTACTTTAATGACACTAATCCCAATGTTATCAATAATCCTTTGCCGAAACTTGGGAAGTGAATCTTCTGGAGGAATTCAACAGTTAATTTTTCTCCAAGGCCAGAATATCAGACGGGATAGCTCATCCTTGTTGTTGATGGATCACTAGGCCATTGTTTCTTTATGTTTGCAATTTTCTTCAATTGTTTTAACTTGTTTGCTTCTAAACTTTGTTTGTACTTTCATGTTGATTTTAATGAAATGAGCATTGCTTTGTTTTGATTCAATTTCATTTATTATTTGCATCTTTATGCTTTACATCTCAAGTTCATTTATCTTTTCCCAAAGTTTTACAATGATTGGAGGGGGGATGCTGAAAACGAGATACCCATAACTGTTGTTGGTATGCTTTCAATTGAGACTTGGCTGATGATATACAGGCATTGTTTCAAATCCCAAACACTGGAGAAATAAGGAAGTTAATCCTTTGTCAACCCCTTTGAGCCTTGAAGTTGGAGTTTCTTTCTATTCGAAAAAATCCTCAATTTTAACCCGGGGATGGGTAGTTCTCAATTAATTCGAATGTGCATTCAAGTACAAGAGAATCATTCAAGACACCTTTCAATACAGGTTGCAATCTCAAGCTTTCCTTCACACACATCAAGAAGTGATTGAAGATGTTTCTCAAAAGCCAATGATGGTTCATCGTAATCATTAAGCCATGCAGTCATTATCTTTCAAAGAAAAATGATATAAAAAAAATTTTTATTGAAAAAATCAAAGCCCACTAAGTCAAAACCTATGAAGGAGACTTAGGCAAAAAACTGGGGCATCCCGCTGACTGTAAGATCAAATGACATAGTTCAGGCAAAAGTTAGGGATAATAAAAAGAAATACTTGTCAAGAGGTCATCAAAATCCTCAACAAAAATAAGATGAGTGGACCAAAGTCCTCACTAGAAATAACAAAAGGAAGAGGTGACTGCTATCTCAAATCCTTGGCTCGTGAACCATCTTCATCTGAGCAATCCCAAATTGTTTGGAACTTGAATGCATAGGCTGAATTAAATTTTTAAATGGATGAATTCAAACTGCTAGGACTTTCTGTCACCGTCCCAAAAACTAGTTTTTATTGTTTCTTTATTCCCTAACATGGATTTTGCTTTGACCGATGGGTTTTTTCTTTTTGCTTTTGAATAATGTTGTTGGGAGTGAGCTGAATGATATGAATGGGTATTATGACCCGTGATCCATGATGGTTAGAGGCTATTGTTTTGTTTGGGTTTACTACTCAATTTTAGCCCATTACTTGTGTTAGTTTGGTTCTTACTTTTTTATTTTTTTTATAAGATTTGTGTATAAAAAAATTATTATTATCAAATTTTAATAATTAGTTCTAACCAATTTTCTTTCTTGCATTTCTTTTTATGGTCGATGATATAATATGCGGTTTATTGATATTCGATTTTATCGACGTTATCTAAACTAATATGAGGCCAATCTTTTCCTTTATTTTCTTGTCCCGATTTATTTTATTTCGGCCAATGACAAATGGTTAGATATTCGATTTCGAATAAATTGACGTTATCTAAACTAATATTAGGCCATTTCTTTATTTTTTGTCTTGTCCCGATTTATTTTTATTCTGATTATCATAAAATGTTTAGATATTCGATTTTGAATAAATCGACGTTATCTAAACTAATATGAGGTCATTCCTCTATTTGCGTTCTTATTTTTCAACTTTATTTTACGGTCGGATGATATAACAAACAATCTAAATGTTCGATTTCAACAAATCAACGTCATTTAGATCAATATGAGACCAAACCTTTTTTATCGCTTTTATTTATATTTTTTATGGTCAATGAAAGTCTAAAATCATTATAATTGATAAATTGATGAAATTGTGATTAAGACGAGACCATCATTTTATTTTAATAATTGTTCGATTATTCAATTAGTTTTGCATTATGATTTCAAAGTTAAAATTCAATTTAACTTTCAAAAACCGTTTCGATGCATAAAACGATGCTCGACTTCTCATAGAATGATTCTAACATTGAATCGATTCTAAGATAGTTAAAGAGCTACATTTCAAAACTTTTGGTTTAATCTCAAGCTCCAACGGCTTCGTATTATTCAATTAGTTTTGCATTATGATTTCAAAGTTAAAATTCAATTTAACTTTCAAAAACCGTTTGGATGCATAAAACGATGCTCGACTTCTCATAGAATGATTCTAACATTGAATCGATTCTAAGATAGTTAAAGAGCTACATTTCAAAACTTTTGGTGTAATCTCAAGCTCCAACGGCTTCGTATAGCTTAGGACACTTCACACACGCTTCCTCTTGGGCAAAATACAATGAACCCTTTTATTTCGTGCAATCCCGCATAACTTACTTTGTATCCCTCCCCTGATTCTGATGTATGTTGTTTATTTACTCGTTTTCGCTTCTTTCGTGAACCCTTGGTCCAACGCCAAGTGGTTTCACTCGTACACTCACACTTCCCTTAGGTTTTGGTTTCGCTTACTAGGCGCCTCCCTTAGGACTAGAATTCTATTCCACATAACCAATCAACCCTTACACTTCATTCGCATTCACCCCCTTTTCGAGCGCTTTGTGCCTCACAACCGACTTTCCCATTGACCAAGACGTCACTTATAGATCTAAACCCTTGATCCAACGTCAAATGGTCTTAGGTAATAAAACACCTTAATAATATGAGAAGATTTATACGCCACGATCCTTAAGCGGTAGAAAAGGGGATAATGGGAATCATGTTACTCACTCTGATTATTTCGGCACCGGACGTTTGGACGGATTGATCTGGATAATCACCTCTACCCATATTCTTTAGTGAAATTCGACTCCTAAATCCCTTTTTGAAATAAGGGTAGTAAAATTAACAACCACCCCTAGTCAACCGAACTACGAAGCTCTGACTTTTCCATTGCACAATGGAATACGTAGGCACACAGATCTCAATCCTTGCAAAGCACCTAAGATCAATCAAGCATTAATATCAACTTTTTTCCCCTTAGCAAGTAACTTATTAGGCATAGACATCCTTTCGCGTGTGACAACTTAGATGGTTCCCATCGAGTACGATGGATGTAAGGGTTGCTAATACCTTCCCCTTGCATAATTGACTTCTGAACCCATGCAATGGTTCCTAAGACCTTGTCTTTATCCCTTTCTTCCCTGGTTTTATCTATATTTTCCCTTTCCCTCTTTGGGAATAAATCAAAATTAGATGGCGACTCTCATGTTAGCCCATCCGCAACCGCATTCACGAGGATCATATTTTCTGAGGTACGACAACTGACGGCTATGTTGGGAACTGGATCATATTTTCTGAGGTTGTTACATGCTTGTTTGGATGTTTTCCTTTATGTATTACTTGCTTATTTTTACCGCTTTCTTTATCGCTTTCAAAATTATTTATCTTGCGGTTCCATGATACTATTGGATTGATATTTTGATTCCAAAAGAAACTTGAGCAAGGGGCTCTATACCCGAGTCTATGAGCATAAATATAAGATTAGGAGAGGTTGTGTAGTATTGTCTCCCGAAAGAAATGATTTTGTGGACTATGAGCATAAAACAGTTCAGAATAGTCTGTAACTCTGAGACTTTTGTTTGAAACCTTGTGTCGATGCTTGCGTAGTATGGGGCACCGAGAGGGTCTTATCTCGTGTAGTTCAATACGAAAACCTCACCCAAAAGATATTCATATGGGGGATTCATTCAACCGTCATATTTATGGCATGTCTGATGAACATCCATATGGATTTATAACTTTGGGATTCCATTTAAACTCTAGAAGCTTACCCGGTAAGACCATTGTGAGGAGAGCAATCCGAGTATCCTCCATCCGTACCTCAGACCTTTTGAACTGCGGAATTTTATGTTTAACATCACCTCGCATATTATTTGCATATCATTCATATTTACATATCATTGCATACATCATAAGCTCGTGTTCATCCATTCTCATCCTCATATTTGTTGAGTAACCGTCAAGTTGATTCCTCCATGCAAGTACAGAACTAGGGACAACAAAAGAAGAAGAATGGATGAACAAGAAGAACACAACAAGTGAGTCAGGGAAGACATTAATGACCTGAAGAACAGTGTGAGCAAAATCATGGAGATGCTCCAAGCCTTGACTGCTAAAGACACTCAAACTCAGGGGACCGTCATCTCTGAAGTCAATAGTTTTGTCATCGATCCTGAACTTCAAGACCACCCACCACTTGGCCAGAGTTTATTTTTCCACCAGGTTACTCTCCGCCCTTTGCAACTACTCAGATGGCTGGTACATCCACATTTTTCGAACCTGAAGTGTTTACTTAATATCAACCTATTATGCATATTGTTGTCCAAAATGCTTATGTAAATCCTCCTTTCATGTATAATCTACCATCTTCAGTACAAGGAGAAGCTGGAAACATTGAAGATTTCAAGGAACAATGCATGACTCTGGAGAAAAGGATAAGAGCTATGGAAGTATTTGATGTCTTCAATGCTGCTGCAGCGGACATGTGCTTGGTTTCGAACTTGGTTATGCCTGACAAGATCAAAATGCCAGAATTTGAAAAATGCAAGGGGGTCACTTGTCCGAAAAGCCATTTGGTCATGTACTGTAGCAAAATGGTCGTCCATGCTAACAAAGACAAACTTCTCATCCATTTCTTCCAGGATAGCTTCAGTGGATCATCCTTGAAATGGTATATGGGTCTTGAGATGAGTCATATCTAATGCTGGTAGGACCTACTTGATGCATTCCTGAAATAATACAAATACAATCTGGAAATGGCGCCTGACCGCCGTCAACTTCAAAACATGTCTCAGAAAGAAAATGAATCACTCAAAGAGTACGCTCAGCGCTAGAGAGAGCTAGTTGCTCAGGTGGAACCACCCTTGGCAAAAAAAGAGTTGGCAGGTCTTTTCATGGACACCCTTCAACCTCTATATTGGGAAAGGATGATAGGAAGTGTATCATCTAGCTTTACTGACCTAGTCACTATCGGAGATAGACTAGAAGAAGGAGTCAAGAAAGGCAAGTTTGGCAATGCTAAAGCTCCCAATGTTGTAAGAAAGTCCTCTAGGAACTTTTAAAAGAAGAAAGAGGGCGATACTCATCCTATCACCATTTAAAGAAGACCATATTACAGGAGACAATAATATGGTGAACCACAAGTAGCCGCAGTTGCTCCTATGGTGAATACTTCACCATCTTGAGCTCCCCCGCAAAGGAATGTTGGTCAGAATCAGACTCGCAATCCCAGGTCTAGAACTCAAATTGACCATATTCCTATGAAGTATGCTGAAGTGTACCCTTTCTTGTACCAAAAGGATCTGATCACATCTAGACCTCTTACCTCTCCAAATCCTATTCCAGTTGGGTTTAAGACTGATCTCCATTACCCATTCCATGAAGGAGCTACAGGTCATGATATTAAACATTGTTATGCCTTCCAGCATCGATTTCAAGATTTGGTCAGAGGAGATGGGCTCACCTTCACACTGAAAGGGACTCCCCAGGTGTAAAGAAATCCCATGCCAAAATAGAAAGGGTGAAGACTTGTTTAGAGAATGAGAAATTCATTACCTAAAGCCAGTGCATCACATGGGAAAGCTCATCCTTGATGCCGATTAGACACCAGGACTTATTTCTTTTCAGTTTTAATTTCCTTGTTTGTATTGTGTGAACTTTCTTAAAGACTTGTTTTTCTTTAATTTTAATGTTAAGGAAATGAGCATCGCATATTTGGAATCAATTCATTCACTTCCATATTTGTGCATATTCATGCTTTTACTTTTCAAAAATTCCAAAATATATATATATATATATATATATATATATATATATATATATATATATATATATCATTGTTTCTCTTATTCATCTGTTGTTTAAGCAAAGATTGGAGGGAGGATAACGAAAACAAAATACCCAAGTTGTTGAATGGTATGCTTTCAAAATAAAACCTTCCTTATGATGTATAAGCATTGTTTCAACTCCCAAACACCAGAGAAATAAGGAAGTTAATCCCTTGTTAACCCCTTTGAGCCTTGAAGTTGGAGTTTCCTTCTACACACAAAAAACCCGCAATCTTAACCAGGGGCAGGGTAGTTCTCAATTAATTCGATTATGCATTCAATTTTAGGAAAATCATTCCTTATATCTTTCAATAAGGGTTTTCAAGCCCAAGTTTTCCTTTGCACACATCAAAGAATTGTCGAAGAAGTTGATGGTAGTCATTATCTTTTTAAATAAAATAAAATAAAAGACCGCTAAGTCAAAACCCAAAAAGTGATTTAGGAAAAAATCAAGGTATCCCAGTGGACTGAAAACGTCAAAGATACAGTCTAGGAAAAAGTTAGGGGTAGTAAGAATCTGACTCAATAGAGGTCAATAAAATTCCTCAACAAAGACAAAAGATGATTTGACCCAAAGTCCTCAACAAAACCAACAAAATGTTATGAATTTGCAATGATTGCTATCCAAACATCCCTTAGATTTAAAGCCATCATCACCATTACAATTCCAAATCTCAAAACTTGAACACATAGGTTGAATTAGTTGAGCATAGGACTGGAAATCATCATGGAGAATGGGTTGGGTAAAAATTAATTTTTGAGACTTATATCCTTTGTTTTGAAAACCGTGAACCAGACCATGTTACAACCTTTTAAAGACCTAATTGAAGCTAGGTTTGTTTTGAAAGCATATCGCAATAAGGTTACGTAAGCTGAATCCCAAGAGATTTGCTAATCATTTTTTTTGGTATTGTACATTTGCATTATCTTTCACTTTGCATGTCTAAATCAGCATTACATCCTTACTAGTGAATCATTTTCTATACACCAATATCATTCCAATAATGATTTTGATTTCAAAAACTGCTTGAGGATTGCATTAAAATTAACATTTTTGAATGAATATTTTATTTGCAAGTAAGCACTTATCATCAAGGAAATTTAAACAGCTAAGAAACTTAATCAGTGATCATATCAGGGGCATATCACAATAAAAGATCTTGTTATTTAGAGAAACTCTCTTCAAGACTTATGTTGGGGAAAGCATTTCAAGCAACCAGTAAAGTAGTTATTTCAAGAATCAGTCAACATGGGGTAGTCTACTTCAAGCAAACCCCAAGCAAAGCTTATCACTCCTTCCCAAAAGGATTAGCATCTGGATACTTCTAACAAGTGTAATAGAAGTTATTTTTCAAGACATATTTCAAAGGCATAATTGGAAAAGTTCCCTATGTTGTGGAATCAACTGTTCCAACCTCACCTCTTCAAAATATCCTTACCCAGTGGTCTTAGCATTTGCGTTGCAAGAATTAACCATTTACATCATACAATTTCGTATCAAGCATAGCTAGAAATATACTTCGTGCTCATTTGCATTTCCCGAGGTCTTGTCATCTTACCTTGTGGTCAAAGTCTAACTCACTTGGCACCTAAAATTCTTGTATGTCCAAACTCAATTTGTTTATTCCCGTCTGGTTATCTTCCAGATGTTCTTATTTGTTTTGATGTTCACTCTGAACCTATCCGATATTTTTCAAGATATGTTTCCATGTTTTGAAATTCTCCTAAAGTTCACCCGATGTTTTTTTCCGAACATATATCCTTACTTTCATATATTTCCATAACCCGTACAAGCCCATCTGATGTTTTTTCTAGATATTCCTTTGTTCTGACGTTTTCTTTCCAGAACCATTTCGAGTCCATCTGATATTTTTTCCCAGATGTCCCTTCATTTTGATGATTTTATTTCCAGAAACATTTCGAGCCCATCTGATATTTTTTTCCCAGATATCCATTTGTTCTGATGTTTTTTCCTTCCAGAACCATTTCGATCCCATCTGATGTTTTTTCCCAGATGTCCCTTCGTTCTGATGTTTTTTTCCTTCCAGAACCATTTCGAGCCTATATGATGTTTTTTCTTTCCAGAACCATTTCGAGCCCATTTGATGTTCTCCCATATGTACTTTCATTCTGATGTTTATTTTTTCCGGAACCATTTCGTGCTCATTTGATGGTTTTTTTTCCAGATGTCCATTCATTTTGATAACACTTATCGGATACTCCTCCAGTTATATGTTTCATTCTGACAATCTTCCTGAACTTGTTCTTGTACACTCTTATTGTTTTAGATGTATCTTCATAAGTGAGTTTCATTCCACATCTAGTACTCTTTTTGATGTTTCGAGCGTTGATTTCCAAGTTTGGTACTTGTGCATGTAAAGCTTTGCCATATGTTTTTAATACTTCTTCCAGGGTTTAATCCTTTTCAGTCCGAGTGTTCCTGATTATCCTCCGTCGTCCAGACAGATCTTCATAAATATCTTGTTTTCCTCAACCAATTTTCTTACCTTAATGTTTCAATGTATTCTCTTCATCCAATCATTTCATCATCCCCATGTACTTTATGCCTCATATCATATTCATATATCTAAAATCCCCAACAATTGCATACATACATGCATCTCATATTATTACCATTGCATTGCATTCTGCATTAGACAAATTTTTGGATATTCTTATATCTAATTGACTATTACCCTAAAAAACGAACGCCTTGCAGCGACTCATTTCTTAGGGTTCAAGGCAATTAGATAGGGGCATATGTCATACCATAAATTTGTACAACATGTATATTTACTTTTATTCGTTTTGTTTACTAACACTTATTCAAAAAAATTATTAAAAAAAAAAAGATATGTGCTTGTTACTTTCACCTTCTTGATTGTTTAAGATCAAGCACTATTTAATCAAAGTTATTAAGAAAAGTGGGGGGAAGTGATGGATAAAAGATAAGTTGAAGTTGACCTAGTCCTTATCAGACGAGAGGGAATGGACAATCAAGAAGGATGCTCCATGATCAGACAACAAGAAATCAAGCATTCCTTGGTGGGTGATTATCTAAGTCCATTATTTTCAGCAATTAAGAATTGTGCAATGTTTGGAGACCATAGTGTATTCAATGATCAAAATGGATTGATGGTTCATTTCAAAGGAGATTGGTAATTAATTTAAGAATGATTCATGGATTTAATTCAAACGCATCATGTTTCAAGTTTTACATGCAGTGGATCTGATTCCAATTAATCCAATATTTAGTCTTGATCCAAGTTTGGTATCATTCAAGAACGAATATATAAAGTTGGTACATACACTTTGCCAAGGTTTTCATCATTCAAGTATTAAATATTAAGGTGAAAAATGGATTCTTTGGTTTCATGAGCTCTTATGATTTTCAAAAGTGGTAGGATACTAATTTGATTCAAGTTGTAAATTGCACTTAGTTCCAAAGAATTCAAAAGAGAGAACTGTCACGGTTAATGGCATCACAAGAGTACATTGTTCAATTAAGTTCAAATTTACAAGTTATTACACTAAGAACAAGTCAAAAGGAGGCCAATATTCTAAGAGGCCAAATTTCCACTTCATTGATGCAAAATTACAAAATAAGTTTAAGTACAAATCTATCACAAAACCTAAAAAAAGGACATGATTTCAAGTTACTACAATTTTGCCATTCACATGCCTAAAATTCTACCATAGTGCAACATCTTAGAACTTAAATGACTAAGGTTTCTTCTGCATGTTAAGGACATAAGCTGAAGCATCACTTCTTGCCAATGCTCTTCCAAGTCACACACATCCATCTGTAGCAGCTCCCAACAAAATTGCTCCATAATTCATTTTATGCAACTTGATCTCAAACATGCAGGTCCTACAAAACAAATAAAGAGATTGATGCGTCAAAAGGATAAGTAGTGTTCACAAGGCAAAATGCATTAATTTTAAGGTTTCACAACATTAAAAAACTGTGTGTACATGAAAAAGAAGAAGTGGGCATTAGAAAAAAAAGATGAGGTATCTGCAGTAGCATGAAGCTCAGTGCACATCAGATTGACAAATAAAGGCATGAACTAAGATTAATGCATCCAAAAATCTTGATCAACAAAGTGTCAAATGAGTAAAACAAATATTTTGAAGAACAAGAGCAGTCAAGACTAAACTTACAGAGCAATGTTTAGCTATTGCAGTAGTTCAAACTAAAAGAGTAAGAATTAAGTAATTCCTCCAAGTAATATCAGACCATGATAAGGGGGATCCCGTTAATATACCTAACTTTAAGTTCTACATTTCTATCATTGAGCGTCCACTATGCCAAACAAGACCTTAGACAACGCTTTTTTTAGCCTTAGACAGCGCTTTAAAGCGCTGTCTAAACCTCCACTGCTAAAGGTTTAGACAGCGCTTTTTTAAATCTTAAAAGCGCTGTCTAAGAGCTGTCTAAAGTACCCTTAGACAACGCTTTTAGGAATACCTTAGACAACGCTTTTGATAAAAGCGCTTTCTAAGCCACTATACCTTAGACATCGCTTTTGGTGAAAGCGCTGTCTAATCCCCTCCTATTTTAATTTTTTTAGGTATACCTTAGACAGCGTTTTTCAAAAGCGCTGTCTAAGCCCCCCTTAGACAGCGCTTTTGCCAAAAGCGCTTTCTAAGCCCCCCCTTAGACAGCGCTTTTGTGTAAAGCGCTGTCTAAGGTATACAAAATTTTTTGCAGCTTTTGTTTTAAACCACATTTTTTCCAGGTTTATAAACCAGAATTTCTACCTGTTTTCAACCAAATTTTGGAAGACAAATATCACATTTTATATATGCCATTTCAAACCATTTTGGCCTTTTTTCTACCAATTTGTTGCTAACAAATATATATATACCAATTCAAACCAATTTTGCCTTAAATGTATCAAAATATATACAAATTTATGTACAAATTTACAAGTCATTACATATACTACAAATGTACAATATAATTACACATATTATCTAATCCATCCAAATTAAGCATTGCTCCAAATATATACATAGGTCCTGAAACAACACAAAGATTGTAATTCAATTAATAAACAATATTATAGAAATTACAACGTTACACATATCTAAATTCTCAACAATTAAAGTAAGACTACAATATTATACCTCATAAAACATTGAGCTCTATAATGAATTGACACCATTCCTCTTTGATTTCGTCCACTTGATCTTTTGTATAATATCGACACTTGAATTCATCAAAGTACTACATAATAATATAACATAGTTTGATTTAATTTCAACTATTTAATTATATGAGATATGTGTAAATATAAAAATAACTCATAAGTTAGAAATACATACATCGGTGGGAATCTCTAATCGGCCCAAAACAAGAGTATCTCGCATAAACCTCAACATGAAATACCCGTAATCTATTTGATTACGTTGCTGAGGACACTACATATGAAAAAAAAAAAGGATAAATCCTAAGTTTTATCAAGTGTCATCACTAATATAATAAAAAATGTGATAATTAAAAATATACCGCCACTCGAATCCATGTAATGGAGTTGGCACCCCTCTTTGATGTTTGGATATCTCGTTAGGCTCGAAAAGCTTGTAGGATGCTAATAAAATAAAAATGAAGTAATTAGAACAATTCACATAAACCTTATATAAAAACATCATTAACATTAGACACCTCTTTTGAAACATAAAGTAAATAAGTTTTTCAATTAATATAACAAAGTAGACCGAATTTACCTGATATATGTATTGACAACAGTGACGCCGATTTCTTCACGACCAAAAACTTGCATGAAGTCTTCATTACCAATCATTTGGTCGTGATCAAAGCCGAAAATACCTACCTCCATATGCACAAGCCGAATACCTCCGGTCGGTATATCAGTTATCTCTAGAAATGTCTGGAGGCACGACCTATACTTGGTGGTAGGTTTTTTCCTAGCTATGGTCTTCTTAGCACCAGCACTTTTTACCTGTGCGGAGGCGTTGCTAACCTCCTTTTTTTGTTGTGCGGAGGCGTTGCTAACCTCCTTTTCTTGAAGCTACATATCATATAAATAGTTAGATAAAATTAAGAATGTAACAACTTCCATGAATATATGCCATATAATTGTATTGTACCTGTTTTCTTGAAACCACAGACTCGGTATGCCACGGAATAGAATTATCTTTTGATTTGGATTTTGTGGGAGTCTATTTAACATAACCAAGGAAAATATGTACGTAAAATGCGCGTAAAAACTTTGAATATGAACATTAAAGTTAACATAGGTTTTAGGCATACCTCATATCCTACGCATATGAGGTTTGTCGGCCATGCAACAAACGAACCTACTGCTTCGTCCACTGTTGTTGCATCCGAACCATCGTTAGGATATGGTAATGATGCATTCGGCTCAACTACAATATCAACCGATACTGGCTCCTAAATCGCATAGAGCTTTGTCAATGACGAATTTTCCTATTACACAGGGTATAGAGAAACTTCCTGGATCTTTTAGCTTAGGAGGCATATTATTCTGAATTATAGCGCTACACTCAGCAGTAAGTGTAACGGTTCCGTTATCCTCTATCTTTTTCTTATTGGATAAGATTTCTTTTAAAAAATTAGCATACGAGGGCATTTGAGTGATAGCTTCTGTAAACAGAATAGTAATATTCAACTATTTCAGAAGTTCAACAAATTTCTTAAACTGGCCCATCGTCTTGGAATTGGTTAATCTCTGAGGGTACAGAATTGGTGGTTTATAGGGTGGTGGAGCCACATAAGGCTTTTCTTTCTCCACTGCCTCTTGATTATCATCTTCCTTTTCTTCTGGTTCATTCACCATTTCAGTCGGTTTATCCGGTTTTTGGTACATGGCTGGATTGTCAAGTCTTGGATCGGTAGGTCCGTCAAGTTCCTTGCCACTTCTTAATATCACAGCATTGGCCTGTCCTTTCGGATTAGGTTGAGGTTGTCTAGGAAATACTCCAGCTGGTGCAGCGGTAGGTGCTTGTTGTTGAGCTACTTGTGAAATCTGAGTTTCAAGCATTTTGTTATGTGTAGCTAATGCATCTACTTTGCTCACTAATTGCTTAATCTGCTCACTAGTGTGTATGTTTTGGTTTAAGAAGTCCTTGTTTGTTTGAGATTGGTTAGCTATGAAGTTTTCCATCATCAATTCAAGGTTCGATTTTCTAGGGACATTAGGAGCAGTCTTTTGATATCCTGGTGGTGTAGATGGTGCTTGACCTGGTGCGTATAAAGCATTGTTATTCTTATAGGAGAAGTTCGGATGATTCTTCCAACCTGGGTTGTATGTGTTTGAGTATGGGTTTCCTTGAGCATAATTCACTTGATCTGTGGGAATTCCTGTTAATAGTTGACAATCAGGAACATCATGTCCTGGAACTCCACATAACTCACAGTTAGGTGTTACTGCAGCCACGGTGGCTGTTGGTGTTATGGCCAAGTTGTCGATCTTTTGGTTTAATTGGTCAAACTTTGCATTGACTTGGTCCATACTACTCACTTCGTACATACCTCCTTTTGTTGGTTTCTCAGTTGCGACTCTCTCGCTTCCCCATTGGTAATGGTTTTGAGCCATACTTTCGATAAGTGCATATGCATCGTTATATTCTTTGTCCATTAGTGCACTGCCTGCGGCAGCGTCAATTGTCATTCTTGTATTGTACAAGAGTCCATTATAGAAGGTATGGATGACCATCCATTCTACTAATCCGTGATGTGGACAAAGTCTCAGCATATCCTTATAGCGTTCCCAAGCTTCGAAAAGTGATTCGTTTTCCCTTTGCTTAAATCCGTTGATCTGAGCTCTCAGCATAGCTGTCTTGCTAGGTGGGAAATATCTGGTCAAGAAAACTCTCTTTAGTTCCTCCCACGTAGTTACTGAATTCGAAGGCAGAGATTGAAGCAGGCTCTCGCTCTGTCTCGAAGTGAAAAGGGAAAAAGACGTAGTCTAATAGCTTCTTGGGTAACTCCATTGGCTTTTACGGTATCTGCGTATTGCACAAAGATCGAAAGATGAAGATTCGGATCCTCGGTAGGATTTCCGGAGAATTGATTTTGTTGCACGGCTGATATCAGCTAAGGTTTTAGTTCGAAATCGTTTCGGTTGATAGCCGGTGCGGCAATGCTGGAATGCGGTTCAGCTTGCGAAGGACTAGTGTAATATTTGAGTGGGTGATTCTGTTCTTCAGCCATCTCTGCGTCCTTTGATGTTACGACTGGTTTAGGTGGATCTATTTGAAGATCTGGAATATTGTAATTTTGTTCGTAATCGAATATCCGTCTTCTTACGTGTAAGAAGCGTTCCGATTCTGGGATTAGAGGTTGCAAGTCTTCGCCTTTAGAGCGAGTACTTGGCATACACTCGGGAATTTAGATTAAGAAAATAGAATAGTTGTTACCTTAGTCTAGACAATGCTACCCTAAAGTGCACTAGTAACTAAATTAAGGTCCCCGGCAACGGCGCCAAAAACTTGATGGGCTAAAGACGTATCTAATTATGTGTCTAGCGGTATCTTAACTGCAAGTGCACAGCCTATCGAAGTAATATTTAAGATTATCGATCCACAGGGACTTTATGATTACTTAGTGCTAGAGGATTTACTAGTTTAGCTAAGGTGAATGGTTGTCACGATTTTTTTGTTGTTTTTAAAGATTAAAGGCGGGAATTAAATTTAAATTTAATGGAATAATACTAAAGCGGTCGGTATGTAATTATGATAACTTAGGCGGGTCAATCTAACCTAGGCTTATAAAGATGGTTCACTTAATCTATTCCGTAGAGGTTACTAGTTTAAATATCTTTAACTCACACTCTCGTGGTCTTATCTCAGATCTTACCCCTAAAGCCCTATGCCTGCTCTCGCTAGCCCATGAGTGTTTAGAAATAATTTTTGGAAACTTAGTAATTCTAATTCATTTTAAAGCGCTCTCGTTGTGTTTAAATTAAATGCCTAACTTTAGCTATCTGGTTAAAATCTCACACTCTCGTGGTCTTGACCTAACCTATTACACTTTCCTTACTCTCGTAACAAAAAGGTTGATTTTATAATAAAAAGTCTCAGCCATAATATTAAGCTCTTAATTATTTTAAGCCTAGAATTGATTTTACCGATTTAGTTGATTTTTAATTACATACCGCCCTAAGGTGTTTAGCTACTCATTATTGTTGAACCAGACAGAGGCAGAAAAACACAAAATAAAATATGTATAACAGAAAAATAAATACTTAACATTAAATAAATGCAATTTAAATAAAAACCTGAATACAATCAAAATGTTAGACTCCTTCTTCCACAGCCTGAAAGCTCGGAGTACGGACCGGAATCGGAAATAAAAATTATTGGGAGAATTCTGAAGGTTTTGAAACAAATTTAATTATAACAATTTCCTAATGTTGGAAATTGTTATATGGTTGGTTGGGATACAGAAAATTAAAGCAAGTAAAATAAATGCTGGAAAAATAAAGGGTGCAAATAAAAACGGTAGAGCTTCCACAAGAAAATTAAAAATTAAAACTCTGTAAATTGTTTCTTGAAGTTCAGCTATTTATAGAAAGCTATTTGGGCTTGGCAGTTGGAATTGGTGCATGGGCCTCGTAGAGACTGAGAAAATCAAGGGAATACTTGGTCTGCGGGAACATAGGCATGTTGACTTCACGTAGCGTACACGTTCATGACCAAGTCTCAGCATAATACCCTAATTTCCCCTTGTCACGTTCGTGACAAGGGTGTCACGTTCGTCTTCCGTGTTTGATGCGCGTCACGGTCGTGAGGGACTTGTGACGACCGTGACTGCTCCTTTTAGCGTGTCACGGTCGTGACTCCTAGGTGACGATCGTGACTGTTACAAAAAGTGCAGGTTATGCAGAATTCCTCTTTTCTTCATCTTTTCATGGTTGTTTTTGTTCATTTCACTTGTGGCTCATGATTTAGCTCTGTATATGATGTACCTGCAAAATGACAGAGAAAACTCGAGGAATCGGGTGTTAAAACGACAAATATGCGATAAAACGACATTGAAACATAGCAATATAACTGATACTTTTTCTCGTTATCAATATGCGGGACTTGATGCTCTTTCCCGATTTGTGGCACTTATTCTATTAAAAATTGGGTCTTGTTGTTTGGATTTGAAAGCTTTCCATTCTTCAGCTGATATCAAACTTTCATATTTTTTAGGATGCTCCGCATCCACATAATTACCATCTGCATCCCTAAAGAACTTGGATGATAAAAATGTTCGAAACCCTCTTAAAAGCTTTCCGGCCAATTTCATACAAAAACCTCTTCTTTCTTCTTCGATGTTAAAACATCGCTAAGAAAAACATACAGATTGATAGTTAGTACCGGTAATTGAAAAAACATAATTGATACCATATAATTAAGGGCCAAATGATTGTACCTTTATCTCACTCCAAATTTTTTCTTTGGAGTCATTCAGCTCTTTGTTTCTCCAATCATCACAGGTAATGGGAATTTCATTCCTTACTAGTGCACCGATAAAACTAGTTAAGGTATGCCCATTAGGTTCTACAAGCGGTCCCTGGTGGCTCCAATGCACATCTAGTATGATGCCTCGAGATCTTCCTTGGACCACCCTTCTCATTACTGTTATGCCTCTTCGAATCTCTTCTTCCGCGGATACTTTTTTACTAACTTCCTCATGTGTCGAATGCTCGTGATCATCATGTTGGTTATCAGCCATGTCTAACATGTAATAAACCAAGGAAACCATCAAATATCAAATATAACTTATAATCAAAGAAATTCAAAACAAAAAATAAAGAAATCATGCATTATCAGATATAACTTATAATCAAAGCAATTGAAAACAAAAACATAACGAAATCATGCATTATCAGATATAACTTATAATCAAAGCAATTGAAAACAAAAAATTAAAGAAATCATGCATTATCAGATATAACTTATAATCAAAGTAATTGAAAACAAAAATATAACGAAATCATGCATTATCAGATATAACTTATAATCAAATCAATTGAAAACAAAAAAATAAAGAAACCATGCATTATCAAATATAACTTATAATCAAAGAAATTGAAAACAAAAATATAACGAAATCATGCATTATCAGATATAACTTATAATCAAAGCAATTGAAAACAAAAAAATAAAGAAACCATGCATAATTTACCTCAGTCACTAACATCTCTTTCTTTTCTTTGTTGGAATGTTAATCACTTGTTTCTTAGCAATGTATACGGATGAATTGATCCAAATTCCCTCATTATGATCGTTTCTTATATATGACTCATCCGGTATAAGATCCTCAACTTCATCATTTCTATTCAACTCATTCCGTCTAATGCATGACTCATTCTCAACATCAATATCACATTGATCGACACCGCTATCATCAGTCACTTTGTTAGAGAAAAGCACTATAGACCATTTTGTACTCTTCAGGTCATTCACATAGAACACTTGTTTAGCTTGAGATGCTAGAATAAAAGGTTCCGCAACCCCACTCTCGTACTCTTTGGTCATTCGATCGGCACAGATCCATGTTTTATCCATGGTTTTCCTACTTATTAAGGTAAACAATCAATCCAGACGAAAATACATAACTAAGGTAGTATCTTTGAATATTCTAACAATTTTAAAGTTCAATTCATTTTATCACATTTAACAGAAATTTACAACTTTGAAGTTGAAAAGTTTCGTATAATAACAACAATATTAGTATCCTAAATGTTTTAAACAAAAATTTTGTATACTAAATGTTTTAAACAAAAATTCCGTATCCTAAATGGTTTTCCTACTTATACGTATTTTAATCGTATCGTACCTCAGTGTTAATATTTATCTAAACTCAGTGTTAATCCTAACACAGTGTATATATAATCTCAGTGTATATTTTAATCCTAACTCAGTGTATATTTTAACACAGTGTATATATAAACACAATGTATATTTTAATCCTAACTCAGTGTTAATATTTAGCTAAACTCATTGTATATATAAGAAAAAGAACAATATCCATCAAATGAACAAGAACAAGAACAATATCCATCAATCCTCATTATATTCATATTGTATCTACATTGTAACTAACACAGTTTATATACATTATTCTGGAACTTTTCAAAAAAAAACAAGCAAGAACAAGAACATCATGAACAAACAGTAGGCAAATCAATGGAGAACACATACCTTTTTGAACGAAACCGACGATTGAAGACGGAGGTTGCCGGAGGACGATGGAAGGACGACGGCGAGCTAGACCGCGGTGGGGTTTTATGGACGACGGTGGCAAAATCAGTGGTAGGGCAACAATGGCGATTTCACGGTCGCGTCTGATACTGAGAGGGAAAGGAAGAAATGAAAATAGTAACTGTATAATTTTAATATAATAAGACCTTATACAACGCTTTTGATGAAAGCGCTTTCTAAGGTAGGCCTTAGACAACGCTTTTTAAAAGTGCTGTCTACGCCCCCCCCCCTTAGAGAGCGCTTTTGGTTTTAATTTTTTTTTAAATTAAAAGACTTTAGACAGCGCTTTTGAAAAAGCGCTGTCTAAGGCATACCTTAGAAAGCGCTTTCTAAAAGCGTTGTCTAAGGCCTACCTTAGAAAGCGCTTTTTCAAAAGCGCTGTCTAAAGTGGGACTTTAGACAGCGCTTTTTGATTATTTTTGAACAGTTTCCGTGTTTTGATTTTAATTTTAACCTTAGACAACGCTTTCTTTTAAAAGCGTTGTCTAAGATGCACTGTTAAAAGTCATTTTTGGCGTAGTGGTCCTTTTCAAACCTGCAAAGCATCAACAAGGACCATCATTTTGATCCTTGATACTTACAAAATACACAACCTCAAGAACACATAAAATGTGCATAAGAACTCAAGGCACTAATTCAGGTCTAATACAAGGCAATGAAAAATAGATGAGCAGTAAAATATGACTTATACAGTAGTGAAAACATAAAAAATTCATAACAGTGAAAGTCATATAATAACCAATTCATTTTCACGGGACCACTTTAGCTTCTAGAAGTGATTTCTTACTCACTACAGACAAAAGAAGAATGAGTCATCCACCTCAGGTCCCCACACAATCCCACAAAATCAGAGCTAACGATCTGCAAGCAATACACAACTCCCTCACACAAATCCCTCTCTATTTCACTAATTCACATTGTCCCTATAAATCAAAAGGAATCATCAGAATTTGCACAAAATCAGGGGAAATTCGGAGCACATGAATCCAACAAAATTATACACCTCATCATTCTCACACATATCAAGGAATATGCTTCTGAAATTCTTCTAGTCACACGTATCACTACCTCAGTCATTCACCTATAAAAAGGGCCTCAATCATTGAGCTAAAACATACAAAAAAATCATAATCAAGCTCTACAAAAATCATACAAAAACCCTAGACATTAAAGCTCTCTCCAAACGCCTTCTTTGAGTATCATTCTAAGGCTATAAGAGAGTGAAGCTAAACCCCATCCTCTCCAAGTCATAGAAGCAGCCATACACTCATTTTAGAAAGAAGAAGAAGAGTTAAACTTCATAATACCTAACATCAAACAACACATCGACAACAAATAAAGGAAAAATAAGGAAGAAACGAAGGAAACAAGAAAGAAGAAGCGAGATCGATCAAGCATCAAGCTAAGGAAGATCGTTTACCTGCTTTTCGGCGTCTTCAACTTATGCTTCAGTAGATTCTCTATCTCTTCTCATTTTTCAACTACAACTTGCTTGATTCATGTGTTTTTTAAATTGTCGTTGTTGATTCTCTTGTTTGCTCGACCTTCGATTTTTATGTTGATAGTTCTGGTTCTTGTTGATGAATGCTTGATTAGGTTTTTAATTTGGGGATTAGGTTTAATGTTTAATGATGGTGTAATTACTGAGTGGTGACTTGATTATGCGATGAAGTCTGGCTTCTTGAAGAAAGACCATGATTGAGTTGAAACAATGAGGTTTATAAATATTTTAGTGGGAGAGACGGAGAAGAGAATGAGTGTTTTTCTTTGTCTCTCTATATAATGTTTGTTTCAGAAAAGCATGGGTAATAGTACTTGTTCTATTAATTTTTTTAAATGGGTGAATTCAAACTGCTGGGACTTTTGCTATGTTCAAAGCACATCTGTCTCCGTCCCAAGAACTAGTTTTTATTGTTTCTTTATTCCCTAGGATGGCTTTTGCTTTGACCAATGATGTTGTTTTTTGAAATGACTGGGTTTTTTCTTTTTGCTTTTGAATAATGTTGTTGGGAGTGGGCCGAATGATATGTCCGGGTATTATGACTCGTGATCCATGATGGTTAAAGGTTGTTGTTTTGTTTGGGTTTACTACTCAATTTTAGCCCAATACTTTTGTTAGTTTGGTTCTTCATTTTTTTCTTTTTTTGAAAAGATTTATGTGTAAAAAAATTTATTATTATGAACTTTTAATAATTAGTTCTAATAAATTTTCTTTCTTGCATTTCTTTTTATGGACGATGATATAATATGCGGTCTATTGATATTCGATTTTATCGACTTTATCTAAATTAATATGAGGCCATTATTTTCCTTTATTTTCTTGCCTCGATTTGTTTTATTCGGCCAATGACAAATGGTTAGATATTCAATTTCAAATAAATCGACGTTATCTAAACTAATATGAGGCCATTTCTTTATTTTCTATCTTGTCCCGATTTATTTTTATTCGGGTTATGATAAAAAGTTTAGATATTCTATTTCGAATAAATCGACGTTATCTAAACTAATATGAGGTCATTCCTTTATTTTCGTTCTTATTTTTCAAGTTTATTTTATTTTACGGTCGATGATATAACAAACGATCTAAATGTTTGATTTCAACAAATCGATGTCATTTAGATCAATATGAGACCAAACCTTTTTTATCGCTTTTCTTTATTTTTTATGGTCGATTAAAATCTAAAATCATAATAATCGACAAATTGATGAAGACAAGGCTATCATTTTATTTTAATAATTGTTTGTTTATTCGATTAGTTTTGCATTATGATTTCAAAGTTAAAATTCAATTTAACTTTCGAAAATTGTTTTGATGCATAAAACGACGCTCGAATTCTCATAGAATGATTCTAACATTGAATCGATTCTAAGATAGTTAAAGAGCTACATTTCGACACTTTCAGTTTAATCTCAAGCTCCAATCGCTTCGTATAGCTTAGGACACTTCACACACGCTCCCTCTTGGGAAAAATACAATGAACCCTTTTATTCTGTGCAATCCCGTGTAACTTAATTTATATCCCTCCCCCGATTCCGCTGTATGTCGTTTACTTACTTGTTTTCTCTTCTTTCGCGAACCATTGATCCAACGCCAAGTGGTTTTACTCGCACACTCACACTTCTCTTAGGTTTTGGTTTCGCTTACTAGGCGCCTCCCTTAGGACTAGGATTAGATCGAACGTAACCAATTAACCCTTACTTTCCATTCACATTCACCCTTTTCGAGCATTTTGTGCCTCGCAACTAACCTTCCCTTTGACCAAGACGTCACTCATAGATCCAAATCCTTGATCTAACATCAAGTGGTCTTAGGTAATAAAACACGTATATAATATGAGAAGAGTTGTACGCCACAAGCCTTAAGTGGAAGAAATGAGGATAATGAGAATCCCATTACTTACTTTGATTATTTTGGCACCGAATGTTTGGACGGATTGATCGGGATAATCACCTCTACCCATAGTCTTTAGTGCAATTCGAATCCTAAATCCCTTTTTGAAAGAAGGGTAATAAAATCAATAACCACCCCTAGTCAGCTGAACTACGAAGCTTTGACTTTCCCATTGCACGAGTAAATATGTAGGCACATGGATCTCAATCCTTGTCGAGCATCTAGGATCAATCAAACTTTAATATCAACTCTTTTCCCTTAGCAAGTAACTCATTAGGCATAGACATCCTTTCACGCGTGAAGCCTTAGATGGTTCCCGTCGAGTACGATGAATGTAATGGGTAATAATATCTTCCCCTTGCATAACCGACTTCCGAACCCAAACAATGGTTCTGACGACCTTGTTTTTATCCCTTCTTCCCAGGTTTTATCGATATTTTCCCTTTCCCTCTTTGGGACTAAATCAAAATTAGATGGCGACTCTCATGTCAGCCCAGCCGCGACCTCATTCGCGAGGATCGTATTTTTCGAGGTACAACACTAAGCACCGACCCTCGGGAAGGCGAATATCTCCTTTTGTTTCGATCTAAGCACCGACCTTCGGGTACAATCTCTGTATGCTTTGTTTTAAGAATTGGTCTCCGACGAAGATCTCATTTATGTTTCGTGCTAAGCATCGGTCTCGACGACGATCTCTTTTTTCACCCTATCTTGGATCTTTTGGTTTTCTTCCACTTTCCTTCTTAAGGAATTTTTTTTGGGTCCTTTCGTTTTACATGAAGATTGTCGTTGTGCGTGCTCTCGTGTTGAAGGTGATTAAATAGGGGCAACTATCATACCCTAAATTTTTCCTGCATGTCTTTTATTTTATTTTTATAATCTCAAAATATTCAAAAGTGTAAGTTACTTCAGTCGGTAGTTAAGCAAGTATGTCAAGTACCAAGTCTAGGGTTCGAACCCAGTTGCATTTCTTTTTATTAAAAGGTCAAAAGTCAAATGTTAAATTTTTTAGGATATTTTAATTTATTTTTTTTAAAATAGGTATTTTTTTTAACTATCATTTTTTATTTTATTCATTTTAATCCAAAAAATAGTATAAAAAAAATTCATAAAAATATTAAAATCCGAGTCTTTCCCGATTTATTCGTTTTTTTTTATTATTTTGAATTTTTACTTTCTAATCAAGTAAACCAAATAGGAAATATTTGTCAATTATGGTTAAGAATCAAAATCAAATAAAATTCGATTTATGCTTTTGATTATATTTTGATTAAGTTTGATTTCTTTACCATTTTTAGTTTAACCTAATTATCCCTATAAATTACACATAATTCTCATAAAGAAAGGGAGAGGAAAAAAAAAGGAAAAAGTCATACATCCAAAAATAAAATGTCCATAATTTCCAAATCTCTCATACTTGTAGACACAAAAAGAGAACACTATAAAATAACAGTAAAAAAGAGACACTCTCATAACTAGGGATGTCAATGAGGCGTGACACACTTCCCCATCTTTGTCCTCACCACCAAATTCATTCACCATCCATGTCTTCAATTCCCGTCACAGGAGAGTTTTTATCCTCATCCTCGTTCCTCGCTGACCACTGCTTTCGAGGATCCTACATTTATCCATTAATATTTTATTTTTTAAAATATTTATATTTTTCATAAAAATAAAAAACACAAGTATTTCACATATTTATTTTATTATTAAAAAAAATACTAGTATTTCATATTTATTATTTTTTTATTAAAAAAAATACTAATGAGACGCAAATGATAATACTTT
The DNA here is from genome assembly GCA_963966055.1 of Lathyrus aphaca. Taxonomy (NCBI): domain Eukaryota; kingdom Viridiplantae; phylum Streptophyta; class Magnoliopsida; order Fabales; family Fabaceae; genus Lathyrus; species Lathyrus aphaca. The sequence goes on from OZ014519.1 coordinate 634,890,529, forward strand.
TTTTTAATCAAATTATATAAAATGCTATAAAAAGTTCTATAAAATGCTATAATATTCAACAACATAAATTATAATACATATTTTAAATAACAATGTGCATAAACAACTATAAAATTCAACAACATAAATATGCTTAACAATTATACTTGAAAGTATATACTTAAGTATAATTTAACATCAAAGTATGCTTGAAAAGAGTATGCTTGAAAATCTAAAAAATATCGCATCAAATTATACTTGTAAGATTTAGCATCATTAGTATGCTTGAAAATCTAAAAAATACTTCATAATAAGTATACTTCAACGTATATACTTAAGTATAAACACTAAGACCTAATTGTAAAATATTAAAATAAATAGGTGCGGTGAGGAGCCCATGAGGAGGGGGGATGTATTCCCCATCCCCGTCCTTAAAATTCTCTCGGGAAAATTTTTCTCCCCAACACCGTCCCGTGGGGGGGAAATTGTCCATCTTTGGGGCCTCGAATAGGACAGTCCCTACGGGAATCCAACTAATAGATGCAAATTATCATCCTTACTCGTAACCTCCTCTCTCACGTTTTAAAAAAAACACCACCCTCACCACTACACAAATCACTTCCACCATTAACCTTCACCAAATTAAACTTCATTCACAACACACCACTACCATTTTTATCACTTCAACGACAACACCATAGTATTCAACAACCATATCAACATTATACATCAAACATCTCATGCCATCTCATTTAAATTTCTACTTTTTTATTCTTTTAAATTTATAAGTTATTTATTTTATTTTATTTTTGTTTCTATTTTTTTTTTGCAAAGGCAAATGAAAAATAATATTAAAAAATCCTAGACCAAACATAAGGAATGCTAAGACATGATAGGTTCACTACTATAAAAAAGCCATATAATCATAGTTGGAAAAGGAATACCACAATGCCTGACTATCCATTGTGAGGTAAGGTGGGAATATATGTCAGGTGCTTTCTACCACGGGCGCGAGATTGTGTAGTAAGGTTGGAAGCACGCTACTTACAACAACTATTAATAGTGTCAACTGTTGTGGTATATACATTTACGAAAATATGATTCAATCATGGTTGAAATGAATAATCGTTATTGAAAGTACTAGGGTTTATTATAAAATATTCAAATTGCATTTTTTCTTCAATAAACCTCACAACAACATACAACCATTCAAATTGATGGAATGTATAATCTAAAAATTAAACTGTTTTTGAAAACCAATTTACACAAACCACTATTTTCCAAATTTAATTCACTTTATAGTTCATTTCACGTTGTTTAACATACAGAATGTGGATCAATAGTCTGGGTCCTTCATCACATCAATTCTTTCTATTCTAGTTTAATTTGAATAATATCTATTGTGAATCGGATTCCCTAGAAACAAAGTATTATAGGTTTATTTATAATCAAGAAACCGACAAGGGTTAGGGTTTAGGGTAAAACAATGATAACAACAAGAATTGGTTATAAACTGTTATTCTTTCCTTTCTCTTAAAACAAGATAACAAGTATACTCTTCTCACTTTTGAATTAAGATTTTATCTTCCTATTTTTCCTTATTTAAAAGATGTGAGACTAGTATTCTATTTATAAGAAAACTAACACACTAACCTAATGGTATTTTTAACGATTACCCATTACAAGCTAACTTAGGGTATAAGTTAACTTATACAATTGGATCCATAACACAAGGCCCAATTAGACATACATACTAGAACTGACTTCGACTATAATATGTATAAGTTCTGCACTAGCATGTGAACCAGCTTTGACTTCATGCTAAACCTTTCCCGTATCATAGTTCGATCCAATATTCCACAAGTCTCCACCTTGGACCAAACTCTATACCAACAAGAAAACAAAACTAGCTTTCTTCATGCAGAACTATCAACTGCATATAGTAGAAAAACTTGCAACTAGGAAATATCTTGGTGATCATATCGACAACATTATGATTTGTCGAAACCTTCAACACTTGGAATTTTCCATGCTTGATTACCCCTCTAATGAAATGCACTCTTCTATCATTGTGCTTGGTTCGCGCATGATAGGTTGAATTCTTTAATAGGCGTATTGCACTCTGACTATTACATTTAATAGTGATAACTTGACCTTGAAGTTTTATCTCCTTTGCAAAACCTTCAAACCACAATGCTTCCTTCACAACTTCAATTAGGGCGATATATTCCACTTCAGTGGTTGATAAGACAACAATATTCTGAAGTGTTGCTTTCCAACTGATTGTTATACCAAACATAGTGAACACGTATCCAGAAATAGATTTTCTAGAATCCATACAACCTGCATAATCAAAGTCGACATATCCTTCGATTTTTGCTTTACTATCTTCACTCAAGGCTCCACCATAAATTAGGACTTTATCCAGAGACCCATTTATGTACCTTAGAATCCACTTCAATGCTTGTTAGTGAGCCTTTCCAGGATTCGCCATGTACCTGCTTACAAGAGTTACTGCATATGTTATGTCGGGTCTAGTACAAACCATAGTATACATCAAAGTACATACTATATTAGCATATGGAATGCTATCCATATAAGTTCTTTCGACATTAGTATTGGGACACTGGTCTATACTCAAATTGAATTGAGGATTTGCTAGAGTCACAATAGGCTTTGAATTCGACATACCAAACTTTTCAAGAATCTTCCATAGGTATGCCTATTGAGATAAGCATAATTTTTAATGCTTTCTATCTCTTCAGATGTCAATCCCAAGAATCCTGAATGCAACTCCCAGATCCTTCATGTCGATCTCCTTATTGAGTTCGACCTTTACCCTCCTTACATCTTCGACATTGTTGCTTGCTATTAGAATATCATCGACATAGAGCAACAAAATAACAAATGAATTACCAGGTCAAAATCTGAAGTAAACACAGTGGTGGAACTGACTTCAGAGGAAACTTATGTGTGTCGTGAACTTGTCAAATCTCTTATTCAACTGTTGATGAGATTTTTTCAGCCCATATAATGGTCTCTTCAGTTTGCACACATACTTTTCCTTCCCCTTTTCGACATACCCTTTAGGTTTCCTCATCAGGATTGTTTCATCTAGATCACCATACAAGAACATAGTCTTCACATCCATCTGTTCCAGTTCAAGGTAGAACTGTGCCACCATGTCAAGCAACATTCGGATGGACCTGTGCTTTACAATAGGAGATAACACGTCATTGAAGTCGACAACTTCATTCTAAGTGAAACCTCTAGCGACCAATACTACCTTGTATCTCTTTGACGTCACTCATTTGATTCCTTCCTAAACTTAGAAAATCCACTTACAGTTGACTAACCTGGCTCCAACAGGTTTCTTGATCAGTTCCCAAGTATTGTAATCATGAAGAGATTTCATCTCATCATCCATGGCCTTCAATCATTCAGTCTTATTTCGACTCCTCATAACTTCCTTATAGTTTCTAGGTTCTTCGTCCAGAACTTAACTTGTTGAGATTAAGGAATAAGCTATAAGATCTGCATACCCAAGTCTCTGAGGTGGCTTGATGACTCTTCCCAGCTTGTATCTTACCAGAAGGTAGTCATTATCATTCTCCTCATCTTCGAAAATAGTTTCTACTTCTTCTTCGACTTCATCTGGGTCATGAAATTCAGCATCACTATGCTCCACCTCAACAGGAATTTCTCCATGTTCCATCTCTTTGTCATCATCATCAGTTTTCTTGAAGTTCATCTCAGATTCATTGAAAACTATATCTCGACTAGTGATACACCTTCTGTGACCTGGCTTTAGGCACCATAACCTATAAGCTTTAACTTCTTCAGGGTATCCCATGAACATGCATTTCAGAGCTATAGGTTTGACTTTGTCTTGCCTAATATGAGCATATGCCACACAACTAAATACTCTTAGTTTTTCGAGATCTGGTGGATGTCCCGAACAAACCTCTTTATGTGTATTCATATCTAACAAGGTCAAAGGACATTTGTTTATCAAATATGTTGTTGTCGAAACAACCTTATCCTAAAACACCTTCTTCAATCCAGCACTAACCAACATGCATCTAACACTTTCAAGGATTTTTCGATTGAATCTCCCAACTAGACCATTTTGTTGAGGAGTACCTGGTATAGTCTTATGCCTTATAATCCCAAACTTGACACAATAATTGTTGAAAGATTCATTGCAGAATTCAAGGACATTGTTAGTTCTTAACCTCATGACCTTTCTGCCTGTTTGAGTTTCGACTAGAACCTTCAAACTCTTGAAATTCTCAAAAATTTCATCCTTAGTCTTCTGAATTAATACCCGCAAAATGACAAGTAGGAGCAAGTTCGTATGTAAGGAGTGAATGAGGTGAGATGAGAATTCCCGAAGGAGAGATGCTTATTGTTTGTTTGTGTTTTTTAGAAGTCTTTTAGAGAGTGTGGCACAAGGAAGTGAAGGTAAAGCCTTTTCTAAGGACATGTCCTTATTACCACATCCCAAGATAGAATGAGTAACAAGTCCATCAAGAATGAAGAAGATCCTCAAACTTGTTTCCTAAGATTAGGATTTAAATTCACTAACTTGTTTGTATTATTAAGTGTTTTGGTGGATTAAAGTGAAGAAGTATTTTTTAGGATTTTCTTTGAGAGGATGACAAAAGGGAAAAGGTCACATCAACTGTTATTAAAGCTTTCTATGATTTGTATTGAGATAAGAAGAGAGATAACCAAAAGGATCTTAAAGGTAAAATAACTAAGGGGGACTAATGAATCCTAATGTTATCATGCAAAAGTGGTCTTATGGTTAGTGTGGTTTGAACTCTATCCTAAGAAAAAGGAAGATAAGAAGAAGAGAGGAAGAAAGAATTAGAGAACAACTTACTCCTCTAAAGGAGATAAGTTGCTTCTAAAGGAAGAAGAGAGAAGAAATCACAAGATGGCACAAGGCACATCAACAATTACAAAATAGAAAGCAAAGATAAAGAAGAGATGAAGAAATGGAATGTGGATGACATCCACACTTCACCTACCATGAGCCCCTGAAATGGTTAGTAGCATAAACAAATAGTAAGACAAAGACAAGTGAAATAAAATGAGATACAAATGAACAAAATATCATACTAAATCATCATAACCAGAAGTGAAAGCAACCATTTAATGCACTAAGACAAATCACTAATACAAACCAAGCAAGAGGTAAAGCATACAAACTATCACCAGGCTTCACAAACTCCTATGAAGAAAGCAAAACACAAATGAAACACAAAAGACCCCACAAGTTAGACAAACACTAAGCAACACAAGGTCAGAACCTTACCATTACAAGAACGAGCATACACAACACAAGAGCCCAAGGTAAATATCATACAAGTTCAATCATGGACATCACAAGAAGGAGAAGTGAAGTGGACATGTGCATAAGTGCAAGAACAAACAAATGATCATCCAATCAAAACAACAACATCACTTGAAAACCAGGAGCCTAAACATGTTAAAATGTGCCTAAGAATCAAGACCAAGCATGGGAAGAAGCACACAAACTCCATTTGAAGAGAAGGGATGAACAAAGGATGTGAGGTGAACATACATTACAATTGTGAGAAACTTTAAAGGCAAGAAACAAAGAAAAATCTCAAAGCACACACCCTAAACAAGGACCAGGGATCAAAACTCATACAAAAAGGACCTTAAACAACCTATAGGAGTTGGTACAAGTGCCCTCCTAGCCTAAGAACTAAGCATGCCAACAAGAAGAATCATAATTAGGGCAATCTCACATGAAAATTCAAATCAAATCACAAACTCATGCAAAAATTATGAAAATAAACACAAAATTTCATTAATCAAGTGATATCATCATGCCAAAAAACCAAAGTCAGAATCAATAAGCAAATAGGTCAAAGGACCTCAAGAACACTCATTAGAGTTTTGAAACTTCACACACAAGTCAACTATCAAAAATATTCACAAAAGCTTCTAAAAATCAGAAGAAAAATCATCCACAAACTAAATTTTAATATGAATCAAATGCAAAAAGAACCAAGTCAAAATTCAAATTGATGATCAAGATATAAATTCTACAAGTCAGCATGTATTTAAAATGAATTAAAAACAATTAATAAAAGTGGAAATTAATTCCTATGTGGAAAATAAAAATAAATGGAAAATAAAAATGTCAAAAATTAAAAGGATCATTCATGAATTTTTCTGGAATTTTTCTGAACCTCTAACTATTTTTAAAAATTAGAAATCAAACTGAAAATAAAATGAAATAAAAAATAAAAGAAATAGGCCAGGGGTGCATTAAGCAAGGGGATTCAGTTCAAATTAGATGGGCTCACAAAACAGGGGGTGCATATAGCAACCTAGGCCCATGAAACTCAGCGTAGGTTCACAAATGTTACCATGAAAATTCAAATAAACTGGAAAAAACACAAACCATCAGATCCAACCAACGCATCAGATCAAGTCAACCAAAAAAATCAAGTCAAACAAACAAAGGATCAGTGCGTGTGTGTACCATAGTTATGGTGTAGTGGCAAACACAATGCATTATTGTATAAAACAGAAACACGTGAGGGAGACCCTCCCATTTTAATGCGCTGGCAGTGTAATATACATCCAGATCAGAAGATCCAACGCTCCAAACATCATCTTCTTCACCTGAACAATTCCCAGAATCCGGTGACCGGAGCTAGGGCCCCGACACCGGAAAATTCATACCAAGAACAAAAACTCACAGAAATGCAAATAAATCTCCAGATCAAACAAGTTAAACATGCTGAGCAAGAATATCACATTAGATTTTCCAATAGATCAAAGAGTAAGGCAGATCGAGCAAAAACAATTTCATGCATCAAACTTTAAATCCACATAACATGCTCGTTTCTTACTCAAATTCAAAAATAAATAGATCAACATCATCAGAGGAGCAAATAGATCACATTGTGGACAATCAATTTCATTTTTAGATCCAGGATTCCAGAGCATACCTGAAGTTGCAGATCTTTCAAAACATCAAGATAAAGCTCCTACAGCTGCAGATCCACGCCTTCTAACTTCTATTTGCAAAATAAATGCAATAGAAGCCTTGAATATTCCTGGATCTTGAGATTCAACACCAACTGCTACTGAAATGCACTGGTATGGAAATGGCTTGCTAGCTCAAATGAATGGTAGATTCTGGTTCTATGGAGTTAGAGGATCAAGAATATGTGGTTACTTTGTGGAATGAGTGAGGGGATTGGAGGATTCGAAGAGAAGAACAAAAATGCAAGATGATTAAGAGTGATGCAATAGTGGTGAAAATTGAGCAATCAAAGCATGAGACCTCTTATATATCATGAGAAGTTTCACTGGCTAGGGTTTGAAGAAGTTTGCACGTGTGAAGAGTGAATTTGAAATCAAAATGCAAAAATCCATAAAGTGTGTGATGGCATGATTTACTCGTGCATTTCCCTTGTGCCTTGCACATGTTGATCACATCTTCCTTGCTGATCACAAATGAATCAATCTTGGCCCTTGGATCAACTTATGTCATGAGTTCTCATGCTTATGCATAATTTGCACATGGAATGATACCATGCTGTCGCTCCCGATAAATGGGACTGGCCCAGATAAAGGTACAGACGCGAACGGTCAGCGAGAGGGACAATGAGAACACACAGCCGTGAACTCACCGAAGATGAATAGAGTCGCCAGCTAGGCATTTTTATCCCGGAGGAAAGGCAATGCTGCATAGACCTGGAAAGATATGGATAAGACGGTTGCGAACCAGAGAGACTGAGAAAGGGGGTTGGTTACAACCTGGGAAGGTATTAGCACCCAGATTGTCCGCCATACTCGACGGGATCCACGCTTAAAAGATTTGTGTTTTAAAGGGGTAGTGTCAGTGCAATCTGTGTGTAAAATAGCTGGAAAAGAATGTACAGGTGTCAGTGTAAAAAAGGTGAAGTGTGATATATATGCAGTGTCAGTGTAAGGATGAGAGTAAGATGCTCAAGATCATGAGGCTTAAAGAATAATGCTGGAAGGAGGGGGAATATACAGAGACTTTTGTTCGATAACTGTTAAGTTATGCCTACGTATCCTCTCGTGCAATGAGGAAGTCAGAACACCGTAGTTCGACCCAAAGAGACTGAAAGATGAATTGACTTGTGAATTGCCTGCTTGTCTATGCTCAAGTGTATGACCTGTCTGGCTCAGGTGCTAACTGTCTTGCATTAGACGGAAGAAGCAAGTTCTCGTTTGTGAGTGAATGAGATGAGAAAAGAATCCCGGAGGAGACGATTATTGTTTGTTTTTGTGTTTTCAGTCTTTTATTGCTTTTGAAAGTTTGTCATAAGTTAATGAGCTTAAGCCTAAACCAATGGATTTAGTAAACTCATCACATCTTCCCTCTGATTAGGGGTAATGAGAGTACCTTAAGTGTGAAGTCAGATTCTCACACTTAATCACCTTTGATGTAGGATTGAGATCATTAACCTACTTGTGATTATTTGAATGTTTTTGGTGTTTTTGTTTAGTGTTAAGTAATGAGGTTAAGCCATAATCAGGGATTAAACAGACTCATTACACCATCCTAATAGAAGGATAATAGATGAGAATGTTTAAGCTGAGGAATGCTCCTCAACTTAATCCATGATTAGGGATTAAACTCATGACAAAACAAGCCTTTGATTAAGTGGATTTTATTTAATGATATGCTGATGAAATGATTTTTAGGGTTTGTAAGACAACTTGAGGGGGACTTGTCCATTAACACTAGGGTTAGTCCTTCTTAACCAATTAAGGAAGAATTAGAACCCTAATGCAAGGCCCAAGTTACAAGTGTGATGTCTTGATGATTATTAAGTGGATTGATTAAGAGATTTAAACACATTAAGGGTTTAACACTTAGGATTAAAGTTATACACTCCATCCTAATAGAAGGATGCAGGCATAAGCTTAATCTCAAAGCCTTAAAGCCTTTATGGTTTAGTCCCTGATTATGAGATGAGAAGAGAAAACTCAAAGAGACACAAAGGTAAAACTAAATGGGGGACTAATCAAAACCCTAATCATTGTCATGCTTGGTTGTTCCTAAGCTTTGTGAGGTTTGCAAGAAGAATCTTCAATGGAACCACCAGGAAGCAGATGAAAGGATCAAGAGAAGCAAAGCAACTTGCTTCATTCAAGAAGTCAAGTCACTTGAAGAAAGAAAGTGAGAAGAAGAGGAATGAGCAAGCTCAATCTCAAACACAAACAAAAATGCAGCAAGGATGCATGAAAAGAGATGAAGAGAGGTTATGAGAAGTGAAGGCAAATTCACTTCTCAAAGTCACTTACCACCTGAAAGGTTAGAAAAGAAATGCAATGCAATGCAAAATGGGATGAGATGACATGATGAGAAACAAAACCAGAAGAATTTACATGATGTTAATGATGCTATGAGGTGTTACAAACATAAGGCAACACATGGGGATGATCATACAAGCTCATGAATGCAAATGAAGCAAGTTAAGAAGCATGGACATACATGAAAAGTTATGAGATGCATATGGCATACAACATGGCAAATGCAAGGTGCAATGACCAAACATGCTTTCAATATGTCTTATGATGTCAAATGAATCAAATGGATGCTTGAAATGTCATGGCAAGTCATGTTATGCAAGAGAATGCAAGATGGATGCATATGGGAACCCAAATTAGGGTTTATGATTAATACAACAAACAAAAACCAAAACCAGAAGCAAACAACATTATAAAAAATTGAAAATGCACTCAAAGGACCCCTAATCCTATACTAACCCAATGCCCAAAGGAGAGGTTTCAACTCCTAACCAAATTCAAGTTATGATTTTCTTAAGATTTCTAGGGTTTTAGGGTTCCTTAACAAGAAAATTACCAAACAAATGGAAAATGAAAGATCAAATCATGGCCATTTAATCTCACAAACTACATGCTAAACACAATGCAATGCAAAAAGAATCAAGGTGCAACTCTTCATGGATAGGCAGAAATGATTTTTGGAACTTTGGATCAAAATAATGCATCAAAAATGATTTTAATTCAATGAAAAATCCTCAAAATGCATCAAGATCAAAAAATAAATTTGGTTTGAAGGTTGGACAAAGTTTCTAAATGTCTTAGAACATTTCATGAATTTTTTGGTGATTTTTAAATACCTAAAAGTATTTTTAATAAATTAATTTTCATTAATCAATTAAAAATAAACTTTTAAATATTTAAAAATACTTTTTTAATGCTAAAAATGATAATAAAAATATTTTTGTGTTTTAAAAATTAATGAAACTCTTGACAAAAAGTTTCATAATTTTTAAAACATTTTTGCTATTTTAAATAAATTAGGGAAAACAAATGAAATAATATGAAAATTAAATGAATTTTTTACTGAAAAATGGAAAGTAATCAGATCCAACGCGTGAGATTTAAACTGGCCAGGGCGGGAGTTGACTGCGCGCGGGTTTGGACGGTCCATATTCAAACTCAGCTAATTAATGATTAAAACCCTAATCCCACCGTTAATCACCCTCAGGTGACCGGAACAGTGTTCCGGTCATCTTCTCCGTTCACCCCAAAAATCAATCTCTCTCTCCAGGCCATTTTAGGAGCTCTAACTCTCCAGAAATCATCTACTAACTATCCTAAACACGAATCCAGCACAAAATCATGTTAAAACTCAAACACAAACACGAATCGAATCAAAGAAATTTCTAGGTCAAACTTTCAGAACACCATAACATGCTCATTCCTTGCTCATTTTCAAAAGTAAATAGATCCCAATGATCAGTGCAACATACCAAACAAGATTTTAACAAGAAAATAGAGTTCTGGAAAAAAAGTTCATGAAGCTACCTGAGATGGAGCTTTCGATTCAGATGCTTTCTGGCTGCTTCTTTTGATGAAAACCACTCCTTGTGACCCCTTGATGATGTTTGGATGCTTAAACGAAGTTTATGTTGGCTGGTTGAGGAGTTTGAACAGCTTCTGCTCAAACTCAGGTGAAAATGGTGTTGGTGATTCAGGTTGTTTCAGGCAAAGGTGAAGGGTTCTTTATGACCAGGATGATGAATGGAGAAGGTTTATGAAGTTTGTTCAGATGTTTGTGAGCTGTGTAAAGGGATTCGAAGGTTCTGGCTTTGGGGGTGAAAAAATGGGGAAGCTCAGTTCTTGCTTGGTTCAGGCTTATGTCTTGCTGGTTTTGGCTCAGTGAAGCAAGGTGAGTTGATCAGTGGAGTTGGTTTTTGTGTTTGTGGCTTGTGGAAACAGATTCGAAGAGTTTTGCTTGAGGGAGTGAGTTTGTGAATGTGATGTTCTTGTGTGTTTCAGCCTTGCTTGTTAAGTGAAATGGCTAGCATTTTGTTTGCATAAAATAATCCCATTGGTCAGATGATGTGACTTGGCCTTTATTGATTGGTATGCTAACTTTTGCAAAAAGTCCACTCTTGTGTAAGAGAAGCATGGGTTGTGTTCTAGGCTAGTACAAGGGTGTGGGCTGGCGCAGCATGGTGTGTGAGAGATGCTAGAATGGTTCAGCAGCCAAGGCAACAAGTGGGTGAGGTGTGATGATGGTTTTTGCAAGTTGATCACTTTTGGTTCATATGAAAATATCTTGCTTCCAAGACCATGAAACCATGAGGAAATCTTGGTTCAATATGAACTTTAGGACTTACATGATGCTTGTGTAATGGCTTGATGTCAATTAGAAGTCACAATTTGCCTTGGTGCAAGATTTTGCAAATTTCTCATTTGAGGCATATCTTGAAAATTAGTGATTTTTGCCAACTTTGACACACCATAACTTTTGATCCAAAATGAATTAGATCATGTTCTTGTACTTTTTGAAAAGGGAAAGATCTAATCTACAACTTTCATGACCAAAGTTTTTCCATTTGAAGCATTTTTGGATCAAAAAGCAAGGGTTGAAAAAGTGGCATAAAATGACATTTCATGAAAAGTCAACCATGCCCTAAAAAGTCAACTTTGCAAAAACTTGTAATTCTTGAATTTTGTGAACTTAAACCCTATTCCATGATCAAATAAAGATCATATACACTTAAAATGATGAAGATCACCCCTTGGTTGGGTCATTGGGGGCCTCAGATACCCTGATTTTGCACTGACTTGTCTGAAAAGTCAACCCTTGATCAGATGACTTCCCCATGGAATTTCTTCATGAAAATTGATATGCACACTCCCTATACCATATGGAGACCAATGGAAACAAGAATGACCAAAAAAATTGGAGTCATGGCCTCTGAAACCAAAACCCTAATTTTAGGTCAACTGTGCAGTCAAACTTGGCTCTGCTTCCATACCAATCCCAGTTCTTGTGATTCTTTGGCATTTTTGACTTTGAGAGGATGTAATATGATATAAGAACACACATGGATCCCTTTGAAGTGATTGATGGCCCTTGGAGTGGCTCAAGAGGCTCTTGGATTGCTCAGATCACAAACCCTAGGTGCAGATGACTTAGAACCTATGCAGTGAATCAAAATTGTGGTATGAGATGGTATGATTGAGCTTATGCATATGAAATGATCACAAGCCATGGTGTGAATGGGTGAGGGCAAATTTGGGGTGTTTACAGCTGCCCCTATTCAAACATGAGTTAGCTGTGCAGAATGTAAGCTATGGCTTATCAGGCAAACAAGATAACTTGTGGTTGAATACCAAAGACAGTCCGAAATTTGCACTCACAGAATGAAGAAGAAAAGGGATATAGATTGTAAAGGAAAATAAAGTATATTGTAAAGTGTGGGCGACGGAGGACGACCGTCGAGCAGAGGACGACTGCTGGGTAAATAGCAATGACGGGGACGGCCGACATGCTGGGAAAAGTGTGGGAAATAAAGCAATGACGGGGACGGCCGACATGCTGGGGATAAAAGGTAAAGCCAAGACGGGGACGGCCGACTAGCTGGGAAAAATAAGATTATGATGGGGACGACCATCAAGATAAAGTTGTAAGATTCTCTGGGAATTAATGAAACATGACGGGGACGGCCATCAAGTTCATAAAGCAAAGTAACCAACGATGGGGACGGCCATCGGGCTAAAAAGGAAAAGGGACCACGACAGGGACGGCCATCGGGTTAAAGAATAAATGAAATAAACAGATGATGAGGTACGGTCATCAAAGGTGAAGGACGATCACCTAGCAGGGGACGGCTGCTCTGTTGGGGTTAAGATGAGGGACGGTCATCTAAGGTGGAGGACAACCACCAGGCAGGGTACGGCTGCCGAAAATATCGCGACATAGGACGAATGCCGGATAAAAGGTCAACGATGGGGACGGCCATCGGACGAGCATGATGGAGGACGACCATCAAGAGGTGGAGGACGACCACCTAGCAGGGGACGGCTTCTCTCAAGGTTTATCATGACATAGGACGAATGCCAGATAACCAAAATCAACAATGGGGACGGCCATTGGATAAAATGATGAAGGACGATCATCAAGAGGTGGAGGACGACCACCTAGCAGGGGACGGCTGCTAAATATCAACGATGGGGACGGCCATCGGATGAGCATGATGGAGGACGACCATCAAGAGGTGGAGGACGACCACCTAGCAGGGTACGGCTGCTCTCAGGTTTTATCATGACACAGGACGAGCGTCAGATAAGAAGGAAAATTTTGTTTTGTTGGTGATCTACTGGGGAATAGTAAACACGGACGAGTGTTTATATCCAAGAAACAAAAGGTATAAGTGTTTAGATGCTGTGTATAGATTAAAGATGCGGACGAGCATCCCTAAGGCTACGATATGGACGAGTATCGGGTAGAAACAAACTGACGCGTGTTCAGAGATGATGATACGGACGAGTATCAATGGGTTAACAGAGAACACGGACGAGTGTTGAATCTGGAAGGACTCTTCTGGGGAATAGTAGACACAGACGGGTGTCTATATTCAAGAAGACAAGAGTGCTTGACACAGTGTATGGATTAAAGATACGGACGAGCATCCTTAAGACTATGATACGGACGAGTATCATGTAGAAACAAACACTTGACGCATATTCTGAGATGATGGTATGGACGAGTACCAACTGGTTAACAAAGAACACGGACGAGTGTCGAATCTGTGGGGATATATAAGTGGTATATACAAGATACGGACGAGTATCTGTATAAGAGTGAGTGATGTATAGATGAGTGTTTAACTGCTGGGGAGAGTGACACGGACGAGTGTCAAAAAGGGGAAAAGTATAGTATCAACAAGTATATGGGTTGTAAAAGTGTAGGTGACTGCGCTGGGGAAAGATGACACGGACGGGTGTCAAAAGGAGTATATACAAGTATGGGTGAGTGCAAAGATGATGTCTTTGGCTTTCTGTTGGGGGTATGACACGGACGGGTGTCAGGAAGTATCTGCAATACGGGTGGTCTTGTTTGTAAAGAGTGTTCGGCGACTTTACTGGGGAGTGATGACACGGACGGGTGTCAAAAGGAGTATATACTGGTGTTTGTGATTTGTGAGGCAACTGCTTTTGCTGGGGACTCTGGTGGGGATTTTGGGGAAAGTATTCTGCATTCTGATGAATGGTTGTTATTCACAAGTGTTCGATTCACAACATGGCTTATGATTATGCTATGTGTTTGATTTTTTTCCGTAATGCTCCGTATTAGACGGAATGCTACGCTTTGTGGGTGAATATGATGCAAATGTCATGATTATGCAAAGATATCAAGCCGGGATTCGGATCCCGTCGCTGTAAAGATATTTGGTCGATCTGTTCGAAATGGACATCCCAGCTGGGGACGAGATCATTGGTAGATCTGGCGAGATGTATCTGCTTGGGGATATAGGTCACTGATTGACGTATCCTTGTAATATAGGACCCAGCTGGGGTTTGTAAGAGCCTTCATCACTCTGTTGTGACTCCTTCATGCGTTGCTCTTCTGAATAGAGGCTGAGGATTCTGTGGGGAGGTGGTTCCCTGACTTCTGCATTATGCTGAGGAAGAATGATTGGCACTACAGCTGGGGAAATTGACAAGTGGCAACTTAGCTGGGGGAAGTTATCGGTGGCAACTCGGCTGGGGAGGAAGCACCTCTGGTGCCAAGAATGAGTGTTGATTTGCCAGCTTGCTGGGATGAAGCTTGCATGCCCCAAGGGGCGTTCTGGATACCTGCAATCCTGCAAAGATAAGGAAACGCACAAATGGTCCTGAGGTATCCTTTACTGGATTCCGTCATAGGAGTTAAGCACTTTCGAGAGTAAGTATATTCCCTGTAAGCACGTGTTTTTTGAAGAAAAACAATCTGTACTTATGCAATCGGTTTTTTAGAGACATCAGACATCCTTTGCAAATAAAAATGTACAAGACGAAACATGACTGAAAAATCTGATTTTATTAATTCATGCGCCCAGAATTGGCGAGATACAGTCAAAGAAACGAATCTCCTGAAATGAAGAGACTGTTACAAATCGAGAAACAAAGTGCTGGCGATGTTGATGACGCTTTAAGGAGCTTCCCCTTTTGCTATGACCCGTATGACTTTTGACGTTCTTCTCGTCTTGCTTTCTGGAGAAAGTTGATTCTGACTGAGGCTGGATCCTTTCGAAGCTTACCAAGTTGTAGGAGATACAGACGAATTCAGAATGCAGTTGTTCGCTTATTCCCTTGTTTTGCATGGATCGCCCTTTCGGGTTTTCAATCCATCGGGATACCCATTTTTGCCTGAGTTGTCCAATGCGGCTTTTCAACTCAGCGGGTGTACATTTTTGTTTATTTTCCCTTATTTTTGCCCGAGTCTTTTATTCTGTTTTTGACTCGCCGGGATGCCCTATTTTTGCCTGGACTTACATTCTGTTTTTATGTCCAGCGGGTCATTTTTATGCGAAGTATTTTTTAACTGCATCCGAATTTACAGGGGACGGGAAGTCTTCACCATCCATGGTGCTGAGCATCAGTGCTCCACCAGAGAAAACTTTCTTTACCACGAATGGCCCTTCATAATTTGGAGTCCATTTGCCCCTGTGGTCTGTATGAGGAGGGAGGATTCTTTTCAGCACAAGATCTCCTACTTGGTACTCTCGGTGCCTGACTTTCTGATCGAAGGCTCTCTTCATCCTTTTCTGATATAGCTGCCCATGACAGATTGCAGCCAATCTTTTCTCTTCAATCAGACTCAGTTGTTCGTATCGGGATCGAACCCATTCTGCTTCATTCAGCTTAACATCCATCAGCACCCGTAGAGAGGGTAATTCAACTTCAACAGGTAGGACTGCTTCCATCCCATACACAAGCTGATACGGTGTTGCCCCAGTGGATGTTCTGATTGATGTGCGGTACCCGTGCAAGGCAAACGGCAGCATTTCATGCCAGTCTTTGTAAGTGACTACCATCTTCTGCACAATCTTCTTGATATTCTTGTTGGCTGCCTCAACAGCGCCATTCATTTTTGGCCTGTAAGGAGAAGAATTGTGGTGTTGGATTTTGAAGTCCCGGCATAACTCAGCCATCATCTTGTTGTTTAAGTTGGAACCATTATCAGTAATGATTCGCTCGGGAACTCCATACCGACAGATGATATCTCTCTTCAGAAATCGGGCTACCACTTGCCTCGTGACATTTGCATATGAGGCTGCTTCGACCCACTTGGTAAAATAGTCAATGGCGACCAGGATGAATCTGTGGCCATTCGAAGCAGTCGGTTCAATCTTGCCAATCATGTCAATGCCCCACATGGCGAAGGGCCATGGTGAAGACATTATGTTCAAAGGATTGGGAGGTACATGCACCTTGTCTGCATAAATCTGGCATTTATGGCACCTTCTGGCATAAGCACAACAGTCTGCATCCATTGTGATCCAGTAATAACCTGATCTTAACAACTTCTTAGCCATGGCATGCCCTCCTACATGGGTACCAAAGGATCCTTCGTGCACTTCATGCATCAACAAATCTGCTTCCGTCTTGTCAACACATCTGAGGAGTACCATATCAAAGTTCCTTTTGTATAAAGACCCATCAGTGTTCAGAAAGAAACTACCAGCAAGCCTTCTTAAAGTCTTCTTATCATTGGAAGATGCCCCAGGTGGGTATGTTTGATCCTCCAAGAAGCATTTAATGTCATGGAACCAAGGCTTATCGTCTTTGACAACATCTACTGCAAACACATATGCTGGCCTATCAAGTCTGGATACTGAAATCTGAGGTACAAAGTTGGCAGCTTGAACTTTGATCATGGAGGAAATGGTAGCCAGAGCATCTGCAAACTGATTCTCGTCCCGAGGGATATACTCAAGCTTGACTGTTGTGAAGAAAGTCAATAACCTCCTTGTATAATCCCTGTAAGGTATCAGATGATCCTGGTGGGTGTACCATTTTCCGTTGGTTTGATTAACTACCAGAGCTGAATCCCCGAATACGGTTAAAGTCTTGATCCTGAGGTCAATGGCTTCCTCAAGACCCATAATGCAAGCTTCGTATTCAGCTTCGTTGTTAGTGCAGTTGAAAGTGAGTTTTGCCGAGAAAGGCATGTGAACTCCTTTGGGTGTAATGAGTACTGCACCAACACCACGACCATTCATATTAACAGCCCCATCAAACATCATAGTCCATTCTTCTTCCGGGTCAGGCCCTTCAGTGTGAATAGGCTCTTCACGATCTTTTGATTTTATGAACATGATGTCTTCATCAGGGAAGTCAAATCTCATAGGCTGGTAGTCATCAATGGGTTGCTCAGCAAGATATTCAGACAATACACTGCCCTTGATGGCTTTCTGAGAAGTGTACTGGATGTCATATTCTGTGAGAATCATCTGCCATCTTGCAACCCGTCCGGTAAGAGCTGGCTTCTCGAAAATGTACTTGACTTGGTCCATTTTTGATATCAACAAAGTAGTGTGGGTCAACATATACTGTCTCAGTCGGCGAGCAGCCCACGCTAAAGCACAGCAAGTTTTCTCGAGTAGTGAATAACGTTGTTCACAGTCGGTAAACTTTTTGCTCAGGTAGTATATTGCATACTCTTTTCGACCAGACTCGTCATGCTGGCCCAGCACACACCCCATTGACTCTTCTAATACTGTCAAGTACATTATCAGAGGTCTTCCTTCAACTGGAGGCATAAGGATTGGAGGTTCTTGCAGATATTCTTTGATCTTGTCAAAAGCCTTCTGGCAGTCTTCATTCCACCTGACCGTCTGTTCTTTTCTTAACAGCTTGAACAAGGGTTCACAGGTTGCTGTAAGGTGAGATATGAACCGTGAAATGTAGTTCAATCGACCTAAGAACCCTCGAACTTCTTTCTCAGTTTTCGGTGCATGCATCTCTTGAATAGCTTTGACTTTATCAGGGTCAACTTCAATCCCCTTCTCGCTTACAATAAAGCCCAGCAGCTTACCAGATCGCACCCCGAATGTGCATTTGTTGGGGTTCAGCTTCAGTTGGTACTTCCTCAGACGCTTGAATAGCTTCAGCAGATTCACCAGGTGATCTTCTTCAGTAAGGGACTTGGCGATCATGTCATCCACATAACATTCTATTTCTTTATGGATCATATCGTGGAATAATGTCACCATAGCCCGTTGATATGTGGCACCAGCATTCTTCAGTCCGAATGGCATCACTTTGTAACAAAACGTGCCCCAAGGTGTGATGAATGTTGTCTTCTCCATGTCTTCGGGTGACATTTTAATCTGATTGTATCCTGAAAATCCGTCCATGAAGGAGAATACCGAGAACTGAGTCGTGTTATCCACCAATACATCAATGTGAGGTAATGGGAAGTCATCTTTTGGGCTGGCTCTGTTCAGATCCCGGTAGTCAACACACATCCTCACTTTTCCGTCTTTCTTAGGCACAGGTACTATATTAGCAACCCACGGCGGATAGCTAGTTACGGCAAGGAACCCGGCGTCCCATTGCTTTTGTACCTCTTCCTTGATCTTCATTGCCATGTCTGGGCGGGTGCGGCGCAGTTTCTGTTTAACTGGTGGGCATTCTTCTCTTAAAGGCAGCTTGTGCACAACTATATCGGTGTCCAACCCTGGCATATCTTGATACGACCAAGCAAACACATCCACATATTCTTGAAGCAGATCAATCAGTTGTCTCTTCACTGAGTCTTGCAGGCAGGCCCCGATTTTAACCTCTTTCACGTCTTCATCTGTACCAAGATTAATCGTTTCGACCTCCTCCTGATGAGGAGTGATAACCTTCTCCTCTTGCCTCAATAACCTGGCTAGCTCTTCAGGAAGCTCATATTCTTCTTCAACCCTTTCATCAGCTTGATTGATTGGATTGTCAAAGTCATACGAAGTCATAGCCGTGCTGTTGTCGGTGCTGTCTGGAAGGCACTCTCTGCAAGGGTTCAGTTTGTTCATTTTAGTGATTTGATTTTAATCTTGTTTATAAAAGTGAAATAAAGTTATCATTTTGAAAACATCGCCATTTATTTTTTGTACAAAAAGAAAAATGGAAAAAAAAGTGAGCGGAAAAGAAAAGGACTCATTTGCAAAAAGATGTCTGATATTTCATTGATTAATCTTGTTTGCACAAAAAGTACAGATGGCCCGATTACAAAATGAGTCTTGTCATCTTGGGCAAGATGCAAGACTTTGATGCATGCTATAAAAATACAGGAAATAATAATTACTCTGCATGAGTAACTCTTATAATTTCCTGGGAAGACCAGTTTGAGATACTGCTCCCCGGGATCTTTGGACGAATCCAATTCTCCAGATTGCGTTCTTCTTCCAGCTTGTCTTCTAAATTGTTGATAGCATCAGGGGTGAGCATCCCCCCACTGACAAAACCGGGCTTCTCAGCAGCCTCTGCTTGATTTTGTTGAGTTGGTCTGTAACCCAACCCAAATTTGTCTTTCTTCTCCTCCACAGATAAAACCTTGCCCCAGCCTTGGGCAGTTCCTTCCTCGACAACCTTCCGGGCTTGCTGATAAGTGTAACACGGTGGGAGAACTGACTTTAGTAATGTTGCGGATAGCAAGAGTCGCCACCGACTTTTATTTTATCCAAAGGAAAGGGTATAAAAGAACAGGAAAGACCTTAAGAGATATTTTTGGGTCCGGGGGGTAGGTTATGTAAAGGGAAGGTGTTAGCACCCTTTACATCCATGGTTATCCATGGGCTCTTAGTTACTTAGCTCACTTTTGAATTGTTTTTGAAAGTGTAGTGTGTGAATAGAAAAATTTTCATAATAGTTGATAATGATCCATGTACGGATGCGTAAAAACTTGTTTTTTTGAAAATTTGTTTGAAATTGTGGAAAGTTTGAAAAGTTTTGAATGAAGTGAGCAAGTACATAAGAGGAACCTACCCTAAAGTTTAAGTCTTTCTTGTTCTTTATCCTTTAATTGGTAAGACTATCCCTACTATTGAGGAGTAGGTAGTCATTACCTTGGATGTAAGGGACATGTGAGGGACATCTGTTTTTATGAAGGCAACTGTGGGGTGTATTAAGCATTTTAGGAGGGACTATCATCATTATTCGAAAAGGGACTTGATCTTTAAAGGCAACCATTAGGGACTTGATGATTTTTTCTTTTGAGGGACTTGCTTTATACACCCCACTTGACCTTATTAGTAGGCAACATTGAGGGATAGCCTTAGAAATGTGAGATGGCGATTAGAAATCGACTTACGTGTGTGAGTGTTCAATATTATTTATCTTTAATTAAAATGAGCTAAATTTATTTTTAATAGAATACATGTTTTGCACTCCCTAAATTACTAACCATAGCAACAATTAAATATTACAAAATTTACATCCGGGAGCATTTACAAAATTATAATAATAAGCAAAATAAATAGCAAAATATAAATAATAAGCAAAAATAATAAATTAGCAATAAATAATAATGGGTTAGTAGTAATAAGAATTAGAAAATAGGGTTAGTAAAAATAAAATAACTAAATTTAATGAAATAATAATAATTAGAAAAAATAAACAAGGTTAGAGAAATAATAATAAAAATATAAGATAATAATAAACAAAAATAATAAATAATAATATGGTTAGTAACAATAATTAAATAAATAAAATTAGCCAAAATAAAAGATTAACAATTTTTTAATGTAGGCAATTATATTTACAAATTATTAAATTATTTTTAAATGTATTATAATCATAAAATTTAATTATTATAAGTTAAATTATTTCTAAACATTTATTAACAATTAAAGAAATATTTACACATTATATGAAGAAAGTAAATTTTAAATATCATATTCATAAAAATTGATCATGTTTACAAAATTTAATTTCTACCAATTATTATATTTACAAAAAATTATACTAAATAAATATATATTATAATTATGTAAAGAATTTAGAAAGTAAAAATAATTTAGAAAATAAAATTGGGTTTTCACACAATTAGGGTTTTGGAAATTAAGGTTTTGGAAATTAGGGTTTGTTTTAGAAAATATTTTTTAGGGTTTATAATATAAGATTATTTTAATTATTATAATTTATTTACATGATTATAAAAATAATTTTCAGAAAAAAGAAATATAGAATTTGAATTATATTGAACATATATCTACAACATTATTTTAATTATATTTATATACATATGATTTTAATAATTAAACAAAATAGAAAAAATAGAAAAAATTGCAAAAAAGAGAGAAACTTACCTGGTTAGGATTTGATCCCATGACATCCTTCCTGCCAACAACAACAACAACCACCAGGCTACCACACGCACAAGCAAGAGATGAGAGAGTGAGATTGGTTTTGTGTCTTGCTTTGAGAAATCCAGAAAATAATGAAAAAAACAAAAGGCCTGGGGTGGAGTTGAACCCAGGACCTCATAGCTATACACACGCGCACGTTACCACCCGGCTGGAAGAGCCCACCTGATAATTAAACAACCACAAATAATAATATATGAAGAGTGCAATTTAAATGAGAAAATGTCAAAAACATTGGCTGGGAGCAGGATTCGAACTCATGCCATCAAGTCATACACGCACTCCTCCTACCACTGGACCAAACCTGCTTTGGTGATTAAACAGGGAAACAATTTAATAAAATATTATGAATGATTTTCAAATTTCCAGCAGCGCGCCAAAGCCTTCATCTTCAACCTCCTGCCCTTCGATTTTAGCTGCGAAATTCTCTATGAATTTTCCTGCGAAAATAAACTTCCAGCAAAACCTACAAAAACCAAAGGCCAACAAAACCATACAATTTTACAAAATCAAACACAGCAACATGATCCAAACATTCATGCGATTCATCCTGTGTTTTTAGAATCCATTTATGTTCTTTGAATCAAAAATCCCTAAACCTAGGTCCAAACCCTAATAATGGTGTTTCATGAATCAGCCACGGTTTCTTTGATTTTCCTGCCCATAAACATTCCATATCACATAACAAACAACATTAGCCAAGCAAAATCCATTTATTTGTAGTGAATTGATGTAATCGAAAAAAAGAAAAGTAAGAACAAGAATGGCTCGGGTTGAACAATAGGGCATGTATAAGATGAATGTGAGTGATGGTTTAGCTTCAATGATGTCCAAAGAACATCTCTATGTTCTTATTTTACCTTTTAGTGCCCTGGATTGAAGAATCTGAATATGAACTTTTGATGAATTTTTGAGGTTTTGAACTTACACTATGAGGCTGCAAAATCGTGAATGAGGGTTAGGGTTGTGATCAGCACTTATATGTGAATCATTTAGGTCAGAAAAATTCATTGGTTGTATGGAAGTTTTGATATTTGGAGATTGAAAAAGATTAGGCTTTGAAATTCAAATATTTGCTCATGAAAGCTTACTATTTTTGTACCAACCTCATGATTTCCTTCTTTTTTAATTCCAATCAATATTTAAAATATTCTAGAAACCAAATCTCCCTTTAATAATATATTTTCATATTTTATATTTATTTAAAATGATTTTTATGAGTTAAATCAAAAATAAATAAAAATAAAATAATAAAAATTCTGAATTTTGGTCATTTGGGTCGTGCATGATGATATGATATGGATTGGATCACAATTTAGCAAGCCCATTTGGAAAGAATTGGTTCTAGACCCCCATTTTCATCATAAACCATCACAAAATTTCCCAACTTTGCAAGGGAATATCTCCCTCAATTTTAAAGGTATGAGGGTGTTCTTGGACATTTTGGAAAGCTTAAAGAGTCCTCTAAACAACCCCATTGGTTTCAGGTCCATATCATTTACCAATCTCAAGTTATGCCCTTTTGAAGTTGTTGACTTTTTGTTGACTTTTGAAATGACCTATAATGTCTTAGCTCATATCTTCCAAATGAAGCATTTTTGGGCTTAACTTGCAAGATCAAAGTTGTAGAGAATTCAATTTCCTTCAAAATGAGCTTTGGATGGAGACTTGGTGATGAAGTATGTGAAAGTTATGGCTGGTCAAAGTTCAGTTGACTTTTACTGAGGAAACCCTAATTTAGAAACTCCTGATTATTGATGATCTGGAATCTCCTTGATGAATCATGATCAACCCTTGATCAAATGATGAATTTTACTTCATATACTTGATGTTGGAAAAAAATCATGAAGTTTGACTTTGGTTTGACCACAGTTGACCTCAGTTTGACTTTCTGACTGCATTGACTGATTTTGACTTATCTGATCATCTGACTGAGCAAACTTTTGAGAAAAGTCTTGAAACTTGTCATGGGGGTTATTATATACATATAAGATGTTATGAAGCTCACTTGAGGTATTGGAAGTCCATTTAGCCTGATTAAAGTCAAAACCCTAGTTTTGGATGCACTGTTTAGGAGGTGCATTGTTTGAGGGAATTGTCAATTCTTTTGACCAATTGTGAACTTTGTGAACCTTGTGAACCATCCTAAAATGTCTTGTGAACCTCATGGGAGGTATTGTGAAGCTTTTGAACCTTGTGAACCTCATAAATTAGCTTGTAGACTTCATGAACCTCAGGAAAGCTTTGTAATCATTGTGAATCTTGTGAACCTTGTGAACCTTCAAGAAGTAACTTGTAGACTTCATGAACCTCATGAAAGGTCTTGTAAATGTTGAGAAGCTTGTGAACCTTGTGAACCTTCAAGAAGTAACTTCTAGACTTCATGAACCTCATGAAAGGTTTGGTAAGCATTGTGGAACTTGTGAACCTTGTGAACCTTCAAGAAGTAACTTGTAGACTTCATGAACCTCATGAAAGGTTATGGAAATGTTGAGAAACTTGTGAA
This sequence comes from Lathyrus aphaca, assembly GCA_963966055.1. NCBI lineage: Eukaryota > Viridiplantae > Streptophyta > Magnoliopsida > Fabales > Fabaceae > Lathyrus > Lathyrus aphaca. Next base: position 634,914,703 of record OZ014519.1, read on the forward strand.
CCTTGTGAACCTTCTTAGAACACAAAGTCTTGTATTGTGAGGGCAAATTTTGGGGTGCAACAGCTGCCCCTGTTCAATTTTCTGAAACCTGAGGGGTTAGATTGGTACATTTGCCAGTCGTGACCTGGAAGGTTGAAGGGGATTGAACACAAAAGCCCAAAAATTTGCACTCACCAGTGCATAGAGTGATATTGATGGTTGGTTGTATATGCTTGAGTGGGCTTAAAGATGCCACTTGGAGGAACTGGTGATGGGCTTAAAGATGCCATCTAGAGTATCAGAATATGATGATGTCTTTATGTTGATACTGGATATCAGTACTAGGTCTTTGTATAGGCCGTCTCTGAATCATTTATGAAACATGATTTGAGTTGGAAATATTTTGGATTAGGGAATGGATCTTTGTACAGACCATTGGCCTATTCTCCAAGGGCCAAAAGAACGTCAGGATTTGTTCTTAAGGATCAAAAGAACGTCAGGATTAGTTCCTCTGAAAAGTATCTTGAACAAGGGACCAAAAGAGCGTCAGGATTTGCTCTTAAGGATCAAAAGAACGTCAGGATTAGTTCTTCTGAAAGATGTCTTGAACAATGGGTTAAAAGAGCGTCAGGATTTGCTCTTAATGATCAAAAGAACGTCAGGATTTGTTCTTCTGAAATACGTCTTAGAGGATGAAGCAGTCCAAAAGCAATGATGATAGCTATCAAGAGGATGGAGCAATCTTGAGGTAATGATATGATTTCAGGAGGGTGAAGCAATCCTGATGTAATAAAAGCTGTCAGGAGACTGGAGTAATCCTGAGGTAATAATATGATATGCTTTCAGGAGACTGGAGTAATCCTGATGTAACAGCATGTCTTCAGGAGGATTGAGCAGTCCTGATGAGATTATAAGCTTTCAGGAGGATAGAGCAGTCCTGATGACCATAAGTTTGTTTGTTTGATAATTAACCTGAAAACAAAGTAGCATTCTGTATGATAGTATTAGTTTATGCTTTATGTATGCATGTATAATATGATGCACCTAAGTAAATGTATTATGTATTTATGGATATGTATGTTATGGTATGATGTAAATGATGTATGTATGATATGATACTGCCGGAAGCGTCTGGATATCTTCATATAACAACTGCTGGCCAGGGAAAATAAATCCCGATTCGTTGCTGAAGAATATGAGGGACTCGTCCCCATCTTGTTTGATGATGAGATATACATAACCTTCCATATGCTGAGGATAGTAAGGTATATATAACCTCCCGTCTGCTGGGGATAGCAAGGTATATATAACCTCCCGTCTGCTGGGGATAGCAAGGTATATATAACCTCCCGTCTGCTGGGGATAGTAAGGTATATATAACCTTCGTCTTCGTTTGATGGTAGGGTAGATATAACATCCCGTCTTCGTTCGTCGTACCCTTATGGGCAAGTAATTTCCCGAATATCCGTATGAGGATAAAAGAGATGGATATAAATTCCAGGGGAGATGAGACTTTATGAAGATGAACTTGCCCTACTGAGGGTTTTGTGATTGTCTTGTAAAGATGAACCGGCGAAGCTTCGTTGAAATCCTTCCCTCGTTCGTCCTTAGTAAATACTATTACTGCATTTTCATGCATTTCTGGTAAACATTAATCATATTAAGCATACATGCATTTCTGGTAAACATTAATCATAGTCAAAAGCATACATACATTCAAACACAACCAATGGACGTTTCGCTTATGTAAAATAGGGTAAAAGTAAATCTGGATTCAAAAGATGAAATTTATTTATATCAAAAGTGACCCATACACGGGTAAGTTTGTACAAGGAGACATAAACCCTAGTAAGAGGATTTTGTCATAAAGTTTTACAAAAGAGAATCAGCTATGTGGGAAACAATCCTATTGAGTTTCAATTCTACTATTGCCATTCAAGTATCTCATCTTCTGCTGTTGAGACGGAAACGATTGGATTGAGCTTTATCTGTTCGAGCTTGAGTCAGTAGTACAACTGGTTGCAGTTTCATGGGTGATCCAAACGAGACATAGTCATACGCTTTAATCCCTAACATTTGCCTGGATTGCCCTTTCAGGTTTTCAATCCACCGGGATACCCTTTTTTGCCCAAGCCGCCTTTTCAGGTTTTCGACTTGCCGGGTGTACATCTTCTTATATATATCCCTAATTTTTGCCCAAACCCTTTTGGTTTGCCGGGATGCCCTTATTTTTGCCTAGGCCTGTCAACCTAGCGGGTCTCTTTTTATGCGTAGTATTTTTTAACTATGTCTGCGTTTACAGGCTGTGGGAAGTCCTCACCATCCATTGTAGTCAGTATCATGGCACCTCCTGAGAACACTGTCTTGACTACAAATGGTCCTTCATATGTTGGAGTCCACTTGCCCCTAGGATCACCCTGTGGTAATATGATACGCTTGATTACCAAGTCACCAGCCTGATATACCTTTGGCTTAACCTTCTTATTAAAAGCTTTGATCATTCGCTTCTGGTACATCTAGCCATGACAAACTGCTGCTAACCTCTTCTCATCAACCAAATTTATCTGGTCCAGTCGAGTCTGAATCCACTCATCTTCATCCAAGCCTGCATCCTTCATAATTCTCAAGGAGGGAATCTGAACTTCAATGGGGCAGAACTGCTTCCATACCATAGACTAAAGAGAATGGGGTTGCCCCTGTTGAAGTACGTATTGTGGTACGATAACCATGAAGAGCAAATGGTAACATCTCATGCCAATCCTTATAAGTAACAGTCATTTTCTGTACAATCTTCTTAATGTTCTTATTAGCAGCTTCAACTGCCCCATTCATCTTTGGACGATACGGAGAAGAGTTGTGATGCTTAATCTTGAACTGCGTGCAGAGATCAGTAATCATAGTGTTGTTCAGATTAGAGCCATTGTCAGTGATAATCCTTTCGGGGATGCCATACCTACATATGAGATTATTCTTAATGAATCGAGCCACCACATTCTTAGTAACAGATGAAAATGAAGCTGCCTCCACCCACTTCGTGAAGTAATCAATAGCAACCAGGATGAAACGATGCCCATTAGAAGCAGTAGGCTTGATCTCACCAATCATATCAATGCCCCACATGGCAAAAGGCCAAGGAGCAGTCAACACGTTCAAAGGTGATGGAGGTACATGGACTTTATCAGCATAAATTTGACATTTGTGACACGTTCTGGAGTGTTGGTAGCAATCAGCTTCCATGGTAGACCAATAGTAACCTGCTCTCAAAATCTTCTTTGCCATAGTATGACCACTAGAATGAGTGCCAAAGGTCCCATCATGCATATCTTCCATAATCTCAGTTGCTTCCTTCTTATCCACACAACGAAGCATAGTTGAATCATGATTGCGCTTGTACAGAATCCCATTACTCAAAAAGAACTTAGCAGAGAACCTCCTCAGAAACTTCCTATCTTTGACAGATGCCCCTTCAGGAAACTCCTGAGCTTCAAGATATCTTTTCACTTCATAGAACCAAGGCTTCTCCTCTGCCCCTTCAGTGTCAATCTCATTGCAGTATGCAGGCTTCTCAAATCTATCAATAGTAATCTTGGGAGCTTCATCATCCCAACTGATTTCAAACATGGATGCCATGGTGGCTAATGCATCTGCCAACTGATTCTCTCTCCGTGGAATATGTCCAAAAGTAATCTCTTTGAAATGCGGGATCAAAGACAACACATGCTCTCTGTAAGGAATGAGATTATCATGCTTGGTATCCCAATCTCCTTTGATCTGACTAACTACCAAGGCTGAATCTCCATACACATCAAGGAACTGAATCTTCATATCAATAGCAACTTTAATACCCAGGATACATGCCTCATACTCAGCCATGTTATTGGTACAATAGAAACAAAGTCTGGCAGTAATCGGGGTATGACAACCTTCAGGGGAACTAATCACAACACCAACACCGTTACCAAGTGCATTGGAAGCACCATCAAAAACCATAGTCCATCGGGATCCTTGTTCAGGTCCGTCATATTGTCCAGGTTCTTTGGTAATAATCATAATGTCTTCATCAGGGAACTCAAAACTCATTGACTGGTAATCATCCACTGCTTGATGAGCCAAATGATCAGCCACAACACTTCCCTTAATGGCCTTCTGAGTAGTATACTGTATATCATATTCTGTCAAGATCATTTGCCATCTTGCAATTCTTCCGGAGAGAGCAGGTTTCTCAAATATGTACTTGATTGGATCCATCTTCGAAATCAACAAGGTAGTATGGGTCAACATATACTGTCTTAGTCGGCGAGCAGCCCATGCCAAAGCGCAGCAAGTTTTCTCGAGCAGTGAGTATCTTGTTTCACAGTCGGTAAACTTTTTGCTAAGGTAGTATATTGCCTGCTCTTTTCGACCAGACTCGTCATGTTGCCCCAACACACACCCCATTGAGTTGTCTAACACTGTTAAGTACATAATCAAGGGTCTTCCATCAACTGGTGGCATCAAAATTGGAGGTTCTAGCAGATATCTCTTGATTTCATCAAAGGCAGTCTGGCACTCATCATTCCATTCCATCACCTGATCTTTCTTCAACAACTTGAAGATTGGCTCACAGATGGTAGTTAACTGGGAAATAAATCTTGCAATGTAGTTCAACCATCCCAAGAAACCTCTAACCTCCTTCTCAGTACGGGGAGCTGGCATCTCTCGTATAGCTTTCACTTTTGCAGGATCCACTTCAATACCTTTTCCACTGACAATAAAACCCAGGAGCTTTCCAGATCTAACCCCAAAAGTACACTTGTTTGGGTTCAACCTCAACTTGTATTTCTTCAACCTCTCAAACAATTTATGCAAATGATCAAGATGTTGTTCTTCATTCTGAGATCTGGCTATCATATCATCCACATATACCTCTATCTCATGATGAATCATATCATGAAACAAAGCCACCATAGCACGCTGATATGTTGCCCCTGCATTCTTCAAACCAAATGGCATCACCTTATAGCAAAAAGTGCCCCACTGTGTCACAAATGTTGTCTTCTCCATATCTTCAGGTGCCATCTTGATTTGATTGTAACCAGAGAAACCATCCATAAAAGAGAATACCTTATGCTGAGCAGTGTTGTCTACCAGAATATCAATATGAGGAAGTGGAAAGTCATCTTTGGGGCTAGCCTTGTTCAAATCTCTATAGTCCACACACATACGCACCTTACCATCTTTCTTAGGAACTGGTACCACATTTGCAACCCACTGAGGATAAGAAGTTACTGCTAAGAACCCTGCATTGAACTGTTTCATTACCTCTGCCTTGATCTTTTCTGACATTTCAGGACGCATACGACGAACCTTCTGCTTCTTTGGACGACAATCTTCTTTCACTGGTAAACGGTGAACCACAATGTCTGTATCCAACCCTGGCATATCTTCATAAGACCAAGCAAAGATCTCCACATAGTCACGTAACATCTGAATCAACCTGCTCTTGACACTATCCTCTAAGTCAGCCCCTATCTTGACCTCTTTTCTGTTTTCTTCAGTTCCCAAATTCACAACTTCGACTGGCTCTTCATGTGGCTGTATAGCTTTCTCTTCTTGTTGTAACAATCTAGCAAGCTCTACAGGTATTTCACAATCGTCCTCATTTCCGTCTTCAGTTTGATAGATCGGATTCTCGAAATCATAATTGGCAATAGTAGAACTGTTATCAACAGGATCCAGAGTGGATGAGGATCTGCATTTTAGTGATGTGGGTGTGTGTAAGAACACATAGCTGATAAAACAAAATAAAAGAAAAAGAAAGACAAGGAACACAATATTTACTAAAACGAAACGTCCACTGATTTTATTGAATGAAGTATGCAAATGAAATGACAGCCCGTAACAAGCACACCATTGTGCCCCGGGTAAGGCACATGGCTTGAAAGTTTTATTGTTCAAGAAATTACAAATTTAAAATATAACAACACAGTAATAGTATTTACTCCTGACTAAAGGAGATAGGGATAACATCTTCAGCTTTCCAATTATTGAGTCCAGCACCCACAGTAGGAAAAATCCAAGCATCCAAGTTGTAGTCTTCATCATAGTCTCCCACAGCGTTGATCTGATCTTTCATAACCCCTTGATTGGTGATACGAGCAGCACGAGCACGACGAACAGCCTTCTGGGACTCTGCAGTGAAACCCAAACCAAACTTGTCAGACTTGTATGGGATATCAGGAAGCTGACCCCAAATAGTACAACCACCTTCATCTACTACAGCCCTAGCATCATTGAGGGAGGCCATTGCCATTGTGGGAGGTTTTCTGGTGACCACAGGAACTTTCTTCACAGCAGGAGGAGCTACATAATCATTAACAACCCAGGGAACCACTTCAAATGTCTGACACGGAGTCTCAATGTATTCACCTTCCACTTCCAGATACTTGAAAGTGTTTACATGGCTGACAAAGTATTCTTCCTCTCCATAGACAGTAACAACCTTTCCATTCACCGGATATCTCAACTTTTGGTGCAATGTAGAGGTCACAGCACCTGCCCCATGGATCCAGGGACGACCAAGCAGACAAGAGTATGAAGGACGAATATCCATCACATAAAATGTAGCAGTAAACACCTGAGAGCCAACTTTGATTGGAAGATCAATTTCCCCATGTACTACTCTTCTAGAACCATCAAAAGCCTTCACCATAATATTACTGGGCTTCAGCACAGCATCTTCAGGACTCAGCTTATTCAGGACTTCCTTGGGCAACACATTCAAAGAGGAACCATTGTCTATCAGCACATGTGACAGGGTAGTACCCCTGCATTCAATTGAAATATGCAAGGCCCTGTTATGATCCCTCTTGGCAGGGGTCAAATCAGCATCAGAAAATCCTAACCCATTATCATAGGTCAGGTGGGCAACACAATTCTCAAACTGGTCAACAGAAATGGCATTGGGCACATGAGCAGACTTCAGAAACTTGATCAAGGACTTGGCATGAGCCTCAGAACACAGCAACAAGGACAACATAGAAATCTTTGAGGGAGTATGCCCCAATTGATCAACAATGTCATAATCACTCTTGCGAATGATTTTCAATACTTCTTCCATCTGCTTAGAGAGATCATCAGCAGCTGGCACATCAGTAGACACAGGCTCAATAACAGGACCTTTGCCCCGAGCATCAGTGGTGGAAGTAGCAGCAGGAGTAACTGCATTCTTGGAAGCAACTGGAGGAGAGAAGACTCTTCCACTACGAGTGATCTTGCTAGATCCAGCAATATTATCAATGTTAGCAGGCACATCAGCTAAGGGTTCCTGCTTAACACCATGGATGTAAACATCAGACCCATAGTGCCAAGGCACAGCTTTATCAGATGTATAAGGAATAGGACCAGGAGTAGTAATGACCACAGGAGCTACTCTGGCTTCAGCAACAACTTTCACGGGACCTTCAGCAGTAATTTTGATTGGACCCTGATGAGTGATTTTAATGGGACCCTTTGAAGTGATTCTTATTGGTACTTTGTCAACCATGTCAACCTCTTCAATCTTCTTACCCCGAGTCAGATGATCCACCATACTTTCTACAGATGACGGAGTCTTCTCAAACACTATAGTATACTTATCCATGAGACGTTGAATGCCATCTCTCAAAATGAAGCAACTATCCGGCTTATAGGTACAATACAGACAATCTTCACGACAACCTGGAAAGATCCCAGCTTGTACTAACCTCTTTTTGATAACAGACAAGGGTGTGTTCAACTCCATTACTGAATAGACATGTAGGTCTTCATCAATGGCATTGACAGTCTTCTCGTGATTTGGCATTGGAGCTGTAATCACATTTGGAGTACTCGGAGGATCAAACTCAATTTCTCCAGCATCAATCATATCTTGAATTTTGTTCTTCAAGATCCAGCAGTTATTAGTATCATGACCTGGACAGTTTGAATGATATGCACATCGTGCATTGGGATTGTACCTGGGAGAGGTAACATTGGGATTCTGAGGAGCCTCTTTCAAAGTAATGAGTTCAGCCTTCAACAAATGTTGCAATGCCTGAGCCATTGACATGTTGATCTTCGTGAACTGTCTTCTAGCCCTCTGTTGGTTGCCCTGAGGCTGCTCTGTTGTTGCAGGAGTTGGATTTGAAATATGAACTGCACTAACAGACTGATGCCTTCTGTTACGATCAGGTTGACCATAAACAACATTAGATTCTTTCTTCCCTGTGGGAGGCTTCTTTGCAGCACCTGATGAGGAAGTACCCACTTGGATCTTGCCATTCTTTATACCATTCTCTACTCGCTCTCCTGTCATGATCAACTCAGTGAAACCAGATGATGAGCTTCCAATGAGATGACTGTAAAACGGACCATTCAGCGTACACATGAACATATCAACTAATTCCCTGTCAGTCAAAGGGGGTTAAACTCTTCCAGCTAAATCTCTCCACTTCTGAGCATACTCCTTAAAACTTTCTTTGGCACCCATGGACATGCTTTGAAGCTGCATGCGAGTGGGGGCTAAGTCAGCATTGTATTGATACTGCTTATAGAAAGCTTCAGCAAGATCATTCCAGTCTCTGATGTTGACACTCTCCAACTGATAATACCACTCCAACTGAGCTCCAGATAAGCTCTCTTGAAAAAAGTGGATCCACAACTTCTTGTCAGCAGTGTGGGGTTGAATTCTTCTGACATAAGACCTCAGATGCAGCTTGGGACAAGAGACCCCATCATAGACAACAAAAGTAGGAACCTTGAAACCCACAGGTATGACCACCCCAGATATCAAGCTCAAATCCTCAAAATCCAGCCCAGATGACTTCTGTAACTCCATAGCATCCATTCTATCCACCAGCATCTTGAATTTGTCTTCATTAGGCTCATGGTAGTAGTTTGCCTCAGAATCAGAGTCCCCCATTGTATGGTGGAGACTGCCTACCTCTTGCTCAGATTCTTCAGATTCATAGTCTTCAGCTGGTTCTTTGGTCTTGGCAAGACCTTTGAACCTTCTTCCCATGTTGATCAAACCAGCAGACCTTCTAGTCTTCTTAGTCTTCTTGGCCAGCAGTTCCTTCAATTCATCCTGCCCCTTGGACAGGTTCAAGATCAGCTCTTGGAACTGTGCATTTTGTGTCTGAAGATCCTTAACTGATTGTTCAAGAGCCATTGCTGAAATAAACAGCGAGAAGATGAGAAACCTGTGCACAAATATAAACCTGTGATGCAATGAAATGGAATGTAAATGCGTATGCAATGTTTTCAAGGACCGCAGGATTTAAATTTGCTTAAACAAACACGAAAGTAAACTTTTATTAGTAATAACTTTGTTTTGCCTTTTAGGCTTACAAAAAATGAAATGAAATAAGTACAAAAGGTGGGGTTTTAAGTCTCCCATGGACGCTTCCTCTTTGTGTTGAGGTATGAGTTGAGGTTTCGTTCCTCGTGAAGTTGCTTTGTTAGCTCTAGGACTCTTTCTTGGCTTGCTTTGTAATGAGCCTCGAAAGTATCCCTTTGCTCCTTCAGTTGGATCCATGATCTCTGCAAGTCTTCCGTATCAGTAGGCATGTCTGGGTGAAGGATGGTATAAGCTGTGTCTCCTTCAGCAACAGGTTCCATGGTAACTGGTAGGACGGCAGGATATGGCATCATGAGAGTCTGAGCACGAGATCGCACCCATCTGAGATAAGCTTCCATAGGAATAGTGTACTTGGGCTCCAGTGTCTTGCTGTCAACCCTGTTTACTTTTCCCCAAGCTCGTATGAATCTCTGACGGTAACCTTGAAGATCGTTGTCGTAGTCAAATACAATGCCCTGAATCAACATGTCATGTGGACCATCTCTTCGAGCGTAACCAAACTGTCGTAAAGCTAGAGAGGGGTTGTAGGTGATGCCTCCCCTTATGCCTAGAAGTGGCACATTAGGAAACTCCCCACAACGGTCAATGATGGTGACATTCTCCATAGATCTGGAGCACCAATGGATGTCTGAGTGAGAAAGTGACATGATCCTCTTGGACCATCTGAACCCTTGCTCATTCTTCATAACTGAGCGAGGAAGGTGAGAAATAAACCACCTAGAAAGTAAAGGTATGCAGCACATCAAAGTTCCTCTTGCCCTTGTAGTACGGGTGTGAAGAGAATGTAAGATGTCTCCAAGCAATGTAGGCACTGGATTGTGACTCAGGAATATATTGATGGCATGAACGTCTATGAACTGATCTGGATTGGGGAACAATACTAAGCCATAAATCAGCAAGGCTAAGATCTCCTCAAAAGCATCGTAGCTCATGGCCTTCAAGAACATTTGAGCTTTATCCATTAATACCTTGGCAAGAATACCCTTAACTCCGCTTCTCGTTTCTAGAACAATGTCTGACTTCTTCAGATGTAGAGCTGTAGCAATAACCTCTGGTTTAAGCTCCTTCTCTAAGCCTGTGAAGGGTCTTTGATCAAGAATAGGTATACCCAGAAGTTTAGAGAACTCTTCCATTGTAGGAACCAGCTGATAGTCAGGGAATGTGAAGCAATGGTGCTTAGGGTCAAAGAACTGAAACAGGACACTCATCATGTCTTCATTGAACCCTGAAGTGACTAGGTCCAGTAGGTGACCATGTCTCGTGATGAACTGGGAGTGATCAGACACTTGAGAAACCAACTCTTTAAGCTTGGGAGGTATCCCCACAAAGTTGATCCTGATGGTGTTTCTACGAGCAGAAGCCATGACCTACAACAAAGAACAAAGATAAATCCCTTGGTCCTTGAAATGGTTAGTGAAAATGCTATGCTCATGATGCATGATGATGTCATGATGTTATGCTCAATCAAAAACATGTGGCACACACAAACAAGTCACACCATAGCCCTAGGTTTAAAGGCTTGCATGAGGTTCAAAGATAAGTACCCTCCCCTGAAGTTAGATGGTTCATCCTGTCCTACAAAAGTAACCAAGTTCTAAGGGATCTCAATATCATTGATCCTTCACAAGGGTGGTTGATCAGAAGGCAACTTACTTGCCAACCAAAACCCTCCAAGTTTAAGATCTCAATGAGCGTAGTATCGAGTGTCAACCAACTTCAGTCTGCACCAAAGCCGGTTACCTCACTACTTTCTAGAGGCCAAGATGAGTTAACTAGGGTTCTAAAAGTTAGTTAGTGCATTGACAACATATGGCAGCCTCATATTATCCTCAACTTGACTTAAGGAACATAAGCACCAACCAAGAAGTCGCACTAACTATGGCCACCAGATCAACCGTATCGATATACGTCGTACAGTTTCCTTGGTCTATTGCCATTTACCTAAGGTACACTAGATCCGGGTTAGGACCTTTCACACATAAGAGCACCCCAACAAGATAATTTAAAGCAAACAAGGCAAACAATTTAAAGTGATCTAATTCCTAAGGGTACCCCTCTTTAATATTAAATCCCCAGCAGAGTCGCCAGTTCTGTAACACGGTGGGAGAACTGACTTTAGTAATGTTGCGGATAGCAAGAGTCGCCACCGACTTTTATTTTATCCAAAGGAAAGGGTATAAAAGAACAGGAAAGACCTTAAGAGATATTTTTGGGTCCGGGGGGTAGGTTATGTAAAGGGAAGGTGTTAGCACCCTTTACATCCATGGTTATCCATGGGCTCTTAGTTACTTAGCTCACTTTTGAATTGTTTTTGAAAGTGTAGTGTGTGAATAGAAAATTTTTCATAATAGTTGATAATGATCCATGTACGGATGCGTAAAAACTTGTTTTTTTGAAAATTTGTTTGAAATTGTGGAAAGTTTGAAAAGTTTTGAATGAAGTGAGCAAGTACATAAGAGGAACCTACCCTAAAGTTTAAGTCTTTCTTGTTCTTTATCCTTTAATTGGTAAGACTATCCCTACTATTGAGGAGTAGGTAGTCATTACCTTGGATGTAAGGGACATGTGAGGGACATCTGTTTTTATGAAGGCAACTGTGGGGTGTATTAAGCATTTTAGGAGGGACTATCATCATTATTCGAAAAGGGACTTGATCTTTAAAGGCAACCATTAGGGACTTGATGATTTTTTCTTTTGAGGGACTTGCTTTATACACCCCACTTGACCTTATTAGTAGGCAACATTGAGGGATAGCCTTAGAAATGTGAGATGGCGATTAGAAATCGACTTACGTGTGTGAGTGTTCAATATTATTTATCTTTAATTAAAATGAGCTAAATTTATTTTTAATAGAATACATGTTTTGCACTCCCTAAATTACTAACCATAGCAACAATTAAATATTACAAAATTTACATCCGGGAGCATTTACAAAATTATAATAATAAGCAAAATAAATAGCAAAATATAAATAATAAGCAAAAATAATAAATTAGCAATAAATAATAATGGGTTAGTAGTAATAAGAATTAGAAAATAGGGTTAGTAAAAATAAAATAACTAAATTTAATGAAATAATAATAATTAGAAAAAATAAACAAGGTTAGAGAAATAATAATAAAAATATAAGATAATAATAAACAAAAATAATAAATAATAATATGGTTAGTAACAATAATTAAATAAATAAAATTAGCCAAAATAAAAGATTAACAATTTTTTAATGTAGGCAATTATATTTACAAATTATTAAATTATTTTTAAATGTATTATAATCATAAAATTTAATTATTATAAGTTAAATTATTTCTAAACATTTATTAACAATTAAAGAAATATTTACACATTATATGAAGAAAGTAAATTTTAAATATCATATTCATAAAAATTGATCATGTTTACAAAATTTAATTTCTACCAATTATTATATTTACAAAAAATTATACTAAATAAATATATATTATAATTATGTAAAGAATTTAGAAAGTAAAAATAATTTAGAAAATAAAATTGGGTTTTCACACAATTAGGGTTTTGGAAATTAAGGTTTTGGAAATTAGGGTTTGTTTTAGAAAATATTTTTTAGGGTTTATAATATAAGATTATTTTAATTATTATAATTTATTTACATGATTATAAAAATAATTTTCAGAAAAAAGAAATATAGAATTTGAATTATATTGAACATATATCTACAACATTATTTTAATTATATTTATATACATATGATTTTAATAATTAAACAAAATAGAAAAAATAGAAAAAATTGCAAAAAAGAGAGAAACTTACCTGGTTAGGATTTGATCCCATGACATCCTTCCTGCCAACAACAACAACAACCACCAGGCTACCACACGCACAAGCAAGAGATGAGAGAGTGAGATTGGTTTTGTGTCTTGCTTTGAGAAATCCAGAAAATAATGAAAAAAACAAAAGGCCTGGGGTGGAGTTGAACCCAGGACCTCATAGCTATACACACGCGCACGTTACCACCCGGCTGGAAGAGCCCACCTGATAATTAAACAACCACAAATAATAATATATGAAGAGTGCAATTTAAATGAGAAAATGTCAAAAACATTGGCTGGGAGCAGGATTCGAACTCATGCCATCAAGTCATACACGCACTCCTCCTACCACTGGACCAAACCTGCTTTGGTGATTAAACAGGGAAACAATTTAATAAAATATTATGAATGATTTTCAAATTTCCAGCAGCGCTCCAAAGCCTTCATCTTCAACCTCCTGCCCTTCGATTTTAGCTGCGAAATTCTCTATGAATTTTCCTGCGAAAATAAACTTCCAGCAAAACCTACAAAAACCAAAGGCCAACAAAACCATACAATTTTACAAAATCAAACACAGCAACATGATCCAAACATTCATGCGATTCATCCTGTGTTTTTAGAATCCATTTATGTTCTTTGAATCAAAAATCCCTAAACCTAGGTCCAAACCCTAATAATGGTGTTTCATGAATCAGCCACGGTTTCTTTGATTTTCCTGCCCAGAAACATTCCATATCACATAACAAACAACATTAGCCAAGCAAAATCCATTTATTTGCAGTGAATTGATGTAATCGAAAAAAAGAAAAGTAAGAACAAGAATGGCTCAGGTTGAACAATAGGGCATGTATAAGATGAATGTGAGTGATGGTTTAGCTTCAATGATGTCCAAAGAACATCTCTATGTTCTTATTTTACCTTTTAGTGCCCTGGATTGAAGAATCCGAATATGAACTTTTGATGAATTTTTGAGGTTTTGAACTTACACTATGAGGCTGCAAAATCGTGAATGAGGGCTAGGGTTGTGATCAGCACTTATATGTGAATCATTTAGGTCAGAAAAATTCATTGGTTGTATGGAAGTTTTGATATTTGGAGATTGAAAAAGATTAGGCTTTGAAATTCAAATATTTGCTCATGAAAGCTTACTATTTTTGTACCAATCTCATGATTTCCTTCTTTTTTAATTCCAATCAATATTTAAAATATTCTAGAAACCAAATCTCCTTTTAATAATATATTTTCATATTTTATATTTATTTAAAATGATTTTTATGAATTAAATCAAAAATAAATAAAAATAAAATAATAAAAATTCTGAATTTTGGTTATTTGGGTCGTGCATGATGATATGATATGGATTGGATCACAATTTAGCAAGCCCATTTGGAAAGAATTGGTTCTAGACCCCCATTTTCATCATAAACCATCACAAAATTTCCCAACTTTGCAAGGGCATATCTCCCTCAATTTTAAAGGTATGAGGGTGTTCTTGGACATTTTGGAAAGCTTGAAGAGTCCTCTAAACAACCCCATTGGTTTCAGGTCCATATCATTTACCAATCTCAAGTTATGCCCTTTTGAAGTTGTTGACGTTTTGTTGACTTTTGAAATGACCTATAATGTCTTAGCTCATATCTTCCAAATGAAGCATTTTTGGGCTTAACTTGCAAGATCAAAGTTGTAGAGAATTCAATTTCCTTAAAAATGAGATTTGGATGGAGACTTGGTGATGAAGTATGTGAAAGTTATGGCTGGTCAAAGTTCAGTTGACTTTTACTAAGGAAACCCTAATTTAGAAACTCCTGATTATTGATGATCTGGAATCTCCTTGATGAATCATGATCAACCCTTGATCAAATGATGAATTTTACTTCATATACTTGATGTTGGCAAAAAATCATGAAGTTTGACTTTGGTTTGACCACAGTTGACCTCAGTTTGACTTTCTGACTGCATTGACTGATTTTGACTTATCTGATCATCTGACTGAGCAAACTTTTGAGAAAAGTCTTGAAACTTGTCATGGGGGTTCTTATATACATATAAGATGTTATGAAGCTCACTTGAGGTATTGGAAGTCCATTTAGCCTGATTAAAGTCAAAACCCTAGTTTTGGATGCACTGTTTAGGAGGTGCATTGTTTGAGGGAATTGTCAATTCTTTTGACCAATTGTGAACTTTGTGAACCTTGTGAACCATCCTAAAATGTCTTGTGAACCTCATGGGAGGTATTTTGAAGCTTGTGAACCTTGTGAACCTCATAAAGTAGCTTGTAGACTTCATGAACCTCAGGAAAGCTTTGTAATCATTGTGAATCTTGTGAACCTTGTGAACCTTCAAGAAGTAACTTGTAGACTTCATGAACCTCATGAAAGGTCTTGTAAATGTTGAGAAGCTTGTGAACCTTGTGAACCTTCAAGAAGTAACTTGTAGACTTCATGAACCTCATGAAAGGTTTGGTAAGCATTGTGGAACTTGTGAACCTTGTGAACCTTCAAGAAGTAACTTGTAGACTTCATGAACCTCATGAAAGGTTATGGAAATGTTGAGAAACTTGTGAACCTTGTGAACCTTCTTAGAACACAAAGTCTTGTATTGTGAGGGCAAATTTTGGGGTGCAACAATAAGATGACATGGAGATTCCAGATACAGCAGATGCTTCATTAACATTTAAGGCCTCAAATCCTTGACTCATCGTTTCATGGATCTCCCCATCCATCTCAATATACTTATAAGTAGCCAGATGGCTAACAAATATATCCTCCTCCCCACAGATAGTAACGACTTGGCCTTCCCACTCAAATTTTAACTTCTGGTGAAGGGTAGACGTTACTGCGCCAGCGGCATGAATCCACGGTCTACCCAACAAACAGCTGTAGGCGGGCTGAATGTCCATCACGTAGAAGGTCGTTTTAAAAGTTTGTGGGCCAATCGTTACAGGCAGCTCAATTTCTCCCAGAACCGATCTCTTAGAACCATCAAAGGCTCTTACTACCAGGTTACTGGGACGCAATGCTAATCCTTCATACTCTAGCTTCACCAGGGCATTTTTCGGTAAGACATTAAGGGATGACCCTGTGTCTACCAACACATGGGAAAGGACTGCACCTTTACATTCCATGGTGATGTGCAAGGCCTTGTTATGGTTGCGGCCTTCCGTTGTCAAGTCAGTATTGGTGAACCCTAGCCCATTGCTAGCAGTAACATTTCCAACCACGGTTTCCAACTGATTGACAGTGATCTCTTCAGGCACGTAAGCTGCGTGCAAGACTTTGAGTAGTGCATTCCGATGGGCTTCGGAGCACATAAGCAATGATAGTATAGAGATCTTGGATGGCGTCTGGTGAAGCTGATCCACTATTTTGTAATCACTCTTTTTGATGATTCTCATGAACTCATCAACTTCTTGATCGAATGGTGTTTTCAAAGCTTCCTTAACGGCTTGATCTTCCTGCACCGGGCTCTTTCCTTTTGCCTTGGCAGCAGCTTCTGCTTCGGCAGTGGGTCTTTGAATTTGTGGAGCAAAGAGACGTCCGCTTCGAGTGAAGCCTCCGCCTCCTCCCACATTGTCTATTTGTGGTGCAGGTGTTGATGGTTCAAGAGTGATTTTCTTTCCTTCGCAGTATACGTCAGAGCCGTAATGCCAAGGGATGGCTTTACTGCTTTCATAAGGTACTGGTCCAGGTACTGTGACAGTGACTGGACTGATGACAGCTGCAGAAGGGACCGTGATAGTTTGTGGATCATAATAAATTGTGACTGGTGCTCTGATGGGAGCAGCACTTTCCGAGTTGTAGGCAGAGTTGTTTTCTGGATCATAATAGATTGTAACTGTTGAGACGTCTTCAGAGTTTGTTGCTGGTGTTGTAGGAGACATTGTTGGAAGGATGGGCGTTGTTGTTGTAGGAGTTTCAAAATGAAGTGGTGCTGGAGTTGTTTAGGGAACACTTGTTGATATCTGGTCAGTTGAAATGACAGATGAAGTGCTTGTTGATGAAGCCGAAGAATTGTCAGGAACAATGGTTGCTGCAGTTGTAGGAGATACCGGAATTGTTGCTGATGAGATTGCTGGATTTGTTGGAAATGATGTGGTGATTTGAAGTTGGACACTCTGAATGAGACCATCTATGCCATTCCTCAGGTTATCGCACCCATTTACTGAAATATTGCAGTAAGCACAACCTAACTCACACCCCGGGAACATTTGACATTCGAGGAGCTGAGCCTTAATCTCTACCAACGGTGTCCGAATCTGACCCACACTGGTTATTAAATAAGACGGCTTGTCTTCTTCAATAGCGTTGATTCTGGGACCTCCGTGGTGTGGCATAGGATTTTTTGTTGACATTGGGTGGTGGTGCGAAATTCAGGGCCTTAGAGTCTACCAGGTCTTGTACCTTCATGTGCAAGGCTCTGCACTTTTCTGTACTATGGCCAGGTGCATTTGAATGAAAAGCACATCTGGCGTTGGAGTCATAATTCCTGGGTAGATTGTTGGGATCTGGAGGCGCCAATGTCCTTAGCTCAACTAGGTTGAGTTTCAGGAGTTGTGGCAGCAATGTAGCATATGGCATAGGGATCGGATCGATCACCCTGTTGGCTTGAGATGGCCTCTGCTGGAATGGCATTTGCTGGTTATTGTTGTTGGTGTTGCTGTTGTTGTAGTTTCTCGGAGGATACTGAGCTTGTTGATGGTACTGAGGTTGTTGCTGATAGTTTTGCTGCGGAGGTTGATAGGCTGGTTGTGGATGAGCTGGAGCGGGAATGGTGACTGCTGCCACAGATCTATGAACATATTGGGGCCTGCCCCTGTTGGTGTGGATGGCATTGGTCTCACCAGTCCTTCTTGGGCCCGCAAAAGGCTTTCTTGCATTACTGGATGAGCTTGCACCGTTGTCTGAGATCTTACCCATCTTCAATAGGCTTTCAATTCTCTCTCCGGCTATGACTACATCTGCAAAGCTGGTAGATGAGAAAGCAGCTAGCCTATCAATGTAAGTCCCCTGAAGGGTGTTCATGAACATATCAGCCATCTCCCTTTCTGACATAGGTGGCTGGACAGCAGCAGCAAGCTGTCTCCATCTTTGAGCATACTCTCGGAAGCTCTCTCTAGATGACTGTGACATTCCCATTAGGAGGGTCCTGTTGGGTGCCATATCCAGATTATACTGATACTGTCTGATGAAGGCCTCTGCCAGGTCCTTCCAGCATCTAATAGTTGCTCTTGTCAGATGGGAATACCATTCTCTCGAAGCTCCAGTCAAGCTATCCTCAAAATAGAACATCCACAGCTTCTCGTCCATGGTATAGGCCTTTAGCCTCCCGAGAAAAGATTGTAGATGGGTCCGGGGACAGGAAGTCCCATTATACTTCTCAAAGCAGGGTGGTTTAAACTTGTGGGGAATCCTGACCCCATCTACCAAGCCCATATCCATAACATCAAAACCCAAAGAGTTTTGAGACTCTAAGGATCTCAATTTCTCAGCTATCTCATCCAGCCTTCTATCATAGGCCTCCTCCCCGGCTCCCATCACTGTGAACTGGTCTTCCTGGGGGTCTTCTTGCAGTACCCTCCCTGATGTGGTAGTCCCTTGTATATTGACAGGGATGTTGGCCTCTGGATGGAGGTGGGGTCCAAAGACTGGGGGATTGACATGAGGTTGGACTCTTTCATTGTTGCTAGTCCCAGCAGTCCCTGGCTGATGATCTTCCTGATTTCTCCCTTCCACCAGTGCTCTGAGCCTCTCCTGGCTTTGAGCCATGTTGTTCATTACCTCCATAAACTGTGTCATTTGGTTCCTCATTTCCAACCTCTCGTTGGTCATTTGGTTCCTGACCTCTGTAAGGTCCTGCTGCATCTGATCCATCTGTATGCCCGGAAGGTTACTGCGGGTGGGGTACCTGTGTGGTCGGTTGAGGGGAAATACCCGGCGTCGAGCAATAGTTCCTGAACATCACAACAGAGTTAGCAACAATAAAACAAACACCTACAAAACAAACAAAGGGTTAGCATGCAATGCAGTATGCTTATTTGTTTTCATAGTATCCGGCTTGGCATTCAGTTTTGACCCTTTCAGACCCTTGAAGATGCTGTTGATGTTGCTTTCGAAGTAAACTAGGATGGAACAAACTAATACATATATTACAAAAGGCCAATGGTACACAGTTTGTTTACAAATACAAGCCCTCTGAGGGGTCAAAATACATTACAAGAAAATAAAAGTACATGGAATGAAAGCAACAACAAGCAAATGGTCAAACACCAAGACCAAACTCATCCTCCCGAACTTCCTTGAGAAGTGCTTCGGTCACAGGATCAGCCGGACGCTCCGTGAGGTTCCTGATAAGGAGGTTCCGGGTAGTAACAGCTGCAGTTAGCTTCTTGTGTTGACTTTGGTCCTTTGACCTCTTCACTCCAGCTCTGATCTTCAGCTCTGATATCTCCCTCTGGGCTGCTGCCAGGGCTTCCTGTTGCTCTTTCGCACTAGCTTCCAGTTGCTCTATCTTGTCTTGGACCCTCTTGTCCTCCAGAGTACGAGCCTCGGTGATCCTGACCCACCTAGCCTGACTCTCCTTCAGATACAAGTCTGTCCTGGCTTTATGGAATTGGGCTTCCTTGCAAGCATTCTTCAGGATTTGTTCTCCAGCCCTAGATTTCTTAATGTAATCCTCAGACTTCTCAATCCTAGCCAAGTGCTTCATCTTCAACTTTTCTAACCTCTCAATATCCAACCTACCATCACTCCTCTCCCAGAGGGTCTTCTGTAGAGCTTGAGTCAGCTTCTCATTTCTCTCTTTCAACTTCTCAAACTCCTCTAAGCTGACAGTTGCTGGAGGTGGTGTTGTGGAAGGCCCAGGCATATCTTCTATAGTAAAGGGCATCCCAGAGAATTAAGCCCTGGCATGGGACCAATCATAGTATTGTGCTGATGCCACATTGTTACACTTCCCCAGGATGGTTACCCCCTTAGTCTGCACATTGTCCCAGGCCCAGGCTGCCTGCCTAACAATAGCCAGATTAGGCTTGTTCTCACAATAAAGAGTCTCAACCAAGTCTTGTGCCTTAGGAGTGTGGACCAGCGCATAGCCCAGTTGTCTTTTGAACAGCAGAGGGTTGTAATTAATACTACCCTTAACTCCTATCAGGGGCACATTGGGAAAATGCCCACAGCTGGTGATGATATCCCTGCCTTTTGTGCTTTGGGTGCACCACCTGATATCAGCCGAAGTTAGAGTAGTAAGTCTTCCAGCCCAGTTTCTCTGCTGATGAGGATTCAAAAATGCATCTGTCTTGGGTAGATGCCTGAGAAGCCAAGTATGGAACAAAGGAGCATAGCACCTCACTAATCTTCCCCTCTGCTTTTCATTCCTCTGATGCACTGAATAGTAGAGATCCCCCAATAAAGTTGGCACTGGGTTCCTTAGAATGAACAGATGGATTGCATTCTTACTAATGAATCGAGGCTCATCTGCAAATAATACAATCCCATATATGCTCAAGGCCAATAAAGCACAGACTGCTTTCCACTCTCCTAAAGAAGCTTTCAGGGTAGCTTGAGAGATCAAGAAATCCAGATGCAGGCCAGGGATTCCAGCCTTAGAAGTCATATGCTGCCCAATCAGGACTGGTTCCAGATGCAATGCCTTTGCTACCTCTTCATTACCAGGAAAGACCATCTCAGGGTTGAAAGGGACTCCACCCCTGATAGGTATACCAACTAATGATGAGTATTCTTCCAATAAGGGGCCCAGCTGAAAGTCCTGAAAAGTGAAACATCTTAGTGGGGGATCATAAAACTGAAGGCAAGTGTGGATCAGGCTTCTCTGTGAGGGGTCCAGATCCATAACCATATCAAGTATATCTCCATGGTGTTCCCTGAACAGTGGTATATGGTCTGGAGTGATCAGGGTCTGAATCCTCCTGATGTCAGCTAACTCTGGCTGGAAGAAGTGGTAGGTGATGTTGCTCTTTTTAGGTGCCATGATGTTGAGACTGAGTAGAGACAAGTGCTGGTGATGATACTGAAGAATGGGCCACTGATTGGCTGGTGCAGGTGACTGAAGTAGATAGCTGATAGCTGAAGCAGGTGCTGATGAAGATAGGTCAATACTGAAGATGGGGTCAAAACCAAAACCAAATGAAGATGGATACCCTAAAACACAAATAAGCAAATGTCAATATGATGCGATGATTATGTATGCAAATGATATGCAAGGGTTTGTGACTGAGCTGGATCTGATCAAATGCTCTGATATAAGTCCATGTGTGTAAGAAATCCAGATGGAGGTCTATAAGTCCAGTAACCAAGGTGGGGGGCTCAAATAAAGAGCCACATGTCCAGGGCTTAGAATCACAAGAACTGTCCCAACATGGAGTATTCTTAACCAAATCAAAGTAACAGGGTATTCTGAGGTCAAGGTACCTGCAAACCTGTAAACAGCCCAACCCCCTCACAGGTGGTGTTCTAAAACAAGGATCCTCAGACTTGGATCAGTTATGAGAAGTGTAAACACTTCTAACCCGGAGGTACAGTGTTTACAATAACCATAAAAGTTCCTCCTCTAATTCACCTCAGTTTCTGAAGGTCAATACTAAAAGGTCATCCAGACTTAGCAGGCTTCCCAGATAGCCCTAGTACTGCAGGAAATCTGCAACACAGAGTTCTCAAGAAGAAACCCATATCTGAACCGTGTTTCATATTCCCGCACCAGACCGAGATGGAATGGGAAAGAATATGAACCACTCTAGCCTAGGTGTCACTCAGTTCCCAGGTATAGGACCTTAACTCTCAATAGAACCCCACCCACCAAAGCAAAACCAGATCCAGCCAGACAGCATGACAGTATGATATATGTAAAGCTATAAACAAGGCAAGTAAACAACTGTACATAAAGCAGTAAAAAATAAAACAAATATACAATCATAAGTAGCACATAACACCCCAGTAAACACAAATCAATCAAGCGCTAGGAGGAACCCACAAAAAGAACCAGAAGCCCTGGTTACAGTATAAGGGTCCCCAGCAGAGTCGCCAAGCTGTCGCTCCCGATAAATGGGACTGGCCCAGATAAAGGTACAGACGCGAACGGTCGGCGAGAGGGACAATGAGAACACACAGCCGTGAACTCACCGGAGATGAATAGAGTCGCCAGCTAGGCATTTTTATCCCGGAGGAAAGGCAATGCTGCATAGACCTGGAAAGATATGGATAAGACGGTTGCGAACCAGAGAGACTGAGAAAGGGGGTTGGTTACAACCTGGGAAGGTATTAGCACCCAGATTGTCCGCCATACTCGACGGGATCCACGCTTAAAAGATTTGTGTTTTAAAGGGGTAGTGTCAGTGCAATCTGTGTGTAAAATAGCTAGAAAAGAATGTACAGGTGTCAGTGTAAAAAAGGTGAAGTGTGATATATATGCAGTGTCAGTGTAAGGATGAGAGTAAGATGCTCAAGATCATGAGGCTTAAAGAATAATGCTGGAAGGAGGGGGAATATACAGAGACTTTTGTTCGATAACTGTTAAGTTATGCCTACGTATCCTCTCGTGCAATGAGGAAGTCAGAACACCGTAGTTCGACCCAAAGAGACTGAAAGATGAATTGACTTGTGAATTGCCTGCTTGTCTATGCTCAAGTGTATGACCTGTCTGGCTCAGGTGCTAACTGTCTTGCATTAGACGGAAGAAGCAAGTTCTCGTTTGTGAGTGAATGAGATGAGAAAAGAATCCCGGAGGAGACGATTATTGTTTGTTTTTGTGTTTTCAGTCTTTTATTGCTTTTGAAAGTTTGTCATAAGTTAATGAGCTTAAGCCTAAACCAATGGATTTAGTAAACTCATCACATCTTCCCTCTGATTAGGGGTAATGAGAGTACCTTAAGTGTGAAGTCAGATTCTCACACTTAATCACCTTTGATGTAGGATTGAGATCATTAACCTACTTGTGATTATTTGAATGTTTTTGGTGTTTTTGTTTAGTGTTAAGTAATGAGGTTAAGCCATAATCAGGGATTAAACAGACTCATTACACCATCCTAATAGAAGGATAATAGATGAGAATGTTTAAGCTGAGGAATGCTCCTCAACTTAATCCATGATTAGGGATTAAACTCATGACAAAACAAGCCTTTGATTAAGTGGATTTTATTTAATGATATGCTGATGAAATGATTTTTAGGGTTTGTAAGACAACTTGAGGGGGACTTGTCCATTAACACTAGGGTTAGTCCTTCTTAACCAATTAAGGAAGAATTAGAACCCTAATGCAAGGCCTAAGTTACAAGTGTGATGTCTTGATGATTATTAAGTGGATTGATTAAGAGATTTAAACACATTAAGGGTTTAACACTTAGGATTAAAGTTATACACTCCATCCTAATAGAAGGATGCAGGCATAAGCTTAATCTCAAAGCCTTAAAGCCTTTATGGTTTAGTCCCTGATTATGAGATGAGAAGAGAAAACTCAAAGAGACACAAAGGTAAAACTAAATGGGGGACTAATCAAAACCCTAATCATTGTCATGCTTGGTTGTTCCTAAGGTTTGTGAGGTTTGCAAGAAGAATCTTCAATGGAACCACCAGGAAGCAGATGAAAGGATCAAGAGAAGCAAAGCAACTTGCTTCATTCAAGAAGTCAAGTCACTTGAAGAAAGAAAGTGAGAAGAAGAGGAATGAGCAAGCTCAATCTCAAACACAAACAAAAATGCAGCAAGGATGCATGAAAAGAGATGAAGAGAGGTTATGAGAAGTGAAGGCAAATTCACTTCTCAAAGTCACTTACCACCTGAAAGGTTAGAAAAGAAATGCAATGCAATGCAAAATGGGATGAGATGACATGATGAGAAACAAAACCAGAAGCATTTACATGATGTTAATGATGCTATGAGGTGTTACAAACATAAGGCAACACATGGGGATGATCATACAAGCTCATGAATGCAAATGAAGCAAGTTAAGAAGCATGGACATACATGAAAAGTTATGAGATGCATATGGCATACAACATGGCAAATGCAAGGTGCAATGACCAAACATGCTTTCAATATGTCTTATGATGTCAAATGAATCAAATGGATGCTTGAAATGTCATGGCAAGTCATGTTATGCAAGAGAATGCAAGATGGATGCATATGGGAACCCAAATTAGGGTTTATGATTAATACAACAAACAAAAACCAAAACCAGAAGCAAACAACATTATAAAAAATTGAAAATGCACTCAAAGGACCCCTAATCCTATACTAACCCAATGCCCAAAGGAGAGGTTTCAACTCCTAACCAAATTCAAGTTATGATTTTCTTAAGATTTCTAGGGTTTTAGGGTTCCTTAACAAGAAAATTACCAAACAAATGGAAAATGAAATATCAAATCATGTCCATTTAATCTCACAAACTACATGCTAAACACAATGCAATGCAAAAAGAATCAAGGTCCAACTCTTCATGGATAGGCAGAAATGATTTTTGGAACTTTGGATCAAAATAATGCATCAAAAATGATTTTAATTCAATGAAAAATCCTCAAAATGCATCAAGATCAAAAAATAAATTTGGTTTGAAGGTTGGACAAAGTTTCTAAATGTCTTAGAACATTTCATGAATTTTTTGGTGATTTTTAAATACCTAAAAGTATTTTTAATAAATTAATTTTCATTAATCAATTAAAAATAAACTTTTAAATATTTAAAAATACTTTTTTAATGCTAAAAATGAAAATAAAAATATTTTTGTGTTTTAAAAATTAATGAAACTCTTGACAAAAAGTTTCATAATTTTTAAAACATTTTTGCTATTTTAAATAAATTAGGGAAAACAAATGAAATAATATGAAAATTAAATGAATTTTTTACTGAAAAATGGAAAGTAATCAGATCCAACGCGTGAGATTTAAACTGGACAGGGCGGGAGTTGACTGCGCGCGGGTTTGGACGATCCATATTCAAACTCAGCTAATTAATGATTAAAACCCTAATCCCACCGTTAATCACCCTCAGGTGACCGGAACAGTGTTCCGGTCATCTTCTCCGTTCACCCAAAAAATCAATCTCTCTCTCCAGGCCATTTTAGGAGCTCTAACTCTCCAGAAATCATCTACTAACTATCCTAAACACGAATCCAACACAAAATCATGTTAAAACTCAAACACAAACACGAATCGAATCAAAGAAATTTCTAGGTCAAACTTTCAGAACACCATAACATGCTCATTCCTTGCTCATTTTCAAAAGTAAATAGATCCCAATGATCAGTGCAACATACTAAACAAGATTTTAACAAGAAAATAGAGTTCTGGAAAAAAAGTTCATGAAGCTACCTGAGATGGAGCTTTCGATTCAGATGCTTTCTGGCTGCTTCTTTTGATGAAAACCACTCCTTGTGACCCCTTGATGATGTTTGGATGCTTAAACGAAGTTTATGTTGGCTGGTTGAGGAGTTTGAACAGCTTCTGCTCAAACTCAGGTGAAAATGGTGTTGGTGATTCAGGCTGTTTCAGGCAAAGGTGAAGGGTTCTTTATGACCAGGATGATGAATGGAGAAGGTTTATGAAGTTTGTTCAGATGTTTGTGAGCTGTGTAAAGGGATTCGAAGGTTCTGGCTTTGGGGGTGAAAAAATGGGGAAGCTCAGTTCTTGCTTGGTTCAGGCTTATGTCTTGCTGGTTTTGGCTCAGTGAAGCAAGGTGAGTTGATCAGTGGAGTTGGTTTTTGTGTTTATGGCTTGTGGAAACAGATTCGAAGAGTTTTGCTTGAGGGAGTGAGTTTGTGAATGTGATGTTCTTGTGTGTTTCAGCCTTGCTTGTTAAGTGAAATGGCTAGCATTTTGTTTGCATAAAATAATCCCATTGGTCAGATGATGTGACTTGGCCTTTATTGATTGGTATGCTAACTTTTGCAAAAAGTCCACTCTTGTGTAAGAGAAGCATGGGTTGTGTTCTAGGCTAGTACAAGGGTGTGGGCTGGCGCAGCATGGTGTGTGAGAGATGCTAGAATGGTTCAGCAGCCAAGGCAACAAGTGGGTGAGGTGTGATGATGGTTTTTGCAAGTTGATCACTTTTGGTTCATATGAAAATATCTTGCTTCCAAGACCATGAAACCATGAGGAAATCTTGGTTCAATCTGAACTTTAGGACTTACATGATGCTTGTGTAATGGCTTGATGTCAATTAGAAGTCACAATTTTCCTTGGTGCAAGATTTTGCAAATTTCTCATTTGAGGCATATCTTGAAAATTAGTGATTTTTGCCAACTTTGACACACCATAACTTTTGATCCAAAATGAATTAGATCATGTTCTTGTACTTTTTGAAAAGGGAAAGATCTAATCTACAACTTTCATGACCAAAGTTTTTCCATTTGAAGCATTTTTGGATCAAAAAGCAAGGGTTGAAAAAGTGGCATAAAATGACATTTCATGAAAAGTCAACCATGCCCTAAAAAGTCAACTTTGCAAAAACTTGTAATTCTTGAATTTTGTGAACTTCAACCCTCTTCCATGATCAAATAAAGATCATATACACTTAAAATGATGAAGATCACCCCTTGGTTGGGTCATTGGGGGCCTCAGATACCCTGATTTTGCACTGACTTGTCTGAAAAGTCAACCCTTGATCAGATGACTTCCCCATGGAATTTCTTCATGAAAATTGATATGCACACTCCCTATACCATATGGAGACCAATGGAAACAAGAATGACCAAAAAAATTGGAGTCATGGCCTCTGAAACCAAAATCCTAATTTTAGGTCAACTGTGCAGTCAAACTTGGCTCTGCTTCCATACCAATCCCAGTTCTTGTGATTCTTTGGCATTTTTGACTTTGAGAGGATGTAATATGATATAAGAACACACATGGATCCCTTTGAAGTGATTGATGGCCCTTGGAGTGGCTCAAGAGGCTCTTGGATTGCTCAGATCACAAACCCTAGGTGCAGATGACTTAGAACCTATGCAGTGAATCAAAATTGTGGTATGAGATGGTATGATTGAGCTCATGCATATGAAATGATCACAAGCCATGGTGTGAATGGGTGAGGGCAAATTTGGGGTGTTTACACATGCATACCATGCACGATTTCCATGTTTTTCCTTGAGCCAATCCTTTCTCATGACATGTATGGTGATGTAGTGATCTTAATTTGCACATAGGATGGTTCATAAATGAGATACATGAGTTTTTGCTCATTGGTAGAAACTTGAATTTTAAGGTAAACCCTAAAAATAAGTGAACTTCCAATGGCCATAACTTTCAAACCATGAGGGCTATGATCAAGTTCCTGTACTTTTTAGAAATGGGAGACAATTTCCTACAACTTTCATGTTCAGGAAAATTCCATTTGAGATCATTTTGGTCATGAAATAATGGCTTGAAGATTAGGGCAAAACTTGCCAAAATTAGTAACTTCCATCACAAGTCACATGCCAAAAATGGAAAGTCTCTCAAAACCTCTTGATTCTTGATCTTTGACTTTGCAAAACCTCTTATATGACCTTAAGGACATCCCTTGGCTTGAAAAATGGGATTGGAACCCTTGACTTGCCACAGTTGACTTTTCAAATAATCAGTTTGACCAATTTCTTCTTATACAAGCAACTGATGAAATAACTGCCTTCCTCAATGATTTTTCTCACCAAATTTCATCCATAGCATTCTCATATCATATGAAGGACTTTCCCCACATGAAATGGCCAAAGTCACAAAGAATCCCTTCTTGACATGAAACCCTAATTTGAGAATCATTTGTAGAAGCTTGCCCTTCCTTGGATCATCTGATAACCTCCCAAACCCTTGGGCTCTTGTAAAGGATCTTGAGCTTGTATAAGACATAAGAGCACCTTGTGAGATTGGCCAAGGTCACTTAACCTCTTTCTTTGACTTGTAAGGCTTCAAATGTACCCATGACTGATCATATGCCCAATGCTAGGACATGAGAATGTTATGCTTCATTTTTCTATGCAAAGATGCTAAGAATATGCCATGCTTGTGATGATTATGACATGAGGATGATGCTAGAACAAGAAGGAAAATTTGGGGTGTTACGGCCACCAATGGAAGAAGAAGATGAAAAGAGAAGGAGGAAGAAGAATAAGTTACTTACTTCCTGAAGAAGATAAGTAACTTAAAAGAGAGAAAGTAAGAAGGAGAGAACATAAGTGAAGAAAGTTCACTTAAAAGACAAGTAAATATGCATATGAATGATGAGAAAAGGTGGGAAATGAAGGCAAATCCACCTCCCCAATAACTTACCAAAAGCTCCTGAAATGTTAGTATGAATGCATAAGACATGAAGCAAAAGGAAATGAGATAACATGAGATGAAAAGACCAAAGTCAGAAATTAAAATGCAATATAAATGGAATATGAGATGATGCAAAGTCATACAATATGCATATGAATGATCACACAAAGATGATATGCAAAGGAAGCATGTTTAGAAGCATGAAAACACATGAATGTTCATGAAATGTAATGGATGCAAAGCATAGCAAATGAATGGAGAAATGATCAAGCAATGTTCAAGCATGTATTAAGATGTCTAAGATGTCATACAAATGCTTGAAATGTCATGGCAAGTTCATATGATGATGATATGCAAAGATGAATGCAAATGAAGATGCAAAATTAGGGTTTTAAGGCAACATGAGATGCATATGACCAAAATAGAAGCAATCAACATGATAAAAAATTGAAATCAAGCTCAAACAAACCCTAATCCCATATAAGATCACACCCCAAAGGAGAAAGTCAGAAGCTTAACCTAGTGAAAGTTATGAAATTCCTAAGTTTGCTAGGGTTTTTGGGTGATTCTTAAGGGAAAATGCCAATCAAATTGAAAATGCAAGATAAAATCATGAGAAAAATAAACTAGAAACTATATGCAATATCTGAAACAAGGCAAGAAGAACCAAGTTCAAACTCATCATGGTTAGGCATAAATGAATATTTCAAGTTAGGGTTAGAAAATATGATTTTTAAGAACCCTAATTCAAAGAAAATTGTTAAGTTGTGACCAAACCTAAAAAGAAATTTGTATGGTGAAGTAATCAATGGCTACCAGGATGAACCTGTGACCATTTGAAGTAGTCGGTTCAATCTTTCCAATCATATCAATGCCCCACATAGCGAAGGGCCAAGGTGAAGACATTACATTCAAAGGATTCAGAGGCACATGCACTTTATCTGCATAGATCTGGCATTTGTGTGTGATTAGAAACTTTCTAAGTACTTTGTAATGATCCTCGTATGGATGTATACAAAGACTTGTTTTTGAAAATTTGTTTAAAATGTGAAGTGTAAAAAGTATTTTGAAATGTGTGAGCAAGTAATTAAGAGAAACCTACCCTAGATTAAGTTTTTACTGTTCTTATGTTCTTTCAATGGTAAGACTATCCCTATTATTAAGGAATAGGTAGTCATTACCTTGGATGTAATAAGGGACATGTGTAGGGACATCTGAATATAGGCAACTGCAAGGTGTCTTTAGCAATTCGTAGGGACTTATCATCTTTCATTCGAATGGACAAGATCATTTATTGTAGGCAACCTCGAAGGGACTTGATCTTATAAACTGAAGGGACTTGATGATATTTATGAAGGGACTTGATGGTATTTATGAAGGGACTTTGCTTAAGACACCTTACTTGACCTTTTGAAATAGACAACATGAGAGGTAACCTTAGAAAGTGCAAGATGGCGATCAAAGATCGACTTACGTGTGTGCGTGTTCATATTCAAATATTTATCTTTTAAAGTTAATCATTCTAAGTTAATTTTAATCACAAGTATGTTATGCACACCCTAGAATTACTAACCACACAATAAATATATTCATAATAAAAATAAAGCAAAAATATAAACTAAATTATTACAAAGCTTCGGGACAATTACAATATAATCGAGAAAGATAGCAACGAAAAATAAGCAATAATAATCAATAATAATAACAATTAAGATAAAAGGTTAGAAAATAAAAATAAGAGAAAATAAAAAATTAGCAAAATAATTTAATATTAGAAAAGATTTTAAATATTTAATAAAGAAAATAAGTTTTGATAATAATAAATAAATACTAGATTATTCACATATTAAACAAATAATAAATAATAAATTATAATTTATGAAAATATTAGGTTAAATTTTAAAGGTTAAGAAAAATTAGGGTTAGGGTTAGGGCTAGAAAAAATTAGGGTTAGGGTTTTAATTATTAATTTACAAAATAATCAATTTATTTACAAAATATATATAATATTAATAATATAAACATATAATGAAATAAATATAAATAATTTGATTTTTTGAAAAAAATAAAGTTTGAATTTTAAAAATATGAATTTTTGTATAGGAAATAATATTAACATTTTATTTTAGAAGCTTATTATTTAAGAAATTATTTAAGTGAATATAATATAAATAAATAAAAAACAAAATAAATGAAAACAATGAAAAAAAAAAACATACCTGGGGCTGGGATTCGAACCCAGGCCCTAGGCTTCAATCTTTCAGTCCCACAACCACAACCACCAGGCCAAGTGTCGCTCCCCGGATTTCCATCCTGGTACAAACGCGAAAGTGGCGCGGAAAAAGAATAGAGTCGCCAGCCAGGCATTTTTATCCCGAAGGAACGGGAATGGTAATGCTGCACAAACCAGAAAAAAAAGGAAGGACACGGGTCCTGCGAACCAAAGAGACTGAGTTCTGGAGTCGGTTACGACCTGGGAAGGTATTAGCACCCAGATCGTCCGCCGTACCCGACGGGATCCACGCTTGCAAAGAAACTGTTTCAAAGGGTGAAGAAATGAAAGTTGCTGCAAAAAGAGGAACTGAACTGGATACAAAGAAGATAAGAGGAAACTGAACAAGAAATGAAAAGGAAAATATATATGGAAAATAAAGATTGTGCTCGAACGGGCCCTACCCCGCTGCCTACGTACCTCATCTAGACAATAAGGATCAGAGTCGCCGTAGTTCCCCTAACTAGGGGTGGAAAGAATTGCTTGTGAATTAAGGCTTGAACTGCCTATATCAATGCTCAGGTGTTGCAGGCTCGGACGACGAGTGCGTAACCGTCTTGCAAAGTGACAAGTAGGAGCAAGTTCGCGGACGGAGCGAAGGAGATGAGAAATGAATTCCCTAAGGAAAGACGCTTATTGTTGGTTTGTGTTTTTTATGAGTTTTCTGCTTTGAAGTTTGCATAGGTAAGTGTACCTAAGTCTTACTCACTGGGATGTGTACGTCGCACATCATCCCGCAATGGAATGCGCAAGAGGCACACCTATCTATGGAGGAAATCCCCAAATCTAGTCCCATAAGTGAAGGCTCAGACACACTGACCTATTGGAATTTATTAAGTATTTTTGTGATTTTTGGTTAAGAACTATTTTTTATGCTTTTCTTTGTGAGGTAATCTCATGCTAAGACCTATCCACCACGAGGGATAACCTACACCTCGCCCCAAAACGGAACGCGTGCAAGTATCTCATAGCAAAGTCTCGTGTCACATGAGAAGACTCAACCTTTATTAAAGTGACTTGAAGTTAAGTTTGAAAATGAGAAGAGAGAGCACCAAAAGGATCTCAAAGGTAAAATATAATGGGGGACTAATGAATCCTAAAGTTATCATGCAATGGTAATCCTAAGTTAGTGAGGTTTACTATCCTAAAGAAGAAAGAAATAAGAAGAGAAAAAGAAGAAAGAAGAATAGAAGAGGGAGGAAGTAAGGCCTAAGCCCAACAAACACAAGGTTAGAAAAATAATAAGGAAAAGAGAAGAGATGAGATTTGGAGATGTGGGAATCACATCCACACCTCTCACTTACCAAAGCCCCTGAAATGGTTAGTGACATGAAAATAATTGCAATACAAAATGAACATAATGGCAAACTAAAGTCACACAACCAGAAGTGAAGTCATAAGCACAAACATCCAATGCAAATACAAGTCACAAGAATGAGAATGGAACCACACAACTCAACATGAAGCATAATGAATCACCATGACAAAACAAAATAAACATGAGAAGATGCAAAGCAAAATAGTCAAAGCAACACCACAAAGTGCAAGACCAGAACCTTAATCATGTTAGAAAAGTGTCTAAGGACCACATGAGATGAAGAGAAGAAGTGCACAAAGTCAAACATTCACATCATGAGAAGAAGGAAGCAAAGGAAGTGAGGTGAGCATGCATAAGTGTGGAAGTACTTCAAAAGCAAACAAAATACAAAATTCTCAAGGTACAAACCACAACTCAAGGTCAGAGAGGCATTAACAACCTAAGATGGCCCTAAACAACTTGAAGAAGTTGGCACAAGTGCCCTTCTAGGCTAAGGAGAGAACACATGATCCAAAAGAAGCAAAAAAGGACAAGCAAGGAACAAAAATCCAAATCAATTCAAGTAAGCATCTAAAAAATTCCATAAACTTGCACAAGTGATCTTCAATCATACAA
Source organism: Lathyrus aphaca (assembly GCA_963966055.1). NCBI lineage: Eukaryota > Viridiplantae > Streptophyta > Magnoliopsida > Fabales > Fabaceae > Lathyrus > Lathyrus aphaca. The sequence goes on from OZ014519.1 coordinate 634,947,267, forward strand.
TATCAACATGCCAAAAGGAGAGAATGAGAATCAGAAGCCAAGCAAGTCAAATGAGGGTTCAAACATGGATTAGGGTTAGAAAGCTTCATTCACAAGTTAGAGACCAAAATCAATTAAACAAAACCCTAAAAATCAGAAACAAAATCACCAATAAACTACATCTCATCATGAATCTAGAGCAAAAAGAATCAACCAAAAATTCAAAATAGTGATCAAGATGGAAAATGAACAAGTCAGCATGCTTAAAAAAGGAATAAAAACAATTAATTTTCACGTGAAAATTAAAAATAAATGAAACATAAAAATATCAAAAATTAAAGAAAACTCAAAGGACCTTTCATGATTTTTTTTGTAATTTTTGGAGACCTAAAACTATTTTTAAAAATTAAAAAGCAAACTGGATTAAAAATGAAAACAAAAGAAAAAGAAATAAAAGAAATCAGGCCAGGGGTGCGTTTAGAAAGCATTTCCAGTTCATTTAACATGGGCCTAAAGAGAGGGGGGGGGGGGAATAGCAGGTCAAGCCCACTCAGAGTCAACGCAGCTCACCATAATTCACATGGAAATTCAATTAATTCAGGAAAAATAATAACCAAAGGATCAGATGGACGCACAAGATCAGTCAACTCATTAAACCAAGTCATCACATTAATTGGCCAGGGTGAGGAGTGTACATTAGTTACGGTGTGGTGAGAAACACAAAGATTAATTCAGATTATAATTAAAAAAAAAAAAGAAAACACGTGACATGGAGGGTGTATCATTAATGCGTTGGCGCAACCAGGGCCATCCAGATGAGAGATCCAAGGGTCCTGCTTCATCTTCTTCATAAAACTCAGGCAAACAAATCTCCAGAATCCGGTGACTGGAGCTAGGGCTCCGGCACCGGAAAATTTAAATCAAGAACAAAACAAAACAGAAATGACTCAAACCTTCCAGATCAAGCAATTAAACCAAGCTGAATCCAAAAATGCACTTAGATTTCACAATAGATTAAGGAATCAAACGGATCAAACACAAACAGATCTGACCATCAAACTTTAGATCCACATATATCACTCAATAATGCATCAAAATTAAATCTAAAGAATGCAGAGTAATCAACAAAGTTCATAGATCATAAAGCACACAATCAAAATCATTTCCAGATCCATGGATTTCAAGTCATACCTGAGATGGAAGCACTTCAAAATCACCAGAATAGAGCTTTAGATGCTGCAGATCTACTCCTTTTGATCTCCTATTGCAAAATAAATGCAAGAGGAAGCTTGAGAGAGCTTGAATTTGAAGCTTCGAATCAACCTGCTCTTGAATGACACCTCTCCAATTCTTCACTTTCAGCTTGTATGAGTGAGAGCAAAATGATCCTTAAGGTTCAAGGATTCAGAATATGCAATTTGCTTGATGAATGAGTGAGAGAGTGATGAGATTCGAAGAGAAATGCTTGAGGTGCAAAAACTCTAGAGTGATGAAAATGTGATGAATCTGAGCCAAAAGAAAACACTAGCTGCTTATATATCATGCCAAATGATCACTGATGAAAAATAAGAGGAAATGCACGTGAGAGGAGAGTGTGAGGATGAAATTGCAAACTTGGCAGGAAGAGTGTGATGAGGTGATTTGCTCGTGCATCCTTCTCTTTCCTTGCACATGTTCAATCACAATTCAGCCCTTAGTTCAAAACTGAAAGCATCCTGGCCCTTGGATGTGAGGGTCATGCATTTCTCATGATCATGCATTTTTGCACCTTATGGAATATTTCTCTTCTCATGCTCGAATTTTGTAATATTTTTGGAGCAAAATCAACTTTATGCAATGCTTTGTAAGAATGTGACCTCATTTTGTCCATAACACCACTCAAAAATAAGTACCATGAGATTTTGCATTTGGAGGAAGCTTGAATTTCATGCCATGCCCTAGAATTTAGGCAATTTCGAAGGGCTTTTCTCCTAAACCATGAAGGCTATGAAAATTCTCTTGTACTTTTTAAAAATGGGAGACTTTAATCTTCAACTTTCATGTTTGGTGGCAATTCATTTGAAGCTTTTTTCACCAAGTTATGCATACTTGAAAATTAGGGCAAAAGTTGCTAAAAATGGAAAATTTCATGACCAATCTTATGCCAAAAATGCAAAACACCTCAAAACCTCTTGATTCTTGATCTTTGACTTTGCCAAACCTCTTCTAAGGTTATAAGAACATCCCTTGGCTTGAAAAACAAGGTTGGACCTTTAGAAATCTCATAGTTGACTTCTAGAATGCACAGTTGACCAATTTCTTCATTTACAAGCAACTGAAGAAATATCTGACTTCCACAAGGAATTTTCCCACCAAATTTCATCCCTAGGATCCTCTTAATATATAAGAGACTTTGCCCAAATGAAATGGCCAAAGTCACAAGGTTTTCATGCTTGAAACTCAAACCCTAATTTGGGATCATTGTGTAGGAGCTTTGCCCTAGCCTGAATTCCCTGATGATCCTCCAACCTCCTGGGCTTTTGTGAATGATCTTGAACTTGTGAAAGTAATGTAGACTCCTCATAGGACTTGAGTAGATCCATTGAGCCTCTTGTTATTGTCGCTCCCACCAAATGACACCGGGACAAAAGGGGTACAGACGCGAACGGTCGGCGAAGGGAACAGTGAGAACACACAGCCGTGAACCCACTGGAGATGAATAGAGTCGCCAGCTAGGCATTTTTATCCCGGAGGAAAGGCAATGCTGCATAGGCCTAGAAAAAGATGGATAAGACGGTTGCGAACCAGAGAGACTGAGAAAGGGGGTTGGTTACAACCTGGGAAGGTATTAGCACCCAGATTGTCTGTCGTACTCGACGGGATCCACGCTTAAAAGATTTGTGTTTTAAAGGGGTAGTGTTAGTGCAATCTGTGTGTAAAAGAGCTGGAAAGCAATATGTACAGGTGTCAGTGTAAAAGAGGTGAAGTGTGATATATACAGTGTCAGTGTAAGGATGAGAATGAATTGCTCAAGATTATGATGCTAAAGAATAAAGCTAGAAGAAGGGGGAATATACAGAGACTTTTGTTCGATAACTGTTAAGTTATGCCTACGTATCCTCTCGTGTAATGAGGAAGTCAGAACACCGTAGTTCGACCCAAAGAGACTGAAAGATGAATTGACTTGTGAACTGCTTGCTTGCCCATGCTCAAGTGTATGACCTGTCTGGCTCAGGTGCAAACTGTCTTGCATTAGACGGAAGAAGCAAGTTCTCGATTGTGAGTGAAGGTGATGAGAAAAGAATCCCGGAGGAGACGATTATTGTTTGTTTTTGCGTTTTCAGTCTTTTATTGCTTGTGAAAGTTTGTCATAAGTTAATGAGCTTAAGCCTAAACCAATGGGTTAGTAAACTCATCACATCTTCCCTCTGATTAGGGGTAATGAGAATACCTTAAGTGTGAAGTCAGCTTCTCACACTTAAACACCTTTGGTGTAGGATTAAGATCATCATCTTATTTGTGATTATTTAGATGTTTTTGGTGTTTTTGTTTAGTGTTGAGTAATGAGGTTAAACCATAATCAGGGATTAAACAGACTCATTACACCATCCTAATAGAAGGATAATAGATGAGAGTGTTTAAGCTGAGGAAAGCTCCTCAACTTAATCCATGGTTAGGGATTAAACTCATGACAAAACAAACCCTTGATTAAGTGGATTTTATTAGGTGATATGATGATGAAGTGTTTTTTATGATTTGTGAGACAACTTGAGGGGGACTTGTCCATTAACACTAGGGTTAGTCCTTCTTAACCAATTAAGGAAGAATTAGAACCCTAATGCAAGGCCCAAGTTACAAGTGTGATGTCTTGGTGATTATTAGATGGATTGATTAAAGGAGTTAAACACATTAAGGGTTTAACACTTAGGATTAAAGTTATACACTCCATCCTAAGAGAAGGATGCAGGCATAAGCTTAATCACAAAGCCTTAAAGCCTTTAGGGTTTAGTCCCTGATTATGAGATGAGAAGAGAAGACTCAAAGAGACACAAAGGTAAAACTAAGAGGGGAGACTAATCAAAACCCTAATCATTGTCATGCTTGGTTGTTCCTAAGGTTTGTGAGGTTAAACAAGAAAGATCTCCAATGGAACCACCAGGAAGCAGATGAAAGGATCAAGAGAAGCAAAGCAACTTGCTTCATTCAAGAAGTCAAGTCACTAGAAGAAAGAAAGTGGGAAGAGAAGAATGAGCAAGCTCAAACTCAAACACAAACAAAAATGCAGCAATGGATGCAAGAGAGATGAAAAGAAAAGTCATGAGAAGTGAAGGCAAATTCACTTCTCAAATTCACTTACCACCTGAAATGGTTAGAAAAGGAATGCAGTGCAAAGCCAAATGAGATGAGATGACATGATGCAAAACCAAACCAGAAGCATGTTGATGATGGTAATGATGCTATGAGATGCTACAAACATGAGGCAGCACATGGAAATGATCATACAAGTTTATGAATGCAGATGAAACAAGCTAGGGAGCATGAATGAACATGGAAAGTTATGAAACATACATGGCATACCACATGGTAAATACATGATGCAATGATCAAACATGCTTTCTATATGTCTTAAGATGTCAAATGAATCAAATGGATGCTCGAAATGTCATGGCAAGTCATGTTATGCAAGAGAATGCAAGAAGGATGCAAATGGAAGCTCAAATTAGGGTTTATGAATCAAACATCAAACAAAAACCAAAAACAGAACCAAACCCTAATATAAAAAATGGAAAATGCCACTCAAAAGACCCCTAATCTTATACTAAACCAATGTCCAAAGGGGAGGTCTCAACTCTTAACCAATCTCAAGTTATGATTTTTCTAAGTTATTAGGGTTTTTAGGGTTCTTAAACAAAAGAAATGCCAAACAAATTGAAAATTAGGAAACAAATCATGGCCATTTAATCCTAGAAACTACATGCTAAACACAAAACAATTCAAGAAGAAACAATGTCCAACTTTTCTTAGATAGGCAGAAATGAATTTTTGAACTTTGGATCAAATTAATGCATAAAAATGATTTTAATTCAATGAAAAATTCTCAAAATGCATCAAGATCAAAAAGGAAATTTGGTTTGAAAGTTGGACAATGTTTCTAAATGTCTTAGAACATTTCATGAATTTTTTTGTGATTTTTAGATACTTAAAAGTATTTTATATTAATTAATTTCCATTAATCAATTAAAAATAATCCTTTAAATATTTAAAAATACTTTTTTAATGCTAAAAATAAAAACAAAAATATTTTTGTGTCTTAAAAATTAATAAAACTCATGAGAAAAAGTTTCATAATTTTTAAACATTTTTTACTATTTTAAATTAAATATGCAAAGAAAATGAAAATAAATGAAATTAAAATAAATAAAAAGAGAAGTAATCAGAATGGAGGGATGAGATTGAGTCTGGATTTGAATCTGTTGACCACGCGCGTCATCCAAGGGTCCAGGTTGTTTCTGACTTAATTAATTAAATTATGGATTAATTAAACTAATAAAATGAATTAGGGCTAATCAAATGCATCTGGGCCACTCAATCAAGCGGGAAGTCAACTGGTCAACCTAATCTAACGCGTGAGATTCAAACTGGAATTAATTACAGGATTAGGGCTAATTAAACTCAGGTGACCGGAGGGAAGCTCCGGTCATCTTCTCCGGTGGTATCAAAACCCTAAAACATGAACCATGCATCTATTCCACAAATTAAACACACCTAAGTGATCCTCTAACATCCTAAGACACGAATCCATGTTCAAACAACATTTAAACACCATGAATCATGCGAATCGAAGAAAATAAAATCCACGGGTAAAATTTCAGAGGGATCATACAAACTCAATTTTCACTTATTTTTGATTCTGAAACCATCCCCATGACCAGCAAGACATGAATAATCAATTTGTAACTTAAAAATCAAGCTCTGAGAGAAAAGTTTCCATGGTCATACCTGAGATGGAAGCTTCTATTTCTGGACTTTCTGAACTGCTTCTTGGTGCCAACTTACTCCATTGATCCTCCTGGTGCTAATGGCAAGCTTGGAATGAGCTTAAGCAAGCTATTTTGAGAGGTCCCAATCTGGTATAGCAGAAAATGAGCTTTGTGTACAAGCTGCTTCAGATCAATGTGAAGGGTGGTTTTGACTCCCTTTGATGTGCTTGATTTGTTGGTGCTAAGAGTTTGGATGTTTATGGCCTGTGGAAGGTGATTCGAAGAGAAATGCATGCTGAGGTGAAAAATGGCAATGGGGTGTTCTTGCTCAAATCAGGCCTGACTCTTGGTGGTTTCTACTCAATGAGGCAAGGTGAGATGATTGGAGGAATTTGTTTGAGTGTTTGTGTGTTGTGCAGGCAGATTCGAAGCAAAATGCCAATGGGGTGTGTTTTGTGTATATGATGTTATGGCCTGTTTCAGCTTGGCTTGGTATATGAAATGGCTTGCAAATGGATAGTATATTTTAATCCAAGTGGCCAGAAGATGTGACATGGCCTGTGGTGATTGGGATGTTTGCTTTTGCACAAAGTCAACTTTTTGTAAGAGAGGCATGGGCTTGGTGTTAGCTTGGTACAAAGGCTAGGTTCTGGTGCAGCAAGATGAGGTGAGAGGGCTAGCAAGGTGCAGCATCCAATGCATCAAGTTGGTGAAGAGTGATGAGTGCTTTTGCAAGTTGTTGCTTTATGGTTCACATGTGATTTCCTTATCCCACAAGCCATAATACATGAGCATTCTTGGTTCAATTCTGATTTTTATGGCTTATAGAATGTTTGTGTCATGGTTTGAAATGAACTAGAGGTTACAAAAGGCATTGGTTCATGGTTTTGCAAAATTCACATTTGAGGCATGCCTTGAAAATCAATGATTTTTGCCAACTTTGTCACACCATAACTTTTGATCCAAGAAGAATTTGATCATGTTCTTGTACTTTTTGAAAAGGGAAAGATGTATTCTACAACTTTCATGACCAAAGTTTTTCCATTTGAAGCATTTTTGGATCAAGAATCAAGGCTTGAAAAATGACCTAAAATGAAGCATTCTTGAAAAGTCAACTATGCCCAAAAAGTCAACATTTGCAAAAACTCCAAATTCTTGATTTTTGTGAACTTCAACCTTCTTCCATGATCAAATAAAGATCATATACACTCAAAATGATGAAGATCACCCATTGGTTGGGTCATTGGGGGCCTCAGATGCCCTGATTTTACACTGACTTGTCCAGAAAGTCAACCCTTGATCAGATGACTTCCCCATGGAATTTCTTCATGAAAATTGATATGCATACTCCCTATACCATATAGAGACCAATGGAAACAAGAATGACCAAAAAATTTGGAGTTATGGCCTCTGAAACCAAAACCCTAATTTCAGGTCCACTGTGCAGTCAAACCTGGCTCTGCATCCACTCAAACCCTAGTTCTTGTGATTCTTTTGCATTTTTGACTTTGTGGGGACATAAAATGATGCTTGAGCACACATGGACCCCTTTTAAGTGATTGATGACCCTTGGAGTGGCTCAAGAAGCCCTTGGATTGCTCAGATCACAAACCCTAGGTGCAGATGACTTAGAAACTATGCAGTGGATCAAAAATGAGATATGAGATGATATGATTGTGTTTATGCATATGAAATGATCACAAGCCATGGTGTGAATGGGTGAGGGCAAATTTGGGGTGTTTACAGCTGCCCCTATTCAAACATGAGTTAGCTGTGTAGGTTGTAAGCAGCGGCTTAACAGGCAAAAAAAGATAACTTGTGGTTGAATACCAAAGACAGTCCAAAATTTGCACTCACAGAGCGAAGAAGAAAAGGGATATAGATTGTAAAAGGAAAATGAAGTATATTGTAAAGTGTGGGCGACGGAGGACGACCGTCGAGCAGAGGACGACTGCTGGGTAAAGAGCAATGACGGGGACGGCCGACATGCTGGGGAAAGTGCTGAAAATAAAGCAATGACGGGGACGGCCGACATGCTGGGGATAAAAGGTAAAGCTAAGACGGGGACGACCGACTAGCTGGGGAAAATAAAATTATGATGGGGACGGCCATCAAGATAAAGTAAGATTATTTGGGAATTAATGAAACATGACGGGGACGGCCATCAAGTTCATAAAGCAAAGTAACCGACGATGGGGACGGCCATCGGGCAAAAAAAAGGAAAAGGGACCACGACGGGGACGACCATCGGGTTAAAGAATAAATGAAATAAACAGATGATGGGGTACGGCCATCAAAAGTGAAGGACGATCACCTAGCAGGGGACGGCTGCTCTGTTGGGAACAAAAGAAATATGATGGGGACGGCCATCAAAGGTGGAGGACGACCACCTGGCAGGGTACGGCTGCCGAAAATATCAACGATGGGGACGGCCATCGGATAAAAGGTCAACGATGGGGACGGCCATCGGACGAGCATGATGGGGGACGACCATCAAGAAGTGGAGGACGACCACTCAGCAGGGGACGGCTGCTCTCGAGGTTTCTCATGACATAGGACGAATGCCAGATAACCAAAATCAACAATGGGGACGGCCATTGGATAAAATTGATGAAGGACGATCATCAAGAGGTGGAGGACGACCACCTAGCAGGGGACGGCTGCTAAAAATCAACGATGGGGACGGCCATCGGATGAGCATGATGGAGGACGACCATCAAGAGGTGGAGGACGACCACCTAGCAGGGTACGGCTGCTCTCAGGGTTTACCATGACACAGGACGAGTGTCAGATAAGAGGGAAAATTTGCTTTGTTGGAAATCTACTGGGGATATGGTAAACACGGACGAGTGTTTACAACCAAAAAAGAAAGTATAAGTGTTTAGATGCTGTGTATAAATTAAAGATGCGGACGAGTATCCTTAAGACTACGATACGGACGAGTATCGGGTAGAAACAAACTGACACATGTTCAGAGATGATGATACGGACGAGTATCAACTGGTTAACAAAGAACACGGACGAGTGTTGAATCTGAAGGGACTCTTCTGGGGAAAAGTGGACACAGGCGAGTGTCTATATTCAAGAAGACACTAGTGTTTGACATAATGTATGGATTAAAGATGCGGACGAGCATCCTTAAGACTATGATACGGACGAGTATCATGTAGAAACAAACACTCGACGCATATTCTGAGATGATGGTACGGACGGATACCAACTGGTTAACAAAGAACGCGGACGAGTGTTGACTCTGAGGGGATTTGAGTGGTATATACAAGATACAGACGAGTATCTGTATGAGTGTAACACGAGTAGTGAGTATGAGTTTTGTATAGATGAGTGTTTAACTGCTGGGGAGAGTGACACGGACGAGTGTCAAAGGGAGAAGAGTATAGCATGTACAAAGTGTTTAGGCGACTGCGCTGGGGATATGACACGGACGGGTGTCAAAGAGAAAAGAGTGTAATATGGACAAGTATCTGATATACAAAGTATAGGCGACTGCGCTGGGGATATGACACAGACGGGTGTTAAGATAGTGTATACAGGTATATGTGAGTGCAAAGAGGATGTCTTCGGCTTTCTGCTGGGGATGTGACACGGACGGGTGTCAGGAAGTATCTGTAATACGGGTGATTTTGTTGTAAGAGTGTTCAGACGACTTTACTGGGGAAAGATGGCACGGTCGGGTGTCAAAATGAGTGTGTACTGGTGTTTGTGATTTGTGAGGCAACTGCTTTTGCTGGGACTCTGGTGGGGATTCTGGGGGATAGTAATCTGCATTCTGATGAATGGTCATTATTCACAAGTGTTGATTCATAACATGGCTTATGAATATGCTATGTGTTTGATTTTTGCCGTAATGCTCCGTATTAGACGGAATGCTACGCTTTGTGGGTGAATATGATGCAAATGCTATGATTGTGCAAAAGTACCAAACCGGGATCCGGGTCCCGCTGCTGCAAAGATCTCCGGCCGATCTGCATGAAATGGCCGTCCCAGCTGGGGGTGAGATCATTGGTAGATCTGATGATATGATATCTGCTTGGGGATTCGGGCCATTGAGAGACCTATCCTTATGAATGAGAGACCCAGCTGGGGTTTGCAGAAGCCTTTTGTACTCTGTTGTGACTTCTTCGTGCGTTGCTCTTCTGGATGGAGGCTGAGGATCCTGTGGGGAGACGATTCCCTGATTCCTGCATTTTGCTGAGGAAGAATGATTTGTACCATGGCTGGGGATAGTTGTTGGCCACTCAGCTGGGGAGGAAGCAACTCAGCTGGGGAGAAAGCAAACTCAGCTGGGGAGAACACCTGGTGCTAGGACTGAGCGAGTATTGATTTGGCAACTTCGCTGGGGAAATGGGCACCTTCCGTGCCATGTGGAAGATAGGCCGAGTTGATAATGATCTGCCAGCTCGCTGAGGGTGAAGCTTTCATGCCCTAAGCTGTGCTCTGGATACCTGCAATCCTGCAGAGATAAGGAAACGCACAAACGATCCCGAGGTATCCTTTACTGGATCCCGTCATAGGAGTTAACCATTTTCGAGAGTAAGTATATCCCCTGCAAGCATGTTTCTTTATTTTCTTAGAGAAGAACATCTGTACTTATGCAATCAGTTTTTTCTTTTAAGACATCAGACATTTTTGCAAACAAAATGTATAAAACGAGACATGACTGAAAATCTGATTTTATTAATTCATATGCCCTGAATTGGCGAGATACAGTCAAAGAAACATATCTCCTGAAATGAGGAGATTGTTACAAATTGAGAAACAAAGTGCTGGCGATGTTGACGACGCTTTCAAAGGAGCTTCCTCTTCTGCTATGACTCGTATGACAATGACGTTCTTCTCGCCTTGCTTTCTGAAGAAGGCTGATTCTGATTGAAGCTTGATCCTTTTGAAGCTTTCCAAGTTGCAAGTAATACAGACGAATTCAGAATGCAGTTGTTCGCTTATTCCCTTATTTTGCATGGATCGCCCTTTCGGGTTTTCAATCCATCGGGATACCCATTTTTGCCTGAGTTGTCCAATGCGGCTTTTCAACTCAGCGGGTGTACATTTTTTCATTATTTATTTTCCCTTATTTTTGCCCGAGTCTTTTATTCTGTTTTTGACTCGCCGGGATGCCCTATTTTTGCCTGGACTTACATTCTGTTTTTATGTCCAGCGGGTCGTTTTATGCGAAGTATTTTTTAACTGCATCTGAATTCACAGGGGATGGGAAATCTTCACCATCCATGGTGCCGAGCATCAGTGCTCCACCAGAGAAAACTTTCTTTACCACAAATGGTCCTTCATAATTTGGAGTCCATTTGCCCCTGTGGTCTGTATGAGGAGGGAGGATTCTCTTCAGCCCAAGATCTCCTACTTGGTACTCTCGGTGCCTGACTTTCTGATCGAAGGCTCTCTTCATTCTTTTCTGATACAACTGCCCATGACAGATTGCAGCCAATCTTTTTTCTTCAATCAGACTCAGTTGTTCGTATCGGGACCTAACCCATTCTGCTTCGTTCAGCTTAACATCCATCAATACCCTTAGGGAGGGTAATTCAACTTCAACCGGTAGGACTGCTTCCATACCATACACAAGCTGATACGGGGTTGCCCCAGTGGACGTTCTGATTGACGTGCGGTACCCATGCAAAGCAAACGGTAGCATTTCATGCCAGTCTTTATAAGTGACTACCATCTTCTGCACAATCTTCTTGATATTCTTGTTAGCTGCCTCAACAACGCCATTCATCTTTGGCCTGTAAGGAGAAGAATTGTGATGTTGGATCTTGAAGTCCCGGCACAGTTCTGCCATCATTTTGTTGTTTAGATTGGAACCATTATCAGTAATGATTCGCTCGGGCACTCCATATCGACAGATGATATCTCTCTTTAGGAATCGGGCTACCACTTGCCTTGTAACATTTGCATATGAGGCTGCTTCAACCCACTTTGTAAAATAGTCGATGGCGACCAGGATGAATCGGTGGCCGTTTGAAGCAGTTGGTTCAATCTTGCCAATCATATCAATGCCCCACATAGCAAAGGGCCAGGGTGAAGACATGATGTTCAAAGGATTGGGAGGCACATGCACTTTATCTGCATAGATCTGGCATTTATGGCATTTTCTGGCATAGGCACAACAATCTGCATCCATTGTGATCCAGTAATAACCTGATCTTAACAATTTCTTAGCCATGGCATGTCCTCCTGCATGGGTACCAAAGGAGCCTTCGTGCACTTCATGCATCAACAAGTCTGCTTCTGTCTTATCAACACATCTGAGGAGTACCATATCAAAGTTCCTCTTGTATAAAGACCCATCAGTATTCAGAAAGAAACTACCAGCAAGCCTTCTCAAAGTCTTCTTATCATTGGAAGATGCCCCGGGTGGGTATGTTTGATCCTCCAAGAAGCACTTAATGTCATGGAACCAAGGCTTATCGTCTTTAACAACATCTGTTGCGAACACATATGCTGGTCTATCAAGTCTGGACACTGAGATCTGAGGTACAAAGTTAGTAGCTTGAACTTTGATCATGGATGAAATGGTAGCAAGAGCATCTGCGAACTGATTCTCGTCCCGAGGGATATACTCAAGCTTGACCGTTGTGAAGAAAGTCAGTAACCTCCTCGTATAATCCCTGTAAGGTATCAGATGATCCTGGTGTGTATACCATTTGCCGTTGGTTTGATTGATTACCAGAGCTGAATCTCCGAATACAGTCAACGTCTTGATCCTGAGGTCAATGGCTTCCTCAAGACCCATAATGCAAGCTTCGTATTCAGCTTCGTTGTTAGTGCAGTTGAAGGTAAGTTTTGCCGAGAAAGGCATGTGAACTCCTTTAGGTGTAATGAGTACTGCACCAACACCACGACCATTCATGTTGACAGCCCCATCAAACATCATAGTCCATTCTTCTTCTGGGTCAGGCCCCTCAGTGTGAACAGGCTCTTCATGATCTTTCGCTTTTATGAACATGATGTCCTCATCAGGGAAGTCAAATCTCATTGGCTGGTAGTCATCAATGGGTTGCTCAGCAAGATATTCAGATAGTACACTGCCCTTGATGGCTTTCTGAGAGGTGTACTGGATGTCGTATTCTGTGAGAATCATCTGCCATCTTGCAACCCGTCCGGTAAGAGCTGGCTTCTCAAATATGTACTTGACTGGGTCCATCTTTGAGATCAACAAAGTAGTGTGGGTCAACATATACTGTCTCAGTCGGCGAGCAGCCCACGCTAAAGCACAGCAAGTTTTCTCGAGTAGTGAATAACGTTGTTCACAGTCGGTAAACTTTTTGCTTAGGTAGTATATTGCATACTCTTTTCGACCAGACTCGTCATGCTGGCCCAACACACACCCCATCGACTCTTCTAATACTGTCAAGTACATTATCAGAGGTCTTCCTTCAACTGGAGGCATAAGGATGGGAGGTTCTTGTAAGTATTCTTTGATCTTGTCAAAAGCCTTCTGGCAGTCTTCATTCCACCTGACCGTCTGTTCTTTCCTTAGCAGCTTGAACAAGGGTTCACAAGTTGCTGTAAGGTGAGATATGAACCTTGAAATGTAGTTCAATCGACCCAAGAACCCTCGAACTTCTTTCTCAGTCTTTGGTGCAGGCATCTCTTGGATGGCTTTGACTTTATCAGGGTCAACTTCAATCCCTTTCTCGCTTACAATAAAGCCCAGCAGCTTACCAGATCTCACCCCGAATGTGCATTTGTTGGGGTTCAACTTCAGTTGGTACTTCCTCAGACGTTTGAACAATTTGAGCAGATTTACCAGATGGTCTTCTTCAGTGAGGGACTTGGCAATCATATCATCCACATAGCATTCTATTTCTTTATGAATCATGTCGTGGAATAATGTCACCATAGCCCGTTGATATGTTGCACCAGCATTCTTCAGTCCGAATGGCATCACTTTGTAGCAGAACGTGCCCCAAGGTGTAATGAATGTTGTCTTCTCCATGTCTTCAGGTGACATCTTGATCTGATTGTATCCTGAAAATCCATCCATGAAGGAGAATACCGAGAACTGAGCCGTATTATCCACCAATACATCAATGTGAGGTAATGGGAAGTCATCTTTTGGGCTGGCTCTGTTCAGATCTCGGTAGTCAACACACATCCTTACTTTGCCGTCCTTCTTAGGCACAGGTACTATGTTAGCAACCCACGGCGGGTAGCTAGTTACGGCAAGGAAACCGGCGTCCCATTGCTTTTGTACCCCTTCCTTGATCTTCATTGCCATGTCTGGACGAGTACGGCGCAACTTCTGTTTAACTGGCGGGCACTCTTCTCTCAAAGGCAGCTTATGCACGACAATGTTGGTGTCCAACCCTGGCATATCTTGATACGACCAAGCAAACACATCCACATATTCTTGAAGCAGATCAATCAGTTGTCTCTTCACTGAGTCTTGCAGGCAGGCTCCGATTTTAACCTCTTTCACGTCTTCATCTGTACCAAGATTGATCACTTCAACCTCCTCCTGGTGAGGAGTAATAACCTTTTCCTCTTGTCTCAACAACCTGGCTAGCTCTTCAGGAAGCTCGTATTCTTCTTCAACCCCTTCATCGGCTTGATTGATTGGATTGTCAAAGTCATACGAAGTCATAGCCGTGCTGTTGTCGGTGCTGTCTGGAAGGCACTCTCTGCAAGGGTTCAGTTTGTTCATTTTAGTGATCCGATTTTAATCTTGTTTTTCTTGGAAAAGTGAAATAAAGTTGTCATTTTGAAAACACTGCCATTTATTTTTGTACAAAAAGAAAAATGGAAAAACAGTGCGCGAAAAGAAAAAAGACTCGTTTGCAAAAAGATGTCTGATGTTTCATTGATTAATCTTGTTTGCACAAAAAGGTACAGATGGCCCGGTTACAAAATGAGTCTTGTCATCTTGGGCAAGATGCAAGACTTTGATGCATGCTATAAAAATACAGGAAATAATAATTACTCTGCATGAGTAACTCTTATAATTTCCTGGGAAGACCAGTTCGAGATACTGCTCCCCGGGATCTTTGGACGAATCCAGCTTTCCAGGTTGCGTTCCTCTTTCAGCTCGTCTTCCAGACAGTTGATAGTATCAGGGGTGAGCATCCCCCCACTGACAAAACCAGGTTTCTCAGCAGCCTCCACTTGATTCTGTTGAGTTGGTCTGTAACCCAACCCAAATTTGTCTTTCTTCTCCTCCACAGATAAAACCTTGCCCCAGCCTTGGGCAGTTCCCTCTTCAACAACCTTCCGGGCTTGTTGATAAGATGACATGGAGATTCCAGGTACAGCAGATGCTTCATTAACATTCAGGGCCTCAAACCCTTGGCTCATTGTTTCATGGATCTCCCCATCCATCTCAATGTACTTATAAGTAGCAAGGTGGCTGACAAAAATGTCCTCCTCTCCGCAGATTGTAACGATTTGACCCTCCCACTCGTATTTTAACTTTTGGTGAAGGGTAGAGGTCACGGCGCCAGCGGCGTGAATCCATGGCCTACCCAATAAACAGCTGTAGGCAGGCTGTATATCCATCACGTAGAAGGTAGTTTTGAAGGTCTGCGGGCCAATCGTTATGGGTAACTCAATCTCTCCCAGTACCGATCTCTTTGAACCATCAAAGGCTCTTACCACCAGGTTGCTGGGTCTCAATGCCAATCCATCATATTCTAGCTTCACCAGGGCCTTCTTAGGTAAGACATTGAGGGATGACCCCGTGTCTACCAGCACATGGGAAAGGACAGCACCTTTACATTCCATGGTTATGTGCAAGGCTTTGTTGTGGTTGCGGCCTTCCGTTGTCAAATCAGTATTGGTGAACCCTAGTCCGTGACTAGCGTTGACATTTCCAACTACAGCTTCCAGCTGATTGACAGTGATCTCTTCAGGCACGTAAGCTGCGTGCAGGACCTTGAGTAGTGCATTCCGATGGGCTTCGGAGCACATAAGCAATGATAGGATTGAGATCTTGGAAGGCGTCTGATGAAGCTGATCCACTATTTTATAATCACTCTTCTTGATGATTCGCATGAACTCATCAACCTCTTGATCGAACGGTGTTTTCAAAGCTTCCTTAACAGCTTGATCTTCCTGCACCGGGCTCTTTCCTTTTGCCTTGGCGGCAGCTTCTGCTTCGGCAGTGGGTCTCTGAATTTGTGGAGCAAAGAGACGTCCGCTTCGAGTGAAGCCTCCGCCTCCTCCCACATTGTCTACTTGTGGTGCAGGGGTTGATGATTCAAAAGTGATTCTTTGTCCTTCACAGTACAGGTCAGAGCCGTAATGCCAGGGGATAGCATTACTGCTTTCATAAGGTACTGGTCCAGGCACCGTAACAGTGACTGGACTGATTGCTGCTGCTGAAGGGACTGTGATTGTTTGTGGATCATAAAAGATTGTAACTGGTGCTCTGATGGGGGCAGCACCTTCTGAATGGTAGGCAGAGTTGTTTTCAGGATCATAAAATATTGTGACGGTAGAGACATCTTCATGGTTTGTTGCTGGAGTTGTAGGAGATATTGGCGGAAGAATGGATGTCGTCGTTGTAGGAGCTTCAAAATGGAGTGGTGCTGGAGTTGTAGAAGGAACATTCATTGATATCTGATCAGTTGAAATGACAGACGAAGTACTTGTTGATGAAACCGAAGAATTGTCAGGAACAATGGTTGCTGCAGTTGTAGGAGGTTCTGAAACCGTTGCTGATGAGATTGCTGGATTTGTTGGAAATGATGTGGTGATCTGAAGCTGGCCACTCTGAATGAGGCCATCTATGCCATTCCTCAAATTATCGCACCCATTTACCGAGATATTGCAGTAAGCACAACCTAACTCACACCCCGGGAACGTTTGACATTCTAGGAGTTGGGCCTTGATTTCTACCAACGGTGTCCGGATCTGACCCACACTGGTTATTAAATAAGACGGCTTGTCTTCTTCAATAGCGTTAATTCTGGGACCACCGTGATTTGGCATCGGGTTCTTATTGACATTGGGTGGTGGTGCGAAATTCAGAGCTTTCGAGTCTACCAGGTCTTGTACCTTCATATGCAGGGCTCTGCATTTTTCTGTACTGTGGCCAGGTGCGTTTGAATGGAAGGCACATCTGGCGTTGGAGTCATAGTTCCTGGGTAAACTGTTGGGATCTGGAGGTGCCAACGTCCTTAGCTCAACTAGGTTGAGTTTCAGGAGTTGTGGCAGCAATGTATCATATGGCATAGGGATCGGATCGATCACCCTGTTAGCTTGAGATGGCCTCTGCTGAAATGGCCTTTGTTGACTGTTGCTGGTGTTGCTGTTGTTGTAGTTTCTTGGAGGGTACTGATTTTGTGGATGGTACTGAGGTTGTTGTTGATAGTTTTGTTGCAGAGGTTGATAGACTGGTTGAGGATGAGCTGGAGCAGGGGTGGTGACTGCCGCCACTGATCTGTGAACATATTGGGGCCTGCCCCTGTTGGTGTGGATGGCATTGGTCTCGCCAGTTCTTCTTGGGCCCGCAAGAGGCTTTCTTGCATTACTGGATGAGCTTGCACCGTTGTCTGATATCTTACCCATTTTCAATAAGCTTTCAATTCTCTCCCCGGCTATGACAACATCTGCGAAGCTGGTAGATGAGAAGGCAGCTAGCCTATCAATGTAAGTCCCCTGAAGGGTGTTCATAAACATGTCTGCCATTTCCCTTTCAGACATAGGTGGCTGGACAGCAGCAGCCAATTGCCTCCATCTCTGGGCATATTCTCGGAAACTTTCTCTTGACGACTGTGACATTTCCATTAGGAGAGTCCTGTTGGGTGCCATGTCTAAGTTATACTGATACTGTCTGATGAAGGCCTCTGCCAGGTCCTTCCAGCATCTAATAGTTGCCCTTGTCAAGTGAGAGTACCATTCTCTTGACGCTCCAGTCAAGCTATCCTCGAAATAGAACATCCAGAGCTTCTCATCCATTGTATAGGCCTTCAGCCTTCCCAGAAATGATTGTAAATGAGTCCGGGGGCATGAAGTCCCGTTGTATTTTTCAAAACAGGGAGGCTTGAACTTATGGGGGATCCTGACCCCGTCTACCAAGCCCATGTCCATGACGTCGAAACCCAGAGAGTTTTGAGACTCTAAGGACCTCAATTTCTCAGCTATCTCATCCAACCTTCTATCATAAGCTTCTTCCCCAGCACCCATTACTGTAAACTGGTCCTCTTGGGGGTCTTCTTGAAGTACCCTGGCTGCAGTGGCAGTCCCTTGAACATTTGCAGGAATATTGACCTCAGGATGCAGATGTGAGCCAAACACAGGGGGGTTAACATGAGGTTGTACCCTTTCATTGTTGCTGGTGCCGGCAGTCCCTATATGTGGATCTTCTTGGTTTTGCCTTTCCACCATGGCCCTCAATCTTTCCTGGCTCTGAGCCATGTTGTTCATTACTTCCATAAACTGAGCTATCTGTGTTCTCATTTCCAATCTTTCGTTTGCCATTTGAGTCCTGACCTCTGCAAGGTCCTGCTGTACCTGATCCATTTGGATGCCCGGAAGATTGTTACGGGTCGGATATCAGTGCGGACGGTTGAGGGGAAATACCCGGCGCCGAGCAATAATTCCTGAACATCACAACAGAGTTAGTGGCAATAAAACAAAAACCTACAAAACAAACAAAAGGGTTAGCATGCAATGCAGTTATGCTTATTTGCTTTCAAGGTATCCGGCTTGGTATTCAGTTTTGACCCTTCCAGACCCTCGAAGATGCTGCTTTTGAAGTGAAACCCGGATGGAACAAACTAATACACATATTACAAAAGACAAATGGTACATAGTTTGTTTACAAATACAAGCCCTCCGAGGGGTCAAAATACATTACAGGAAAATAAAAGTACATGGAATGAAAGCAACAACAAACAAATGGTCAAACACCAAGACCAAACTCATCCTCACGAACTTCCTGGAGAAGTGCTTCGGTCACAGGATCAGCCGGACGCTCCGTGAGACTCCTGATGAGGAGATTCCGGACTGTAACAGCTGCTGTTAGCTTCTTGAGTCGACTTTGGTCCTTTGACCTCTTCACTCCTGCTTTGATCTTCAGCTCTGATATCTCTCTCTGGGCTGCTGCCAGGGCTTCTTGCTGTTCTTTTGCACTAGCTTCCAGTTGCTCTATCTTGTCTTGAACTCTCTTGTCCTCTAGAGTACGAGCCTCGGTGATCCTGACCCACCGGGCCTGACTCTCCTTCAGATATAAGTCTGTCCTTGCTCTCTGGAACTGGGCTTCTTTGCAAGCATTCTTCAGAATTTGTTCTCCAGCCTTTGACTTTTTAATGTAATCCCCAGACTTCTCAATCTTAATCAGATGCTCTACTCTTAATTTCTCCAACCTCTCAATCTCCCTCATACCTTCACCCCTCTCCCGGAGGGTCTTCTGCAAAGCCTGGGTTAGCTTCTCATTTCTTTCCTTCAAGCTCTCTAACTCCTCCAAACTGATAGTGGCAAGGGGTGGTGCTGAAGATGATTCAGGCATATCTTCTATGGTAAAGGGCATCCCAGAGAATTGAGCCCTGGCACGGGACCATTCATAATATTGTGCTGATGCCACATTGTTGCACTTCCCTAGGGTGGTGACTCCCTTGGTTTGAACATGATCCCAGGCCCAGGCAGCCTGCCTAACAACAATCAAATTAATCTTGTTCTCACAATAGAGAGTCTCTACCAAGTCCTGTGCCTTAGGAGTATGGACCAGTGCATAGCCCAGTTGCCTTCTGAACAACAGAGGGTTATAATTGATACTTCCCTTAACTCCTATTAAGGGCACATTGGGAAAATGCCCACAGCTGGTGATGATATCTCTGCCCTTGGTGCTTTGAGTACACCATCTGATATCTGCTGAAGTTAGGGCAGTGAGTCTCTTAGCCCAGTTGCTCTGCTGATGAGGATTTAGAAATGCATCTGTCCTGGGTAGATGCTTGAGAAGCCAAGTATGAAATAATGGAGCACAACACCTCACTAATCTTCCCCTCTGTTTTTCATTCCTCTGATGCACTGAATAATAGAGATCCCCCAATAAAGTGGGCACTGGGTTCTTCAAGATGAACAGATGGATTGCATTCTTGCTAATGAATCGAGGCTCATCTGCAAACAACACAATTCCATATATGCTCAAAGCCAACAAGGCACAAACAGCCTTCCACTCTCCTAAAGAAGCTTTCAAGGTAGCCTGAGAGATCAAGAAATCCAGATGGAAGCCAGGGATTCCAGCTTTAGAAGTCACATGCTGCTCAATCAGGACAGGTTCCAGATGCAAAACCTTGGCTATTTCTCCATTAGCAGGAAAGACCATCTCAAGGTTGAAAGGGATTCCACCCCTGATAGGCAAACCAACTAATGATGAGTATTCTTCTAATAGAGGGCCCAACTGAAAATCTTGAAAGGTGAAACATCTCAGTGGGGGATCATAAAACTGAATGCAGGTGTGGATCAGGCTTCTCTGTGAAGGGTCCAGATCCATAACCATATCAAGTATATCTCCATAATGTTCCCTGAACAATGGTATGTGATCCGGAGTGATCAGGGTCTGAATCCTCCTGATGTCTGATAACTCTGGCTGGAAGAAGTGATAGGTGATGTTGCTCTTTTTAGGAGCCATGATGCTGAGACTGAATAGAGACAGGTGCTGATGATAATACTGAAGAAATGGCCACTGATTGGCTGGTGCAGATAACTGAAGCAGATGCTGATGAAGATGGGTCAATACTGAAGATGGGGTCAAAACCAGAACCAAATGAAGATGGATACCCTGAAACACAAATAAGCAAATGTCAATATGATGCAATGAGTATGTATGCAAATGATATGCAAGGGTCTGTGACTGAGTTGGATCTGATCAAGCGCTCTGATATAGGTCCAAGCATGTTCAAGAATCCCAAATGGAGGTCTATAGGTCCAGTAACCAAGGTGGGGGGCTCAAATAAAGAGCCACAAGTCCAGGGTTTTAGAATCACAAGAACTGTTCCAACATGAAGTATTCTTAATCAAGTCAAAGTAACAGGGTATTCTGAGGTCAAGGTACCTGCAATCCTGTAAACAGCCCAACCCCCTCACAGGCGGTGTTCTAGAACAAGGATCCTCAGACTTGGATCAGTTATGAGAAGTGTAAACACTTCCAACCCGGAGGTACAGTGTTTACAATAACCATAACAGTTCCTCCTCTAATTCACCTCAGTTTCTGAAGGTTAATACTAAAAGGTCATCCAGACTTAGCAGGCTTCCCAGATAGCCCTAGCATTGCAGGAAATCTGCAACACAGAGTTCTCAAGAAGAAACCCATATCTGAACCGTGTTTCATATTCCCGCACCAGACCGAGATGGAATGGGAAAGAATATGATTCACTCTAGCCTAGGTGTCACTCAGGTCCCAGGTATAGGACCTTAACTCTCAATGGAACACCCACCCACCAAAGCAAACAACAGATCCAGCCAGCAGCACAGTATGACAATATGATAATATGTAAAGCTATAAAGAAAGCAATAAATAAAACTGTACATAAAGCAGTAAATAAACAAACATACAAGCACAGATAACACCCAGTAAACACAAATCAATCAAGCGCTAGGAGGAACCCACAAAAAGAACCAGAAGCCCTGGTTGCAATATAAGGGTCCCCAGCAGAGTCGCCAAGCTTTCGCTCCCACCAAATGACACCGGGACAAAAGGGGTACAGACGCGAACGGTCGGCGAAGGGAACAGTGAGAACACACAGCCGTGAACCCACTGGAGATGAATAGAGTCGCCAGCTAGGCATTTTTATCCCGGAGGAAAGGCAATACTGCATAGGCCTAGAAAAAGATGGATAAGACGGTTGCGAACCAGAGAGACTGAGAAAGGGGGTTGGTTACAACCTGGGAAGGTATTAGCACCCAGATTGTCCGTCGTACTCGACGGGATCCACGCTTAAAAGATTTGTGTTTTAAAGGGGTAGTGTTAGTGCAATCTGTGTGTAAAAGAGCTGGAAAGCAATATGTACAGGTGTCAGTGTAAAAGAGGTGAAGTGTGATATATACAGTGTCAGTGTAAGGATGAGAATGAATTGCTCAAGATTATGATGCTAAAGAATAAAGCTAGAAGAAGGGGGAATATACAGAGACTTTTGTTCGATAACTGTTAAGTTATGCCTACGTATCCTCTCGTGCAATGAGGAAGTCAGAACACCGTAGTTCGACCCAAAGAGACTGAAAGATGAATTGACTTGTGAACTGCTTGCTTGCCCATGCTCAAGTGTATGACCTGTCTGGCTCAGGTGCAAACTGTCTTGCATTAGACGGAAGAAGCAAGTTCTCGATTGTGAGTGAAGGTGATGAGAAAAGAATCCCGGAGGAGACGATTATTGTTTGTTTTTGCGTTTTCAGTCTTTTATTGCTTGTGAAAGTTTGTCATAAGTTAATGAGCTTAAGCCTAAACCAATGGGTTAGTAAACTCATCACATCTTCCCTCTGATTAGGGGTAATGAGAATACCTTAAGTGTGAAGTCAGCTTCTCACACTTAAACACCTTTGGTGTAGGATTAAGATCATCATCTTATTTGTGATTATTTAGATGTTTTTGGTGTTTTTGTTTAGTGTTGAGTAATGAGGTTAAGCCATAATCAGGGATTAAACAGACTCATTACACCATCCTAATAGAAGGATAATAGATGAGAGTGTTTAAGCTGAGGAAAGCTCCTCAACTTAATCCATGGTTAGGGATTAAACTCATGACAAAACAAACCCTTGATTAAGTGGATTTTATTAGGTGATATGATGATGAAGTGTTTTTTATGATTTGTGAGACAACTTGAGGGGGACTTGTCCATTAACACTAGGGTTAGTCCTTCTTAACCAATTAAGGAAGAATTAGAACCCTAATGCAAGGCCCAAGTTACAAGTGTGATGTCTTGGTGATTATTAGATGGATTGATTAAAGGAGTTAAACACATTAAGGGTTTAACACTTAGGATTAAAGTTATACACTCCATCCTAAGAGAAGGATGCAGGCATAAGCTTAATCACAAAGCCTTAAAGCCTTTAGGGTTTAGTCCCTGATTATGAGATGAGAAGAGAAGACTCAAAGAGACACAAAGGTAAAACTAAGAGGGGAGACTAATCAAAACCCTAATCATTGTCATGCTTGGTTGTTCCTAAGGTTTGTGAGGTTAAACAAGAAAGATCTCCAATGGAACCACCAGGAAGCAGATGAAAGGATCAAGAGAAGCAAAGCAACTTGCTTCATTCAAGAAGTCAAGTCACTTGAAGAAAGAAAGTGGGAAGAGAAGAATGAGCAAGCTCAAACTCAAACACAAACAAAAATGCAGCAATGGATGCAAGAGAGATGAAAAGAAAAGTCATGAGAAGTGAAGGCAAATTCACTTCTCAAATTCACTTACCACCTGAAATGGTTAGAAAAGGAATGCAGTGCAAAGCCAAATGAGATGAGATGACATGATGCAAAACCAAACCAGAAGCATGTTGATGATGGTAATGATGCTATGAGATGCTACAAACATGAGGCAGCACATGGAAATGATCATACAAGTTTATGAATGCAGATGAAACAAGCTAGGGAGCATGAATGAACATGGAAAGTTATGAAACATAAATGGCATACCACATGGTAAATACATGATGCAATGATCAAACATGCTTTCTATATGTCTTAAGATGTCAAATGAATCAAATGGATGCTCGAAATGTCATGGCAAGTCATGTTATGCAAGAGAATGCAAGAAGGATGCAAATGGAAGCTCAAATTAGGGTTTATGAATCAAACATCAAACAAAAACCAAAAACAGAAGCAAACCCTAAGATAAAAAATGGAAAATGCCACTCAAAAGACCCCTAATCTTATACTAAACCAATGTCCAAAGGGGAGGTCTCAACTCTTAACCAATCTCAAGTTATGATTTTTCTAAGTTATTAGGGTTTTTAGGGTTCTTAAACAAAAGAAATGCCAAACAAATTGAAAATGAGGAAACAAATCATGGCCATTTAATCCTAGAAACTACATGCTAAACACAAAACAATGCAAGAAGAAACAATGTCCAACTTTTCTTAGATAGGCAGAAATGAATTTTTGAACTTTGGATCAAATTAATGCATAAAAATGATTTTAATTCAATGAAAAATTCTCAAAATGCATCAAGATCAAAAAAGAAATTTGGTTTGAAGGTTGGACAATGTTTCTAAATGTCTTAGAACATTTCATGAATTTTTTTGTGATTTTTAGATACTTAAAAGTATTTTATATTAATTAATTTCCATTAATCAATTAAAAATAATCCTTTAAATATTTAAAAATACTTTTTTAATGCTAAAAATAAAAACAAAAATATTTTTGTGTCTTAAAAATTAATAAAACTCATGAGAAAAAGTTTCATAATTTTTAAACATTTTTTACTATTTTAAATTAAATATGCAAAGAAAATGAAAATAAATGAAATTAAAATAAATAAAAAGAGAAGTAATCAGAATGGAGGGATGAGATTGAGTCTGGATTTGAATCTGTTGACCACGCGCGTCATCCAAGGGTCCAGGTTGTTTCTGACTTAATTAATTAAATTATGGATTAATTAAACTAATAAAATGAATTAGGGCTAATCAAATGCATCTGGGCCACTCAATCAAGCGGGAAGTCAACTGGTCAACCTAATCTAACGCGTGAGATTCAAACTGGAATTAATTACAGGATTAGGGCTAATTAAACTCAGGTGACCGGAGGGAAGCTCCGGTCATCTTCTCCGGTGGTATCAAAACCCTAAAACATGAACCAGGCATCTATTCCACAAATTAAACACACCTAAGTGATCCTCTAACATCCTAAGACACAAATCCATGTTCAAACAACATTTAAACACCATGAATCATGCGAATCGAAGAAAATAAAATCCACGGGTAAAATTTCAGAGGGATCATACAAACTCAATTTTCACTTATTTTTGATTCTGAAACCATCCCCATGACCAGCAAGACATGAATAATCAATTTGTAACTTAAAAATCAAGCTCTGAGAGAAAAGTTTCCATGGTCATACCTGAGATGGAAGCTTCTATTTCTGGACTTTCTGAACTGCTTCTTGGTGCCAACTTACTCCATTGATCCTCCTGGTGCTAATGGCAAGCTTGGAATGAGCTTAAGCAAGCTATTTTGAGAGGTCCCAATCTGGTATAGCAGAAAATGAGCTTTGTGTACAAGCTTCTTTAGATCAATGTGAAGGGTGGTTTTGACTCCCTTTGATGTGCTTGATTTGTTGGTGCTAAGAGTTTGGATGTTTATGGCCTGTGGAAGGTGATTCGAAGAGAAATGCAGGCTGAGGTGAAAAATGGCAATGGGGTGTTCTTGCTCAAATCAGGCCTGACTCTTGGTGGTTTCTACTCAATGAGGCAAGGTGAGATGATTGGAGGAATTTGTTTGAGTGTTTGTGTATTGTGCAGGCAGATTCGAAGCAAAATGCCAATGGGGTGTGTTTTGTGTATATGATGTTATGGCCTGTTTCAGCTTGGCTTGGTATATGAAATGGCTTGCAAATGGATAGTATATTTTAATCCAAGTGGCCAGAAGATGTGACATGGCCTGTGGTGATTGGGATGTTTGCTTTTGCACAAAGTCAACTTTTTGTAAGAGAGGCATGGGCTTGGTGTTAGCTTGGTACAAAGGCTAGGTTCTGGTGCAGCAAGATGAGGTGAGAGGGCTAGCAAGGTGCAGCATCCAATGCATCAAGTTGGTGAAGAGTGATGAGTGCTTTTGCAAGTTGTTGCTTTATGGTTCACATGTGATTTCCTTATCCCACAAGCCATAATACATGAGCATTCTTGGTTCAATTCTGATTTTTATGGCTTATAGAATGTTTGTGTCATGGTTTTAAATGAACTAGAGGTTACAAAAGGCATTGGTTCATGGTTTTGCAAAATTCACATTTGAGGCATGCCTTGAAAATCAATGATTTTTGCCAACTTTGTCACACCATAACTTTTGATCCAAGAAGAATTTGATCATGTTCTTGTACTTTTTGAAAAGGGAAAGATGTATTCTACAACTTTCATGACCAAAGTTTTTCCATTTGAAGCATTTTTGGATCAAGAATCAAGGCTTGAAAAATGACCTAAAATGAAGCATTCTTGAAAAGTCAACTATGCCCAAAAAGTCAACATTTGCAAAAACTCCAAATTCTTGATTTTTGTGAACTTCAACCTTCTTCCATGATCAAATAAAGATCATATACACTCAAAATGATGAAGATCACCCATTGGTTGGGTCATTGGGGGCCTCAGATGCCCTGATTTTACACTGACTTGTCCAGAAAGTCAACCCTTGATCAGATGACTTCCCCATGGAATTTCTTCATGAAAATTGATATGCATACTCCCTATACCATATAGAGACCAATGGAAACAAGAATGACCAAAAAATTTGGAGTTATGGCCTCTGAAACCAAAACCCTAATTTCAGGTCCACTGTGCAGTCAAACCTGGCTCTGCATCCACTCAAACCCTAGTTCTTGTGATTCTTTTGCATTTTTGACTTTGTGGGGACATAAAATGATGCTTGAGCACACATGGACCCCTTTGAAGTGATTGATGACCCTTGGAGTGGCTCAAGAAGCCCTTGGATTGCTCAGATCACAAACCCTAGGTGCAGATGACTTAGAAACTATGCAGTGGATCAAAAATGAGATATGAGATGATATGATTGTGTTTATGCATATGAAATGATCACAAGCCATGGTGTGAATGGGTGAGGGAAAATTTGGGGTGTTTACAGTTATAGCTTGAAATGCTTCAAATCCCTCCACAAATGATCATATGCCTAATGCTAGGTCATGAGAATGTTATGCCTCATCTTTCCATGCTAAGATGCCAAGAATATGATATGCTTATGATGAATATGATATGATGATGATGCTTAAAAAGAAGAGAGCAAATTTGGGGTGTTACAACTGCCCCTATTCAAACACTGTTAATCTGAAAAGGACGGTAGCATGGGCTATCGACCGTTCAAGATAAACTGTGGTTGAATACCAAGAAAACCTGAAATTTGCACTCTGATGGAGAATGCAAAAACTGGGAAATAAACCCAACCAAATGACGCTTTGGTGACTGAAGTAGAGAGAAAGCAGACGAGCTCCTTCCAAGTTGAAATTGTTATTTTGAATCGGAATACTTGGAATGACGAGTCTTCTTCGAACAATCCTGTTATGCCAGGAACTGGACATACGAGTCCTCACATACTCTGCAAAACATATGACTTGAGACAGACGAATCTCCTTCGGATATACCTGTTACGCCAGGACCGGTGATGCACTAAAGTCTGTGGGATAGACATGCATAATCAGGATAGACGAACCCTCTTCATATATTATCCTTGGATATATGGTCTAAGACAGACGAGCCTTCTTCGAGAAAACTTGTTACGCCAGGTGCAACATTAATAAGTGATGCTTGAAACAGACGAGCCTCCTTCGGATAAACCTGTTATGCCAGGACCGGTAACCATTTTGACGTTTAATCCCACCGCCAGGACTTCAAACCTTTTCAACACAGACGAGTATTGGATGATCATCAAGAGAACACAGACGAGCGCCGTAAGTCAATGATACAAACGAATATCAGACGATGATCTAAGAAACACAGACGAGCGCTTCAGGCGATGATACAGACGAATATCATCCACTGGTACAGACGAATACCAGAAATCCAACACAGACGAGCAATTGGAGTATCAATACAGACGAGTACCGGGGTAATTATCAAATCAACATATACAGATATAAGCTAACACAAACAAGTGTGAGGGATGATACAAACGAGTACCCAAACAATGCAGACAAGCTTCAAACAGATAACGAACACATATGAGTGCTGGGGTCGTGCAGACGAGCAACCACAAATATTAAACACAGACGAGTGTTTGGAAGTGCAGACGAGCTACAGATATCAAACACAGACGAGCGTTGGGAAGTGCAGACGAGCTACAGCAAATACAACCATGGGCAACTGTTGGGGAAAGCAAACGAGCAATACCAATGTGATAACACAGACGAGTGTTGAGAAATGCAGATGAGCAGCAATAAAGTATGAACACAGACGAGTGCTGGAGAATATTTCCATGATGGTTGTATCTCCATCATGAAACTCTGCGGGGAAAAGACGATCTTCAGCACAGCTGGGGAGATGCCTCCCTAAATATCCTTTGCTTGTGAAAAGAGTTTTGACAGTTAAACTTTGTGGGGAATGGGCCTCCCACTGCCTGTTGGGCATACTCCACTTGGGGAAGAATAGTTTACTTGGGGATCCTACCTGCCATGACTTAGCTGGGGAAAATTCTGTTTGGGAGAATGTGACGCCATCCTGCAAAACCTACAACAACAGAAAACACATATGTGCCCCGGGGACTTGCATGGTATGATCTGTTCATCCATCGTCACCCGAAACTCAAAGAGGATTTCAAATGTTTCCTCGCAATGTCATTTTTTAGAAAAAAAAATCACCATGTTTTTAATTCAATGCTATTTTTGCCAAAAATTCAGGACATTTTTGCAAGCAAAAGATAAACACAACACAACTTTTTGACTGAATATTCTTTTATTGAAAGGCCTCTGAATAGGCAAAAGTTTTTACACCAGGAAGCAACCACCTGGAAAGAGGTAGCCACCATAAAATTGAGAAAATAAATTATCCTAATGGAAATGGACACGGCATCCCAATGAGTTTCCTTCTTGTTATGACCAGCATGTCTTCAAAACTCTCCATTCTTGCTTTTGCTTTCTGAGAAGATGAGGGGACTGATTCCTATCCTTCTAATATTGTCAAGCTGTACGAAACGATGATTTGGTTCAGATTACTCGGATCGCAGTTGTTCGCTTATTCCCTTGTTTTGCGTGGATCACCCTTTCGGGTTTTCAATCCACCGGGATACCCTTTTTTGCCTGAGCTGTCCGATGTGGCTTTTCAACTCAGCGGGTGTACACATTTTTTTATATATTTATTTTCCCTAACTTTTTCCCGAGCTTTTTATTCTGTTTTTAACTCGCCGGGATGCCCTTTTCTTGCCTGGACTTTAATTCTGTTTTTATGTCCAGCGGGTCTTTTTATGCGAAGTATTTTTTAACTGCGTCCGAGTTAACAGGGGATTGGAAATCTTCTCCATCCATAGTGGTGAGCATCAGCGCTCCTCCTGAGAAAACTTTCTTCACTATGAATAGTCCTTCGTAGTTCGGGGTCCACTTGCCCCTGTGATCTGAACCTGGAGGAATGATCCTCTTGAGCACAAGCTCTCATACTTGATACTCCTGAGTACGTACTCGTTGGTCAAATGCTCGCTTCATTCTCCTCTGATAAAGCTGACCATGACAGATAGCCGCTAATCTCTTTTCCTCAATTAGGCATAGCTAATTGTATCGAGCACGTAACCATTCAGCCTCATCAAGCTTCACATCCATCATCACACGCAATGAAGGAATTTCTACTTCAACAGGCAAGACTGCCTCCATGCCATATACCAATGAGAAGGGAGTTGCCCCAGTCGACGTCCTGACTGACGTTCGGTACCCATGCAGCGCAAATGGCAACATCTCATGCCAATCTTTGTAAGTGACAACCATCTTTTGCACAATCTTCTTGATATTCTTATTTGCTGCCTCTACCGCGCCATTCATCTTTGGTCGGTAAGGAGAAGAATTGTGATACTGAATCTGAAAGTCCCGACACAATTCTGCCATCATCTTGTTGTGTAAGTTAGAACCATTGTCAGTAACGATCCTTTCGGGCACTCTGTATCTGCAAATGATGTCTCTTTTCAAAAATCTGGCTACCACTTGACGAGTGACATTGGCATAAGATGCTGCTTCAACCCACTTAGTGAAGTAATCAATCACAACCAGGATGAAACGATGATCATTTGAAGCAGTAGGATCTATTTTCCCGATCATGTCAATGCCCCACATAGAAAAGGGCCAAGCAGATGACATGACGTTGAGCGGGCTAGGAGGAACATGCACCTTGTCTGCATAAATTTGGCACTTGTGGCACTTGCGGGCGTATGAACAACAGTCTGCATCCATTGTCATCCAATAGTACCCCGATCTCAACAACTTCTTGTCCATGGCATGTCCTCCTGCATGAGTACCGAAAGATCCTTCGTGGACTTCCTGCATTAACAGGCTTGCTTCGTGCCTATCCACGCATCTGAGCAAGACCATGTCAAAGTTCCTATTATACAAAACCCCATTTGTATTCAAGAAGAAACTAGCAGCAAGTCGCCTTAAGGTCTTCTTGTTGCTGGATGATGCCCCGGCTGGGTATTCTTGCTTTTTCAGGAAGAGCTTGATATCAAAGTACCAAGGTTTCTCATCAGACACTGCATCTACAGAAAAAGCGTGAGCTGGTGCGTCAAGCTTGGAAATGTCAATCCTGGGCACATAATTCCAACACAAGACTTTGATGGACGAAGAAAGAGTAGCCAATGCATCGGAAAATTGATTCTCATCACGTGGTGTGTACTGAAGCTTAACCGTTGTGAAGAACGTCAACAGTTTTCTAGCATAATCCCTGTAAGGAATTAAGTGTTCTTGATGCGTATACCACTTGCCGGTAACCTGATTGATAACGAGGGCTGAATCTCCGAATATATCGAGGGTCTTAATCCGAAGATTAATAGCCTCCTCTATTCCTATTATACACGCCTCGTATTCCGCCTCATTGTTGGTGCAGCCAAAAGTAATTCTGGCAGCGAAGGGAAAGTGAACACCTTCAGGAGTGATAAGAACAACACCAACTCCACGTCCATTGATATTGACTGCCCCATCAAACATCAACTTCCATTTGGATTCAGGGTCTGGCCCCTCCTCCGGAAGTGGTTCCTCACAATCGTTTGCTTTGAGGTACATGATGTCCTCATCAGGGAAATCAAACTTCATTGGCTGATAGTCATCTTTAAGAGGTTGCTGTGCAAGATAATCCGACAATACACTTCCCTTGATGGCTTTCTGAGAAGTATATTGTATGTCATACTCTGTTAAAATCATTTTCCACCTAGCAACCCTTCCGGTTAACGCTGGTTTCTCAAAGATATACTTGACAAGATCCATTTTTGATATTAGCAGTGTGGTATGGGTCAACATATACTGCCTCAGTCGGCGAGCAGCCCATACCAAAGCGCAGCAAGTTTTCTCGAGCAGTGAGTAACGGGATTCACAGTCGCTAAACTTTTTGCTAAGGTAATAAATAGCGTACTCTTTTCGACCAGACTCGTCATGTTGGCCTAGAACACACCCCATTGACCCTTCTATCACAGTCAAGTACATGATAAGTGGCCGTCCTGGAACTGGAGGCATTAGAATCGGAGGTGTCTGCAAATATTCTTTTATCTTTTCAAAGGCTCTTTGACAGTCCTCATTCCACCTGACCGTTTGTTCTTTTCTTAGCAATTTGAATATTGGTTCACACGTGGCAGTTAGATGAGATATGAACCGTTAAATGTAGTTCAACCTCCCTAAAAACTCGTGCACTTCTTTTTCTGTCTTCGGTGCAGGCATATCTTGTATTGCTTTTACTTTTGCAGGATCCACCTCAATTCCTTTCTGACTAACAATAAAACCCAGCAGTTTTCCAGAACGCACTCCGAAAGTGCACTTGTTTGGATTCAACCTCAGCTTATACTTTATCAGTCTATCAAACAGCTTCTTGAGATTGACCAGATGCTCTTCTTCATCTCGGGACTTAGCAATCATATCGTCCACATAGCACTCGATCTCCTTGTGTATCATGTCGTAGAACAACGTGGCCATAGCCCGCTGATACGTTGCCCCGACGTTCTTCAAACCAAAGGGCATAACCTTGTAGCAGAATGTACCCCACAGGGTAATGAACGTTGTTTTCTCCATGTCTTTCGGCGCCATCTTAATCTGATTATACTCGGAGAAGCCATCCATGAAGGAAAATACCGAGAATTGAGCAGTGTTATCTACCAGCACATCAATGTGAGGCAACGAAAAGTCATCTTTTGGACTTGCTCTATTTAGATCATGGTAATCAACACACATCCGGACTTTGCCGTCCTTCTTTGGTACATGCAAAATGTTAGCTACCCAAGGTGGGTAACTAGTTTCGGCAAGAAATCCGGCATCCCACTGCTTCTGGACTTCCTCCTTGATCTTCTTCGCCATGTCAGGACGAGTTCTTCTCAACTTTTGTTTCACAGGAGGACAATCTTCTCTCAATGGTAGCTTATGCACAACAATGTCAGTATCCAATCCTGGCATATCTTGATACGACCAGGCGAAGATATCCACATATTCACACAGCATACCAATCAACTATTTCTTTACCTCGGCCTGCAGACTGGCCCCAATCTTTATCTCTTTCTTCACATCTTCAGTTCCAATGTTGATGATCTCTATTTCTTCCTGATGAGGCTGAATGACCCTTTCCTCTTGTTTCAACAATCTGACCAACACTTCAGGGAGTTCACAGTCTTCCTCAACCCCTTCATCAGCTTGGTAGATAGGATTATCAAAGTCATGCGTGGTCATAGCAGGAACGTTATCAATAGAATCCGGATGATCAACACTGCACAGACGATGTGCTTATTTCAGAATCTGCTTTGTTTTTTTTTATAAAAAAGACGCAAATACAAAAACAAAAAGGAAAAACACATTGCCATTTTATTTTTTTTTGTGAAAAATTTAAAACGAAAGAAAGAGAACACAATTTGCTTGAAAATGTCCTTTATTTCATGGTAAAATAAGTGCATAACAAACATGGTGGCCCTAAAATGGATCCGTGCACCTTGGGCAGAGTGCAGGATTGACATGCAGCATGATAAGAAAAGGAAACAAATAAATTACTCTGATTTCCAGGTAACTTGGACAATGTCTTCAGCAGACCAGTTCTTGAGCTCCTCTCCGGGTGCACACGGATGAATCCAGTTGTCCCAGTTGCCATCACTGTCTTCTTCTTCGCTTCTTGAACATATATGGTTGCGGTCGAGCATCCTAGCGCTTGTGAAAGTAATAGCTTTACCATTCTGAGGCCAGTTAGACCCACCGGGCTGATAACCCAGACCAAACTTATCATCTTTCTTCTCTAATTCCAGCAATTTGCCCCAGCCTTGGGCGCTTCCCGACTGAACCACTTCCTTAGCCTGCTTATAGGAATGAATGGAGGTACCTTCTTTCTCATTGTTCCTCTCTACCGGAGCCAAAATGCTGACATTAACCGCTTCGAAGGCCTGACACAGCATTTCGTGGATCTCTCCGTCCATCTCCACATATTTGAACATTGATAAATGGCTCACAAAGATATCTTCCTCTCCGCACACAGTGATTACTTGGCCATCAACCACGTATTTTAGCTTTTGATGCAGAGTGGAAGTTACTGCTTCGGCAGCGTGAATCCAAGGACGTCCCAGCAAGCAACTGTATGCAGGCTGAATATCCATGACGTAGAATGTGCTCTTGAATACTTGAGACCCTATTTTCACAAGTAACTCAACTTCTCTGAACACAGACCTTCTGGGCCCATCAAAAGCTTTCACTATCAAATAAATGGGTCGCAGGACGATACCATCGACATTCAACTTCATTAAGGCTTCCTTCGAGAGTACATTAAGAGAAGAGCCTGTGTCAACCAGGACATGCGACAAAACAGCACCCTTACACTCCATAGTAATATACAGTGCTTTGTTATGGTTACGACCCTCTGAAGTAAGGTTTCTATCTGTAAAGGCCAACCCGTGGCTTACATTCACACTACCCACCACCGCTTCCAGTTGATTAACACTTATTTCTTGAGGAACGTATGCCATTTGCAACACTTTCAGCAAGGCTTCTCTATGTGCTGAAGAACACATCAGCAAAGACAAAATTGATATTTTGGACGGCGTCTGGTTCAACTGTTCAACCACCTTATAATCACTCTTCTTAATTATTCGCATAAATTCCCCCACTTCCTTCTCAAAGGTACCCTGTCCAGCAGCAGGAGTTGTCGTTTCTTCGGTCGATGTTTGCTTTCCTTTAGCCTTTGCCGCAGCCTCAGCTTCAGGATCTCCTCTCAGAACTGGGGGAGCAAAAAGACGACCACTTCTCGTAAAACCTCCAACCCCTCCGACGTTCACTACATTCGGGTCAATAGCTACTGACTTACTCTCGACCTTCTGTCCTTCCATGTACACATCTGAGTCGTAATGCCATGGGATGGCTTTATCATCTGTATAAGAAACAGGCCCAGGAACAGTGATAGTCACAGGACTGACTTCAGGAGCATAAATAGTCACAGGTTCTCTTCTAGCAGGCATCTCAGCTGGATCATAGAAAATGGTTATAGTGGACACACAATCACCTTCATTATTAACTTTGTCAAACTGCAATAACCCTTCATCAATCAGATTCTGCAACCCCACCTTCAGGTCTTCACAACCGTTCACTGAATTCAAACATTCTTCACAACCGGAATTGCATCCCGGAAACACTTGTCCTTTTAACAACCTTTCTTTCACTACCAACAGCGGAGTCTTCACTTCTTCTATGCTCAGAATCAAACTTAACTTCTCACCACCATCAACAGCATTTATTCTAGCCCCTCCATTGTTTGGAATAGGGTTTGAAGTAACATTAGGCGGTGGCGCGAAGTTAATCACCTTGGAGTCGATCGAATCTTGAACTTTATGATGCAGCGCCCTGCACTTCTCAGTTGAGTGCCCGGGTGCCCCTGAATAGAAAGCGCATCTAGCATTGGCATCGTACCCCACTGGAAGCTCTCCAGGTGGTGGTGGTGCTAATGTCCTTAGCTATATCAACTTCAGGTCTAGCAATCTCTGCAACAATGCAGTGTATGTCATGGGAATTTCCTCAAGCACCCTATTAGCTGGACGAGCTTGTCTCGGCCG
Source organism: Lathyrus aphaca (assembly GCA_963966055.1). Classification (NCBI taxonomy): domain Eukaryota; kingdom Viridiplantae; phylum Streptophyta; class Magnoliopsida; order Fabales; family Fabaceae; genus Lathyrus; species Lathyrus aphaca. The sequence goes on from OZ014519.1 coordinate 634,982,075, forward strand.
ATAAGGTCTTTGTTGATAATTGTTACGTTGTGGTTGTTGTTGTTGTTGTTGTTGTTGTTGAGGTTGAGTCTGTACCTGCTGCACATGACTGGAAGGGATAGTGACAACTTCCACTTGCTCATATGATCTTATATATCCTCGGCCCCGTCCTCGGCCATATACAACATTGGTTTCCCCTTCCCTTCTTCTCGGGGGTCCGTTGAAAGCTTTTCTTACGCCACTCGAGCTTCTCGCATTGGTATCCTGAATCTTTCCCATCTTTAACAGAGTCTCGACCCTCTCGCCTGCTATTACTATATCATTGAACTTGGTTGCCAAACAGGACGCCAACCTTTCTATAAATACCCCTTGCAATGTCCTCATGAACATATTAGCCATCTCGTTCTCCAGCAATGGTGGTTGTACTCTGGCAGCGAGCTGACGCCACCTTTGAGCATACTCTTTAAACCCCACTTTAGCATTTTGAGACATATGCTGCAGTTGAGTGCGATTTGGAGCCATGTCCAAATTGTACTGGTATTGCTTCACGAACGCCTCTTCCAGGTCCTTCCAGCTCTTAATGTTGACCCTACTTAGCTTCATATACCATTCCAAAGAAGCCCCAACCAGGTTGTCCTGGAAATAGTACATCCATAGCTTCTCATCGTCAGTGTGGGCAGCAATCCTTCCTACAAAGGACTGGAGGTGAGTCTTTGGACACGTTGTGCCGTTGTACATCTCGAAAGTCGGGACCTTGAACTTGTAAGGGATTCTAACCCCTGGAACCAAGCCCAAGTCAGTAATGTCGAACCCCAAGGAGCTCTGAGATTGAATAGCCCTGATCTGTTCAGCCATCTCTTCAAATTTTCTGTTCATTTCAGCCCCCTGGCCTTCCGTTTCGTCCAGCAACGTAAACTGTTCGTCTTGACCATCCATTTGTACATTGTTCAGTCCATCATTGATAATGGTGACCCTTGGCTGTGCTACAGGGATTTCAACTTGACGGGCGCCCGCACCGTTACGATTACCTCCATCAGCAGTCCCGTTGTTCCTGGCTTGACTATTCTCTACCAACTCACGAAGACGTTCCTGATTTTGACCCATTCCTACCATAAGGGTCATAAAATTGTCCATCCTCAGTCTCAAGTCAGCTAAATCAGCCTGCATTTGATCCATGACTCTTTCTCTATTGACTTTTGTGGGATATCTGTGTATGATCGGATGTTCTCGAACCTTCCTGGGAGCTATAGTGCCTGAAACAGAAAAGACATTAGGAACCTGTAGCCATACCTGCAAAACAAGAAGAAAAGTGATATGTATGCAATGCAATTGTTTATGCTTTCAAACTCCAGGTCATTCATGCCCCGGTTCTGGTATTTAACAAAGATAACCAGATGGCTGCTGATCCTCGACTTTTAGAAACCTTTGCATAGAAATCAAATTCAGACCACCGTAACAGCATGCACAGAAAATAGAGAACTGAATAAAACTGCATAACATAAATCAGCCTTCCAGGCAAAAGAATAACAGAATTCCCCATAGGGTACAAGTTTTCTGAAAAGAAAAACAAACAACCAAGATTCCTACAACATGTCTGTAGGTAATCCAAATACAAGGAAAACAAACTAAGAAGCAAGTTTTCTTCTAAGGCTTGCTGACTCTCTGCCAACTGCTGAGTCTTCTCCCTTCGAATCTGGTGGGCTTGTTCCACTTCTTCTTTCTTGAAAGTCATCTGTACTTCGAAAAACTCTTCCTTTTCTTTATATCTCTTCTGCTCCTGCTCCCTCTGGCCCTGCAACCAGACAATAGACTGACAAGCTTCCCTAAGAGTCTTCGAAGTATTATTTCGTTCCGCTTCTCTTTTTGATTCCATCAGACCCAGTCTTTGAAAGTGAGCTTCCCTTCCAGCAAACTCTTTCTCTTTAGCTTCCAAGGTGATCTGCATCTTCTGTAATTTCTCTTCTGCCTCATTCTTGGCACGATTGGCAAGGTGGTACAGATTAACCATTTCAGCATTCTCCACCTTGACCTCGTGCAACTGTGTTTCCAACTTCTTGAATTCTTCCAAAGGCACAGTGGCATTAGACTCAGCAACTGGAGGATTTGGAGATGAGAATGGCAGCAATACCCTCCTGGCTCTATCTTTCAACCAAGCCTCATACTCCGGGAAAGTTTGATTGTTATACTTCCCAAAGCTAGCCAGCCCTTCTCCTTTGATGCACTTCCAAGCTCCGGCAGCTTTCCTCACTAAAGGCATATTGTCCTTCACCGGGAAATAGAAAATAGGGGTAAACTTCAACTCTTCTGGTATCTCTCTCAAGGCATATCCCAACTGTCTTCTCAACAAGATCGGGTTGTAATTGATCCCCCCAGTCACTCCCAACAAAGGTACACTGAGATAACTCCCACAACTGGTGATGAAACGTGCACCCTGAAGCCTCTGAGTAATCCATCTGACATCCTTAGCAAATAACTTTTCTAGCTTCTGAGCCCACACCAAGGTATGGTCACTAAATACACCAGTACTAGGCAAGTGCCTCATGAACCACATATGAAATAAAGGAGCACATCAACGAACTAAACCTCCCATTTTCTTCTCAGTCTTGTAGTGCACCGAGTAATACAAATCTCCGAGCAATGTAGGCACATGATTCTTCAGTAAGAACATATGAATGGCATTCATGTCTATGAACTTCTCCATATCTGCAAACAAGATGATGCCATAGATGGAGAGAGCTAGAATGGCACACACAAAATCCCACTCCTCTTTAACAGCCAGCTCTTCCACCTTCTTTACCAAAGCCTCCAAAGAAAACCCAGATACACCTCCTTTAATGATAGTCAGAGAATTCACATTAGAAATGCTCAAATAAAGAGCCTAAGCAATTGCTTCAGGTGCAGGCCTAACCATCTCAGCATTGAACGGAATCTGGTCTCGAACAGGAACTCCCAAGCTCAAAGCATACTCCTCCAGCAAAGGATCTAACTGAAAATCAGGAAAAGTGAAACATCGAAGCTGAGGATCATAGTATTGAAGCAGGGTGTGAATGTCACTTCTTTCAGAAGGATCTTACTCTACCACCACATCTAGAATACTCCCATAAGCCTTCCTGAACCTCTCCACATGATTGGGCGTGATCAACTCCACCATCTTCTTTAACAGGCCAACCTTAGTGTCGAAATACTTGAAATGAATGTTCTGCTTGCGAGGATCTTCCATCTCTGAACAGGATACCGGAACCGGAAGCAAGGATATGAACCTGTGAATGAAAACAAAACATGATTAATGATGAAATGATGCAATTCAAATTCAAAGACATATGATCAATCTGGGACTGTCTGGATTTTGGATGTCAAAGCCAAGTAATCAGAAACCCAAATCCTCTGGATATCAACTCATAAAAACACTCAGATAATCTCAGATACACCCAATCAAGAACCAGATAAACTCAAGAACTATGGAATCAAAGTAACCATATCAGATCATAAGACTGCACTGGTAACAAGGGTATGATGAGGTCGAGGGTTCCTGCAAACCTGTAAACCCCTCCCAATCTCACAGGTATGCTCCGGGTCAAACATCACAGACTCTCAAAGCCGAATAGCAATAATACTTTCACCATTTCCGAGAGATGGCTCATGACCAAATCAGGGATCAGTTTGGCATTATATACTACGCAGGGAGGCCTCAGTTGAGTCCGGGAAAAACACGCATCCCTTATAAGTCCCCAGCTTCGAGCGCTGAAATCGAGAAACAATTGTACATTCAGACCGTAGGATACAGTACTATTGTCATACGACCATATTCTTTGACTGAGTTCCTATAAGAGAACCAGGCCATCCTATGCGAGTCCCCAGTGGACCCTCGGGTGCGAATGGGTTTGCCACAAAATGTGGTCTGCCACTGTCACCACTGGAGAGGGTTGTTTCCACAAAGGTTCTCAATGGTCGGTGCCCAGATGCACATAACTATCAAGGTCCTATCCCGAAGTGGAGGAAATCCCCACACAAGATATTTCCAAGACGGTCGTAGTCTGGGCGTGAAACACATCGCCACTCATCATGTCACATGTGAGTACAATATGCCCACTCTAATCCTATAATGCACTCAAGCCGGGTATTTGGCTTATCTCTCAGAAACAGTATCACCCGAGCCCACCAAACAGAAAACCAGTCCAGACAGTCCAGTATGATATATGATGCGGAAAATAAATACTGAAAACTGTAAATAAAGCTGTAAATAAAACTGTAAATAAACAACAATAAAATACAACACACAACAGCAAACAGTCAACACCCCAAAGAAACAGAAACATGCAAGCGCTAGGATTGACTCTCAAGGGAACCAGAGATACTCTGGTTAGGAATTCCCCAGCAGAGTCGCCAGCTGTCGCTCCCCGGATTTCCATCCTGGTACAAACGCGAAAGTGGCGCGGAAAAAGAATAGAGTCGCCAGCCAGGCATTTTTATCCCGAAGGAACGGGAATGGTAATGTTGCACAAACCAGAAGAAAAGAAAAGGAAGGACACGGGTCCTGCGAACCAAAGAGACTGAGTTCGGGAGTCGGTTACGACCTGGGAATGTATTAGCACCCAGATCGTCTGCCGTACCCGACGGGATCCACGCTTGCAAAGAAACTATTTCACAGGGTGAAGAAATGAAAGCTGCTGCAAAAAGAGGAACTGAACTGGATACAAAGAAGATAAGAGGAAACTGAACAAAAATGAAAAGGAAAAAATGTAGGGAAAATAAAGATTGTGCTCGAACGGGCCCTCCCCCGCTGCCTACGTACCTCATCTAGACAATGAGGATCAGAGTCGCCGTAGTTCCCCTAACTATGGGTGGAAAGAATTGCTTGTGAATTAAGGCTTGAACTGCCTATATCAATGCTCAGGTGTTGCAGGCTCGGACGACGAGTGCGTAACCGTCTTGCAAAGTGACAAGTAGGAGCAAGTTCGCGGACGGAGCGAAGGAGATGAGAAATGAATTCCCTAAGGAAAGACGCTTATTGTTGGTTTGTGTTTTTTATGAGTTTTCTGCTTTGAAGTTTGCATAGGTAAGTGTACCTAAGTCTTACTCACTGGGATGTGTACGTCGCACATCATCCCGCAATGGAATGCGCAAGAGGCACACCTATCTATGGAGGAAATCCCCAAATCTAGTCCCATAAGTGAAGGCTCAGACACACTGACCTATTGGAATTTATTAAGTATTTTTGTGATTTTTGGTTAAGAACTATTTTTTATGCTTTTCTTTGTGAGGTAATCTCATGCTAAGACCTATCCACCACGAGGGATAACCTACACCTCGCCCCGAAACGGAACGCGTGCAAGTATCTCATAGCAAAGGCTCGTGTCACATGAGAAGACTCAACCTTTATTAAAGTGACTTGAAGTTAAGTTTGAAGATGAGAAGAGAGAGCACCAAAAGGATCTCAAAGGTAAAATCTAATGGGGGACTAATGAATCCTAAAGTTATCATGCAATGGTAATCCTAAGTTAGTGAGGTTTACTATCCTAAAGAAGAAAGAAGAAGAGAAGAAGAAGAAAGAAGAATAGAAGAGGGAGGAAGTAAGGCCTAAGCCCAAAAAACACAAGGTTAGAAAAATAATAAGGAAAAGAGAAGAGATGAGATTTGGAGATGTGGGAATCACATCCACACCTCTCACTTACCAAAGCCCCTGAAATGGTTAGTGACATGAAAATAATTGCAATAAAAAATGAACATAATGGCAAACTAAAGTCACACAACAAGAAGTGAAGTCATAAGCACAAACATCCAATGCAAATACAAGTCACAAGAATGAGAATGGAACCACACAACTCAACATGAACCATAATGAATCACCATGACAAAACAAAATAAACATGAGAAGATGCAAAGCAAAATAGTCAAAGCAACACCACAAAGTGCAAGACCAGAACCTTAATCATGTTAGAAAAGTGTCTAAGGACCACATGAGTTGAAGAGAAGAAGTGCACAAAGTCAAACATTCACATCATGAGAAGAAGGAAGCAAAGGAAGTGAGGTGAGCATGCATAAGTGTGGAAGTACTTCAAAAGCAAACAAAATACAAAATTCTCAAGGTACAAACCACAACTCAAGGTCAGAGAGGCATTAACAACCTAAGATAGCCCTAAACAACTTGAAAAAGTTGGCACAAGTGCCCTTCTAGGCTAAGGAGAGAACACATGATCCAAAAGAAGCAAAAAAGGACAAGCAAGGAACAAAAATCCAAATAAATTCAAGTAAGCATCTAAAAATTCCATAAAATTTCACAAGTGATCTTCAATCATACAATATCAACATGCCAAAAGGAGAGAATGAGAATCAGAAGCCAAGTAAGTCAAATGAGGGTTCAAACATGGATTAGGGTTAGAAAGCTTCATTCACAAGTTAGAGACCAAAATCAATTAAAAAAAACCCTAAAAATCAGAACAAAAATCAAAAATAAACTACATCTCATCATGAATCCAGAGCAAAAAGAATCAACCAAAAATTCAAAATAGTGATCAAGATGGAAAATGAACAAGTCAGCATGCCTAAAAAAGGAATAAAAACAATTAATTAAAAGGAACAATTAATTTCCACATAACAATTAAAAATAAATGAAAAATAAAAATATTAAAAATTAAAGAAAACTCAAAGGACCTTTCATGAATTTTTTCGTAATTTTTGGAGACCTAAAACTATTTTTAAAAATTAAAAAGCAAACTGGATTAAAAATGAAAACAAAAGAAAAAGAAATAAAAGAAATCAGGGCAGGGGTGCGTTTAGAAAGCATTTCCAGTTCATTTAACATGGGCCTAAAGAGAGGGGGGGGGATTAGCAGGTCAAGCCCACTCAGAGTCAACGCAGCTCACCATAATTCACATGGAAATTCAATTAATTCAGGAAAAATAACAACCAAAGGATCAGATGGATGCACAAGATCAGTCAACTCATTAAACTAAGTAATCACATTAATTGGCCAGGGTGAGGAGTGTAAATTAGTTACGATGTGGTGAGAAACACAAAGATTAATTCAGATTATAATTTAAAAAAAGAAAACACGTGACACGGAGGGTGTATCATTAATGCGTTGGCGCAACCAGGGCCATCCAGATGAGAGATCCAAGGGTCCTGCTTCATCTTCTTCATAAAACTCAGGCAAACAAATCTCCAGAATACGGTGACCGGAGCTAGGGCTCCGGCACCGGAAAATTTAAATCAAGAACAAAATAAAACAGAAATGACTCAAACCTTCCAGATCAAGCAATTAAACCAAGCTGAATCCAAATATGCACTTAGATTTCACAATAGATCAAGGAATCAAACGGATCGAACACAAACAGATCTGACCATCAAACTTTAGATCCACATATATCACTCAATAATGCATCAAAATTAAATCTAAAGAGTGCAGAGTAATCAACAAAGTTCATAGATCATAAAGCACACAATCAAAATCATTTCCAGATCCATGGATTTCAAGTCATACCTGAGATGGAAGCACTTCAAAATCACTAGAATAGAGCTTTAGATGCTGCAGATCTACTCCTTTTTATCTCCTCTTGCAAAATAAATGCAAGAGGAAGCTTGAGAGAGCTTGAATTTGAAGCTTCGAATCAACCTGCTCTTGAATGGCACCTCTCCCATTCTTTACTTTCAGCTTGTATGAGTGAGAGCAAAATGATCCTTAAGGTTCAAGGATTCAGAATATGCAATTTGCTTGATGAATGAGTGAGAGAGTGATGAGATTTGAAGATAAATGCTTGAGGTGCAAAAACTCTAGAGTGATGAAAATATGATGAATCTGAGCCAAAAGAAAACCCTAGCTTCTTATATATCATGCCAAATGATCACTGATGAAAAATAAGAGGAAATGCACGTGAGAGGAGAGTGTGTGGATGAAATTGAAAACTTGGCATGAAGAGTGTGATGAGGTGATTTGCTCGTGCATCCTTCTCTTTCCTTGCACATGTTCAATCACAATCCAGCCCTTAGTTCAAAACTGAAAGCATCCTGGACCTTGGATGTGAGGGTCATGCATTTCTCATGATCATGCATTTTTGCACCTTATGGAATATTTCTCTTCTCATGCACGAATTTTGTAATATTTTTGGAGAAAAATCAACTTTATGAAATTCTTTGTAAGAATGTGACCTCATTTTGTCCATAACACCACTAAAAAATAAGTTCCATGAGATTTTGCATTTGGAGGAAGCTTGAATTTCATGCCATGCCCTAGAATTTAGGCAATTTTCGAAGGGCTTTTCTCCTAAACCATGAAGGCTATGAAAATGCTCTTGTACTTTTTAAAAATGGGAGACTTTAATCTTCAACTTTCATGTTTGGTGGCAATTTATTTGAAGCTTTTTTCACCAAGTTATGCATACTTGAAAATTAGGGCAAAAAGTTGCTAAAAATGGAAACTTTCATGACCAATCTTATGCCAAAAATGCAAAACACCTCAAAACCTCTTGATTCTTGATCTTTGACTTTGAAAAACCTCTTATAAGGTTATAAGAACATCCCTTGGCTTGAAAAACAAGGTTGGACCTTTAGAAATCTCATAGTGGACTTCTAGAATGCACAATTGACCAATTTCTTCATTTACAAGCAACTGAAGAAATATCTGACTTCCACAAGGAATTTTCCCACCAAATTTCATCCCTAGGATCCTCTTAACATATAAGAGATTTTTCCCAAATGAAATGGCCAAAGTCACAAGGTTTTCATGCTTGAAACTCAAACCCTAATTTGGGATCATTGTGTAGGAGCTTTGCCCTAGCCTGAATTCCCTGATGATCCTCCAACCTCCTGGGCTTTTGTGAATGATCTTGAACTTGTGAAAGCAATGTAGACTCCTCATAGGACTTGAGTAGATCCATTGATCCTCTTGTTATAGCTTAAAATGCTTCAAATCCCTCCACAGATGATCATATTCCTAATGATAGGTCATGAGAATGTTATGCCTCATCTTTACATGCTAAGATGCCAAGAATATGATATGCTTATGATGAATATGATATGATGATGATTCTTAAAAAGAAGAGAGAAAATTTGGGGTGTTACACCAAGCGCGTCTTGGTGTTAGTACCAGGAGTTCAATTCCTTTTGTTGCAATCCTGTGAAAATTATAAAAAATATAACAAAGCAAAATGGCCTGGGGGGGATTCGAACCCAGGACCATCAGTCTCACACGCATACACACCAACCAACTGAGCCAATGCTTCTTTCATGAAATATTATACAAACAATACATAATAAAATAAACTCCAATTTCAAATCAGATTTTCGCGCCAAAGCTGCTTCATCTTCAACCTATTACCTGCGAATTTTCTTTCAAATCTTCCTGCGAATTTACCTACACTCAAAACCTGTCAATCTCATATCATCATCAATATGTAATGATTCATCAAATTGATCATATGATTATGATCCACAAACATCATACAGTTCATTTACAACTTTAAAATTAATTTATAATGTCTAAATCGAAGAACCCTAATTTTGGCTCAAGAACCCTAACAATGGCAACTTTCGGTTTAGGTCCTCATTCTCCAATCTTTTTGCCCAGAAACCATCTAAACATCACAACTAACACAAATATATGATTAGAATTCATTATCATTGCATAAATAACCGTAATAAAAAAAAAAGAACAAGAGCATTATGGATTCGGTTTATGCTATATGTCATGATTTGAATGCTGTAAATGATTCAAATAGGTTCAGTGATCATCAAGGAACATGTTGCAACCTTCAAAACCTCTTGGTATAGCCTCTAAATCAAAAATCGAATCTCACTTTTTGGATGAAAATTTGAAGTTTGATGAATGTTCTTGGAGGCAGGATTTTGTCCCCTTCTCATTGGCTTGTGTTGTATACTTATAATAGAAGCAAATTAGGTAAAAAAAACCAATCCCTTCTTTGGACTTTTGGATAGTTTGATCATGAAGAAAGATATGATTCAAATATTGAAAAAAATCTAATATCTCCTTGCTATTTTTGGTTGATCTGATTTTATATGATTCCAATCATCTTTAATTGAATTTTAAGGATTTCTAGAAGAAAAATCATGTCCAAATATTGATTTTTATATTTTATTTAAATTTAATTTGACTTTTAATGGATTAAATCAAAATAAATAATAAAAAAATAATAAAAAATCAGAATTTGGTTGCTTTTGGTCGTGGTAGAGGTCCTTGTATGGATTGGATCACCATATTGCAAGCCCATTTGGAGATATTTAGTTTTAAGGCCCTATTTGCTTCATAAACCTCCCAAAAATTTCTCACCTTTGCAAAGGCATATCTCCCTCAATTTTAAGGCTATGAAGGTGTTCTTGGACATTTTGGAAAGCTTAAAGAGTCCTCTAACAAACCTCTTTGGTCTCATGTCCATATATTTTAACATTTTCAAGTTATGCCCTTTGGAAGATGTTGACTTTTTGTTGACTTTTGAAATGACCTATAATGTCTTAGCTCATACCTTCCAAATGAAGCATTTTTCGGCTTGGCTTGTGAGACACAAAGTTGTAGAGAATTCAATTTCCTTAAAAATGAGCTTTGGATGGAAAATTATTGATGAAGCATGTGAAAGTTATGGCTGGTCAAAGTTCAGTTGACTTTTCTTGTGAGAACCCTAATTTAGAAACTCCTGATTCTTGATGATCTGAAATCTCCTTGATGAATCATGATCAACCCTTGATCAAATAATGAATTTTACTTCATAAACTTGATGTTGGAAAAAAATCATGAAGTTTGACTTTGGTTTGACCACAGTTGACCTCAGTTTGACTTTTTAACTACTTAGACTGATTTTAGCCTATTTGATCATCTAACTGAGCAAACCTTTTGGGAAAGCATTGAAACTTGACATAGGGATTCTTGAAGACATATAGGATTCTATGAAGCTCACTTGAGGCCTTGAAAGTCCATTTAGCCTGATGAAATCCAAAACCCTAGTTTAGGATACCTTGCTTATGAGGATGCTTTGTCTGAGGGAATTGTCCAACTTTCTGACTAATTGTGAATCTTGTGAACCTTGTGAACCTCTTAAGATACCTTGGTACACAATGTCTGGTCTAGGTTAGGGCAAATTTTGGGGTGCAACAGCTGCCCCTGTTCAATTTTCTGAAACATGGGGAGTTAGATTGGCATGTGTGCCATTCGTGATTTGGAAGGTTGAAGGGGATTGAACACAAAGCCCAAAAAATTTCACTCGCCGGTGCGTAAAGTAACACTGATGATTGGTTGTATATGCTTGAGTGGGCTTGAAGATGCCACTTGGAGGAACTAGATATGGGCTTATAGATGTCATCCATAATATCAGAAGGTGGTAGTATCTTTATGTTGTCACCGGATATCAGTACTAGGTCTTCGTATAGGCCGTTGTCGCTCCCCGGATTTCCATCCTGGTACAAACGCGAAAGTGGCGCGGAAAAGAATAGAGTCGCCAGCTAGGCATTTTTATCCCGAAGAAAGGGAATGGTAATGCTGCACAAACCAGAAGAAAAGAAAAGGAAGGACACGGGTCCTGGGAACCAAAGAGACTGAGTTCGGGAGTCGGTTACGACCTGGGAAGGTATTAGCACCCAGATCGTCCGCTGTACCCGACGGGATCCACACTTGCAAAAGAAACTGTTTCAAAGGGTGAGGGTATGAAAGCTGCTGGCAAAGAAAATAAAATGAACTGGAAAAAGAAACTGAGAAAGGAACTGAAAAGGAAAAATGTAGGGAAAATAAAGATTATGCTCGAACGGGCCCTACCCCGCTGCCTATGTACCTCATCAAGATAATGAGGATCAGAGACGCCGTAGTTCCCCTAACTAGGGGTGGCAAGGAAATTGCTTGTGAATTAAGGCTTGAACTGCCTATGCCAATGCTCAGGTGTTGCAGACTCGGACGACGAGTGCGTAACCGTCTTGCAAAATGACAAGTAGGAGCAAGTTCGCGTACGGAGCGAATGAGATGAGAAAAGAACTCCCGAAGGAAAGACGCTTATTGTTTGTTTGTGTTTTTTATGAAGCTTTTATGAGTGTGTCACAAGGAAGTGAACTCAAGCTCTTTTCCATGGAATGTGCACTTGTCGCTACATTCCAAGATGGAATAATAGAACAAGCACACTCAAGTAAGGAGAAGATCCCCAAAACATGAATCCAGAGATTAGGGCCTAAGCTCACTAACTCATTAACTTATTAAGTGTTTTTGATATTTACAATGAAGAAGTGTTTTTTATGCTTTTCTTTGTGAAGAAGATACCTTGATCAGACTTGTGCATCACAAGGTAAACTTGTACTATCCTAAGATGGGAAGACTACAAGTACCTCATGGGATAAGGCTATTGCTCAAGGTATTGCTTTAAACATTATTAAGTGTTTTTTAGGATTTTGAGATGAGAAGAGAAGAAGAACCAAAAGGATCACAAAGGCAAAAGTCTAAGGGGGGGACTAAAGAGTCCTAAGTGTTGTCATGCATGGATACCCTAAGGTTAATGTGGTTTTCTATCCTAAAGAAGAAGGAAAGAAGAAGAGAAGAAGAAGAATAAGAAAAGAGATAAGATGAGAAAGTCCTAAGCCCAACAAGCAAAAGGGTTAGTCACAAGTAAATATAAGAAGAGAAGAGATGAGATTTGGAGATGTGGAACTCACTTCCACACCTCTCACTTACCATAGCCCCTGCAAGGTTAGTAACATAAGCATACAAGTGAAATGAAATGAAGCAAATGACATGCCAACATCATACAAACAGAAATGAAGTCATATATACACATGCTTAATGGATATGCAACTCACAAGAATGAGGAAAGAAGTATGCAAGACAATATGATGCAACTTGGAACACATATGTAAACAAATGCAAACTTAAGAAAGATGCAAGGAAAAAATGCACAAACATGGACTCAAGGCACAAGACCAGAACCAAAACAAGTCAAAGAAGAGCTTAAGAAGCAAGAGAGATGAAGAGAAAAGACACACAAGACCAAACAATCACAACATGAGATGAAAGAAGTAAGGAAGTGAGATGAATACACTTAAGAAATGAAAGGACTTAAAAGGTAAGAAAACACAAAACTTTCTAAGACACAAACCCTAAGTCAAGACCAGAATGGAACCCATACCCCAAAGGGACCCCAAATGAGAAGAAAAAGTTGGCACAAGTGCCCTTCTAAGCATATAAGAGAGCTAATGATCAAAAGGAAGCAAAATGGGACAAGGTACAAAGAAAAATTCAAATTAAATCAACAATGCATCTAAAAATTCCACAACTTAGGATAAATGATCTTCAAACATGATATAACAATGATCCAAAAGGATTGGGAAAAAATCAGAAGCTAAGTAGGTCAAATGAAAGCATAAACAAGAACTAGGGTTAATAACTTACATCACAAGGCAAAGACCAAAACACAATGAAAAAATTTCTAAAAATCAGGGGAAAAATCACAAACCAACTACATAATCTTAGGAATTCAAAGAAAAAAGAACCAACACCAAACTCAAAATAATGAACTCTATGGAAAATGAACAAGAATGATTGCTCAAAAAAGAATTAAAAAGAAATTAATTGAAATGGAGAATTAAATGACACGTGGATAATGAGAAAAAATGGAAAATAAAAATATAGAAAATTAAGGAAAACTCAATTGAACACACATGAATTATTTTGGAATTTTTGGATAATTGGAAGTATTTTAAATAATTAGAAACCAAAATGATAATAAAAGAAAATAAATGAAAAAGAAATTAAAATGAGAAGTGGACTGGGGTGTGGATAGCAAGAAATCACATTGGAAAGGATTGGGCTTATGCTGTGAGGGGGTGTGAAAAGAAGACTGGGCCCAAAAGACTGCGCAGGAATATGAAGGATAGTGGTGGAAATTCAGAAATAAAATGGTAAATAAACAGGCCATAAGATGAATCTGACACGTCCTGTGAAGGACCTCATTAAATGACGTGGATGAATGGCTAGTTATGAGTGGAGGGACTATGAGAACTATGGTGGGTGCGTAACATATTGCATTAAAACAGAATTAGAATGTCACGTGGTCAGGAGGGTGGGCTTATGAACGCATGTCATGATCTGGACGAATGGGGGACAAGATCTGAGGGCTGGAGAGTCATCTTCAAGCTCATGAAACCCTAATCTCCATTTCCAGTTTCCGGTGACTGGAGCTAGGGCTCCAGCACCGGAACTTATAACATATGAACAAAACACATTAAAAATAAATGACAAGCTCCAGATCTACTAATTAAGGCATGCTGAATTCGAAAATGACACTGAAAAAGTCAAAAACTCAATGAATCAACTGGATCGAAGAGAAACAGGTTGGACCATGAAACTTGAAACTCCAATATCTAACACTACAATGCACCATTTTCGAAACCAAGACTTGCAAAATAATCAGTGCACATCAAGGATCATAAAACACACAATCAATTTCATTTTCAGATCTAAAGATTTGGAAGCTTACCTGAGTTGCAGATCTTGAAACAATGTGCTAGAAGACCAGATGATGGATGCAAATCACTCCAACTTCACTCTAGATGCAAAATAAATGCACCTAAAGCCTTGAAGATGGCTGGATCTTGAGCTTTGCAAGCACCTGCCCTGAAATGGCAAGGTTGTTGATCTTGAGAGAAAGCTTGAATGATGATGATATTTGTGATCCTAAGCTTGCACTGATCAAGGATCTACCACTGGTTTTTGAATTGAGCAAGTGTGTGATGAGATATGAGAGAAAATGAAATTTGTGCAAGAAGTTTGAAATGAGAGAATGAGAGAGAGTTTTTGCAATTCTGAAACCCTAGCTTCTTTTATATCATGCCATGAGCCAATGCTGAAAAAATGAGATCATTTGCACGTGTGAATCAAGAGAATTTGTGATTTTGCCATTCTTGCAAGTTTAGTGTGAGATCATGCACTATTTATGCTTGCCTTGGCCTTCCATCCCATGTGCACTCCAATATGCACCCTTAATTTGAATCCACAAGATCTTGGCCCTTAGATCAAAGTTATCACACTTTTCTCATGAATGTGCAAAAAATCCACTTATGTAATGCCATTCTTATTGTGCACGAATTTTGTGAATTATCTTGAGCAAAGTATGCCAAATACAATGCATTGTAACTTTGTAACCTCACTTGATCCATTCCAAGCCTTGAAAATAATTTTCATGACAATTGGCTTTGGTGCATGCATGAAATTTTTGGTTTTGCCCTAGTTTTGTCCAATTTTTCTAAGGGCCTATAGAACAAACCATGAATCCTATGAAAAAGTACTTGTACTTTCTGAAAATGGTAGACCTTAATCTCCAACTTTCATGTTTGACTTTGATCCATTTGAAGAATTTTTGATCATGTTAAGCTCACTTGAATTTTAGGGCAAAAGTTGCCAAAAATGGAAATTCCTTAAAACCAACTTTGCACCAATTTTGCAAAAACCCTCAAATCTTCATGATTCTTGAAATTTTAACTTTCCAAACCTCTTATAACATTGTAAGGACACCCCTTGGCTAGAAAAAGTGGATTGGACCCCTTGAAATCACACAGTTGACTTTTTAAAGGCACAGTTGACCAATTACTTCATCTGCAAGCAACTGAAGAATTTCTTGACTTCCACAAGGAATTTTCTCATGAAAATTGGTACCTAGGATCCTCTTGACATATAAAAGACTTTTCCCAAATGAAATGGCCAAAGTTGTGATGTTTTGACGCTTGAATCTCAAACCCTAGTTTAGGTGCCTTGCTTAGGAGCTTTGCCCTAACCTGGAATCTCTGATGATCATACAACCTTCTGAACTTTTGCAAATGATCTTGAACTTGTAAATGAAATGTAAACCCCTCATAGGACTTGTACAAAACCATTGGGACCCTTGTCATGGCTTGTGATGCCTCAAGAACTTCCCAAGATGATCATATGCCTAATGCTAGGTCATGAAGAATGTTATGCCTCATCTTTCCATGCTAGGATGCTAAGAAAATGATATGTTCATGATGCATATGATGTGATATGATGCTTAAAATGAAAAGGGCAAATTTGGGGTGTTACAGCTGCCCCTATTCAAACAACTATTAATTTGAAAAGGACGGTAGCACGGGCTATCGACCGTTCAAGATAAACTGTGGTTGAATACCTGTAAACACCCCAAATTTGCCCTCACCCATTCACACCATGGCTTATGGTCATCTCATATGCATAAACACCATCATATCATCTCACATCTCATTTTTGATTCACTGCATAGATTCAAAGGCATCTGCACCTAGGGTTTGTGATCTGAGCAATCCCAAAGCTTCTTGAGGCACTCCAAAGGCTACCAATCAACTCAAAGGGGTACATGTGTGTATTTATATCATATTCCATCTCCTCAAAGTCAAAATTGCAGAGGAATCACAAGAGCTAGGGTTTGAGTGGATGCAGAGCCAGACTAGACTGCACAGTTGACTGAAAATTAGGGTTTTGGTTTCAGAGGCCATAACCCCAAGTTTTTTGGTCATTCTTGTTTCCATTGGTCTATATATGGTATAGGGAGTATGCATA
Source organism: Lathyrus aphaca (assembly GCA_963966055.1). Lineage (NCBI taxonomy): Eukaryota > Viridiplantae > Streptophyta > Magnoliopsida > Fabales > Fabaceae > Lathyrus > Lathyrus aphaca. Next base: position 634,998,579 of record OZ014519.1, read on the forward strand.
TCAATTTTCATGAAGAAATTCCATGGGGAAGTCATCTGATCAAAGGTTGACTTTTCACACAAGTCAGTGCAAAATCAGGGCATCTGAGGCCCCCAATGACCCAACCAATGGGTGATCTTCATCATTTTGAGTGTATATGATCTTTATTTGATCATGGAAGAAGGTTGAAGTTCATAGAAATCAAGAATTTAAGGTTTTTGCAAATGTTGACTTTTTGGGCATAGTTGACTTTTCAAGAATGCATCATTTTAGGTCATTTTTCAAGCCATGATTCATGATTCAAAAATGCTTCAAATGGAAAAACTTTGGTCATGAAAGTTGTAGATCTCATCTTTCCCTTTTCAAAAAGTACAAGAACATGATCAAACTCTTCTTGGATCAAAAGTTATGGCAATGCAAAGTTAGCAAAAATCATTAAATTTCAAGTTATGCACTAAATGGAAAACTTGCAAATTCATGTATCAAGCATTCTAGTGACTTCGAAGTGACTTCAAAACTTCATCACATGATCACATATGCCCTAAAAAACAGAATTGGCCCAAGGGATTCTTCATTGTTTGCCTTGATTTTCAAGAAGTCCATAAGACATTTTCCATTACAAGTGCAAAGTTGGATTTTTGGCATAGTCATTTTCCAAGGAATTATGTGGTCTCTAGCTGACTTTTAAACATTGCCATGACTAAAAGAAGTGCCATGCCACAAAATTCAGCAAGCATTGTTTCATGTGTATGGCACAAAATCATGAGAAAGTACAAAGTTGTCAAGTTGCAAAAACTAGCATAGCTTGTCATCCATATGTTGCAGTCAGCCACAAGCAATCCAAGGGCTCTCCTCAACCCTAGCTGGAGCAAGACAAGACTTGAACCTGCTGCTGCCATGACCCATACTCTCAATGACACAAAATTGACTTTTTTGCAAAAGGCTCCCATACTCTTGGCACAGTACACAGCCACCCTACTAACCTGCCTCACAGTCTATCCACACAAGTTGGAGATGATATAGCTAAGCATTGAGCATTGAGGCTGGCCAGAACATGACATACACAAAAACTCACCATTTTGCATAAGCCTTCGAATTTCTCTCCACAGCATACAAACACAAGAACCATCTTCACCAATCATCTCACCACACTTCATAGGCCTGAAACCACCAAAGTTCAAGCCTGAAACAAGCCTGACCTGAGCTTCACCATTCCCCACCCTCAGAACCAGTTCTCTTCGAATCTCACTATCCAACCATCAAACACTTCATTTTCCTTCACCAACAAGTCAAGCATACCACAAGGAGTCAAAACCACCCTTTACTTTGAACTGAAACAGCCTGCACACAAAGCTCATTTTCTGCTACACCAGAACTGGATCTCACAAATCAGCCATCCACAAGAGCTTTGAAGCCTTCCATTAGCATCAAGGGGTACAAGGGAGTCCATTTGCACGCAAGGAAAGCTCTGGAAGCTCAGTTTTGAAGCTTTCCAGCTCAGGTATGATCATGGAAACTTTTCTCTCAAAGCTTGGTTTTTGAGTTATAAATTGATTATTCATGTCTTGCTGGTCATGGGGTTGGTTTCAGAATCAAAAATGAGTGAAAACTGAGCTTGTATGGTCCCTCTGAAATTTTGCCCGTAAATTTCTTTCCTTTCGATTCCTTTGATTCAGGGTGCATAAATGTTGTTTGAGCTTGGATTCATGACCTAGGAAGTTAGAGGATCATTTAGGTGTGCTTGATTTGTAGAATAGGTGCCTGATTCGTGTTTTAGGGTTTTTGTGCAACCGGAGAAGATGACCGGAGCTCCCCTCCGGTCACCTGAGTTCGTTTAGCCCTAATTACAGTCATTAACTTTTGTTTGAATCTTGGGCGTTAGATCGTTTGGCTCCATTGACTTCCCGCGTGGATAGATGGCCCAGATCCTTTGTTTTGCCCTAATCCTTTTGATTTGTTTAATTAATCATTAATTAAATAAATTTAATCAGAATCAACCATGGCCATTGGATGACGCGCTAGTCAATGCCTCCAAACCCAGTTCAAATCTCCACCCTTAGATCTGCTTACTTTCCTTTCTTCTTATTTTTATTTCATTATTTGTCATTTAATTTGCATAATTGTTTTAAAATAGCAAAAAATTCATAAAATTCATGAAACTTTTTCCTTAAGGTTTTATTAATTTTTATGACACAAAAACATTTTTATTTTATTTTTTATCATTAAAAAAGTATTTTTAAATATTTAAAAGATTATTTTTAATTGATTAATGAGAATTAATTAATTAAAAATACTTTTAGGTATTTAAAAATTACAAAAAAAATTCATGAAATGTTCTAAGACATTTAGAAACATTGTCCAACCTTCAAACCAAATTTCTTTTTTGATCTTGATGCATTTTGAGAATTTTTCATTGAATTAAATCATTTTTTATGCATTATTTTGATCATGGATTCAAAAATTCATTTCTGCCTATTGGTGAAGGTTGAGACATTGATTCTTTTTGCTTTGTGTTGTGTTTGGCATGTATTTTCAAGGATAAAAAGGCCATGAATTGTTCTTGCATTTTCAAATTGTTTGGCATTTGTTTTGTTAAGAACCCTAAAAAACCCTAATAACTTAGGAAATTCATATCTTGAGTTTGGTTGAGAGTTGAGAGCTCCCCTTTGGGCAGTGGTTCATTATAGGTCTAGGGTTTCTTTGGGTTCCACTTTCCATTTTTATCTTAGGGTTTTGTTTCTGTTTTGGGTTTTTGTTTGATGTTTGATCCATGAACCCTAATTTGGGCTTTCTTTTGCATCCTTCTTGCATTCTCTTGCATAACATGACTTGTCTTTGCATTTTGTGCATTCTTGTGATTCATTTGACATCTTAAGACATATAGGAAGCATCTTTGATAATTGCATTACATATTTGCCATGTCATTTGTCTTGTATGCTTCATAACTTTTCATGTTCATTCATGCCCCTTAACTTGCATCATTTGCATCCATGATCTTGTATGAACATCCCCATGCCTTGCCTCATGTTTGCAGCATCTCATAACATCATAATCATCATCAACATGCTTCTGGTTTTGCTTAGCATCATACCATTTCATTTCATCTTGCATTGCATTGCATTTCTTTCTAACTTTTCAGGTGGTAAGTAAACTTGGGAAGTGAATTTGCCTTCACTTCTCATACCTTTTCTTTTCATCTCTCCTGCATCCATTGCTGCATTTTATATGTGTTTGAGATTGAGCTTGCTCATTCTTGTTCTTCCCACTTTCTTTCTTCAAGTGACTTGACTTCTTGAATGAAGCAAGTCACTTTGCTTCTCTTGATCTTATTCATCTGCTCCCTGGTGGTTCCTCTGAAGATTGTTCTTGAAAACCTCACAAACCTTAGGATCAACCAAGCATGACAATGAATTAGGGTTTTGATTAGTCTCCCCTCATAGTTTTACCTTTGTGTCTCTCTTTGAGTCTTCTCTTCTCATCTCATAATCAGGGACTAAACCCTAAAGGCTTTAAGACTTTGTGATTAAGCTTATGCCTGCATCCTTCTCTTAGGATGGAGTGTATAACTTTAATCCTAAGTCTTGAACCCTTTATGTGTTTAAATCTCTTAATCAATCCATCTAATAATTATCAAGACATCACACTTGTAACTTGGGCCTTGCATTAGGGTTCTAATTCTTCCTTAAGTGGTTAAGAAGGACTAACCCTAGTGTTAATGGACAAGTCCCCCTCAAGTTGTCTTACAAACAATAAAACTCACTTCATCATCATACCATTAAATAAAATCCACTTAATCAAAGGCTTGTTTTGTCATGAGTTTAATCCCTAATCATGGATTAAGTTGAGGAGTTTTCCTCAGCTTAAACATTCTCATCTATCATCCTTCTTTTAGGATGGTGTAATGAGTCTGTTTAATCCATGATTATGGCTTAACCTCATTACTCAACACTAAACAAAATCACCAAAAACATATAAATAATCACAAGTAGGTTAATGATCTTAATCCTGCACCAAAGGTGATTAAGTGTGAGAATCTGACTTCACACTTAAGGTATTCTCATTACCCCTAGTCAGAGGGAAGATGTGATGAGTTTACTAACCCATTGGTTTAGGCTTAAGCTCATTAACTGATGACAAACTTTCAAAAGCAATAAAAGACTGAAAACTCAAAAACAAACAATAATCGTCTCCCTCGGGATTCTTTTCTCATCATCTTCACTCACAAACGAGAACTCGCTTCTTCCGTCTAATGCAAGACAGTTTGCACCTGAGCCAGACAGGTCATACACTTGAGCCTTGGCAAGTAAGCAGTTCATAAGTCAATTCATCTTTCAGTCTCTTTGGGTCGAACTACGGTGTTCTGACTTCCTCATTGCACGAGAGGATACGTAGGCATAACTTAACAGTTATCGAACAAAAGTCTCTGTATATTCCCCCTCTTCTAGCCTTATTCTTTAGCCTCATGATCTTGAGCATCTTATTCCAGTTCTCACACTGACACTGTATATACCACACTTCACTCCTTTTACACTGACACCTGTACATTCTTTTCCAGCTATTTTACACACAGATTGCACTGACACTACCCCTTTAAAACACAAATCTCTTAAGCGTGGATCCCGTCGAGTACGACGGACAATCTGGGTGCTAATACCTTCCCAGGTTGTAACCAACCCCCTTTCTCAGTCTCTCTGGTTCGCAAACCGTCTTATCCATTCTTTTTCTAGGTCTATGCAGCATTGCCTTTCCTCCGGGATAAAAATGCCTAGCTGGCGACTCTATTCATTTCCAGTGGGTTCACGGCTGCGTGTTCTCACTGTTCCCTTCGCCGACCGTTCGCGTCTGTACCTTCATCTGACCCCGTTTCATTTGTCGGGAGCGACAGCTTGGCGACTCTGCTGGGGAACCTTATATTGCAACCAGGGCTTCTGGTTCTTTTTGTGGGTTCCTCCTAGCGCTTGTTTGATTTGTGTTTACTGGGGTGTTATGTGCTTGTTTGTGCTTGTATTTATTTTTGTTTACTGATTTATGTACAGTTGCTTTACTGCTTCCTTTATTGCATTTATATATATCATACTGTCATTGTTGCTGGCTGGATTTGGTTTCTTGTTTTGGTGGGTGGGTGATTCATTGAGAGTTAAGGTCCTATACCTGGGACCTGAGTGACACCTAGGCTAGAGTGAATCATATTCTTTCCCATTCCATTTCGGTCTGGTGCGGGAATATGAAACACGGTTCAGATATGGGTTTCTTCTTGAGAACTCTGTGTTGCAGATTTCCTGCAATGCTAGGGCTATCTGGGAAGCCTGCTAAGTCTGGATGACCTTTTAGTATTGACCTTTAGAAACTGAGGTGAATTAGAGGAGGAATTGTTATGGTTATTGTAAACACTGTACCTCCGGGTTAGAAGTGCTTACACTTCTCATAACTAATCCAAGTCTGAGGATCCTTGTTCTAGATCACCACCTGTGAGGGGGTTGGGCTGTTTACAGGTTTGCAGGTACCTTGACCTCAGAATACCCTGTTACTTTGACTTTGTTAAGAATACTCCATGTTGGATAGTTCTTGTGATTCTAAACCCTGGACATGTGGCTCTTTATTTGAGTCCCCCACCTTGGTTACTGGATTTATAGACCTCCATCTGGAATTCTTGAACACACATGGATCTATACCAAGGAAGTTAATCAGATCCAGCTCAGTCACAAACCCTTGCATTTCATTTGCATACATACTCATTGCATCATATTAACATTTGCTTATTTGTGTTTCAGGGTATCCACCTTCATCTGGTTTTGGTTTTGACCCCATCTGCATCATTGACCTATCTCCACCAGCACTTGCTTCAGCTTGTCAGCCATATACTTCAGTTACTTGCACTAGCCAGCCAGTGGCCCACTCCTCAGCATCTTCATCAGCACTTATCCTACTCAGTCTCAGCACCTATGGCTCCAAAGAAAAGCAACATCACCTATCATTTCTTCCAACCAGATTTATCAGACATCAGGAGGATCCAAACCCTGATCACTCCAGATCACATACCCTTGTTCAGGGAGAGTTATGGAGATATACTGGACATGGTTATGGATCTGGACCCTTCACAGAGGAGCCTCATCCACACCTGTATTCAGTTTTATGACCCCCCATTGAGATGTTTCACCTTTCAAGACTTTCAGTTGGGTCCTCTTTTGGAAGAATACTCATCTTTGGTTGGTCTACCTATCAGGAGAGAAATCCCTTTTAACCCTGAAATGGTCTTTCCCAGCAATGGAGAGATAGCAAAAGCTTTGCACCTGGAGCCTGTTTTGATTGAACAACATATGACCTCCAAAGCAGGGATCCCTGGATTTCATCTGGACTTCCTGATTTCTCAAGCTAGTTTGAAGGCCTCCTTGGGAGAGTGGAAAGCTGTTTGTGCTCTGTTGGCCTTAAGTGTATATGGGATTGTGTTGTTTGCAGATGAGCCCCGTTTCATTAGCAAGAATGCAACCCACTTGTTCATCCTGAAGAACCCTGTGCCAACTTTACTGGGTGATCTCTATTACTCAGTACATCAGAGAAATGAGAAGCAGAGGGGAAGATTAGTGAGGATTTGTGCTCCATTATTCCATGTTTGGCTTCTCAGGCATCTACCCAGGACAGATGCATTTCTAAATCCTTATCAGCAAAGCAACTGGGCTAAGAGGCTCACTACTCTCACTTCAGCAGACATCAGATGGTGTACTCAAAGCACCAAGGGCAGAGATATGATCACCAGCTGTGGGCACTTTCCCAATGTGCCCTTAATAGGAGTTAAGGGAAGTATCAATTACAACCCTCTGCTGTTCAAAAGGCAATTGGGCTATGCATTGGTCCATACTCCTAAGACACAGGACCTGATTGAGACCTTCTACTGTGAGAACAAGATTAGTTTGGCTGTTGTTAGGCAGGCTGTCTGGGCCTGGGATCATGTTCAAACCAAGGGAATCACCATTTTGGGGAAGTGCAATAATGTGGCATCAGTCCAATATTATGAGTGGTCCCATGCTAGGGCCCAATTCTCTGGAATGCCCTTCACCATAGAAGACATGCCTGAGTCATCTTCAGCACCACCCCCTGCCACTATCAGTTTGGAGGAGTTTGAGAGCTTGAAGGAAAGAAATGAGAAGTTAACCCAAGCCTTGCAGAAGACCCTCAGGGAGAGGAGTGAAGGTGTGAGGGAGATTGAGAGACTGGAGAAATTGAAAGTGGAACACTTGACCAAGATTGAGAAGTCTGGAGATTATATCAACAAGTCCAAAGCTGGTGAGCAGATTCTGAAGAATGCTTGTAAAGAAGCCCAGTTTCAGAGAGCAAGAACAGACTTGTATTTGAAAGAGAGTCAGGCCAGGTGGGTCCGGATCACTGAGGCCCGTACTCTAGAAGACAAGAGAGCTCAAGACAAGATGGAGCAGATGGAAAAAGCCCTGGCAGCAGCCCGGAAAGAAATATCAGAGCTGAAAATCAAAGCAGGAGTGAAGAGGTCTAAAGACCAAAGTCAGAACAAGAAGTTGATTGCAGCTGTTGCAACAAGAAACCTTCTCATCATAAATCTTACGGAGCATCCGGCTGATCCTGTGACCGAAGCACTTCTCAAGGAAGTTCGTGAGGATGAGTTTGGCCTTGGAGTTTGATCATTTGCTTGTTGTTGTTCCTTTTCATGTACCTTTGCTTTTGTGATGTATTTTGACCCCTTTGAGGGCTTGTGTTGTAAAAATGAACAAATTGTATTATTTCACCTTTGTAATATATTTGTGTTGGTTTCTATCTGGGTTCACTTCAAAAGCAACTTCAACAGCAGCATCTTCAAGGGTCTGGAAGGGTCAAAACTGAAGGCCAAACCGGATACCTTGAGAACAAATAAGCATAACTGCATTGCATGCTAACCACTTTTGTTTGTTTTGTAGGTTTTTGTTTTGTTGTTGCTAACCTCTGTTGTGATCTCAGGAATTATTGCTCGCCGCCGGGTATTTCCTCTCAACAGGCCTCACAGGTACCCAACTAGAAACAACCTTCCGGGAATTCAGATGGATCAGATGCAGCAAGACCTTACGGAGGTCAGAAACCAGATGGCAAACGAAAGACTGGAGATGAGAACCTAGATAGCACAATTCATGGAAGTGATGAACAACTTAGCTCAAAGCCAAGAGAGGCTCAGAACTTTGGTAGAAGGGAGGAATCAAGATGAGCCCCATGTGGGGACTGCTGGCACAAGTAACAACGAGAGGGTCCAACCTCATGTCAATCCCCCAGTTTTTGGACCCCATCTCCATCCAGAGGCCAACATCCCAGTCAATATACAAGGGACTGCCACAGCAGGGAGAGTACTTCAAGAAGATCCTCAGGAGGACCAATTTACAGTAATGGGTGCTGGAGAGGAAACTTATGATAGGCGGCTGGATGAAATAGCCGAGAAGTTGAGGTCCTTAGAATCTCAAAATTCTTTGGGGTTCGACGTCATGGACATGGGTTTGGTAGAAGGGGTCAGGATCCCCCATAAGTTCAAACCTCCTTGTTTCGAAAAGTATAATGGGACTTCATGCCCCCGGACTCATTTGCAATCATTTCTGGGAAGGCTGAAGGCCTATACAATGGATGAGAAACTTTGGATGTTCTACTTCGAAGACAGCTTGACTGGAGCATCAAGGGAATGGTATTCCCATTTGACAAGGGCAACTGTGAGATGCTGGAAGGACCTGGCAGAAGCCTTCATCCGACAGTATCAATACAATTTAGACATGGCACCCAACAGGACTCTCCTAATGGGAATGTCGCAGTCGTCAAGGGAAAGTTTCCGAGAGTATGCCCAAAGGTGGAGGCAACTGGCTGCTGCTGTTCAACCACCAATGTCTGAGAGAGAAATGGCAGACATGTTTATGAACACTCTCCAGGGAACGTATATTGACAGGTTAGCTGCTTTCTCTTCCACCAGCTTCGCAGATGTTGTTATAGCTGGGGAGAGAATTGAAAGCCTGTTGAAAATGGGAAAAATCTCAGACAACGGTGCAAGCTCGTCCAGTGGTACAAGAAAGCCTTTTGCAGGCCCGAGAAGAACTGGCGAGACCAATGCCATTCACACCAACAGGGGTAGGCCCCAATATGCTCAGAGGTCAATAGCAGCAGTCACTATCCCTGCTCCAGCTCATCCACAGCCAGTCTATCAACCTCCTCAACAAAACTTCCAACAACAACCTCAGTATCATCAGCAGAATCAATATCCTCCAAGAAACTACAACAACAACAACTCCAACAACAACAATCAACAGAGGCCATTCCAGCAGAGGCCATCCCAAGCTAACAGAGTGATCGACCCGATCCCAATGCCGTATGCTGCCTTGCTGCCACAACTTCTGAAACTCAACCTAGTTGAGCTAAGAACGTTGGCACCTCCGGATCCCAACAGTCTACCAAGAAACTATGACTCCAATGCTAGGTGTGCTTTTCATTCCAACGCACCTGGTCACAGTACAGAAAAATGCAGGGCTCTGCATATGAAGGTACAAGACTTGGTAGACTCCAAGGCTCTGAATTTTGCACCTCCGCCCAATGTCAATAAAAACCCAATGCCAAATCATGGTGGTCCCCGAATCAATGCTATCGAAGAAGACCAACCGTCTTATTTAATAACCAGTGTGGATCAGATCAGGACACCATTGGTGGAAATCAAAGCTCAACTCCGCGAAAACCAAATATTTCCGGGGTGTGAACTAGGGTGTCCCTATTGCAATATTTCATGGAATGGGTGCGAGGACCTGAGGAATGGCATTGACAGCCTTATTCAGAGTGGCTTGCTACAGATCACTACATCATTTCCGACAAATCCGTCAACTTCATCAACAACGGTTTCAGAACCTCCTACAACTGCAGCAACTATTGTTCCCGACAATTCATCAGCACCATCAACAAGTACTTCACCTGTCCTTCCAAATGATCAGTTTTCAACAGTTTCTCCTGCTACAACTTCAGCTTCATTCCATTTCGAATCTCCGTCAGCAACAACAACAGTCCTTCCAACAGTACCTCCTACAACACCAGCAATCAATCATGAAGATGTCTCTACTGTTACCATATTCTATGATCCTGAAAATAACTCCGCTTACCATTCAGAAGGTGTTGCTCCCATCAGAGCACCAGTTACAATCTTTTATGATCCACAAACAATAACAGTCCCTTCAGCAGCAGCAATCAGTCCGGTCACTGTCACGGTGCCTGGACCAGTACCATATGAAAGCAATAGGGCCATCCCCTGGCACTATGGCTCTGACGTGTACTGCGAAGGAAAAAGAATCACTCTTGAAACATCCACACCTGCATCACAAGTAGATAATGTGGGGGGAGGCGGAGGCTTCACTCGAAGCGGACGTCTCTTTGCTTCACAAGTTCAAAGACCTACTGCCGAAGCAGAAGTTGCTGCCAAGGCAAAAGGTAAAGGCCCAGTGCAGGAAGATCCAGCTGCCAAAGAAGCCCTGAAAACTCCATTTGATCAGGAAGTTGATGAGTTTATGCGAATCATCAAGAAGAGTGATTACAAAATTGTGGATCAACTTCACCAGACGCCATCCAAAATCTCCATCCTCTCACTGCTTATGTGCTCCGAAGCCCATCGGAATGCATTACTTAAAGTCCTGCACGCAGCTTACGTGCCTGAGGAGATTACTGTCAACCAGTTGGAAACCGTGGTTGGAAATGTTACTGCTAGCAATGGGCTAGGGTTTACCAATTCTGACTTGACAGCGGATGGCCGCAACCACAACAAAGCCTTGCACATAACCATGGAATGCAAAGGAGCTGTCCTTTCTCATGTGCTGGTGGACACAGGTTCTTCCCTGAATGTCTTACCAAAGAAGGCTCTGGTGAAGCTTGAATATGATGGATTGGCATTGAGACCCAGCAACCTGGTGGTAAGAGCCTTTGATGGTTCTAAGAGATCGGTTCTGGGAGAGATTGAGCTGCCTGTGACAATTGGCCCGCAGACCTTTAAAACTATCTTTTATGTGATGGACATTCAGCCCGCCTACAGCTGTTTGTTGGGTAGACCCTGGATTCACGCCGCCGGCGCAATAACGTCTACCCTTCACCAAAAGTTAAAATTTGAGTGGGAGGGTCAAGTTGTCACAATCTGTGGGGAAGAGGATATTTTCGTTAGCCATCTGGCTACTTACAAATACATTGAAATGGATGGAGAGATCCATGAAACAATGAGCCAGGGGTTTGAAGCCTTGAATGTGAATGAAGCATCTGCTGTATCTGGTACTCCAATGTCATCATACCAACAAGCCCGGAAGGTTGTTGAAGAAGGAACTGCCCTAGGCTGGGGCAAAGTTTTAGCTGTGGAGGAAAAGAAGGACAAATTTGGGTTGGGTTACAGACCAACTCAACATCAAGCAAAGGCTGCTGCAGAGCCTGGTTTTGTCAGTGGGGGGATGCTTACCCCCGATGCTATCAACTGTCTGGAAGACGAGCTGGAAGAGGAGCGCAATCTGGAGAATTGGATTCGTCCGAAGATCCCGGGGAGCAGTGTCTCGAACTGGTCTTCCCAGGAAATCATAAGAGTTACTCATGCAGAGTAATTATTATTTCTTGTATTTTTTATAGCATGCATCCAAGTCTTGCATCTTGCCCAAGATGACAAGACTCATTTTGTAATCAGGGCCATCTGTACTTTTGTGCAAACAAGATTAAATTAATGAAATATCAGACATCTTTTTGCAAACGAGTCTTTTTCTTTTATGCTCACTGTTTTTCCATTTTTCTTTTTGTACAAAAATAAATGGCGGTGTTTTCAAAATGATAACTTCATTTCACTTTTCTAAAGCAAGATTAAAATCAATCACTAAAATGAACAAACTTAACCCTTGCAGAGAGTGCCTTCCTGACAGCACCGACAACAGCACGGCTATGACATCGTATGACTTTGACAATCCGATCAATCAAGCTGATGAAGGGGTTGAAGAAGAATATGAGCTTCCTGAAGAGCTAGCCAGGTTGTTAAGACAAGAGGAAAAGGTTATTACTCCTCACCAGGAGGAGGTTGAAGTGATTAATCTTGGTACAGACGAAGACGTGAAAGAAGTTAAAATCGGGGCCTGCCTGCAAGACTCAGTGAAGAGACAACTGATAGATCTGCTCCAAGAGTATGTGGATGTGTTTGCTTGGTCGTATCAAGACATGCCAGGGTTGGATACCGACATAGTTGTGCACAAGCTGCCTTTGAGAGAAGAATGCCCTCCAGTCAAACAGAAGCTGCGCCGTACTCGTCCAGACATGGCTATGAAAATCAAGGAAGAGGTACAGAAGCAATGGGACGTCGGGTTCCTTGCTGTGACTAGCTATCCGCCGTGGGTTGCTAACATAGTACCTGTGCCTAAGAAGGACGGCAAAGTTAGGATGTGTGTTGATTACCGGGATCTGAACAGAGCCAGCCCGAAAGATGACTTCCCATTACCTCACATTGATGTATTGGTGGATAACACGGCTCAGTTCTCGGTATTCTCCTTCATGGATGGATTTTCAGGATACAATCAGATCAAGATGTCACCTGAAGACATGGAGAAGACAACATTCATCACACCTTGGGGCACGTTCTGTTACAAAGTGATGCCATTCGGACTGAAGAATGCTGGTGCCACATATCAACGGGCTATGGTGACATTATTCCACGATATGATCCACAAAGAAATAGAATGTTATGTGGATGATATGATCGCCAAGTCCCTTACAGAGGAAGATCACCTGGTAAATCTGCTCAAGCTGTTCAAGCGTCTGAGAAAGTACCAACTGAAGTTGAACCCCAACAAATGCACATTCGGGGTGCGATCCGGTAAGCTGCTGGGCTTTATTGTAAGCGAGAAAGGGATTGAGGTTGACCCTGATAAAGTCAAGGCTATTCAAGAAATGCCTGCACCTAAAACTGAGAAAGAAGTTCGAGGGTTCTTAGGTCGATTGAACTACATCTCGCGGTTCATATCTCACCTTACAGCAACCTGTGAACCCTTGTTCAAGCTGTTAAGAAAGGAACAAACGGTCAGGTGGAACGAAGATTGTCAGATGGCTTTTGACAAGATCAAGGAGTATCTGCAAGAACCTCCAATCCTCATGCCGCCAGTAGAAGGAAGACCTCTGATTATGTACTTGACAGTGCTAGAAGAGTCAATGGGGTGTGTGTTGGGCCAGCATGACGAGTCTGGTCGAAAAGAGTATGCAATATACTACCTAAGCAAAAAGTTTACCGACTGTGAACAGCGTTATTCACTGCTCGAGAAAACTTGCTGTGCTTTAGCGTGGGCTGCTCGCCGACTGAGACAGTATATGTTGACCCACACTACCTTATTAATCTCAAAAATGGATCCAGTTAAGTACATTTTCGAGAAGCCAGCTCTTACCGGTCGGGTTGCAAGATGGCAGATGATTCTCACAGAATACGACATACAGTACACCTCTCAGAAAGCCATCAAGGGCAGTGTACTATCTGAATATCTTGCTGAGCAACCCATTGATGATTACCAGCCAATGAGGTTTGACTTCCCTGATGAAGACATCATGTTCATTAAAGCAAAAGATCACGAGGAGCCTATTCACACCGAAGGGCCTGACCCGGAAGAAGAATGGACTATGATGTTTGATGGGGCTGTTAACATGAATGGCCGTGGTGTTGGTGCAGTACTCATTACACCAAAAGGAGTTCACATGCCTTTCTCGGCAAAACTCACTTTCAACTGCACTAACAACGAAGCTGAATACGAAGCTTGCATTATGGGTCTTGAGGAAGCCATTGACCTCAGGATCAAAACATTGACCGTATTCGGAGATTCAGCTTTGGTAGTCAATCAAACCAACGGGAAATGGTATACACACCAGGATCATCTGGTACCTTATAGGGATTATACAAGGAGGTTATTGACTTTCTTCACAACAGTCAAGCTTGAGTATATCCCTCGGGACGAGAATCAGTTTGCAGATGCTCTCGCTACCATTTCATCCATGATCAAAGTTCAAACGGCCAACTTTATACCTCAGATTTCAGTGTCCAGACTCAACAGACCAGCATATGTATTTGCAGCGGATGTTGTAAAAGATGATAAGCCTTGGTTCCATGACATTAAGTGCTTCTTGGAGGATCAGACATACCCACCTGGGGCATCTTCCAATGATAAGAAGACTTTGAGAAGGCTTGCTGGTAGTTTCTTTCTGAACACTGATGGGTCTTTATACAAAAGGAACTTTGACATGGTACTCCTCAGATGTGTTGACAAGACGGAAGCAGATTTGTTGATGCATGAAGTGCACGAAGGATCTTTTGGTACCCATGCAGGAGGACATGCAATGGCCAAGAAGTTGCTAAGATCAGGCTATTACTGGATCACAATGGATGCAGACTGTTGTGCCTATGCCAGAAAATGCCATAAATGCCAGATCTATGCAGATAAGGTGCATGTGCCTCCCAATCCTTTGAACATCATGTCTTCACCATGGCCCTTTGCTATGTGGGGTATTGATATGATTGGCAAGATTGAGCCGACTGCTTCAAACGGTCACAGATTCATCCTGGTCGCCATTGACTATTTTACCAAGTGGGTTGAAGCAGCCTCATATGCAAATGTTACTAGGCAAGTGGTAGCCCGATTCCTGAAGAGAGACATCATCTGTCGATATGGAGTGCCCGAGCGAATCATTACTGATAACGGTTCCAATTTAAACAACAAAATGATGGCAGAGCTGTGCCGGGACTTCAAGATCCAACATCACAATTCTTCTCCTTACAGGCCAAAGATGAACGGCGCTGTTGAGGCAGCTAACAAGAATATTAAGAAGATTGTGCAGAAGATGGTAATCACATACAAAGATTGGCATGAAATGCTACCGTTTGCCTTGCATGGGTACCGCACGTCAATCAGGACATCCACTGGGGCAACACCGTATCAGCTTGTGTATGGTATGGAAGCAGTCCTACCTGTTGAAGTTGAACTACCCTCGTTACGGGTATTGATGGATGTTAAACTAAGCGAAGCAGAATGGGTTCGGTCCCGATTCGAACAATTGAGTCTGATCGAAGAGAAAAGATTGGCTGCAATCTGCCACGGGCAGTTATATCAGAAGAGAATGAAGAAAGCCTTTGATCAGAAAGTCAGGCACCGAGAGTACCAAGTGGGAGATCTTGTGCTGAAAAGAATCCTCCCCCCTCATACAGACCACAGGGGCAAATGGACTCCAAATTATGAAGGACCATTCGTTGTAAAGAAAGTTTTCTCTGGTGGAGCACTGATGCTCAGCACCATGGATGGTGAAGATTTCCCATCCCCTGTGAATTCAGATGCAGTTAAAAAATACTTCGCATAAAATGACCCGCTGGACATAAAAACAGAATGTAAGTCCAGGCAAAAATAGGGCATCCCGGCGAGTCAAAAAAAGAATAAAAGACTCGGGCAAAAGTAAGGGAAAATGAATAAAAATGTACACCCGCTGAGTTGAAAAGCCGCATTGGACAGCTCAGGCAAAAAATGGGTATCCCGATGGATTGAAAACCCGAAAGGGCGATCCATGCAAAATAAGGGAATAAGCGAACAACTGCATTCTGAATTCGTCTGTATCACCTACAACTTGGTAAGCTTCGAAGGATCAAGCTTCAATCAGAATCAACTCTCTCCAGGAGGCAAGACGAGAAGAACGTCATTGTCATACGAGTCATAGCAGAAGAGGAAGCTCCTTGAAAGCGTCGTCAGCATCGCCAGCATTTTGTTTCTCAATTTGTAACAATCTCTTCATTTCAGGAGATATGTTTCCTTGACTGTATCTTGCCAATTCAGGGCACATGAATTAATAAAATCAAATTTTCGGTCATGTTTCGTTTTTTACATTTATGTTTTGCAAAAAGTTGTCTGATATCTCTAAAAATACAATTGCATAAGTACAGATGCCTTTCTCTAAAAATAAAAAGAAAAAAACACATGCTTACAGGGAATGTGATTATTCTCGAAGGTACTTAACTCCTATGACGGAATCCAGTGAGGGATACCTCGGGACCTTTTGTACGTTCCATTATCTTTGCAGGATTGCAGGTATCCAGAACGCAACCTGGGGCATGCAGGTTATGTCTCAGCAAGTAGGCGAATCATTATCAACTCGGTCTATCTTCCACATGGCACTAGAAGGTGCCCGTTTCCCCAGCGGAGCTGCCAAATCAGCATACACTCAATCTCAGCATCCGAAATGCTCTATCCCCAGCTGAGTTGCTCCCCATTGCTTTCCCCATGCAAAGTTGTCAAATCAACAAACAGGCTTAACACTCAGGATGTTTTCTCCCCGGCCGGGTTGCCTCTCATTACTCTCCCCAGCTGAGTTACCAGCAGCATTCCCCAACTGTGGTACCAAACATTCCTCCTCAGCAGATGCAAGAATCAGGGAATCATCTCCCCACAGAGTTCCAACCTCTATCCAGAAGAGCAACGCATGAAGAGATCACAACAGAGTGAAGAAAGCTTCTGCAAACCCCAGCTGGGTCCCGTATTACAAAGATATGTCAATCAGTGACCTATATCCCCAAGTAGATACATCATTAGATCTACCAGTGATCTCATCCCCAGCTGGGAATGTCCGTTTCAAGCAGATCAGCCAGAGATCTCCGCGGCAATGGGATCCGAATCCCGGATCGGTGCCTCTTTGCATAATCATAGCATTCGCATCATATTATACCCTCAGAGCGTAGCATTCCGTCTAATACGGAGCATTACGGCAAAAATCAAATGCATAGCATAATCATAAGTCATGTCGTGAATTGAACGCTTGTGAATAATAAACTGTTCATCATCATTGTACAAACATCCCCCCAGAGTCCCAGCAAAAGCAGTTGCCTCTCAAATCACAAACACCAGTATATACACCTTTTGGCACCCGTCCGTGTCATCCTTCCCCAAACAGGTCGCCTGAACACCCTTTACAAACAAATCACCCGTATTACAGATACGTCCTGACACCCGTCCGTGTCATATCCCAGCAGAAAGCCAAAAACATCCTCTTTGCACTCACATATACCTATACATACACTTTTCTTGACACCCGTCCGTGTCATATCCCCAGCGCAGTCGCCTAGACTTTGTATATCAGATACTTGTTAATATTTTACTTTTCTCTCTTGACACTCGTCCGTGTCACTCTCCCCAGCGGATAAACACTCATCTATACAATACAATACTCACTACTCATGGTACCTATACAGATACTCGTCCGTATCTTGTATTCATCATCACTCATATCCCCGCAGATTCGACAGTAGTCCTTGTTCTTTGTTAACCAGTTGGTACTCGTCCGTACCATCATCTCAAAACATTGCGTCTAGTGTTTGTTTCTACATGATACTCGTCCGTATCATAGTCTTAGGGATGCTCGTCCGCATCTTTAATCCATACACCATGTCAAACACTTATGTCTTCTTGGATATAGATACTCTTCCGTGTCTACTATTCCCCAGAAGAGTCCTTTCAGATGCAACACTCGTCCGTGTTCTTTGTTAACCAGTTGATACTCGTCCGTATCATCATCTCCGAACATGTGTCAGTTTGTTTCTACATGATACTCGTCCGTATCATAGTCTTGAGGATGCTCGTCCGCATCTTAAATCTATACACAAAACCAAACACTTGTACCTTTTGTTTCTTGGATATAAACACTCGTCCGTGTTTACTTCTCCCCAGTAGATCGCCAACAAAACAAATTTTCTTTTTATCTAACACTCGTCCTGTGTTATGATACCTTTGAGAGCAGCCGTACCCTGCTAAGTGGTCGTCCTCCACTTCTTGATGGTCGTCCTCCATCATGCTCATCCGATGGCCGTCCCCATCGTTGTTTTTTTTAGCAGCCGTCCCCTGCTAGGTGGTCGTCCTCCACCCTTTGATGATCGTCCTTCATCACTTTATCCAATGGCCGTCCCCATTGTTGACTTTGGTTATCTGACATTCGTCCTATGTCATGACAAACCTCGAGAGCAGCCGTCCCCTGCTGAGTGGTCGTCCTCCACTTCTTGATGGTCGTCCTCCATCATGCTCGTCCGATGGCCGTCCCCATCGTTGACCTTTCCTATCCGATGGCCGTCCCCATCGTTGATATTTTCGGCAGCCGTACCCTGCCAGGTGGTCGTCCTCCACCTTTGATGGCCGTCCCCATCATATTTCTTTTATCCCCAACAGAGCAGCCGTCCCCTGCTAGGTGATCGTCCTTCACCTTTGATGGCCGTACCCCATCATCTGTTTATTTCATTTATTCTTTAACCCGATGGCCGTCCCCGTCGTGGTCCCTTTTCCTTTTCTTTTAGCCCGATGGCCGTCCCCATCGTTGGTTACTTTGCTTTGTGAACTTGATGGCCGTCCCCGTCATGTTTCGTTAATTCCCAGAGAATCTTACTCTATCTTGATGGCCGTCCCCATCATAATTTTATTTTTTCCCAGCTAGTCGGCCGTCCCCGTCTTGGCTTTACCTTTTATCCCCAGCATGTCGGCCGTCCCCGTCATTGCTTTATTTTCAGCACTTTTCCCAGCTAGTCGGCCGTCCCCGTCTTAGCTCTACCTTTTATCCCCAGCATGTCGGCCGTCCCCGTCATCGCTTTACTTCGCATTTACCCCAGCATGTCGGCCGTCCCCGTCATTGCTCTTTACCCAGCAGTCGTCCTCTGCTCGACGGTCGTCCTCCGTCGCCCACACTTTACAATATACTTTATTTTTCTGTTACAATCTATATCCCTTTTCTTCTTCATTCTGTGAGTGCAAATTTTGGACTGTCTTTGGTATTCAACCACAAGTTATCTTGTTTGCCTGTTAAGCCGTTGCTTACATCCTGCACAGCTAACTCATGTTTGAATAGGGGCAGCTGTAAACACCCCAAATTTGCCCTCACCCATTCACACCATGGCTTATGGTCATCTCATATGCATAAACACCATCATATCATCTCACATCTCATTTTTGATTCACTGCATAGATTCAAAGGCATCTGCACCTAGGGTTTGTGATCTGAGCAATCCCAAAGCTTCTTGAGGCACTCCAAAGGCTACCAATCAACTCAAAGGGGTCCATGTGTGTATTTATATCATATTCCATCTCCTCAAAGTCAAAATTGCAGAGGAATCACAAGAGCTAGGGTTTGAGTGGATGCAGAGCCAGGCTAGACTGCACAGTTGACTGAAAATTAGGGTTTTGGTTTCAGAGGCCATAACCCCAAGTTTTTTGGTCATTCTTGTTTCCATTGGTCTATATATGGTATAGGGAGTATGCATATCAATTTTCGTGAAGAAATTCCATGGGGAAGTCATCTGATCAAAGGTTGACTTTTCACACAAGTCAGTGCAAAATCAGGGCATCTGAGGCCCCCAATGACCCAACCAATGGGTGATCTTCATCATTTTGAGTGTATATGATCTTTATTTGATCATGGAAGAAGGTTGAAGTTCATAGAAATCAAGAATTTAAGGTTTTTGCAAATGTTGACTTTTTGGGCATAGTTGACTTTTCAAGAATGCATCATTTTAGGTCATTTTTCAAGCCATGATTCATGATTCAAAAATGCTTCAAATGGAAAAACTTTGGTCATGAAAGTTGTAGATCTCATCTTTCCCTTTTCAAAAAGTACAAGAACATGATCAAACTCTTCTTGGATCAAAAGTTATGGCAATGCAAAGTTAGCAAAAATCATTAAATTTCAAGTTATGCACTAAATGGAAAACTTGCAAATTCATGTATCAAGCATTCTAGTGACTTCGAAGTGACTTCAAAACTTCATCACATGATCACATATGCCCTAAAAAACAGAATTGGCCCAAGGGATTCTTCATTGTTTGCCTTGATTTTCAAGAAGTCCATAAGACATTTTCCATTACAAGTGCAAAGTTGGATTTTTGGCATAGTCATTTTCCAAGGAATTATGTGGTCTCTAGCTGACTTTTAAACATTGCCATGACTAAAAGAAGTGCCATGCCACAAAATTCAGCAAGCATTGTTTCATGTGTATGGCACAAAATCATGAGAAAGTACAAAGTTGTCAAGTTGCAAAAACTAGCATAGCTTGTCATCCATATGTTGCAGTCAGCCACAAGCAATCCAAGGGCTCTCCTCAACCCTAGCTGGAGCAAGACAAGACTTGAACCTGCTGCTGCCATGACCCATACTCTCAATGACACAAAATTGACTTTTTTGCAAAAGGCTCCCATACTCTTGGCACAGTACACAGCCACCCTACTAACCTGCCTCACAGTCTATCCACACAAGTTGGAGATGATATAGCTAAGCATTGAGCATTGAGGCTGGCCAGAACATGACATACACAAAAACTCACCATTTTGCATAAGCCTTCGAATTTCTCTCCACAGCATACAAACACAAGAACCATCTTCACCAATCATCTCACCACACTTCATAGGCCTGAAACCACCAAAGTTCAAGCCTGAAACAAGCCTGACCTGAGCTTCACCATTCCCCACCCTCAGAACCAGTTCTCTTCGAATCTCACTATCCAACCATCAAACACTTCATTTTCCTTCACCAACAAGTCAAGCATACTACAAGGAGTCAAAACCACCCTTTACTTTGAACTGAAACAGCCTGCACACAAAGCTCATTTTCTGCTACACCAGAACTGGATCTCACAAATCAGCCATCCACAAGAGCTTTGAAGCCTTCCATTAGCATCAAGGGGTACAAGGGAGTCCATTTGCACGCAAGGAAAGCTCTGGAAGCTCAGTTTTGAAGCTTTCCAGCTCAGGTATGATCATGGAAACTTTTCTCTCAAAGCTTGGTTTTTGAGTTATAAATTGATTATTCATGTCTTGCTGGTCATGGGGTTGGTTTCAGAATCAAAAATGAGTGAAAACTGAGCTTGTATGGTCCCTCTGAAATTTTGCCCGTAAATTTCTTTCCTTTCGATTCCTTTGATTCAGGGTGCATAAATGTTGTTTGAGCTTGGATTCATGACCTAGGAAGTTAGAGGATCATTTAGGTGTGCTTGATTTGTAGAATAGGTGCCTGATTCGTGTTTTAGGGTTTTTGTGCAACCGGAGAAGATGACCGGAGCTCCCCTCCGGTCACCTGAGTTCGTTTAGCCCTAATTACAGTCATTAACTTTTGTTTGAATCTTGGGCGTTAGATCGTTTGGCTCCATTGACTTCCCGCGTGGATAGATGGCCCAGATCCTTTGTTTTGCCCTAATCCTTTTGATTTGTTTAATTAATCATTAATTAAATAAATTTAATCAGAATCAACCATGGCCATTGGATGACGCGCTAGTCAATGCCTCCAAACCCAGTTCAAATCTCCACCCTTAGATCTGCTTACTTTCCTTTCTTCTTATTTTTATTTCATTATTTGTCATTTAATTTGCATAATTGTTTTAAAATAGCAAAAAATTCATAAAAATCATGAAACTTTTTCCTTAAGGTTTTATTAATTTTTATGACACAAAAACATTTTTATTTTATTTTTTATCATTAAAAAAGTATTTTTAAATATTTAAAAGATTATTTTTAATTGATTAATGAGAATTAATTAATTAAAAATACTTTTAGGTATTTAAAAATTACAAAAAAAATTCATGAAATGTTCTAAGACATTTAGAAACATTGTCCAACCTTCAAACCAAATTTCTTTTTTGATCTTGATGCATTTTGAGAATTTTTCATTGAATTAAATCATTTTTTATGCATTATTTTGATCATGGATTCAAAAATTCATTTCTGCCTATTGGTGAAGGTTGAGACATTGATTCTTTTTGCTTTGTGTTGTGTTTGGCATGTATTTTCAAGGATAAAAAGGCCATGAATTGTTCTTGCATTTTCAAATTGTTTGGCATTTGTTTTGTTAAGAACCCTAAAAAACCCTAATAACTTAGGAAATTCATATCTTGAGTTTGGTTGAGAGTTGAGAGCTCCCCTTTGGGCAGTGGTTCATTATAGGTCTAGGGTTTCTTTGGGTGCCACTTTCCATTTTTATCTTAGGGTTTTGTTTCTGTTTTGGGTTTTTGTTTGATGTTTGATCCATGAACCCTAATTTGGGCTTTCTTTTGCATCCTTCTTGCATTCTCTTGCATAACATGACTTGTCTTTGCATTTTGTGCATTCTTGTGATTCATTTGACATCTTAAGACATATAGGAAGCATCTTTGATCATTGCATTACATATTTTCCATGTCATTTGTCTTGTATGCTTCATAACTTTTCATGTTCATTCATGCCCCTTAACTTGCATCATTTGCATCCATGATCTTGTATGAACATCCCCATGCCTTGCCTCATGTTTGCAGCATCTCATAACATCATAATCATCATCAACATGCTTCTGGTTTTGCTTAGCATCATACCATTTCATTTCATCTTGCATTGCATTGCATTTCTTTCTAACTTTTCAGGTGGTAAGTAAACTTGGGAAGTGAATTTGCCTTCACTTCTCATACCTTTTCTTTTCATCTCTCCTGCATCCATTGCTGCATTTTATATGTGTTTGAGATTGAGCTTGCTCATTCTTGTTCTTCCCACTTTCTTTCTTCAAGTGACTTGACTTCTTGAATGAAGCAAGTCACTTTGCTTCTCTTGATCTTATTCATCTGCTCCCTGGTGGTTCCTCTGAAGATTGTTCTTGAAAACCTCACAAACCTTAGGATCAACCAAGCATGACAATGAATTAGGGTTTTGATTAGTCTCCCCTCATAGTTTTACCTTTGTGTCTCTCTTTGAGTCTTCTCTTCTCATCTCATAATCAGGGACTAAACCCTAAAGGCTTTAAGACTTTGTGATTAAGCTTATGCCTGCATCCTTCTCTTAGGATGGAGTGTATAACTTTAATCCTAAGTCTTGAACCCTTTATGTGTTTAAATCTCTTAATCAATCCATCTAATAATTATCAAGACATCACACTTGTAACTTGGGCCTTGCATTAGGGTTCTAATTCTTCCTTAAGTGGTTAAGAAGGACTAACCCTAGTGTTAATGGACAAGTCCCCCTCAAGTTGTCTTACAAACAATAAAACTCACTTCATCATCATACCATTAAATAAAATCCACTTAATCAAAGGCTTGTTTTGTCATGAGTTTAATCCCTAATCATGGATTAAGTTGAGGAGTTTTCCTCAGCTTAAACATTCTCATCTATCATCCTTCTTTTAGGATGGTGTAATGAGTCTGTTTAATCCATGATTATGGCTTAACCTCATTACTCAACACTAAACAAAATCACCAAAAACATATAAATAATCACAAGTAGGTTAATGATCTTAATCCTGCACCAAAGGTGATTAAGTGTGAGAATCTGACTTCACACTTAAGGTATTCTCATTACCCCTAGTCAGAGGGAAGATGTGATGAGTTTACTAACCCATTGGTTTAGGCTTAAGCTCATTAACTGATGACAAACTTTCAAAAGCAATAAAAGACTGAAAACTCAAAAACAAACAATAATCGTCTCCCTCGGGATTCTTTTCTCATCATCTTCACTCACAAACGAGAACTCGCTTCTTCCGTCTAATGCAAGACAGTTTGCACCTGAGCCAGACAGGTCATACACTTGAGCCTTGGCAAGTAAGCAGTTCATAAGTCAATTCATCTTTCAGTCTCTTTGGGTCGAACTACGGTGTTCTGACTTCCTCATTGCACGAGAGGATACGTAGGCATAACTTAACAGTTATCGAACAAAAGTCTCTGTATATTCCCCCTCTTCTAGCCTTATTCTTTAGCCTCATGATCTTGAGCATCTTATTCCAGTTCTCACACTGACACTGTATATACCACACTTCACTCCTTTTACACTGACACCTGTACATTCTTTTCCAGCTATTTTACACACAGATTGCACTGACACTACCCCTTTAAAACACAAATCTCTTAAGCGTGGATCCCGTCGAGTACGACGGACAATCTGGGTGCTAATACCTTCCCAGGTTGTAACCAACCCCCTTTCTCAGTCTCTCTGGTTCGCAAACCGTCTTATCCATTCTTTTTCTAGGTCTATGCAGCATTGCCTTTCCTCCGGGATAAAAATGCCTAGCTGGCGACTCTATTCATTTCCAGTGGGTTCACGGCTGCGTGTTCTCACTGTTCCCTTCGCCGACCGTTCGCGTCTGTACCTTCATCTGACCCCGTTTCATTTGTCGGGAGCGACAATACCAAGAAGACCTGAAATTTGCACTCTGACGTAGAATGCAGAACTGGGAAATAAACCCAACCAAATGACGCTTTGGTGACTGCAGGGGAGAAAAAGCAGACGAGCTTCTTCCAAGTTGAAACTGGTATCTAGAATAAGAGTACTTTGACAGGCGAGTCTTCTTCGAACAATCCTGTTACGCCAGGAGCTGGACATACGAGTCCTCACTGCAAAAACATATGACTTGAGACAGACGAGTCTCCTTCGGATACACCTGTTACGCCAGGACCAGGAAGCATTAAAGTCTGTGGGATAGACATGCATAATCAAGGTAAACGAACCTTCTTCATATATTATCCGTGGATATATGGTATAAGACAGACGAGTCTTCTTCGAGCAAACCTGTTACGCCAGGTGCAACAGTAATAATTGGTGCCTGAGGCAGACGAGCCTCCTTCGGATAATCCTGTTACGCCAGGACCGGTAACCATTTTGACATTAATTCCCACAGTCAGGATTTTAAACCTCTTCAATATAGACGAGTATTGGATGATCATCAAGATAACACAGACGAGTGCCATAAGTCAATGATACAGACGAGTATCAGACGATGATCTGAGAAACACAGATGAGCGCTTTAGGCAATGATACATACGAGTATCAGCAACTGGTATAGACGAATACCAGAAATTCAAACACAGATGAGCATTTGGAGTAGCGATACAGACAAGTACCAAGATAAACAACAAATCCACACATACAGATATAAGCTAACACAAACGAGTGTCAGGGATGATACAAACGAGTATCCAAACAAAGCAGAAGAGCTTCAAACAGAGAATTAACACATACAAATGTTGGGGATGATACATTCGAGTATCCAAACAAAGCAAACAAGCTTCAGAAATATCAGGCATCAAACACAGACGAGTGTTGGAACTTGCAGACGAGCAATAACAAAGATTACATGCCAAACACAGACGAGTGTTGGAACTTGCAGACGAGCAATAACAAATGTTAAAATCAAACACAGACGAGTGTTGGAAAAGTGTAGACGAACAACCAACAAAGTGATAACACAGACGAGTGTTGAGAATTGTAGACGAGCATTATCAAGAATTACATATCAAACACAGACGAGTGTTGGGCAGTGCAAACGAGCAACAACAAATACTGGGTACCAAACACAGACGGGTGTTGGAAATTGCATACGAGCAATGTCAAGGTAATCATGGACCACTGCTGGGGAGAGCAAATGAATAATACCAAAGTGATAACACAGACGAGTGTTGAAAGATGCGAACGAGCAGCAATAAGGCATGAACACAGACGAGTGCTGGAGAGATGCAGACGAGCAACAAACAAATACTGATTGGCCCTAAGAGTTACAACTCTGCAGGGGAAAACAAGTCAAGAGGCCTGGACACCTAACTCTGACTGGAGTGATGAATACCTGGCTGTATCATCAAATTGGCCAACCGGATGGCAACTTTGTTGGGGAATATTTCACTGACGGGAGTGAAGATCAAGTATGAACTCTGTGGGGAAGGATCATCTTCAGACTTGGCTGGGAAAGATGCTTCAACAATACTCTGGCTGGGGAGAGCATTTTGCTGATTCAAAGCTCTGTGGAGACATCAAACAGTCAGCTTCCTGCTGGGCACTCCACTGGGGGAGAATAAACTGCTTGGGCTGCCTGCCAAGACTTAGCTGGGGAAGAATTCTGCTTGGGAGAATGTGACGCCATCCTGCAACCTGCAACAACAGAAAACACAATTGTGCCCCGAGGATTTACATGGTACGATCTGTTCATCCATCGTCACCCGACACTCAAAGAGGGTTTCAGTGTTTCCCTGCAATGTCATTTTCTTTTCAAATTATCACCATGTTTAAATGCAATGCTATTTTTGCCAAAAATTCAGGACATTTTGCAAACAAAAATAAACGCACACAACTTTTGACTGAATATTCTTTTTTTTATTGAAAGGCCTCTGAATAGGCAAAGATTTTACATCAGGAAGCAACCACCTGGAAAGAGGTATCCACCATAAAATTGAGAAAAGAAACTATCCTAATGGAAATGGGCACGGCATCCCAATGAGTTCCATTTCTGCTATGACCAGCATGTCTTCGAGACTCTTCATTCTGCTTTTGCTTTCTGAGAGGATGAGGGGACTGATTCCTATCCTTCTGATATTGTCAAGTTGTACGAAACGATGATGTGGTTCAGATTACTCGGATCGCAGTTGTTCGCTTATTCCCTTGTTTTGCGTGGATCGCCCTTTCGGGTTTTCAATCCACCGGGATACCCTTTTTTGCCTGAGCTGTCGGATGTGGCTTTTCAACTCAGCGGGTGTACCCTTTTTTTTATTTCTTTCCCTAACTTTTGCCCGAGCTTTTTATTCTGTTTTTAGCTCGCCGGGATGCCCTTTTTTTGCCTGGACTTTAATTCTGTTTTTGTGTCCAGCGGGTCTCTTTATGCGAAGTGTTTTTTAATTGCGTCCGAGTTAACAGGGGATTGGAAGTCATCTCCATCCATAGTGGTGAGCATCAGTGCTCCTCATGAGAAAACTTTCTTCACTATGAATGATCCTTCGTAGTTTGGGGTCCACTTGCCCCTGTGATCTGAACCTGGAGGAACAATCCTCTTCAGCACAAGCTCTCCCACTTGATACTCCCGAGTACGTACTCGTTGGTCGAATGCTCGCTTCATTCTCATCTGATAAAGCTGACCATGACAGATAGCCGCTAATCTCTTTTCCTCAATTAGACATAGCTGATTGTAACGAGCACACACCCATTCAGCCTCATCAAGCTTCACATCCATCATCACACGCAATGAAGGAATCTCTACTTCAACAGGCAGGACTGCCTCCATGCCATATACCAGAGAGAAGGGAGTTTCCCCTGTTGACGTCCTGACTGACGTTCGGTACCCATGCAGCGCAAATGGTAACATCTCATGCCAATATTTGTAAGTGACAACCATCTTTTGCACAATCTTCTTGATATTCTTGTTTGCTGCCTCTACCGCACCATTCATATTTGGCCGATAAGGAGAAGAATTGTGATGCTGAATCTTGAAGTCCCGACACAAGTCTGCCATCATTTTGTTGTTCAAGTTAGAACCATTGTCAGTAATGATCCTTTCGGGCACTCCGTATCTGCATATGATATCCCTTTTCATAAATCTTGCCACCACTTGACGAGTGACGTTGGCATAAGATGCTGCTTCCACCCATTTGGTGAAGTAATCGATCGCGACCAAGATGAAGCGATGACCATTTGAAGCAGTAGGCTCTATCTTCCTGATCATGTCAATTCCCCACATAGAAAAGGGCCAAGGAGATGACATGACGTTGAGCGGGCTTGGAGGAACATGCACTTTTTCTGCATATATCTGGCACTTGTGGCACTTACGAGCGAATGAACAACAGTCTGCATCCATTGTCATCCAGTAATACCCTGATCTCAGCAATTTCTTTGCCATAGCATGCCCTCCTGCATGGGTACCGAAAGATCCTTCGTGGACTTCCTGCATCAACAAGCTTGCTTCGTGTCTATCCACGCATCTGAGCAAGACCATGTCAAAGTTTCTCTTGTACAAAACCCCGTCTGTGTTCAAGAAGAAGCTAGCAGCAAGTCGCCTCAAGGTCTTCTTGTCATTGGAAGATGCCCCAACTGGGTATTCTTGCTTTTCCAGGAATAGCTTGATATCAAAATACCAAGGTTTCTCGTCAGACACGACGTCTACAGAGAAGGCATGAGGTGGAGCGTCAAGCCTGGAGATATCAATTCTGGGCACATAATTCCAACACAAGACTTTGATTGACGAAGAAAGAGTGGCCAATGCGTCGGCAAACTGATTTTCATCACGTGGTATGTATTGAAGCTTAACTGTTGTGAAGAACGTCAACAGTTTTCTAGCATAATCCCTGTATGGAATTAGATGCTCGTGATGCGTATACCACTTGCCGGTAACTTAATTAATGACGAGGGCTGAATCTCTGAATATATCGAGGTTCTTAATCCGAAGATTAATAGCCTCCTCTATTCCTATTATGCATGCCTCGTATTCCACTTCATTGTTGGTGCAGCCAAAAGTAATTCTGGCGGCGAAGGGAAAGTGAACACCTTCGGGAGTGATAAGAACGACACCAACTCCACGTCCATTGATATTGACTGCCCCATCAAACATCAACTTCCATTTGGATTCAGGGTCAGGCCCCTCCTCCGGAAGTGGTTCCCCGCAATCATTTGCTTTGAGGTACATGATGTCCTCATCAGGGAAATCAAACTTCATTGACTGATAATCATCTTCAAGAGGTTGTTGTGCAAGGTAATCCGACAATACACTTCCCTTGATGGCTTTCTGAGAAGTATACTGGATGTCATATTCAGTTAAAATCATCTGCCACCTAGCAACCCTTCCGGTTAACGCTGGTTTCTCAAAGATGTACTTGACAGGATCCATTTTGGAAATGAGCAGTGTGGTATGAGTCAACATGTACTGCCTCAATTGGCGAGCATCCCATACCAAAGAGCAGCAAGTTTTCTCGAGCAGTGAGTAACGGGATTCACAGTCGGTAAACTTTTTGCTAAGGTAATAAATAGCGTACTCTTTTCGACCAGACTCATCATGTTGGCCTAGAACGCACCCCATTGACCCTTCTAGCACGGTAAAGTACATGATTAAAGGTCTTCCTTCAACTGGAGGCATTAGAATTGGAGGCTCCTGCAAATATTCCTTTATTTTGTCGAAAGCTCTTTGGCAGTCTTCGTTCCACCTGACCGTTTGCTCTTTTCTTAGCAATTTGAATATTGGTTCGCACGTGGCAGTTAGATAAGATATAAACCGAGAAATGTAGTTCAACCTCCCTAAAAACCCGCGCACTTCTTTTTCTGTTCTCGGTGCAGGCATATCTTGAATTGCTTTTACTTTCGCAGGATCTACCTCAATCCCTTTCTGACTAACAATGAAACCCAGCAGTTTCCCGGAACGCACTCCGAAAGTGCACTTATTTGGATTCAACCTTAGCTTTTACTTGATCAGTCTATCAAACAGCTTCTTCAGGTTGACCAGATGCTCTTCTTCGTCTCGGGACTTAGCAATCATATCGTCCACATTGTCGCTCCCGATAAGTGAACAGGGTCAAATAAAGGTACAGACGCGAACGGTCGGCGAAGGGAACAGTGAGAACACACAGCCGTGAACTCACTGGAGATGAAAAGAGTCGCCAGCTAGGCATTTTTATCCCGGAGGAAAGGCAATGCTGCATAGACCTAGAAAGAAATGGATAAGACGGTTGCGAACCAGAGAGATTGAGAAAGGGGGTTGGTTACAACCTGGGAAGGTATTAGCACCCAGATTGTCCGCCGTACTCGACGGGATCCACGCTTAAAAGATTTGTGTTTATAAAGGGGTAGTGACAGTGCAATCTGTGTGTAAAAGAGCTGGAAAACAAAATGTACAGGTGTCAGTGTAAAGGGAGTGTAAAGTGAAATATGAAAGTGTCAGTGCAGGAATGAGAATATGCTCAAGATAATGAGGCTAAAAGAATGAAGCTGGAAAGAGGGGGAATATACAGAGACTTTTGTTCGATAACTGTTAAGTTATGCCTACGTATCCTCTCGTGCAATGAGGAAGTCAGAACGCCGTAGTTCGACCCAAAGAGACTGAAAGATGAATTGACTTGTGAACTACTTACTTGCCTATGCTCAAGTGTATGATCTGTCTGGCACAGATGCAAACTGTCTTGCATTAGACGGAAGAAGCGAGTTCTCGTTTGTGAGTGAAGATGATGAGAAAAGAATCCCGGAGGAGACGATTATTGTTTGTTTTTGAGTTTTCAGTCTTTTATTGCTTTTGAAAATTTGTCATAAGTTAATGAGCTTAAGCCTAAACCAATGGATTTAGTAAACTCATCACATCTTCCCTCTGATTAGGGGTAATGAGAATACCTTAAGTGTGAAGTCAGATTCTCACACTTAATCACCTTTGGTATAGGATTAAGATCATTAACCTACTTGTGATTATTTAGATGTTTTTGTGGTTTTTGGTTTAGTGTTAAGTAATGAGGTTAAGCCATAATCAGGGATTAAACAGACTCATTACACCATCCTAATAGAAGGATAATAGATGAGCATGTTTAAGCTGAGGAAAGCTCCTCAACTTAATCCATGATTAGGGATTAAACTCATGACAAAACAAGCCTTTAATTAAGTGGATTTTATTTAATTATGATGATGAAGTGAATTTTATTGTTTGTAAGACAACTTGAGGGGGACTTGTCCATTAACACTAGGGTTAGTCCTTCTTAACCACTTAAGGAAGAAATAGAACCCTGATGCAAGGCCCAAGTTACAAGTGTGATGTCTTGATACTTATTAAGTGAATTGATTAAGAGATTTAAACAACTTAAGGGTTTAATACCTAGGATTAAAGTTATACACTCCATCCTAAGAGAAGGATGCAGGCATAACCCTAACCACAAAGTCTTAGAACCTTTAGGGTTTAGTCTCTGATTATGAGATGAGAAGAGAAGACTCAAAGAGAGACACAAAGGTAAAACTATGAGGGGGGACTAATCAAAACCCTAATTCATTATCATGCTTGGTTGTTCCTAAGGTTTGTGAGGTTTTCAAGAACAAATCTTCAAAGGAGCCACCAGGAAGCAGATGAACAAGATCAAGAGAAGCAAAGTGACTTGCTTCATTCAAGAAGTCAAGTCACTTGAAGAAAGAAAGTGGGAAGAAGAAGAATGAGCAAGCTCAATCTCAAACATAAATAGAAATGCAGCAATGGATGCAAGAGAGATGAAAAGAAAAGTTATGAGAAGTGAAGGCAAATTCACTTCTCAAGTTCACTTACCACCTGAAATGTTAGAAAGAAATGCAATGCAATGCAAAATGGGATGAGATGGTATGATGCAAACCAAAACCAGAAGCATGTGGATGATGATAATGATGCTATGAGATGCTACAAGCATGAGACAAGGCATGGAGATGTTCATACAAGTTCATGGATGCAAGTTTGGAAGCATGGACATACATGGAATGTTATGAAACATACATGGCAAACAAAATGGCAAATATGGGATGCAATGGTCAAACATGCTTCCTACATGTCTTAAGATGTCAAAAGAATCATAAGCATGCACAAAATGCAAAGACAAGTCATGTTATGCAAGAGAATGCAAGAGGGATGCAAATGAAAGCCCAAATTAGGGTTCATAGATCAAACATCAAACAAAACCCAAAAACAGAAGCAAACCCTAAGATAAAAAATGGAAAATGCCATACCAAGAAACCCTAAACCTATAATGAACCACTGCCCAAAGGGGAACTCTCAACTCTTAACCAAACTCAAGATATGAATTTTCTAAGCTATTAGGGTTTTTTAGGGTTCTTAACAAAAGAAATGTCAAACAATTGGAAAATGCAAGATCAAATCATGGCCTTTTTACCCTAGAAACTACATGCCAAACACAAGACAAAGCAAAAAGAATCAATGTCTCAACCTTCTCCAATAGGCAGAAATGAATTTTTGAATCCATGATCAAAATAATGCATAAAAAATGATTTAATTCAATGAAAAATTCTTAAAATGCACCAAGATCAAAAAAGAAATTTGGTTTGAAGGTTGGACAATGTTTCTAAATGTCTTAGAACATTTCATGAATTTTTTTGTAATTTTTAAATACCTAAAAGTATTTTTAATTAATTAATTTCCATTAATCAATTAAAAATAATCTTTTAAATATTTAAAAATACTTTTTTAATGATAAAAAATAAAATAAAAATATTTTTGTGTCATAAAAAATAATAAAACTCAGAGGAAAAAGTTTCATAATTTTTATGTATTTTTTGCTATTTTAAAATAATTGTACAAGTTAATTGAAATAAAAATGAATTAAAAGCAAATAAAATGAAAAGTCAAAGGAAAGGATGGCCAGGATGAGCCCAGGGTTTGAATCAGTTGACTAGCGCGTAAATGGATGGTGGAGATTGCATCTGACTTAATTAATTTAATTACGAATTAATTAAAGCTAATGAGAGAGATTAGGGCAAATCAAACTGATCCTGGCCTTTCATTCGCGCGGGGAGTCAAACATGTCAACGCATCCAGTGGCTCACATTCAAATGGTCATTAATTACACAATTAGGGTTTAATCACATTCAGGCGGCCGGAGAAGACTTCCGGTCGTCTTCTCCGGCCAGCATCTCACCTGAGAAATCCCCAAACCCCTCAAATCGTAACGAAAATGAAAACTAAGCACATAGAAATGAACCCCATGACCTCCTGAATCAAAACCCTAAGTCCAAACAAATTTATTCTTCCTAAACAAGCTGAATCGAACAGAACAAGTTCTAGGGCAAACCAGTTTCAGAGTCAAATTAAATACTCAAATCAAAACCATTTCAAAAACTAGGAACATCAGGATGATCAGGAGATCACATAGAACAAGTTTGTAACAAGAGAAATGATTTCTGGAAAAAATAATTTCGAGCTACCTGAGATTTGGAGCTTTCAACCTGAGAACTTTCTGGCCACCTCTCCTTGTGAAATCCACTCCTTAGGACCTCTTGATGATGTTTGAATGCCTTAGAACAATTTATGCTGGCTGGATAGTGAGATTCGACAGCTTCTGCTCAAGCTTGATCAGAAATGGCAATGGAGTTTCTGGAGGTTTCAGGCCATTGTGAATGATGGTTTGTGGTCCTGAGGATGAATGGAGAAGGTCTGTGGTGTTTGTGGTTTGTGGAAGGAGATTCGAAGGAAAATGCAGCTTGGTGTGAGAAATGGCTATGGAGTATTCTGGTTGTTTCAGGCTAGGGTTCTTGGTGCTGGGTGGTCTATGGAGCAAGGTGAGTTGAATGGTGAAGTTGGCTTGAGTGTTTGGTGGCTGTGTAAGCAGATTCGAAGCAAGTTGCAATGTGGTGTGTTTTTGTGAATGTGATGAATGTCTGTGTTTCAGCCCTGCTTGCTTAGTGTTATGGCTTGCCAAAGGATACAATAAACAAATGCAAGTGGCCAGAGGATGTGACATGGCCTGTGGTGATTGGGATGTCTACTTTTGCAAAAAGGTCAACTTTTGTGTAAGGCAAGTATGGCTTCACTCTAGGCAAGTACAATGGGCATGGGCTGCGCAGCAAAGTGAAGGGAAAGGCTAGGCTTGGTCCAGCATTCAAGGCAGCAAGTTGGTGAAATGTTATGAGTGCTTTTGCAAGTTGTGACATTTTGGTTCACATGTGATTCTTTTGCATAACCAAACATAAACCATAGGCATTCTTGGTCCAAATCTGATTTTTAGGACTTAGAGGATGTTTATGTGCTGGTTTGAAATGAATTAGAAGTCACATAATGCATTGGTCCAAGATTTTGCAAAATTTCCATTTGTGGCATGCCTTAAAAATCAATGATTTTAGCCAACTTTGCATTGCCATAACTTTTGATCCAAGAAGAGTTTGATCATGTTCTTGTACTTTTTGAAAAGGGAAAGATGAGATCTACAACTTTCATGACCAAAGTTTTTCCATTTGAAGCCTTTTTGGGTCAAGAATCAAGGCTTGAAAAATGACCTAAAATGATGCATTCTTGAAAAGTCAACTATGCCCAAAAAGTCAACATTTGCAAAAACCCTAAATTCTTGATTTTTATGAACTTCAACCTTCTTCCATGATCAAATAAAGATCATATACACTCAAAATGATGAAGATCACCTATTGGTTGGGTCATTGGGGGCCTCAGATGCCCTGATTTTACACTGACTTGTCTGAAAAGTCAACCCTTGATCAGATGACTTCCCCATGGAATTTCTTCATGAAAATTGATATGCATACTCCCTATACCATATAGAGACCAATGGAAGCAAGAATGACCAAAAAATTTGGAGTTATGGCCTCTGAAACCAAAACCCTAATTTTCAGTCAACTGTGCAGTTCAACCTGGCTCTGCATCCACTCAAACCCTAGTTCTTGTGATTTCTTTGCAATTTTGACTTTGAGGAGATGGAATGTGATATAAGAACACACATGGACCCCTTTGAGTTGATTGGTGGCCTTTGGAGTGGCTCAAGATGCTTTGGGATTGCTCAGATCACAAACCCTAAGTGCAGATGACTTAGCAACTATCCAGTGAATCAAAAATGTATTATGAGATGATATGTTTGTGTTTATGCATATGAGGATGATCACAAGCCATGGTGTGAATGGGTGAGGGCAAATTTGGGGTGTTTACAGCTGCCCCTATTCAAACATGAGTTAGCTGTGCAGGTTGTAAGCGACGGCTTAGCAGGCAAACAAGATAACTTGTGGTTGAATACCAAAGACAGTCCGAAATTTGCACTCACAGAATGAAGAAGAAAAGGGATATAGATTGTAAAAGAAAATAAAGTATATTGTAAAGTGCGGGCGACGGAGGACGACCGTCGAGCAGAGGACGACTGCTGGGTAAATAGAAATGGCGGGGACGGCCGACACGCTGGGGAAGGCGAGGAAAATAAAGCAATGACGGGGACGGCCGACATGCTGGGGATAAAAGGTAAAGCTAAGACGGGTACGGCCGACTAGCTGGGGAAAATAAAATAAAATGATGGGGACGGCCATCAAGATAAAGTTGTAGCATTCTCTGGGGATTAATGAAACATGACGGGGACGGCCATCAAGTTCATAAAGCAAAGTAACCGACGACGGGGACGGCCATCGGGCTAAAAAGAAAAGGGACCACGACGGGGACGGCCATCGGGTTAAAGAATAAATGAAATAAACAGATGATGGGGTACGGCCATCAAAGGTGAAGGACGATCACCTAGCAGGGTACGGCTGCTCTGTTGGGGATAAAAAGAAAAATGATGGGGACGACCATCAAAGGTTGAGGACGACCACCTGGCATGGTACGGCTGCCGAAAATATCGCGACACAGGACGAATGCCGGATAAAAGGTCAACGATGGGGACGGCCATCGGACGAGCATGATGGAGGACGACCATCAAGAAGTGGAGGACGACCACTTAGCAGGGTACGGCTGCCGAAAATATCGCGACACAGGACGAATGTCGGATAAAAGGTCAACGATGGGGACGATCATCGGACGAGCATGATGGAGGACGACCATCAAGAAGTGGAGGACGACCACTTAGCAGGGTACGGCTGCTCTCAAGGTTTATCATAACACAGGACGAGTGTCAGATAACCAAAATCAACAATGGGGACGGCCATTGGATAAAGTGATGAAGGACGATCATCAAAAGGTGGAGGACGACCACCTAGCAGGGGACGACTGCTAAAAAGATCAACGATGGGGACGGCCATCGGATGAGCATGATGGAGGACGACCATCAAGAAGTGGAGGACGACCACTTAGCAGGGTACGGCTGCTCTTAGGGTTATCATAACACAGGACGAGTGTTAGATAAAAAAGGAAAATTGATTGTTGGTGATCTACTGGGGATATAGTAAACACGGACGAGCGTTTACACCCAAGAAACAAAAGGTATAAGTGTTTAGATGTATGTGTATAGATTAAAGATGCGGACGAGCATCCTTAAGACTATGATACGGACGAGTATCATGTAGAAACAAACTGACACATGTTCAGAGATGATGATACGGACGAGTATCAACGGGTTAACAAAGAACACGGACGAGTGTTGCATCTGAAAGAATCCTTCTGGGGAATAGTAGACACAGACGAGTATCTATATTCAAGGAGACATAAGTGTTTGACACGGTGTATGGATTAAAGATGCGGACGAGCATCCTTAAGACTATGATACGGACGAGTATCATGTAGAAACAAACATTAGACGCAATGTTCTGAGATGATGGTACGGACGAGTACCAACCGGTTAACAAAGAACAAGGACTACTGTCGAATCTGTGGGGATATAAATGATGTATACAAGATACGGACGAGTATCTGTATAAGTGTACCAACGAGTGGTGAGTATATATATAGATGAGTGTTTATCTGCTGGGGAGGGTGACACGGACGAGTGTCAAGAGAGAAAAGTATAATATTAACAAGTGTATGGGTGATAAAAGTGCAAGCGACTGCGCTGGGGATATGACACGGACGGGTGTCCAGAAAGTGTATATATAGGTATATGTGAGTGCAAAGAAGATGTCTTTGGCTTTCTGCTGGGGTATGACACAGACGGGTGTCAGGACGTATCTGTAATACGGGTGATCTTGTTCGTAAAGATGTTCAGGCGACTTTACTGGGGAGTAATGACACGGACGAGTGCCAAAAGGTGTATATACTGGTGTTTGTGATTCGTGAGGCAACTGCTTTTGCTGGGACCCTGGTGGGGATTTTTGTGTAATGATGA
This sequence comes from Lathyrus aphaca, assembly GCA_963966055.1. Lineage (NCBI taxonomy): Eukaryota > Viridiplantae > Streptophyta > Magnoliopsida > Fabales > Fabaceae > Lathyrus > Lathyrus aphaca. Next base: position 635,035,011 of record OZ014519.1, read on the forward strand.
TGAGCGGTTTATTATTCACAAGTGTTAATTCAGAACATGGCTTATGATTATGCTATGCGTTTGATTTTTGCCGTAATGCTCCGTGTTAGACGGAATGCTACGCTTTGAGGGGATAGTATGATGCGGATGCTATGATTATGCAAAGGGGCACCGATCCGGGATTCGGATCCCGTTGCTGCGAAGATCTCTGGTCGATCTGCCTGAAGTGAACATCCCAGCTGGGGATGAGATCATTGGTAGGTCTGATGATGTATCTGTTTGGGGATATAGGTCGCTGATTGACATATCCTTGTAATGTGGGACCCAGCTGGGGTTTGTAGAAGTCTTATGTACTCTGTTGTGATCTTCATGCATTGCTCTTCTGAAAAGAGGCTGAGACTCTATGGGGAGATGATTCCCTGATGCCTGTATCCTGCTGAGGAAGGATGATTGGTACTACAGCTGGGGGTGTGGTTGGTAACTCAGCTGGGGAGAGCAATGAGAGGCAACTCAGCTGGGGATAGAGCATTTCGGATGCTGAGATCTTTTATTGATTTGCTGAGCTGCTGAGATGTAACTTGCATGCCCCAAGTTGCGTTCCGGATACCTGCAATCCTGCAAAGGTAAGGAAACGCACAAAAGATCCCGAGGTAACCTTTACTGGGTTCCGTCATAGGAGTTAAGTACCTTCGAGAGTAAGTATATTCCCTGTAAGCATGTTTTTATTATTATATATTTTTGAGAGAAAAGCATCTGTACTTATGCAATTGATTTTTTTTTTGAGACATCAGACATCCTTTGCAAATAAAAATATACAAAACGAAACATGACCGAAAAATCTGGTTTTATTAATTCATGTGCCCTGAACTGGCAAGATACAGTCAAAGAAACATATCTCCTGAAATGAGGAGATTGTTACAAATTGAGAAACAAAGTGCTGGCAGTGTTGATGACGCTTTGAGGAGCTTCCTCTCCCGCTATGACTCGTATGACAATGACGTTCTTCTCGTCTTGCTTTCTGGAGAGAGTTGATTCTGATCGGAGCTTGATCCTTCCGAAGCTTACCAAGTTGCTGACAATACAGACGAATTCAGAATGCAGTTGTTCACTTATTCCCTTGTTTTGCATGGATCGCCCTTTCGGGTTTTCAATCCATCGGGATACCCATTTTTGCCTGAGTTGTCCAATGCGGCTTTTCAACTCAGCGGGTGTACGTTTTTTATTTATTTATTTCCCTTACTTTTGCCCGAGTCTCTTATTCTGTTTTTGACTCGCCGGGATGCCCTATTTTGCCTGGACTTACATTCTGTTTTTGTGTCCAGCGGGTCATTTTTATGCGAAGTATTTTTTAACTGCATCTGAATTCACAGGGGACGGAAAATCTTCACCATCCATGGTGTTGAGCATCAGTGCTCCACCAGAGAAAACTTTCTTTACCACGAATGGTCCTTCATAATTTGGAGTCCATTTGCCCCTGTGGTCTGTATGAGGAGGGAGGATTCTTTTCAGCACAAGATCCCCCACTTGGTACTCTCGATGCCTGACTTTCTGATCAAAGGCTTTCTTCATTCTCTTCTGATATAACTGCCCATGACAGATTGCAGCCAATCTTTTCTCTTCGATCAGACTCAATTGCTCGTATCGGGACCTAACCCATTCTGCTTCACTCAGCTTGACATCCATTAATACCCGTAGGGAGGGTAATTCAACTTCAACTGGTAGGACTGCTTCCATACCATACACGAGCTGATACGGTGTTGCCCCAGTGGACGTTCTGATTGACGTGCGGTACCCCTGCAAGGCAAATGGTAGCATTTCATGCCAGTCTTTGTATGTGATTACCATCTTCTGCACAATCTTCTTGATATTCTTATTTGCTGCCTCAACAGCGCCGTTCATCTTTGGCCTGTAAGGAGAAGAATTGTGGTGTTGGATCTTGAAGTCCCGGCACAGTTCTGCCATCATTTTGTTGTTTAAATTGGAACCATTATCAGTAATGATCCGCTCGGGAACTCCATACCGACAGATGATGTCTCTTTTCAGAAATCTGGCTACCACTTGCCTGGTGACGTTTGCATATGAGGTTGCTTCAACCCACTTTGTGAAATAGTCGATGGCAACCAAGATGAATCTGTGGCCGTTCGAAGCAGTTGGCTCAATCTTGCCAATCATATCAATGCCCCACATGGCAAAGGGCCATGGTGAAGACATTATGTTCAAAGGATTTGGAGGCACATGCACTTTATCTGCGTAGATCTGGCATTTGTGGCATTTCCTGGCGTAGGCACAACAATCTGCATCCATTGTGATCCAATAATAGCCTGATCTCAGCAATTTCTTAGCCATTGCATGTCCTCCAGCATGGGTACCAAAAGAGCCCTCGTGCACTTCATGCATCAGCAAATCTGCTTCTGTCTTGTCAACACATCTGAGGAGTACCATATCAAAGTTCCTCTTGTATAAAGATCCATCAGTGTTCAGAAAGAAACTTCCAGCAAGCCTTCTCAAAGCCTTCTTATCATTGGAAGATGCCCCAGGTGGGTATGTTTGATCCTCCAAGAAGCACTTGATGTCGTGGAACCAAGGCTTATCGTCCTTGACAACTTCTGCCGCAAATACATATGCTGGTCTATCAAGTCTCGATACTGAAATCTGAGGTACAAAGTTAGCAGCTTGAACTTTGATCATGGATGAAATGGTAGCAAGAGCATCTGCAAACTGATTCTCGTCCCGAGGGATATACTCAAGCTTGACTGTTGTGAAGAAAGTCAGTAACCTTCTTGTATAATCCCTGTAAGGTATCAGATGATCTTGGTGGGTGTACCATTTTCCGTTGGTCTGATTGATTACCAAAGCTGAATCTCCGAATACGGTTAATGTCTTGATCCTGAGGTCGATGGCTTCCTCAAGACCCATAATACAAGCTTCGTATTCAGCTTCGTTGTTAGTGCAGTTGAAAGTGAGTTTTGCCGAGAAAGGCATGTGAACTCCTTTGGGTGTAATGAGTACTGCACCAACACCACGGCCATTCATGTTAACAGCCCCGTCGAACATCATAGTCCATTCTTCTTCCGGGTCAGGCCCTTCGGTGTGAATAGGCTCTTCATGATCTTTTGCTTTAATGAACATGATGTCTTCATCAGGGAAGTCAAACCTCATAGGCTGGTAGTCATCAATGGGTTGCTCAGCAAGATATTCAGATAGTACACTGCCCTTGATGGCTTTCTGAGAAGTGTACTGTATGTCGTATTCTGTGAGAATCATCTGCCATCTTGCAACCCGTCCGGTAAGAGCTGGCTTCTCAAATATGTACTTGACTGGGTCCATTTTAGAGATTAACAAGGTAGTGTGGGTCAACATATACTGCCTTAGTCGGCGAGCAGCCCATGCTAAAGCACATCAAGTTTTCTCGAGCAGTGAATAACGCTGTTCACAGTCGGTAAACTTTTTGCTTAGGTAGTATATTGCATACTCTTTTCGACCAGACTCGTCATGCTGGCCCAGCACACACCCCATTGATTCTTCTAATACTGTCAAGTACATAATTAGAGGTCTTCCTTCAACTGGCGGCATGAGGATCGGAGGTTCTTGCAGATACTCCTTGATCTTGTCAAAAGCCCTTTGGCAGTCTTCATTCCACCTGACCGTTTGTTCTTTTCTTAACAGCTTGAACAAAGGTTCACAGGTTGCAGTAAGGTGAGATATGAACCTTGAGATGTAGTTCAATCGACCTAAGAAACCCCGAACTTCTTTCTCAGTTTTTGGTGCAGGCATCTCTTGGATGGCTTTGACTTTATCAGGGTCAACCTCAATCCCTTTCTCGCTTACAATAAAGCCCAGCAGCTTACCAGATCTCACCCCGAATGTGCATTTGTTGGGGTTTAGTTTCAGTTGATACTTCCTCAGACGCTTGAACAACTTCAGCAGATTCACCAGGTGGTCTTCCTCTGTAAGGGACTTGGCAATCATGTCATCCACGTAACATTCTATTTCTTTGTGGATCATATCATGGAATAATGTTACCATAGCCCGTTGATATGTTGCACCGGCGTTCTTGAGCCCAAATGGCATTACCTTGTAGCAGAACGTGCCCCAGGGTGTGATGAATGTTGTCTTCTCCATGCCTTCAGGCGACATTTTAATCTGATTGTATCCTGAAAATCCATCCATGAAGGAGAATACCGAGAACTGAGTCGTGTTATCAACCAATACATCAATGTGAGGTAATGGGAAATCATCTTTCGGGCTAGCTCTGTTCAGATCCCGGTAATCAACACACATTCTTACTTTGCCGTCTTTCTTAGGCACAGGTACTATGTTAGCAACCCACGGCGGATAGCTAGTTACAGCAAGGAACCCGGCGTCCCATTGCTTTTGTACCTCCTCCTTGATTTTCATAGCCATGTCTGGACGAGTACGGCGTAGCTTTTGTTTGACTGGAGGGCACTCTTCTCTCAAAGGCAATTTGTGCACAACAATGTCGGTATCCAACCCTGGCATGTCTTGATACGACCAAGCAAACACGTCAACATACTCTTGCAGCAGATCTATCAGTTGCTTTTTCACTGAGTCTTGCAGGCAGGCCCCGATCTTGACTTCTTTCACGTCTTCCTCTGTACCAAGATTGATCACTTCAACCTCCTCCTGGTGAGGAGTAATAACCTTTTCCTCCTGTCTCAACAACCTGGCGAGCTCTTCAGGAAGCTCATATTCTTCTTCAACCCCTTCATCAGCTTGATTGATCGGATTGTCAAAGTCATACGATGTCATAGCCGTGCTGTTGTCGGTGCTGTCAGGATGGCACTCTCTGCAAGGGTTTAATTGGTTCATTTTAGTGATCTGATTTTAGTCTTATTTAGAAAAGTGAAATGAAATTGTCATTTTGAAAAACACTGCCATTTATTTTTTGTACAAGAAAGAAAAATGGAAAAACAGTGAACGAAAAGAAAAAAGACTCGTTTGCAAAAAGATGTCTGATATTTCATTAATTGATCTTGTTTGCACAAAAGTACAGATGGCCCTGATTACAAAATGAGTCTTGTCATCTTGGGCAAGATGCAAGACCTTGATGCATGCTTATAAAATACAGGAAATAATAATTACTCTGCTCGAGTAACACTTATAATTTCCTGGGAAGACCAGTTCGAGACACTGCTCCCCGGGATCTTCGGACGAATCCAATTCTCCAGATTGCGCTCCTCTTCCAGCTCGTCTTCCAGACAGTTGATAGCATCGGGGGTAAGCATCCCCCCACTGACAAAACCAGGCTCTCCAGCAGCCTTTGCTTGATGTTGAGTTGGTCTGTAACCCAACCCAAATTTGTCCTTCTTCTCTTCCACAGCTAAGACCTTGCCCCAGCCTAGGGCAGTTCCTTCCTCAACAACCTTCCGGGCTTGTTGGTAAGACGACATGGAGATACCAGATACAGCAGATGCTTCATTGACATTCAAGGCTTCAAATCCTTGGCTCATTGTCTCATGGATCTCCCCATCCATTTCAATATACTTATAAGTAGCCAGATGGCTAACGAATATATCCTCCTCCCCGCAGATTGTAACAACTTGGCCTTCCCACTCATATTTTAAATTTTGGTGAAGGGTAGACGTTATTGCGCCGGCGGCGTGAATCCAGGGTCTACCCAACAAACAGCTGTAGGCGGGCTGAATGTCCATCACATAAAAGATAATTTTAAAGGTCTGTGGGCCAATTGTCACAAGCAGCTCAATCTCTCCCAGAACCGATCTCTTTGAGCCATCAAAAGCTCTTACCACCAGGTTGCTGGGTCTCAATGCCAATCCATCATATTCAAGCTTCACCAAAGCCTTCTTTGGTAAGACATTCAGGGAAGAACCTGTGTCCACCAACACATGAGAAAGGACAGCTCCTTTGCATTCCATGGTTATGTGCAAGGCTTTGTTGTGGTTGCGGCCATCCGCTGTCAAGTCAGTATTGGTGAACCCTAGCCCATTGCTAGCAGTAACATTTCCAACCACGGTTTCCAACTGGTTGACAGTAATCTCTTCAAGCACGTAAGCTGCGTGCAATACTTTGAGTAGTGCATTCCGATGGGCTTCGGAGCACATAAGCAGTGAAAGGATAGAGATTTTGGATGGCGTTTGGTGAAGCTAATCCACAATTTTATAATCACTCTTTTTGATGATTCGCATAAACTCATCAACTTCTTGATCGAACGGGGTCTTCAAGGCTTCTTTAACAGCTTGATCTTCCTGCACCGGGCTCTTTCCCTTTGCCTTGGCAGCAGCTTCTGCTTCGGCAGTAGGTCTTTGAATTGGTGGAGCGAAGAGACGTCCGCTTCGGGTGAAGCCTCCGCCTCCGCCCACATTATCTACCTGTGGTGCAGGTGTTGATGTTTCAAGAGTGATTCTTTTTCCTTCGCAGTACACGTCAGAGCCATAGTGCCAAGGGATGGCCCTATTGCTTTCATATGGTACTGGTCCAGGCACCGTGACAGTGACCGGACTGACTGCTGCTGCTGAAGGGATTGTAATTGTTTGTGGATCATAAAAGATTGTAACTGGTGCTCTGATGGGAGCAGCACCTTCTGAATGGTAGGCGGAGTTATTCTCAGGATCGTAGAATATGGTAACAGTGGAGACATCTTCATGATTGATTGCTGGTGTTGTAGGAGGTACTGTTGGAAGGACTGTTGTTGTTGTTGATGGAGATTCGAAATGGAATGAAGCTGAAGTTGTAGCAGGAGAAACTGTTGGAAACTGATCATTTGGGAGGACAGGTGAAGTACTTGTTGATGTTGCTGGTGAATTGTCGGGAACCATAGTTGCTGCAGTTGTAGGAGGGTCTGAAACCGTTGCTGATGAAGTTGCCGGATTTGTCGGAAATGATGTAGTGATCTGTAGCAGGCCACTCTGAATAAGGCTGTCAATGCCATTCCTCAGGTCCTCACACCCGTTCCATGAAATATTGCAGTAGGGACACCCTAGTTCACACCCCGGAAATATATTGCTTTCACGGAGTTGAGCTTTGATTTCCACCAATGGTGTCCTGATCTGATCCACACTAGTTATCAAATAAGACGGTTGGTCTTCTTCGATAGCATTAATTCGGGGACCACCATGGTTTGGCATAGGGTTTTTATTGACATTGGGCGGAGGTGCAAAATTCAGAGCCTTGGAGTCTACCAAGTCTTGTACCTTCATATGCAGAGCCCTGCATTTTTCTGTACTGTGACCAGGTGCGTTTGAATGAAAAGCACACCTAGCATTGGAGTCATAGTTCCTTGGTAGACTGTTGGGATCCGGAGGTGCCAACGTTCTTAGCTCAACTAGGTTGAGTTTCAGAAGTTGTGGCAGCAAGGCAGCATACGGCATTGGGATCGGATCGATTACCCTGTTAGCTTGAGATGGCCTCTGTTGGAATGGCCTCTGTTGATTGTTGTTGGTGTTGGTGCTGTAATTTCTCGGAGGATACTGATTCTGATGATACTGAGGTTGCTGTTGGAAGTTTTGCTGAGGAGGTTGATAGACTGGCTGTGGATGAGCGGGAGCAGGGATAGTGATTGCTGCTATTGACCTTTGAACATACTGGGGTCTGCCCCTGTTGGTGTGGATGGCATTGGTCTCGCCAGTTCTTCTCGGGCCTGCAAAAGGCTTTCTTGTACTACTGGACGAGCTTGCACCATTATCTGAGATCTTTCCCATTTTCAACAGGCTTTCAATCCTCTCCCCAGCTATGACAACATCCGCAAAGCTAGTGGAAGAGAAAGCAGCTAACCTGTCAATATAGGTTCCCTGAAGAGTATTCATGAACATATCTGCCATTTCCCTTTCAGACATAGGGGGTTGAACAGCAGCAGCCAATTGCCTCCATCTTTGGGCATATTCTCGGAAACTCTCCCTTGAAGATTGTGACATTCCCATTAGGAGGGTCCTGTTGGGTGCCATGTCTAAGTTATACTGATACTGTCTGATGAAGGCCTCTGCCAGGTCCTTCCAGCATCTAATAGTTGCCCTTGTTAGGTGAGAGTACCATTCTCTCGACGCTCCAGTCAAACTGTCTTCGAAATAGAACATCCAAAGCTTCTCATCCATTGTATAAGCCTTCAGCCTTCCCAGAAATGACTGTAGATGAGTCCGGGGGCATGAAGTCCCATTATACTTTTCGAAACAAGGAGGCTTGAACTTATGGGGGATCCTGACCCCGTCTACCAAGCCCATGTCCATCACGTCAAAACCCAAAGAATTTTGAGATTCTAAGGACCTCAGCTTCTCAGCTATTTCATCCAATCTCCTATCATAAGCTTCTTCTCCAGCACCCATTACAGTAAACTGGTCTTCTTGAGGGTCTTCCTGAAGTACCCTGGCTGCAGTGGCTGTGCCTTGAACGTTTGCAGGAATGTTGATCTCAGGATGCAAATGTGGGCCAAACACAGGGGGATTAACATGGGGTTGCACCCTTTCATTATTACTGGTGCCTGCAGTTCCTACATGAGGCTCCTCTTGATTTTGCCTCTCCACCATGGCCCTCAGTCTCTCCTGGCTCTGAGCCATGTTGTTCATAACTTCCATGAACTGCGTCATCTGCGTTCTCATCTCTAACCTTTCGTTTGCCATCTGATTTCTGACCTCTGCTAGGTCCTGCTGTACCTGATCCATTTGAATTCCCGGAAGGTTATTTCTAGTTGGGTACCTGTGTGGCCGGTTGAGGGGAAATACTCGGCGGCGAGCAATAATTCCTGAATATCACAACAGAGGTTAGCAACAACAAAACAAAAACCTACAAAACAAACAAAAGGGTTAGTATGCAATGCAGTATGCTTATTTGCTCTCAAGGTATCCGGTTTGGCCTTCAGTTTTGACCCTTCCAGACCCTTGAAGATGTTGTTGATGTTGATTCCGAGGTAAACTTGGATGGAACAAAACGAACACAAATACATTACAAAAGGTGAAATAATACAAATTGTTCATTTTACAATCACAAACCCTCTGAGGGGCCAAAATACATCATAAAAAAGCAAAAGTACATGAAATAGGAACAACAACCAGCAAATGATCAGACTCCAAGGCCAAACTCATCCTCACGAACTTCCTTAAGAAGTGCTTCGGTCACAGGATCAGCCGGGCGCTCCGTGAGACTTCTGATGAGAAGGTTTCTTGTTGCAACAGCTGCAGTCAACTTCTTGTTCTGACTTTGGTCTTTAGCCCTCTTCACTCCAGCTCTGATTTCTAGCTCTGATATTTCCTTCTGGGCTGCTGCCAGGGCTTTTTCCATCTGCTCCATCTTGTCCTGAACTCTCTTGTCTTCTAGAGTACGGGCCTCAGTGATCCGGACCCACCTGGCCTGACTCTCTTTCAAATACAAGTCTGTTCTTGCTCTCTGGAACTGGGCTTCTTTACAAGCATTCTTCAGAATCTGCTCACCAGCTTTAGACTTGTTGATATAATCTCCAGACTTCTCAATCTTAGTCAAGTGTTCCACTCTCAACTTCTCCAATCTCTCAATCTCCCTCACACCTTCACTCCTCTCCCGGAGGGTCTTCTGCAAGGCCTGGGTTAGCTTCTCATTTCTTTCCTTTAAGCTCTCGAACCCCTCCAAACTGATGGTGGCAGGGGGTGGTGCTGAAGATGACTCAGGCATGTCTTCTATGGTAAAGGGCATCCCAGAGAATTGGGCCCTGGCACGGGACCACTCATGATATTGTGCTGATGCCACATTATTACACTTCCCCAAAATGGTGACTCCCTTGGTTTGAACATTATCCCAGGCCCAGGCAGCCTGCCTAACAACAGTCAAACTGATCTTGTTCTCACAATAGAGAGTCTCCACCAAGTCCTGTGCCTTAGGAGTATGGACTAAGGCATAACCCAGTTGCCTCCTGAACAGCAGGGGATTGTAATTAATACTTCCCTTAACTCCTATTAAGGGCACATTGGGAAAGTGCCCACAGCTGGTGATGATATCTCTGCCCTTGGTGCTTTGAGTACACCATCTGATATCAGCTGAAGTGAGAGTAGTGAGCCTCTTAGCCCAGTTGCTTTGCTGATGAGGGTTGAGAAATGCATCTGTTCTGGGTAGATGCTTGAGAAGCCAAGTATGAAATAATGGAGCACAAATCCTCACTAATCTCCCCCTCTGCTTCTCATTCCTCTGATGCACTGAATAGTAAAGGTCCCCCAATAAAGTTGGCACTGGATTCTTCAGGATGAACAGGTGGATTGCATTCTTGCTGATGAATCGAGGCTCATCTGCAAACAACACAATCCCATATATGCATAAGGCCAGCAAAGCACAAACAGCTTTCCACTCCCCCAGGGAGGCCTTCAGGCTGGCTTGAGAAATTAAGAAGTCCAGATGGAAGCCAGGGATCCCAGCTTTAGAAGTCATATGCTGCTCAATTAGGACAGGCTCCAGATGTAAAGCTCTTGCTACCTCTCCATTGGTAGGAAAGACCATCTCAGGGTTGAAAGGGATTTCTCTCCTGATAGGCATACCAACTAATGAGGAGTATTCTTCTAAAAGAGGGCCCAACTGAAAGTCTTGAAAGGTGAAACATCTCAGTGGGGGATCATAGAACTGAATGCAAGTGTGGATGAGGCTCCTCTGGGATGGGTCCAGATCCACAACCAAGTCAAGTATGTCTCCATAATTCTCTCTGAACAGGGATATGTGATCTGGAGTGATCAGGGTTTGGATCCTCCTGATATCTGACAAGTCTGGTTGGAAGAAGTGATAAGTGATGTTGCTTTTCTTTGGAGCCATAAGTGCTGAGGCTGAGTAGAATAAGTGCTGATGAAGATGCTGAGGAGTGGGCCACTGGCTGGCTAGTGCAAGTAACTGAAGTATATGGCTGACAGGCTGAAGCAAGTGCTGGTGGAGACAGGTCAAAACTGCAGATGGGGTCAAAACCAAAACCAGATGAAGGTGGATACCCTGAAACACAAATAAGCAAATGTTAATATGATGCAATGAGTATGTATGCAAATGATATGCAAGGGTTTGTGACTGAGCTGGATCTGATTAACTGCCCTGGTATAGATCCATGTGTATTCAAGAATTCCAGATGGAGGTCCAAAAAAATCCAGTAACCAGGGTAGGGGGCTCAAATAAAGAGCCACATGTCCAGGGTTTAGAATCACAAGAACTATCCAACATGGAGTATTCTTAACAAAGTCAAAGTAACAGGGTATTCTGAGGTCAAGGTACCTGCAAACCTGTAAACAGCCCAACCCACTCACAGGTGGTGATCTAGAACAAGGATCCTCAGACTTGGATCAGTTATGGGAAGTGTAAATACTTCCAACCCGGAGGTACAGTGTTTACAATAACCATAACAATTCCTCCTCTAATTCACCTCAGTTTCTGAAGGTCAATACTAAAAGGTCATCCAGACTTAGCAGGCTTCCCAGATAGCCCTAGCATTGCAGGAAATCTGCAATACAGAGTTCTCAAGAAGAAACCCATATCTGAACCGTGTTTCATATTCCCGCACAAGACCGAAATGGAATGGGAAAGAATATGATTCACTCTAGCCTAGGTGTCACTCAGGTCCCAGGTATAGGACCTTAACTCTCAATGAAATACCCACCCACCAAAGCAAACAACCAGATCCAGCCAGCAGTACAGTATGATATATACAAATGCAATAAAGAAAACAATAAAGCAAACTGTACATAAGCAAAAATAAAGCAAATACACAAACACAAATAGCACATAACACCCCCAATAAACACAAATCAAACAAGCGCTAGGAGAAACCCACAAAAAGAACCAGAAGCCCTGGTTGCAGTATAAGGGTCCCCAGCAGAGTCGCCAAGCTGTCGCTCCCGATAAGTGAACAGGGTCAAATAAAGGTACAGACGCGAACGGTCGGCGAAGGGAACAGTGAGAACACACAGCCGTGAACTCACTGGAGATGAAAAGAGTCGCCAGCTAGGCATTTTTATCCCGGAGGAAAGGCAATGCTGCATAGACCTAGAAAGAAATGGATAAGACGGTTGCGAACCAGAGAGACTGAGAAAGGGGGTTGGTTACAACCTGGGAAGGTATTAGCACCCAGATTGTCCGCCGTACTCGACGGGATCCACGCTTAAAAGATTTGTGTTTATAAAGGGGTAGTGACAGTGCAATCTGTGTGTAAAAGAGCTGGAAAACAAAATGTACAGGTGTCAGTGTAAAGGGAGTGTAAAGTGAAATATGAAAGTGTCAGTGCAGGAATGAGAATATGCTCAAGATAATGAGGCTAAAAGAATGAAGCTGGAAAGAGGGGGAATATACAGAGACTTTTGTTCGATAACTGTTAAGTTATGCCTACGTATCCTCTCGTGCAATGAGGAAGTCAGAACGCCGTAGTTCGACCCAAAGAGACTGAAAGATGAATTGACTTGTGAACTACTTACTTGCCTATGCTCAAGTGTATGATCTGTCTGGCACAGATGCAAACTGTCTTGCATTAGACGGAAGAAGCGAGTTCTCGTTTGTGAGTGAAGATGATGAGAAAAGAATCCCGGAGGAGACGATTATTGTTTGTTTTTGAGTTTTCAGTCTTTTATTGCTTTTGAAAATTTGTCATAAGTTAATGAGCTTAAGCCTAAACCAATGGATTTAGTAAACTCATCACATCTTCCCTCTGATTAGGGGTAATGAGAATACCTTAAGTGTGAAGTCAGATTCTCACACTTAATCACCTTTGGTATAGGATTAAGATCATTAACCTACTTGTGATTATTTAGATGTTTTTGTGGTTTTTGGTTTAGTGTTAAGTAATGAGGTTAAGCCATAATCAGGGATTAAACAGACTCATTACACCATCCTAATAGAAGGATAATAGATGAGCATGTTTAAGCTGAGGAAAGCTCCTCAACTTAATCCATGATTAGGGATTAAACTCATGACAAAACAAGCCTTTAATTAAGTGGATTTTATTTAATGATGATGATGAAGTGAATTTTATTGTTTGTAAGACAACTTGAGGGGGACTTGTCCATTAACACTAGGGTTAGTCCTTCTTAACCACTTAAGGAAGAAATAGAACCCTGATGCAAGGCCCAAGTTACAAGTGTGATGTCTTGATACTTATTAAGTGAATTGATTAAGAGATTTAAACAACTTAAGGGTTTAATACCTAGGATTAAAGTTATACACTCCATCCTAAGAGAAGGATGCAGGCATAACCCTAACCACAAAGTCTTAGAACCTTTAGGGTTTAGTCTCTGATTATGAGATGAGAAGAGAAGACTCAAAGAGAGACACAAAGGTAAAACTATGAGGGGGGACTAATCAAAACCCTAATTCATTATCATGCTTGGTTGTTCCTAAGGTTTGTGAGGTTTTCAAGAACAAATCTTCAAAGGAGCCACCAGGAAGCAGATGAACAAGATCAAGAGAAGCAAAGTGACTTGCTTCATTCAAGAAGTCAAGTCACTTGAAGAAAGAAAGTGGGAAGAAGAAGAATGAGCAAGCTCAATCTCAAACATAAATAGAAATGCAGCAATGGATGCAAGAGAGATGAAAAGAAAAGTTATGAGAAGTGAAGGCAAATTCACTTCTCAAGTTCACTTACCACCTGAAATGTTAGAAAGAAATGCAATGCAATGCAAAATGGGATGAGATGGTATGATGCAAACCAAAACTAGAAGCATGTGGATGATGATAATGATGCTATGAGATGCTACAAGCATGAGACAAGGCATGGAGATGTTCATACAAGTTCATGGATGCAAGTTTGGAAGCATGGACATACATGGAATGTTATGAAACATACATGGCAAACAAAATGGCAAATATGGGATGCAATGGTCAAACATGCTTCCTACATGTCTTAAGATGTCAAAAGAATCATAAGCATGCACAAAATGCAAAGACAAGTCATGTTATGCAAGAGAATGCAAGAGGGATGCAAATGAAAGCCCAAATTAGGGTTCATAGATCAAACATCAAACAAAACCCAAAAACAGAAGCAAACCCTAAGATAAAAAATGGAAAATGCCATACCAAGAAACCCTAAACCTATAATGAACCACTGCCCAAAGGGGAACTCTCAACTCTTAACCAAACTCAAGATATGAATTTTCTAAGCTATTAGGGTTTTTTAGGGTTCTTAACAAAAGAAATGTCAAACAATTGGAAAATGCAAGATCAAATCATGGCCTTTTTACCCTAGAAACTACATGCCAAACACAAGACAAAGCAAAAAGAATCAATGTCTCAACCTTCTCCAATAGGCAGAAATGAATTTTTGAATCCATGATCAAAATAATGCATAAAAAATGATTTAATTCAATGAAAAATTCTTAAAATGCACCAAGATCAAAAAAGAAATTTGGTTTGAAGGTTGGACAATGTTTCTAAATGTCTTAGAACATTTCATGAATTTTTTTGTAATTTTTAAATACCTAAAAGTATTTTTAATTAATTAATTTCCATTAATCAATTAAAAATAATCTTTTAAATATTTAAAAATACTTTTTTAATGATAAAAAATAAAATAAAAATATTTTTGTGTCATAAAAAATAATAAAACTCAGAGGAAAAAGTTTCATAATTTTTATGTATTTTTTGCTATTTTAAAATAATTGTACAAGTTAATTGAAATAAAAATGAATTAAAAGCAAATAAAATGAAAAGTCAAAGGAAAGGATGGCCAGGATGAGCCCAGGGTTTGAATCAGTTGACTAGCGCGTAAATGGATGGTGGAGATTGCATCTGACTTAATTAATTTAATTACGAATTAATTAAAGCTAATGAGAGAGATTAGGGCAAATCAAACTGATCCTGGCCTTTCATTCGCGCGGGGAGTCAAACATGTCAACGCATCCAGTGGCTCACATTCAAATGGTCATTAATTACACAATTAGGGTTTAATCACATTCAGGCGGCCGGAGAAGACTTCCGGTCGTCTTCTCCGGCCAGCATCTCACCTGAGAAATCCCCAAACCCCTCAAATCGTAACGAAAATGAAAACTAAGCACATAGAAATGAACCCCATGACCTCCTGAATCAAAACCCTAAGTCCAAACAAATTTATTCTTCCTAAACAAGCTGAATCGAACAGAACAAGTTCTAGGGCAAACCAGTTTCAGAGTCAAATTAAATACTCAAATCAAAACCATTTCAAAAACTAGGAACATCAGGATGATCAGGAGATCACATAGAACAAGTTTGTAACAAGAGAAATGATTTCTGGAAAAAATAATTTCGAGCTACCTGAGATTTGGAGCTTTCAACCTGAGAACTTTCTGGCCACCTCTCCTTGTGAAATCCACTCCTTAGGACCTCTTGATGATGTTTGAATGCCTTAGAACAATTTATGCTGGCTGGATAGTGAGATTCGACAGCTTCTGCTCAAGCTTGATCAGAAATGGCAATGGAGTTTCTGGAGGTTTCAGGCCATTGTGAATGATGGTTTGTGGTCCTGAGGATGAATGGAGAAGGTCTGTGGTGTTTGTTGGTGTGTTTGTGGTTTGTGGAAGGAGATTCGAAGGAAAATGCAGCTTGGTGTGAGAAATGGCTATGGAGTATTCTGGTTGTTTCAGGCTAGGGTTCTTGGTGCTGGGTGGTCTATGGAGCAAGGTGAGTTGAATGGTGAAGTTGGCTTGAGTGTTTGGTGGCTGTGTAAGCAGATTCGAAGCAAGTTGCAATGTGGTGTGTTTTTGTGAATGTGATGAATGTCTGTGTTTCAGCCCTGCTTGCTTAGTGTTATGGCTTGCCAAAGGATACAATAAACAAATGCAAGTGGCCAGAGGATGTGACATGGCCTGTG
Source organism: Lathyrus aphaca (assembly GCA_963966055.1). NCBI lineage: Eukaryota > Viridiplantae > Streptophyta > Magnoliopsida > Fabales > Fabaceae > Lathyrus > Lathyrus aphaca. Next base: position 635,050,726 of record OZ014519.1, read on the forward strand.
GTGATTGGGATGTCTACTTTTGCAAAAAGGTCAACTTTTGTGTAAGGCAAGTATGGCTTCACTCTAGGCAAGTACAATGGGCATGGGCTGCGCAGCAAAGTGAAGGGAAAGGCTAGGCTTGGTCCAGCATTCAAGGCAGCAAGTTGGTGAAATGTTATGAGTGCTTTTGCAAGTTGTGACATTTTGGTTCACATGTGATTCTTTTGCATAACCAAACATAAACCATAGGCATTCTTGGTCCAAATCTGATTTTTAGGACTTAGAGGATTTTTATGTGCTGGTTTGAAATGAATTAGAAGTCACATAATGCATTGGTCCAAGATTTTGCAAAATTTCCATTTGTGGCATGCCTTAAAAATCAATGATTTTAGCCAACTTTGCATTGCCATAACTTTTGATCCAAGAAGAGTTTGATCATGTTCTTGTACTTTTTGAAAAGGGAAAGATGAGATCTACAACTTTCATGACCAAAGTTTTTCCATTTGAAGCCTTTTTGGGTCAAGAATCAAGGCTTGAAAAATGACCTAAAATGATGCATTCTTGAAAAGTCAACTATGCCCAAAAAGTCAACATTTGCAAAAACCCTAAATTCTTGATTTTTATGAACTTCAACCTTCTTCCATGATCAAATAAAGATCATATACACTCAAAATGATGAAGATCACCTATTGGTTGGGTCATTGGGGGCCTCAGATGCCCTGATTTTACACTGACTTGTCTGAAAAGTCAACCCTTGATCAGATGACTTCCCCATGGAATTTCTTCATGAAAATTGATATGCATACTCCCTATACCATATAGAGACCAATGGAAGCAAGAATGACCAAAAAATTTGGAGTTATGGCCTCTGAAACCAAAACCCTAATTTTCAGTCAACTGTGCAGTTCAACCTGGCTCTGCATCCACTCAAACCCTAGTTCTTGTGATTTCTTTGCAATTTTGACTTTGAGGAGATGGAATGTGATATAAGAACACACATGGACCCCTTTGAGTTGATTGGTGGCCTTTGGAGTGGCTCAAGATGCTTTGGGATTGCTCAGATCACAAACCCTAGGTGCAGATGACTTAGCAACTATCCAGTGAATCAAAAATGTATTATGAGATGATATGTTTGTGTTTATGCATATGAGGATGATCACAAGCCATGGTGTGAATGGGTGAGGGCAAATTTGGGGTGTTTACACACATAACACTCAATCTCCTTGTGTATCATGTCATGGAACAATGTGACCATCGCCCGTTGATAGGTTGCCCCGGCGTTCTTCAAACCAATGGGCATGACCTTATAGCAGAATGTACCCCACGGGGTAATGAACGTTGTTTTCTCCATGTCTTCCGGCGCCATCTTAATCTGTTTATATCCGGAGAAGCCATCCATGAAGGAAAATACCGAGAATTGAGCAGTATTGTCTACCAACACGTCAATGTGAGGCAACGGAAAGTCATCTTTTGGGCTCGCTCTATTCAAATCCCGGTAGTCAATGCACATCCGGACCTTGCCGTCCTTCTTTGGTACAGGTACAATGTTAGCTACCCAAGGTGGGTAACTAGTTACAGCAAGGAACCCGACATCCCATTGCTTCTGAACCTCCTCTTTGATCTTCATCGCCATGTCAGGACGAGTTCTTCTTAATTTCTGCTTCACAGGAGGACAATCTTCTCTCAAAGGTAGCTTATGCACAACGATGTCGGTATCCAACCCTGGCATATCTTGATATGACCAAGCAAAGATATCCACATACTCTCGCAGCATACTGATCAGCTCTTTCTTGACTTCGGCCTGCAGACTGGCCCCAATCTTGATCTCTTTCTTCACATCTTCACTGCCGATGTTGATGATCTCAATTTCCTCCTGATGAGGCTGAATAACTCGTTCCTCTTATTTCAACAATCTGACCAATTCTTCAGGGAGGTCACAGTCTTCCTCAACCCCTTCATCAGCTTGGTAGACAAGATTGTCAAAGTCATGCGTGGTCATAGCAGGAACGTTATCAATGGAATCCAGATGATCAACATTGAACAAATGATGTGCTTATTCAGAGTCTGCTTATTTTGAAAAAGAGATGCAAACACAAAAACAAAAAGGAAAAACACATTTCCATTTTTATATTTTTTTGTGAAAAGTTTTAAAACAAAGAAAGAGAACACAATTTGTCTGAAAATGTCCTTTTATTTCATGGTAAAATAAGATGCATACAAAACATGGTGGCCCAATACAATAGATCCTAGCATCTTGGGCAGAATGTTGGATTTGACAATGCAGTATGATAATAAGAGGAAACAAATAAATTACTCAGAGTGCCAGGTAACTTGGACAATGTCTTCAGAAGACCAGTTCTTTAACTCCTCTCCGGGCGCACACGGATGAATCCAATTGTCCCAGTCAGCATCACTGTCTCCATTTTGGCTTGCCACACAGATCTGGTTGCGGTCGAGCATCCCAACACTTGTAAAGGTAATGGCTTTGCCACTTGGAGTAGATCCACCAGGCTGATAACCCAAACCAAACTTGTCGTCTTTCTTTTCCAGCTCCAGCAATTTGCCCCAGCCTTGGGCACTTCCTGATTGAACAACCTCCTTTGCCTGCTTGTAGGAATGGATGGAGGTACCTTCCTTCTCACTGCTTCTCTCCACAGGAGTCAAGATGCTGACGTTGACTGCTTCGAAGGCTTGGCATAGGGTCTCATGGATCTCTCCATCCATCTCCACATACTTGAACGTTGACAAGTGGCTCACGAATATGTTCTCCTCTCCGCATACTGTGATGACCTGGCCATCATCCACATATTTGAGCTTCTGATGCAGGATGGAAGTTACAGCTCCGGCAGCATGAATCCATGGGCGTCCCAACAAGCAGATGTACGTGGGCTGAATGTCCATGACGTAGAAGATACTTTTGAAAACTTGAGAACCTATTTTCACGGGCAACTCAACTTCCCCAAAAACTAATCTTCTCGACCCATCAAAAGCTTTGACAATCAAATCACTTGGTCTCAGGACTATACCATCAACATTGAGCTTCATTAATGCCTTCTTCGGAAGCACATTAAGAGAAGAGCCTGTGTCTACAAGGACATGTGACAACACATCACCCTTGCACTCCATAGTGATATGTAGTGCTTTGTTGTGGTTTCGGCCCTCTGACGTGAGGTCTCTGTCTGTAAAGCCCAACCCGTGGCTTGCATTAACACTGCCCACTACAGCTTCAAGTTGGTTGACAGTAATTTCTTGAGGAACATAGGTCATCTGCAGCACTTTCAACAAAGCTTCTCTGTGTGCAGGAGAACACATCAGCAATGAGAGAATGGAAATCTTGGAAGGTGTCTAGTTCAACTGCTCTACCACCTTATAATCACTCTTTTTGATTATGCGCATGAATTCCTCGACCTCCTTTTCAAAGGTACCCTGCCCAGCAACAGGAGTTGTTGATTCATCAATCACAGCTTGCTTTCCTTTGGCTTTTGACGAAGCCTCAACCTCAGGATCCCCTCTCAGCACTGGGGGAGCAAATAAACGACCACTTCTTGTAAAGCCTTCAACCCCTCCGACGTTCACTACAGTCGGGTCAATAGCAACAGGCTTGCTCTCAACTTTCTGTCCAGCTACGTACACATCTGAGCCGTAATGCCAAGGAATGGCTTTATCGTCTGTATAAGGAACAGACCCAGGCACGGTGATAGTCACAACACTAATCTCAGGAGCATAAATGGTAACAGGCTCTCTTCTGGCAGGCATCTCTGCTTCATCATAGAATATGGTTATGGTGGACACATCATCAGCTTCATTACCAACCTTGTTAAATTGCAAAGATCCATCATCAATCAAACTCTGCAATCCTATCTTCAGATTCTCACACCCATTCTTTGAATTCAGACATTCTTCACAAATATAACTGCAACCCGGAAACACTTAACCTTTCAGCAACCTCTCTTTCACTACCGACAGAGGAGTCTTCACTTCTTCAATACTCAGCATAAGGCTTAACTTCTCATCACCCTCAACAGCATTGATTCTAGCCCCTCCATGATTCGGAATAGGGTTCGAAGTAACATTCGGCGGTGGTGCGAAGTTAATTGCTTTGGAGTCTATCAGGTCTTGAACCTTGTGCTGCAGCGCCCTGCACTTCTCAGTTGAGTGCCCGGGTGCCCCTGAGTGGAAAGCGCATCTCGCATTGACATCATTACCCACTGGAAGCTCTCCAGGAGGTGGTGGTGCCAAAGTTCTCAGTTGAATCAAATTCAAATCCAGCAATCTTGGTAGCAAAGCAACATACGTCATGGGGATGGCCTCAAGCACCCTATTAGTCGGGCGAGTTTGCCTTGGCTGATAAGGTCTCTGTTGGTAGTTGTTGCATTGTGGTTGTTGTTGCTGTTGTTGTTGAGGTTGCATCTGTTGCACAGGATTTGAAGGAATTGTGACTACTGCCACATGCTCGTATGGTCTTCTATAACCACGACCCCGACCTCGGCCAAATACAGCATTGGTCTCCCCTTCTTTTCTTCTAGGAGGTCCACTGAAAGCTTTTCTTGCTCCATTAGAACTTCTAGCACTTGTATCTTGGATCTTCCCCATCTTCAACAAGGTCTCAACCCTCCCTCCAGCAATTACTATGTCATTGAATTTGGTGGCAGAACTGGACGACAATCTTTCAAGAAACACTCCTTGCAAAGTCCCCATAAACATGTCAGCCATCTCGTTCTCCAGCAGAGGTGGTTGCACTCTGGCAGCGAGCTGACGCCACCTCTGAGCATATTCTTTGAAACCCTCCTTAGCAGTCTGAGACATGTGCTGCAATTGAGTGCGATTTGGAGCCATGTCCAAATTATACTGGTATTGTCTAACAAAAGCTTTTGCCAAGTCTTTCCAGCTCTTTATGTTGACTCTGCTAAGCTTCATATACCATTCCAGAGAGGCTCCGACCAGGCTGTCCTGGAAATAGTATATCCAGAGTTTTTGATCATCGGTGTGAGCAGTGATCCTTCCTACAAAGGATTGAAGATGAGTCTTGGGGGAATGCAGTGCCATTGTATTTCTCAAAAGTTGGGACTTTGAACTTGTAAGGGATTCTAACCCCTGGAACCAAGCCCAAGTCAGTAATGTCAAATCCCAAAGAACTTTGGGATTGAATAGCTCTGATTTGTTCTGCCATTTCCTCAAACTTCCGGTTCATCTCAGCCCCCTGACCCTCAGCTTCGTCCAGCAGAGTGAACTGTTCATCCTGTTCGTCCATTTGCACATTATTCAGCCCATCATTGATTATAGTAATCACTGGCTGTGTTACAGGGATTTCCACTTGACGTGCGCTCGCACCATTATGATTACCATCAGCAGTGGTGTTGTTCCTGGCTTAATTTTCAATCAACTCTCGCAGACGCTCTTGATTCTGACCCATGCCTGCCATCAAGGTCATGAAATTATCCATCCTTAGCCTCAAATCAGCTAAGTCAGCTTGCATTTGGTCCATGACTCGCTCTCTGTTGACCTTTGTTGGATATCTGTGTGCGACTGGCTGTTCCCGAACTTTTCTGGGAGCTATAGGGCCTGAAACACAAAACACGTTAGAAACTGAAGCACTACCTGCAAAACAAACAAACAGGTTATATGCAATGCAATGTAACTGCTCATGTTCCCAAGTTTTAAGCATTTGCATGCCCCAGTTCTTGCATCTACTCCAGACAGTCACTTTCAGTATTGACTTTCAAACTTTCTCTTTGAAGAATGTTCAGACATTAGCAGTATCAGACAAACGAGTCTAGCATATTCAGAAATGATAATTTGCATATTAACATTGTATATCATGAACTAACCACTTCCGGCCAAAAGTCAGAGCACAAACAGAAATATTCCCCGAAGGGTTACAGGCCATTACATGAATAAAAGACAAAAGAAATAAAGCAAGACTCCTACAACAAGTCTGTAGGTAGTCTAAAAAATAAACTAAACTAAGGACCCAGGCTCTGCCACCTCTGCTCTGCTCTTCTTGACACCCGCTCTCAGCTTGAGCTCTTCAATCTCTTTCCTTGCTTCCTCCAAGGCTAACTGACTTTGTGCTAACTGCTGAGTCTTTTCCCTCCGGATGGTGTGGACTTGCTCCACCTCCTCCTTCTTGAAGGCCATTTGCACTTCAAAGAACTCTTCTTTCTCTCTGAACTTCTTCTGCTCTTCCTCCCTTTGGCCTTGCAACCAAACAATGGATTGACGAGCATCCTTGAGAGTCTTCAAAGTCTTTTTGCGTTCAGCTTCTCTTTTTGCCTCCATCAGACCCAACCTGTGAAAGTGGGCTTCCTTTCCAGCGAAGTCTTTCTCTTTAGCTTCCAAGGAGGCTTGGATCTTCTGCAGCTTACCTTCTGCTTCATTCTTGGCCATGTTGGCATGATGGTACAGGTTCACCATTTCAGCATTCTCCACTCGAACTTCATGCAGCTGAGCTTCCAACTTCTTGTACTCTTCAAGGGAGACAATACCACTTTGGCTTGGAACTTCCTTGGGATAAAGTGGAGCCTCAACTGAGAAAGGCATGAGAACTTCTTCTACATGTCTTTGCAATTATGCAGCAAATGGTGGATACGTCTTGGGATCGACTCTGCCAAAGTCTTTCTTACCCTTCCTTATCCTGTGAGCCCAAGCTTGGACTGCTTGTAATACTAACTCCTTGTTTCCTTCCACAGGAAAATACAAAGACTCAGCAAACTCTTCCCTCTGTGGAGGATCTTTCAAAGGATAACCAAACTGCTTCCTGGCTAATGTTGGATAATAACTGATTACACCCTTCCTTCCCAGCAAAGGCACTCCAGAAAACCTTCCACAACTGACCAGCAACTCTTTACCTAGCAGATCTCTGTCATATCCCCAGGCAATATCTTCAGCAGTCAACCCCATCAGTCTTCTTGACCATCTCCACTCATCACTCATCTCCTTGAAGGCACCTGATTTTGGCAGTTGTCTAGCAAACCACTCAGCAAACAGTGAAGCACATCAGACTACTGGTCCACCCCTACCTTTCTTATTCCTGTAATGAACACTGTAGTAGAAGTCACCCAACAGAGTAGGCACAAGATTGCCTTTTGCAAAGATAGAGATCACCTCCAAGCTTACAAATTCTTTCTCTCCTGGGAACAAGCTAGACCCATACACCATCAAAGAAAGCAAAACACCAAAGTCATTCCAATTAGCCTCTGTAGCATATCTCTCAGCCTCTGGGATGAGCACACTCCAAGGCAGTCTTTTACCTTCACTATCCTTCAGAGCCTTCTTGACTATAACAGCTGGCAAACGACAAACTTTGGCTATGTCTTCTTCTTTAAGCACAACCTCAGACCCATAGAATGGAAATGTCTCTCTGACTGGAACATTCAGCATGCTGGCAATCTCTTCCAATGTAGGAGCTAAGATGTAACCTGGAAACACAAAGCAACGCAGCATAGGATCATAAAACTGCAACAAGGTATGCAAACTGTCCTTCTGGTCTGCATTGGGCTTGTCACATACTTCAGTATATGGCCATATCTTTTCCTGAAACTACCCAAGACTTGGTAATTCATCAGACCTGCTAATTTCTGAACACTTCTAACTTCAGGCTGAAGAAAAGTATAGTGAACATTCTTTTTCCTTGTAACTCTTCTGATTTCTGCCATGGAGATAAGATTTACCAGAACTGGGAGCTGATTATGAACAATGACCTGAAAAATGGAAACATAAACAGTTAATGCAAGAATGATGCAAATGCAATGCAATGCAGGCATATGATCAACTAGGACCATCTGGAAACTGGACACTGAACACAAGGGCCCTCTGATCACTGGCAAACCAAAAGTCCTCTGAATCACAACTCTCTGATAGAAGATCTCAGAACCACAGTACCAAGAAAACCAGAACCAAGAAAACCAGAACTCCAAAACCATAGGACCATAGGACCAGAAATCATAATAAGGACCACTGATAATGAGTGTATGTAGAGGCCAAGGGTTCCTGCAAACCTGTAAACCATTCCAATCTCACTGGTAGGCTCCGGGTCAGACATCACGGACTCTCAAAGCCGAATAGCAATAATACTTTCACCATCTCCGAGAAATGGCTCATGACCAAATCAGGGAATCGGTTTGGCATTATATACTACGCAAGGAGGCCTCAGCTGAGTCCGGGAAACAAGGTCATCCTATGTAAGTCCCAAGTGGGCCCTCGGATGCGAATGGGTTTGCCACAAAATGTGGTCTGCCACTGTCATCACTAAAGAGGGATGTTTCCACAAGGTTCTCAATGATCGGTACCCAGCTGCACATAACTGTCAAGGTTATGAAATGAGAGAGGAAGATCCCCAAATCAAGAAATTTCCAAGACAATCGCAAATCTGGGCGTGGAACTCACTACTACCCCCATGACAAGATCTCATGAGGCCAAAGTGGAACCACTCTAAGTCCTAAGGTGCACTCGAGCCGTGGTAATGAGCTCATTTCTCAGACACAGTAACACCCATCCCACCAAACAGAAAACCAGTCCAGACAGTCCAGTATATATATATGATGCAGAAAATAAATACTGAAAAACTATAAATAAAGCTGTAAATAAAGCTGTAAATAAACAACAATAAAATACAACAAGCCACAACAAACAAACATCACCCAAAGAAACAGAAACAAACAAGCGCTAGGAGAGACTCACAGGGGAACCAGAGATTCTCTGGTTATGAGGTCCCCAACAGAGTTACCAGCTGTCGCTCACCGGATTTCCATCTTGGTACCAACGCGAAAGTGGCGCGGAAAAGAATAGAGTCGCCAGCCAGGCATTTTTATCCCGAAGAAAGGGAATGGTAATGCTGCACAAACCAGAAGAAAAGAAAAGGAAGGACACGGGTCCTGCGAACCAAAGAGACTGAGTTCGGGAGTCAGTTACGACCTGGGAAGGTATTAGCACCCAGATCGTCCGCCGTACCCGACGGGATCCACGCTTGCAAAAGAAACTGTTTCAAAGGGTGAGGGTATGAAAGTTGCTGCCAAAGAAAATAAAATGAACTAGAAAAAGAAACTGAGAAAGGAACTGAAAAGGAAAAAATGTAGGGAAAATAAAGATTGTGCTCGAACGGACCCTACCCCGCTGCCTACGTACCTCATCAGGATAATGAGGATTAGAGAGGCCGTAGTTCCCCTAAATAGGGGTGGCAAGGAAATTGCTTGTGAATTAAGGCTTGAACTGCCTATGCCAATGCTCAGGTGTTGCAGACTCGGACGACGAGTGCGTAACCGTCTTGCAAAATGACAAGTAGGAGCAAGTTCGCGTACGGAGCGAATGAGATGAGAAAAGAACTCCCGAAGGAAAGACGCTTATTGTTTGTTTGTGTTTTTTATGAAGCTTTTATGAGTGTGTCACAAGGAAGTGAACTCAAGCTCTTTTCCATGGAATGTGCACTTGTCGCTACATTCCAAGATGGAATAATAGAACAAGCACACTCAAGTAAGGAGAAGATCCCAAAAACTTGAATCCAGAGATTAGGGCCTAAGCTCACTAACTCATTAACTTATTAAGTGTTTTTGATATTTACAATGAAAAAGTGTTTTTTATGCTTTTCTTTGTGAAGAAGATACCTTGATCAGACTTGTGCATCACAAGGTAAACTTGTACTATCCCAAGATGGGAAGACTACAAGTACGTCATGGGATAAGGCTATTGCTCAAGGTATTGCTTCAAACATTATTAAGTGTTTTTTAGGATTTTGAGATGAGAAGAGAAGAAGAACCAAAAGGATCACAAAGGCAAAAGTCTAAGTGGGGGACTAAAGAAAAGTGTTGTCATGCATGGATACCCTAAGGTTAGTGTGGTTTTCTATCCTAAAGAAGAAGGAAAGAAGAAGAGAAGAAGAAGAAGAAGAAAAGAGATAAGATTAGAAAGGCCAAAGCCCAACAAGCAAAAGGGTTAGTCACAAGTAAACATAAGAAGAGAAGAGATGAGATTTGGAGATGTGGAACTCACTTCCACACCTCTCACTTACCATAGCCCCTGCAAGGTTAGTAACATAAGCATACAAGTGAAATGAAATGAAGCAAATGACATGCCAACATCATACAAACAGAAATGAATTCATATATACACATGCTCAATGGATATGCAACTCACAAGAATGAGGAAAGAAGTATGCAAGACAATATGATGCAACATGGAACACATATGTAAACAAATGCAAACTTAAGAAAGATGCAAGGAAAAAATACACAAACATGGACTCAAGGCACAAGACTAGAACCAAAACAAGTCAAAGAAGAGCTTAAGAAGCAAGAGAGATGAAGAGAAAAGACACACAAGACCAAACAATTACAACATGAGATGAAAGAAGTAAGGAAGTGAGATGAATACACTTAAGAAATGAAGCAAAATTCAAATTAAATCAACAATGCATCTAAAAATTCCACAACTTAGGATAAATGATCTTCAAACATGATATAACAATGAGCCAAAAGGATTGGGAAAAATTCAGAAGCTAAGTAGGTCAAATGAAAGCATAAACAAGAACTAGGGTTAATAACTTACATCACAAGGAAAAGACCAAAACATAATGAAAAAATTTCTAAAAATCAGGGAAAACATCACACACCAACTACATCATCTTAGGAATCCAAAGCAAAAAGAACCAACACCAAACTCAAAATAATGAACTCTATGGAAAATGAACAAGACAAATTGCTCAAAAAAGAATTAAAAAGAAATGAATTGAAATGGAGAATTAAATGACACGTGGATAATGAGAAAAAATGGAATATAAAAATATAGAAAATTAAGGAAAACTCAATTGAACACACATGAATTATTTTGGAATTTTTGGATAATTGGAAGTATTTTAAATAATTAGAAACCAAAATGATAATAAAAGAAAATAAATGAAAAAGAAATTAAAATGAGAAGTGGACTGGGGTGTGGATAGCAAGAAATCACATTGGAAAGGATTGGGCTTATGCTGTGAGGGGGTGTGAAAAGCAGACTGGGTCCAAAAGGCTGCGCATGAATATGAAGGATAGTGGTGGAAATTCAGAAATAAAATGGAAAATAAACAGGCCATAAAATGAATCTGACGCGTCCTGTGAAGGACCTCATTAAATGACATGGATGAATGGCTAGTTATGAGTGGAGGGAATATGAGAACTATGGTGGGTGCGTAACATATTGCATTAAAACAGAATTAGAATGTCACGTGGTCAGGAGGGTGGACTTATGAATGTGTGTCATGATCTGGACGAATGGGGGACAAGATCTGAGGGCTGGAGAGTCATCTTCAAGCTCATGAAACCCTAATCTCCATTTCCAGTTTCCGGTGACCGGAGCTAGGGCTCCGGCACCGGAACTTATAACAGATGAACAAAACACATTAAAAATAAATGACAAGCTCCAGATCTACTAATTGAGGCATGCTAAATTCGAAAATGACACTGAAAAAGTCAAAAACTCAATGAATCAACTGGATCGAAGAGAAACAGGTTGGACCATGAAACTTGAAACTCAAATATCTAACACTACAATGCACCATTTTTGAATCCAAGACTTGCAGAATAATCAGTGCACATCAAGGATCATAAAACACACAATCAATTTCATTTTCAGATCTGAAGATTTGGAAGCTTACCTGAGTTGCAGATCTTGAAACAATGTGCTAGAAGACCAGATGATGGATGCAAATCACTCCAACTTCACTCTAGATGCAAAATAAATGCACCTAAAGCCTTGAAGATGGCTGGATCTTGAGATTTGCAAGCACCTTCCATGAAATGGCAAGGTTGTTGATCTTGAGAGAAAGCTTGAATGATGATGATATTTGTGATCCTAAGCTTGCACTGATCAAGGATCTACCCCTGGTTTTTGAATTGAGCAAGTGTGTGATGAGATATGAGAGAAAATGAAATTTGTGCAAGAAGTTTGAAATGAGAGAATGAGAGAGAGTTTTTGCAATTCTGAAACCCTAGCTTCTTTTATATCATGCCATGAGCCAATGCTGAAAAAATGAGATCATTTGCACGTGTGAATCAAGAGAATTTTTTATTTTACCATTCTTGAAAGTTTGGTGTGATATCATGCACTCTTCATGCTTGCCTTGGCCTTCCAGCCCATGTGCACTCCAATCTACACCCTTAATTTGAATCCACAAGATCATGGCCCTTAGATCAAAGTTATCACACTTTTCTCATGAATGTGCAAAAAATCCACTTATGTAATGCCATTCTTATTGTGCACGAATTTTGTGAATTCTCTTGAGAAAAGTATGCCAAATACAATGCATTTTAACTTTGTAACCTCACTTGATCCATTCCAAGCCTTGAAAATAAGTTTCATGACAATTGGCTTTGGTGCATGCATGGAATTTTTGGTTTTGCCCTAGTTTTGTCTAATTTTTCGAAGGGCCTATAGAACAAACCATGAATCCTATGAAAAAGTACTTGTACTTTTTGAAAATGGGAGACCTTAATCTCCAACTTTCATGTTTGACTTTGGTCCATTTGAAGAATTTTTGATCATGTTAAGCTCACTTGAATTTTAGGGCAAAAGTTGCCAAAAATGGAAATTCCTTAAAACCAACTTTGCACCAATTTTGCAAAAACCCTCAAATCTTCATGATTATTGAACTTTGAACTTTCCAAACCTCTTATAACATTGTAAGGACACCCCTTGGCTAGAAAAAGTGGATTGGGCCCCTTGAAATCACACAGTTGACTTTTTAAAGGCACAGTTGACCAATTACTTCATCTGCAAGCAACTGAAGAATTTCTTGACTTCCACATGGAATTTTCTCATGAAAATTGGTACCTAGGATCCTCTTGATATATAAAATACTTTTCCCAAATGAAATGGCCAAAGTTTTGATGTTTTGATGCTTGAATATCAAACCCTAGTTTAGGTGCCTTGCTTAGGAGCTTTGCCCTAACCTGGAATCTTTGATGATCATACAACCTTCTGAACTTTTGCAAATGATATTGAACTTGTAAATGCAATGTAAACCCCTCATAGGACTTGTACAAAACCATTGGGACCCTTGTCATGGCTTGTGATGCCTCAAGAACTTCCCCAGATGATCATATGCCTAATGCTAGGTCATGAAGAATGTTATGCCTCATCTTTCCATGTTAGGATGCTAAGAAAATGATATGTTCATGATGAATATGATGTGATATGATGCTTAAAATGAAGAGGGAAAATTTGGGGTGTTACAGCCGTCTCTGAATTATTTCTGTAACATGGTTTGAGTTGAATGTCAGCACTAGATCTTCGTATAGATCGTCTCTACATTATCTCTGGGGGAAAAGAATATCCTTCATTAGGTGTCAGTACTTAGATCTTCATGTAGATCGGCTCTGAACCATCTTTAGGAACATACTTTAATTTAAGCATCAGAATCAAATCTTCGCGGCGATCTTTTCTGAATTGCTTTTGGTAATATCTTGGGCTAAGTACAAGATCTTCGTATCGATCATTTATGTACCATCCCACAGATAAACTGTTGCATAGACCATTAGAAATAAATCTTCGTAGCGATTATCTCTTCTGGAAATATCCCGGATTAGGAAATAGATCCAAGGACAAAAAGAATATCAGGATTAAATCTTCGTGACAATTATATCCCTTGGAAATATCCTGGATTAAGCACCAGATCTTTGTATAGATCATTTACGTACCCCTCCAAGGACAACTTGAGTATTTATCATCAGAAATGAATCTTCGTAGCGATTATCTCAGAATTAAGTATCAGCACTAGACCTTCGTATAGATCGTCTCTGAACTGTTTTGAGTTGTTGATAGTGATTATCTGCCTGTAACTATCCTGAAAAGAAAAGGTTAGTTTATGCAATATGTATGCATGTATGGCATAATGTACCTAAGTAAATGTATTATGCATTTATGGATATGCTATGGTATGATGTAAATGATGTATGTATGAATCAGGCAGCCCGAAGCGTCTGAATATCTTTGTATAACAACTGCTGGCTAGGGAAAATAAATCCCGGTTTGTTGCTGAAGAATATGAGGACTTCGTTCCCGTCTTGTTTGATAGTATAGTACTTATAACCTCCCGTCTTCGTTCGTCGTGCTTATTATTGAAGGAATAAGTTCCTGAGTATCCTGACTGAGGATAAAAGAGATGGACATATATCCAAGGGGAGATGTTACTTGAAGTGTCTATAAAGATAGATTTATTCTGCTGGGGATTTGTGATTATCTTATGGGGATGAACCGGCGATGCTTCGTTGAATTCCTACCGTCGTTCGTCTTTAGTAAATACTATCCCTAGATGCCTTTTGAAAAGCAAAGGATTGTAGTTGATGCAACCTTTCACTCCAATAAGAGGTACATTGGGATACTGCCCACAACTTGTAATTATGTCCTTGCCCTTGGTGCTCTGAGTGCACCACCTGATGTCTTCTGAGGTAAGGGAAATCATTCTCTTATCCCAGTTTCTTGACTGATAAGGATTCAAGAAAGCTTCTGAATTTGGCAAGTGTCTCAATAACCAATAGTAGAAGAGAGGTGCACAACATCTGACTAATCTTCCCCTCTGCTTCTCATTTCTCTGATGCACCGAGTAATAGAAATCCCCTAGCAAGGTAGGAACTGGATTCTTCAGCAGGAAGATATGGATATCATTCTTGCTTACAAACTCAGGCTCATCTACAAACAAGATGATTCCATATATACTAAGAGCCAGGAGAGCACAAACATTTTCCCACTTCCCAACTGCAGCATGACTGGTGGCCTGAGTGATCAAGAAGTCCAAATGGAGGCATGGGATTCCAACCTTGGTGGTCATATGCTGATCAATGATGGTGGTTTCCAAATATAGAGCCTTAGCTATGTCTTCATTCCTAGGAGCAGTCATCTCAGGGTTGAAAGGAATCCCCCTCCTGATGGGGACACCCAACAACATGGAAAATTCTTCTAACAAAGGACCCAACTGAAAGTCTTGGAAGGTAAAGCATATGAGAGGAGGGTCATAGAACTGAAGTCAAGTGTGGATCAAGCTCCTCTGTGATGCATCCAAGTCTAATATCATGTCCATAATACCACCATAATGTTCCCTAAATAAAGGGACATGATCAGGAGTGATAAGTGCCTGAATCTGCCTGATGCCTGCTAAAGAGGGCTCAAAGAAATGATAAGTGATGTTGCTATTCCTGGATGAGTCCATACTGACAATGGGTGATGATGAAGATAACTGAAGAAAATAAATGGTGAAGGCAACTGGAGGAAGTATCAGCTGAAGAAGATCTCTGATGAAGGTAACTGATGAAGATGGCTGAGCAAAAGAACAGTCAAAACCAAACCAAAGAAGATGTGGATACCCTGTAAAACAAATACACAAATGTTAAAATGATGCAAAATGATGTATGCAGAATGATATGCAAGGGTTTGTGATCAGGTGCTGGATTTGTCATTTGCTTTGATAGGGTACATGGTGTTTAGAAATCTAGATGGAGGCTAGAGAACCAGTAACCAGGTGGGGGGACTCAAATAAAGAGTCACAAGTCCAGGGTTTCATAGAATCAGTCCAAAATAGTGTAACCTTAAAACAATTCTAGTAACAGGGTATGATGAGGCCAAGGGTTCCTGCAAACCTGTAAACAACCCAACCCCCTCACAGGTATTGTTCTAGAACATGGATCCTCAGACTTGGATTTATTATGAGAAGTGTAAACACTTATAACCCGGAGGTATAATGTTTACCCTAATCATAAAAAATCCTCCTCTAATTCACCTCAGATGCTGAAGTTAATCTAAAAAGGTCATCCAGATTTAGCAGGCTTCCCAGATAGCCCTAGTACTACAGGAAATCCGTAGCACGGAGTTCTCAAGAAGAAACCCATGTCTGAACTGTGTTTCATATTCCCGCACCATACCGAAATGGAATGGGAAAGAATATGAAGCCACTCTAATCCTATGTGTCACTCAGGCTCCCGGTGTGGAACCTTACTCACTGAGATACCCCTCCCACCAAGGTAAACAACAAATCCAGCACATGTGATATGATGACAATAATATGAAATGCATAAAACAGTAAATGAAAGCGATAAAGTAAATGCAATAAATAAAGTTATACAGAAAGCAATAAATAAAGCAAAAACAAAAGCATACATAACACATAACACATAACACCCCCAGTAAACAAAATCAAACAATCGCTAGGAGAAACCCACAAAAGAACCAGAAGCTCTAGTTGTAAAGATAAAGTCCCTAGCAGAGTCGCCAAGCTGTCGCTCCCCAGATTTTCATCCCGGTGCAAACGCGAACGGTCGGCGAAAGAGAAAGAGGTTGAATTGAATAGAGTCGCCAGCTAGGCATTTTTATCCCGAAGGAAAGGTAATGTTGCATAAACCTTGAAAGAGATGGATAAGACGGCAGCGAACCAGAGAAACTGAGAAAGGGGGTTGGTTACGACCCGGGAAGGTATTAGCACCCAGATCGTCCGTCGTACTCGACGGGATCCACGCTTACAAGATTATGTTTAAAAGGGGTAAGTGTATGTGTTATCTGTGTGCAAAAGCTAGGGAAAGAAAGTATAGGTGTCAGTGCAAAAGGTGTGAATTGCTCAGGAACTGAGGCTTAAAAAAAGAATGCTGAAAGAGGGGTAAGACACAAAGACTTTTGTTCGATAACCGTTAAGTTATGCCTATGTATCCTATCGTGCAATGAGGAAGTCAGAACACTGTAGTTCGACTCAAAGAGACTGAAAAATAAATTGATTGTGAACTGCCTGCTTGTCTATGCTCAAGTGTATGACTCGTCTGGCTCGAGTGCTAACTGTCTAGCATTAGACGGAAGAAGCATATTCTCGTTTGTGAATGATTGTGATGAGAAAAGAATCCTGAAGGAGACGATTATTGTTTGTTTTTGTGTTTTTAGTTTTTTATTGTTTTTGGTATTTTGCATAGGATTATGAGCTTAAGCCTAAATCAAGGGTTGTAAACTCATTATATCCTCCCTGATTAGGGATAATGAGCCTACTTAATTATGAGATAAGCATCTCAACTTAATTACCTTAATGATGAAGGATTAAGATCATTAACCTACTTGTGATTATTAAGATGTTTTTGGGTTTTTGTTTATGATTAAGTAATGAGTTTAATCTCTAATCACATATTAGTGAGCTCATTACACCATCCTAATAGAAGGATAATAGATGAGAACACTTAAGCTAAGGAAGATACCTCAACTTAATCCATGGTTAGGGATTAAATTCATTATATAACAAGCCTTTATTAAGTTGATTTTAATTAAGGGATGAGATTAAGAAGTGGATTTTAAGTTTGTAAGACAACTTGAGGGGGACTTGTCCATTAAACACTAGGGTTAGTCCCTCTTAAGCATAAGGAAGAGATAGAACCCTAATGTAAGGCCCAAGTTACAAGATAAAGTCTTAGTGATTATTAGGTGTTTTGATTAAGAGCTTTAAACAAATTAAAGGTTTAACACTAAGGATTAAATTTATACACTCCATCCTAAGATAAGGATGTAGGCATAACCCTAATTCCAAAGTCCTAAAGCTTTAAAAGTTTAGTCACTGATTATTGAGATGAGAAGAGAGACTCAAGGAGACTCAAAGGTAAAAAATAGGGGGGACTATACACCCCTAAAAGTTATCATGCTTGGATATCCTATGGTTTGTGATGCTTAAGAGAAAAGATCTTCAAGGCCACCAATGGAAGAAGTAGATGAAAAAAGAAGGAGGAAGAAGAATAAGTTACTTACTTCCTGAAGAAGATAAGTAACTTAAAAGAGAGAAAGTAAGAAGGAGAGAACATAAGTGAAGCAAGTTCACTTCAAAGACAAGTAAATATGCATATGAATGATGAGAAAAGGTGGTAAGTGAAGGCAAATCCACCTCCCTAATAACTTACCAAAAGCTCCTGAAATGTTAGTATGAATGCATAAGAATGAAGCAAAAGGAAATGAGATAACATGAGATGCAAATACTAAAGTAAAAAATGAAAATTCAATATAAATGGAATATGAGATGATGAAAAGTCATACAAGATGCATATGAATGATCATACAAAGATGATATGCAAAGGAAGCATGTTTAGAAGCATGAAAACACATGAATGTTCATGAAATGTAATGGATGCAAAGCATAGAAAATGAATGTAGAAATGATCAAGAAATGTTAAAGCATGTCTTAAGATGTCTAAGATGTCATACAAATGCTTGAAATGTCATGGCAAGTTCAGATGATGATGATATGCAAAGATGAATGCAAATGAAGATGCAAAATTAGGGTTTTAAGGCAACATGAGATGCATATGACCAAAACAGAAGCAATCAACATGATAAAAAAATTGAAATCAATCTCAAACAAACCTTAATCCCATATAAGATCACACCCCAAAGGAGAAAGTCAGAAGCTTAACCTAGTGAAAGTTATGAAATTCCTAAGTTTTCTAGGGTTTTTGGGTGATTCTTAAAGGAAAATGCCAATCAAATTGAAAATGCAAGATAAAATCATGAGAAAAATAACCTCGAAACTATATGCAATATTTTAAACAATGCAAGAAGAACCAAGTTCAAACTCATCATGGTTAGGCAGAAAAGAATTTTTCAAGTTAGGGTTAGAAAATATGATTTTTAAGAAGCCTAATTCAAAGAAAATTGTGAAATTGTGACCAAACCTTAAAATAAATTTGTATGGTGAGTTTGAAAATGTTTCTAAATGTATTGGAATGGTTCATGAATTTTTTGGTTAATTTTAGAAACCTAAATGTATTTTTAATTAATTAAAATCCATTAATTAATTAGAAATAACATTTAAATATTTTAAAAATACTTTTTAAATGCAAAAAATAAAATAAAAATCATTTTCAGGTTGAGAAAAATATTTAAAACAAAAATGAAAAGTTTGAGAATTTTTTGATGTTTTTTACTATTTTAAATAAAATGAACAAAAGAAATAAAAAGAAAATGAATAAAAAAAGATTTAAATGAAAGTCAGAGGATCCAAAGGCTCAGATTCAAACTTGATAGATTTGTGTTGACTGCGCGCATGATTGGGTGGTTAGGATTCATTCTGGCTTTTTTATTAATTAAACCTAATTAATTAAATTAATTAAAGGATTAGGGTTAAGTGAAATGATCAGAACTGTCCATACGCTAATCTAATCAAAATCCAAGGGCCCTCATTCAATCTGGCAACAAAACCCTAATTAATCTCAGGCGACCGGAGATAAGCTCCGATTGTCTTCTCCGGCCAATCCCTCAACCTATCTTCTTCCCCATGCCACCCCAAGCCAAAATAACTGCCCAGAAACACTCCCCATGCATCATACAATCAAAATCACTCATCAAACATCATTTATATCACAGGAATCATGCAAATCGAATCAAAAACATTTTCACGGGAAAAGTTTCAGAACAACCATACATACTCATTTCTCAACCATTTTCAATTCGAAACATATCAGAGTGATCAGCTAAGCATGTAAAACCATTTAAGAACTTAAAAGAGAGTTTATGGAAAAATTGTTCTTGAAGGTTACCTGAACTGAGCTTCTTCAAAATGGAGCTTTTTGGGCCTCTCTCTTGTGCAAATCAACTCCTTTGGTCCTCCTTGTGCTAATGGAATGCTTGGATGAGGCTTATAGTAGCTGGTTTGGAGGTTCCAGTTCTGATGATGCAGGAATCATGTTTTTGTTTCAGGGTGATTCAGGCCATGGTGAGGAGTGGGAAATGATCCTTGATGTATGTGGAGTTGAATGGTGAAAGAAATTTTAAGTTTTGATGGCTGAGGAGTGAGTTTCGAAGAAATGAAGTTCTATGGCAATTTTTGGGATTTCTGAGTTCTTGAGGATTCAGGCTCCAAGATTGTGTGAAATGGGCTCCTTGGTGCTTGCATAAACAATGTTGATTGTTCAGTTCGTAGTTGGGACAATGTTTTATTCCGTTGTTTTGTTTTTTGTCGGGTTGTGCATCCCTTGTGTCTTTATAAAATATTTCGCTTATAAAAAAATTATAAATATAGTTATCTATTTTATTTTAATTAAGCGAGTCTCATTACAAGAAAGTTGACCTGTAGTGATAGATAATATTTGTCACTATATGTTATTTTGTCGTAGGTAAAACTCAAATTGTAAATCTATTATGATCATGTTGGTTGTGAAATATACTCTCTACGACTAACGGATTTTTGAGTGTCGGTTAATGTTTTACCAACAGACAAATACTTTTTACCCACAATTCTAGATGTCTATCACTATTCTCTCAAAAAGTATATCTTTTTAACTATAAATGTGGTCATAAGTAAAAATGGTATTCTAAACAAAACTTGTTTTTTTTTGCAAATCATGCACATCTTTTACTTAATTATGAATAAATTTTTAATCAATATTTAAAGTAATTAATTACATTCATATTCATGTTTTTTTTTCAATAAGTAAAATGATATAAAAGAGAAAACAAAGGATTCTCGAACCCACTTACAGAAAACGAACGAGACAAAGCTCGACAAATAAAAGGAAAATTACAATCCGTTAAGCCTTAGGATAAAAATAACAATGGAAACTTGCTAAATTAATAAAAGCTAAAATTGGTCAGTGTAATTTTCTCGATGTAAGACCATCTTCAAAGCAAAGTCTTAATATTCCACACGATATTTATCATTCCTAAAAATAGTATCGCTCCTCTTAGTCCAAAAGTACCAAACAATTGACAACCAAATACAAACTTCATTCCCGTTCTTCAATCTACGATTCTTGCAAAACAAAAACCACTTCAAGTAAGTCTCCTTAATAATTCTAGCATCAAAATCCACAAAACCAAACCAAACCGCCACTTCTGTCCAAACCAACTTTTCCACCATACAATGTAATAAAATATGATATAGAGATTCAATAAAATTTCGGCAAAAAGATCACTTTAAATTTTCTTCCGAAAAAACACAACCCCTAATAAGAAGAGCATCCATAGTTAAGACAATTGACAACACATCCATATTATTAAAAACAATTAATATTGGGGCTTCGGTCCTCCATGTAACAATAAAAAACAATTTATATTTAAAATGTTATTCAAAGTAAGTTGGAATGTCTATGACATTGTTTGGAATATTAAGATTTCGTCTGGGAAATGGTCAATGGTGGGTGAAATTGGCAAATTATAAACTAGGAGTCAAATAAATTTTTTCATCGTTCATGACATTAATATTTAGTATAAATAAGCATAAACCACATGAATTTTCACATAGCCAACTCTTGACTTTGTGCACTCTTTCTTCATATAATCTTTGGCACCATACATATGCTCCATTATAGCTTCAATGTTTCAATAAAATTCCTTGAAGGGAACTACAATTGAAAAAGCATGGATTCATTAAAATATCATTCAACAACATAGTATTATGTTTCAACAACCATAATGTAATAAAGGACTAGTTAATTTAATATCAAAACTCATGAGCTCATTTTGAATACTTTCATATTCGTCTAGACATGTTTTTGCTTCAAAGTAGTTGGTTGTACCTTCTCATTGATTAGAGGCTCTGCAACTTGTTGGGATGCTGTAAACACCCCAAATTTTCCCTCACTTTTTTCTCACACCATGGCTTATGATCTTTCATTTTTTGCATTAGCATAAGCATATCATTGTTAGACGTTGTGGCTAGTGATCTAGAGGGGGGGGGGGTGAATGGATCACCTCCTTGTTTACAAGGTTTTAAAAGATTTTTCAGAGTTTTTTTAAAGATTAGCGGAAAACACGGTCCCTAATATACTTTCGTCTATTCTGGACCAGCCACTAGAAGACCAGACATGTGATAAAGTGCTGGATTTGTAATTGAGATGTTAAAGACTTAAACACACAAGCTGTAAAAGTATTGAATGCACCTATCACAAAAACTATTTCCAATGAATCAAAACCGATTAAAAATGTAAATAGAGATGGAGAAGGAATACAATACACAGAGATTTGGTAAGGAAGTTCCCCACGTTCGTCCTCGCGTGTGGGTACGTCTCCCTCTCAATTTCAAACCGAAATTGAGAACTTTTATATCGATATTGCTGAAATTGTCGTTTACAAGGTTACTATACAAAAACCAGAAATCTATACACCTAGATCTTCCTATTGTATGAACCTTCACTTGATCTGAGCCAAATCAAGATTCCCTTGCAAGTAATACAAACAATTCACCGGTTCCACGATCTATTTGCGAAATCTCTCAATTTCCAAACCTTACGCTGCGGCTGAATCTGTTTTGTAAACGTGACTGACAAACCCTCAAGAACACGCCCGTTCTTGAAGGAAACCCCAAATGGTTTTTCCTTGAAACCTTCTTTCACTCTTCAACTCAGCTGGATCACCGATCGTACCACTGAACGTTATCTCTTGATCCTCTAATTCACAGAACAACACTGATTATATGTTGATGTTCTTGAATCAAGGTAATTGAGAAGATGATGAAGATGAATTTTCTTCTTAGGTTTCAATCCTGCTCAAAATTGAATGCACACCCAAAACTACTTTTCTTGATGTGTTCTTCAATTTTCTTAACACTGAAATTCAATGCAATTTCTCTGCCTCACTGCACTAACAGAAAACATACATATACTTGACAAAATCTATTAGAAATAGAAACAGAATAATGAATCGATACGAAATGCGAATGAATCGATACATGATAGTTTTTACACTGTTATGTATCAATGCATAATGGAATGAATCGATACATCTGAACCAATGCAAAAAAAACAGAGAAATGAAAATACAATGAATCGATGCATGTTGCGTATGTATCGATTCATAGCAGAAATTCCAGAATCATTTCTACAGCATGAATCGATGCATGTTGCGAATGTATCTATTCATAGCAGAAATTCCAGAATCATCTCTATAGCATGAATCGATGCATGATGTGAATGAATCGATACATTTGACTTATTTCAGAAATTCAAGGACATTATGTATCGATACATCTTGCGAATGAATCGATACATACAGAAGCAAAAGTCAAATTTTTGTTTAAAATAAGACATGTGTTAAAGGCTTGCAATGCATACAAAGTGTATCATACAAAGCATATGTTAAAAGCACAAACGCATAAAATTTATTATCATACAAAACTAAAGAGTTGCTCACAAACTCCCCCTTTTTGATGATGGCAAATTTTTGCAGAAGTGTGAGAACTACTCTCCCTGAGTTTGTGCATGCTTGTCATTTTTCACACTCAAGCCTTTCTCCCCCTTTGTCAACATCAAAAAAATGTATAGGTGAAGCAATATTCAGCAATACCAAGATATATAAGCTAATCACTCACAAAGAGTGAAACATAAAGGGAAAACCAATTAATCCTAAACAACAAACAAGCATAGGCATTGAATTTTTCTAGTAGAGTTGAGAATTACAAAAGCAAACCAAACACATACAATGTTTAAACATAAAATGCAAAGAAACTTAAGCAAAAAAAATGATGTAATGCAAATATGAAATGCAGCCCTAGTGAGGATAGTAGCCACCACAAGACTTCGCATCATCTCTATCGGGATCTCGGAAACTTGGAGGAGGAGGTGGAGGAGGCATCTCATCAGGATTTTGCCCCATGAAGTTGTAATGCCTGAACCGATTCTGAACCTCGGTGCTTCTGAATCTTTCCATAATACCCGGATGCGCACGACAATCATCCATGAAACCAGACATCTCATTGTAGAAGACTTGATGCCACTTGACCAAGTTTGTATGCCATGAGTGTTGGTTATGATACATCCTAGTGTGTTCATCATGCCATTCTCGGTGCTCTTTGTGCCACTCCGTTTGTTGTACATGCCATGCACGGGCTTCTTCATGTTGGACATTATTGGCAATTTCCATTTGCTCAAACATTTGAGTTAGATATGCAGGAGCAGTAGTAGATGATGTCGGTGGAACAGATGGAAGAACCAGTTCATAGTTAGTAGGAGACCACCTTTGTGGCACCCACTCACCCCAAGCAGTGTTGACATTTGCTTCAGGAGGATTTTCTTCATTTACATCCTCCATATCTTCATCTCTTTGTTCTTCAGCAACAAAAATCTGTTCAGAAGGTGTATCAAAGTTGCAAATTCTGGTTCTAGAGCTGTGTTCAAAGAAGTAATAGCATCAACGCTCTGTGTCCCACTTATATCCCATATGAGAAAGAGTAGCACTATTGAATTCTTGAACACTAGATGAAGATAAGAGAGGAACAGGGGGTAAGACCACCTTCCAGAACTTAAGGATCCTCATAATCTGTGCGGCATAAGCAAGAGTGATGTTCTTCGAGCTATTTCTTGTAAGAAAAATACGCTTCACAAAATAATTGGGCCAATTCAACGGAATCTTCTTCTGTAGAATATACAAGAGATGTATGTCTGGCTTATCCAATCTAGAGTGCCCACCGGACCTCGGACGTAAAATATGCGAGAGAATCCAATGCAGAATTCTGGGGATACTCTTAATCATTCCAGAAGTTAAATGCTCATCATCACCTAGAGGCCTTTCCAGTTTTGAAATAGATGCACAATATTCCTTCAGATTAAACTGAGTTTCAAATTTCTGATCATGCCACATCTGCAACTCAGGCGACAGGGATGGCATTTTGAACACTTTGGGCCAATCACCAGCCTCAAAACAGTAAGTGCTTGTTCCAATAGAGCACTTGAACATGTAACCTTTACCAGATTTCACACCTGCATAAAAAGCACGAATAAAGTCCTCATGATAGTCATCATTAACAGTTAAAAAGGACCCACGTTTTTGTGCGTCAATCAAATCAGCAACTTCTTCTAAACAAAGAGTACGCACATCTTGAGTATTGAAGACATGGGGTTTCATGACTAACCTGGTCTTGAAGGAAACCTCAAACTCTTCAGGAATGGCAGGATGGAGAATGGATGACCCAGAGGGAGGAATTTCTGGAACAGGAGGAGCTTGATGGGAAGCCTCAACAGGTTCTTTCCCTTTACCTTTACCTTTTGCTCTAGGAAGCATGACTCTTGGAGTCATGATGAAGAAGTTAGGGTTTTGAAAGAAAAGGGGTTTTGTGGTGTTAGGGTTATGGAACCGTAAATGATGCAAATGGAATGAAGAAGGAGATATAATAGAGATTATAACTGGTGCAAATGTCATAATTGATGCTGATGTGTCGATACAAAAAAAAGAAAAGGAATTTATAACAGTATGCATCGATACATGACCTTATGAATCGATTCATGTTGCGAAATTTTGGAATTTCAAGTTGCTATGTATCGACACAAACCATGAATGTATCGATACATACTGTAACAATTTTGACAAATTTAAAAGAGATTTAATATGAATCGACACAAAATGGAGATGCATCGATACATATTGCGATATTTTGGATTTTCAAGTGGCTATGTATCGATACAAACCACGAATGTATCGATACATACTGTAACAATTTTTACAATTATAAAAGATATTTAACATGAATTGACACAAAATGGATATGCATCAATACATAAAAAAAATTAATGCAGAATGCAGAATGAATCATAACATTGTAATGATGCTTAAGAATACATTACAAACTAATTATTAATGCTCAAACAATTATATGTAAAGAAATACATGTAAGCGAGAAATAATTGCTCAAACATACACTTATCACACAATATCAACAAGGTGTAGAGAGGAACAATATTACCTCCGTCGTATTAATCTCATGAGGTACGAGTGAAGTCTACATTCAGATCTTAGTAAACACGATGAGAAAAGTATAAACTAAATCAAACAAACTTAAGACACCAATGCGGAGAGATCAAGAATCCATAATTCACGACGAATGTTGAAGAATGGTTCAGTTGCCAATGGTTTAGTAAAAATGTCAGCAAGTTGATTTTTAGTATCAACATGCTCAAAAACAACATCTCCTTTTTCAACATGATCGTGAAGGAAGTGATGTCTAATCTCTATATGTTTGGTGCGTGAGTGTAAAACAGGATTCTTAGTGAGATTAATGGCACTAGTGTTGTCACACTTTATTGGAATGCGTTTAAGTTCAA
This sequence comes from Lathyrus aphaca, assembly GCA_963966055.1. Lineage (NCBI taxonomy): Eukaryota > Viridiplantae > Streptophyta > Magnoliopsida > Fabales > Fabaceae > Lathyrus > Lathyrus aphaca. The sequence goes on from OZ014519.1 coordinate 635,076,711, forward strand.
TATCAAAATCTTGTAGTTGTTGTCTTAACCACAAAATTTGAGCGCAACAGCTACCGGCTGCAACATACTCAGCCTCTACAGTAGACAACGCTACAGATACTTGCTTTTTGCTATGCCAACTTATTAAAGAATTTGAAAATAGATGACATGTACCACTAGTTCTTTTCCTATCTGATTTGCAGCCAGCAAAATCAGAATCAAAGTAACCTACTAAGCTGCAATCGCTCCCTTTGGAATACCAAAGCCCGTATTTAGGTGTTCCATGAAGATACCTAAATATACGCTTGACTGATTTTAAGTGAGATTCCTTAAGGTTTGATTGATATCGTGCACACATACAAACATTAAACATGATGTCCGGTCTAGAAGCAGTAAGATACAAGAGAGACCCAATCATACCTCTATACCTTTTGACATCGACAACCTTACCATGTTCATCTGTGTCCAAGTTTCCGTTGGTAGGCATGGGAGTGTCGATTGATTTTGAATTATTCATTCCAAAGCGCTTGAGCAGTTCTCTGCAGTATTTTGTTTGACATACTGCTGTACCTTCATCGAGTTGCTTTATTTGGAGGCCTAAGAAGTAGTTCAACTCCCCCATAAGACTCATCTCAAACTCACCCTGCATAACATTAGAAAACTCTTCGACTAAGTGTATGTTAGTTGAACCAAAAATTATATCGTCTACATAAACTTGAACTAAAAGAATGTGCTTTCCTTTATGTCTAATGAAGAGTGTATTATCCACTTTACCTCTAGAATATCCATGATCAATTAGAAATTTGCTAAGTCTTTCGTACCATACACGAGGTGCTTGCTTAAGACCATATAAATCACGCTTTAATTTGTAAACATGATCTAGATATTCAGAATTTTCAATACCGGGAGGTTGTGAAACATATACTTCTTCATTTATGACACCATTTAAAAACGCACTCTTTACGTCCATTTGGTAAAGCTTGAAATTCATAGAACACACATAAGCAAGCAAGAGACGTATAGCTTCAAGGCGAGCCACTGGAGCATAAGTCTCCTCATAATCTATGCCCTCCTCTTGGTTATACCCTTGTGTTACCAAGCGTGCCTTGTTCCTAGTTATCACTCCGTTTTCATCAAGTTTATTCCTAAACACCCATTTAGTACCTATGATATGATGATCTCGCGGACGGGGGACAAGTTCCCAAACGTCATTTCTTTTAAATTGATTAAGCTCTTCTTGCATGGCCATTAGCCAAAATTCATCAATCAAGGCCTCTTTAGCATTTTTAAGCTCTACTTGTGATACAAAAGCGAAGTGAGAACAAAAGTTACTTATCTTAGAACGAGTTAACACTCCCTTTGAAATATCTCCCAATATATTGTCTAAAGGGTGGTCTTTAGAGGATTTCCAAGTTGGTGGAAGTTCATTCACTTCAGATGTTCCTTCCTCTTTATCTTTTTCATGACTGGTATCTTCCTCCTTCTCATTTTCAGCAGTTTCAGATTGATCAATTTCCGTAACAGCTTCTTTGAGTATGTCTTCTGTAGATACACCTGCATCATCAAAAGAGATACCTTTTCCGACAATTTTTGGATAAGATTCATCAAAAGAAACATGGACAGATTCTTCAACAGAGAGTAAACGCCTATTATACACTCTATATGCTTTACTTGATTGAGAGTATCCAAGGAAAATACCTTCATCGGCTTTGGCATCAAACTTCCCAAGGTTTTCCTTACCATTATTTAAAACAAAACACTTACAATCAAACACGTGAAGATGAGACAAGTTTGGCTTTCTACCTTTTAAAATTTCATAAGGGGTTTTATTCAAAATAGGACGAATTAAAATCATGTTCAGAACATAACAAGCTGTGCTAATTGCATCAGCCCAAAAATATTTTGGTAATCCTCCCTCCATTGAGCATTGTTCTTGCCAATTCCTCTGAAACTTGATTTTTGCGCTCCACAACACCGTTTTGTTATGGAGTTCGAGGAGCTGAAAAGTTGTGCTCAATGCCATACTTGTCACAATACTTATCAAAAAGATGGTTTTGAAATTCACCTCCATGATCGCTTCGAATTGTAACTATTTTAGAATTCATTTTGTTTTGGGACAGCTTTGCAAAACTTTTAAAAGCAGAAAAAGTTTCATCTTTGCTATGAAGGAATATAGTCCAAGTGAATCTAGAGTAGTCATCTAATATTACGAAACCATAATAGTTTCCACCTAAGCTCTTTGTCCTAGATGGTCCAAAGAGTTCCATATGGAGAAGCTCAAGGGGTCTTGAAATTGAAATTATGTTTTTAGATTTAAAGGAGACCCTTGTTTGTTTTCCCATTTGGCAAGCATCACATAGGTGGTCTTTTGAAAATTTTATTTTTGGAAGACCTACTACTAGATCCTTAGATACAACCTTATTAAGCAAATCGAAATTAACATGCGCTAAGCGTCTATGCCATAGCCATGAATCATCATTTAGGGCAACTAGACATTTAGTGCTTGTTAAAGATACATTCAAAAATCAAGCATATATATGTTGTTTACTCTTACACCTTTAAACACAACATTATGTTCAGTATGTTCAATTTTGCAACAAGTTTTTGAGAAAGAAACTTTATAACCTTTGTCGCATAATTGACTTATACTCAACAAATTGTGTTTAAGTCCCTCTACAAGATGGACATCAGAAATAGTAGTGGTAGAGGGATTACCTACACTACCTTTTCCAAGTATAGCTCCTTTGTTATTGTCTCCATAAGTAACATACCCCTTCTTCTTTGCTTTGAAGTCAATAAAAAGTGATATGTCACCCGTCATGTGCCTTGAACACCCGTTGTCCAGAAACCATCTTCTTTCCACGGATGCAAGACACTCATCCTACAATATCAAAAGAGAGAGGTAGGTACCCAATTTTTATTGGGTCCAAGTGGGTAAGTGGTAACATGGTTTTCTTTAGGCTTCCATTGATAAATACCTTTAGGCACTAGGAATCTTCTAAATTTGCATTTCTCAATGGTATGGCCAGCATGACAACAATAATGACATACACTACGACAATGTTGTTGTTTATGTTTGGTCCTTAAATCCTTTGGAATAAAAGAGTATCTTGCATATGGAGGATTTAATGACTTTTTAAACAACCTAGTGTCAATGGCATAAGTAATCTTAGGTTGTAAAGCTTTTTCCAATTTGACCTTAAGAGAAATAACCTCTTGTTGCCAAATGTGACAAGCTTCATAATGCCTCATTTTACTACAACCATCAATGTCAATAGCTTTTGAATTTTCTGCAATGCTAGCTTTCAAGTACTCTAGATCTTTTTCAGCATGTTGTACTTTACCTTCCAAGTATGAAAAAATTTGTTTATCGGAAGATAATCTTTTAAACGCTTCGATAACTTCATTATGCAGTTGTTCAAAAGCTATTTTTCAGTTCAGAAAAGGACATAGAAGAGAAATTGTTAAAGTAAGCTTGTTTTACCTTTTTATCATCAATTTTCTTCTTGTGGTGGGACTGATTTTTGGTGTGAGCCATAAGACACAAGTTTGCGGTTTCATCGCTATCACTTGAGCCTTGTGTACTTGATGAATCACTATCACTTTCCCAAGCAATGTAAGCTCTTCTTTGCTTATTGTACCTTTTTGGTGGAGCTTTTCCTTTATCCTTTTTCTTTAAAGGACAATCCGTCTTATAATGTCCGGACTTACTACAATTGAAACACGACCCTCTTTCTCTATTCTTCTTAATCTCTTCCTGTTTTGAATCTATAGATTGTCTTCTAAACTTTATGAGATTTTTGTCGGAATGCTTGATTCCATTCTTTCGAATGAATCTATTATATCTCCTAACAAAAAGTCCCATTTCTTCGTCACCGGAGTCTTCGTCACTACTTGACTCATTGTTGCTTAGCTCCTTTTGTGAGGATTTGAGTTAGAAGCCACAAGAGCTATAGGCCTCTTCTCACTCTCTTTGTCTTTATTCTTCTCCTTTCCCTTTTTACTCTTGTTCTCAAACTTTTCTAGACTTTCTAGTTCTTGCTGATGTTCCTCCAGCTTTCCAAACAAAGTAGTCATTGAGAGTGTCGTTAGATAGTTGGCTTCCTTGATAGCTGTTACTTTAGGTTGTCATTCCCTGCTAAGACATCTCAAAATTTTATTAGTAGCAATTTCATTGGAAACAGGTTTTCCAAGTGCATTCAACCGATTGATGAGATGAACAAATCTCTTTTGCATGTCGGGGATAGATTCACCTTGTTTCATGCGAAAGAGTTCGAACTCTTGATTAAGTGTGTTAATGCGGGACTGTTTTACTTCAGTTTTACCTTCATGTGCAATTTCTAAAGCGTCCCACATTTCTTTAGTTGTCGAGCAATGGGATACTCGATAATACTCATCAGCACTAAGCACTAAAATTAGCATATTTCGAGCTCTCCAATCACTTGACCACTTTTTCTCATCTTTCTCATCCCAATCATCTTCTGGTTTAGGTACTATGGCACCTGCCTCATTCATCATGGTGATTTGAAAAGGACCATTTTGAATGGCAGTCCATACGCGCCTATCCACAAAATTTATATGAACTCGCATGCAGTCTTTCCAGTAGCCATAATTTTCACCATTAAAACAGGAGCTCTATTATACGCCCCCTTCGGTTCAGAATCCATATCGTTACAGGCAGCCACAAAGCACCAGCGAACTGGTGCTCTGATACCACTTGTTAGACGTTGTGGCTAGTGATCTAGAGGGGGGGGGGGTGAATGTATCACCTCCTTGTTTACAAGGTTTTAAAATATTTTTCAGAGTTTTTTTAATGATTAGCGGAAAACACGGTCCCTAATATACTTTTGTCTATTCTGGACCAGCCACTAGAAGACCAGACATGTGATAAAGTGCTGGATTTGCAATTGAGATGTTAAAGACTTAAACACACAAGCTGTAAAAGTATTAAATGCACCTATCACAAAAAATATTTCCAATGAATCAAAACCGATTAAAAACGTAAATAGAGATGGAGAAGGAATACAATACACAGAGATTTGGTAAGGAAGTTCCCCACGTTCGTCCTCGCGTGTTCTTCAATTTTCTTAACACTGAAATTCACTGCAATTTCTCTGCCTCAATGCACTAACAGAAAACATACATATACTTGACAGAATCTGTTAGAAATAGAAATAGAATAATGAATCGATACGAAATGCGAATGAATCGATACATGATAGTTTTTACACTGTTATGTATCAATGCATAATGGAATGAATCGATACATACTGAACCAATGCAAAAAAAACAGAGAAATGAAAATACAATGAATCGATGCATGTTGCGTATGTATCGATTCATAGCAGAAATTCCAGAATCATTTCTACAGCATGAATCGATGCATGTTGCGAATGTATCGATTCATAGCAGAAATTCCAGAATCATCTATACAGCATGAATCGATGCATGATGTGAATGAATCGATACATTTGACTTATTTCAGAAATTCAAGGACATTATGTATCAATACATCTTGCGAATGAATTGATACATACAGAAGCAAAAGTCAAATTATTGTTTAAAATAAGACATGTGTTAAAGGCTTGCAATGCATACAAAGTGTATCAATACAAAGCATATGTTAAAAGCACAAACGCATAAAATTAATTACCATACAAAACTAAAGAGTTGCTCACAATCATATCCCACTGCATAGTTAATTTCATTTGCATCTAGGGTTTGTGATCTGAGCAGTCCAAGGAGTGATCTGAGCCACCCCAAAGGTCTTGAAGCTTACCAAGAAGGTCCATGTGTGTTCCATGATCATAATATGCTCCCCAAAGTTCATATAAGTCAAGGGATCACAAAGCATGGCAAAGGCATAGAGGCAGACTGAAGATTTCCTGCACAGATGACCTAAAATTAGGGTTTTGGTTTCAGAGGCCTTAATCCCAAGTTTTTTTGGTCATTCTTGTTTCTAATGGTCTTAATATGTTATAAGGATCACGTGTACCAAATTTGATGAAGAAATTCACTGTGGAAGTCATCTGATCATTGGGTAACTTCTTGAGCAAGTAAAGTCAAAATCAGGGCATCTGAGGCCTCCATCAAGGGCACCAAAGGGTCATCATCATCATTTTGAGTCTCTATGATCTTTATTTAATCTTAGAAGTGGTTGGAAGTTCACAAAGTTGAATAATTTTGAGCCAAATGCAAACTTGCTATTTTTGGAAATGACTTGTAATGGAAACTTTCCATTTTGGGAAAGATATTCAATCTATTCTTTCATGACCAAAAATGCTTCAAATGTTTCTTGGGCATGAAAGTTATAGATTATGTATTCCCGTTTTCAAAAAGTACAAGAACATGTCTTGATTCATCCTAGAACTCAAGATATGGCCTTTCAAAGTTGGCAAAAATCCTATAATTTTCAAGTTCATGCCAAAGAGGGAATTTTGCAATTTCACTTGCCAAGCCATTTCATGACCTCTAATCAACTTCTATGCACCATAACATGTCAAAGCAACTTCAAAAGATCAGAATTGGCCTTTGAACCTAGGGTTTTGATGGCTTGGCTCTCAAGAAATCTCAAAATGACAATTATGCATAACTTTGCAAAAACCATGACAACTCTTCATCCACTTGTGTCAGCTGCATAAACATGATCCTAGGCCATCCTTGAACCAAGCTGAGGCTAAGACACCCCAAAAGTCAGCTCTGACTCAGCCCATGCTTAAGGTACCATAACTTTTGACATTTTGCAAATCAAGCCATACCAATCAGGCTGTGCCACAACCACTCTCTGGCCAATCAACATTGTTTATGAAAGCATCAAAGAGCCCATTTCACACAATTTTGGAGCCTGAATCCTCAAGAACTCAGAAATCCCAAAAATTGCCATAGAACTTCATTTCTTCGAAACCACTTCATCATTCCCAACCCATCGAACTTATCCAAAGAAATATTACATATTTTATTTAGGTCCTAGAGTGTTGACCTCTAATACTTATTCACCCATTAAAGGTGTAACACCCCAAAAATCTAAATTTAATTATTTAATCATTTATTTAATTAATTTAGAAAAATTGGAGAGTTTGGATTATTTTGAGAATTTTGGAGAAAATGAGTATTTTTATATAATAAGGATAAATAGTGTTTTATTATGCTATTTTATTATTATTATTAAAAATATATAAATAAAAGGGTAAGGTGGTCCTTTTGTGAAATTATGAGGGTAAGGTGGGAAAAGGCTAAACTGGGATAATATATCCAAAGAGGAGAATACAATCAGTTTTCTAACATTATCGTGTTTTGGGAAAAGAGGTGCTCTGAAGGAAAAAGGGAGAGAAAGAAGAAGCTCAGAGTCAGGAGGCTGTGGAGAACCCCAGAGAAGAGTGTAAAGCGGCGAAATTCTCTAAGGTATGGGGAGTTTTTATAATCTATTGTAATTGCATAAGAATTGGATTATGAATAGATTAGGATTGTATGAGTTTATGAGTTTTAGGGGTTTTTGATTTAGGTGGAGTTTATGAGAGAAATCTCGATGAATTAGAGTGATTAGAATGAGTTATAATCGTATATTTGTTTGTATAATTGTTGTCTGGATGTTGTTGATGTTTGATTGATGTTTTTGAATGGTTTTTGAGTGTCTTGATGTGAAACCCGTAATGGGGTTTGGGGGTTTTTGGAGTTGGAACAGTCTGCAATTGTATAGCAGGGGACTGCTGGAAAACGTGCGTTAACCGGTTAATACTTTGGTTAACCGGTTAACCATTGAAGATTTTGGGCATTTTTCTGAAGTTGCACAGGCGTTAACCGGTTAACGCTTTGGTTAACCGGTTAACACTGTTGGGATGACAAATTTTATTTCTTTAAAAATTCATAACTTTCAAACCGTAAGTCCGATTCGCATTCCGTTTGAAGCGTCGGATAAAGCATAAACTGAACTTTATTTTGATGAATAAAAATGAGAAAAATGCAATAATTTTTATAAATGAATTTATGAAATAACCTCATAACTGACTCATAATTTACCGGGTACGGGGCAATTCTTGATGTGTCAGAGTGGTTATAGAACCAGTGTTCTGGGTGTAATGTCATGATGATATATATGATTATTTGATGATTGTTTTGCTAATTGAAATGAATGATGCGAATTATTTTGATGAATTTACGATGTAGCGCATCATTGCATTTCATAACATTCACGATGGGGCTTCGGCCTATTTATTTACTTCAATCCCATTGTGTGGATTGAAGTGTCTCGATGATTTACGATGTGCTCCTTTGTGGAGGGGTTGATGGTCATGTATCCATCTCACGATGAAAATGGTACCACATGCATATTGCATATCAGGATGTTAGAATTGCATATTCTGGATGAATTTCATAACTGTGTTGGTGTTGATTGATTTCATGATCGTGTTGTGGTTGTTGCTGAATTTTGTAGTTGATGATGTCATGATATGTGTACTAATTTATTTATGATTCTATATTCTTGTACGTTTATGATATATTATGATTACTCACCCTGCCTGCTTGGAAATGTTGCCTCCTTCGTGGGTAACATTAATTCATGAGTCTCGGAGCGTGCTTTAGTGTTCCTTAGAAGTGGTTCTGGTGTATGTGTCCTGCTCTGTGTCATGTAACACTGGGATGGGTTTTCTTCTATTAAATTGTTTGCAGTTATGTTGTTATTTGGATAAACGTTTTCTATTTTATGATGTTAAATTCAGGATGGTGAAAATTATGTTTATGAAGTTTAGAATTATGAAGTTAAATTCCGCTGCGAAATGATTTATGATATTCTTGATGTTGATTAACCCGTGTTACGGGACATGACATTGTTTGTGTTGAATTATGATGATACGTGATACCCTTTTTAGATGATTACTCTGATATTATTTAAATATTATGTTTTGGGGTAGAAGGGTGTTACACAAGGCGTCTTTATGATCGCTTTAACCACGGCCTAATACTGTTAATTAAACATTTACAGAAACCATGAACACATTTGCTTTCCATATGCAGAGTGCATCTACATTGACGATCGTGTGTACAAGCCTGACCTATAATAAAATAATAATAATAAATTTATATTGTTAAAATGAGACAAAATATTTTCTTTACAAACGAATAAAAAATAAAAAATTAAAATGAAATTTGAAGGAAAAAATGACTCACCATCAACCATGGATGCAACAATAAATAAGAAAAGAAATATGAAAACAACGTATAACTTGAGAATTGCAGCCATTTTTCTTCTTCTCTTTTTTATGAGATAGATAACATAATATTTGATGAATTTATATTGTATGAAACTCAAACACCCCATATAAATAATTAATAAAATTAATGTCGGTTAGGTGACTTAATTAGTTGTATTGTTCTTTGATTAGACTTAATAAATTTGTCATATAAAGTATTATCTAATAATAATAATGTCATTATTTTTAACTAAGTTATAATATATTTTTTAGCTTTCATGATAGGAAAGGGACAATAATTCATTAGACCACATGAAAATTGGTCGTTAAGTTTGTTTCTAATTAGATAAAAAGATATAATATGATATTGCAGCTCTTGCTCATACTGCTGCTCGTAACAATGCGCATGATGAGTTTCGTGCATTGGAGAAATTCCAGAGGAATAATCCACCTGTGTTTGAAGGAACTCATGACCCGGCGAGCACACAGAAGTGGCTCAAGGCAATTGAAAAGATTTTCAAAGTGATGGCGTGTGCTGACGCGCAGAAAGTTCAATTCGGAACTCATATGTTGTCTGAGGAAGCTGAAGACTGGTGGGATAATACTCATCAGCGTCTAGAGGATGAGGGTGTTGTGGTGACTTGGACTGTGTTTAAGGCGGAGTTCCTTAAGAAGTATTTTCCGGAAGATGCTCGTGGTAAGTTGGAGGTAGAATTCCTTGAGCTGAAGCAAGGAAACATGACAGTGGCAGATGCTGAACTTTCCAAGTGTCTTAAGTTTGAGAATGGACTGAGACCTGAAATTAAGCAGGGAATTGGATGCCAACAAATTCGCAAGTATGAAGAGTTGGTTGATAAGAGCTGTATTTATGACGAGGACAGCCGAGCTCGGTCAGCTCACTATAAATAGCTGAGTGAGAAGAAAGACAAGAGTCAGTATAGAGGGAAACCTTATGTGACTACTGGTGATAAAGGGAAGCAGAAGGCATCTGTTGAGAAGAAGCAAAGTAGGGGAGCTGCTAATGTACCTGTTAAGTGTTACAAGTGTGGAGAGGCAGGTCATAAGGCCGATGTGTGTACCACCAGAGTTATGAAATGTTACCGTTGTGGAAAGCTTGGGCATAAGATGAGTGATTGTCCTAATGAAGGCCCAACCTATTACAATTATGGTGAACAGGGGCATATCAGCGCCCAATGCCAGAAACCAAAGAAGAATGCTGCTGCTGCTCAGAATGCTGGGAGAGTTTTTGCGTTAGCTGGTTCAGAAGCTCCAAAGAAGGACAACTTGATCAGAGGTACCTATTTTATTAATAATATTGAGTTGATTGCTATTATTGACACTGGAGCTACACATTCATTTATTTCTCTTGATTGTGCTAATAGATTGGGTTTAAAGTTGTCTAATATGAATGGTAATATGATAATAGAGACTTCTGCTAATGATACTGTGACTACCATGCTTGTTTGTTTGAAGTGTCCTTTGACAATTTTTGAGAAGAATTTTGTGATGGATTTGGTGTGCCTACCATTACACCAAATCGATGTTATCCTTGGTATGAACTGGTTGGAATTCAATTATGTTCATATTAACTGTTATAGTAAGACAATGAAGTTTCCTGAAGTGAGCGGGAATGGTGAGTTGATGTTTTTATCTGCTAGGCAAATGGATGAACTTGTTTTAGATGAAACTTTGATGTTCGCAGTGTCTGCCTCATTGCAAATTGATGATAAGACTGTCAGTGCAGAGTTTCCTGTGGTTTGTGAATTTCAAGATGTGTTTCTTGGTGATATAAGTGATTTACCACTGGAACGTGAAATTGATTTTTCTGTGGACTTAGTACCGGGTACGAGTCCTGTCTCGATGGCTCCTTATAGAATGTCGGCTTCAGAGTTGAATGAGTTGAAGTAACAATTAGAAGAATTGTTAGAGAAGAGGTTCATTAGACCCAGTGTTTCTCTCGTGGGTGCTTCGGTGTTACTTGTTAAGAAGAAGGATGGTAGTATGAGATTGTGTGTCGATTACCGACAGTTGAATAAAGTGACTATCAAGAATAAGTACCCACTTCCGAGGATCGATGATTTGATGGATTCGCTAGTAGGTGCTTGCGTCTTTAGTAAAATTGATCTGAGGTCTGGTTATCATCAGATTCGAGTTAAAGCTGATGATATTCCGAAGACAGCTTTCAGGACGAGATATGGGCATTACGAGTATACGGTGATGCCGTTTGGGGTTTCTAATGCACCTGGTGTGTTTATGGAATATATGAATAGGATCTTTCATGAGTATCTTGATAAATTCGTGGTGGTTTTCATAGATGATATCTTGGTATATTCTAAATCAGAAGAGGAACATGCCGAGCATTTGAGGGTTGTGTTGCAAGTGTTGAGGGAAAAGAAATTGTTTGCTAAATTATCTAAGTGTGAGTTCTGGTTAAAGGAAGTGAGTTTCCTCGGCCATGTAATTTCAAGTGGTGGAATTTCGATGGATCCTTCAAAGATTGATGCGGTATTGCAGTGGGAGACTTCGAAGTCAGCTACAGAAATTCGTAGTTTTCTTGGGTTGGCTGGTTACTATCGTAAGTTCATTGAAGTTTTTTCTAAGATATCTTTACCATTGACGCAATTGACTAGGAAGGGTCAAGCGTATGTGTGGGATTTTGCTTGTGAAGAGAGTTTCATAGAACTGAAGAAAAGATTAACGACCGCGCCAGTGTTGGTCTTACCGAATCCAGATGAGTCCTTTGTAGTTTATTGTGATGCTTCCAAGATGGGTCTTGGTGGAGTTTTGATGCAGGATAATAAGGTGGTTGCTTATGCTTCTAGACAGTTAAGAGTTCATGAGAGGAACTATCCTACTCACGACTTAGAGTTAGCAGCTGTAGTGTCCGTACTTAAGATTTGGAGGCACTACTTGTTTGGTTCGAAATTTAAAGTATTCAGCGATCACAAAAGTTTAAGGTACTTGTTTGATCAAAAAGAGTTAAATATGAGACAGAGGCGGTGGCTTGAATTATTGAAAGATTTTGATTTTGATTTGAATTACCATCCGGGTAAGGCAAACATTGTGGTTGATGCTTTGAGTAGGAAGTCGTTGCATATTTCAATGCTTATGGTGAAAGAATTGGAAATGATCGAGCAATTCAGAGACATGATCTTGTTGTGTGAAACTACTACTGATAGTGTGAAATTAGGAATGTTAAAGCTGACCAGTGAGATTTTGGAAGAGATTCGTAAGGGTCAGAAATCTAATTTGAAATTAGTTGATCAATTGAGGTTAGTTGATCAGGGTAATGCAGGTGACTTTCGAGTTGATGAAGATGGAGTTTTAAGATTCCGAGATAGAGTATGTGTTCCGGATATTATGGGAATTAAAAAGAGTATTTTAGAAGAGGGGCACAAGAGTCGACTGAGTATTCATCCTGGTGCTACGAAGATGTATCAGGATTTACGCAGGTTGTTTTGGTGGTCGGGTATGAAAAGAGACATTGCTGAATTTGTATATGCTTGTTTGACATGTCAGAAGTCAAAGATAGAACATCAGAGACCTTCAGGTATGATGCAACCATTGAATGTTCCTGAGTGGAAATGGGATAGTATTTCCATGGATTTCGGGACTGGGTTACCAAAGACTGCTAGAGGTAATGAGTCGATTTGGGTAGTTGTTGACCGGTTAACTAAGTCGGCACATTTCTTACCGATGAGGATTAACCATTCCATGCAAAGGTTAGCTGAGATTTATATTGAGAAAATTGTGAAATCGAAACAAGTTCAACAACACACAACGACAAGTTCAACAACACACAACGACAACAATGAAGACGACGACTTTTTCTTCTACCGCTATTGCGCTTCATTTTCAATCCCCAACACCACCACCACCGGTACCACATCCAGTAACCAATCACAATCAAAACCGAACAACAAAGGATCGTTAATAGCTAGAACAACAGGAGAACCCTTAGCACTGTCAAAATCAACGCTATATGTTTCAAATCTAGATTACTCCCTAACAAACTCCAATCTCTACATTATCTTCTCTACATTGTGGCATTGAGGGATATGGGTAACGGTTCTTCTGATTACCTTTACTCTTTGTAGTCCACTGAGCATTTTTATGCATATTAATGGGTATTTCTCAAGTTACACTTAGAATGCTTCAATTGCACGTGATGATTTATATTGAGAAAGAATGTGAAAAGTCTCTTGATCAAAGGCAATGACAATGAATGTTCATATTCTTAGGTTGTGTTAGTGTAATGCAGCTTTTAGTTTATTTGTTGAGTTTAGAGAAAAATATCTACTAGATTGTAATCTCAACCGTCTGATCTAAATCAATGATAGATAAAGTTCAAAACTGATTTTATTATTCTGTGATATAGACAATCATCACAAAGTTTTGTTCCTTGTTCTTAAGGTGTTGTTCCTTTTAAGTTTTATTTCTTCTGTTTTTGTATTTGGGACCACAACTTTAAATATGAAAATTCATTAATGTTGTTGAAAGATTTTTATTTTTCAATGGAGCAAAAACATTGTGAAGCTTTTAGTAGATTTCAATGGATAAGAACATTAGATATATAGTTGAGAGTGAAAAATAGAATTTGGGAATGAATCTCACCAAATTTAGGATTTCTAATTTAGGGTAATAATGCTTCAGTAAATACACAAGGTAAAAAATTAATAATATAGTAAAATGAAAACACGTATATTTCCTTTAAAAAAAAAAATATTTTAAAGGAAATTATTTTTTTTAAAAATGATATATATATATATATATATATATATATATATATATATATATATATATATATATATATATATATATATATATATATATATATATATATATATATATATATATATATCACTACGCCAAAATTGGCTTGTAGCAGCGCAACAAATACAACGCTTTTTAGAGAAAGCGTTGTTAAAGGTCTCTTAAAAATTTCACTAAACAAAAGCGCTCTTAAAGCCAGCCTTTAGAGAGCGCTTATAAAAGTGCTGTTAAAAGTCCTAAACTGAAGTCACCTTAGACAGTGTTTTGTCTCAAAAGCGCTGCTACAGATAAACCTTAGAAAGCGCTTTCCTGAAAGCGCTCTCTAAAGTCAATAAATATATTGAACTTTCGTAATATCAAAAATGTCAAACGGGGGTTCGAATCCACGCCCTTGTGGTTATAAATAAATATAGTAAACCTAAGACATCGCGTTTTTGTAAATGAGCTCTTATAGGTTATATTTTGAAATTCATTGCGTCGACTTGCTCTCTTATAGCGTCGACGCAATGGACATTAATTTCAAATAAATTATATTTTAAATACCTTAGATAACTTTATCTGAAGAAAGCGCTCTCTAAGGTAATTTATTTAATTAAATTATTATATATTATCAGAAAACGTAAGCAAGCGCTTTCTAAGGAAAGCGCTTTCTAAGGTATTTAAAATTTAATTTATTTGGAATTAATGTCCATTGCGTCGACGCATTAAGTGAGCAGGTCAACGCAATGGATTTCAAATTTGTGATAGTTTTCTCTGTGCGCATGGGGAGTTGCTCTACTTTATGGGGATTTCAAATTTTAACTCTTCAAATGGTTAATATTTATTATTTGATTATATTTTAAATCTTTTTCTATTCTTCTTCTTCCAATTCTTCCCAAAATTCCACCAAAACCCTAAACTCCTATTCTCTTTTCCAAATTTCCTATTCTCTTTTCCAATATCTTTAACATCCTCATGGCTTCAACAAAAGTTGATGGTAAAAGGTCAAGTCGGTCTGCCTCAACATCTCATTCGTCTATATCGCTAAGTGTTCCATCACTCCTTGGAGATGAAATTATGGATTTATATAATGAGGAGTTTAAGGATAGAAAAATTATTCCACAATATGTCTATTCTAGACTTACTGCTAGTCAATTTCACTTGGATTATATTGTGGAACTCATGGACCATCAAGACATAAATTCTTTCCTAGGATTAAGAACTGAGTATAATGAGGATTTTGTTCGTATGTTTTATGATGGCATTATGGGAAAATTTGAGGGCTATAAATTTGAGTTTAGGATGGGAAATTTGGTTTATAAGGTTGATGCCAAAGTTTGGCAATCCATTTTGGGTACCCCTCCTGCTAGATTTGCAGACAAAGCCTTTATAATTGATGCCTCCCCAAAGGAATTCACAGTTGGCTGTTTGAAACCAGGTATCCAGGTCCTTCATTGGATTGTGTCGCATAATATTCGTCCCAAGAAAGGCGGATATTCCAGAATTGACCAAGTCGAAGTAGACTTAACTCACAAAGAAAGTCAAGGTTAATTGACCTTACTATATTACTAGTTGCATTTTTGCACTGAGAGAAAAGAAAATGTGGCTTTGAGTTTCTGATTAATATAATCACGTATCCTCTCAATACCGTCTATGTCTAGAGAGGTTTTGTGAATATTATCGTATTCATCTCTAAATCATGTCTCATGCTAACAACCAATACAATAAACTTTAAGATCAACACAAAGCAAATATCAACTCACAAATCTATGTCTAGAGTTTGTTCATTGATAGATGAATACTGATCTTACCTGATCAGGAGGGTCCTCCAGCAATTGGGTGCAAACAACAAATGGATGGAATGGAGAGGGTGTATGTAACACCCACTTTTTCCCATTTCAAAATTATATAAACTTTTCATAAAAATAGAGTTTAATCAACTAAAGTGAGCTGCTACATCAACAACCAAATATCTTTTCATTTAATCTAAAACAAGCAGCGGAAATAATTGTTTTAACATCAAATTGCCCAAAGGCCTTACAGTTCAATCAAACTACGGTTTAATAACTCAATACTTAATCATAAGGAAGTTTTCTAAAAATCAAAAGAAATGTTGATAAAAATCCCCGTTCCCGTTACATATCAGAGCTCCTAGGACACTGACATCAACATCAAGCATTTCTCAAGTACCTGAATTATATGTACTTCCGAAGAAGCACAGACGCAACAAAACAAACAAAAGGGGTGAGAAATAGTTTCATAACATAGCGGTGCAAATAACACCTCAAAGGATAACCATAAATCCGTACACATCAATTAACCCAATCAATCCAACAAACAGATGCAATGTGACTCACTGACACAATGCAACAATGCGGTACCGACATTCCACAATGGTTCATTAATTCGAACCCGGATGTATCGCTTATGCTGCACCGAGACACGATCATCCCTGCACCAATGATTCGCAATGAATCCGAATGATCACTTATGCTCCACCGAGACATGATCATTCCACCAAATGTGTATGCATATGCAGACTCAAACACATACACCATAATATAATTACGCGCGATATCATTCATGTTAAACATATACCATAATCTCATAATTCAATAATTCATTACATTACTAACAAACTTATGCTACTTATACAATCGTCACTATTACATTCATTAAAGTTTGGTTATCAAGTCCTATAATTAGCACTAATCCTCAAGTTATCGTCTTAGAATACTCATAGGAACTTATACTAAATTAATGGATAATAAAACATATCAAAATTTCACAAAATTCCAAGATACAGGGGCCTGACACGGCCTCCCATGTCCCCTGACACGGCCCGTTGTAAACACCCCAAATTTGCCCTCACCCATTCACACCATGGATTGTGATCATTTCATATGCATGAGCTCAATCATACCATCTCATATCACATTTTTGATTCATTGCATTGGTTCAAAGTCATCTGCATCTAGGGTTGGTGATCTGAGCAATCCAAGAGCTTCTTGAGCTACTCCAAAGGTCAACAATCACTTCAAAGGGGTTCATGTGTGTTCTTATATCATATTACATCCTCTCAAAGTCAAAAACGCCAAAGAATCACAAGAACTGGGAATGGTGTGGATGCAGAGCCAGACTTGACTGCACAGTTGACCTAAAATTAGGGTTTTGGTTTCAGAGGCCATAACTCCAAATTTTTTGGTCATTCTTGTTTCCATTGGTCTCTATATGGTATAGAGAGTATGCATATCAATTTTCATGAAGAAATTCCATGAGGAAGTCATCTGATCAAGAGTTGACTTTCTGGACAAGTCAGTGCAAAATCAGGGCATCTGAGGCCCCCAATGACCCAACCAAGGGGTGATCTTCATCATTTTGAGTGTATATAATCTTTATTTGATCATGGAAGAAGGTTGAAGTTCACAAAATTCAAAAATTACAAGTTTTTGCAAAGTTGACTTTTTAGGGCATGGTTGACTTTTAAGGAATTTGTCATTTTAGGCAATTTTTCAACCCTTACTTTTTGATCCAAAAATGCTTCAAATGGAAAAACTTTGGTCATGAAAGTTGTAGATTAGATCTTTCCCTTTTCAAAAAGTACAAGAACATGACCTAATTCATTTTGGATCAAAAGTTATGGTGTGTCAAAGTTGGCAAAAATCACTAATTTTCAAAATATGCACCAAATGGAAAACTTGCAAAAACTTTGTACCAAGGCATTTGTGACTTCTAATTCATGTCAAACCATTACACAAACATCACATGTGACCAAAAGTTCAGAATGGACCAAGAGTTTCTCATGTTTCATGGTTTGTATAGCAAGATCTTTCCATATGAACCAAAAAGCAAGTAAGTTGCAATATCATCATAACACTTCCATCCACTTGTTACCTTGGATGCTGAACCAACCCTAGCCTTTCCCCTCACCATGCTGCGCCAGCCCACACACTTGTACTAGCCTAGAACACAACCCATGCTTCTCTTACACAAGAGTGGACTTTTTGCAAAAGCTAACTCACCTATCACAGCAGGCCAAGTCACATCACCTGACCAATAAGCTTTGTTTATGTGGATCAAATGCCATCCATTTCATACAACAAGCAAGCCTGAAGCAAGCCATAGCACAACATACACATTTTCACCCTCACTTGCAAAACCCTTCGAAACTGATCACACAGCTCACAAACACAAAAACAAACTTCATAGATCAACTCAACTCACCTTCCTGGTCACAAAGCATCCATCACCATAGCCTAAAACCTCCAGAATCCCAAATACGATTTCTCTCCCCCATTGAATAGAACCTGCTCAAACCTTCAAACCAGCCATCACAAACTCTTTCCAAGCGTTGAAAGCTTCTCAGGAGGTCAAGTGGAGTTGATTGCAAGCAGGAAAGCACCCAGAAAGCTGTGAACTGAAAGCTTCGAAACTCAGGTAGCTCAAGAACATTTTTTCCAGAAATCATTTTTTAAGTTCTCAAGTTGTTCTATATGCCTCCCTGATCATGAATATGTCTTTAGTTTTGAAAATGGTGGAGAGATGAGAGTTTAACATGCTTCTGAAACTTTTTGCCCTAAACTTTGTTTGATTCGATTCAGTCATTTCAGAGATGATAAATATGTTTTGATTGGGGGTTTTGGTTCGTGAGTGAGTGGGGATCATTCCTGTGTTTTTAGATTTCATTTTAGATGCGTATGGAGTGAGATTGGTTTTTGAGGTGAACGGAGAAGATGACCGGAACACTGTTCCGGTCACTTGAAAGTAATTAACGGTGGGATTAGGGCATAAGCATTGATTAGCTGAGTTTGAATTTGGTCCGTCCGTTTGCGCGCGTGGTCAGCTCCCGCGTCCTGGGGTTTGAATCTCAGCCATTAGATTGGCTGACTTTCTCCATTTCCATTTAAATTCATTTTGTTTTCATATTTAATTCATTTGTTTTATACAATTTATTTAAAATAGCAAAAATGTTTTAAAAATTATGAAACTTTTTGTCAAGAGTTTCATTAATTTTTAAAACACAAAAATATTTTTATTTTCATTTTTAGCATTAAAAAATTATTTTTAAATATTTAAAAGTTTATTTTTAATTGATTAATGAAAATTAATTTATTAAAAATACTTTTAGGTATTTAAAAATCACCAAAAAATTCATGAAATGTTCTAAGACATTTAGAAACATTGTCCAACTTTCAAACCAAATTTATTTTTTGATCTTGATGCATTTTGAGCATTTTTCATTGAATTAAAATCTTTTTGATGCATTATTTTGATCCAAACTTCAAAAAATCATTTCTGCCTAACCCTAAAGAGTTGGACCTTGATTCTTTTTGCATTGCATTGTGTTTAGCATGTAGTTTGTGAGATTAAATGGCCATGATTTGATCTTTCATTTTCCATTTGTTTGATAATTTTCTTGTTAAGGAACCCTAAAACCCTAGAAAACTTAGAAAAATCATAACTTGAAATTGGTTAGGAGTTGAGACCTCTCCTTTGGGCAGTGGGTTAGTATAGGATTAGGGGTCCTTTGAGTGCATTTTCAATTTTTTTGTGATGTGGTTTGCTTCAGATTTTGGTTTTTGTTTGATGCTTTGATCATAAACCCTAATTTGGGCTTCCATATGTATCCATCTTGCATTCTCTTGCACAACATGACTTGCCATGACATTCCATGCCTCCATTTGATTCATCTAACATCATAAGACATATTGAAAGCATGTTTGATCATTGCACCTTGCATTTGTCATGTTGTATGCCATATGCATCTCATAACTTTTCATGTATGTTCATGTGTCTTAGCATGCTTCATCTGCATCCATAAGCTTGTATGATTATCTCCATTTGTTGTCTCATGTTTGTATCACTTCATAGCATCATTATCATCATAAGCATGCTTCTGGTTTTGATTTACTTCATACCTTTCCATCCCATTTTGCATTGCATTGCATTTCTTGTCTAACCTTTCAGGTGGTAAGTGATTTTGGGAAGTGAATTTGCCTTCACTTCTCATACTTTCTCTTCATCTCTTTTTATGCATCCTTGCTGCATTTATGCTTGTGTTTGAGATTGAGCTTGCTCATTCTTTTTCTTCTTACTTTCTTTCCTCAAGTGACTTGTCTTCTTCAATGAAGCAAGTTACTTCGCTTCTCCTAATCCTTTCATCTGCTTCCTGGTGGTTCTTTTGAAGATTGTTCTTGTAAACCTCACAAACCTTAGGAACAACCAAGCATGACAATGATTAGGGTTTTGATTAGTCTCCCACTTAGTTTTACCTTTGTGTCTCTTTGAGTCTTCTCTTCTCATTTCATAATCAGGGACTAAACCCTAAAGGCTTTAAGGCTTTGTGATTAAGCTTATGCCTGCATCCTTCTATTAGGATGGAGTGTATAACTTTAATCTTAAGTGTTAAACCCTTAATGTGTTTAAATCTCTTAATCAATTCACATAATAATCATCACGACATCACACTTGTAACTTGGGCCTTGCATTAGGGTTCTAATTCTTCCTTAAATGGTTAAGAAGGACTAACCCTAGTGTTAATGGACAAGTCCCCCTCAAGTTGTCTTACAAATCATAAAAATCACTTCATCATCATACCATTAAATAAAACCCACTTAATCAAAGGCTTGTTTTGTCATGAGTTTAATCCCTAATCATGGATTAAGTTGAGGAGCTTTCCTCAGCTTAAACATTCTCATCTATTATCCTTCTATTAGGATGGTGTAATGAGTCTGTTTAATCCCTGATTATGGCTTAACCTCATTACTCAACACTAAACAAAAACACCAAAAACATCTAAATAATCACAAGTAGGTTAATGATCTTAACCCTACATCAAAGGTGATTAAGTGTGAGAATCTGACTTCACACTTAAGGTATTCTCATTACCCCTAATCAGAGGGAAGATGTGATGAGTTTACTAAATCCATTGGTTTAGGCTTAAGCTCATTAACTTATGACAAATTTTCAAAAGCAATAAAAGACTGAAAACTCAAAAACAAACAATAATCGTCTCCTCCGGGATTCTTTTCTCACCTCATTCACTCATAAACGAGAACTTACTTCTTCCGTCTAATGCAAGACAGTTTGCACCTGAGCCAGACAGGTCTTACACTTGAGCATAGACAAGTAAGCAGTTCATAAGTCATTTCACCTTTCAGTCTCTTTGGGTCGAACTACGGTGTTCTGACTTCCTCATTGCACGAGAGGATACGTAGGCATAACTTAACGGTTATCGAACAAAAGTCTCTGTATATTCCCCCTCTTTCCAGCTTCATCCTTTTAAGCCTCATGATCTTGAGCATTTCACTCTTGTTCTTACACTGACACTGTATATATTACACTTTACACTTCTTTTACACAGACACCTGTACATTCTTTTCCAGCTCTTTTGTACACAAATTGCACTGACACTACCCCTTTAAAACACAAATCTTTTAAGCGTGGATCCCGTCGAGTACGGCGGACAATCTGGGTGCTAATACCTTCCCAGGTTGTAACCAACCCCCTTTCTCAGTCTCTCTGGTTCGCAACCGTCTTATCCATATCTTTCTAGGCCTATGCAGCATTGCCTTTCCTCCGGGATAAAAATGCCTAGCTGGCGACTCTTTTCTTTTCCAGTGAGTTCACTGTTGTGTGTTCTCATTGTCCCTTTCGCCGACCGTTCGCGTTTGTACCTTTATTTGGGCCATTTCCCATTTATCGGGAGCGACAGCTTGGCGACTCTGCTGGGGAACCCTATACTGTAACCAGGGCTTCTGGTTCTTTTTGTGGGTTCCTCCTAGCGCTTGTTTGATTTGTGTTTACTGGGGTGTTATGTGCTATCTGTGCTTGTATATTTATTTTTGTTTATTTGCTTTATGTACAATTGCTTTATTTGCTTTATTTATAGCTTTACATATATCATACTGTCATGCTGTCTGGCTGGATCTGGTTTTGCTTTGGTGGGTGGGGTTCTACTGAGAGTTGAGGTCCTATACCTGGGACCTGAGTGACACCTAGGCTAGAGTGGTTCATATTCTTTCCCATTCCATCTCGGTCTGGTGCGGGAATATGAAACACGGTTCAGATATGGGTTTCTTCTTGAGAACTCTGTGTTGCAGATTTCCTGCAATGCTAGGGCTATCTGGGAAGCCTGCTAAGTCTGGATGACCTTTAGTATTGACCTTCAGAAACTGAGGTGAATTAGAGGAGGAACTTTTATGGTTATTGTAAACACTGTACCTCCGGGTTAGAAGTGTTTACACTTCTCATAACTGATCCAAGTCTGAGGATCCTTGTTTTAGAACACCACCTGTGAGGGGGTTGGGCTGTTTACAGGTTTGCAAGTACCCTTGACCTCAGCATACCCTGTTACTTTGTTTGTTTAAGAGTACTTCATTTTGGGACAGTTCTTGTGATTCTAAACCCTGGACATGTGACTCTTTATTTGAGTCCCCCACCTTGGTTACTGGACTTATAGACCTCCATCTGGACTTCTTGAACATATGTGGACTTATATCAGGGCACTTGATCAGATCCAGCTCAGTCACAAACCCTTGCATATCATTTGCATACATCCTCATTGCATCATTTTGACATGTGTTTATTTGTTTTTCAGGGTATCCATCCTATCATTTTGGCTTGGTTTTGACCCCATCATCAGCTTAGACCTGTCTTCATCAACACTTGCTTCAGCTATCAGTCACCTGCTTCAGTCACTTGCATCCTCAGTCTCAGCCTACCAGTGGCCCAACTTCAGTGATATCCTCAGTCATCATCATCAACACCTATTCTTCAGTAACATGGCACCTAAGAAAAGTAATATCTCCTATCACTTCTTTGAACCTGAGCTTGCTAGCATCAGGAGGATTCAAACCCTGATTACTCCAGACCATATACCACTCTTTAGAGAACATTATGGAGGAATCCTTGATGTGGTTATGGATTTGGACCCTTCACAGAGGAGCTTGATACATACCTGCCTGCAGTTCTATGACCCTCCCCTGAGATGCTTCACATTTCAGAATTTTCAGATGGGACCTTTGTTGGAGGAATATTCATCATTGGTTGGTGTGCCCATCAGGGGTGGAAATTCCTTTCAACCCTGAGATGGCTTTCCCAAGTAATGAGGAGATAGCAAAAGCCTTGCATCTGGAGCCAGTTCTGATTGGGCAGAATTTGACATCTAAAGCTGGAATCTCTGGTTTTCATCTGGATTTCTTGACTTCTCAGGCTAGTCTGAAGGCCTCCCTAGGGGAGTGGAAGGCAGTCTGTGCTCTGTTGGCCCTTAGCATATATGGGGTCATTCTTTTTGCAGATGAGCCTAGGTTTGTTAGCAAGAGTGCAATCCATCTTTTCATCCTGAGAAACCCAGTGCCCACCTTACTGGGGGATCTTTACTACTCTGTCCATCAAAGGAATGAAAAGCAAAGGGGAAGATTAGTGAGATGTTGTGCTCCTTTGTTCTATACTTGGCTGCTCAAGCATCTGCCAAAGACTGATGCATTCTTGAACCCTCACCAGCAGAAGAACTGGGCTAAGAGGCTTGTTGCTCTAACCTCAGATGATATCAGATGGTGTGCTCAGAGTACTAAGGGCAGAGACATCATTACAAGTTGTGGACAATTTCCCAATGTGCCTCTGATTGGAGTGAAAGGGTGCATCAATTACAACCCTCTGCTGTTCAAAAGACAACTGGGCTATGCATTAGTCCATCCTCCTAGAGCACAGGATCTGACTGAAACCCTTTATGTTGAAATCAAGCCCAATCTAGTTGTTGTCAGGCAAGCAGCCTGGGCCTGGGACAATGTGCAGACTAAGGGGGTAACCATCCTGGGGAAGTGCAACAATGTGGCATCAGCACAGTGCTATGACTGGTCCCATGCCAGGGCTCAATTCTCTGGGATGCCCTTTACTATTGAAGATATGCCTGGACCTTCTACAACACCACCTCCAGCAACTGTCAGCTTAGAGGAGTTTGAAAAGTTGAAAGAGAGGAATGAAAAGTTGACTCAGGCTCTACAGAAGACCCTCTGGGAGAGGAGTGATGGTAGATTGGATATCGAAAGGTTGGAGAAGTTGAAGGTGGAGCATTTGGCTAGAATTGAGAAGTCTGAGGATTACATTAAGAAGTCTAGGGCTGGAGAATAGATCTTGAAGAATGCCTGCAAGGAAGCTCAGTTCCAGAAGGCCAGGACTGATTTGTATCTGAAAGAGAGTCAAGCTAGGTGGGTCAGGATCACCGAAGCTCGTACTCAAGAGGACAAAAGGACTCAGGATAAGATTGAACAGATGGAAGCTAGTGCAAAAGAGCAACAGGAAGCCCTGGCAGCAGCCCAGAGGGAGATCTCAGAGCTGAAGATCAGAGCTGGAGTGAAGAGGTCAAAGGACCAAAATCAACACAAGAAGCTAACTGCAGCTGTTACTACCCGGAACCTCCTTATCAGGAATCTCACGGAGCGTCCGGCTGATCCTGTGACCGAAGCACTTCTCAAGGAAGTTCGGGAGGATGAGTTTGGTCTTGGTGTTTGACCATTTGCTTGTTGTTGCTTTCATTCCATGTACTTTTATTTTCTTGTAATGTATTTTGACCCCTCAGAGGGCTTGTATTTGTAAACAAACTATGTACCATTTGCCTTTTGTAATATATGTATTAGTTTGTTCCATCCGAGTTTACTTCAAAAGCAGCATCAACAGCATCTTCAAGGGTCTGGAAGGGTCAAAACTGAATGCCAAGCCGGATACCTTGAAAACAAATAAGCATACTGCATTGCATGCTAACCCTTTGTTTGTTTTGTAGGTTTTTGTTTTATTGTTGCTAACTCTGTTGTGATGCTCAGGAACTATTGCTCGACGCCGGGTATTTCCCCTCAACCGTCCGCACCGATATCCAACCCGAAACAACCTTCCGGGCATACAAATGGATCAGGTACAACAGGACCTTGCAGAGGTCAGAAATCAAATGGCAAACGAAAGATTGGAAATGAGAACGCAGATGACGCAGTTTATGGAAGTGATGAACAATATGGCTCAGAGCCAAGAAAGATTGAGAGCCATGGTGGAAAGGCAAAATCAAGAGGATCCACATATAGGGACTGCTGGCACAAGCAATAATGAGAGGGTCCAACCTCACGTCAATCCCCCTGTATTTGGGCCTCACCTCCACCCAGAGGTCAACATTCCTGCAAATGTTCAAGGGACTGCCACTGCAGGTAGGGTGCTGCAAGAAGACCCCCAGGAGGATCAGTTCACAGTAATGGGTGCTGGGGAGGAAGCTTATGATAGAAGGCTGGATGAGATAGCTGAGAAATTAAGATCCTTAGAGTCTCAAAACTCTTTGGGTTTTGACGTTATGGACATGGGCTTGGTAGACGGGGTCAGGATTCCCCATAAGTTTAAGCCTCCTTGTTTTGAAAAATACAACGGGACTTCATGCCCCCGAACCCATTTATAATCATTTCTGGGGAGGCTGAAGGCCTATACCATGGATGAGAAGCTCTGGATGTTCTATTTCGAGGATAGCTTGACGGGAGCCTCAAGAGAATGGTACTCTCATCTGACGAGAGCAACTATCAGGTGTTGGAAGGACCTGGCAGAGGCCTTTATCAGACAGTATTAGTACAACTTAGATATGGCACCCAACAGGACCCTCCTAATGGGAATGTCGCAGTCATCAAGAGAAAGTTTCCGAGAGTATGCCCAGAGATGGAGGCAATTGGCTGCTGCTGTTCAGCCACCTATGTCAGAGAGGGAGATGGAAGATATGTTCATGAACACCCTCCAGGGGACTTACATTGATAGGCTAGCTGCCTTCTCGTCTACCAGCTTTGCAGATGTAGTCATAGCCGGGGAGAGAATCGAAAGCCTATTGAAGATGGGTAAGATCTCAGACAACGGTGCGAGCTCATCCAGTAATGCAAGAAAGCCTTTTGCAGGCCCAAGAAGAACTGGTGAGACCAATGCTATCCACACCAACAGGGACAGACCCCAGTATGTTCACAGGTCTGTAGCAGTAGTCACCATTCCCGCTCCAGCTCACCCTCAACCAGCTTATCAACCTCCGCAACAAAATTATCAGCAACAACCTCAGTACCAGCAACAAAATCAGTATCCTCCGAGAAATTACAACAACAACAACACCAACAACCACAATCAGCAGAGACCATTCCAACAAAGGCCCTCTCAGGCCAATAGGGTGATCGATCCGATCCCTATGCCCTATGCAACGCTACTGCCACAACTCCTGAAACTCAACCTAGTTGAGCTAAGGACGTTGGCACCTCCAGATCCTAATAGTCTACCCAGAAATTATGACTCCAACGCCAGATGTGCCTTCCATTCTAATGCACCTGGCCATAGTACAGAAAAGTGCAAAGCTTTGCACATGAAGGTACAAGATCTGGTAGACTCTAAGGCTCTAAATTTCGCACCACCACCCAATGTCAACAAAAATCCTATGCCACACCACGGAGGTCCCAGAATCAACGCTATTGAAGAAGACAAGCCGTCTTATTTGATAACCAGTGTGGGTCAGATTCGGACACCGTTGGTAGAGATTAAGGCTCAGCTCCTCGAATGTCAAATGTTCCCGGGGTGTGAGTTAGGGTGCGCTTACTGCAATATTTCAGTAAATGGGTGCGATAACTTGAGGAATGGCATAGATGGTCTCATTCAGAGTGGCCAACTTCAAATCACCACATCATTTCCAACAAATCCAGCAATCTCATCAGCAACAATTCCAGTATCTCCTACAACTGCAACAACCATTGTTCCCGACAACTCTTCAGCTTCATCCGCAAACACTTCGTCTGTCATTTCAACTGACCAGATATCAACGAACAGTCCTTCTACAACTTCAGCACCACTTCATTTTGAATCTCCTACAACAACAACACCCATCCTTCCGACAATGTCTCATACAGCAGCAGCAGCAAACAATGAAGATGTCTCAACCGTTACAATTTATTATGATCCTGAAAACGATTCCGCTTATAACTCGCAAAGTGCTACTCCCATCAGAGCACCAGTCACAATATATTATGATCCACAAACTATCACAGTCCCTTCTGCAGCTGCCCTCAGTCCAGTCACTGTCACAGTGCCTGGGCCAGTACCTTATGAAAGCAGTAAGGCCATCCCTTGGCATTACGTCTCTGACGTGTACTGCGAAGGAAAGAAAATCACTCTTGAACCATCAACACCTGCACCACAAATAGACAATGTGGGAGGAGGCGGAGGCTTCACTCGAAGCGGACGTCTCTTTGCTCCACAAATTCAAAGACCCACTGCCGAAGCAGAAGCTGCTGCCAAGGCAAAAGGAAAGAGCCCGGTGCAGGAAGATCAAGCTATTAAGGAAACTTTGAAAACACCCTTTGATCAGGAAGTTGATGAGTTCATGAGAATCATCAAGAAGAGTGATTACAAAATAGTGGATCAGCTTCACCAGACGCCTTCCAAGATCTCTATCCTATCATTGCTTATGTGCTCCGAAGCCCATCGGAATGCACTACTCAAAGTCTTGCACGCGGCTTACGTGCCTGAAGAGATCACCGTCAATCAGTTGGAAACCGTGGTTGGAAATGTTACTGCTAGCAATGGGCTAGGGTTCACCAATACTGATTTGACTACGGAAGGCCGCAATCATAACAAGGCCTTGCACATCACCATGGAATGTAAAGGTGCAGTCCTTTCCCATGTGCTGGTAGACACAGGATCATCCCTCAATGTCTTACCTAAAAAGGCCCTGGTGAAGCTAGAGTATGAAGGATTGGCATTGCGCCCCAGTAACCTGGTAGTAAGAGCCTTTGATGGTTCCAAGAGATCGGTTCTGGGAGAAATTGAGCTGCCTATAACGATTGGCCCACAAACTTTTAAAACGACCTTCTACGTGATGGACATTCAGCCTGCCTACAGCTGTTTGTTGGGTAGACCATGGATTCATGCCGCTGGCGCAGTAACGTCTACCCTTCACCAGAAGTTAAAATTTGAGTGGGAAGGCCAAGTCGTTACTATCTGTGGAGAGGAGGATATTTTTGTTAGCCATCTGGCTACCTACAAATATATTGAGATGGATGGGGAGATCCATGAAACGATGAGCCAAGGGTTTGAGGCCTTGAACGTGAACGAAGCATCTGCTGTATCTGGAATCTCCATGGCATCTTATCAACAAGCCCGGAAGGTTGTTGAAGAAGGAACTGCCCAAGGCTGGGGCAAGGTTTTATCTGTGGAGGAGAAGAAGGAAAAATTTGGGTTGGGTTACAGACCAACTCAACAGAATCAAGCAGAGGCTGCTGAGAAGCCCGGTTTTGTCAGTGGGGGGATGCTCACCCCTGATGCTATCAACAATCTGGAAGACGAGCTGGAAGAAGAACGCAATCTGGAGAATTGGATTCGTCCAAAGATCCCGGGGAGCAGTATCTCAAACTGGTCTTCCCAGGAAATTATAAGGGTTACTCATGCAGAGTAATTATTATTTCCTGTATTTTTATAGCATGCATCAAAGTCTTGCATCTTGCCCAAGATGACAAGACTCATTTTGTAATCGGGCCATCTGTACTTTTTGTGCAAACAAGATTAATCAATGAAATATCAGACATCTTTTTGCAAATGAGTCCTTTTCTTTTCCGCTCACTATTTTTCCATTTTTCTTTTTGTACAAAAAATAAATGGCGATGTTTTCAAAATGATAACTTTTGTTTCACTTTTCTAAACAAAGATTAAAATCAATCACTAAAATGAACAAACTGAACCCTTGCAGAGAGTGCCTTCCAGACAGCACCGACAACAGCACGGCTATGACTTCGTATGACTTTGACAATCCAATCAATCAAGCTGATGAAGGGGTTGAAGAAGAATATGAGCTTCCTGAAGAGCTAGCCAGATTGTTAAGACAAGAGGAGAAGGTTATCACTCCTCATCAGGAGGAGATTGAAACGATTAATCTTGGTACAGATGAAGACGTGAAAGAAGTTAAAATCGGGGCCTGCCTACAAGACTCAGTGAAGAGACAACTGATGGATCTGCTTCAAGAATATGTGGATGTGTTTGCTTGGTCTTATCAAGACATGCCAGGGTTGGACACCGATATTGTTGTACACAAGCTGCCTTTGAGGGAAGAATGCCCGCCGGTTAAACAGAAACTACGCCGTACTCGCCCAGATATGGCAATGAAAATCAAGGAAGAGGTACAAAAGCAGTGGGACGCCGGGTTCCTTGCTGTAACTAGCTATCCGCCGTGGGTTGCTAACATAGTACCTGTGCCTAAGAAAGACGGCAAAGTAAGGATGTGTGTTGACTACCGGGACCTGAACAGAGCCAGCCCGAAAGATGATTTCCCTTTACCTCACATCGATGTATTGGTGGATAATACGGCTCAGTTCTCGGTATTCTCCTTCATGGACGGATTTTCAGGATATAATCAGATCAAGATGTCACCTGAAGACATGGAGAAGACAACATTCATCACACCCTGGGGCACGTTCTGCTACAAGGTAATGCCATTTGGGCTCAAGAATGCCGGTGCGACGTATCAACGGGCTATGGTAACACTATTCCACGATATGATCCATAAAGAGATAGAATGTTATGTGGATGACATGATTGCCAAGTCCCTCACTGAAGAGGACCACCTGGTAAATCTGCTAAAGCTATTCAAGCGTCTGAGGAAGTACCAACTGAAGTTGAACCCCAACAAGTGCACGTTCGGGGTGCGATCTGGTAAGCTGCTGGGTTTTATTGTAAGCGAGAAGGGGATTGAAGTTGACCCTGATAAGGTCAAAGCCATCCAAGAGATGCCTGCACCGAAGACAGAGAAAGAAGTTCGAGGGTTTTTAGGTCGATTGAACTACATCTCACGGTTCATATCTCACCTTACGACAACCTGCGAACCCTTGTTCAAGTTGTTAAGAAAAGAGCAAACGGTCAGGTGGAACGAAGACTGCCAGAAGGCTTTTGACAAGATCAAGGAGTACTTACAAGAGCCTCCAATCCTTATGCCTCCAGTGGAAGGAAGACCTTTGATAATGTACTTGACAGTATTAGAAGAGTCGATGGGGTGTGTGTTGGGCCAGCATGACGAGTCTGGTCGAAAAGAGTATGCAATATACTACCTAAGCAAAAAGTTTACCGACTGTGAACAACGTTATTCACTGCTCGAGAAAACTTGCTGTGCTTTAGCGTGGGCTGCTCGCCGACTGAGACAGTATATGTTGACCCACACTACTTTATTGATCTCAAAAATGGACCCAGTCAAGTATATTTTCGAGAAGCCAGCTCTTACCGGACGGGTTGCAAGATGGCAAATGATTCTCACAGAATATGATATCCAGTACACCTCTCAGAAAGCCATCAAGGGCAGTGTACTATCTGAATATCTTGCTGAGCAACCCATTGATGACTACCAGCCTATGAGATTCGACTTCCCTGATGAAGACATCATGTTCATAAAATCAAAAGATCATGAAGAGCCTATTCACACTGAAGGGCCTGACCCGGAAGAAGAATGGACTATGATGTTTGACGGGGCTGTTAACATGAATGGTCGTGGTGTTGGTGCAGTACTCATTACACCTAAGGGAGTTCACATGCCTTTCTCGGCAAAACTCACTTTCAACTGCACTAACAACGAAGCTGAATACGAAGCTTGCATTATGGGTCTTGAGGAAGCCATTGACCTCAGGATCAAGACATTGACTGTATTCGGAGATTCAGCTCTGGTAGTTAATCAGACCAACGGGAAATGGTACACCCACCAAGATCATCTGATACCTTACAGGGATTATACAAGGAGG
This sequence comes from Lathyrus aphaca, assembly GCA_963966055.1. Classification (NCBI taxonomy): domain Eukaryota; kingdom Viridiplantae; phylum Streptophyta; class Magnoliopsida; order Fabales; family Fabaceae; genus Lathyrus; species Lathyrus aphaca. The sequence continues at coordinate 635,107,399 of OZ014519.1, forward strand.
TTATTGACTTTCTTTACAACGGTCAAGCTTGAGTATATCCCTCGGGACGAGAATCAGTTTGCATATGCTCTTGCTACCATTTCATCCATGATCAAAGTTCAAGCTGCTAACTTTGTACCTCGGATTTCAGTGTCCAGGCTTGATAGACCAGCATATGTGTTCGCAGCAGAAGTTGTCAAAGACGATAAGCCTTGGTTCCATGACATTAAATGCTTCTTGGAGGATCAAACGTACCCACCTGGGGCATCTTCCAATGATAAGAAGACTTTGAGAAGGCTTGCTGGTAGTTTCTTTTTGAACACTGATGGGTCTTTATACAAAAGGAACTTTGATATGATACTCCTCAGATGTGTTGACAAGACGGAAGCAGATTTGTTGATGCATGAAGTGCATGAAGGATCCTTTGGTACCCATGCTGGAGGGCATGCCATGGCTAAAAAGTTGTTAAGATCAGGTTATTACTGGATCACAATGGATGCTGACTGTTGTGCCTACGCCAGAAAATGCCATAAATGCCAGATTTATGCGGATAAGGTGCATGTACCTCCCAATCCTTTGAATGTGATGTCTTCACCCTGGCCCTTTGCCATGTGGGGCATTGATATGATTGGCAAGATTGAGCCAACTGCTTCAAATGGCCACAGATTCATCTTGGTCGCCATTGATTATTTCACCAAGTGGGTTGAAGCAGCCTCATATGCAAATGTCACAAGGCAAGTGGTAGCCCGATTTCTGAAGAGAGATATCATCTGTCGATACGGAGTGCCCGAGCGAATCATTACTGATAATGGTTCCAATCTAAACAACAAGATGATGGCTGAGTTATGCCGGGACTTCAAGATCCAACACCACAATTCTTCTCCTTACAGGCCAAAGATGAATGGCGCTGTTGAGGCAGCTAACAAGAATATCAAGAAGATTGTGCAGAAGATGGTAGTCACCTACAAAGACTGGCATGAGATGCTACCATTTGCTTTGCATGGGTACCGCACGTCAATCAGAACATCCACTGGGGCAACACCGTATCAGCTTGTGTATGGTATGGAGGCAGTCCTGCCTGTTGAAGTTGAATTACCCTCTCTACGGGTATTGATGGATGTTAAGCTGAACGAAGCAGAGTGGGTTCGGTCCCGGTTCGAACAACTGAGTCTGATTGAAGAGAAAAGATTGGCTGCAATCTGTCATGGGCAGCTATATCAGAAAAGAATGAAGAGAGCCTTCGATCAGAAAGTCAGGCACCGAGAGTACCAAGTAGGGGGTCTTGTGCTGAAAAGAATCCTTCCTCCTCATACAGACCACAGGGGCAAATGGACTCCAAATTATGAAGGACCATTCGTGGTAAAGAAAGTTTTCTCTGGAGGAGCACTGATGCTCAGCACCATGGATGGTGAAGACTTCCCGTCCCCTGTGAATTCAGATGCAGTTAAAAAATACTTCGCATAAAATGACCTGCTGGACATAAAAACAGAATGTAAGTCCAGGCAGAAATAGGGCATCCCGGCGAGTCAAAAACAGAATAAAAGACTCGGGCAAAAATAAGGGAAATAAATAGAAAAAATGTACACCCGCTAAGTTGAAAAGCCGCATTGGACGACTCAGGCAAAAATGGGTATCCCGATGGATTGAAAACCCGAAAGGGCGATCCATGCAAAATAAGGGAATAAGCGAACAACTGCATTCTGAATTCGTCTGTATCGCCTACAACTTGGTAAGCCTCTAAAGGATCCAGCTTCAATCAGAATCAACCTTCTCCAGAAAGCAAGACGAGAAGAACGTCAAAAGTCATACGAGTCATAGCAAAAGAGGAAGCTCCTTGAAAGCGTCGTCAACATCGCCAGCACTTTGTTTCTCAATTTGTAACAGTCTCTTCATTTTAGGAGATTTGTTTCTTTGACTGTATCTCGCCAATTCAGGGCGCATAAATTAATAAAATCAGATTTTTCAGTCATGTTTCGTCTTGTACATTTTATTTGCAAAGAATGTCTGATGTCTCTAAAAAACTGGTTGCATGAATACAGATGCTTATCTTTAAAAATAAAAATAAAAACGCGTGCTTACAGGGAATATACTTACTCTAAAAAGTGTCTAATCTCCTATGACGGAATCCAGAAAAGGATACCTCGGGATCACTTGTGCGTTTCTCTATCTTTGCAGGATTGCAGGTATCCAGAACGCAACTTGGGGCATGTAAGCTTCATCCCAGCAAGCTTACAAATCAACACTCATTCTCAGCACCTGAGGTGCTTTCTCCCCAGCTGAGTTGCCACCGATAACTTCCCCCAGTTGAGTTGCCACTTGTCACTCCTCCCAACCGAGTTGCCAATCATTCTTCCTCAGCAAAATACAAAAGCCAGGGAACCATCTCCCCACAGAGTGTCAAGCCTCCATTCAGAAGAGCAACGCGTGAAGGAATCACAACAGAGTGAAGAAAGCTTCTACAAACCCCAGCTGGGTCTCTCATCCACAAGGATATGTCAATCAGTGACTTATTCCCCAAGCAGATACATCTCATCAGATCTACCAATGATCTCAGCCCCAGCTGGGATGCCCATTTCAAACAGATCGGCCAGAAACCTTCACAGCAACGGGACCCGAATCCCGGATCTGTACCCTCGCATAATCATGGCATTTGCATCATATTCACCCACAAAGCGTAGCATTCCGTCTAATACGGAGCATTACGGCAAAAATCAAATACATAGCATAATCATAAGCCATGTTGTGAATTGAACACTTGTGAATAATAACCGTTCATCAACAACGTACAGAAATTTCCCCCAGAGTCCCCAGCAAAAGCAGTTGCCTTACAATTCACAAACACCGGTATATACTCATTTTTGACACCCGTCCGTGTCATCCTTCCCCAGTAAAGTCGCCTGAACACTCTTTACAAACAAGACCACCCGTATTACAGATATTTCCTGACACCCGTCCGTGTCATACCCCCAGCAGAAAGCCAAAGACATCATCTTTGCACTCACCTATACTTGTATATACATTTTCTTGACACCCGCCCGTGTCATATCCCCAGCGCAGTCGCCTACACTTTTACACCCCATATACTTGTTGATACTATACTTTTCTCCTTGTTGACACTCGTCCATGTCACTCTCCCCAGCAGATAAATACTCATCTATACAATGTTCAAACTCACACTTATACAGATACTCGTCCGTATCTTGTATATACCATGTGTATCCCCACAGATTCGACATTGGTTCATGTTCTTTGTTAACCAGTTGGTACTCGTCCGTACCATCATCTCAGAATATGCGTCAAGTGTTGTTTCTACCTGATACTCGTCCGTATCATAGTCTTAAGGATGCTCGTCCGCATCTTTAATCCATACACTGTGTCGAACACTTTTGTCTCCTTGAATATAGACACTCGTCTGTGTCTACTATTCCCCAGAAGAGTCCTTCCAGATTCAACACTCGTCCGTGTTCTCTGATAACCCGTTGATACTCGTCCGTATCATCATCTCTGAACACGTGTCAGTTTGTTTCTATCTGATACTCGTCCGTATCGTAGTCTTAGGGATGCTTGTCCGCATCTTTAATCTATACACAGCATCTAAACACTTATACCTTTTGTTTCTCGGATATAAACACTCGTCCGTGTTTACTATTCCTCAACAAAGCAAATTTTCCTTTTTATCTGACGCTCGTCCTGTGTCATGATAAACCCTGAGAGCAGCCGTACCCTGCTAGGTGGTCGTCCTCCACCTCTTGATGGTCGTCCTCCATCATGCTCATCCGATGGCCGTCCCCATCGTTGATATTTAGCAGCCGTCCCCTGCTAGGTGGTCGTCCTCCACCTCTTGATGATCGTCCTTCATCACTTTATCCAATGGCCGTCCCCATTGTTGATTTTGGTTATCTGACATTCGTCCTATGTCATGATAAACCTTGAGAGCAGCCGTCCCCTGCTAGGTGGTCGTCCTCCACCTCTTGATGGTCGTCCTCCATCATGCTCGTCCGATGGCCGTCCCCATCGTTGACCTTTTATCCGGCATTCGTCCTATGTCGCGATATTTTCGGCAGCCGTACCCTGCCAGGGGGTCGTCCTCCACCTTAGATGACCGTCCCTCATCTTAACCCGACAGAGCAGTCGTCCCCTGCTAGGTGATCGTCCTTCACCTTTGATGACCGTACCTCATCATCTGTTTATTTCATTTATTCTTTGACCCGGCGGCCGTCCCCGTCGTGGCCCCTTTTCTTTTTAGCCCGATGGCCGTCCCCATCGTTGGTTACTTTACTTTATGAACTTGATGGCCGTCCCCGTCATGTTTCATTAATCCCCAGAGAATCTTACAACTTTACTTGATGGCCGTCCCCATCATAATACCTTTCATCCCCAGCGTGTCGGCCGTCCCCGTCATTGTTTTATTTTCTGCACTTTTCCCAGCATGTCGGCCGTCCCCGTCATTGCCCCTTACCCAGCAGTCGTCCTCTGCTCGGCGGTCGTCCTCCGTCGCCCACACTTTACAATATACTTTATTTCCCTTTACGATCTATATCCCTTTTCTTCTTCATTCTGCGAGTGCAAATTTTGGTCTGTCTTTGGTATTCAACCACAAGTTATCTTGTTTGCCTGTTAAGCCGTTGCTTACATCCTGCACATCTAACTCATGTTTGAATAGGGGCAGCTGTAAACACCCCAAATTTGCCCTCACCCATTCACACCATGGCTTGTGATCATTTCATATGCATGAGCTCAATCATACCATCTCATATCACATTTTTGATTCATTGCATTGGTTCAAAGTCATCTGCATCTAGGGTTGGTGATCTGAGCAATCCAAGAGCTTCTTGAGCTACTCCAAAGGTCAACAATCACTTCAAAGGGGTTCATGTGTGTTCTTATATCATATTACATCCTCTCAAAGTCAAAAACGCCAAAGAATCACAAGAACTGGGAATGGTGTGGATGCAGAGCCAGACTTGACTGCACAGTTGACCTAAAATTAGGGTTTTGGTTTCAGAGGCCATAACTCCAAATTTTTTGGTCATTCTTGTTTCCATTGGTCTCTATATGGTATAGAGAGTATGCATATCAATTTTCATGAAGAAATTCCATGAGGAAGTCATCTGATCAAGAGTTGACTTTCTGGACAAGTCAGTGCAAAATCAGGGCATCTGAGGCCCCCAATGACCCAACCAAGGGGTGATCTTCATCATTTTGAGTGTATATAATCTTTATTTGATCATGGAAGAAGGTTGAAGTTCACAAAATTCAAAAATTACAAGTTTTTGCAAAGTTGACTTTTTAGGGCATGGTTGACTTTTAAGGAATTTGTCATTTTAGGCAATTTTTCAACCCTTACTTTTTGATCCAAAAATGCTTCAAATGGAAAAACTTTGGTCATGAAAGTTGTAGATTAGATCTTTCCCTTTTCAAAAAGTACAAGAACATGACCTAATTCATTTTGGATCAAAAGTTATGGTGTGTCAAAGTTGGCAAAAATCACTAATTTTCAAAATATGCACCAAATGGAAAACTTGCAAAAACTTTGTACCAAGGCATTTGTGACTTCTAATTCATGTCAAACCATTACACAAACATCACATGTGACCAAAAGTTCAGAATGGACCAAGAGTTTCTCATGTTTCATGGTTTGTATAGCAAGATCTTTCCATATGAACCAAAAAGCAAGTAAGTTGCAATATCATCATAACACTTCCATCCACTTGTTACCTTGGATGCTGAACCAACCCTAGCCTTTCCCCTCACCATGCTGCGCCAGCCCACACACTTGTACTAGCCTAGAACACAACCCATGCTTCTCTTACACAAGAGTGGACTTTTTGCAAAAGCTAACTCACCTATCACAGCAGGCCAAGTCACATCACCTGACCAATAAGCTTTGTTTATGTGGATCAAATGCCAGCCATTTCATACAACAAGCAAGCCTGAAGCAAGCCATAGCACAACATACACATTTTCACCCTCACTTGCAAAACCCTTCGAAACTGATCACACAGCTCACAAACACAAAAACAAACTTCATAGATCAACTCAACTCACCTTCCTGGTCACAAAGCATCCATCACCATAGCCTAAAACCTCCAGAATCCCAAATACGATTTCTCTCCCCCATTGAATAGAACCTGCTCAAACCTTCAAACCAGCCATCACAAACTCTTTCCAAGCGTTGAAAGCTTCTCAGGAGGTCAAGTGGAGTTGATTGCAAGCAGGAAAGCACCCAGAAAGCTGTGAACTGAAAGCTTCGAAACTCAGGTAGCTCAAGAACATTTTTTCCAGAAATCATTTTTTAAGTTCTCAAGTTGTTCTATATGCCTCCCTGATCATGAATATGTCTTTAGTTTTGAAAATGGTGGAGAGATGAGAGTTTAACATGCTTCTGAAACTTTTTGCCCTAAACTTTGTTTGATTCGATTCAGTCATTTCAGAGATGATAAATATGTTTTGATTGGGGGTTTTGGTTCGTGAGTGAGTGGGGATCATTCCTGTGTTTTTAGATTTCATTTTAGATGCGTATGGAGTGAGATTGGTTTTTGAGGTGAACGGAGAAGATGACCGGAACACTGTTCCGGTCACCTGAAAGTAATTAACGGTGGGATTAGGGCATAAGCATTGATTAGCTGAGTTTGAATTTGGTCCGTCCGTTTGCGCGCGTGGTCAGCTCCCGCGTCCTGGGGTTTGAATCTCAGCCATTAGATTGGCTGACTTTCTCCATTTCCATTTAAATTCATTTTGTTTTCATATTTAATTCATTTGTTTTATACAATTTATTTAAAATAGCAAAAATGTTTTAAAAATTATGAAACTTTTTGTCAAGAGTTTCATTAATTTTTAAAACACAAAAATATTTTTATTTTCATTTTTAGCATTAAAAAATTATTTTTAAATATTTAAAAGTTTATTTTTAATTGATTAATGAAAATTAATTTATTAAAAATACTTTTAGGTATTTAAAAATCACCAAAAAATTCATGAAATGTTCTAAGACATTTAGAAACATTGTCCAACTTTCAAACCAAATTTATTTTTTGATCTTGATGCATTTTGAGCATTTTTCATTGAATTAAAATCTTTTTGATGCATTATTTTGATCCAAACTTCAAAAAATCATTTCTGCCTAACCCTAAAGAGTTGGACCTTGATTCTTTTTGCATTGCATTGTGTTTAGCATGTAGTTTGTGAGATTAAATGGCCATGATTTGATCTTTCATTTTCCATTTGTTTGATAATTTTCTTGTTAAGGAACCCTAAAACCCTAGAAAACTTAGAAAAATCATAACTTGAAATTGGTTAGGAGTTGAGACCTATCCTTTGGGCAGTGGGTTAGTATAGGATTAGGGGTCCTTTGAGTGCATTTTCAATTTTTTTGTGATGTGGTTTGCTTCTGATTTTGGTTTTTGTTTGATGCTTTGATCATAAACCCTAATTTGGGCTTCCATATGTATCCATCTTGCATTCTCTTGCACAACATGACTTGCCATGACATTCCATGCCTCCATTTGATTCATCTAACATCATAAGACATATTGAAAGCATGTTTGATCATTGCACCTTGCATTTGTCATGTTGTATGCCATATGCATCTCATAACTTTTCATGTATGTTCATGTGTCTTAGCATGCTTCATCTGCATCCATAAGCTTGTATGATCATCTCCATTTGTTGTCTCATGTTTGTATCACTTCATAGCATCATTATCATCATAAGCATGCTTCTGGTTTTGATTTACTTCATACCTTTCCATCCCATTTTGCATTGCATTGCATTTCTTGTCTAACCTTTCAGGTGGTAAGTGATTTTGGGAAGTGAATTTGCCTTCACTTCTCATACTTTCTCTTCATCTCTTTTTATGCATCCTTGCTGCATTTATGCTTGTGTTTGAGATTGAGCTTGCTCATTCTTTTTCTTCTTACTTTCTTTCCTCAAGTGACTTGTCTTCTTCAATGAAGCAAGTTACTTCGCTTCTCCTAATCCTTTCATCTGCTTCCTGGTGGTTCTTTTGAAGATTGTTCTTGTAAACCTCACAAACCTTAGGAACAACCAAGCATGACAATGATTAGGGTTTTGATTAGTCTCCCACTTAGTTTTACCTTTGTGTCTCTTTGAGTCTTCTCTTCTCATTTCATAATCAGGGACTAAACCCTAAAGGCTTTAAGGCTTTGTGATTAAGCTTATGCCTGCATCCTTCTATTAGGATGGAGTGTATAACTTTAATCCTAAGTGTTAAACCCTTAATGTGTTTAAATCTCTTAATCAATTCACATAATAATCATCAAGACATCACACTTGTAACTTGGGCCTTGCATTAGGGTTCTAATTCTTCCTTAATTGGTTAAGAAGGACTAACCCTAGTGTTAATGGACAAGTCCCCCTCAAGTTGTCTTACAAATCATAAAAATCACTTCATCATCATACCATTAAATAAAACCCACTTAATCAAAGGCTTGTTTTGTCATGAGTTTAATCCCTAATCATGGATTAAGTTGAGGAGCTTTCCTCAGCTTAAACATTCTCATCTATTATCCTTCTATTAGGATGGTGTAATGAGTCTGTTTAATCCCTGATTATGGCTTAACCTCATTACTCAACACTAAACAAAAACACCAAAAACATCTAAATAATCACAAGTAGGTTAATGATCTTAACCCTACATCAAAGGTGATTAAGTGTGAGAATCTGACTTCACACTTAAGGTATTCTCATTACCCCTAATCAGAGGGAAGATGTGATGAGTTTACTAAATCCATTGGTTTAGGCTTAAGCTCATTAACTTATGACAAATTTTCAAAAGCAATAAAAGACTGAAAACTCAAAAACAAACAATAATCGTCTCCTCCGGGATTCGTTTCTCACCCCATTCACTCATAAACGAGAACTTGCTTCTTCCGTCTAATGCAAGACAGTTTGCACCTGAGCCAGACAGGTCTTACACTTGAGCATAGACAAGTAAGCAGTTCATAAGTCATTTCACCTTTCAGTCTCTTTGGGTCGAACTACGGTGTTCTGACTTCCTCATTGCACGAGAGGATACGTAGGCATAACTTAACGGTTATCGAACAAAAGTCTCTGTATATTCCCCCTCTTTCCAGCTTCATCCTTTTAAGCCTCATGATCTTGAGCATTTCACTCTTGTTCTTACACTGACACTGTATATATTACACTTTACACTTCTTTTACACAGACACCTGTACATTCTTTTCCAGCTCTTTTGTACACAAATTGCACTGACACTACCCCTTTAAAACACAAATCTTTTAAGCGTGGATCCCGTCGAGTACGGCGGACAATCTGGGTGCTAATACCTTCCCAGGTTGTAACCAACCCCCTTTCTCAGTCTCTCTGGTTCGCAACCGTCTTATCCATATCTTTCTAGGCCTATGCAGCATTGCCTTTCCTCCGGGATAAAAATGCCTAGCTGGCGACTCTTTTCTTTTCCAGTGAGTTCACTGTTGTGTGTTCTCATTGTCCCTTTCGTCGACCGTTCGCGTCTGTACCTTTATTTGGGCCATTTCCCATTTATCGGGAGCGACACCCGTGTCAGGTGCTCTGAACACGCACCTCTCAAAACAACAAAATCAACCAAGACCAGGGGGCTGACACGGGTGCCCGTGTCGTGTGACACGGCCCGTGTCACACTCACTGATGCCCATTTTCCTAAAAAATCCATCATACCCTCTTCCAGTGGCCTGACACGGCCACCCGTGTCCTGTGACACGGCCCGTGTCGGGTGGCTACGTGAATTTTCCAAGTTTTTTCCAAAATCTTCCTTTTCTTTTCCCTCTCACTCCAAACAAAAACCAGTTCATTTTAACTTGATATTAGCATCCATAAAAGTCAAATTTCAATACTTTATACTGTAGCGGTAAAATCGTGAGTGTAAGCTATTGATTAACTTAACTCAAGGTACACAGAGTCGCCACCGCAATTTTATTTTATTCCAAATGGAAAAGGAAAAAGAACGAATAAAACCTAATGAATCTAAAAGCAAAAGCTAAAAGAAACAAACAGAGAACAGGTAAGGGGATAGGTTACAAATCGGGAAGGTTTTACGCACCCAAAATGTCTGTGGTACTCCACGGGAGCCCTTTGACATATTTATTGCTTTTTGGTTTGAAATTGGTTTGCTTAAAAAAGAGATTGAAGGGATGAGAAGAAAAATGTTTTTTAAGATTTTTGTGTTTGAAGAGGTTTTAACGCCTCATGCCTACGTACCCACAAAGTGCAATGCGAGATCAAAACCTCGTAGTTCGTGGTACAAAATTTGAAAAGAAACAATGAGTTGAATGGATTTTAAAATGTAGAGATAAGTCGTCATTCTTTAGCGAATAATTCCGCTAGAAAGAATGAATCATATCTAAACATATGAAAAGAAAAGAAGTGCACAAAGGCACAAAAACAATTGAATGAGTTTTTGATTTTTTAAAGTCTTTGAGAAGAGAATTTCAATATGCTTACATGGATTAACATTTATTAAGAAAAATAAAATGAAAAAAGATAAAATCGCTTGACCTAAGTCAAGGTTTGATTATGAAAATATTTGAAGTTTGAAAACAAAGAAGATTTTAAAATAGGGAGAAGATTTGAAAATTTAAGAAGTGGGAGGAGATGAAGTGACTATCCTAAGAAAATAAAATAAAGAGATGAGGGAAGAAAGATCTAACCAAACTTGATGACATCCCAAATTATGAGCATAAGAGTTCCATCCTTATAAGCTAGCAAATGGCCAAACAAAGGCTAAATCCAACTTTTTGAAGATCAAGGCAAAGGAGGTGTCCTAAAAATCTAAGTCCAGATCTTCACTCCAAATGCTAAGGATAGTAACCAATAGTCCTCAAATTAAAGTCACAAGTTTTTTAGAGGTTTAATCCTTTATTAATTTTTTTGTGTCCAAATGGACAAATAGAAAATCAATCAACAAATAATAAGAGCAAATAATAAACATGATATGGATGAATAAATCAAAATAAAATAAAGGCAATAATAGTGCAAGAAATTAAATGTTAGTAACAAAAGAAATAAAAATGCAAGAATCTAAAATATTAATAGTAGTAATAGTATAATAATATTTACACAATAATGGTATGGTGAACTTAATCAACCACAACCAAAAGGAAAGTAACCAAAAAAAACGGAGACAATCGGATCTGCTTAGCATCTTACACTATAGCGATTAATCAAGGCAAACTGAACCGAATTCAATGAAATTTGAAAGGCGATTGGGAGACCCAAAGCACCTACGCATCAAAAATTCACAAGTCTCGATTCTTGATGCAATATGATTAACCACTTTGGGATTACGCGATCAACAAGAGATCCGGTCCACGAAAGTGCAAGTACCCAATTAGATTTTTATTTCGAAGTCGGGACACATTTAGGTCTATGTTAAGCAATCGCCGAGTAATTTACGAAGTAATTACCCTACAAATGAGGTCGGACACCACCAATTAAGGTGCATAATATTAGTGCTAATGCATGCGAGATAAACGATATATAAATCGTTATCCGAACGCGATACCGCACAAAACTAAAGATGAATACCAAATTGAGTCATACTTATGGTATTCTTCCATCCTTAAGTTCAATCACTCATCTTGGTGGATTCAAGCATGAAAATGTATCACTAATGCAAAGTACCTTAAATGAATTGAATAATCCACTTAAAGGTAGTTTTGAATTAATGAACATTAACTACTCTAATCTACACCCAAAGTCCATTGAAATTAAGGGGGAATTATTCCCAAAAATACTTCCCAAGGTAAAAATAAAAGGGAGGAAGAAGAAGAAGAAAGAGGAACCAAAAAGGGGCTTGAAACAAGCCAAAAACAGCATTCTGACTTGTGTTAACCGGTTAACCAATTGGTTAACCTGTTAACGCAAGCAGATTTTGGACAAATTGTGCCATTTTTAAACTGGTTAACCGGTTAACGCTGTATCAGATGCTGAAAAATGCAGAAAATTCAGCATGATCCATTTTGAAACCTTTTCTCAAACATTAGATGATCATGATCTGAATTTGCACGAATTTTAAAACCAAAATACAGTGGAATCCCTGCAATCAAACAACAAATAAAGATCCGAAGGATCTAGAAACAAGAGCACCAAAGATCTACATCTTGAATGTTGATGGTGAATATGGGTTTATGGAGGAAGATGAATTACCAAAAAGCTTTTCTTCAAATTTGAACCAACACAAGCTTAGATCTACTGAAATTTATGAGCAAAAGAATGAAAGGATGAAGGTCTAGCTCAAGTTAATCAAGAATTCAATGTGAATTCTTGATAACTTCAAAAGAAAGAAAGATGAGCTTTGTAGAATTTTGGTGTTGAGGGAGTATTTTGCAAAAGGTTTTGTGGCTATCAAAAGCTTGTGGAATGAATGAAATTGAGGTCCTATTTAAAGGCCCTAGGTATGGAAATTTGGTGGAATGGAGCTTGCTTTGGTAATTTGAATTTAGGCTTGGTAATTGGAATTTTGGTGGGAAATGGAAAAGAGTGGTGATTAGTGAGGGTTTTTGGTAGGAAATGATCAAAATGATGTAGAGAAATCAGAAACCAATGGATCTAGAATATTCCAATTAAATCAATGATCTAAGGGTGCTGAATTTGAATAAAAAATTCAAATTTCGCACTGGTTAACCGGTTAACCATTTGGTTAACCGGTTAACCAAGCTGAATTTTGAATTTTTGTTCAAAAATAGCTGCTTGGTTGTGTCGGCCCGATTCTTGTTTATGTCGAAGAAATAAACACGGGAACCTTGGAGATCCTTTGAATGAATCAATTAACTTGAGAAATCCTTGATCTGATAATTTTGAATTATTTGCGGATCGTCTTCGACTTTTGTGAAATTTACTCGAGCTGCAAGACTTCTATTTTTTGGCATTTTTATATGGTTCCTCTTCCTGGAAAAAAAAGTTAGCAAAAGGAAACAAAATATTTTTGGATTTTGATTAATGGTTAGTAAACACAATCAAATAAAACAATTAAAGATAACGGTGATCCTCTGCGAGGCATAATCCTAACCCGAGAAGAACCGTGCAACCAGTGCGATCTTGTTTGTATGCAAAATGCAGATGAGATGCAAAGAAATCTTAGGGCAAAAATTAGGGTGTTACAGCTGCCCCTATTTAAGTTTCTTCAATCCGGAGATATGAAGATTGACATCTTCGTCTCTACAAGATGGGAGAGACTTAAATACAGAAAACCCAATTTTTGTCCTAAGAGAACATGATATGATATGAATATGATATGCAAACCCAAGATCTCTGTGGGGAAAAATATGACCACCAGAGGAAAGCAAAAACTTGGGGACAATGGAAGAAAATCCCGCTGGGGAAACAACAGAAAACGAAAGAGTTTACCAGGAAAATAAATCACTAGAAAGCTGACTTGACTTGGGAAAAGATATAATAAAATCAAAGTACAAGATTCAACCAGGGAAAGTAAACACCCTGCCAGGAACTATCGACCAAACAAAGTATTTGAGTCCAAAAAATGGATGAATACTGAGTTGGGAAAGAATCATCAACTACCTGTTTACTGGGTAGGAAAACAAATGACTCGACTATCGATTTACTAGATAGGAGCAAAATAAAGAGGGATAACCTCCACTACCTTTTTACTGGGCAGAAAAATTCTCAACTACCTGATTTACTGGGTAGGAGCATGATCAACTACCTGATTTACTGGGTAGGAGCTCAATCAAAGGGAAACAGCTTCTATTACCTTTTTACTGGGTAAGAGGAAAGAAATCTCGACTACCAGGTTTACTGGGTAGGAGTACAAGTAAAAGAACTTGATCAATTTGGTAATATTACCCACTATCGATTACTGATAGCTTAATTCCAAAGAAATATACTCAAGCTGGAGAAAATGTTGTCCACTATCAAACAATGATAGCTTAATTCCAAAGCAATATTACTCACAAAAGGGGACCAAAGTTCAATCCAAGAACAATTTGGAGAGAAACGGTCAAACAAGACTTATCCCGAGGAGGAAATATCTCAACTGGGGAAAATTCCATCCAGGTAATAAACTAGGGAGGAAGCTGAATCAAAATTATCCACGAGAAACAAGCTCAGTGGGGAATTAGAAAGGATTAACACTTTCTGCTTAATAGTTGACACTCTAAACTTGAGAGGAAGACAACACACACACTCTGTGGGGAAACTACACACAAAAGAGAAGATAACAATGATAAATGCAAGAATGCAAGCAAACGATGTTATGCTTATGCATATGCTTATGAATATGCTGACAAAACAGACATAAAGATAAGAAACGGTTGACATGAACACCACAACAACCAGATACTCGGCTAATCCCAAGGCAACAATGCAGGGAAACATGCTGGAGATTCAACTTGAAATCTTGTAGGGGACTGTCATAAGCCATCAAAGGAATAAAATCCTACTACAAGGCTTAAATCATGATGAGACAGCATCTGCTAGGGATATCATCCTGCTGAGGAAAGGTAATAATCTGCTGAGGATGGAAGTATTCTTGATAAAATTAAACTTTGCGAGGAATAACTGTCATACCACTCCTGCTCCACTTGGGGATAAAGTGCAAGTCCTGCTGAAAATCACATAGGAATCCGTTGGAAACCAACACATGCAGACCTACTGGGGATCCATATGGGGATATCAAAAGTTAACATCATAGCCAAAACACAGTTATGAGGGATTTTAAATCAATACCCGCCATCGGGTAAAAGAAAACCTCTAAACTGACTGCTATATCAATACTTCTATTCAAGGATGCAATCGACTCAAGCTGAGGAACAAGAGCTCGGCTGAGGATTCCCAATGCTTCTCAATTTAAAGATAACTGGCTGAGGAAGAGATCAAAACTCAGCTAGGGATTCTTAAGAACATCCCTTCCAACAACTCTTATGGAGAAAACACGGGAACTCAGAACAATCACACAATTCCCGCTCATGCTTATTGTTGGGGAACAAAACATTATTAACATCAACCTGTCAAGACTATCCAGGAACTTCGCACGGACACAACCGAATCAAACCCTGCTTTGGGAGAGACAAGTTACCCACATCCAGACTTTACCATCCTTGGAATCACTATTGATATCCTTTCTTTGTTCATATATCAAAAGAAAAATGTTCTAAAAATCTTCAAAGATTAAATCTATTAAATTTGTTTCAAAAATCATCATCAACAATAAATTGAAATTTTGTAAACAGAAACAATATAAAGAATTGCAAACAATTGGATAAAAGCTCAAATTCATTGATAGAATGGTAGTCAGCAAATGGCATGACTCCATGGATCATTACAAGTTTGAAAAATGGTAAATACATGGAAAAAGGCTACATTGAGATACAATGATCATTATTCTCCCTATCAACTTTGAACTCCACTGTGTCTGAAACTTCAGTCAAGGATGAGTGAATAAGAATCTTTGATGGGAAATTCTTCTGAGGGATAGAATCTGTGATCCTCGGTTGCTACAAGTGATCCAGTCTGTCGACGCAGTTACTTGCCATGATCCCTAACTTTTGCCTAGATTTCCCTTTCGGGTTTTCAATCTACCGGGATAATTATTTCTGTTTATGTCTCTAATTTTTGCCTGGACCGCCCTTTCGGGTTTTCAATCCACCAAGACGCTCATTTTTGCCTAAGCCGCCCTTTTGGGTTTTCAACTTAGCGAGCTGTTCTTTTATTTTTTAGGCGAAGTATTTCTTGACTGCATCCGCATTCACAGGGCGAGTGATCTCCTCACCATCCATAGTTGCAAGAATTAATGAACCGCCAGAGAAGACTTTCTTAACAACATATGGGCCATCATAGTTCGGAGTCCACTTGCCCCGAGAATCTTTAAGGAAAGATTGAATCTTTTTGAGCACGAGGTCGCCTTCTCTGAATACACGAGGTTTGACCTTCTTGTCAAAAGCTTTCTTCATCCTTTGCTGGTACACCGACCATGACACAAAGCTGTTATTCTCTTTTCCTCAATCAAATTCAACTGATCAAATCTACTCTGACACAATTCAGCCTCAATCAACTTGGCTTCCATCAGAACTCTCATTGATGGGATCTCAACTTCGACGAGGAGCACTACTTCTGTACCATAAACAAGTGAGAAGGGGGTTGCCCCTGTTGAAGTGCGAACAGATGTACGATACCCATGCAAAGCAAAAGGAAACATCTCATGCCAATCCTTGTACGTCACAACCATCTTCTGAATGATCTTCTTAATGTTCTTATTCGCAGCTTCAACAGCCCCATTCATCTTCGGTCTATAAGGAGAAGAATTATGGTGTTGAATCTTGAATTCTTCACAAAGCTCTTTCATCATCTTATTATTCAAGTTTGAACCATTATCAATAATGATTCTATTCGGAACACCATATCTGCAGATAATATTATTCTTGATAAACCGAACCACGACTTGCTTGGTCACATTAACATACGATGCCGCTTCCACCCACTTGGTGAAGTAGTCAATTGCCACAAGAATAAAACGATGTCCATTCGAAGCCTTGGGTTCAATCATACCAATCATATCAATTCCCCACATAGAGAAAGGCCATGGGGAAGAAATCACATTGAGATAAGCTGGTGGCACATGAATCTTATCAGCATATACTTGACACTTATGGCACTTTTTCACATACTTGCAACAATCAGATTCCATTGTCAGCCAATAGTAACCTGCTCTCAACATCTTTTTAGCCATTGCATGCCCATTAGCATGAGTGCCAAAAGATCCTTCATGAATTTCTTTCATTAACATGTCTGCTTCGTGTCTATCCACGCATCTGAGCAAGACCATGTCAAAATTTCTCTTATAAAGCACATTTCCATTCAAGAAGAAATTGCCTGCCAATCTCCTCAAAGTTATCTTATCTTTATCGGATGCCCCAAGTGGGTATTCCGGACTCTGGAGAAAACATTTAATATCATGATACCAAGGCTTGTCATCATGGACTTCTTCAACTGCAAACACATGAGCTGGTCTTTCAAGTCGCATCACACTGATCATGGGCACATCATTCCACTGGTGCACTTTTATCATAGAAGCTATAGTTGCCAAAGCATCTGCCATCTGATTCTCATCACGAGGAACATAATGAAACTCAACTTTAGTGAAGAAAGTTGATATCTTCCTGGCATAATCTCTATAAAGGGTCAAGTGGGGTTGATGAGTTACCCACGTACCCTGGATCTGATTGATTACTAAGGCAGAATCTCCATACACATCAAGATGCTTAATCCTCAGATCAATAGCTTCCTCAAGACCCATAATGCAGGCTTCATACTCAGCTTCATTATTGGTACAAGGAAAAGTCAACCTCGCGGCAAAAGGAATATGTGAACCATGGGGAGTAATGATCATTGCCCCAATTCCTGTTCCACGTGCATTCACGGCACCATCAAAAACTAAACCCCATAGAGATCCAGGCTCTGGCCCTTCCTCAATCAAAGGTTCATCACAATCTTTCACTTTCAAAAACATCACATCCTCATCTAGAAAATCAAACTTGATAGGTTGGCAATCATCAATCGGTTGATGTGTCAAATGGTCAGCCAAGATACTACCTTTTATAGCTTTTTGAGCTCGATACTCGATATCGTATTCTGATAACAACATTTGCCAATGAGCAATCCTCCCAGTCAAAGCAGGCTTTTCAAATATATACTTGATTGGATCCATTTTAGAGATCAACCAAGTTGTATGATTCAGCATATACTGGCGAAGACGCTTTGCAGCCCAGGCTAAGGCACAACAAGTTTTTTCAAGCATGGAGTACCGAGACTCACAATCAGTGAATTTCTTACTCAAGTAGTAAATTGCATATTCTTTTCTTCCAGATTCATCTTGCTGACCAAGCACACAACCCATGGAATCTTCCAACACAGTCAAGTACATGATCATCGGTCTACCTTCCACCGGAGGAGACAAAATAGGAGGTTCAAGCAGATATTCTTTGATACTTTCGAACGCCTTCTGACAATCATCTGTCCAGACACAACCTTTATCTTTCTGAAGCAACTTGAATATCGGAGCACATGTGGCAGTCATGTGAGAGATAAACCTTGAAATATAATTCAAACGGCCCAAGAATCTTCTTACTTGCTTTTCAGTTCTTGGAGCAGGCATTTCCTGAATAGCTTTCACTTTATCAGGATCAACTTCAATGCCTCTTTGGCTGACAATGAAACCTAACAACTTTCCAGAACGTACACCAAAGGTGCACTTGTTTGGATTCAAACGAAGCTTAAACTTCCTTAATCTCTGAAACAACTTCAGCAGATGTTCAACATGATCCTCTTCAGTCTTCGACTTGGCGATCATATCATCAACATATACCTCGATTTCTTTATGCATCATATCATGGAAAAGTGTGGTCATAGCTCTTTGGTACGTCGCACCAGCATTCTTCAATCCAAAGGGCATCACTCTGTAGCAGAATGTTCCCCATGGTGTAATAAATGTGGTCTTTTCCATGTCCTTGGGTGCCATCTTTATTTTATTATAATCGGAAAATCCGTCCATAAAAGAGAACACATCAAACTTAGTCGTATTATCTACCAACATATCAATGTGTGGCAAAGGAAAATCATCTTTCGGACTGGCTTTGTTCAAATCTCTGTAATCAACGCACATTCGGACTTTTCCGTCTTTCTTCGGAATAGGAACGATATTGGCCACCCATTCAGGATAAGTTGATGTCACAAGAAAACCTGCATCGATCTGCTTTTGAACCTCCTCTTTGATCTTTACTTCCATGTCAGGATGAGTTCTTCTCAGCTTCTGCTTTACAGGTAGACATTCAGGCTTCAACGGCAATCTATGCTCCACAATATCAGTATCAAGACCTGGCATGTCTTGATAAGACCAAGCGAATACATCAACATACTCTCTGAGAAGCTCTATAATCCTCTTCTTAACATCAGGACCAAGCAATGCTCAAACTTTGACTTCTTTCTTGTCATCTTCCGAACCCAAGTTGACCATCTCTATAGACTCTCCATGAGGCTGAATAACTTTCTCCTCGTGCTCAAGCAACCGAGAAATCTCATCAGGAATCTCTTCAACATCCTCTTCCTCAGCTTCAAACACAGGGAATTCAAAGTTGGGAGAGGGCATAGGATAATTGTTTTCAATGGGTTTATCAATCAATCTGCACAATGATTTTATTTTTATTTTAGAGTATGAACAAAAGTGCAAACATTATGCAGATAAACAATTATTATTATTTTTGGGTTTTTTATGTTACCATTTTTCAGAATAAAGCAAAAAGGAAAAACACATATGGAAATAACAAAATAACATTTTATTGATGATGATAAAATTTGAAACAAAGCCCGACAAACATCACTTTCACCTTGGGCAGAGTGAAAGGATTTTTGAAAGAAAATAAAACAAATTACTTTGAAGCATGAACAATAAAAGGAACATCAACAACAATCCAGTTCTGGCAAATCTTTCCATGCGTAACAAAGTCAGGCATTTCTTCATCTTCATCGTCTTCAATGATGGCAGCAGCGGAATGATCGTTGATAAATCCAGCACTTCGGAAACCTTCCTGAATAGTCTTCGGGTTATTGAGAACCGCACCTGGTGCAAAGCCGATACCAAATCCTTCCTTGTTGTCGACAACATCAATAACTCGTCCCTAACCATCAGACTGACCAGCTTCCAGCACTCGCAGAGCTTCCTTGAAAGAAGACATAGGCATGGCATTCTTCTTAGCAACATTATCCACAATAGAAAGAGCTTGAAATGAAGTTCCCACCTCTTCTTCAGCATCAATATAGGAGAAAGAAGACAAATTGCTCACAAGCATCGCCCTTTCTCCGCCAATGGTCACCAATTTCCCCTCTTTCACAAACTTCAACTTCTGATGAAGAGTGGATGTCACAGCTCCTGCCTTATGGATCCAGGGTCTTTCGAGGAGACAACTGTAAGCGGGACGTATATCCATTACTTGAAAAGTAATTTTGAATATAAACGGTCCAATAAGAATAGGAAGATCCACTTCACCAATCACTGTCTTCTTCGACCCATCAAATGCTTTCACAATAATCCCACTATGTCTCATGGGAGCACCTTGATACGCAAGTTTTGACAAAGTCGACTTCGGCATTACGTTCAGAGAAGATCCAGTATCAACTAGCACCTTAGACATAGCATCTTCCTGACAATTCACTGAAATATGCAAAGCCAAGTTATGATTCCTTCCTTCTTCAGGCAAATCATCATCACAAAAGCTTAAATTGTTGCACGATGTGATATTAGCCATAATACTATCAAACTGATCAACAGTCACATCATGGTCAACATAAGCTTGATCAAGAATCTTCTGCAAAGACTGCCTATGAGCCTCAGAGCACATCAAGAGTGATAAAACTGATATCTTCGACGAAGTATGCAACAATTGCTCAGTAATGTTGTACTCACTCTTCTTTATCAATTTTAACACCTCATCTTCACTATCACCAGGTTGACCTGATTGGGCAACAACATCCATAATCTGTTTACTCGCACTTGTATCTTCAACTCTCTTCGGAGGATCTGAAGCATACACTTTACCACTTCGAGTAACCTTTGTCACATCAGCAATGCTAACTACATACTTTGGAGTAGGAATAGGAACTTCCCTACCATTCTCTATCATCGTAGCATTATACCGGTACGGAACAGCTTTATCAGACTCATATGGCACTGGACCAGGCAAATTAATCACCAATGGAGTAACAGCATTTTTGCGACTATCAAAAGAAATAACCACCCTCTCAGGAACAACCCTCTCGGGAAGATTGAACTGAGGCATAATAACATTCACTTCATTTTCATATTCATCTCTTTTTGCTGTCACTTCAATCAATTTATCATCCATCATCTTTTGGATATCTCTCTTAACGATCACGCAACCACGAGGATTCACCGAGCAAATACAACATCCAGCATAATCGTGATCAATATCGTGATATTCACTTAAGAAAGCATGCATCTCAACCAAAGACCTTCGAATATGAAGGACCTCATAGATCTTGAACAAACCAGGACAACCATCAACCATATTCACAGACACATTACCATGCTTCGGCAACGGATTTTTCTGCACATTTGGATTAACATCATTGAAATACAGAACATTGTTCCTCATCAATTTATGTACTTCAAACTTCAATGGATAACAATTCTCAACATCGTGCCCTGGGGCACCTTGATGAAAAGCACAGCGAGCCTCTGGCTTATACCACCATGGGATAGTCTCTGGAACTGGAGGTGGAGGACGTGTTTGCACAAGATTCTTTGCAATCAAAGATGGAAGCAAGTCCGCATACAACATCGGAATAGGATCAAAACTTGGCTTAGCCCGAGCCTGTTGATTACCACCTTGTTGCACAGGAGGTTGTTGATAACGAGGTTGGTACTTTGGAGTTGTCGGCACAGTGGGAGCCACATTAATCATCGGAGTTACAGAAGCTATATGCTGCGAATGGAAATTCCCACGACCGTGGGGTCTTCTATAACTTTCACGATACACAACATTAGTCTCACCTTCTTTCTTTTTCCCAAAGTTGAACCTTCTAGAGCTTGAGCCATCACTATTCTCTTGACTTAACCGTCCCTCACGGACACCTTCTTCTAAACGCATCCCCATACTCACCATTTCAGTGAAATCAGAAGGAGCGCTCACTATCATCCTCTTATAATAAAAAGAACCTAAAGTCTTCAAGAAGATCTTCGTCATTTCTTTTTCTTCCAGCGGAGGAACAATCTGGGCTGCCAGCTCGCGCCATCTATGCGCATATTCTTTAAAGGTCTCTTTGTCCTTCTGAGACATAGCACGAAGCTGATCTCTATCTGGTGCCATATCAACGTTATACTTATATTGCCTCACAAAAGCTTCTCCCAAATCATTGAAAGTCTTGATTTGGCTATTATCCAAACTCATATACCACCTCATGGGTGCACCAGTCAAACTATCCTGGAAATAGTGAATCAGCAGCTTATCATTATCAGTCTGAGCAGACATCTTTCTAGCATACATAGTCAGATGACTCAACGGACAAGTGTTGCCTTTGTACTTCTCAAACTCAGGCAACTTAAATTTGTACAGAACTTTAACATTAGGGACCAGACAAAGATCATAGGCATCTTTTCCGAACAAATCCTTATGCTTCAAGGCTCTCATTTACCTCTGTATCTCAACAAAGCGTCCCTGGAAATCATCAAGTCTTTCAACCACTCCAGCTCCTTCACTGGGTTCAACATGGTAAATCATTTCATCATGGTGCAGAATAGTGTGCACCACAGGCGGTGCAGTAGTCACAACTGGAGGAAGAGTAGTCCACACTGGTGGGAGAGTATTAAATGCAGCAGTCTCAGGATGAGGAGGACGATAACCAGCAGGAATAAAATCAACCGGCATGCCCCAAGGTGTGCTAGCAGGCATACGATAGCGAGGAGAGATAACAGTTTCAACAGGAATTTATGCGGTAACAATCTCGGAGATGACAGTATTCTGAACAAGAGAATTAGGAGGAGGTGGCTAATTCTGAGCAGCCACCAAGCTTTCCATCATGGTAGAAACTCTTTCCAAGCTTTCCCTCAGAAATGTAACCTCTTCGCGCAGCTCGCGATTCTCTTGTCGTAAACTTTCCATCACCTTCCTCCGATTAGCTCGAGTATCAAATCGGTGAGTCAGCTTGACAGGAGAACTGAATGAAGACCAAGAAACACCATAAGATCCCTGGAGAACACTCAAAAAGCAAGACAAATGTGGGTATGATGCATGGTATGCGTATGCAAATTCAAAGATTTCAAAGGACCATAAAATAACTTGCAATATTTATAAAGAAACACTTTTTGAAATACTTAAAAACTCATTCTCATTAAAATCAAAGTAAGGATTACAAGTGAAGTACAAACATCAATAACCCTAATACATGAGAGAAAAAGTAAACTAGGCCTAGGGAATCATATCTGAAGAAGTTCCGAATCCTGGCTGATACTTCATGCGAATCCTCTTGATCTCTTTCTTGTACCGATCTTCCATATCTTCCTTATCCTTCACCAACTTGTCAACAATGGCCTTCCAAGCACCGGATGTAGGAGGAATGGTAGATGGAGTACTAGAGGAAGATAAATCCTCTCTTGGCCTCTTCGTAACACGCCGCTCAGGTAGCTCAATGAGATCATCCTTCTCCTTCAGCTGCTCTTGCATCGTAGTCTTCTCAAGTAGCCATTCCTCTTTTTCTTTCTTCATCTTGTCCAACTCTTCTTGAAGAGCCACCTTCTCATCAACGGGAGGTAGAAAAGAGGACAATGGTAATATGGGAAACAAAGGCTCCTCAGGTGGATAAGGCATCTTGAGCTTGGAAGCCCTAGATCGAACCCACTAGATGTAACATTCAGAAGGAGCAAGGTGTTGTCTTCCCAATTGACCTTTCTCTTTCCGATGAACCGCATGCCAAGAATGAGCAATCCTTTTCTTCATTTCTACATGATCAGCACCATTAAGAAAGAAGAAATGGGATAAGGAAAGATTGTTTGGTATGTCCTTCAAACAATATCCCAACTGTCGCCTAGCAAGAATAGGGTTGTAGCTAATTCCCCCACGTGTACCAAGAAGAGGTACATTAGGAAATTCTCCACAACTATCAATAAGCACTCCAGTATCATAATGAGAACAATACCATGTCATATCCTTATGAGAAAGTGACATCATCCTTTGAGACCATCTTCGATTCTCTCTATTATCCTTGAAGACATCGGACTTGGGTAGGTGTGAAATAAACCATCTATAGAGAAGAGGCGCACAACATACAATCTCTCCATCACCTTTGGAGGTCCTATAGTGAAAAGCATGGTACATATCTCCAAGCAAAGTAGGCACCAGATTCTTCTTCAAGAAGATCTGAATAGCATTCTCATCCACAATACCATCTATGTTCGGAAACAAGACAATCCCATAAATGAGCAAAGCAAGAATAGCCTCAAATGCATCCTTATGACCCAAAGTAAGTGAAGTAGAAGCCTTCCCCATCAAGAACTTAGCATTAATACCACAAACACTCCTTTTTGGAAGAAACTTCCCATTAAGATTAGACTCCTTAAGAAAAAGTGCTTTGGCGATGACCTTGATAGTAAGCTCCTTCTCTAGACCATTGAAAAGAAATTCCTTGTCTAAAATAGGCAAACCTATCCAATGAGAATACTCCTCCAAAGTCGGCACAAGCTGATAATCAGGAAAGGTGAAACAATGATGCAACGGATCATAAAACTGAGCTAAGGTAGGGAGAATCCCCTCAGGTACATCGGTATCCAACATAAACAAAAGCTTCCCATAGCATCTCCGGAACTCCTGGGTATCAACAACCAATGCTCCTAGCTTTCTCAACTCTACTACATTAGGATTCTTGAAGGTGTACTTCTTTGTATTCCTTCTTTCAAAATTCATAGCCATAGACATCTGAATTTTTACAAAAGTTCCTTATAAGTCCCTTGAAATCTTAAACACAATGCTCATGAATGCATGATGGCATGTATGCAACAACCACAAACAAGATCACACAAGGTACACGGGCTTAGGTTCCGAGTCACGAGCATGAAGTCAAGGTAATAGAACACCAACCCGCACAGGTAAGTACTAAGGTTTTGTCTTCAATGTACCTGCAGAAAACCAAAAGGGTGCTAACAGAGGTGCCTGGAGTTAACAGCCATCTTTAGAATATTATCGGTACGTTGGATTACTCCCCAACCGATAACATTCTTAAAATAGACCTCATCCGAGTGTAGTATCGCGTGACAACCACCTTAGGTTTACACCCAGACAGTTTCCACACTACGTTCCTAAATTGGCTTGGATGGGTTAAGGGTTCTACGGTCCTCAGTATGATCAGCTCAAGGTCGGAAAATAATGCCACGTATGATTACTCATCATGACATTGATAGTCCAAGAGAGCCTAACCGAGTGGAGATTATCAAATTGATATAGCTTTGGACTACTCCATCGTTTATCGCTTCGAATATCGTCGTCCTATCATAAGTTCCACTCAGATCCGGGTTAGAATCTATCTCACACAGAGGATCACCAAAACCAAAACAGAACAACCAAATAACAAACAAATTAAACCAAACAGTAAATAAATCAAAGTAGGCCGAATCCACTTAGAGATTACTCCCCAGCAGAGTCGCCACTTTTCTATAGCGGTAAAATCGTGAGTGTAAGCTATTGATTAACTTAACTCAAGGTACACAGAGTCGCCACCGCACTTTTATTTTATTCCAAATGGAAAAGGAAAAAGAACGAATAAAACCTAATGAATCTAAAAGCAAAAGCTAAAAGAAACAGACAGAGAATGGGTAAGAGGATAGGTTACAAATCGGGAAGGTTTTACGCACCCAAAATGTCTGTGGTACTCCACGGGAGCCCTTTGACATATTTATTGCTTTTTGGTTTGAAATTGGTTTGCTTAAAAAAAAGATTGAAGGGATGAGAAGAAGAATTTTTTTTAAGATTTTTGTGTTTGAAGAGGTTTTAAAGCCTCATGCCTACGTACCCACAAAGTGCAATGCAAGATCAAAACCTCGTAGTTCGTGGTACACAATTTGAAAAAAAACAATGAGTTGAATGGATTTTAAAATGTAGAGATAAGTCGTCATTCTTTAGCGAATAATTCCGCTAGAAAGAATGAATCATATCTAAACATATGAAAAGAAAAGAAGTGCACAAAGGCACAAAAACAATTGAATGAGTTTTTGATTTTTTAAAGTCTTTGAGAAGAGAATTTCAATATGCTTACATGGATTAACATTTATTAAGAAAAATAAAATGAAAAAAGATAAAATCGCTTGACCTAAGTCAAGGTTTGATTAATTATGAAAACATTTGAAGTTTGAAAACAAAGAAGATTTTAAAATAGGGAGAAGATTTGAAAATTTAAGAAGTGGGAGGAGATGAAGTGACTATCCTAAGAAAATAAAATAAAGAGATGAGGGAAGAAAGATCTAACCAAACTTGATGACATCCCAAATTATGAGCATAAGAGTTCCATCCTTATAAGCTAGCAAATGGTCAAACAAAGGCTAAATCCAACTTTTTGAAGATCAAGGCAAAGGAGGTGTCCTAAAAATCTAAGTCCAAATCTTCACTCCAAATGCTAAGGATAGTAACCAATAGTCCTCAAATTAAAGTCACAAGTTTTTTAGAGGTTTAATCCTTTATTAATTTTTTTGTGTCCAAATGGACAAATAGAAAATCAATCAAAAAATAATAAGAGCAAATAATAAATATGATATGGATGAATAAATCAAAATAAAATAAAGGCAATAATAGTGCAAGAAATTAAATGTTAGTAACAAAAGAAATAAAAATGCAAGAATCTAAAATATTAATAGTAGTAATAGTATAATAATATTTACATAATAATGGTATGGTGAACTTAATCAACCACAACCAAAAGGAAAGTAACAAAAAAAACGGAGACAATCGGATCTGCTTAGCATCTTACACTATAGCGATTAATCAAGGCAAACCAAACTGAATTCAATGAAATTTGAAAGGCGATTGGGAGACCCAAAGCACCTACGCATCAAAAATTCACAAGTCTCGATTCTTGATGCAATATGATTAACCACTTTGGGATTACGCGATCAACAAGAGATCCGGTCCACGAAAGTGCAAGTACCCAATTAGATTTTTATTTCGAAGTCGGGACACATTTAGGTCTATGTTAAGCAATCGCCGAGTAATTTACGAAGTAATTACCCTACAAATGAGGTCGGCCACCACCAATTAAGGTGCATAATATTAGTGCTAATGCATGCGAGATAAACGATATATAAATCGTTATCCGAACGCGATACCGCACAAAACTAAAGATGAATACCAAATTGAGTCATACTTATGGTATTCTTCCATCCTTAAGTTCAATCACTCATCTTGGTGGATACAAGCATGAAAATGTATCACTAATGCAAAGTACCTTAAATGAATTGAATAATCCACTTAAAGGTAGTTTTGAATTAATGAACATTAACTACTCTAATCTACACCCAAAGTCCATTGAAATTAAGGGGGAATTATTCCCAAAAATACTTCCCAAGGTAAAAATAAAAGGGAGGAAGAAGAAGAAGAAAGAGGAACCAAAAAGGGGCTTGAAACAAGCCAAAAACAGCATTCTGACTTGTGTTAACCGGTTAACCAATTGGTTAACCTGTTAACGCAAGCAGATTTTGGACAAATTGTGCCATTTTTAAACTGGTTAACCGGTTAACCAAATGGTTAACCGGTTAACGCTGTATCAGATGCTGAAAAATGCAGAAAATTCAGCATGATCCATTTTGAAACCTTTTCTCAAACATTAGGTGATCATGATCTGAATTTGCACGAATTTTAAAACCAAAATACAGTGGAATCCCTGCAATCAAACAACAAATAAAGATCCGAAGGATCTAGAAACAAGAGCACCAAAGATCTACATCTTGAATGTTGATGGTGAATATGGGTTTATGGAGGAAGATGAATTACCAAAAAGCTTTTCTTCAAATTTGAACCAACACAAGCTTAGATCTACTGAAATTTATGAGCAAAAGAATGAAAGGATGAAGGTCTAGCTCAAGTTAATCAAGAATTCAATGTGAATTCTTGATAACTTCAAAAGAAAGAAAGATGAGCTTTGTAGAATTTTGGTGTTGAGGGAGTATTTTGCAAGAGGTTTTGTGGCTATCAAAAGCTTGTGGAATAAATGAAATTGAGGTCCTATTTAAAGGCCCTAGGTATGGAAATTTGGTGGAATGGAGCTTGCTTTGGTAATTTGAATTTAGGCTTGGTAATTGGAATTTTGGTGGGAAATGGAAAAGAGTGGTGATTAGTGAGGGTTTTTGGTAGAAAATGATCAAAATGATGTAGAGAAATCAGAAACCAATGGATCTAGAATATTCCAATTAAATCAATGATCTAAGGGTGCTGAATTTGAATAAAAAATTCAAATTTCGCACTGGTTAACCGGTTAACCATTTGGTTAACCGGTTAACCAAGCTGAATTTTGAATTTTTGTTCAAAAATAGCTGCTTGGTTGTTTCGGCCCGATTCTTGTGTACGTCGAAGAAATAAACACGGGAACCTTGGAGATCCTTTGAATGAATCAATTAACTTGAGAAATCCTTGATCTGATAATTTTGAATTATTTGCGAATCGTCTTCGACTTTTGTGAAATTTACTCGAGCTGCAAGACTGCTATTTTTTGGCATTTTTATATGGTTCCTCTTTCTGGAAAAAAAAGTTAGCAAAAGGAAACAAAATATTTTTGGATTTTGATTAATGGTTAGTAAACACAATCAAATAAAACAATTAAAGACAACGGTGATCCTCTGCGAGGCATAATCCTAACCCGAGAAGAACCATGCAACCAGTGCGATCTTGTTTGTATGCAAAATGCAGATGAGATGCAAAGAAATCTTAGGGCAAACCAAAATCATTTCATTTTAACTTGATATTAGCATCCATAAAAGTCAAATTTCAATACTTTATACCACCACACACTCATAACATCAATTATTCCTCTTCTCCATAACAACTATTCCTCAATTCACATAGCACACATTCAAGAACGGTTCATCTAAGATTACCTCATAACAAATTATTCTCATAATAATCATCATCAAATCATAAACACAATTCAAGGATTTATAATCTATCACATACATATCACAATTTCATCAATTCCAAATCTTCACATATATGAACCCTAAGGGAGGAAGGATCTCCCAATTACCCTTATTGTGTTAATTCACCAATTATAAAACCCATTCACTCCAAACCAAAACCATTTCATTTTAACTTGATATTAGCATCCATAAAAGTCAAATTTCAATACTTTATACCACCACACACTCATAACATCAATTATTCCTCTTCTCCATAACAACTATTCCTCAATTCACATAGCACACATTCAAGAACGGTTCATCTAAGATTACCTCATAACAAATTATTCTCATAATAATCATCATCAAATCATAAACACAATTCAAGGATTTATAATCTATCACATACATATCACAATTTCATCAATTCCAAATCTTCACATATATGAACCCTAAGGGAGGAAGGATCTCCCAATTACCCTTATTGTGTTAATTCACCAATTATAAAACCCATTCTCCCCCCTTACCTCGAAATAGAGATGAGTTCTTCGAATTCTTGGTCTTGATGATCTACGATCCTTGACCTTGCCTTTCTTCTCCTCTTTCTCTAGACCTCACTGTTCTTCGTCAAAAACACGATGAATGAAAACTGAATCCCTCATTCTACTTTCATAAAACAATAATTCCACCTTTGCCCCTTAAACTTCTAACTAACCCTCTTTATTTTATTTTATTTAAATAATAACGATATTATAATAGTATACATTATTATATTATTATTATTCTCATAAAACATTTCTCTCCAATTTATCCAAATATACCATCAAAATATTAATATTTATTTCATAAAAATAAATATAAAATTAAGGTGTTACAACTCTCCCCCACTTAATTATTTTCGTCCTCGAAAATGTACCTGAATGGAATAACTCTGGATATGATTCCCGCATTTTTCTCTCCAGTTCCCAGGTAACACTTCCACCAGCAGCTCCTCCCCAAGCTACTCTCACAAGAGGTATTTCTTTGCCTCTTAGCTGCTTCATCTTATGATCCTCAATTCTCAAAGGTAAGGCCTCCACTGTGAGGTTATCACGAACTTGCACTTCATCCCTCTGGATGACATGTGACGGGTCAGACACATACTTCCTGAGTTGCGACACATGAAATACTTCGTGCAAATTCGGAAGTTATGGCAGTAATGCCACTCGGTAAGCAACCTTGCATACTCTCTGCATAATCTGATAAGGTCCGATAAACTTAGGATACAACTTCTTAGATTTTAAAGCACGACTAACACCGGTCATCGGGTTGACCCTAAAAAACACATGGTCACCCTCACTGAACTCCAAGTCTTTTCTCCTGTTATCATGGTAAATTTTCTGTCGACTCTGAGATGCTTTCATTTTTTCTTTAATCATCTTTATAGTCTCATTAGTCTGCTGGATAATCTCCGGTCCAAGCATAACATTTTCACCCGTCTCATACTATCGCTCCCGGGATTTTCATCCTAGTACAAACGCGAAAGTGGCGCGGAAAGGTTAGAGTCGCCAGCCAGACATTTTTATCCCGAATGAATGGGAAAGGTAATGTTGCACAAACCTGAGGAAGAAGGAAAGGACAAGGCCTTGCGAACCAAAGATCTGAGTTCGGGAGTCGGTTACGAACTGGGAAGGTATTAGCACCCCAGATCGTCCGTCGTACCCGACGGGATCCACGCTTGCTTGTTTGTTTCAAAGGGTGAGAAAAATATAACTGCTGCTGAACAAAACCGCTAACTGGAATGGAATGAAATGAGAAAGGAACAAGAACGAGAATGAGAATAAAGAGGGAGAAATGTAGGGAAAATAAAGAATGTGCTCGAACGGGCCCTACCCCGCTGCCTACGTACCTCACTGGGATGATGAGGATCAGAGTCGACGTAGTTCGCCTAACCTAGGCGGGAATTATTTGTTTGTGTTTTTTATGATGGAACTGCGTATGTCTATGCTCAAGTGTTGCAGGCTCGTCTGGTACGAGTGCGTTAACCGTCTTGCATGCGAGACAAGTAGTCGCGAGTTCACGTTATGAGTGAATGAGATGAGAAGAGAAGTTCCCGCAGGATAGTCGGTTATTGTTTATTTTTTGTCTTTTTTTAAAAGAAGTGTTTTGAATTTTTGTTTGTGAACTGTCTTGTACTAAGACCTATCCATCGCGGTGAGTATTTACACCTCGCCCCGAAACAGGACGCGTATAAACACTCCGCAACAAAGTCTCGTGTCGAACAAGATTGTTCGGTTTTTATTAAGTATTTTATTGCTTTTCTTTTGAGATGAGAAAGAGAATGACTCAAGTTGATAAAAGGAAAAATCTAAGGGACTAAGACTCAATCCTAATGTGTTATGTACTTACAAAATGATCCTAATGGTTAGTGAGGTTTTCTACTCCTAATGGAAACTTAAAACTACTAGAATTCAACTTACTTCTTAATGAAGTTAAGTTGATTCTAAGAACAAGTGGGAATCCTATACAAGTTGTAAAAATAAAAGTAATCAAAAAAATAAAGTTAAGCATAAGGAACAAAATTCTAAAAAATGCCTTAAAGGCATGACTAAAAAAATAGTCTATTTATTTATTCTATATTCTAATGGAAATGAAAAATTCACCTAAGTATTAAATCTAAGTCAAACTTAATGTTCATCCTAAAACAAATTAAACTAAACCTAAGTCTAATGTTTAATTCTAGGGTTAAACTTAAACTAAACTATTTTATTATTTTTTATGTATTGAACTATATTTTTTCTAATGGCCTAAACTAATGGGAATTATGTCTAACTAGGCTTAAAACTAATATTCTACAAAAATACTAAAACTCCTAGAAAAATTATAAAAATTAAATTGTGGGATCCTAATATCATCTCTAATCTTATACTAAGAGGGATTCAAAAAATACTTATTTTTTCCTATGCCTAAACATTATTTAATTTCAGCTAAGATTTAATTATTATTTCCTAAGGATTTTCCACTAAAACCTATGATAAAAGATTCTTAAAAATTCACTAAAAATATCCTAAGAACTATCATGGGTCTTTTAATTATAGAAAAAAGAATAGCTCAAAAAAGTTATTGGAAGTTACTTAAATAAAATAAACAAAATTCAGCACAATTAAGAAGAAATTAAATAAAGCTAAATAAAAGAAAAATTCAGAATTAATTCAAAAATAAACAAATTCCAGAAAATAAAAACATCTCAAATTTCTAAATTGATTTATTAAGCTATCTTAATTTTTATAGAATTTCCTAATGCTTTTTCCTATTTTTTATGCATTTAATTTGAAACTATAATTAAACTAAAAATAAAGTATCTAAAGAAATAATACAGGGGTGTTTTAGTAATACTTTAAGTTCCTCTTTACTCTACTGGGCCTAAAAACAGAGTGCAGATAGCAGAGTGGCTAAGCCCACTTACACTGAAAAATGAGGGGAGTGCAGACAGAAATTTTCTTAGTTATTTATATATTGGGCCTAAAAGTGGGGTGTGAGTATCATTATTATTACTATTTTATTTTTTTTAATCTTGACTTAAAAACTTAAACTAAAGTTTGGGTTACTTTAATATTCTAATTCAAAAATTAAGTTAAACTTAACTTAAATGAATATTTTCTAAAGATTTCAAATTAAGTAAAATAATAAACTAATCCTATTAACACTTTTTTCCTAAAAAAAACTGAATTACACTATAATCTAAAGAAAAATATCTTAAATCTAATTTATGATTAAAATCCTAAAATCTTAATAAAAAAACATGAATTAAACTTAGTTTTAATAAAAGGAAATAACTAATAACCTTTTTATAATATTTCTCCAAGAATTTGAATTAAAAAAAATACTAAGCTAATATTTTCTACAAAAACTTAATCAAGAAAATAGAATTAAACTAATATTTTTCTAACAATTTTAATTTAAGAAACCTAAATTAAACTATCATAATCTTTTCTAAAAAAAAAAAAAATCTTAAATTAAGCTATTAATTTTTCCTAAACAATCTTAAATCAAACTGTTATAATCTTTTTTTTCTCTAAAAAAAAACTTAAATTAAACTATTATATTCTTTCTTAATATCTTAAATTAAACTAAAACACTGAATTAAACTATTACAATTGTTCTTTAATATTTTTAAATTAAGCTAAAAAACAGAATTTACACAAATTATCAACACTCTAATATCTAAAGATTACACAAGAACAAGAACTACCCAGAAACCCTAGGCCCCAATTCGGCGGTGGTTACCCTCCTCCTTCTCCACCCTCGCCGTTCACTCCTCAGGTTTCAACCCAAGTCTTCGTCTCCATTTTCAACCGCCAACCTCTTTTATTCACCTCCCTCTCTCAACCGACGAAAGCCACGACAAAAAAGATCCTCCACAGTTTGAATCCACCATTGATATTCGATAAAACCAAACAAAACAAAAAGAATGGAGGCAACAGCAACACCACGCAAACAACAATAACGGAATCAACGAGTTTGATAGCCTTACCTACCGGAGATAGTCCGGCGCTTCTTCAAAATCCGCGGCGGTCGACAAGAAAAAAACCAGGTGATGGACTCAAAATTGCTTGCTGATGATAACAAGAGCTAACGTCGGATCCGTGTCGAAGGTAGAGCGAAGAATAATTCGGATTCGCTAGCAGCTGACGATGAGGTTCGCTTTCCGTTTCAATCTGTGGCTAACGTAGCTTGAAACTCAATTCTCGCAAAGCCAGGGATGAATCCGTGTTCTCCTTACTATTATGAGGTATGACTACCTACTCTCATGAAGGAGAGAAATCCATTGACATGCTGATGAAGAAGGCGTTAATGACGAAAACAAACTGATGAACTCTGAATCGTGAAGGAAAATTGGAGTCTGGTCCGAAATACGGGATTATGCTTGCTGAAGGTTGAAACAAATTGGTGAAGACTGATGAAGGTTCTTATTGTGCGGTTGTATGCGTTGAAGTTTCAGAGTTATGGTGATTGAGCCATTTGACAGTGATGATGAAGTGCTATCCAAAATTGGATGTTAGGAAGATTAGAGAGATTGTGAGAGGAAGAAGAAGATTCAATATGGTTGGTTAGAAGAGGCAGTAGAAGAAAAGGATTGAAGAGGAGATGAATGAGAAAGGGTGAAGAGATTGAAAGGTGTGAGCCAAAAAACTAATTGAAGAATCAGAGCTTCCATTTATAGGAGTTGATCTTCTAGCTTTATCTGGAATTTTCTGGTGAGTTCTAGAGTTTTCTAGAAATTAGTTTGTTATTCTTTCTGTTAGGGAATTGATTAGGAGTTAAGAGTTAGTTATATTATGCTGTGATTGAAGTTTGGAAGTTAATTAGCACACTGTTAGGAAGTTAGTATTTTGTTAACTTACTTCCAGTTGTGATTCTGTTTGGAACTGTTGTGAATTTGATTAGAAAAAAAATCAGTTATGAACCTGTTATACCTTTCTTTCATTTTCTATTTTCTGATTTGTGAACTCATTTTCATCTGAATTTTGCTTGAGATTAGTGCTGACACTTTGGCATTAACCCCTTTTGTGATTAACACTGACTTTTGAACCTCTTCTCTGAGTCATATTATTGATGAACAAAATCTGTTTTTCCTTTGTAGTGTTCACTAACTCTAATGTTTCTCGTTATCGCAGATGGGTGATGGTGAATGAAAGCTTGAATTAATGAGTGACGCTGAACAATATGAGATTGATGCAGCTGAACAAAGGAGAGCACAGTAAGCAAATCGTACATGCCCACAACCTCATTGACGTAAGCTCTGAACCGTAACCCTGTACCTCATCTTCTTGAGCTGTAGCCTTGATCTTTTTATTGCAATTTTCTATTTGACTCTCTTATTGCGATACGTCGTTGATTTACTCCTTTCCTTATTCTGAATTCATTGCAAGTTGAAATGCAGTGGACTTCCAAGTGAGCAATTGATTATTTCTGAAGCTGCAGCTTTATATTCCAAAGTGAAACCATTAGTTACCACCTCTCTTTTCAAAATTGATTGTGACTGTTTCTTGATTTTGTTGCAATGGTATCCATTTGCTATACGGATCAAACTGATGTACATTGATTTTCTCTAATTGTTCTGCTACATTAGTCATAATTAAAACTGATTTTTCTGGTTTATTACAGGTCATGCCGAGTGGAGCGAGGTCCTTCCTTTGAAAAGAGTTGAAGAGATGATGAAATTGAGTATTAGGACCGGCTGTTTCGCAATTGATGCAGCATAAAGTTGAAAATTAATTGCCGAAGTTTGTGTTGATGGTTGATAACGATTGATGGTGGTTTTTTCCTTTGAATTTAGTGTAATGATAAAACTTCTTTTGTAACCATACTTTTTGTGTTTATAACTTAGTAGAATTTTCTTCTCCTGTAACAACATTGTACTTAACCTTGGACTTGGAAATGTAACTGTATTCCTTTGGATTATCTCCAATAATTTAACAAATAATTTGTCATCCTTTATGGGCTTTTGACTTTCGAGCGAATTCTCAATGCTTCTAATAAGAATCATAACAAAGCTCTTCTCCGTATGTTCTCCTACATGTACACCTTTCAACTTTCATATACTTTCTCATACTTACAGCAAGGCTTGTGTATGGACATGGTGTTCAGACATATGATCCTAGATTAGGTACATCCTAAGAGGACGCAGGATCGCACCATCTTATCCTCTTGCCATTGCATTGTCACTTATATACATAGCTTGTAAGTACATGAAGACTTATCCACCTTATATCACATTGCCTACCAAGACATCCTCTTCCTTTTCTACTTCACGTGGCCTTTAGTAAGATCAAAATTAAGAACAAAGATCTAGCAAACATGTGACTCAGCCCCTTGAAAGAAAATGATCTAAAGGTGTGAAAGAAATGGCCATAGGCCCAAAATAAGTAGCAAAAACAATGGTTTAATATGAATGGCGTTGGATTTTAATAAATGGATAAAGATACTGGCTTGGATTTGAAGTGGATCCCGATGACTTGAACTCGCATTTGAATGACACCTTCTAAATAAATCAATAATTGTGCATTCTCCCTTAACTTGAAACGAAAACCTTTAACACAATCCACTCTTGAGAACTTTGATACCATACTAAACTTCGCACAACCTCGAATTATTATTCTATGAACAAATGGGTCTAAGCCTATCTTTGATACAATGGACCTCCGTTGATAAAGTTCCCTTCAAAGCAAAATCATGAACAAGGACTCCAAATTTTCCTTGAGGTATTCAAAGACGAAGGACACAACTTGAGACATCAGGAGGAGTTGATATTCTTACCCAAAGCCAATTTGACTGAACACCTCAATAATAAGTTAGATGTACCAGTGAATATTCTCCATAAGTTCACACCATAATAGATACAGATAAAGCACGAAAACCCTAATTTCCACGAGTCTGAATCACATACCTCAGAAAAAATGAGACGAACTACTATGATGCTGAAGAATTGATGAGAAATGCCGATGAATGCAAAATGATGAGCCAATAGAAGGAATAACATGAGGGCAAATTTTGAGGTGTTACAGCTGCCCCTATTCAATCATCTGCAAGCCTGGACGAATAATTGCAACGGCTTTTAGACGTTCAAGGTATGGAGTGATTGAATACTCGAATAAAACCTGAAAATTTGCACACTGAGGGTAATGGAAAAAAAACATCTGCCCATTTATTTATTCATATATTTCTTGATTTTGACCTCTGAATAGGCAACGGGGAACATCAAACCAGGTGGGAATATGCTAGGAAGAATGCCATCCTCACACGACAGCTCACAAGGGATCCTCGAATCCAACGTGAAACCGTCCTCGAACGAAGACGCAAAGGTATACCGGCCGCAGGCGGTAATCGAACACAAAGAAAAGAAAACAGGACGAGATGGAACGGGACCATTGTACTTAAATGATAACCCGAAACGTGACCGTCGTACTGAAACGGAGACATGAGGAAATGAGATTGTTGTACGGAAACAATACTCAAAGACGAGACCATTGTACTTAAATGGAGACTCGGAAAGAATAGGATCGTTGTACTTAAACGATGCCCAAGCAAACAGGATCATTGTACTTAAATGATAACCTGAGACGCGACCGTTGTACTGAAACGGAGACGCGAAAAAATGAGACTGTTGTACTGAAACAAGACTCAAAGACGAGACCATTGTACTTAAATGGAGACTCGAAAGGAACGGGATCGTTGTAATTAAACGAGAGCCCAAGACGCGACCGTTGTACTGAAACGGAGACGCGAAAAGAAATGAGACTGTTGTACTGAAACAAGACTCAATGACGAGACCATTGTACTTAAATGGAGACTCGAATGAAATGGGATCGTTGTACTTAAACGAGAGCCCGAGATACGACCGTTGTACTGAAACGGAGGCATGAGAACATGAGATTGTTGTACTGAAACAATACTCAATTGGGGATAACAACAAAACTTGGTAGAAGCATCCATCCTGAGAATCGAAGTTGCATTCTGCGGGGAACATATCAATCTGACGGGAGATATAACAGGTCTCATGTAATATACCTCAAAACTAGCCCATGCTGGCATGCATATGTTTGAATTTATGGCGTGATGCTCCATGATGATGGAAATGCTACGCTTTGGAGGATGCAGACGCAATGATGATTATGCGAATGACAATGCAAAAAGATCTCCTGATAAGAAGACTGCAGGTAATTCCAGATAACTTGGCTGGGAAGAAACGATGATCACTGCATTGATCTAGTTCATCCTGGTGAGGAGGAAACAACTCTGCGGGGAAAGTTGTTAATAATTCACTGGCTCTGAATAGCCGCCACTGCCAAAAATAAATTGGACTTTGAGATTGGAGCGCCAAGACCCTGCTGGAGGTGGACCATTCTTGAACTCTGATGGGGAAGTGAGGACTTCCTGGGAACCAAAGGCATGACACTGCTGAGGAAGCAACTGCCGGGGAGGTAAGACACTCCTTATACTGTCGAGAATTGCCCCTGTCTGAAAGGAGACTTCTGCCTGGGGATTGCACCCACTCTCTGCTATCTGGCAGGGTGAAATTTCAACTTGCACATGGCTGGGGATGATTGGAAACACCCTAGGAGACATTTGTTTCTGCTCAAACAAAAGGGAATGCCCATCCCGGGTAATTGTTGTTAACTTTGTTGGCAACATCAGTACCTGTACCTGCATGAACACAATCGATAGTACCTGCAACATAGAGAATTAATTTGGGACCTGCTTGCCCCAGGCTCATAGCATAACCCATTGTATAGGTATCTCTACACTCTTTCTGAGTTATATTAAATGTTTCTATTCTCCTGCACGAGTTAGAAAAACATTCAAATGTTCATAACACAATGCAAGTTACCATTTGCTAGACGTTTTCACAATCAATCAATGCTAGATGAAAAAGTAGAAACAAAGAAACAAAATGATCAATTGACTGAAGTTGAACTTTTATTGATTTGGAAAGGTGGCCCCGAATAGGCGGTACAAAGGAAGCAGTTCCCTGGAATGAGGGAACAACTAAAAGAAAAACAAAACTACCCTATTGGCAATGTAAGAAATGAATCTCATCAAGTTTCAACCCTGTTATGACTCGTATATCTTCAAGACGTTCCGCTCTCTTGCCTCTTGAGAAAAAGTAAGTGAACCGATCTTCAACCCTTAGGATAGCCTCAACTGTAAGTAAGTCATGGATCTCGCAGATCGCAGTCGTTCGTGTTAATCCCTCTTTTGCGTGGATCGCCCTTTCAGGTTTTCAATCCACCGGGATACCCTTTTTTGCCTGAGTTGTCCGATGTGGCTTTTCAACTCAGCGGGTGTACATTTTTTTTCAAAATTTCCCTAACTTTTGCCCGAGCCTTTTATTCTGTTTTTGGCTCGCCGGGATGCCCATTTTTGCCTGGATCTTTATTCTGTTTTTATCCAGCGGGTCCTTTTTACACGAAGTATTTTCTTACTGCGTCTGCGTTGACAGGGGATGGAAAGTCTTCTCCGTCCATGGTTGTCAGCATTAAGGCTCCGCCTGAGAAAACCTTTTTAACCACGAACGGTCCTTCATAGTTGGGTGTCCACTTGCCCCTGTGATCGTTGAGAGGAGGAAGAATCCTTTTCAGCACTAAATCTCCTGGCGTGTACCTCTGTGGTCGCACCTTCTTGTCAAAAGCTTGCTTCATTCGTCGCTGATACAACTGTCCATGGCATACAGCTGCTAGACGCTTCTCTTCAATGAGGCTCAATTGATTATATCTGGATCGGAGCCACTCAGCTTCATCTAGCTTAATGTCCATCATCACCCTCAGCGAGGGAATTTCTACTTCGACTGGTAGGACTGCCTCCATACCATACACCAATGAGAATGGAGTTGCCCCAGTTGAAGTGCGTATTGAGGTTCTATACCCATGCAAGGCGAATGGTAACATCTCGTGCCAATCTTTGTACGTCACAACCATCTTCTGCACAATCTTTTTGATGTTTTTATTAGCCGCCTCAACAGCGCCATTCATCTTCGGACGATATGGAGAAGAGTTGTGGTGTTCTATTTTGAAGTCTTGACACAAGTCAGCCATCATCTTGTTATTGAGGTTAGAACCATTATCAGTAATGATCCTTTCAGGGATTCCATACCGGCAGATGATGTCCCGCTTAATAAATCGAGCGACCACTTGCTTAGTGACATTGGTGTAGGAAGCTGCTTCAACCCACTTCGTGAAATAATCAATAACAACTAGGATGAAGCGATGTCCATTAGAAGCTGTTGGCTCAATCTTTCCAATCATATCGATGCCCCACATAGCGAACGGCCACGGTGAAGACATGACACTCAACGGATTCGGAGGCACATGGACCTTGTCGGCATAAATTTGACACTTATGGCATTTGCGGGAATATTTACAACAATCAGATTCCATGGTAATCCAATAGTATCCCGATCTCAATAATTTCTTGGCCATGGCATGTCCTCCAGCATGGGTACCAAAGGAGCCTTCGTGAACCTCCTGCATTAACATGTCTGCCTCGTGTCTGTCCACACACCTGAGCAGCACCATGTCAAAGTTCCGTTTGTACAACACACCATCCTGATTCAAGAAAAAACCTCCCGCCAGTCTTCTAAGAGTTTTCTTATCTTTACTGGATGCCCCAGCCGGGTATTCTTGAGCCTTCAGGAATTGTTTGATGTCGTGGTACCAAGGCTTGTCATCTTCACCATCACCAACTGCGAAGACATAAGCCGGTCTTTCAAGACGAGAGATCGAAACTCGAGGCACGAAATTCTCTCGGCATACTTTAATCATGGATGATAAAGTTGCGAGAGCATCGGCGAACTGGTTTTCGTCCCTAGGAACATAGCTCAGCTTTACTTTGGTAAAGAAGGTTAACAGCCTCCTGACGTAATCTCGGTAAGGAATCAAACGAGCTTGATGAACTAGCCATTTGCCATTGACTTGATTTACCACCAAAGCAGAATCTCCGAAGATCTCAAGGTTTTTGACTCGCAAGTCTATTGCCTCTTCGATCCCCATGATGCAAGCTTCATACTCTGCCTCGTTGTTAGTACACTCGAAAGTCAACCGAGCAGCAAGAGGTGTGTGGACTCCTTCTGGTGAAATAATAACAGCACCTACTCCACTCCCATTCATGTTTACAGCTCCGTCAAACA
The DNA here is from genome assembly GCA_963966055.1 of Lathyrus aphaca. NCBI lineage: Eukaryota > Viridiplantae > Streptophyta > Magnoliopsida > Fabales > Fabaceae > Lathyrus > Lathyrus aphaca. The sequence continues at coordinate 635,147,676 of OZ014519.1, forward strand.
TCAACTTCCATTTGGATTCAGGGTCGGGCCCCTCCTCCGGAAGTGGTTCTTCATGGTCTTTCGACCTGAGGAACATGATGTCCTCATCCGGAAACTCAAACCTCATGGGTTGATAATCATCAATCGGCTGTTGGGCCAAGTATTCTGACAACACACTCCCCTTGATTGCTTTTTGTGAAGTGTATTGTATGTCATACTCCGTGAGTATCATCTGCCAACGAGCCACTCTTCCTGTCAAAGCCGGCTTCTCAAAGATGTATTTTACAGGATCCATCTTGGAAATTAGGAGAGTAGTATGAGTTAGCATGTACTGTCTTAGTCGGCGAGCAGCCCATGCCAAAGCGCAACAAGTTTTCTCGAGTAGTGAGTATCTTGTCTCACAATCGGTAAACTTTTTGCTAAGGTAATAAATGGCGTGCTCTTTTCGACCAGACTCGTCCTGCTGACCCAGTACACATCCCATCGATCCTTCCAGCACAGTAAGATACATGATCAGAGGCCTCCCTGGCACTGGAGGCATAAGAATTGGTGGCTCCAGCAAATATTCTTTAATTCGGTCGAAGGCCCGCTGACAGTCTTCATTCCATTTAATGGCCTGATTCTTCCTCAGAAGCTTAAAGATGGGCTCGCACGTGGCCGTCAGGTGAGAAATAAACCGTGCAATGTAGTTTAGTCTCCCCAAAAAACCACGCACTTGCTTTTCAGTCTTTGGCTCAGGCATTTCCTGGATTGCTTTCACCTTGGCCGGATCAACCTCAATTCCTCGTTCACTAACAATGAAACCGAGTAACTTGCCAGAACGAACCCCGAAGGTACATTTATTCGGATTTAACCTCAGTCTGAACTTTCGAAGCCTATCAAACAATTTTGCTAGGTTGACCAAGTGCTCTTCCTCTGTCTGGGACTTTGCTATCATGTCATCAACATAAACCTCAATTTCATGATGGATCATGTCGTGAAACAACGTCACCATTGCCCGTTGGTAAGTAGCTCCTGCATTCTTTAAACCAAACGGCATGACCTTGTAACAAAAGGTGCCCCAAGGAGTGATGAAAGTTGTCTTTTCCATATCCTCGGGAGCCATCTTGATTTGATTATAGCCTGAGAATCCGTCCATGAAAGAGAACACGGAAAACTGAGCAGTATTATCGACAAGTACATCTATGTGAGGTAGAGGGAAGTCATCTTTGGGGCTAGCCCTATTCAAATCCCTGTAATCCACACACATTCTGACTTTGCCATCTTTTTTAGGAACCGGCACGATGTTAGCAACCCACGGAGGATAACTAGTCACGGCTAGAAAGCCAGCATCAAACTGTTTTTGCACTTCTTCTTTTATTTTAATTGCCATGTCTGGACGCGTACGCCTCAACTTCTGCTTTACCGGAAGACAACCTTCTCTGAGGGGTAGCTTGTGCACCACGATATCAGTGTCTAAACCCGACATATCTTGGTAGGACCATGCAAAGACGTCGACATATTCTCGAAGCATAGCAGTCAAGCGAGTCTTGACGGACTCTTCTAATGCAGCTCCAATCTTGACTTCTTTCTTGTCCTCTTCAGTACCCAGGTTTATCACTTCAACATCTTCCTCGTGCGGCTGAATCATCTTCTCCTCTTGTTTCAGCAGTCTGGCCAATTCTTCGGGTAAATCGCAATCCTCTTCACCTTCCTCATCGGCTTGATAAATTGGATTGTCGAAGTCATACTTAGCCATAACAGGGTCGTCATTGATAAGATCCGGTGACGAGCACCTGCATGAATGATGATTCATGCAAGGCTTTAGCAACAACTTGAGAAAATGAGAAACATTGCCATTTTAAAACTTTTCTTTCTTTTTGAAAAACAAAAAATAAAAAACGAAAGACAGAGAACAACATGAAATGAATGCGAAACGTCAATTTTATTCATGATTGTGTTAATGAACAAATGAACCCTTACAAAGAGTCACTATGCCCCGGGCAAGACATAGTGCTTTAATACAGGAAAACAGAAACAAAAATCATTACTCTTCAAAAGATGTTACTGAAATGAGCCTTTCTGACGTCCAGTTGCCAAGCTGAGCTCCTGGGACGGCAGGCCTAATCCATTCATCCAAGTCACAGTCACTATCAACAGCTTCATCCTGCACTGCGCTGATATTTCCGTAGTCTATCACTCCTGCACTTGTGAAAGTGACCGGGCTCTGACAACCTTTTGCACTTGTTTCAGACGAAGATCCCCCAGGGTGATAACCAATCCCGAACATGTCTTTCTTCTCTGGCAATTCGATTGGGCTGCCCCAGCCTTCTCGCACTCCAGATTCTACTAATTCACGCGCTTGTTTATAGGAAGCTATGGAAACCACCTTCTTCGGTTCTTCAGGAGAAGTTGCAACTGCAGATGCTTGCTCGGACTTCAAAGGCTCAAAAGCTTGACATGGGGTTTCGACTATTTCGCCATCCATCTCCACATATTTGAATGAGGCTAGATGACTGACGAAGATATCTTCTTCCCCACTGACCGTCACAACTTGACCTTCCCAAACGAACTTTAATTTCTGATGAAGTGTAGAAGAAACTGCTCCTGCCGAGTGTATCCAGGGTCTTCCAAGTAAACAACTATATGCCGGCTGGATATCCATCACGTAAAATGTGGTATTGAAGACTTGTGGACCTACCTTGATAGGTAACTCCACCTCTCCAAATACCGATCTTCTTGATCCATCAAATGCCCGTACTACTAGATCACTGGGCTTTAGCACCACTCCACCATAGTCCAGCTTCATCAATGCCTTCTTAGGCAAGACATTCAGAGATGAACCAGTATCCACCAGCACATGGGAGAACACTGCGCCCTTACATTCCAAAGAAATATGCAATGCCCGATTGTGAGCACGCCCATCAGAAGTTAAGTCCAAGTCCGTGAAACCCAGTCCATGACTGGCATTAACACTGGACACCACCGTTTCTAGCTGGTTTACGGAAATATCCTGAGGCACGTATGCCTTGTTCAGAATATTTAAAAGGGCCTTCCTGTGAGAGTCTGAACACATAAGTAATGATAAGATGGAGATCTTTGACGGCGTCTGCTGCAAATGATCTACAATCTTATAGTCACTCTTCTTGATGATCCTCAGGAATTCTTCGGTTTCCTTATCAAAGGTGAGATCTGGATCAGCTGATGGAGTTGGATCATTGGCAACTACTGGTTGTTTTCCCCTGGCTCTAGCTTGGGCTTCGGCAGTATCCCTGGGTGGTATCACATTGCTTCTCAGTGCTTCCGGCGCAAATAGTCTTCCGCTTCTAGTAAAACCCCCTACTCCAACATTCTCTACTTGAGCTGGGGTTATACTAGTCGTGGCCAACTCTTGTCTCTGGCCGTTGCAATACACTTCGCCACCATAGTTCCAAGGAACTGCTCTGTCACTTTGGTACATTATGGGTCCAGCAGTGGTAATAGTTATTGGCGCCACTCTGGCACGCGAAGGAACTTGGGATGGATCATAAAAGATAGTCACCGTAGATACTTCACTTTCTTTCACGATCTTGTCAAATTGCAGCACTCCTTCATCAATCATACCTTGAATTCCGGCCTTCAATCTTTTACAACCGTTGGTAGCTTCTGTGCATTCTGAACAATCATCCTCGCATCCGGGGAAAATACCTTTCTTCAACAAACAAACCTTGATAGCAACCAATGAAGTCTTCAAGTCATCTACATCATCCACCAGATTCAATTTCTCCCCTTCACCAATTGCACCAACCGTGCCCCTGTGAGGAGGCATGGGATTTTCCAGCACATTAGGAGAGGGGGCGAAATTGATCGCTTTAGAATCCAACAAGTCCTGAACAACATGCTTCAATGCTTTGCAATTCTCAGTACTATGGCCGGGAGCTCCAGAATGAAACTCGCATCTAGCATTCGAATCATAACCTTCAGGAATTTGGCCTGGCCTCGGAGGTTGCAAGGTACGGAGCTGAATCATTTGAAGCTGCAGGAGATTCTTCAACAGTTGGGAGTAAGACATTGGTGGAGCTTCAATATGTCTATCCTTCACCCTCTGGGAGTAGTACGGACGAGGGGGTCTTGGCTGATACCCCTGTGAGCGTTGCGGCTGTGAAGGCTGAATCCGTTGTTGAACTGGAGGAGTTGAAATAGTGACAGGGGCCACTTGTTGATAATATCCTTGGTGCATCATTCCTCTCTGTGCGTATACTGCTCCTGTTTCTCCTTCCCTTCTTTTCACAAAGGGTTTCTTAATGCCAGATACTGAAGCGCTTCCATTTTGAATCTTCCCCTGTTTGAGCCAGCTTTCAATTCTTTCCCCTGTCAAGATAATGTCCGAGAAACCACTTGAGGAACAACCAGCCAATCTTTCCATGAAATGCCCTGGGAGGGTATTCAGGAAAAGATCGACCATCTCTCTTTCCAATAAAGGTGGTTGCACTCGGGCGGCCACCTCACGCCACCTCTGTGCATAGTCTTTGAAGCTCTCAGAGCTCCTCTGTGTCAAGCTTTGAAGCTGAGTGCGGCTAGGTGCCATGTCAATGTTGTATTGATATTGTCTGAGGAAGGCCTCTCCCAAATCCTTCCAACTTCTAATAGAGCTTCTTTCCAACTTCATGTACCACTCCAAGGACCCTCCAGAAAGGCTATCCTGGAAATAGTACATCCATAATTTCTCGTCTCGCGTGTGGGCCGCAATCTTCCTGTAGAAAGCCTGTAGGTGAGTTTTCGGGCAAGAGTTGCCGTTGTATTTATCGAATGCTGGTGGCCTGAACTTGTGTGGAATGACCACCCCAGGTACTAAACCCATATCTGATACGTCAATCCCCAAAGTATCCTTGCACTCTAAGGCCTTGACCTTCTCTGCAAGCACCAAGAAGTCGTTGAGATTTCCGTCACCGCCGAAACCCATATCATTGTTGAAGTACTGGAATTGGTCTTCCTGCCTGTCCTGCACAGGAACATACGTAGCCATAGCTGGATCTGGAACATGAGGTCCACCTGTACCGTTGTTAGTATTGGGAGGAGCCCCTAGTCCACCGGAAGTAGTTGCCTGAGCATTAGTGTTAGGAGGAGTTAACCCTTGAATTGCATTTCTCAGCTCCTGCTGCCCCTGGGCCATCCCCTGCATCAGAGTCACAAATTCTGCCATCTTGGTACGGACATCGTTGAGTTCTGTCTGCATGGCGTCCATTGCTGTTCTTTGATTACTGCGGGTCGCGTACCGATGAGGAATATTTTGTCGAATGTACCGGGTCTTGGCGGCCCTCGCAATCTTTGCCTGGTGAACACAGATAAATTAGACATCCCGAAGAAAAACCTGCAAAGACAAAGACAAAATGCAAATGATGTGTATACAATGCAATGTGTTCCTTTTATTCCCGAGTATTTTCCTGTGTTCGGTCCTGGCATTAAGAAGATAAGAATTGGGAAGAAGACCCAAATGATATTCAGACATAATGACGGCTGTGAAGAATTGGTGCTCATTTCCCGGTGTCAGTGCAAATAACGAACAAGAAATCCGGAACAAATCAATCATATAAACTGGAATTTGGAAATACAACGTCCCTGAAGGGTACCAAACAAAATAACAGCGAAAGTACATCACATATAAGGAATCCCACAACAAGCCTGTGGGTAATCCGAGTGCAACAATATGAAATTACACACTAGGGAACTCTATATCTTTCAATCTCCAGCTAAGGCATTTGACGCTCTGGAACAGTTGAATCACATCTGGATGACCGGGTTCCTGGATGAGTTTCTGAATGAGGAGATCCCTCGTATCAGAAGAAGCGTGCAACTCCTCGATCTGCTGTAGAAATGTTGCTTCACTCTCCTTGCTTCGACTCGACTCGGCCTTTGACCTTTTCACCTCAGCTTTCAACTTCAAGACTTCAATCTCCTTTTGAGCTTCCTTCAGTGCCTGCTGGCTTTCTGTTACACGCCGGATACGATCTTCCTCTTGATAATAAGCTTTCCTGAGAAGCTCTTTCTGCCCATCTAAAGAATCCTGAAGGCTTTTGACTTCCTGTTTGTGCTTGGCGTCCAACTCCTTTTGTTTCTTCAGATTCTCGTCCCATTTCTCCTGCCATAAAGTAACAGCTTCATTGGCTTCGCTAAGATCCTTCTTCTCTCTTCGACGCTGGGCCGTCTTATGAGTCTCAGCTAAACCTTTCTTTCGGAAGTAGAGCTCTCTATCTTCAAAATCTTTCTGCTTAAGACGGACTATTTCCTCGGCTTGCTCAGCTCTATCTTTCAATTGACGGTTCTGGATCATCAGCGCTTGACAAGAATTAAGAGCCTCCTGATTTTCAACCCTCAGTTGCTTAACCAAAGCTTCTAACTTCTGATATTCCTCCAAAGGTACCGTAGCAGGTGGTGGAGTTGGCACAGAAAAAGGAACTGGAGCCGCTTGAACTTCATTCTTTATCCAGGCTTCAAATTCAGGAAACATCCGATTGTTGCTCTTGCCCAGACATGCTATACCCTTCCTCTTAATCATCTTCCAGGACCCTACAGCTTTTTGGACCAAAGGAAGATTGTCTTTTACCGGAAAATAGAAGGTTTGGAATAATTCAGACTCATCAGGAACCTCCTTGAGCGCATACCCTAACTGTCTTCTTAAGAGGATGGGATTGTAGTTAATACATCCTGATACTCCTAACAAAGGCACATTAGGGTAATTACCACAACTAGTAATGAAATTCTTTCCCTTCAACTTCAAAGTAAACCACCTGATATTTCCAGCAGACAAAGTACTCAGCTTCTGAGCCCAAGTAGAATTAGGATCCGCAAAACCCTCAGTAGTAGGCAAGTGTCTCATAACCCATTTGTAGAATAAAGGAGCACAACATTTAACAAGACCTCCTCGCCTCTTCTCATTCTTGTAATGCACAGAGTAATACAGATCACCCAAGAGAGTGGGCACCGGATTCTTCAACACAAACAAATGAATGGCATTCATGTCCACAAACTTGTCCATGTCAGCAAATAAAACTATCCCATACACAGATAATGCCAAGATAGCACAAACTGAATCCCACTGCTTCTCCACGGCACGTTCTTCAGCTCTCTTGACCAGAAACTCTAAGGAAAAACCAAGTACTCCTGCTTTGGTGGAAACCAGATTAGAAGACACCTCTGACGGGCTCAAATAAAGAGCCTTAGCAATATCATCGTGAGTTGGTCTTGTCATCTCCGAATTAAAAGGAAGCTGATCCTTGATTGAAACTCCCATAATCTCAGCATATTCTTCCAACAAAGGACCTAACTGAAAGTCATGGAATGTGAAGCACCTAAGCCGTGGATCATAATACTGCAACAAAGTGTGAATGGCGCTCCTCTGAGAATTATCCAAGTTGAATACCAGATCCAGAATATCACCATACTTTTCTTTGAAGTAGCTCAAATGACCCGGGGTAATCAGAGACACCAATTGGTTGATCAGGTCCATCTTAGTATCGAAGAATTTGTAGTGCACAGTTCTCTTTTTGACGTCTTCCATTCTGAAGCAATAATATGGCCAGGAACCGGGAATAAATGTAGACCCTGAGAATAAAAGAAACACAAATGATTAATGATGATATGATGTTTATGCAAGACAAGGCATGTGATCAGTGAAGTGTCTGTGATGTGCCAATCATATAATCAGGTGTCGGTGCCAGGTCTCAAAATCCAGATATCACAATAATCATCCCTCTGATCCGGGATCCATAACTTAAGAGCAGAAATCCAGATCACAAAACTGAACCAAAGGTAAAGTGGGTATGCTGAAGGTACCAGGGTTCCTGCAAACCTGTAAACCCCTCCCAATCTCACGGATGTGCTACTCGGGTCAACATCACGGACTCTCAAAGCCGAATAGCAATAATACGTTCACCATCTCCGAGAAATGGCTCATGACCAAATCAGGGAATCGGTTTGGCATTATGTACTACTCAGGGAGGTCTCAGTTGAGTCCGGAAAAACAAGCATCCCTCACAAGTTTCCAGCTTCAAGCACTGAATCGAGAAACAATAGTACATTAATCCCGAAGGGTACAATACTATCGTCATACGAACAGTTTGCTTTAACTGAATTCCTATGAGAGAACCAGGCCATCCTATGCGAGTTCCCAATGGACCCTCGGATGCGAGTGGGTTTGCCAACAAATGTGGTCTGCCACTGTCATCACTGGAGAGGGTTGTTTCCATTAAGGTTCTCAATGATCGGTCCCCAGCTGCACATAACCATCAAGGTTGTACCCTGAAGTGGGGAAGAACCCCCACACAGAATAGTCCCAAGACAGTCGCAACCTGGGTGTGGAACACATCACCACTCATCATGTAACCATGCGAGCACAACGTGTCCACGCTAATCCTATGGTGCACTCAAGCCGGGTAGTTGGCTTATCTCACAGTAACTCCCAACCCACAGAAAAAATGAAAACCAGCACAGCCAGACAGTCCAGTATAATATGATGCATGGAAAATAAAATACTGAAAGCGGTAAATAAATGCGGTAAAGTAAAGCTGTAAAGAACTGTAAATGAAAACAGTAAAGCTAAACTAAAGCACACAACAGCAAAACAAACACCCAAAGAAGCAAAACCAAACAGGCGCTAGGATTGACTCTACAAGGGAAACCGGAAGAATCAGGTTAATCCCCAGCAGAGTCGCCAGCTGTCGCTCCCGGGATTTTCATCCTAGTACAAACGCGAAAGTGGCGCGGAAAGGTTAGAGTCGCCAGCCAGACATTTTTATCCCGAATGAATGGGAAAGGTAATGTTGCACAAACCTGAGGAAGAAGGAAAGGACAAGGCCTTGCGAACCAAAGATCTGAGTTCGGGAGTCGGTTACGAACTGGGAAGGTATTAGCACCCCAGATCGTCCGTCGTACCCGACGGGATCCACGCTTGCTTGTTTGTTTCAAAGGGTGAGAAAAATATAACTGCTGCTGAACAAAACCGCTAACTGGAATGGAATGAAATGAGAAAGGAACAAGAACGAGAATGAGAATAAAGAGGGAGAAATGTAGGGAAAATAAAGAATGTGCTCGAACGGGCCCTACCCCGCTGCCTACGTACCTCACTGGGATGATGAGGATCAGAGTCGACGTAGTTCGCCTAACCTAGGCGGGAATTATTTGTTTGTGTTTTTTATGATGGAACTGCGTATGTCTATGCTCAGGTGTTGCAGGCTCGTCTGGTACGAGTGCGTTAACCGTCTTGCATGCGAGACAAGTAGTCGCGAGTTCACGTTATGAGTGAATGAGATGAGAAGAGAAGTTCCCGCAGGATAGTCGGTTATTGTTTGTTTTTTGTCTTTTTTTAAAAGAAGTGTTTTGAATTTTTGTTTGTGAACTGTCTTGTACTAAGACCTATCCATCGCGGTGAGTATTTACACCTCGCCCCGAAACAGGACGCGTATAAACACTCCGCAACAAAGTCTCGTGTCGTACAAGATTGTTCGGTTTTTATTAAGTATTTTATTGCTTTTCTTTTGAGATGAGAAAGAGAATGACTCAAGTTGATAAAAGGAAAAATCTAAGGGACTAAGACTCAATCCTAATGTGTTATGTACTTACAAAATGATCCTAATGGTTAGTGAGGTTTTCTACTCCTAATGGAAACTTAAAACTACTAGAATTCAACTTACTTCTTAATGAAGTTAAGTTGATTCTAAGAACAAGTGGGAATCCTATACAAGTTGTAAAAATAAAAGTAATCAAAAAAATAAAGTTAAGCATAAGGAACAAAATTCTAAAAAATGCCTTAAAGGCATGACTAAAAAAATAGTCTATTTATTTATTCTATATTCTAATGGAAATGAAAAATTCACCTAAGTATTAAATCTAAGTCAAACTTAATGTTCATCCTAAAACAAATTAAACTAAACCTAAGTCTAATGTTTAATTCTAGGGTTAAACTTAAACTAAACTATTTTATTATTTTTTATATATTGAACTATATTTTTTCTAATGGCCTAAACTAATGGGAATTATGTCTAACTAGGCTTAAAACTAATATTCTACAAAAATACTAAAACTCCTAGAAAAATTATAAAAATTAAATTGTGGGATCCTAATATCATCTCTAATCTTATACTAAGAGGGATTCAAAAAATACTTATTTTTTCCTATGCCTAAACATTATTTAATTTCAGCTAAGATTTAATTATTATTTCCTAAGGATTTTCCACTAAAACCTATGATAAAAGATTCTTAAAAATTCACTAAAAATATCCTAAGAACTATCATGGGTCTTTTAATTATAGAAAAAAGAATAGCTCAAAAAAGTTATTGGAAGTTACTTAAATAAAATAAACAAAATTCAGCACAATTAAGAAGAAATTAAATAAAGCTAAATAAAAGAAAAATTCAGAATTAATTCAAAAATAAACAAATTCCAGAAAATAAAAACATCTCAAATTTCTAAATTGATTTATTAAGCTATCTTAATTTTTATAGAATTTCCTAATGCTTTTTCCTATTTTTTATGCATTTAATTTGAAACTATAATTAAACTAAAAATAAAGTATCTAAAGAAATAATACAGGGGTGTTTTAGTAATACTTTAAGTTCCTCTTTACTCTACTGGGCCTAAAAACAGAGTGCAGATAGCAGAGTGGCTAAGCCCACTTACACTGAAAAATGAGGGGAGTGCAGACAGAAATTTTCTTAGTTATTTATATATTGGGCCTAAAAGTGGGGTGTGAGTATCATTATTATTACTATTTTATTTTTTTTAATCTTGACTTAAAAACTTAAACTAAAGTTTGGGTTACTTTAATATTCTAATTCAAAAATTAAGTTAAACTTAACTTAAATGAATATTTTCTAAAGATTTCAAATTAAGTAAAATAATAAACTAATCCTATTAACACTTTTTTCCTAAAAAAAACTGAATTACACTATAATCTAAAGAAAAATATCTTAAATCTAATTTATGATTAAAATCCTAAAATCTTAATAAAAAAACATGAATTAAACTTAGTTTTAATAAAAGGAAATAACTAATAACCTTTTTATAATATTTCTCCAAGAATTTGAATTAAAAAAAATACTAAGCTAATATTTTCTACAAAAACTTAATCAAGAAAATAGAATTAAACTAATATTTTTCTAACAATTTTAATTTAAGAAACCTAAATTAAACTATCATAATCTTTTCTAAAAAAAAAAAAAATCTTAAATTAAGCTATTAATTTTTCCTAAACAATCTTAAATCAAACTGTTATAATCTTTTTTTTCTCTAAAAAAAAACTTAAATTAAACTATTATATTCTTTCTTAATATCTTAAATTAAACTAAAACACTGAATTAAACTATTACAATTGTTCTTTAATATTTTTAAATTAAGCTAAAAAACAGAATTTACACAAATTATCAACACTCTAATATCTAAAGATTACACAAGAACAAGAACTACCCAGAAACCCTAGGCCCCAATTCGGCGGTGGTTACACTCCTCCTTCTCCACCCTCGCCGTTCACTCCTCAGGTTTCAACCCAAGTCTTCGTCTCCATTTTCAACCGCCAACCTCTTTTATTCACCTCCCTCTCTCAACCGACGAAAGCCACGACAAAAAAGATCCTCCACAGTTTGAATCCACCATTGATATTCGATAAAACCAAACAAAACAAAAAGAATGGAGGCAACAGCAACACCACGCAAACAACAATAACGGAATCAACGAGTTTGATAGCCTTACCTACCGGAGATAGTCCGGCGCTTCTTCAAAATCCGCGGCGGTCGACAAGAAAAAAACCAGGTGATGGACTCAAAATTGCTTGCTGATGATAACAAGAGCTAACGTCGGATCCGTGTCGAAGGTAGAGCGAAGAATAATTCGGATTCGCTAGCAGCTGACGATGAGGTTCGCTTTCCGTTTCAATCTGTGGCTAACGTAGCTTGAAACTCAATTCTCGCAAAGCCAGGGATGAATCCGTGTTCTCCTTACTATTATGAGGTATGACTACCTACTCTCATGAAGGAGAGAAATCCATTGACATGCTGATGAAGAAGGCGTTAATGACGAAAACAAACTGATGAACTCTGAATCGTGAAGGAAAATTGGAGTCTGGTCCGAAATACGGGATTATGCTTGCTGAAGGTTGAAACAAATTGGTGAAGACTGATGAAGGTTCTTATTGTGCGGTTGTATGCGTTGAAGTTTCAGAGTTATGGTGATTGAGCCATTTGACAGTGATGATGAAGTGCTATCCAAAATTGGATGTTAGGAAGATTAGAGAGATTGTGAGAGGAAGAAGAAGATTCAATATGGTTGGTTAGAAGAGGCAGTAGAAGAAAAGGATTGAAGAGGAGATGAATGAGAAAGGGTGAAGAGATTGAAAGGTGTGAGCCAAAAAACTAATTGAAGAATCAGAGCTTCCATTTATAGGAGTTGATCTTCTAGCTTTATCTGGAATTTTCTGGTGAGTTCTAGAGTTTTCTAGAAATTAGTTTGTTATTCTTTCTGTTAGGGAATTGATTAGGAGTTAAGAGTTAGTTATATTATGCTGTGATTGAAGTTTGGAAGTTAATTAGCACACTGTTAGGAAGTTAGTATTTTGTTAACTTACTTCCAGTTGTGATTCTGTTTGGAACTGTTGTGAATTTGATTAGAAAAAAAATCAGTTATGAACCTGTTATACCTTTCTTTCATTTTCTATTTTCTGATTTGTGAACTCATTTTCATCTGAATTTTGCTTGAGATTAGTGCTGACACTTTGGCATTAACCCCTTTTGTGATTAACACTGACTTTTGAACCTCTTCTCTGAGTCATATTATTGATGAACAAAATCTGTTTTTCCTTTGTAGTGTTCACTAACTCTAATGTTTCTCGTTATCGCAGATGGGTGATGGTGAATGAAAGCTTGAATTAATGAGTGACGCTGAACAATATGAGATTGATGCAGCTGAACAAAGGAGAGCACAGTAAGCAAACCGTACATGCCCACAACCTCATTGACGTAAGCTCTGAACCGTAACCCTGTACCTCATCTTCTTGAGTTGTAGCCTTGATCTTTTTATTGCAATTTTCTATTTGACTCTCTTATTGCGATACGTCGTTGATTTACTCCTTTCCTTATTCTGAATTCATTGCAAGTTGAAATGCAGTGGACTTCCAAGTGAGCAATTGATTATTTCTGAAGCTGCAGCTTTATATTCCAAAGTGAAACCATTAGTTACCACCTCTCTTTTCAAAATTGATTGTGACTGTTTCTTGATTTTGTTGCAATGGTATCCATTTGCTATACGGATCAAACTGATGTACATTGATTTTCTCTAATTGTTCTGCTACATTAGTCATAATTAAAACTGATTTTTCTGGTTTATTACAGGTCATGCCGAGTGGAGCGAGGTCCTTCCTTTGAAAAGAGTTGAAGAGATGATGAAATTGAGTATTAGGACCGGCTGTTTCGCAATTGATGCAGCATAAAGTTGAAAATTAATTGCCGAAGTTTGTGTTGATGGTTGATAACGATTGATGGTGGTTTTTTCCTTTGAATTTAGTGTAATGATAAAACTTCTTTTGTAACCATACTTTTTGTGTTTATAACTTAGTAGAATTTTCTTCTCCTGTAACAACATTGTACTTAACCTTGGACTTGGAAATGTAACTGTATTCCTTTGGATTATCTCCAATAATTTAACAAATAATTTGTCATCCTTTATGGGCTTTTGACTTTCGAGCGAATTCTCAATGCTTCTAATAAGAATCATAACAAAGCTCTTCTCCGTATGTTCTCCTACATGTACACCTTTCAACTTTCATATACTTTCTCATACTTACAGCAAGGCTTGTGTATGGACATGGTGTTCAGACATATGATCCTAGATTAGGTACATCCTAAGAGGACGCAGGATCGCACCATCTTATCCTCTTGCCATTGCATTGTCACTTATATACATAGCTTGTAAGTACATGAAGACTTATCCACCTTATATCACATTGCCTACCAAGACATCCTCTTCCTTTTCTACTTCACGTGGCCTTTAGTAAGATCAAAATTAAGAACAAAGATCTAGCAAACATGTGACTCAGCCCCTTGAAAGAAAATGATCTAAAGGTGTGAAAGAAATGGCCATAGGCCCAAAATAAGTAGCAAAAACAATGGTTTAATATGAATGGCGTTGGATTTTAATAAATGGATAAAGATACTGGCTTGGATTTGAAGTGGATCCCGATGACTTGAACTCGCATTTGAATGACACCTTCTAAATAAATCAATAATTGTGCATTCTCCCTTAACTTGAAACGAAAACCTTTAACACAATCCACTCTTGAGAACTTTGATACCATACTAAACTTCGCACAACCTCAAATTATTATTCTATGAACAAATGGGTCTAAGCCTATCTTTGATACAATGGACCTCCGTTGATAAAGTTCCCTTCAAAGCAAAATCATGAACAAGGACTCCAAATTTTCCTTGAGGTATTCAAAGACGAAGGACACAACTTGAGACATCAGGAGGAGTTGATATTCTTACCCAAAGCCAATTTGACTGAACACCTCAATAATAAGTTAGATGTACCAGTGAATATTCTCCATAAGTTCACACCATAATAGATACAGATAAAGCACGAAAACCCTAATTTCCACGAGTCTGAATCACATACCTCAGAAAAAATGAGACGAACTACTATGATGCTGAAGAATTGATGAGAAATGCCGATGAATGCAAAATGATGAGCCAATAGAAGGAATAACATGAGGGAAAATTTTGAGGTGTTACACATACCAACATAGAGGTGTTCTACATCTCCTACCATAAAGAGCTTCAAACGGCGCCATTCCAATGCTTGAATGGTAACTGTTATTATAAGTGAATTCAATTAGTGGCAAATGAGTATCCCACGCACCTCCTTTTTCTAACACACACATTCTCAATAAATCTTCCAGTGATTGAATAGTCCTCTCCGATTGCCCATCCGTCAGTGGGTGGTAAGCTGAACTCAATTTCAACTTAGAACCCAAAGCCTCATGCAAACTCTTCCAAAATTTCGAAGTAAAACGCAGATCTCTATCCGATACTATACTCGACGGTACACCATGCAATTTCAATACAGTCCGTATATAAATCTCTGCCAATTTAGTTAACGGGAAACTGATGTGAATTGGAATAAAATGTGCCGACTTAGTTAGTCGATCAACAATTACCCAAATAGCATCAAAGCCTCTCACCGTATTCGGTAGACCTATCACAAAATCCATAACAATGTTGTCCCATTTCCATTCCGGAATCTCTAATAGTTGCATCAGCCCCAAAGGCTTCTGATGTTCCACCTTAGATTTCAGACACACCAAGCAAGCATAAACAAATTGTGCGATATCCCTCTTCATACCGTGCCACCAAAACAATTTCTTCAAATCATGGTACATCTTTGTAGCCCCCGGATGGATACTCAAACTACTTCGATGACTTTCTTCCAAAATTGCTTTCTTTAATTCAACGTTGTCAGGTACGCAAATTCTACCTCTGAATCTCAAAACACCATCATTATTCAAAACATAATCTCCTCCTTGGTCATTTCCTTCATTAGGCATCAAATCTACCAATTTTACATCTTTCCTTTGATGTTCTCTTATCACATCCATAAATTCATTATTAATTCTCAACATACCCAGCTTAACACTTTTCGACGTTATTTCACATACCATACTCAAGTCTCTAAATTGCTCAATTAAATCCATTTCCTTCACCATCATAGCCGACATATGAATTATTTTCCGGCTCAACACATCTGCTACCACATTCACTTTTCCTGGGTGGTAATTCAGATTAAAATTATAATCCTTCAAAAACTCTAATCATCTTCTTTGTCTCATATTAAGCTCTTTTTGATCAAACAAGTACTTTAAACTCTTATGATCACTAAAAACTTCAAACTGCGAACCATACAAATAATGCCTCCAAATTTTCAATACGAATACCACTGCGGCCAATTCCAAATCATGAGTAGGATAATTCCTCTCATGTACCTTCAATTTCCTCGAAGCATAAGCTACAACTTTACCCACCTGCATTAGCACACCACCTAAACCCATTTTAGACGTGTCGCAATAAACAACAAAAGCTTCACTCGGGTCCGGCAAAACTAGTACTGGTGCCAAAGTTAGCTTCTTCTTTAATTCCTCAAAACTTCTCTCACAAGCTGCATCCCAAATAAAAGCTTGATTCTTCCGGGTCAATTGAGTCAAAGGTAACGCCAAACTAGAAAATCTTTCAATGAACCTTCGGTAATAACCAGCTAGGCCAAGAAAACTTCTAATTTCCGTTACCTTCTTCGGAGGCTCCCACTCAAGCACATCACTGACCTTAGAAGGGTCCACTGCTATACCATCACCAGATATCACATGACCCAAAAAGCTTATCGTCTTCAACCAAAATTCACATTTGGAGAACTTGGCAAATAATTTTTTATCCTTCAGTACCTGCAATGCAATTCTCAAATGTTTCGCATGGTCTTCTTCAGACTTTGAATATATCAGTATATCATCAATAAATACTACGATAAACTGATCCAAATAAGAATGAAATATTCGGTTCATATACTCCATGAACACTCCTGGCGCGTTAGACACTCCGAAAGGCATCACTACATATTCGTAATGGTCATATCGAGTTCTAAATGCCGTCTTCTGGATATCTTCCTCCTTCACTCTTATTTGATGATATCCCGACCTCAAGTCAATTTTACTAAAAACACAAGCTCCCACAAGTTGATCCATCAAGTCATCAATCCATGGGAGTGGATACTTGTTCTTAATAGTAACCTTATTCAGTTGCCGGTAGTCAATACACAGACGCATACTACCATCCTTCTTCTTAACCAATAACACTGGTGCACCCCAAGGCGATACACTGGGTCGAATGAACTTCTTGTCAAGCAAATCACCAATCTGCGATTTCAATTCAGCTAACTCAGCAGCTGACATCATGTACGGTGCCATATAAATAGGCTTAGTACCAGGAATCAAATCAATAGTAAACTCCACCTCACGCGTCGGAGGCAGTTCTGAAATATCACTTGGAAATACTTCAAGAAATTCATTCACCACTGGCAGCTCCTCAACAACAACTTTCTCTTCAACCGATAATGAAGCAAACACAACAAACATCTTCGCTTCGTCTTCCAACAAGGTTCCCAGTTCTTTAGCCGAAACTGAACTGGCCAAACTTTCTTCCTCAGGAGTTAGGAATAACAATCTTTTCCTAAAGCAATCGATATAAACTCGGTTGGACTCCAACCAGTTCATACCCAAAATCACATCAAGATTACTGATTGGTAGGCATATAAGATCCACTCTAAACGTTTTAACAGATATTGTCAAAACACAATCACGACATACTAAGGTAGTAGTCACGGAACCTATAGATGGAGTATCAATTACCATCCCTCGACTCAATTGAGAAGGCTCCAATCATATCCTCTTCACACATTCCAAGGAAATAAACGAGTGTGTTACACCTGTATCAATAATCACAATTAAAGGAGTATTATCGATATAGCAAGTACCTTTGACGAATCGGTCTTCACCGGTAGGTTGAGTTCCCACTAATGCAAACACTTTTCCACCGGATTGCTGCTTCTTGGGTTTCTGGAAATTGGTGCTGATATGGCCCTGCTCTCCACAATTATAGCAAGTAGGAGCATTCACCTTACAATTAGCCGCTAGGTGACCCGGCTTCTCACACTTGAAGCACTTCTTCTCTTCATTAGGACAATCATTGGCATGATGACCCGTACCGTGACATTTGTAACATTTGAGCACGCCGGTAGTACCTCCTCCCCCACTTGGCTTCTTCTCAGCATTGGCCTTTTGCTTTCCTTTGTCAGCTGGAGGACTATAAGGAGTACCACCAAATCTCTGCTTTCCTTTCTTTTCATTCACCGCCTTATAGTGTGCAATTCGAGCCCTGTTGTCATTATCATAAATCCGACTTCTGCTTACCAATTCTGGATAGTTCCTGATCTTCTGGTAAGCAATACCCAACTTAATTTCAGGACGCAGTCCATTCTCATACTTCGGGCATTTGGAATTCATGGCCTCTTCAGTATTATAGTGTGCACAATATTGCACCAATTCCTCAAACTTGGCAGCATACTCCGCCACCGTCATATTACCTTGCTTGAGTTCCAAGAACTCCACCTCCTTAGCACTATGGACGTCTTCCGGGAAGTACTTCTCCAAAAATTCTCTGCAAAATACTGCTCAGGTGATTGCAATATCCGCAGCTTCTAACTGTTGGCGACTGTTGTCCCACCATATCTCAGCTTCACCTTCAAGCATATGAGTACCAAACCTCACCTTCTGATCATCAGAGCATCCCATTGTTCTGAAAATCTTCTCCACAACCTTCAACCATTTCTGCGCAGCCTCTGGATCTAGAATTCCACCTTTATACTTAGGCGGCCTGTTACTCCTGAACTAATCCAATGCACGAGACTGAGCATTACCTCCTCCCTGAACGACCTGAACAACATTCTCAATAGTCTGCGCCATGGCTTGCAAAGCTGCAGCAAGAGCAGCATCATTCCTTCCATCCATTCTGATACAACAACAAATACAGGTTAGGACTCTCAATGACTCCTATTCTAAGGACTGACTCAATCTGGCCGGTTGGACCGACCTGCTCTGATACCAATTGTAACACCCATTTTTTCCCATTTCAAAATTATATAAACTTTTCATAAAAATAGAGTTTAATCAACTAAAGTGAGCTGCCACATCAACAACAAAATATCTTTTCATTTAATCTAAAACAAGCAACGGAAATAATTGTTTTAACATCAAATTTCCCAAAGGCCTTACAGTTCAATCAAACTACGGTTTATTAACTCAATACTTAATCATAAGGAATTTTGCTAAAAATCAAAAGAAATGTTGATAAAAATCCCCGTTCCCATTACATATCAGAGCTCCTAGGAAACTGACATCAACATCAAGCACTCCTCAAGTACCTGAATTATATGTACTTCCGAAGAAGCACAGACGCAACAAAACAAACAAAAGGGGTGAGAAATAGTTTCATAACATAGCGGTGCAAATAACACCTCAAAGGATAACCATAAATCCGTACACATCAATTAACCCAATCAATCCAACAAACAGATGCAATATGACTCACTGACACAATGCAACAATGCGGTACCGACTTTCCACAATGGTTCATTAATTCGAACCCGGATGTATTGCTTACGCTCCACCGAGACACGATCATCCCTGCACCAATGATTCGCAATGAATCCGAATGATCACTTACGCTCCACCGAGACATGATCATTCCACCAAATGTGTATGCATATGAAGACTCAAACACATACACCATAATACAATTACGCTCGAAAACATTCATGCCTTCACGGTCCACATGATCCCACCAGTATTAATCACATCATTATATCATTCATGTTAAACATATACCATAATCTCATAATTCAATAATTCATTACATTAGTAACAAACTTATGCTACTTATCAACAAAGACCAGGGGGCTGACACGGGTGCCCGTGTCGTGTGACATGGCCCATGTCACACTCACTGATGTCCATTTTCCTCAAAAATCCATCCTACCCTCTTCCAGTGGCCTGACACGGCCACCCGTGTCCTGTGACACGGCCCGTGTCGGGTGGCTACGTGAATTTTCCAACTTTTTTCCAAAATCTTCCTTTTCTTTTCCCTCTCACTCCAAACCAAAACCATTTCATTTTAACTTGATATTAGCATCCATAAAAGTCAAATTTCAATACTTTATACCACCACACACTCATAACATCAATTATTCCTCTTCTCCATAACAACTATTCCTCAATTCACATAGCACACATTCAAGAACGGTTCATCTAAGATTACCTCATAACAAATTATTCTCATAATAATCATCATCAAATCATAAACACAATTCAAGGATTTATAATCTATCACATACATATCACAATTTCATCAATTCCAAATCTTCACATATATGAACCCTAAAGGAGGAAGGATCTCCCAATTACCCTTATTGTGTTAATTCACCAATTATAAAACCCATTCTCCCCCTTACCTCGAAATAGAGATGAGTTCTTCGAATTCTTGGTCTTGATGATCTACGATCCTTGACCTTGCCTTTCTTCTCCTCTTTCTCCAGACCTCACTGTTCTTCGTCAAAAACACGATGAATGAAAAATGAATCCCTCATTCTACTTTCATAAAAAAATAATTCCACCTTTGCCCCTTAAACTTCTAACTAACCCTCTTTATTTTAATTTATTTAAATAATAATGATATTATAATAGTATACATTATTATATTATTATTATTCTCATAAAACATTTCTCTCCAATTTATCCAAATATACCATCAAAATATTAATATTTATTTCATAAAAATAAATATAAAATTAAGGTGTTACAGTGTACCTGCAAGGCGCTCCGATCCCAGAGTCAATAGAGGTACATCAATAGGTGAGTTATAAGAGTTACATCCAAATACCTGACCCTTTAGTGAAAAAGGGTATTTATAGTGAGCCCTTAGCGCTAGGCCAAGGTCCTTCTTTGGGCTGGATCAGCTAGGCCCAAAGAAGAACTGCCAAGGAACGCGTGAGAAGCGTGAAGACCTAGCTAAGTGGTATGCTCCTTGGTCCAACTGCCCCTATCTTTCAAGAGATAATGGGGACAGTTGGGTGACGTGGCAAGTGAACTGGCAGACATGTTCTTTGCCCGTTCCGAGTGTGTGCCCGACACGTGGAACGTATGCCCGACCGTTAAGCAACTTCGCCCGTCCAATAAGTGTACTTTCCCGAGCGTATGGGCATCTGCTCGACGTATTGGGCCGTAACCCAATATAGTCTGGAGGCCCAGTCCGGAACAGGAGCCCCCCAAGTCGAGTCTCCGGGCCAGAGCGATGAATTATAAAATAGTCGGGCGCAAATGCGTTAGAGAAGGTGTCGGGCATATGCTTGTGTCGAACATGGTGTTTTTCAAACCACTGCAGGCGCCGCTGAGGTCGTCGGGCATGTGGCGTTTACGGAGGTCGAGGATGCCTCTTTGTAGTCGGGGAGATTTGTAGTCGCTCGATGTCGTTCAGGATTCTCTTAGACTGACATGTCTCAGCATTAATGGTGTGTCGCTTTGTATCTCGTGCTAGCGTCGGCGTAGGGTCTATGTAATGATTACCTAGCACGTTCGTCCACGCACTTTTTTATTATATAAGGGGGTTGGTCCATTTCATTTCAACTTTTCGCTCTCACGTTTAACCAGAAGCTCTGAGAAGAAATCTTCCTCCACCCGTCTTCGTCGTCTGCATCACCGCTTTTTGCCCACATGCAACCGTCTTCTCCCCGTCTTCATCACTGACGGTTCAAGCACCAATCAGATTGTCGTTTGGAGTCAGTCACCCCTATTTGTCTTTTGTGTATGTATCACACGACCTTGTTCTTGTTCAAGGATCTTACTTGTGTAGTCTTTTTAGTCTTTCGCTTTTGCGTTCTTTTACTTATCCCTAACTTTTGCATGGACTGATTTTTATGAATCTTTGATTATGGATTCCAGCGGGATGCCCTAAGTTTTGCCTAAGACGTTTGTTATCAAGTTTCGACTTAGCGGGCTCTCTCATTTTAATTTTTTTTATTTTCTTTTTTTTGAACAAATCGTGTGACACTGGTTGTCTTGATTGCTTTGAAAGGGTTATGACTGTCTCACTTCTCAGTTGATGAGGGATGACCATTGTGGCTTCCGGTCTTTGGACCTCTTGATTGGGATAACCATTGTGGTTTTTGGTATTTGGACCTCTTGATTTGGTGCAACAAAAGGTAATGGATCCTCAGATATACTCTTTTATGAAAGTCTGAATGCTTGGTCCAACTAGCTGACACCTACCCTGCCTCTGGGTTAAATGTAAGGGTTTTTTCATGCGAAAAGAAACTCCTACTTCAAGGCTCAAAGGGGGTTAGTGAGGGTCTATCTCCCTTATATCTCTAGTGTTTAGGGTTTGAAAACAATGCATGTACATCGTCAACATGGTCTTATTCAAGAGCATACAATTGGAGATTTTTGCATTTTCATTTCGTCATTCTCCCTCGTAGAGTTTAAGCACGACAGTTGGTATTGCAATGCATACACACAAAATTATGAGTGAATACAAATGGATTACTTCAAGAAAAACATGTGCATTTTATTATGATTAACATTTAAAAACAAACAAGTTACATGCATGCATACAAATGTTTAAACAAACATAAGAAACTACAACTAGAAATGCAGTAAATAAGCTGAATATTGCCATCGCTGGGGAGACTTGACTCCATCTAGATTGATCAGTCTTGAATGCTTCCCGTGATCAATAGC
Source organism: Lathyrus aphaca (assembly GCA_963966055.1). Classification (NCBI taxonomy): domain Eukaryota; kingdom Viridiplantae; phylum Streptophyta; class Magnoliopsida; order Fabales; family Fabaceae; genus Lathyrus; species Lathyrus aphaca. The sequence continues at coordinate 635,169,986 of OZ014519.1, forward strand.
TCTTCATGGACATGTAGTCTTCAAGTAAAATGTCGCATGTCCGACATGGCAATCATACCTCTTATTTCAATTGTTCTGACACGAGATGTCTAGAGGAAAGAGTAAAGCTGGGGAATAAAGTTGCCCCATAAGGTTGCTCGGAAAGACCTGACGATCTTCTACCTACGTATCTTCATTTACCCATGACCAATGAAGAATCAGAGCGACGTAGTTCCCCTCAATAGGGATTAAAATGTTTTGAAAAGATGCTAACACACAATTGCCATCACTGAGAGTAGTCGAATACTTCCGGCTTTATTTGCTTCTGTGGACACCCTTTGAAAAACCGGGTGATTAACTCGAAGATTTCAGTTGAAGAACCGACCATCTGGTATAACAACCCTGGTATCTTCATTTACCAGGTTCATTCTGACTCCACTAAGATTAGGCATTGGGTTTTGGAGTATATTTGGATGAGGGGAGAAATTGATTGTCTTGGAGTCAATTAGGTCTTGTACCTTATTCTGAAAAGCCCAACATTTCTCAATACTGTGCCCCTGGGCACCCGAATGGAATTCGCACCTGGCATTTGCATCAAAATTGGGTGGTGGATTGTTATGAGAAGGATCTCTTATGGTACGAAGCTCGACCATGTTCAACTTAAGTAGCTTTGGAAGCAACACATCATACAGAAACGGAATGGGATCAATTTTACGGTCCCTCACTCTTGTTCTTTGCTGAAATGGTCTTTGTGCTTGTTATTGTTGACCCCGATGTTATGGTTGGACATTTTGTTGTTGAAATTGTTTTGAGTGCCTAACATATCCATGTGTTGTACCCCAAAATTTTCCCTCTATTTTTAACTCTAACCGACTTTTTGTTTCGCATTTATTTGCATCATCTTCATAGCATACCATGTATTTCGTCTTAATATTAGTCGGAATAATTTCTCGGAATTTACAGACAGACTGGTCAAATTAATTTTAAATTGTGCCTAAAACCAGTAAACAAAAAAATGTCACATTTAAATTTGCAAATATCAGAACTATTAATCTGCGGTTCATGTAGATTAACCTGACATGCTAAAAATATTTTTACGACTATTTTTGGTCATATGTTGATCAGTCTGAGCAGCTTAAACGTTCATAACTTTTATTTCTAAATCCGACCACACACTGTATTTTTCCGAGTCATTTATTTCGTGTTGATCATTTTGATATACATTTTATTTTTTCGAGCACTTTGGCGCCCGACTTTTATTTTTTGGGTCCGTTTATTTTTGTATTATGTCTAGAATAAATAAATAGAATTATTAGTTTTAATTTTAATTATTTTAATTATTTAACTTTATTCAGTTTAAATTAATATTTTATTGGGTTTCAAAAAAAGCACTTTGGCCCATTATCATTAACCCTAATTAGTCCCCTATATATATTAACTAGTGTGTGGTTGATGAGAGGACCGAAAAAAAAAAAAAAAGATAACACCGTGCGGCGGTAAATCAAACTAGTAATCACATCACGTTTTCATTATTGTTTCAATATGTTACAACATATATCATACATGTTTCTATAACCAAATTTCTATATTACAACATGTTTATGATACAAATTTTTATAACCAGCAACACATATTTTGTTTTGATATATATATATATATATATATATATATATATATATATATATATATATATATATATATATATATATATATATATATATATATATATATATATATATATATATATATATATATGTATTGTTAATTCTAAGTTATTATTTAGATTATTCGGATCGGATTATGTCAATACGCCGTTTTCACATCTGTATGTATGAGGCGTGACATTTGTGTTGATCCGATCCAATTGCGATGATCGCAATTTTGCATTAGCAACGTCGTTTTTTTCTTTTATTTTTGATAAAATTTATATTTGCATAGTTGAGATCCATATTGCGATGATCACATTGAGTGTAGCAAGCTATTGATGGATTGTATCGGTTTATATGCAAGCTTCTTTGTTTTTTGTTTTATTTTGATTTTATTATATTGTAGAGTTTCTTGGTTCGATTTGCGATGACCGCCTATGCGGTAACAACTTGTATGTTACTTTATTTTTTGTTAATTTTCAACGATCCAACGTCGTTAGGAGCTAATTAATTAAAAAAAGTAAAAATAATAAAAATAATAATCTTTTTATTTTTAAATCCTAAAATACAAATATATATATATATATATATATATATATATATATATATATATATTTAATGATTAATTAGATTCAAATTTCTTTCTTTTTTATAAAATAAATTATTCATAAAAAAATCAATTAATTAGTTTCACTAAACAAATATTAAATATTTCCCTCTCTCCAATTCTTATTCCCCGATTTTACTTTCTTTGTCCTTTATAATTCCTAGAACAATTGTATAGGATGCACAAAACCTTGTAATAGCTAGATTTACTTTTCTCGCACGATTATGTATCTATTCATGGAATGTAATAGTGTAAGACTTTTAATTTCCGCACTTTTATTTTCCGCACCCCCTTAAAAACTAATGTACTAACTCCCCCGATGTAATAGCGTAGGACTATAATTTCCGTTCTTTAATTTCTGCAAATATTACTGCGTGGTTAGTAAACTAGGGAGTGCAAAGATTGTATGCTTAAATAAATTGGACCTAGCCCACTAATTACAAGATAAAATAATTGAAATTGATATTTACACACCTAAATCGATCGTCTTACGATCGCCATCTGCACCTCCTAGGGTTTCCCCTCTTGGTTGCCTTAATTAATGGTTAAGTCCCGCGAACATGGGGGTGTCTTAAGAAAAAGTCCCTTAAAACAAAAATCAGCATAGTCCCTTCAAAAATAAAAGATCATAGTCCCTTCGAAGTTGCCTACGAAATAATGATCTCGTCCCTCGATGACCCTACAAAAATGATGATAGTCCCTTCGAATTACTAAGACACCCCTACATGTTGCCTTCTATGACCATATGATGACCCCACGCCCGCCCCTTATACTTCCAAGGTAATGACTACTTATCCTTAATAGTAAGGACAATCTTACCCTTTTAAAGAAATAAATAACAAGAAAGACCGAATTATGATAGGTAGCACTTAATTACTTGCTCACTCTTTCAAAACACTTTTTACATCCCATTTTTCAAAATATTTTCAAACCAAACGCTTTGTAATCATTACAAAATTAAAAAACTCTTGAAATATTTTTCTAAAGACTCCTCCACTATTTTCAAACAAAAGTAAAGTGAGCTAAGTAATTAAGAGCCCATGGATAACCATGGATACAAAGGGTGCTAACACCTTCCCTTTTTATAACCTACCCCCCGAACTCAAAATCTTTTTAAGGTCTTACCTGTTCTTTTATACCCTTTCCTAAATTGGATAAAATAAAAGTCGGTGACGACTCTTGCTATCCGCACATGTTTTTGTCAAACAAAAACACTCAAGTCAGTTCTCCCACCGTGTTACAGAACTGGCCACTCTGCTGGGGACTACTTAGTAAAAAAGGGGTTACCTTAAGATTAGATTACTATACTAGTTTAAACTGTTTGATTTATCTTTAAGGGATTGTTATGGGGTTACTGTGAGAAAGATCCTAACCCGGATCTAGTGTACCTTAGGTAAGTAGCAATAGACCAAGGAAATTGTACGGCGTATACCGATATGGTTGATCTGGTGGCTACAGTTAGTGTGACTTCTTGGTTTGTGCTTATGTTCCTTAAGTAAGTTGAGGATAATATGAGGCTGCCATATGTTGTCATTAACACTAACTACCCTTTAGAACCCTAATTGACCCATCTTAGCCTTTAGAAATTAGTGAGATAACTGGCTTTAGTGAAGTCTAAAGTTGGTTAATACTCGATGTTACGCTCATTGAGATTTTAATCTTAGGAAGTTTTGGTTGGCAAGTCAGTTGCCTACTGAACAATAACCCTTGAGAAGGATCAGTGATATTGAGATCCCTTAAAACTAGGTTACTATTGCTAGGACAAGTTGAACCAACTAAACTTTAGTGGGGATGGTACTTACCTATGAACTTCATGCAAGCCTTGAAACATAAGGTTCTTGTGTAACTTGTTTGTGTTTGCCATCTGTTTTTTTTAACATGACAACATAATATCAAAACATCATAACATCATGACATCATAACATAGCATTTTCACTAACCATTTCAAGGAACAAAGGATTTATGTTTGTTCTTTGTTGCAGGTTATGACTTCCACTCTAGAAACACTATCAGGATCAACTTTGTAGGGATACTTTTGAGGCTCAGTTCAAAGCTCACAAAGAGTAAGTGTTGGAACTAACAAGGCAACTTCACGAAGAGCGGAACCTCAATACATATCTCAACACAAAGTGAAAGCATCCATGGGAGACTTGAGTCTCAGATCTTCTTATTTTCTTTACAAATTTTTGTTTTCTTTCATTGTAAGCCCAAGGGGAAATTATATTTTAAACTTACTAATAAAAGTTTTATTTTTGTTTTCCCATTATCATGCCCTTTCATTGTTTATTTCAGCAAAAATGGCTCTCGAACAGTCTATCAAAGATCTTCAAGCTCAGAATGCCTAATTTCAAGAGATGATCTTGAACTTGTCCAAGGGACAAAAAGAGCTGAAGGCACTCCTGAACAAGAAGAAGAAGACCAGAAAACCAATTGGCTTTATCAATCTGGGTATGAGGTTCAAAGGTCCAATCTAGAAAGATGATGAGGTTGAAAATCCTGGTGATAAAGATTCTACGAAAGAAGAAAATAGTCAACATGGTACTGTGGGGAATTCTGATCATGAGGAGAATTATTATTATGATTCAACCGGTGATGAGAAGTACAAGTTACTGGAAGACCGTGTGAATGCCATGGAGTTGCAGAAAACATCTGGTTTAGATTTTGAAGATTTGAGTCTGATTTCTGGAGTTGTCATCCCTCTTGGATTCGAAGTTCCTACTTTTGTGGTATATGATGGTATTTCGTGTCCGAAGGATCCAGCCACATACTGTTGATAAAAAGTTGTGGATTCATTTCTTCCAAGCAAGATTATCCGGAGCTCAATTAGAATAGTACTACCAACTTGAGAATACCAACATTCGTGCTTGGAACGATCTTTCTGAAGCCTTCTACAAACAATACCAATACAACTCTGATTTAGCGCTGACTCGTATGCAACTCCAAAGCATGTCCATGGGCTCTAATGAAAGTTTAAAAGAATACGCTCAAAAATGGAGAGTACTTGCGAGCAGGGTTCAACCTTTTTTAACTGACAGAGAGTTGGTTGACATGTTCATGAGTATGCTGACTGGTCCTTTCTACAATCATCTAATTGGAAGCTTGTCATCTGGTTTCACTGAGCTGATAATGACTGGAGAATGTGTTGAAAGTGGAATACAAAGTGGTAAAATACAAGTGGCTATCTCTTCAAATACCACCGAGAAGTCATCTAATGAGAAAATGGAATCCAATGTTGTGTACGGCCAATAGGGTCGTAATAAGAACAACCGTAACTAATCCGTGGGAGCAGTTCTGATCTCTAATCCTGCACATGTGGCACAAAATTAACAACAAAATAATCAGCGTAAGCAGGACGTACCTAGGAGATAATTTACAAAGATCAATATATCATTAGCTCAGGCACTGTAACACATGTTGAAAGGGGAGCTGATTACCTTAAAAGACCCTCCACAAAATCCCAATACTTCCTCTCCTGGCTACGACTCTAAGGCAAGGTGTGCATACCATTCCAATAGTCCTGGACATGACACTAATAATTGTTGGGCATTGAATAATAAGATTCAAGACCTGGTTGACGAAGGAGTCCTTGAGGTTACGCCAAAAGACTAGATTGAATTCATTTATCTTCCATCAAACATTGAAGCTGCCAGACATCCGGAGTGACAAGTTTAGAGGAGGAGGCCTTGAGAACATTTGAATTTTCATTTGTAATTTCTTTTGTTGGCTTAAACACTTACTATTAAATCAAACTTTTGTTTTCACGTTAATGCATTGCATATGTTTGTCTTGAATTAATCCATTTGTTTCACTATCTTTAAACTATTCTTCTTACTTCTCTTTTGTGATATTTAACTCTTGTTAAAGTTGTAAGCCTTTAGAGGGAGGATGACGAAGACATACCATAATTTCATATAGTATGCTTTTGAACAGACTATGTTGATGATGTGCAGGCATTGTTTCGATTCCTAAACAGTGGAGATATAAGGAAGTTAATCCCTAGTCAACCCTTTTGAGCCTATAAAGTAGGAGTTTTCATTCTCACGCAAATTAAAACCCTTAATCATAACCTGGGGAAGGGTAGTTCCTCGATTAACTCAATTATGCCAATTGTCCATTTTGTACACAACTAATGATGGTTCCCTGTAATCATTAAATCTGACCGTTAATATCTAGCAAAATAAAAGCTTACTAAGTCAAAACCTATGAAGGAGACTTAGTAAAAAAAATTGAGACATCCCGCTGACTGTAATCTTGAAACAAACAATTCAGTCAAAAGGAAAGGATAACGAAGTCAAAAGAAAAGAGGTCACTACTGTAAACACCCCAAATTTTCCCTCACTAAGTTCAAACCATGGCTTGTGATCTTTCATCTTTGCATGAGTTTAAGCATACCATCTCATATTACATTTTTGTTTCATCTGCATAGTTCAAGTTCATCTGCATCTAGGGTTTGTGATATGAGCAATCATAGGATCCATCTGAGCCACTCCAAAGGCCTACAAGCATTCCAAGAGGGTCCATGTGTGTTCAATCTTCATATTATATCCCTAAAAGATCAAGTAAGTCAAGAAATCACAAGAACTGGCAAGGCATGGAAGCAGAGCTAGGGTTTTCACTACACAGATGACCAAAATTAGGGTTTTGGTTTCAGAGGCCTTAACTCCAAATTTTTGGGTCATTCTTGTTTATATTGTTCTTATGATGCTATAAGTATCATATGTACCAAGTTTGATGAATAAATTCATTGTGGAAGTCATCTGTTCATTGGGTAACTTCTTGAGCAAGTCAGAGCAAAATCAGGGCATCTGAGGCCCCCAACAATGGGAACCAAAGGGGTATTTTCATCAAATTGAGGTTATATGATCTTTATTTGATCATTGAAATGCTTGGAAGTTCACAAAATTGAATAAATTTGAGCTAAACCAAAAGTTGCCAAAAATGGAAATGACTTGTAATGGAAACTTTCCATTTTGGGAAAGTTCTTCAACCTCCTCTTTCTCAACCAAAAATGCTTCAAATGAAAAATTGTTGGTCATGAAAGTTGTAGATTGGATCATTCCATTTTCAAAAAGTACAAGAACATGTTCTAATTCATTATGGAACTCAAGTTATGGCCTTGCAAAGTTTGCAAAAATCCTATAATTTTCACTTTCACACCAAAGAGGATTTTTTGCAAAACCACTTGCCAAGTCATTTTGTGACCTCTAATGCATATATAAGCATCATACAAACATAATACATTGCATTGTGACCATAATTTCCCAAGTAATCACTTGTTTTCATGCCTTGCATCACAAGATTTCTCAAAGGGGGCAAAAATGCAAAGTCTTGCAAAACCTATGAAATCTTTCCCTCCAAGCCATCCAACTGCATAATTTCAATTCCATGGACCTCCTTGATTCATGCTGAGGCCACACATGCCATAAAACAGCTGATGCACAAGCCCATACCTCAAGTACACATAATGTTGACTTTTTTGCAAATCACCCCATACCAATCAGCTGCAGCCACCACCCACTCTCTGGCCAATAGGGACTTGTTATGTGGACCAAAAGCAAGCTATAACACAGATCACACAAGCCTGAAACACAACCATAGCTCAGATTGAAAAAATCCTCAAGAAACTTCCTCTCTTCGAAACTTTCAAACCAACCATCAAAACTTCAAACAAACTTCACCATTCAACTCAGCATCACTCATAGATCATTTCCCACCCCTCATATTGGCCTAAAACGACCTCAAATAAAAACACGATTTCCATCACCTTTGAACTGAAACCTTCAAAACACTCCATATAAACTCATTCAAAGCCTTGCAACATCATCAGGGGATCAAGTGAAATGGAAAAGCACCAAAGGAGAGCCCAGAAAGTTCCATTTTCGAAAGCTTCAATTCAGGTAACCTCAAGAACTTTTTTTTCCAGAAATGTGTTTTTAAGTTCCTAAATGATTCCTTATGATTCACTGATCATGCTGATGTGTTTAGAATTGAAAATGGTTGTGTATTGAACATTTCATGGTTGTCTGAAATTTTTCCCGTAAAAATGTTTTGCTTCGATTCTCTTGATTTACATGTTATAAATGTTGTTTGTTTCTTGATTTGAGTTCCATGATGTTTGGGGATCATTTCTGGGCAAGAAATTTGAAGTTTAGTTGCTTATTTAGGAAGTTAGAATTTTGTCCCACCGGAGAAGATGACCGAAGCTTAGCTCCGGTCACCTGAAAGTCATTAGGGCTAATCCACGTTTTAATTACCAGTTTGAATCTTGGTCGTTAGATGAGGATTAGGGTTAGCGTATGAGTGGTCAGGATTAGCTCATTAGGATAATTTCAGATTAATTAAATTAAAACTCAATTAATTAGCCAGGAGTGATCCTAGCCTTTGATTCACACGCGCAGTCAATGGTCTCCCCTCCAATTTAAATCTCAGCCATGGATCTTGCATACTTCTCATTTATTTCATTTTTATTTCATTTTTTCTTATTTCTTTTGCATAATTATTTTAAAATATCAAAACTCATCCAAAAAATTTCAAACTTTGCATTTCTGATTCAAATATTTTTCTTCATCCAAAAACATTTTTATTTTTATTTTTTGCATTTTAAAAGCATTTTAAAAATATTTAAATGTTTATTTTAATTAATTAATGGAAATTAATTAATTAAAATACCATTTAGGTTTCTAAAAATCACAAAAAAAAATCACATTGCATCTTAAGACATTTAGAAACATTGTCAAACCATTCATACAAATTTCTTTTTGGTTTTGAACATACTTTGACATTTTCTTTGAATTTAGGGTTCATAAAATCCCCTTTTTGGAACCCTAACATAGTTTCTAGAATATTTTTGTCATGGATTTATCTTTCATTTACAAATTAATTTGCATTTTTCCTTTTGAGGTGCTCAAAAAACCCTAGTTAACTTAGAAAAATCATAACTTTCTTTAGGTTAAGAGTTAGACCTTCTCCTTTGGGATGTGATATCATATGGGATTAGGGTTTGTTTGAGTTCTTTTGCAAATTTTTATCATGTGAATTGCTTCTGTTTTGATCATTTGCATCTCATCCTTTCATGTAACCCTAATTTTGCATCTTCATTTGCATTCATCTTGCATATGCATCCATACATGAACTTGCCATGACATTTTATGCATTCATATGTCATCTTAGACATCTTAATACATGTTATAATCATGCTTAATCATTTCTTCATTCATTTTCCATGATTTTCATTCATTTCCATTCATTAACTTTCATGAACTTTCAAACTTCAAAGCATGCTTCCATTTGCATCTCATCTTTGTATGAACATTCATAGCACTTGGTATGCCTTTGCATCATGCCATAGAATCATTTGCATCATGTGATTGCTTCTAGTTTTGGCATTTGCCCATTCATATGCATTGTTTCATATCTTTTCTTTTCTTATGCATCTTGTGCTAACATTTTCAGGTGGTAAGTTAATTTGAGAAGTGAATTTGCCTTCACTTCTCATTTTTTTTCATCTTATTCATATGCATCTTTGCTGCATTTTTATTAGTCTTTGAGTGGGCTTGCTCATTCATGTTCATCTCTCACTTTCTTTCTCTAAGTTACTTATCTTCTTCAGTTAAGTAAGTAACTTGTTTCTTCTGCTTCTCCTTCCTTCCATCTGCTTCTTCCATTGGTGGCTTCTTTGAAGATCTTTTTCAAGACTTACAAACCATAGGAACTCCCAAGCATGAAAATAATTAGGGTTGTAATTAGCCCCCCTTAGTTTTTATCTTTGAGTCTTCTTTGTGTCTCTCTTCTCACCTCATCATTAGAGACTAAACCTTTAAGGCTTTAGGACTTTGGAATTAGGGTTATGCCTGCATCCTTCTCTTAGGATGGAGTGTATAACTTTAAACCTAAGTGTTAAACCCTTAATTTGTTTAAACCTCTTAATCAATACATCTAATAATCACTAAGACATTAACTTGTAACTTGGGCCTTACATTAGGGTTCTAATTCTTCCTTTATTGGTTAAGAAGGACTAACCCTAGTGTTTAATGGACAAGTCTCCCTCAAGTTGTCTTACCAACCATAAAACTCACTTCTTAATCTCACCCTTCATTAAAATCCACTTTAATAAAGGCTTGTTTTTTCATAAGATTAATCCCTAATCATGGATTAAGTTGAGGTATCTTCCTCAGCTTAAGTGTGCTCATCTATTATCCTTCTATTAGGATGGTGTAATGAGTTCACTAATCCTTTTTTATGGCTTAAACTCATTACTTAACACTAAACAAAAACCAAAAACATCTAAATAATCACAAAGTAGGTTAATGATCTAAATCCTACATCATCATGGTAATTAAGTTGAGATGTTTATCTCATACTTAAAGTATTCTCATTATCCCTAATCTAAGGGAGGATATAATGAGTTTACTAACCTTTGATTTGGGCTTAAGCTCATTAACTTATAACAAACACCAAAAACAATAAAAGACTGAAAACACAAAAAAACAAACAATAATCGTCTCCTCCGGGATTCTTTTCTCATCACACTCACTCAAAAGCGATAACTTGCTTCTTTCGTCTAATGCAAGACAGTTAGCACTCGAGCCAGACGAGTCATACACCTGAGCATAGACAAGCAGACAGTTCACAGTTAATTTATCTTTCAGTCTCTTTGAGTCAAACTACGGTGTTCTGACTTCCTCATTGCAAGAGAGGATACGTAGGCATAACTTAACAGTTATCGAACAAAAGTCTATGTGTCTTCCCCCTCTTCCAGCATTCTTTTAAGCCTCAGTTCCTGAGCATTTCACTTCCATTTTTCACTGACACTTTTACTTTCTTTTCCAGCTTTTTGCACACAGATAGCACATACACTACCCCTTTAAACACAATCTTTTAAGCGTGGATCCCGTCGAGTACGACGGACAATCTGGGTGTTAATACCTTCCCAGGTTGTAACCAACCCCCTTTCTCAGTTTCTCTGGTTCGCAACCGTCTTATCCATCTTTTTTCTAGGTTTATACAGCATTACCTTTCCTTCGGGATAAAAATGCCTAGCTGGCGACTCTATTCATCTTCACTTCATTCTCTCCTTTCGTCGACCATTCGCGCTTGTACCGGGATGCAAATCTTTGGGAGCGACAACTACAAATCCTCAAAAAAAAAAGATGACTGACTTTTCAAATAAACTTCTGGTTTCTCAACCATCGCAAATGTCTATGTTACAATTCCAAAATCCTTTGGAGCCTCAATACATAAGTTAACCGAACATAGGACTGAAGAACATCACGAAGGATGGGTTAGGTACAAATAAATTTGAGCCTTTATTCGTTGTTTCTTAAACCGTGAACTAGGCCACGTTACAACCCTTTAAAAGTCCTAACTGAAGCATGATTATTTCGAAGCGTACTGCTACAAAAAAGTATCCTGACTCCTTTAGGGCTTATTATAAATCTTGAGTTAATATCACAGTTTTTACAAACATTGTTTTGCTAAAATAATTCTTTTTCAAAACATCAAGACAGACATAAGCATTGCATTTTGAATATCATTGTTTGCATATAACTAAGTGTTTGACAGCAGGGAAGATTACATGATGAACATTCAATAAACCAAAGTCTTCCCGACAGACAAAGTTTCTTCCTGGATCAAAGACAATGTGTACAAGGGGCATGGTTACTATCTTCCAATCAAGGGGCATGTCGTGTTATTGTCCAATTCATTTGGGGAAGTCAGGTTAAGATTAAACAATGTTTAATAGCCAGGGGCAGATCTCTTCATCTGAATTCCCAGAAGTAACATTACCAAGTTCACGATACCAGGGGATTGTCCTCCGTACTCGACGGGATCCACGCTTGAAAGTTTGTGTTTTAAAGAGGTAGGGTCAGTGCTATTCTGTGTGCCAAAGCTGGAAAAGAATGCAAGTGTCAGTGTAAAAGAAATGTGAAGTGAGATGAAAGAGTGTCAGTGTAAGAAAAGAATGTGGAGTTCAATATAATAAGGCTTAAAAGAATAATGTTGGAAGAGGGGGAATATACAGAGACTTTTGTTCGATAACTGTTAAGTTATGCCTATGTATCCTCTCGTGCAATGAGGAAGTCAGAACACCGTAGTTCGACTCAAAGAGACTGAAAGATAAATTGACTGATGAACTGCTTGCTTGTCTACGCTCAAGTGTATGACCTGTCTGGCTCAGGTGCTAACTGTCTTGCATTAGACGGAAGAAGCAAGTTCTTGTTTGTGAGTGAAGATGATGAGAAAAGAATCCCGGAGGAGACGGTTATTGTTTGTTTTCGGTGTTTTCAATCTTTTATTGCTTTTTGGAGTTTGTCAATAGTTAATGAGTTTAAGCCTAAACCAAGGGTTAGTAAATTCATCACATCCTCCCTTTGATTAGGGGTAATGAGAATACCTTAAGTATGAAGTAAACACCTCATACTTAATCACCATAATGTAGGATTAAGATCATTAACCTACTTGCATTTATTTAGATGTTTTTTTGGATTTTTTGTTTGGTGTTAAGTAATGAGTTTAATCCATAATCAAAGATTTAATGGACTCATTACACCATCCTAATAGAAGGATAATAGATGAGAACATTTAAGCTGAGAAAGGCTCCTCAACTTAATCCATGATTAGGGATTAACCTCATGACATAACAAGACCTTTATCAAAGTGGATTTTAGTTAATGGTGAGATTAAGAAGTGGATTTTATGATTTGTAAGACAACTTGAGGGGGACTTGTCCATTAACACTAGGGTTAGTCCTTCTTAACCAATTAAGGAAGAATTAGAACCCTAATGCAAGGCCCAAGTTACAAGCTTGATGTCTTAGTGCTTTATTAGATGGATTGATTAAAGGATTTAAACACATTAAGGGTTTAACACTTAGGATTAAAGTTATACACTCCATCTTAATAGAAGGATGCAGGCATAAGCTTAATCACAAAGTCTTAAAACCTTTAAGACTTAGTCCTTGATTAAGACATGAGAAGAGAAGACAAAGAGATGACACAAAGGTAGAAACTAATGGGGGACTAATCAAACCCTAATTATGATCATGCTTGGGTATTCCTAGGTTTTATGAAGCTTGCAAGAAGATCTTCAAGGGAAAAGCCACCATGGAAGAAACTGGATGAAGGAAAGAGAATTAGAAGGAAGCAAGACAACTTACTTCACTTAAGAAGATAAGTTGCTTGAAGAAGGAAAGAGAGGAAGGAGCATGAATGAGCAAGCTCACTCTAATTCACAAGTAAAATGCAGCAATGAATGCATAAAAGAGATGAGAAGAGATTATGAGAAGTGAAGGCAAATTCCCTTCTCAAACACTTACCACCTGAAAAGTTAGCAAAAAGAAATGAAATGAAATGGAAATGAGATGAAATGCAAAGATGGAAACCAAAGTCAGAAACATATTCATGATTCAAATGATGTTATGAGATGGTATGAAAGCATGCCAAGTGATATGAATGTTCATACAAGAGATGAGGATGCAAATGAGACATGTAAGAAGCATGAAAGTTCATGAATGCATATGACATGAAATGAAAGAAAAGCATGGCAAATGGATGATGCAATGATCAAACATGATTTCAATATGTCCTAAGATGTCTTATATGTCATGTGGATGCACAAAATGTCATGGCAAGTTCATGTATGCAAGCTTATGTAGGATGAATGCAAATGAAGGCAAAAATTAGGGTTTATATGCAACATGAGATGCAAAACTCAAAATCAGAAGCAAAGCATGAGATAAAAAAAATTGAAAATGGAATCAAAGGGACCCTAAACCTATACAAGTTCACTGCCCAAAGGGGAAGGTCAGAAGTTTAACCTAGAAGGACTTATGATTTTCCTAAATTTCTAGGGTTTTAAGGGTGATTCTAAAGGGAAAATACCAAACAAATTGAAAATGCATTATAAAAATGAAACAAAAATGTTTTTAGATGCTTAAAAGAATGCATAACACAATGCAAAAAGAACCATTCACAAACTCAACTTGGATCAAAGGTTATGAATTTTTGAAGTTAGGGTTAAAAATATTCAAATTAAAGAACCCTAATTCAAATGAAAATTGCCAAAGTATGATCAAAACCAAAAATAAATTTGTGTTGTAAGTTTGTAAATGTTTCTAAATGTTTGGAAATGTTCTCTGAATTTTTTGGTGATTTTTGGAAACCTAAATGCTATTTTAATTAATTAATCTTCATTAATCAAATAAAATAAACATTTAAATATTTTTAAAATAGTTTAAAAATGTAAAAAAATAAAATAAAAATTGTTTTTATGTTAAGAAAAATATTTAGAATAAAAATGCAGAAAGAAAATATTTTTTTGGATTTTTTATGTATTTTAAAATAATTATGCAAAACAAATGACAAAAATATGAAAATAAATGAATTTAATGGAAAGGTATGCGCATCTAAAGGCCAGCATTCATAGTTTTTTTGGATGGAGTTGACTCGTGCGTGAATGGAGGGTTCAAATCAATTCTGGAGATTCAAATTTTCCTAATCTTAATTAACTTAATTAATCCAGAATTAGGGCTTAATCAAGAGATATGGACCATTGGATGCGCGCGGGAAAAGGAAATCAATGGCTCACATTCAAACTCACCTAAACCCTAACCCTAATTAAATCACCTTCAGATGACCGGAACAGTGGTTCCGGTCATCTTCTCCGGCGAGACGAAAAATGAACTTTCTCCCTAGGCAACTTCTGGAGCTCTAAAGCTCCAGATTCACTCCTCTCATGTCCCTAAGATCAAATCCACCCTCAAACACAATTTCTTTTCACTCATAAACAAGATACGAATCAAAGAACAAAAATGGTGAAACTTTTAGAGGCACGGTTCAGGCTTAATACTCAACCATTTTCAAAACCAACAAGTGCAGCGTGATCAGTGAAGCATAAGCAACATTTCTATGGCATAAAAATCAATTTCTGGAAAAAATGTTCTTGGTGATACCTGAACCGGAGCTTTCACCTTTGGAGCTTTCTGACCAGTTCTTTGCTTCAAATCACCCCCAAT
Organism: Lathyrus aphaca; assembly: GCA_963966055.1. Classification (NCBI taxonomy): domain Eukaryota; kingdom Viridiplantae; phylum Streptophyta; class Magnoliopsida; order Fabales; family Fabaceae; genus Lathyrus; species Lathyrus aphaca. The sequence continues at coordinate 635,185,230 of OZ014519.1, forward strand.
GATCCCCCTGAAGAGTTTGCAAAGCTTGGTTGGAGTTTATATGGCCTCTATGTGAAGTTCAGTGGAGCTCAGGTCAAGGGAAATGAAAATCGTGTTTTTGATTTGGGGGCTTTCAAGGCAAAATGAAGGGTGGGAAATGATCAGTGGTGAATGTGGAGATGAATGGTGGAAAACGTTTTGAGTTTTGATGACTGAGCTATAAGTTTCGAAGAGGACAAGTTTGAGGCTAATTTTTGAGAACTAAGTGTGTGTGTTGATCTGAGTTCCAAGAAGTTATGAAATGTAACCCTTGAGGCATGTATGTGAAGCTGTGATTGGTCAGAAGAGTTGTTGTGGAACAGTTTGATTGGCATGGCTCCAATTGCATAAAGTCAAGAAAGTTGGAAGTAGAAGCATGGGCTCATGGCAGGCTAGCTGTGAAGCATGGCTCGAGTCAGCTAGCTTTAGGGATGTCCATGGAGACTGATTTGATGAGCTGGCACAAGTGGATGGAGAGTTTTGGAGCATTTTGCAATTTGTGAAGGTTTTGGCCCCTTTGAGAATTCTTGATGATCAAGGCATGAAAATGAGTGATTCTTTGGGCAACTCTGAGTTTTAGGTCATGTATCATGTTTGTGTAATGCTCAGAAGTTAATTAGGGGTCACAAATTGGCTTGGCATGAGCTTTTGCAAATTTCCCTCTTTGGTGCATAAGTGAAAATTTAGTGATTTTTCCCAACTTTGCAAGGCCATAACTTGAATTCTAGGATGAATTAGATCAAGTTCTTGTAATTTTTGAAAAGGGAATGATCTAATCTACAACTTTCATGACCAAGAATTTTTCATTTGAAGCATTTTTGGTTGAGAAAGATGAGGTTGAAAAACTTTCCCAAAATGGCAATTTTGCATTATAAGTCACTTTCCCAAAATGGCAACTTTGCAAATGGCTTGAAATTCTTCAATTTTGTGAACTTCTAACCTCTTCTAAGATTAAATAAAGATCATGTACACCTACAATGATGGAGAAGACCCTTTGGTTGGATGATTGGGGGCCTCAGATTCCCTGATTTTGCACTGACTTGCTCAAGAAGTCTACTATTGATCAAATGCCTTCCCCATTGAATTTCTTCATGAAAGTTTGTGTGTAGGATCCTTATAACATATAGAGACCAATAGAAACAAGAATGACCAAAATATTTGGAGTTATGGCCTCTGAAACCAAAACCCTAATTTTATGTCATCTGTGTAGTTAAGCTTGGCTCTGCTTCCATTCCTTTCTCAGTTCTTGTGATTTTCTGACTTCCTTGATCTTGGGAGGATATAATATGATACTTGAACATACATGGACCCTCTTGAGATGATTGAAGACCTTTGGAGTGGCTCAGATGACCCTTGGTTTGCTCAGATCACAAACCCTAGATGTAGATGAATTTGAGCCAATGCAGTGAAGCAAAAATGCAATATGAGATGATATGATTGAACTAATGCAAATGTGAAAGATCACAAGCCATGGTGTGAACTTAGTGAGGGAAAATTTGGGGTGTTTACAGCTGCCCCTATTCAAACATGGGTTAGCTGTGTAGGATGTAAGCGACGACTTATCATACAAACAAGATAACTTGTGGTTGAATACCAAAGACAGTCCGAAATTTGCACTCACTAGGTGAAGAAGAAAAGGGATATAGATTGTGAAAGGAAGTAAAGTATGATTATAAAGTGCGGGCGACGGAGGACGACCACCGAGCAGAGGACGACTGCTGGGGATAAAGCAATGACGGGGACGACCGACATGCTGGGGAGATGGAGGTATCATGATGGGGACGACCATCAGGTTCATAAAGTAAAGGGTAAACAACGATGGGGGATGGCCACCGGGTTAATAAAGTAAATGAAATCAAAGTTGAAGGACGATCACCTAGCAGGGGACGACTGCTCTGTTGGGGAGAAGGATGAGGGACGGTCATCCAAGGTGAAGGACGATCACCTGGCAGGGTACGGCTGCCGAAAGTATCACGACATAGGACGAATGTCGGATAGAAAAGGTCGACGATAAGGACGACCATCGGATAAAATGATGAAGGACGATCATCAAGAGGTGAAGGACGATCACCTGGCAGGGGACGGCTGCTAAAATATCACGACGTAGGACAAATGTCAGATATGAAAGGGTTCCAATAATGGAGACTCCGCTGGGGGAATGATGAAGGACGATCATCAAAAAGGTGAAGGACGATCACCTGGAAGGGTACGGCTGCCGAAAGTATCATGACATAGGACGAATGTCAGATAGGAGAAAAGTCGTTCTACTGAGGAATGGTAAACACGGACGAGTGTCTACATTCAAGAAATGAAAGGTATAAGTGTTTGACACTATGTATAGATTAAATATGCGGACGAGCATCCTTAAGACTATGATACGGACGAGTATCAGTAGAAACAAACGTTGACGCATGTTCAGAGATGATGATACGGACGAGTACCAACTGGTTAACAAAGAACACAGACGAGTGTTGAATCTAGGAAAAGATAAGTGGTGTATACAAGATACGGATGAGTATCTGTATGAGTAAAAAGTAAGTATGAGTGAGACACAAACGAGTGTTCAATTTGCTGGGGAGAATATGACACAGACGAGTATCATAAGAGAAAGTGTACAAGTTATGAACTTATGAGTGTAAAAGATATTCTGAAGATCTGTGGGGGTAAGACGACACAAACGGGTGTCGGAAGAAGTGTATTATAAACAAGTGTTTGGTTTACAATAAGTGTTTAGGCAATCATGCTGGGGAGAGGTGACACAGAAGAGTGTCAAAGGAGTGTATAGATATCTGTTTGTAGAGAACGTTCAGGAGACTTTACTGGGGAATGATGACACAGATGAGTGCCAAAATGAGCATGTATCTGTATTTTGAGAGTGCAAAGGGGGTACTCTGGATTTCTGCGGGGACTGTGAGTCTTCGTATATACTGCAGATGAAATGTTGGTATATACAGGTGTTTGATTCAAAACATGGCTTGTGACTATGCAGTATGTTTGATTTTTGCCGTAATGCTCCGTATTAGACGGAATGCTACGCTCTGAGGGGAAATATGATGTGAATGCTATGATTATGCAAAAGATACCGATCTGGGATTTGGATCCCATTGCTGTGAAGATCTCTGGTTGGTCTTGCTGAAGGAAATATCCCAGTTGGGTATGAGATCATTGGTAGATCTGATATATGATTCTGCTTGAGCAAGTAAGTCACTGATAGACCTATCCTTGGTGATGAGGAGCCCAGCTGGGGCTGTGGAAGCTTTCGTCACTTTGCTGTGAGATCCTCAGACATTGCTCTTCCGGATAGAGGCTGGAGCTCCGTGGGGAGATGGTCCCCTGTCTACCACTTGGCTGGGGAGGAATGATCACCGAAAGATCTTCCTGGAGATTTCTGTGGGGATCCTGCTGAGGATGATGTACTTAACTGGGGAAATGAGCCCCTCCTATTATTGCTTTTGAAGAAAGTGTTGGAGAAATGATGCATAGCAGCTCTGATGGGGAGGGGGCGTCTTTGATGTCGTTTGGAAGAAGTGCTGAGGAAATAATGATTTGGCAGCTTGCTGGGGAGAAGCTTCCATGCCCCATGTTGCACTTTGAATACCTGCAATCCTGTTATGACAAAAAAACGTACAAGTACCCCGAGGTATCCCTTACTGGATTCCATCATAGGAGTTTAGGTACTCCTGGGAGCAAATATATTTTCTGTAAGCATGAGATTTAGATAAGGCGCATTTGTACTTATGCAATCAATATATCAAGAATATCAGACATTTTTGCAAACGAAATAAAATGTACAAGACGAAAGGTGACTGAAAATCTGATTTTATCAATTTACATGCCCTGAATTGGCAAGTACAGTCAAAGAAACAAATCCCCTGAAATGAGGAGATTGTTACAAATTGAGACACAAAAAGGTGCTGGCAATGTCGACGACGCTTCAGTGAGCTTCCCTTTGCTATGACTCGTATGACGTTGACGTTCTTCTCATCTTGCTTTCTGAAGAAGGCTGATTCTGACCGATGCTTTAACCTTCTGAAGCTTGCCGTGTTGTAAGTGATACAGACGAATTCAGAATGTAGTTGTTTGCTTATTCCCTTATTTTGCGTGGATCGCCCTTTCGGGTTTTCAATCCACCGGGATACCCATTTTTTGCTTGAGCTGTCCAATGCGGCTTTTCAACTCAGCGGGTGTACATTTTTCTTTATACCTATTTTCCCTTATTTTTGCCCGAGTCTTTTATTCTGTTTTTGACTCGCCGGGATGCCCTATTTTTGCCTGGACTTACATTCTATTTTTATGTCCAGCGGGTCATTTTATGCGAAGTATTTTTTAACTGCATCTGAATTCATCGGGGATAGGAAGTCTTCACCATCCATAGTGCTGAGCATCAGTGCTCCACCATAGAAGACTTTCTTTACTATGAACGGACCATCGTAATTCGGAGTCCACTTGCCCCTGTGGTCTGTATGAGGAGGAAGGAGTCTTTTCAGCACCAGATCTCCTACTTGGTATTCCCGAAGCCTGACTTTCTGATCGAAGGCTCTCTTCATTCTCTTCTGATATAACTGCCCATGACAGATTACAGCTAATCTCTTCTCTTCGATCAGACTCAGTTGATTGTAACAGGATCGAACCCATTCTGCCTCATTCAACTTGACATCCATTAGTACTCGCAAGGAGGGTAATTCAACTTCAACAGGTAGGACTGCCTCCATACCATACACAAGTTGATACGGTGTTGCCCTAGTGGACGTTTTGATCGAGGTACGGTACCCATGCAAGGCAAATGGTAGCATCTCATGCCAGTCTTTGTAAGTGACTACCATTTTTTGCACAATCTTCTTGATATTCTTGTTAGCTGCTTCCACAGCGCCATTCAGTTTTGGCCTATAAGGAGAAGAATTATGGTGTTGGATTTTGAAGTCCCAGCACAGTTCTGCCATCATTTTGTTGTTCAAGTTGGAACCATTATCGATAATGATTCGCTCGGGCACTCCATACCGGCAGATGATGTCCCTTTTTAGGAATCGGGCTACCACTTGCCTGGTGACGTTCGCATACGAGGCTGCTTCAACCCACTTGGTAAAATAGTCAATGGCTACCAGGATGATTCTGTGGCCATTTGAAGCAGTCGGTTCAATCTTGCCAATCATATCAATGCCCCACATGGGAAAGGGCCAAGGTGAAGACATCACATTCAAAGGATTCGGAGGCACATGCACTTTATCTGCATAAATCTGGCATTTATGGCATTTTCTGGCATAGGCACAACAGTCTGCATCCATTGTGATCCAGTAGTAACCTGACCGCAGCAATTTCTTGCCCATTGCATGCCCTCCAGCATGGGTACCAAAAGATCCTTCGTGCACCTCGTGCATCAACAAGTCTGCCTCTGCCTTATCAACACATCTGAGAAGTACCATATCAAAGTTTCTCTTATATAAGGAACCATCAACATTCAGGAAGAAACTACCAGCTAGCCTTCTTAATGTCTTCTTATCATTGGAAGATGCTCCAAGTGGGTATGTTTGATCCTCCAAGAAGCATTTGATGTCATAGAACCAAGGCTTATCATCTTTAGCAAGGTCTGCTGAGAATACATATGTTGGTCTGTCAAGCCTGGACACTAAAATCCGAGGTACAAAGTTGGCAGCTTGAACTTTGATCATGGATGAAATGGTAGTCAGAGCATCTGCAAACTGATTTTCATCCCGAGGGATATACTCAAGCTTGACTGTTGTGAAGAATGTGAGTAACCTCCTTGTATAATCCCGATAAGGAATCAGATGCTCCTGGTGAGTATACCATTTGCCATTGGTTTGATTGATTACCAGAGCTGAATCTCCGAATACAGTTAAAGTCTTGATCCTGAGGTCAATGGCTTCCTCAAGACCCATAATACAAGCTTCGTATTCAGCTTCATTGTTAGTACAGTTAAAGGTGAGCTTCGCCGAGAAAGGCATGTGAACTCCCTTAGGTGTAATGAGAACTGCACCAACACCACGACCATTCATATTAACAACCCCATCAAACATCATAGTCCATTCTTCTTCTGGGTCAGGCCCTTCAGTGTGAATAGGCTCTTCATGATCTTTTGCTTTTATGAACATGATGTCTTCATCCGGGAAGTCAAATCTCATAGGCTGGTAATCATCAATGGGTTGCTCAGCAAGATAATCAGACAATACACTGTCTTTGATGGCTTTTTGAGATGTGCACTGAATGTCGTATTCTGTGAGAATCATTTGCCATCTTGCAACCCTTCCGGTAAGTGCTGGCTTCTCAAATATATACTTGACTGGGTCCATCTTTGAGATCAATAAGGTAGTGTGGGTCAACATATACTGCCTTAGTCGGCGAGCAGCCCACGCTAAAGCACAGCAAGCTTTCTCGAGTAGTGAATAACGTTGTTCACAGTCGGTAAACGTTTTGCTTAGGTAGTAAATTGCATACTCTTTTCGACCAGACTCGTCATGCTGGCCCAGCACACACCCCATTGACTCTTTTAATACTGTCAAGTACATTATTAGAGGTCTTCCTTCAATTGGAGGCATAAGGATCTGAGGCTCTTGTAAGTATTCCTTGATTTTATCAAAAGCCTTTTGGCAGTCTTCATTCCACATGACTGTTTGTTCTTTTCTCAACAACTTGAACAGGGGCTCACAGGTTGCAGTAAGGTGAGATATGAACCTTAAAATGTAGTTCAATCTTCCTAGGAACCCCCGAACCTCTTTTTTAGTCTTTGGTGCAGGCATTTCTTGAATGGCTTTAACTTTATCAGGGTCAACTTCAATCCCTTTCTCACTCACAATAAACCCCAGCAGCTGACCGGATCGCACCCCGAATGTGCATTTGTTGGGGTTTAGCTTTAGTTGGTACTTCCTCAGACGCTTGAATAGCTTCAACAGATTCACCAGGTGGTCTTCTTCTGTGAGGGACTTGACAATCATGTCATCCACATAACATTCAATTTCTTTATGGATCATGTCATGGAATAATGTTACCATAGCCCGTTGATAAGTGGCACCAGCATTCTTCAATCCGAATGGCATTACCTTATAACAGAATGTGCCCCAGGGTGTGATGAAAGTTGTCTTCTCCATGTCTTCAGGTGACATCTTGATCTGATTATATCCTGAAAACCCATTCATGAAGGAGAACACCGAGAACTGAGCCGTATTGTCGACCAATACATCAATGTGAGGTAAAGGGAAGTCATCTTTCGGGCTGGCTCTGTTCAGGTCCCGGTAATCCACACACATCCTTACTTTTCCGTCCTTCTTAGGCACTTGTACGATGTTAGCAACCCACGGAGGGTAACTAGTCACAACAAGGAAATCGGCGTCCCACTGTTTTTGTACCTCTTCTTTTATCTTCATTGCCATATCCGGGCGAGTACGGCGCAACTTCTGTTTCACTGGCGGACAGTCTTCCTTTAGAGGCAGCTTGTGCATAACAATGTCAGTGTCCAACCCTGGCATATCTTGATAAGACCAAGCAAAAACATCCACATATTCCCGAAGCATGTCAATAAGTTGCTCCTTTACTGAATCTTGCAGACGGGCCCCGATTTTCACTTCTTTCAAGTCTTCTTCTGTACCAAGATTAACCGTCTCAACTTCCTCCTTATGAGGAGTGATAATCTTCTCCTCTTGTCTTAACAACCTGGCTAGTTCTTCAGGTAGCTCATAATCTTCTTCAACCTCTTCATCGACTTGATTAATCGGATTGTCAAAATCATACGAAGTCATAGCAGTGTTGTTGTCGGTGCAGTCTGGAGGGTACTCTCTGCAAGGGTTTAGATTTGTTTATTTTAGTGATCAATTTTATCTTGCTTAGAAAAAGTGAAAATGAAGTTATTATTTTGAAAAACATTGCCATTTTATTTTTGTACAAAAAATGAAAAATGAAAAACAGTGAGCAGAAAAGAAAAGACTCATTTGCAAAAGATGTCCTGATATTCATTAATTGATCGTTTGCACAAAATACAAAATGGCCCGATTACAAAATGAGCCCTGACATCTTGGGCAAGATGCAGGACTTGATGCATGCCTAAAGACAGGAAATAATAATTACTCTGCAGGAGTAACTCTTATAATTTCCTGGGAAGACCAGTTTGAGACATGGTTCCCCGGGATCCTTGGACGTATCCAGTTTTCCAGGTTGCACTCGTCTTCTGACTCATCTTCCAAACTATTCACAGCATCCGGGGTGAGCATCCCCCCGCTGACAAACTTGGGCTCCGTTGCAGCCTCTGGTTGATCTTGTCGAGTTGGTCTGTAACCCAACCCGAATCGGTCTTCTTTCTTTTCAACTGGCAGCAGCTTTCCCCAGCCTTGAGCGGTACCCTCCTCAACAACCTTCTGGGCCTGTTGATATGATGTGATGGAAGTCCCAGACACAGCAGATGCTTCATTAATATTAAGGGCCTCAAACCCTTGACTCATGGTCTCATGGATCTCCCCATCCATTTCTATGTACTTATACGTAGCCAGCTGGCTAACAAAGATGTCCTACTCCCCACAGATGGTGATGATTTGGCCTTCCCACTCGAATTTTAACTTCTGGTGAAGGGTAAATGTAACAGCGCCAGCGGCGTGGATCCAGGGTCTACCCAACAGACAGCTGTAGGCCGGCTGTATGTCCATCACAAATAAGGTAGTTTTAAAGGTCTGTGGGCCAATCAACACAGGAAGATCAATCTCCCCAAGCACTGATCTTTTAGAGCCATCAAATGCTCTTACCACCAAATAACTCGGGCGCAATGCCAAGCCATCATAATCCAACTTCACTAAGGCCTTCTTTGGTAGAACATTGAGTGACGACCCAGTATCCACCAGTACATGAGACAGAACAGCACCCTTGCATTCCAAGGTGATATGCAAAGCCTTGTTATGGTTGCGTCCCTCCGTTGTTAAATCAGCATTGGTAAAGCCCAGTCCATGACTGGTGTTGACATTTGCAACCACGGTCTCTAGCTGATTAACAGTAATCTCCTCCGACACGTATGCTGCGTGCAGGACTTTCAACAATGCGTTCCTGTGAGCTTCAGAACACATTAACAGTGATAATATGGAGATTTTGGAGGGTGTTTTGTGAAGCTGGTCCACCACCTTGTAATCACTTCTTTTTATTATTCTCATGAACTCGTCTACATCCTGTTCAAAAGATGTCTTATGAGTTTCCTTGGAAGATAGCTCTTCAGATACCACATTCTTTCCTTTTGCTTTAGCAGCAGCTTCTGCTTCAGCATTAGGTCTTTGTGTTTGTGAGGCAAAAAGGCGTTCGCTTCTGGTGAAGCCTCTGCCTCCCCCAACATTATCAATTTGTGGCAAAGAGGTTGATGAATCCAGGGTGATCTTCTCCCCATTGCAGTAGAGATCAGATTCGTAGTGCCAAGGTATGGCATTACTGCTTTCATAAGGAACAGGCACGGGTACCGTGATGGTAACTGGGCTGATTGCTGCATAGGAAGGTACTGTAATGGTGTGCGGATCATAGTAGATAGTGATTGGTGGTCTGGCAGGAGGTGCCACAGTTTGTTGTTGGAAGTTGCTGCTGGGAGGAACCTCTGATGGGTCATAGTAGATTGTAACTGTTGAGACATCTTCAATAATTTTTGCTGGCGTTGTAGAAGATTCTGTTAATAAAATGGATGTTGACGTTGTAGAAGAAAAAGTTGCTGAACTTTGACTTGTTGAAATGATGGACGGAGTAATTTCTGGTGACGTTGATAAATCGGTAGGAATGATTGTTGTTGTTGTTGTAGGAGAGTCTGTTGTTGTTGAAGGAATGGTTGTTGCTGTTGTAGGTGGATCTAGTGTTGCTGAGACAAACGTTGCTGCAGGAGCTGTTGAAGTAATTTGCAAAATCCCATCTTGGATAAGGCCATCTATGCCAATCCTTAGCTTCTCACAACCATTACTAGCTATATTGCATAACTCACAGCATGCCCCACAACCTGGGAACACTTGGCATCTTAAAAGTTGAATTTTGACTTCAGCCAACGGTGTTTGAATTTGTGCAACATTATCAATCAATGTAGATGGTTGGTCCTCTTCAATAGCATTAATCCTAGGCCCACCATGATTAGGCATAGGATTTCTGTTGATGTTCGGAGGAGGTGCAAAATTGAGGGCTTTAGAATCGACTAGATCTTGTACCTTCATCTGTAAGGCCCTACACTTCTCAGTATTGTGACCAGGTGCGTTGGAGTGGAAGGCACACCTGGCGTTGACATCATAATTCTTTGGGAGATTGAGAGGATCTGGTGGTGCCAACGTCCTTAACTCAACCAAGTTAAGCTTCAGGAGTTGTGTCAATAAGGCAGCATAAGGCATAGGGATAGGGTCAATCACCCTATTTGCCTGAGACGGTCTTTGTTGGAAGGGACGCTGCTGTTGGTTGCTATTGTTGTTGTTGTAGGTTCTCTGTTGCGGAAAATGAGATGGTTGCTGATATTGATGTTTTTGTTGTTGTTGAGGATATAAAGGTTGTTGTGGAACTGGAGCTGGGATGGTAACAGTTGCTACTGACCTATGGGAATACTGGGGCCTGCCCCTGCCTGCATGGATGGCATTAGTTTCACCCGTCCTTCGGGGTCCTGCAAAGGGTTTTCTGGGGTTGCTGGAAGAACTTGCACCGTTGTCGGAGATCTTGCCCATCTTCAAAAGACTTTCAATTCTCTCACCAGCTATAACCACATCAGCAAAACTGGTAGAGGAGAAAGCAGCAAGCCTATACATATAAGTCCCTTGCAAGGTGTTCATGAACATGCCAAACATTTCTCTTTCTGACATGGGTGGTTGGACAGCAGCAGCAAGCTGTCTCCACCTCTGAGCATAATCCCGGAAGCTCTCTCTAGAAGATTGAGACATGCCCATTAGAAGAGTTCTATTGGGAGCCATGTCCAGGTTGTACTGATATTGCCGAATAAAAGCCTCGGCCAAGTCCTTCCAACATCTTATGGTGGCCCTAGTCAAATGCGAATACCATTCTCTCGAAGCTCGAGTCAGACTGTCCTCAAAGTAGAACATACATAACTTCTCATCCATGGTATAAGCCTTGAGCCTTCCCAAGAAAGATTGCAGATGAGTACGCGGACAGGAGGTACCATTATACGTTTCAAAGCATGGGGGTTTGAATTTGTGGGGAATCCTTACCCCATCTACTAGTCCCATATCCATCACGTCGAAGCCCAAAGAATTCTGAGATTCCAAAGATCTTAACTTTTCGGCTATTTCATCCAATCTTCTATCATATACCTCATCTCCAGCCCCTATAATAGTAAATTGTTCCTCCTAGGGATCCTCTTGCAGGATTCTGCCCCCAGCAGTATTACCTTGAACATTCCTCGGGATGTTAACTTCTGGATTCAGATGGGATCCATATTCTGGTGGGTCAATACGAGGTTAACCCCGTTCATTGTTGTTGGTTCCCCCTGTTCCAAGATGGGGCTCCTCAGGTGTCAGTCTTTCTACCAGTTCTCTCAATCTTTCTTGGCTCTGGGCTAAGCCAGTCATGACAGCCATGAATTGAGACATCTGATTTCTCATTTCTACTCTCTCATTAGCCATCTGATTTCTAACCTCATTTAGGTCTTGCTGTACTTGCTCCATTTGAATGTCGGGAAGGTTGTTACGAGTCGGGTACCGGTGCGTGCGGTTGGCAGGGAACACTCGGCGATGAGCAATGTTTCCTGAGATCATAACAAAGTTAGAAACAATAATGGTAACAAAACCTACAAAACAAAAACAGAGTTAGTATGCAATGCAATATGCTTATTTGTTTTCCAAGGTATCCGGTTTGGTTCTTGATTTTGACCTTTCCAGACCTCGAGGAAGATGCTTGATGTTGTTGAGAGAAAACCCAAATGAAAACAAACTAAATATACTACAAAAAATGAACAATACATAGTTTGTTTTACAATACATGCCCATGGAGGGTCAAAATACAACAAAAGGAAAAGTACATCAAAAGGAAAGAACAATAAACAAAGAAGAATTAGACATCCAATCCAAACTCATCTTCCCTAACCTCCTTCAGGAGTGCCTCAGTCACTGGACCAGCTGGGTGCTCTGTAATGGTCCTAATGAGGAGGTTCCTGGTAGCAATGGCAGTGGTCAGCTTCTTATGCTTGTCCTGGTCTTTTGATCTCTTTAACCCTGCTCGAAGCTTCAATTCTGAAATCTCCTTCTGTGCAACCAACAAAGCCTCCTGCTGCTTCTTCTCATTGGCCTCCAGCTGTTCAATCTTGGCTTGAGTCTTCTGGTCTTCTTGTGCACGGGCTTCGGTGATCCTGACCCACCTAGCCTGGCTCTCTTGCAGATTGTGCTCAGCCCTAGCTTTCTGAATCTTGGCCTCCTTGCAGGCATTCTTCAATATATGTTCCCCAGCCCTTGCTCTCCTTATGTAGTCCTCTGTCTTTTCAATTTTGGCCAGATGCTCAACACTGAGCTTTTCCAATCTCTCAATGTCCAAGCGACCATCACTTCTTTCCCAAAGAGTCTTTTTCAAGGCTTGAGATAGTTGCTCATTTCTTTCCTTCAACTTTTCAAATTCCTCCAGGCTAACAGTTGCTGCAGGCTGTACTGTAGATGGGCCAGGTATGTCTTCCAAGGTGAAAGGCATTCTGGTAATCTGAGCTCTGGTACGGGACCAGTCTGAGTACTGAGCTGAAGCAACATTGTTACATCTTCCAAGAATAACTATCCCTTTTGTCTGGATGTTGTCCCAAGCCCAGGATGCTTGTCTGACAACAGCTGAATTAGGTTGTACTTCACAATATAGGGTCTCAACTAAATCCTGTCCTCTGGGAGGGTGAACTAAGGCATAGCCCAATTGTCTCTTAAACAGTAAGGGGTTGTAGTTGATGCAACCCTTTGCTCCTATCAGAGGCACATTTGGGTATTGTCCACAGCTGGTGATAATGTCCTTGCCTTTGGTGCTCTGGGTGCACCATCTAATATCATCTGAAGTCAAGGCAATGAACCTCTTGGCCCAATTCTTATGCTGGTGGGGGTTCAAGAAAGCACCTGATTTAGGCAGGTGTCTGAGCAGCCAGGTGTAAAACAAAGGGGCACAACATCTTACCAACTTCCCTCTTTGTTTTTCATTCCTTTGATGAATGGAGTAGTAGAAATCCCCTAGCAATGTAGGTACTGGGTTCTTTAGAAGAAACAGATGGATGGCATTCTTGCTGACAAATTTAGGCTCATCTGCAAACAATATAGCCCCATATATGCTGAGGGCTAACAGTGCACAGACTGCCCTCCACTCTCCTAATGAAGCCTTCAGGATGGCCTGAGAAATCAAGAAATCCAAATGCAATCCAGGAATCCCAGCTTTTGTTGTCATACTTTGCTCAATAAGGGCAAGCTCCAAGTACAATGCCCTTGCTATCTCTTCACTCCTAGGAGCAGTCATCTCTGGGTTAAAGGGGATCCCTCCTCTGATAGGCACTCCAATCAACAAAGCAAATTCCTCCAATAGAGGCCCAATCTGGAAGTCTGGAAAGGTGAAGCATCTAAGTGGGGGGGTCATAGAACTGCAAGCATGTGTGGATCATGCTTCTCTGAGAAGAATCAAGGTCCATAACCATTTCCAAGATACCCCCATAGTGTTCCCTAAACAGAGGGATGTGGTCAGGTGTGATAAGTGACTGGACCTGCCTGATACCAGTCAACACAGGCTCAAAAAAGTGGTAGGATATGTAGCTCTTCCTGGGAGTAGCCATGAGTGTTGCTGAAGAGGTTAAAGATAAGTGTTGATGAAGATCACAGACTGAGATGTTGAAGGTAAGTTTCTGACAGACTGATGTAGGTGGTGATAGAGATAACTGAAGCAGATAACTGATGAAGACAGTTGAAGCAGAGGTCTATGCAGAAGAAAGGGGTCAAAACCAAAATCAAGATACAATGAAGCAAATAAACAAATGTCAAATGATGCAATGATGATATATGCAAATGATATGCAAGGGTTTGTGATCAAGCTGGATCTGGTTATCTGTCATGATATAAGGCCCGTGTATGTTCAAAAGTCCAGATGGAGGCTTAGAAATCCAGTAACCAGGGTGGGGGACTCAAATAAAGAGTCACATGTCCAGGGTTAATCACAAGAACTATCCAAAGTGGAGTACTCTTAAACAAAACAGTAACAGGGTATGACGTGGCCAAGGGTTCCTGCAAACCTGTAAATAACCCAACCCCCTCACAGGTAGTGTTCTAGAACAAGGATCCTCAGACTTGGATCAGTTATGAGAAGTGTAAACACTTCTAACCTGGAGGTAAATTGTTTACAATAACCATAAAATATCCTCCTCTAATTCACCTCAGCTTCTGAAGGTCATAATAAAGGTCATCCAGACTTAGCAGGCTTCCTAGATAGCCTTAGCACTACAGGAAATTTATAGCACGAAGTTCTCAAGAAGAAACCCATATCTGAACCGTGTTTCATATTCCCGCACCAGACCGAAATGGAATGGGAAAGAACATGAACCACTCTAGCCTAGGTGTCACTCAGGTCCCAGGTATAGGACCTTAAACTCTCAATAAGACCCCACCAACCAAAACAGAAAACCGGATCCAGCAAATGACAGTATGATGCATATAAAAAAACTGTAAAGAAAGCAATAAGTAAAGTTGTACATAAAGCAATAAATAAACACACATAGCACATAACACCCCAATAAACACAAATCAAACAAGCGCTAGGAGGAACCCACAAAAAGAACCAGAAGCCCAGGTTGCAATATAAGGGTCCCCAGCAGAGTCGCCAAGTTGTCGCTCCCAAACATTTGCATCCCGGTACAAGCGCGAACTGTCGGCAAAAGGAGAAAATGAAAAGAGTCGCCAGCTAGGCATTTTTATCCCTGAAGAAAGGTAATGCTGCATAAACCTAAGAAAAGATGGACAAGACGGTCGCGAACCAGAGAAAACTGAGAAAGGGGGTTGGTTACAACCTGGGAAGGTATTAGCACCCAGATTGTCCGCCGTACTCGACGGGATCCACGCTTGAAAGTTTATGTTTTAAAGGGGTAGTGTCAGTACTATTCTGTGTGCCAAAGCTGGAAAAGAATGCAAGTGTCAGTGTAAAAGAAATGTGAAGTGAGATGAAAGAGTGTCAGTGTAAGAAAAGAATGTGGAGTTCAATATAATGAGGCTTAAAAGAATAATGCTGGAAGAGGGGGAATATACAGAGACTTTTGTTCGATAACTGTTAAGTTATGCCTACGTATCCTCTCGTGCAATGAGGAAGTAAGAACACCGTAGTTCGACTCAAAGAGACTGAAAGATAAATTGACTGATGAACTGCTTTCTTGTCTATGCTCAAGTGTATGACTTGTCTGGCTTAGGTGCTAACTGTCTTGCATTAAACGGAAGAAGCAAGTTCTCGTTTGTGAGTGAAGATGATGAGAAAAGAATCCCGGAGGAGACGGTTATTGTTTGTTTTCGGTGTTTTCAATCTTTTATTGCTTTTTGGAGTTTGTCAATAGTTAATGAGTTTAAACCTAAACCAATGGTTAGTAAACTCATCACATCCTCCCTTTGATTAGGGGTAATGAGAATACCTTAAGTATGAAGTAAACACCTCATACTTAATCACCATGATGTAGGATTAAGATCATTAACCTACTTGCATTTATTTAGATGTTTTTTGGAGTTTTTGTTTGGTGTTAAGTAATGAGTTTAAGCCATAATCAAAGATTTAATGGACTCATTACACCATCCTAATAGAAGGATAATAGATGAGAACATTTAAGCTGAGAAAGGCTCCTCAACTTAATCCATGATTAGGGATTAACCTCATGACATAACAAGACCTTTATCAAAGTGGATTTAGTTAATAGTGAGATTAAGAAGTGGATTTTATGATTTGTAAGACAACTTGAGGGGGACTTGTCCATTAACACTAGGGTTAGTCCTTCTTAACCAATTAAGGAAGAATTAGAACCCTAATGCAAGGCCCAAGTTACAAGCTTGATGTATTAGTGCTTTATTAGATGGATTGATTAAAGGATTTAAACACATTAAGGGTTTAACACTTAGGATTAAAGTTATACACTCCATCTTAATAGAAGGATGCAGGCATAAGCTTAATCACAAAGTCTTAAAACCTTTAAGGCTTTGTCCTTGATTAAGAGATGAGAAGAGAAGACACAGAGATGACACAAAGGTAGAAACTAATGGGGGACTAATCAAACCCTAATTATGATCATGCTTGGGTATTCCTAGGGTTTATGAAGCTTGCAAGAAGATATTCAAGGGAAAAGCCACCATGGAAGAAACTGGATGAAGGAAAGAGAATCAGAAGGAAGCAAGACAACTTACTTCACTTAAGAAGATAAGTTGCTTGAAGAAGGAAAGAGAGGAAGGAGCATGAATGAGCAAGCTCACTCTAATTCACAAGTAAAATGCAGCAATGAATTCATAAAAGAGATGAGAAGAGATTATGAGAAGTGAAGGCAAATTCACTTCTCAAACACTTACCACCTGAAAAGTTAGCAAAAAGAAATGAAATGAAATGGAAATGAGATGAAATGCAAAGATGGAAACCAAAGTCAGAAACATATTCATGATTCAAATTATGTTATGAGATGGTATGAAAGCATGCCAAGTGATATGAATGTTCATACAAGAGATGAGGATGCAAATGAGACATGTAAGAAGCATGAAAGTTCATGAATGCATATGACATGAAATGAAAGCAAATCATGGAAAATGGATGATGCAACAATTAAACATGATTTCAATATGTCCTAAGATGTCTTATATGTCATGTGGATGCACAAAATGTCATGGCAAGTTCATGTATGCAAGCTTATGTAGGATGAATGCAAATGAAGGCAAAAATTAGGGTTTATATGCAACATGAGATGCAAAACTCAAAATCAGAAGCAAAGCATGAGATAAAAAAATTGAAAATGGAATCAAAGGGACCCTAAACCTATACAAGTTCACTGCCCAAAGGGGAAGGTCATAAGTTTAACCTAGAAGGACTTATGATTTTCCTAAATGTCTAGGGTTTTAAGGGTGATTCTAAAGGAAAATACCAAACAAATTGAAAATGCATTATAAAAATGAAACAAAAATGTTTTTAGATGCTTGAAAGAATGCATAACACAATGCAAAAAGAACCATTCACAAACTCAACTTGGATCAAAGGTTATGAATTTTTGAAGTTAGGGTTAAAAATATTCAAATTAAAGAACCCTAATTCAAATGAAAATTGCCAAAGTATGATCAAAACCAAAAAGAAATTTGTGTTGTGAGTTTGTAAATGTTTCTAAATGTTTGGAAATGTTCTCTGAATTTTTTGGTGATTTTTAGAAACCTAAATGCTATTTTAATTGATTAATCTTCATCAATAAATTAAAATAAACATTAAAATATTTTTTAAATAGTTTAAAAATGTAAAAAAAAATAAAATAAAAATTGTTTTTATGTTAAGAAAAATATTTAGAATAAAAATGCAGAAAGCAAATATTTTTTTGGATTTTTTATGTATTTTAAAATAATTATGCAAAACAAATGACAAAAATATGAAAATAAATGAATTTAATGGAAAGGTATGCGCATCTAAAGGCCAGCATTCAAAGTTTTTTTGGAGGGAGTTGACTCGCGCGTGAATGGAGGGTTCAGATCAATTCTGGAGATTCAAATTTTCCTAATCTTAATTAACTTAATTAATCCAGAATTAGGGCTTAATCAAGAGATCTGGACCATTGGATGCGCGCAGGAAAAGGAAATCAATGGCTCACATTCAAACTCACCTAAACCCTAACCCTAATTAAATCACCTTCAGATGACCACAACAGGGGTTCCGGTCATCTTCTCAGGCGAGACGAAAACTGAACTTTCTCCCTAGGCAACTTCTGGAGCTCTAAAGCTCCAGATTCACTCCTCTCATGTCCCTAAGATCAAATCCACCCTCAAACACAATTTCTTTTCACTCATAAACAAGATACGAATCAAAGAACAAAAATGGTGAAACTTTCAGAGGCACGGTTCAGGCTTAATACTCAACCATTTTCAAAAACCAACAAGTGCAGCGTGATCAGTGAAACATAAGCAACATTTCTATGGCATAAAAATCAATTTCTGGATAAATGTTCTTGGTGATACCTGAACTGGAGCTTTCACCTTTGGAGCTTCCTGACCAGTTCTTTGCTTCAAATCACCCCCAATGATCCCCTTGAAGAGTTTGCAAAGCTTGGTTGGAGTTTATATGGCCTCTATGTGAAGTTAAGTAGAGCTCAGGTCAAGGGAAATGAAAATCGTGTTTTTGATTTGGGAGCTTTCAAGGCAAAATGAAGGGTGGGAAATGATCAGTGGTGAATGTGGAGATGAATGGTGGAAAAAGTTTTGAGTTTTGATGACTGAACTATGAGTTTCAAAGAGGACAAGTTTGAGGCCAATTTTTGAGAACTAAGTGTGTGTGTTGATCTGAGTTCCAAGAAGTTATGAAATGTAACCCTTGAGGCATGTATGTGAAGTTGTGATTGGTCAGAAGAGTTGTTGTGGAACAGTTTGATTGGCATGGCTCCAATTGCATAAAGTCAAGAAAGTTGGAAGTAGAAGCATGGGCTCATGGCAGGCTAGCTGTGAAGCATGTCTCGAGTCAGCTGGCTTTAGGGATGTCCATGGAGACTGATTTGATGAGCTGGCACAAGTGGATGGAGAGTTTTGGGGCATTTTGCAATTTGTGAAGGTTTTGGCCCCTTTGAGAATTCTTGATGATCAAGGCATGAAAATGAGTGATTCTTTGGGCAACTCTGAGTTTTAGGTCATGTATCATGTTTGTGTAATGCTCAGAAGTTAATTAGGGGTCACAAATTGGCTTGGCATGAGCTTTTGCAAATTTCCCTCTTTGGTGCATAAGTGAAAATTTAGTGATTTTTCCCAACTTTGCAAGGCCATAACTTGAATTCTCGGATGAATTAGATCAAGTTCTTGTACTTTTGAAAAGGGAATGAACCAATCTACAACTTTCATGACCAAGAATTTTTCATTTGAAGCATTTTTGGTTGAGAAAGATGAGATTGAAAAACTTTCCCAAAATGGCAATTTTGCATTACAAGTCACTTTCCCAAAATGGCAACTTTGCAAATGGCTTGAAATTCTTCAATTTTGTGAACTTCTAACCTCTTATAAGATTAAATAAAGATCATGTACACCTACAATTATGGAGAAGACCCTTTGGTTGGATGATTGGGGGCCTCAGATGCCCTGATTTTGCACTGACTTGCTCAAGAAGTCATCTATTGATCAGATGCCTTCCCCATTGAATTTCTTCATGAAAATTGGTGCGTAGGATCCTTATAACATATAGAGACCAATAGAAACAAGAATGACCAAAATATTTTGAGTTATGGCCTCTGAAACCAAAACCCTAATTTTATGTCATCTGTGTAGTTAAGCTTGGCTCTGCTTCCATGCCTTTCTCAGTTCTTGATTTTCTGACTTCCTTGATCTTGGGAGGATATAATATGATACTTGAACATACATGGACCCTCTTGAGATGATTGAAGACCTTTGGAGTGGCTCAGATGACCCTTGGTTTGCTCAGATCACAAACCCTAGATGCAGATGAATTTGAGCCAATGCAGTGAAGCAAAAATGCAATATGAGATGATATGATTGAACTAATGCAAATGTGAAAGATCACAAGCCATGGTGTGAACTTAGTGAGGGCAAATTTGGGGTGTTTACACCTTGGAAGTAGGAATTCCCAACAAAGTTCATATCCAACCGACCTTCGTAAACTCATCCCCGCAGAGTAATCTTTACGGATTTATTACAGCAAAGTACTTCAAGTAGCCTCTTGTAATTCCAGCTCTACAAAATCCCAGAAAAATTTCTCTCAAGCCTGATATCTCCAGAAAGAATTGACATTTGGTCAGATAAATCTCCCAGGGGAATGTCTATCTCTTCTATCCCCAGTCAGGGTATTTAGAAATTTAATCTTCCAATAAAATGTACGACGAACGGAAATCGAAAGATCCCAAGTACAATATTCTGAAACGAAATGAGAACGATGTCTTCATACTCCTCATCAACAAATTGAGATTTATTTTCCCCAGCTAGCAGTTGTTACATGAAGTTACTAATATGCTTCGACTACATAATTCGTACATACATCATTTACATTATATCATGGTATACACATCCATAATGCATACGATATTCTTACCTACATTAAGAACATCATGTCATACATGCATACAAACAATCCTGCATAAACTAATCTTTCCTTTTCAGGATAGTTCATAATCAGATAAACATTACCAACTCCTTGAGACAGTTCAGAGACGATCTACACGAAGATCTAGTGCTGATACTTAGTGCATGATACTTTCCATAAGCAATTCAGTGATAATCGAAACGAAGATTTAATTATGACGCTTAATTCAAGAAATTGTCCTTGAGACAGTTCAGAGACAATCTACACGAAGATCTAGTGCTGATACTTAGTGCAAGATACTTTCCAAAAGCAATTCAGAGATAATCTAAACGAAGATTTAATTTTGATGCTTAATTCAAGAAATTGTCCTTGAGACAGTTCAGAGAAGATCTACACGAAGATCTAGTGCTGATACTTAGTGCAGGATACTTTCCGAAAGCAATTCAGAGATAACCGAAACGAAGATTTAATTCTGATACTTAACTCAAGATATTTTCCCAGAGATAGTTCAGAGGCGATCTATACAAAGATCTAGTGTTGATACTTAGTGCATGGTATCTTTCCCCCCATAGATAGTTCAGAGACGATCTACACGAAGATCTAGTGCTGATATTTAGCTTGGATATGTTACAGAGACAGTTCAGAGACGATCTATACGAAGATCTAGTACTGATACTTAGTGCAATAACAACATTTAGATAGAGTCAAACCTAAACACATTCTGATACTCTTACCAACAGGTACTTTGGATGGCATCTATTAGCCCATCTCTGAATACTCCGAATGGCATCTTTAAGCCCATTCAAGCAATATAATCAACCAACATTATTACTTTTGTGCACCGGAGAGTGCAAATTTTTGGGCTTTAGTGTTCAATCCTCTTCAACCTTCAAGTCATGAATGGCGTACGTGCCAATCTAACTCCTCGGGTTTCAGAAAATTGAACAGAGGCAGTTGTTGTACCCCAAAATTTGCCATCTATTTTTAACTCTAACCGACTTTTTGTTTCACATTCATTTGAATCATCTTCATAGCATAGCATGTATTTCGTCTTAATATTAGCCGAAATAATTTCTCGAAATTTACAGACAAACTGGTCAAATTAATTTTAAATTGTGCCTAAAACCATTAAACGAAAAAATGTCACATTTAAATTTGCAAATGTTAGTACTATTAATCTACGATTCATGTAGATTAACCTGACATAATAAAAATATTTTTACGGCTATTTTTGGTCGTATGTTGATCAGTCTGAGCAGCTTAAACGGTCATAATTTTTATATCAAAATCCGACCAGATGTTGTATTTTTTTGAGTCATTTATTTCGTGCTGATCATTTTGATATATTTATTTTATTTTTTCGAGCACTTTGGCGTCCGACTTTTATTTTTTGGGTCTGTTTATTTTTGTATTAGGTCTAGAATAAATAAATAGGATTATTAGTTTTAATTTTAATTATTTAACTTTATTCAGTTTAAATTAATATTTTATTGGGTTTCAAAATAAGCACCTTGGCTCATTATCATTAACCCTAATTAGTCCCATATATATATATATATATATATATATATATATATATATATATATATATTAACTAGTGTGTGGTTGATGAGAGGACCGAAAAGAAAAGAAAAAAAGATAACACAGTGCGGCGGTAAATCAAACCGGTAATCACATCACGTTTTCATTATTGTTTCAATATGTTACAACATATATCATACATGTTTCTATAACCAAATTTCTATATCACAACATGTTTATGATACAAATTTTTATAACCAGCAGCACATGCTTCGTTTTGATATATATATATATATATATTGTTAATTCTAAATTATTATTTAGATTATTCGGATTATATTATGTCAATACGCTGTTTTCACATATGTATGTATGAGGCGTGACATTTGTGTTGATCTGATCCAGTTGCGATGATCGCAATTTTGCGTTAGCAACGTCGTTTTTTTTTGTTTTTTTTTATTTATTTTTTGATAAAATTTATATTTGCACAGTTGAGATTCATATTGCGATGATCACGTTGAGTGTAGCAAGCTATTGTGGATCGTATCGGTTTATATGCAAGCTTTTATTTTATTTTATTATATTGTAGAGTTTCTTGGTTTGATTTGCGATGACCGCCTATGCGGTAACAACTTGTATGTTACTTTAATTTTTGTTAATTTTCAACTATCCAACGTCGTTAGGAACTAATTAATTAAAAAAGTAATAATAATAATCTTTTTTTTTTAAATCCTAAAATACAAAAAAAATTAAATTAATGATTAATTAGATTTAAATTTCTTTCTTTTTATAAAATAAATTATTCATAAAAAAATCAATTAATTAGTTTCACTAAACAAATATTAAATATTTCCCTCTCTCCAATTCTTTTTCCTCCATTTTACTTTCTTTGTCATTTATAATTCCTAGAACAATTGTATAGGATGCTTAAAACCTTGTAATAGCTATATTTACTTTTCTCGCACGATTATGTATCTATTCATGAGATGTAATATCGTAGGACTTTTAATTTCCGCACCCCCTAAAAAACTAATGTACCCCTTCCCCCGATGTAATAGCGTAGGACTTTAATTTCCGTTCTTTAATTTCTGCAAATATTAGTGCGTGGTTAGCAAACTATGGAGTGCAAAGATTGTATGCTTAAATAAATTGGACCTAGCCCACTAAGTACAAGATAAAATAACTGAAATTGATATTCACACACGTAAGTCGATCGTCTTACGATCGCCATCTGCACCTCCTAGGGTTTCCCCTCTTGGTTGCCTTAATAAATGGTCAAGTCCCTCGAATGTGGGGGTGTCTTAAGAAAAAGTCCCTTAAAACAAAAATCATCATAGTCCCTTCAAAGATAAAAGTTCATAGTCCATTCGAAGTTGCCTATGAAATAATGATCTCGTCCCTTAATGACCCAACGAAAATGATGATAGTCCCTTCGAATTACTAAGACACCCATACATGTTGCCTTCTATGACCATACGATGACCCCACGCCCGTCCCTTATAACATCCAAGGTAATGACTACTTATTCCTTAATAGTAAGGACAGTCTTACCCTTTTAAGGAAATAAATAACAAGAAAGACCAAATTAGAGTAGGTAACACTTAATTACTTTCTCACTCTTTCAAAACACTTTTTACACCCCACTTTTCAAAATATTTTCAAACCAAATGCTTTGTATACATCCATACGAGGATCATTACAAAGTTAAAAAACTCTTGAAATATTTTTCTAAAGACACCTCCATTATTTTCAAACAAAAGTAAAATTAGCTAAGTAATTAAGAGCCCATGGATAACCATGGATACAAAGGGTGCTAACACATTCCCTTTGTATAACCTATCCCCCGAACTCAAAATATTTTTAAGGTCTTTCATGTTCTTTTATACCCTTTCCTAAATTGGATAAGATAAAAGTCGGTGGCGACTCTTGCTATCCGCACATGTTTTTGTTAAACAAAAACACCCAAGTCAGTTCTCCCACCGTGTTACACCCTCCATTTTCTTACTCATACTCGACCGAGGAGCGACTGAAGATTGTTGGCATAATCTCTTTAAGGAATCAGCTTGAGTAATAACTCCATAAGAATGGACTTTAACCACCTCTTCAGTGTCCACATGTGCCTTAACTTGTGACACCTTCAAACCATTCAACCCAAAATTAATTACCCCTTCGTCAACCAAATCTTGCACCTAGTGCATGAATGCTCTGGAATCATTGATGTCATTCCCTTGAGCTCCGGAGTGAAAAACACAATAGGCATAAGGATTCCACCTTTGGGGACGTTCACTAGGAGGATGAGATAACTCACAACACTCAATCAATCCCATTTCGCGCTACTGTGGGCACATCTGAGCATAAGACATGGGTACATGCTCAATAACCCTTTCTTGTTTCTGTCAAGAATGGATTGCTGCCACTAGAGGAGCTATACTTGACATCTGCTGCAATCCTTCTCCCAGAAGCCAAGGCATAACGGCTAAGGAAGATCCCTGATAAGGAAAGAAAGTGCTCACTTCCTTGGTAACGATAGGTGTAGGATCACTCAATTCGCTTGTATCAGTTAATATGGAGTTGATTCCTGTCTTAGGCTCTTCTTGACTGTCAAGTGGTGATTGTTGGTGAAAAGACTCAAACTGTAGTGGAAGTCCACCTAACAAATCTTGATTCAGTGGATACCCCAAGGAGATGGGAGAAACATGACCTTTCATTTGAAGAGCAGACACATGGCTATTTTGTTTCTTCAACATAACATTCATAATCCCCGTGAGTAGCTTCATCTGAGTCTTCATCAAGTTGAATTCTTCTTTCAGCAGTTTCTGATCCTGGGACAGTGCTCGAATGTCCACCATGAAATGCCTCAGTTGGGCTTTCATCTCAGTCACCTCCGCTCGGTTGTTCCATGTCCATACTCTGACAATCGTGATGCAAGTTGGCCATTCTGAAGGGAAACCAAGTCAGGATAATAGTTTGTACCCGAACACCTATTATGTATGCAAATATGTATGTGAATGCCATGTTTGGTTATTTATGGGGAATCTATCTGCTTTGATTCAAGTTTTGATATAGGAAAAGTCCAACGACATAATCCAGATATGGGATCCTCGAAAATAACTGAACATGTATGCTAAAATGCCATGATGTTATGTATGTAGTAGGCATGTGATCAAAGGTATGATGCTGGTGTTGAGCATATACTCAAGTGTATGTGCAGTGTCACAATGGAAATCATAGTAACAGTTTCTCTAAACAGAAATCCCGGATCTAAGAACCATAGAACCATATCATAATACTGACAATACTAGCAAAGCGGGTATATTGGAAGTTTCAGAGTTCCTGCAAACCCCTCCCATCTCACGGTTGCACTACTCGGGTCAAAATCACGGACTCTCAAAGCCGAGCAGCAATAATACGTTCACCATCTCCGAGAAATGGCTCATGACCAAATCAAGGAATCGGTTTGGCATTATGTCCTACTTAGGGAGGTCTCAGTTGATTCCAAGGAAACAAGAATCTCTCATAAGTCCCCAGCTTCAAGCACTGAATCGAGAAACAATAGAACATTCATCCTAAAGGATACAATACTATCGTCATACGAACAATTTGTCTTAACATGATTCCTATGAGAGAACCAGACCATTCTATGCAAGTTCCCAGTGGGCCCTTAGATGCAAGTGGGTTTGCCAACAAATATGGTCTGCCACTGTCATCACTGGAGAGGGGTGTTTCCACTAAGGTCCTCGAAGATCGGTCCCCATATGCATATAACTATTGAGGTCGTACCCTGAAGTGAGGCAAAACCCCCCACACATAATAGTTCCAAGACGGTCGCAATCTAGATGTGGAACACATCGTCACTCATCATGTAACCATGCGAGTACAATGTATGTCCACGCTAATCCTATGGTGCACTCAAGCCGGGTAGTTGGCGTATCTCACAATAACTCCAAACCCACAGAAAAATGCATACTAGCACAGCCAGACAGTCCAGTATATATGATGCATGGAAAATAAATACTGAAAACTGTAAATAAATGCTGTAAAGTAAAAACTGTAAAAAGCAGTAAATAAATACACATCAATACACAAGTAAACATCCAACACAACAGAAATAAATAGGTGCTAGGATTGACTCTCAAGGGAAACCAAATATTTTGGGTTTGATCCCCAGCAGAGTCCCCAGCTATCGCTCCCGGGATTTTCATCCTAGTACAAACGTGAAAGTGGCGCGGAAAAGTCAGAGTCGCCAGCCAGATATTTTTATCCCGAATGAATGAGAAAGGTAATGTTGCACAAACCTAAGGAGGAAAGAAAGGACGAGGTCCTGCAAACCAAAGATCTAGGTTCGGAAGTCGATTACGACCTGGGAAGGTATTAGCACCCCAGACCGTTTGTCGTACCCGACGGGATCCACGCTTGTTTGTCTGTTTCGAAGGGTGAGAAATAAAATGCTACTGAAAAAAAGAACTGGAATGAAAGTGTGAATTGGAAAGAGAGATCGAAAAGAAAGGAAAATGTAGGAAAAATAAAGAATGTGCTCGAACGGACCCTACCCCGCTGCCTACGTACCTCATCGGGAATATGAGGATCAGAGTCGACATAGTTCGCCTAACTAAGGCGGAAACTAATTTGTATTTTTTAGAGATGAACTGATTATGTCTATGCTCAGGTGTTGTAAGCTTGTCTGGTATGAGTGCATTATCGTCTTGCAAATGAGACAAGTCGTCGCAAGTTTGCATTGAGAGTGAGTAAGATGAGAAAAGAATTCCCGCAGGAAAAGATGATTCTTCTTTGTTGTTTTATCTTTTAGAGAAGTGTTTTTTGGTTATTGTTTGTGAACCTTCTCATACTAAGACTTGTTCATCGTGGTAGATGACATACACCTTGCCCCGAAATAGGACGTGTATAAGTAACCCATGGCAAAGTCTCGTGTCGTACGAGAAGACCAACCTTTATTAGGTGTTTTTTACTTTTCTTTTGAGATGAGAAAGAAAGCAAAGCGAACTAAAGGCAAAAGTCTAAGGGGAAGACTAAGATCCTAGTGTTGTCATGTATGGATGAACCTAGGTTAGTGCAGTTTTCTATTCCTAATGAGAAAAGGAAAAGAATAAGGGAAATAGAATACAACTTACTTCCTAAGGAAGCTAAACGATTCTAAAGGGGATTAGCATGAAGTTGTGTAAAAGTTAAACACAAAAATGCTAAATCAAATACACTTTGAAAGCATAAGGCAAAAATGAAAATTAAATGCATAAAGAAGTAAAACGAATAAGTTGTGAAGAACTTACCTTTACCTCCCTACAAAACAGGGGTTAGCATGACAAAAATGAATAAAAAATGAGGTGAATAATTACCAAACAATCCTAAGGGATCTAGGACCTAAACTAGACTCAATCCTAAGTTTAAGAGACCTAAAAATATGCAAAGCAAAAATCCAGCAGCTTATTACAGCTCCTAAATGCACAAACAACAATGAAATGCAATGCACAATACACACAACTTTCTACAGCTAGCACGGGGCATGCAAAACAGGTGTAAAAAGTGTAAAAATGCAACACTCAACATACATTTTACAGCTACTGCATGGAAAGGCAACTATGAAATGCAAGACAGATTTGGATGTTTTCAATTATGCACAAAGTAAATGGCAAATAATGCACAAACAACATATAACATGATCAAATGCAACATCAACATGGAAAAATAACATGGATTATGAACATGATTATTTACAATGGCTTGCTTGTTAAAGAATGCACAAAAACAAATATGCAACAAGTATGCATTTAAGTTTTGAATAAATGTGCAACAACATGAAATGTGAACATGCATCAACAAGAATCAATAAAATGAACATGCGACTTGATGCGAAAATCAGAATTGGCATTACATAGAAGTGTGATCAAAGAGGCAAACAAAATGCAAGAATATGCATACTTATGATTATGTGTTTTTTCAAGAATTCATGGCATGGCATTAGAACACTCAAACAATTAAGAACTTGCATGGATCACAAAATGATGCAAAACAAAATATGAAACATTTATTTACATGCTAATTGATGCATTTGAACCTAGCAACAATATGTACAAAGCACTTCATGCATTAATGAACACATAAGCACAAAAATATACAAAAGTAGTGAAACACACGTCAAAACGATAGAATCACACACCTAAAGTAGTCTTGAAAATTCCCTAAAATCATGATCTATTACCACAAGAAGATTAAAGAAATGATGAAATGCAAACATGCCATGAAAACAAAGCATTTTTCAAAGTCAGCACATCGTTAACCAGTTAACGCTATAGGTTAACCGGTTAATGCCCTTAAATTTTCAAATCCAGGGAAATTTTCAACGTGTTAACCGGTTAACCATATGCGTTAACCGGTTAACACTAAACAGAATGCAGAGAAACAACAATGCAGAAGCACTTTTGGTCTCAAACCTACTTCTAAAAAACCCATAACACATACACGAACATGTTAACACGAATTTGTTTCTTAACTAAGGTATTCTAACACCTATTAGCACCTAGAATGAGCTATGATTATAACTACTAACAACCAAAATCAACATTACATAAGCAAATCGTAATTAAAACGTGAATGATCAAAACACAAGCATAACAATAAGCAATCGAAGAATGCCCTACGGCGAGATGAAGAGAATAAGTTAAAAGCTAAGATACGGTATCATATTCACCAACCTACAAAGAGGAGGATTGCTTTGGTTAGTGTTGCGATTCTATTGGTGTGCAAAATGAAGAGAAAACCGTGAGCTTCGATCTTCAATCTGCAAGAATGCAAAATAAATGTTGATGCTCCAAATTGCTTCCGATTGGTGAAATAAACACCGTAATCGTGTCGGATCTTCGATAAACCACCGAATTGGTGAAGAAGATGGAGGCTAAGCTTCCGATCGATCGAGTTTCAATGTGAAACTTGGATCGTGATGAAGACGAAGCTTTGATGAATTTGATAATGGAGGAAAATTGAGAGAAAAAGTTGAGAGAAAGTGTGAGAGATGAAGTGAAATGATGAAAATGAAGTTGTCACCTTGCTTTGGAGTGATTAGGACTTCTATAGAGGGTAGGCTTGACATGAGGCTTGGGTATAGAGCTTGGCTTGGATCCTAAGATAAGGGTAGGAGTTAGTTATAGTTGGTTAGGGTTTAGGGAATATTCCTTGGAAGAGTGTGGAAGGGTCTAGAATGTAGTAGAAATTTCTAGTGAATGAAATGTGAAATGAAGTGGAAAAAGGGGAAAAGTGAAGAAGAAAATGTGGAGGGAATTGTGAACCAACCAAATTTTGAACTTTTTATTCAAAATTATCCCCCGTTAACCGGTTAACCATATGCGTTAACCAGTTAACGGCAGAAAAATTTGAATCCTTCATTTCTTTGGGTTAACTCTTGGAAATAACTTAGATCTTTTTTGTGATACTATTTTTCTTCTCTTGAGCTCCAAAGATTGACAAGCCTTACCCGATCACAAGCCTCATGCATATGCAAATGTTGATGATTTATGTATTATTATTTTTATAATATTGAATGTGATATGATGTTTGGACGATCATGCAAAATGAAGAAACGTATACCACTTGAGGTTGGTAATAAATTAAGAGGGCAAATTTTAGGGTATTACACCCACATTTACAAATCTGTCATATTTTGGGGTTATCGAGCGCATTTGGGTGTTTGATTATGAGAAGTTTCAGATTCTTATCTTTCGTTGCAAGTGGGTTGAAAACAATAATGGCGTACGAATGGATAAGTCGGGATTTTTGCAAGTGGATCTTAATAGGGTGGGGTACAAAGATGATCCTTTTATTCTAGCCTCTCAAGCTAAACAAGTGTTCTATGTTAATGATCTGATAAATTCAAAGTGGTCTATAGTGCTTTTATCGAACAAAGTAATTGATGATAACATTGGAGATCAAGGTGATATTGATGTTGATATTGAATCATTTACTAGAAATGATCAAGGTGATATTGATGGTGATATTGATGGTGATATTGAATCATTTACTAGAAATGATCATAATGAGGGTATTTGGATCAATCCAACTGTTCGTGTTGTTAAGAGACGGGTAGAACTTATTCCAACCAAGAAAAGAAAGAGACGTGCATAAATAAGGTACTAGTTATAAAATAATAGATTATATCATTCAATAATATTAATTAGTTGTCATTTTATATATATCTTATATCATTTAATGAATTATGGATTATGGATTTTTATATTTGTCATTTAATTTTTTTTTCTTTCTTACAGGTCAAATGGCTAGTAACGAGGGGGAGGACCCAAACGAGACACATAATGATACAAATGAAGCTCAGGATGCACCTTCAAATGTAGAAAGTGAAATAAAAAGAGGAATCATAATAATGAAGTCAATCATCCATGCTAGGGATAAAGGGATCAAATATGATGCACATTGGACTGATAATGAGCAACTGATTGAGCCTAACGGTTCAAAGTTGTCTTTATATATTGGTTCACTTGCCCGCCAGCACATTCCTATTACCAACGATAATTGGAGGAATCCAACGCTGAAATCTAGTAAAGATATGATATGTACTAAGATAAAGGTACTTACCAAATATGATTGATGTTATTTTATTTTTGTTGACGATTAAGTCTTTATATGTGTATGTTTTTTTTAAACAGAGGTCCTTTAATATTGAAGAAATCCGGAAGGATTATTGTAATCAAATGGATGGAAGGAGACACAAAGGGTTTAGATCCTTATTAACATCAAAATATCTGAAAGATAAGGACAAAATTTTTGTTAAAGCAGACCTTCCAAATTGTATGCAGATTTGATTTCACCGAAAGAATGGGCCAATTTTGTAGCCAAACAGAAAACCAAAGAATTCAATGTAATGTTATCTTTTCATGTCTATTAATTGTATTATATACTTGTTGCATTAGTTTGTTCTGAAATGACTTAAACTTGTTTATCCAGGCTTTGAGTGCCAAGAATCGCCAAAGAGCAGAAAACCCGCGTATCCATACAAAAAAGGGCGTTTGGGATATGCACAGTTAGAACAAAAATTGGTATGTATATATAAATGGTATGATTTTATGAATTGTACTATTGTGTTATAATTGATGAACTTATTATTTATCTCAATATGCAGATAGTAGAGTCGAAAAGTGAAGCATCATCACTTCCGGAACATGTTTTGTGGAAGGAAGCTCGTGTGGGCAAGGATGGAGTTGTTAGGGAAGATGTCCATCACGTTTATGACGAATGTGTAAGTATAACATTATGTCTTTAAGTTAATTGAAATTTTATTTAAATATAAGTAATTTTTAATCCCCACTAATGATTTTCAGGAGACTCTATCTAAAACCTTAACCACCACCGGTGACGAGGATAGCAGGAGCATTCTTAGTCAAGTACTAAATGTTCCTGAGTATTCCGGTCGGGTGAGAGGTAAAGGTTATGGTGTGACTCCATCTTCCTTCTATAAACAACCAAAGAAAAAAAATCCAAGCAACCAAGAAGTCATTCAATCATTGGAGGAACTAAAAGCGTAAGTCCTGAATTGCAAAAGGATAAAGAGAGATATAAGGCGGAAAAGCGCGGTTCCGGGATGGAAGTTGTTAGTGACAAAGATAATATCAATTGTCAAAAAAAATTCCCGAGGTAATTAGCTCATATTTATTTTATTTTAATTAACACATTTATTTTAATTGACTTTTATACACATTAACAGTTATGCTTTCATTATTGCTTCAGGGCATTTCATCTTGTGAGTTGTATTTGTCGTTACCGACTTATCGCTTGGTTGCCAAGGGAAAAGTGCATAACAAAGTGGGAGAGTTACTACACACTAAACCGATCTCTCATGGTCATCTGAAATTTCCGGTTGATGTTGTTTTAGATAAGGATGCGGTACCACCTATACCTAACGAGATTTTAGAGGCTACATTATTGCGAGAAGAAATAAGTGCGTTTGTTGCATGGCCGTTAGACCTCATTTGCGTAGATGATGAGGTATGTTGAAAACCATTACGAAACTCTCTTAGTATTCAAATGTCAATTCTGAACCATTATGAAAATTATTATGAACCATTTTGTACATTTTTTTTACATGTTAATGTTAGACTCCTACAAAACCTGCATCTAAGGATAAAGGGGTTTTGCGGCAAAACGAGTTTGTTGCATCATAAAGACAAGTACATTTTAAGTGTTATTATATTATCCTAATTCAAACATTTCATGATTGTCTACTTTAACTAACGTATATGATTGTTAGGTTCCTGCTCAAGCTTCACAATAGATCACCAACAAGCTGAAAAAAACTCATGTTAAGTCCACGCTGACAAGAAAAGGTCTTCCTCCCTTTCAGTTGTTCCTTAAAACACTTTTGTTAACATCAGATGTGATACAAGGTGGTGTACTTCAAGTATGTATGGATGAAGGGTTTTTTGGTATTTATGATCATATCGAGTTTATTGGAAAAGAGGACATGGAGCAGATTTTCAGTCATCTTGAATTAGGCATCGTTGTTGTTCATTACTATATCTGGTAATCTGATCAGTACTCTATTATTTATTTAAGTGAAAATTTTATTTACACATTTCAATGAAAATAGTCTAATTTTTATTATGTTTTTATTTAAGATTCTTGTATGAAAAAGTGATGCGCGGGAATGAACTTTCAAAGAGATTCTGTTTCATTGCTAGTCACCGTGTCAATGCACCGGCAATTTCACTGGATAAAGATGCAGTAAGAGACCACTTGGTTGAGAGATAGATGTCCACCAAAGAGAATTAAGCTTTGTTTTTTTACCGTATAATACTGGACCCAAGTAAGATTTTCATTCTAATTTCATTATGATATTTGTATCTTTTGCATAAAAATTATCCATCTAAACTTTTGTTATATTTTACAGTGGACACTGGTTGTTGGTTGCCATTAATCCAAAAAAAGAAGTGGTGTATTATCTGAATTTATTGGAGCATAATTGGACAACATATCCGGATCTGAAGGAAGTGGTTGATAAGTAAGTCATATTGGACGAAATATTCATGTGTATATGTATATTTATAGTGTGATTGTTCTAAATTTATGTTTTTCTTTTATAGATCAATACTAATATACCGAGCACAACGAGATCATCGAGTAACACGGTCTAAATTGGACACTATTCCATGGGTCCATGTTCAGGTATATTAATTTTCATATTGTTTCTTATTAGTGATGTTAATTGATAACACAAAATAACTCTATATTAATTCTTATTTGTTTGTCTATGTGTAGTGTCCTCAACAAAAAAAAATGACATAGACCGCGAGTATTACATGTTGAGGTTTATGAGCGAAATCATTTAAATGAATCAATTAGAGGTTACTATCATGGTATGCATGGATTTATAACTTAGGATTTAATTTAATATTTATCGGATATGTCATAATTTATTATTTTAAACTAATTAATGCATATTTTGTTTTGTCCTGTAGTACTTCGATGAATTTGATGTTTCTCATTACACGCCCTCAAAATTGCATGAAATTAAAGAGGAATTGTGCGAATACATGATTGAAATAAGGGTCTTCTAGGTATATATAGGATAAGTGGTCTTATATGTGAATGTATAGTTTTGTGAATGGTTTATTTTACGTACAGTTTTGTGAATGGTATTAATGTAAATGACTTGATTTGTATAAATAGTTTTGGATTGAAATGGAATTAGTGTGGTATATTAGTGTAATGGTATTAATTTTGAGATGTAAATGATCATTTGTGGATTATGTGATTTAGTGGAAATGATCTCTGATTAGTATGAATTGTGACTGAAAATGTGAAGTATAACAGGATTAATACAGGTTTATGCAAAAAAAAATGGGTAAAATTGGATTTTTTAAAAATCCAATTAAATTATAGGTATAGAAAAGATAGCGTTTTCTTGAAAAAGCGTTGTCTAATGTTAAAATTATAGGACAACATTAGAAAGCGCTTTAAAAAGCGTTGTGTAAAGGGGAACAAAAGTGAGCGCTTTTTCAGACAAAAACGCTCTCTAAAGGTGTATAAAAAATTTATTTAAATATTATACGCAAACTTTAGACAACGCTTTTTAAGGAAAAAGCGCCTTCTAAAGACCCATATTAGACAGCTCTTTTTACCAAAAAGAGATGTCTAAAGATATATACAAAAACTAATTAAAATTTTATATTTACATATTAGACAACGCTTTTAAGGAAAAAGATCTTTTTAAAGGGATACGTTAGATAACACTTTCTAGCTTAAAAGTGTTGTCTAAAGGTAAATACAGAAATTAATTAAAATGTTAAAATTATACATTAGACGGCACTTTTTAAAGCGCTGTCTAAAGTCCCATTTAGAAAGCGCTTTTTAGGTAAGAAAAACGCT
The DNA here is from genome assembly GCA_963966055.1 of Lathyrus aphaca. NCBI lineage: Eukaryota > Viridiplantae > Streptophyta > Magnoliopsida > Fabales > Fabaceae > Lathyrus > Lathyrus aphaca. The sequence goes on from OZ014519.1 coordinate 635,219,331, forward strand.
TTCTAAATGGGCCTTTAGACAACGCTTTTTCCTTAAATAAAAGCGTTGTCTTTACCTAGGACATTGCAGGATTAGACAACACTTTTAAGCGTTTTTAAAGGCCAAAATAAGCCCTTTCATAGGTCTTGTTTAATATAGTGTGTGTGTGTGTGTGTGTGTGTGTATATATATATATATATATATATATATATATATATATATATATATATATATATATATATATATATATATATATATATATATATAGAGAGAGAGAGAGAGAGAGAGAGAGAGAGAGAGAGAGAGAGATAGATAGAGAGAGGTGTTCGACTATAATTTTCACTAAGCCTATTCCACTCTCGAATGGTTGTCCAATGAAATTTTTAGTCTTATTTTATAGTTTATGACAAAATTATTTGATGTTTAGTACAATTAGATTCCAAATAATATAGAGGAAAAAAAATCTTTTATCAGAATCCCCTTGACTCGGAAATAGTATCCAAATTGAATCCTCTCGAAATCTTTATTCGAAATCATCTTGAAATCTTTACTCGAAGTCGTCTTGAATCTTTTTGCCACAACACTTTTCCTATAAAGTCTCGTTTCTACGACAATCTTTCCTTTATCCTACTAGTATCTCGAGGGTTGGTTTGTCCGAAGATTGAGAAGAACTCCAAGTTTTTTTAAAGGCTTCCACACATCATTACAAATTTAATTATGGATAGAAGAACCTCCTCCTTTTCTGATGAACTTTGTCAAAACCAACCACAACACTACACACCTTGAAAACCACTAAAATCTTAAACAAATCTTTAAAGAACCCTAAAACAGAATAACATATCTTCCCTAACAAGAAAAGATCTACAAAGATGAGATTTAAATCCACACGAAAAATGGAAAAAGAATGAGGTAGAAAATGAAAGAAATTATTTGCAAAATACACTCTAATATGATCCAAAACTCTTTGAAGGTGAGAGAATAATTGTGTTGTGAAATTTCAAACAAATAGTGTGTTCACACATTATGAGAGGTTTTGAGTGAACAAGTTTTTATGTGTAATACCCTAATCTTGTCCGGGTACTTAAAAATATTTCAAAAATATCTTAACTATTGTGTTCATTTTTTATTGCAAATTCTATTTTTGTTTCTTTAAAGAATTTCAAGTCACAATTTTTTTTCTTCATTTTATTAACTCCCTCCTAAAAACAATGACAACCAAAAAACTCTTGTTTTTCGCCACCACGCGAATAAACACTTTCAATAAAAACATTTCTCAATTAGTGTGATCAATTTCTTTTTAAATAAAACTAATCAATCTACAAGTTTTTTCTACCCTAAGAACTATGTAGCTTTGAATTCCTCATCGCACGTGAGGATACGTATAAACGAGATTCAACGTCTCGTCAAGCACCCTAATAAAAAAACCTATTTTTTTGCTTTTCTTTATATTTGTAAATATATCGTAATAATTAGGAGAAATTGAATAACTTATGCTAACACCATTTATTCTCAAAATTAATTATGGGTAACCATTGTTTACAACGAATGTCGCAGTGTGTTAATACCTTCCTTACGCATAATCGACTCCCAACCCTGAATTTGATTATGATGACCATATTTTTCTCTTTTAGGGTTTTGTCGACGTTTTCCCTTAAAAATTAAACTTCGGTGGTGACTTCATTGTCATTCAAGCATTTATTCCCTTGAGTATTTTTTGTGTTGCGGCATCTGGTGACTTCATTGGGGACTTTAGAGAGTCAATCCTAGTTTAGTTAGTTATGTGAATGTAGGCCTTGTTTTTGTTTTCTTCTAATGTTTTTATGTTGTTTGTTCTTTGTCTTATTATTTTATTTCATTGATCATATTTTCTTTGTATATTTATGTCTATTAACGACTTTACGGGTTTGGGTGACATTTGCTCTCACGCACACACATTTTTCTAGTGAGGCTCTATACTTAAGTCTAAAAAAAACTAAGTTTATGTTTGGTGGTTGAGTATTATTGGACTTATAGATGCACATCTTGCTTGGTCGACGTGAAGACTTCACCAAGACTAGATCCGTTTTGCGAATGTTGTTGTATAATGGCTAACCTATTATTATGGCAATATTCCAAATATGGTTTGTGACTCTATGGACCTTGTCTAGAACTGAAATTTGTTATTAGGATTGGAGATTACATAGTGTTAGCCTCCGAGATGCACATCTTGCTTGTTTGGCGTGAAGACTCTTCCTAGAGTAAATCATTTTTGTGAATGTTGTCGTATAATGGTTAGCCTGTTACTATAGAGATATTCCAAATATGGTATGTGACTCTAGGTATCATGTCTAGAACCTTTGTTGAGTAAGGTAGTTGCATAGTGTTAGCCTATGAGATGCACATCTTCCTTAGTTGACACAAAGACCCCACTTAGAATAGATCTTTTATGTGAATTTTGTCATATATTGGCAAGCCTGTTATTATGGCAAAATTCCAAATAGGGTCTGTGACTCTATGTACCTTGCCAAAACGCTAGAATCATACATCATGAGTTATCTATCTAGAAAGCACTTAGAACCATGTTCATCGTAAAAAAACCTCATGTAGGTTGTTAGGAAGCTGATTGCCCATACCCTCCAAATACACACATAGCATTTCATTGCATCCACGCTCATAAAAAAACTCTTGCATATTGCATTTTATCTCATAGAATTCATTTTTGGTATTAAAAAACATTTTGTTTCATAACATTCATTACTAATGCATATGAATTTATCATCCAAAGATAAACTCATAGTCGAGTTACCCTCCACATACGTATTGAACTCATTCTCAAGTCATGAACATATTTTCTCTAAGGTAAGGAGCTCTAAAGCACAAAGTCTGCAAATTGAAAGAGAAGATGAGTGAGACTTTTATAGCCTTGCTATCTTTGATGGAACTCATTCTCAAGTCATGAACGAATTGCTTATACTATGTCTCTATGTCGATGACCTGTTGAAAACAGGAAGTTGCAAGAAGGAGATCGAAGATTTCAAACATGACATAAGTGAGGAGTTTTAAATGTCAGACTTGGGAAATCTCTCATATTTTCATGGCATCGAATTCTAAAAGAACGGTAAAGGTTTGATGATGCACCAAAGAAGATATGCAAGAGAAATACTTAAGAGATTTGAGATGCAACATTGCAACCCAACTTCGACTCCAGCTGAGCCTAGATTAATGCAACTGTTAAAAGATTCAGATGAAGAGGATGTTGACCCAACCCAATACAAAAGACTTATTGGGTCACTTTGATACCTTTATCACACAAGGCCTGACTTAGCATACAATGTTAGTATGGTGAGTTGATTCATGCAGAAGTCAAAGGTATCACACCTAGCCACGACCAAGAGGATACTGAGGTTTCTGAAAGGAACTCTCGACTGTGTCATTTTATTTCCAGTGGCTGATGAAGGAAAAGAATGCAAGTTAGTGGGATACTGTTCGCGGTGGTTTCTGGCGAACAACCTCTGGTTAACCAATTTCTTCAGAAAGTTGGGTTACTTGCAGGACCAACCAAACAAGTCCTGGGATACATGTGCATTGGTTTTGTCGAACTGTTCTTAGAGTTTATGATAAATTTGTGGTCTATTTTGTTAATATTGTCAAAGTGTTAAGAACTCTGATTTTACAAGTAAAGTAAAGTTTTAAACTTAAAATGAAATAAAGTTGAAAGTTTTAAACAAACATAAGAAGCAATGTCGAAGGCTAAAAAACTTGCAGAAAAATAAATAAAGCTTGAAAATGACATTAAACTTGATAAATGAACAAGTAATTTAAATAACTTTGAAATATAACTGGTGTTCAAACGTACATTGTTCCGAATATCAGACTCATTTTCTCTCACACTGGGTACTTAGAGTATTTTACAGGAATTTTGTATCAATTTTCACACACACATTCTAACCACAAACTATCCTATTTATACATAAACAAAATAACTGCTTAGAACGGAAAAACTATAACTAAACGACAAGTGTCAGCCTGCATGTAAATTTCTTCTCTGAAACTTCCATGTGTCCAACTGCCAAAGGTTACAACCTTTTGAATTTGAATTCCTTTCTTTGGTGACGAAACCTTGCACCTCTTCAAACTGTCGAAGCCTTTAAAGAAGAAACAACTCCTTCAGCACTTGCCAAATACTTTCTTTTGTCAAATATCCTCTTCTGTCGAAATCGTTGAAAGACCAACTTCTGTCAAACCCCTAGCTACAAGTAACTTTCCAACTTATTCTGCCAGAACACTTTTTTCCTTTCTGTCGAAGTAATGGAGTTTTAAACCTTGTCAGCGATTCTTGAATTCTCTTCCTTTTATTATCCTTCGACAAAAAAGGACATCAAACCCTTAATTTCAGTCTTGTCGAAATTATGGGCTTACAAATTGCCCCCCAGCAAAGATGTTTTCGACTATACTTGGAGAAATATCTTTTGCTGTCGAAGTGACCTTTGACTTCCTGTCAGTCTCATTTATTGTAAAGTGACTTTGTTGAGTCCCAAGAAAACATCATGATTTCCACTTTATTAAAACGTCATGTCTAGCCCACGTTGTACACAATCTCCCATAACCCTATATTGTAGGTAAATCATGGCCTCATACCAACTGCCACTTTCTAACTTCCACCAATGGATCAGAAACGCACGTCTCCAATTCCCAACTGAAGGTCTTTTTATCTTCCTTCTTTTATTATTTGTCATTTACTTCATCTTCTATAAATACCACTTTAAACAACATTTCATACTTTTCACCTTCTCAACTCTTCTCTTACCCAAACGCAAAACTCCATTTCAAGACCTTTCAAAGCTCCTGTTTCTTCAACCTCTTCATCAAATCAATGGCTCCTCTAAAGACTACTACAGGCCGCAGTGCAAAAAAGACAAAGAAGACCATGGATCTTCCTCCTGCTCACATACTATCTGGGCCCACACAAACGCAGCACCAACAGTATTTTCCAGAACCCCCAAATGAAAGGGAGAAGGCAAGCATTTACAGGTCACAGGTAATGATTCCCATTTCTGTTTCTGGAGTTAATCATGCTATGTTAGGTCCTATTTTTGATCCCACTGTTGACCCTAACCGTCTGAAAGAATTTTATCCCTGTTATTCTGCTTCCAAACCCATAGCTGCTAACAAAAACCCTAAGCCTGTCGAAACCTCATCAAAAGAACCTGAAGTCCTCATGGCTTCGACAGAGATAGATCTGTCTTATCTAAACCAAACTAGGATTTTTAGGAGTCCCCCTTTGACGAAAGATCCCTCTGACTACTTAGCGTGGCTTACTAGGGTCGAAAAAGCCAAAGAAAAGTTTTGGAAGAAAACTGGTATTTATGACCTAATCCAACTGTCGAAGGAAGGTCCCCGTTATTGCCAAAACATGTTGTTAGCCTCTTTGTACTTCTGGGATAGTACTTACAATACTTTCCACTTACCCTGTGGAATGATGACTCCTACCCTACTCGACATAGCAGCCATAACTGGCCTTAGTCCTCTAGGCGAAATCTTTAACCCTGAACATTTGAACAAAGATCCCATAGGCTTCGACACAAAACATGTTGGGTACTCTGTCTTCATCACTCATCATCAAGGCGAAGACAATGAAGAAGTCTCCGACAGAGAGCATATTGCTTTCCTTTCCCTGTGGTTAGCCAAATTTGTTTTTTGTACTAGGTCACTTCAAGTGGCCAGAAGTTATATCATTATGGCTAATCAACTTCATCATGGAGTTGCATTCTGCCTGAGTGAGCTACTTTTGGCAAACCTCTATGAATCCTTAAGTGAGAGTGTAAGCAACCTCAAGACCCTTAAGGACAAAGGTAACATTAGTCTTACATGCCCTTTTTGGCTTCTACAACTATGGCTGAATGCCACCTTTGAAACTTTCATCCCCATCAAAATGCCAGTTGTCGAAGAAGCAGTAAAAGAAAGGCGCGTCGAATGGCCTAGGCTGGTTCAGCTGACCCCTACTGATGATAATATAAGCCTTCGACAAGCATTCACTAACTACATCATGATGTTCGCCAAACGCTACAAATTTACTTCTTCAATGGCACCATTCGCCAGCAGACAAGTGGGTCCAAGGTGGTTCACCAGACAACTCCCAGTGGAGAACCAAAAGGACGAAGACTCCTACATCTCCATTTGGGAAGCTTTTCTCATGCCCAGGCACTTTTTCTCCCACCATAGCCTTAACAACACAAAGGTATCCCTTATTGTTTACCAACCCAATCTAGTAGCTAGGCAGTTTGGATTAATTCAGACGAAGACGAAGCCTATCTACCATAAGAAAGGTGCTATTATCTTCTACAACTCATTTCACCACTTCGACAAAAGTTTGGAGCTATACAACAAATTGTTCGACCCATCTTTGGAGGTTTATCCCACCATCTTTCAACCAAACTTCCTCTGTACTGAAGAGTTCGACGTTTGGTGGAAGGAATATTATATCAACAGATTTTTCGACGTAGCAACCTTCACTACTCTTCTGACGAATGCTTTTACCTTTGTGCAGGACAAGAAGAAAAAAGGTACAGATCAGCACATCAAAGAAATTCAAAAGTTTCAAAAGTATTTTGAAACTATTTACAGGCCTGATGATCTTCGTCGAACCATAGGCGAGGCAGCGGTATCTTTAAAACACAAATTCACAGAAAAATTGAATAAGTTGTGGTTTCCTTCATCTCTTCCACCACATGCACATTATGACTTTGCATTCACTACTTTTCCTCCAAAATTCCCTCCACTCCCTTCTGCAGAATTTGGAGTGGCCTTGTGTCCTCCATTTCCAGATTGGTTTGTGTGTGGATCTGATTTAAAACTGCTTCGCGAAAGAAACAAAAAACCTGCCGAACGTGTGGTTGCGACGAAGTATCATCTGGACAACTTCACTGGGCACCTTCATATTGGGATAGAACATGTTACTGTGGACGAACCCATTCTTGAAGGTGTCGAAGAAATTACATTCTTCTTTTTTGTTTCTAACTCCTTTTATTTTTATATCAATGTTCATGCAACTTTTCTTTTTCAGCTGTTAGAATTGTTAGGAAGACTGCTGGCGAAGGAACCTCTTCCAAGACAGTCGAAAAATCTCCCACAACTGCCAAGAAGGTTTCGACACAATAGAGCATCCCTCCTTATTTATGTACTTCACATTTTCTTATACTGAACACTTCTTTTTCTATTGTAGGTAACTCGCACCCCAGCAAAGAAAAGAAAAATAGAAGAAAAGGAGGCAAGCGTCGAAGAGTCTGAGGACGAATCCCCTGAACCCCAACCTTTGAAAAGAAACAAAGGTCTAAAAATAAAAACAGTAGCATCCCAAAGATCTCTGGTCCAAAGACGAACTCCCCCTGCCAGTCCAGTCAACAAAATTCCCTCAAGGAGTGAAAGAAGTGGAGACTCAAGTGTCCATACTGAGATCCCTCAGGTAATCACTTCGACAAACAATATTCCTGGTCTTGACTGCATGTATCTTTATCTTACACTTCCTTTTTTATGTTCCCTGTAGGTTGTCATTGATGTCGAAGAGACTTCTACCATCCAAGAAGAAAATGTCCCTTCTAATTCTGAGAGGACTCTGGCTGAAAGACTTCAAGATGATGTCACTCCAGATGCAGGTGTCCATGGACCTCAAACTTTGGATGAATTCGACCTCAGTGATTCTGAATCTTCTGGCAACAATTCTCCTTTTCGACCAGACTTCACTGCAGAAAAAATAATTCCAGATCAAGATGTACCACTTCCAACACCAGCTGCCATACCAGAAACTGACGAAGATGCCCTTGCTCAGGATGTACAAGCCCCAAATCCAACTGACACCACAATAGTTGACAAAGAGAATGTCGAAGAAGAGGTCACTCTGTCGAATCAACCAGGAGTCAACTTGAGCTTTGGAGGAACTTCTCAAAACATTCCTTCTTCATCAAAAGTTCCTGTCGAAACCTCTTTGGGTACTGATTCGACGAGCTTATCACATGAAGAGATTGAGAGCTTGAAAGTTAGAAAACCCTTGGAATATTTAAAAGCCTTACTCGACACCAGGTATAACTTCCAAGACTCCTCTCCCAGTGGTTCGACAGCTTCAGGGGCCACTTCTGACCTTCAACCAATCAGTATCATTATGGATGAGATCAAAACAAAAATCCTTGGGGTTGACCTGTTTGAAGTCTTGGCTGAAAATGCTTCTGTCCAATATGATCTGAAGAAACTCCTGAAAAGTGCCAATCTGTTGGAGGCTTCGACTGAAGAAAGTCGTTTGGTGATGGACTTGATGTCCTTAATTGATTCCGTCAGTGCTGATTTGGTTCGACAAAAGGAGTTTTCCCAAAACATTACAGCCAAGTCTGAAGAGCAAGTTTCAGAATGGAACATAGTGGCTTCTTCGACAGAAAAGATTTCAGAGCTGAATAAGCTTTCTGACGAATACACCAAAGCTGCTGCTGAGTGTGAAATCAATATTCAAGCTTACCAGACCCAGATTGCTGATCTTCAAAGGAAAATCCTCCAAGAAAAGGAACGCCAGGCCTCTCTCCAACAGCCCAATCAAGAAGCAATAGACAGTGAACTCCAGAAGGGGCTACAACATGCAGAAACAGCCCAGCAACTTCACAGGGAGATTGATGAAATGACTGTCAGCAAGAGTCTCTGCGAGCGTCGAATTCAGCTTCAAAAGAAAAAATTCGACGAACTCAAAGCTACCTTCCTTCGACAGTAGTTTTGTAATAGGACTTAGGAACTTTATTTGTTTAAGGATACTTTATTTTAGCAATTTCATATGTAATGCTATTTCACGCCATCTGTTTGGCGAAGACAAGTTTTATTTGCAATTTCAATTTGTTCCTATTTTTATTTCTTGCAATGTTGGTTTATACTTCTTCAAGTACTTTCCATTTATTTTCAGCACTCTTCTATCTTTTTCTATTTCTTCGACTTCGTATGCACCATTTGAAAAAACTCTTAGAATTTTGAAAGGTCCTTCCCATTTAGGGGACCATTTTCCCATCACTCTGTCTTTCTTCTCCATGGGCAAGATCACTTTCCAAACTAAATCATTTACTAAAAAGGCTTTGAATTTTACTTTTTTGTTATAAAATTTTTCAACTCTCTCTTTCTGCCTTCTCATTAATTCTAAAGCATGCAACCTTTCTTCATCTAAATCAACTAACTCATCCATCATCATACTCCAATAGATTTCAGATGGAATCTCATGATGTCTTTGAATTCGTATTGACTGTAAACAGATTTCGACTGGCAATACTGCATCATGTCCATAGGTTAATTTAAATGGGGTAGAATTAGTTGCCTCCTTAGGAGATGTTCGACAAGCCCAAAGGATTTGATCCAGAGTCTTGTGCCAATTTCTGGGTTTTTTACCCACATGCTTCTTTATCAAGTTTATTACTACTTTGTTGGCTGCTTCGACCTGACCATTTGCTTGGGCATAATAAGGTGTCGAAGTCAACAACTTAAAACCTGTCTCTTTTGCAAATGCCTGCATATTTCTGCCAGTAAACACAGATCCTTGATCAGTGGTTATAGTCTCTGGTATTCCAAATCTATACATTATGTGTTTCTGGATGAAGTCTATGACTGCTTCCTGATCTACATTCGTCAAGGGTATGGCTTCAATCCACTTAGTGAAATAGTCTACCCCCACTAAAATGTACTTCTGCCCTTTTGAAGAGGCTGGTCGAATTTCACCAATCAAATCTAAAGCCCAACCTCTGAATGGCCAAGGCTTTATAATAGAATGTAACTCACTTGCTGGCACATGAGGTATGCCTGCATGAACTTGACATTCCTGACAACCCTTTGCAAATTCGACACAATCTTTCAACATGGTTGGCCAATACATCCCTTGTCGAAATAATAGCCATTTCATCTTATGTCCTGCTTGGTGGGCACCACATGCACCACTGTGCACATTCGACAGAGCTATATAAGCTTCAGTCTCTCCTAGGCACTTTAGTAGAACTCCTTCTGCAGTCTTTTTAAACAATTCATTTCCAAAGAGTACATAACTTATAGCTCTGTACTTTATCTTTCTTTCGACTGTCTGATTTGGATTTTGTAAATAGTCTTTGATAGGTTTTCTCCAATCTCCAACCTCTAGATTATCTATATTAAAAATCTCAAAGTTTTCTTCATCACCATATCCCAACCTTATTGTCTCCAAATCAGATGGGGACAGCCTAGTGGATAAAACTTTGCCTCTTACTTCGACAATCTTCATCAGATTTTCCTTCGACACTTTATACCCTGAAGCCAATTGAGCCAAGTCATTTGCTTCCTGATTTTCTAATCTGGGAATGTGTCTAAAGACTACACTGTCGAATCTCTTGAGGAGTCTGTTGGCTATCACAAAGTACATGATCAAATTTTCTTTGACACATTTGTACTCTTTCGTCAATTGTTTTATCACCAACTCAGAGTCACCCATTATTTCGACCTCTGTTGCCCCCAGTTCCAACAAAATTTCAAGTCCAGCAATTAAAGCTTCATATTCTGCCTCATTATTTGAACAGAATCCTTCTATTTTGTACTTGAACTTTGTTGGAATTTTATTGGGAGAAATAATTAACACCCCAACACCTGTTCCATTTTTATGACTGGAACCATCGAAATATAACCTCCAAGGCTCTTTTTCGACATAATTTGTCTCATCTCCAAGTATGGAGTGATCAGCTATAAAGTCAGCAACTACTTGCCCTTTAACAGCTTTTAGAGGCATATATTTTAAAGAATATTCAGTCAAGGCTAAAGCCCATTTTCCAATTCGACTATGTAAAATAGACTTAGACAACATATGCTTTATTACGTCGAAATGAGAAGATATATGTACATCAATGGGTTTTATATAATGCTTTAATTTTGTACAAGAGAAATACACACACAAACATAATTTCTCTATCATACTATATCTAGTTTCAGCATCATTTAAGACTCTGCTGAGATAATAAATGGCTCTTTCGACGCCATGTTCATCTTCTTGACAAAGCATACTTCCTAATGTTCTGTCAGATGCTGATATGTAGAGCCTCATGCTTCTTTTCGATAAGGAGATATTAAGACTGGGGGATTTGCCAGATACTCCTTGATCTTGTCGAAGGCATCTTGTTGTTCTTGCCCCCAAGTGAAACCCTCCTTCTTCAGTCGAAGCAGAGGTGAGAAGGCCTGAGTCTTTCCACTAAGGTTGGAGATGAACCTTCTGAGAAAGTTGATTTTCCCTAGTAGAGACTGCAATTCCTTCTTTGTCGATGGCGCTTTTGCTTCCATTATTGCTTTAGCTTTGTTTTCATTAATTTCAATCCCTTTCTTGTGGACCACAAAGCACATTTAAGATGATTCATTTTCAAACTAAACTTCCTCATCCTTTGAAAGGACTGTCGAAGATGGTTAATATGGTCCAAGCCTGAAGCAGATTTGATCACAATGTCATCTATATAAATTTGCATAAATGTTTCGATGAAATCATGAAAAAGAGAATTCATGGCCCTTTGGTAAGTAGCTCCAGCGTTTTTCAAACCAAAGGGCATGACTACCCACTCATATGTTCCTATTGCTCCTGGACAACGAAAAGCTGTTTTTGGAACGTCTTCTTCAGCAATGAAAATCTGGTTGTAACCAGAATAGCCATCAAGCATACTTAAATACTCATGGCCTGCTGCAGAATCTACTAGCATTTCTGCTACTGGCATAGGATACTCATCCTTAGGGGTGGCTGAGTTTAGATCTCTAAAATCAATACACACCCTCAGTTTGCCATTTTTCTTAATCACGGGAACAATATTAGCAATCCATTCGACATACCTTGTTGTACGGATGAATTTGCATTTTAGAAGCCTTTCGACTTCTTCTTTGATTTTCGACAGAATTTCAGGTGCAAAGCGTCTAGGAGTCTGCTTTATTGGCTTCTTCCCTTCCAGTATTGGCAACTTCAATTCAACCAAACTTCTGTCTAAACCAGGCATTTCGTCATAATCCCAGGCGAAGCAGTCTTTAAACTCATTCAGCAGTTGGATTATTTCGACTCTGAGTTGAGGATTCAACTTGGCACTGATGTAAGTGGGCCTTTTCTCTGCCCCCAGTCCCAGATTAATCTCCTCTAAAGGATCCTGTGCCACCATCTTCATATTGGTTGAGGTTGGATCTTTTTCGAACCCTAAAGGTTCGTCATCATAAATGGCATCAAGTCTTTGACTCTGCCATTCGCCATTTGAGTCTTCTTCAAAACTCTGCTTTGTATGTTGTTCCTCAATATTTTCTTGAGGAGGTTGTTCTTCGACAACCTGAGTGCTGGCTTCGACAGCCATATTCCTAACTTCAGCCTCAAGGGCCGTTTTGAGTTGTTTTTCGGCTATATAAGCCGAAATCCTTTCCATTGCTGAAGCTTCAGTCATTTTCACTAAATTCACTCCCCCATCCAGTTGGGTTGACATGGGCAGTTCCCCAAGTGTAATTTGTCTCCCCAATTATTTCTTTATCCCACTGGAAACCATGCGTAGGATGGAGGTACATGGAACAGTAAGCATTGTCAGAAGCTGTCAGGTCAAAGGCAGCAGGATTGCATGGTGCTATATGGGCTAGGTTCTTGTCGAAGTTACGACTAGTGACATTGTTCACATCAGCTGTGAAGTAACTCTGATCTGCTTCTATGTTTTCGACAATCCCATCTGGCCTCCAGATTGCTATCCTTTGATGCATGGAGGATGGCACAGCTCCAATCCCATGGATCCATTCTCTTCCCAACAGCAAGTTGTAATTTGCCTTTGATGCTATTACCACAAACATCGTAGGCCTGGTGATAGATCCTACAGTCAAGTTCAGTTGTATTACTCCCAGTGTTGTCCCTACTTTACCTTCATAGTTGGACAACACCATATTGTGAGGCTTAGTGTCGGAGTCATCTTTTCCAATCCTCTTTATCATGTAATGAGGAATTAAATTTACAGCTGCTCCACCATCTATCAGAATTTTGTTGACACCCACGTTTTCTACTTTCCCTTTTATGAAGAGAGGCTTTAAGTGAGCCTTCATTGCATCATCTGGCTTTTCGAAGAAAGCATTTTGCTCTTCGACACAGCCATTGTTCATTATGTAGTAGCATACAGGCTTCAAGCCTATGCTGTCATCTGCCATGTCATCCTCTTCGTCTTCGACTTCCATTATCCTGTCATAATCTCTGGGCAGCACAGAAACCACATTACAAGTTACGTCGAAAGAGGCGTCTGATTCTGAACTAAATTCATCTGTGACTTCTTCGTCCACTGGCATTCTGTTGTTTGTTTTCTGCATTTCTGTGGTGTCACTAGATCCATTCTTCTGAGGGGATTCTTTTTCTGCCAGAGATATCCCCTTGTTTGTGATCTGCACACATTTGCTTGATTCAACTTCTTTCTGCCCAACCCTTTTGTGTTCTACAGTTTCCTTTTCAATTTTCTTCTGCCTTTGGAATCTTCTCCATTGGGATCTGGACATAGGATTCTTCCCTTTGTAGTTTTCAGAGACGTATTTTGGCCTTGCCTCCTTTTTAACTTCCATTGAGGGACCCCTGTTCACTTCAAAGCTCTTCCATTTCTTCTGACCTTGGGCATCCCTTATAGGTTGAACCCATTTGTCATCATCTGGTCTGTTGGATGGTTTATAAGTGCTGAAACGTCTTTCTCCCACTCCTTGGATGTGATGCTTCCCTCTTCTTGGGTCGAATCTTTCGTTTCTGGTTGGTGGGATTGTCCCCCAATTTCTTTTTCTCTGGGTCTTTTCTGCTGCTTCTAAGTCATCAGCTGCTTTCCTGTCGAACACAGCACTGCATCTTGGGCAAAGCATAACTTCTGCATTCTTCCTTTGACACCTCTGGATGAATTCGACAAGACTCTCGTTCTCTTCTGGGTAAACCAGCTTCTGATGCTTCTCTTGACGTTTCTTTCCTTTGTTGGTGTCTGGTCCTCCCTTTTGAGTGATTTCCACCATATGAATCCCAGCACTCTGTTCAGTTGTAATTTTCAATTTGTTCATTTTTTCGACTAACATGATTTCCTCTGGGATGTCCTCCTCTGACTGACTCATATTGCCTTTTGGGTGTAAACCTTTATAGATGTATTTGCAGCAGTGTGCAACCCTTTCGACAGGATGTTCTTCAGTTCTGGTGGTACCAATGTTTATTGGTTCGACAGTGAGGGAATTGTCATCAGTCCCTGCTGTTTTGATCTCATCTTGGCCAAGGCCCTCAGTGGCCTCTTTTTGGACAAAGAGGTTTTTGTTGTCCTCCTCTTCGTCATCCTCTTTGAAGGAATCTCCCCATCCTGTGGGTTTGATTTCATTGATATCTGTTTTGGAGCTTGGTGGTGCTGAATATTTCACCATGAAGTCGAACTTCCCATTCGATTCTCCTAAAGTGTCCCAGATCACCCCCTGCTCAGCATCTCTTTTGTAATTTTTCTTGTCGAAACTTCTTCCCCCTTTGACAGTATTTCTTTCGTCGAAACCTTCAGTAGTTTCAATGGCATTCTCCCTGTCGAAGTCTTCAGAAGCTTTGACTTCTTTTTCCTCAGCCTGGTCAGCAAGATCATCACCTTCTTCCACCACATTTACATGGGTGTCGAAACCTTCAGCAGCTTCTATCATGGTGAAGTTGGTGTCGAAGCTTTCAGTGACTTCTACCATTTCGAAATTTTCCTCTGCCATGATCTCCATTTCGACCACATTTACCATTTCTGGTTCAACATAATTGGCCTCCACAACCTGCATAGGATTGGAGTCAATCCTCATCTGCTGCTTGGCTTTGTCTCCAAACTTCAGCCTTCCATTTTGGATTGCGTTCTGGACAAGATCCCTGAAAAGGTAACATTGAGAAGTTTTATGACCCAAGAAATTATGGTATTTACAAAAACCTCTCTTTTTCTGTTGGTCTACAGGAGGCTCCTTAGTGCCTGCTGGTTTTATTAACTGACCATCTTTGACTAATAAATCAAATATTTCATCACACTTGGTGATGTCGAATGTATAGGTTCTTTTAGGGAACCTGTCATTCTTTTCCACTTCGACTGGATTTTTTCCATTCGACGGGGCTAAAACTTTACAAGAATACGGAGGGCCTTGTTTTAATTCTGCAAGATCAATTTCTTGCTGGTCGAAAATGACTGGTTCGTTTTCGTCATAATCATCTTCTTGAACTATTCCTACATAGGCCACTCTTTCCTTTTTGTTTTTATTTGATCTAAACTTTTCATTCTTTAGTCTTTCTATTTGCCTCACTCTGTCTGCCAGTTGTGCCATGTCTCTCAAGTACTGGGTATCCAGTTTTTTCCTTATGGAATAATCTAGACCCCCTGCAGCCATTTCGACTAGTTCTTGTTCCGGCACTTGCGTAAAGCATCTGGCTTTTAATAATCTAAACCTATTCAAATAGTCATCTATAGGTTCAGAAAATTTTCTTTTGACACTTGCCAACTCTTTCAAACTTATCTTGGTTTGTCCCATATAAAATTGTTCATGGAACAATCTCTCTAATTGGGTCCAAGTAAAAATTGAAGTTGCGGGAAGTGATGTAAACCAAGTGAAAGCATTTTTTGTCAAAGAACTTGGGAAATATTTCATCCTTAAGTTCTCATTATTAGCAATTTCTCCTACCTCTATCAAATAACGTGCCACGTGTTCTATGGTGGACTCACTAGTATCCCCTGAGAATTTTGTGAATTTGGGGACTTTCCACCTTGGTGGCAACTCTTGTTGTAAGACAAATTCAGACAAGGGGGAAGTATAACTAGGCCTTTGTAATCCTACGTTTACTCCATTTTGTGCCATTATTCTCTCAACCATGGTAGCAATATTATTTTCGACAGGCATGTTATTGTAACGCATTCTCTGCTGTAATACTTCGTCAGCATTTTGGTCTCTCTGGACTATTATCCTTCTTGGTTCCTGTCGAATAGGCTCTTCTACATTAGGCTGTTCGACTATCACCTCTTGCCCCCTGGGATTTTCATGAGGGTTTCCTAAGGGCCTTTGGTTTATAGTGAGTTCCTCTTCGACAGCCCTATTGACAGGGTTCTGATTTAATTGCATTCTTTGCTGTGCTTGCGGGACTCCAAAAAAGTCAGCAATGCGTGCCATCTGTTCTGCCAATATTTGGTTTGTTTGGGTAGTGTTTTGTATTAAGGGATTGAACACTTCTCCCATTTGTTGGGTCAAAGCCTGCACCATATCATGATTGCTTTCATCCATCTGTTGACGAATTACTTGTGCAGAATGGTTTGTCATAGCGGGCATATGGAAACCTGGTGGAACTTGGTTTATTCTATTTCCATTTCCACCATATCCTGATCCCTGCAATGGTGATGACATTTGAACCATAGCATCAGAGAATAATGGTGACGAATTATGTAGGCTTGCCATCATTGAAGTTGGCATTCCATATGGTTGTTCCCTCCCAGTCAAAGGCTGAGAATAATTCAGATATGGCCTGAATGTATTTCCTCCAGGGGGAGGGGTTCCCAAGGGTCTGGCGTGTCCCATGGTGGAAGAACTAGGCGCATTCTGGGATCCTGAACCTGTTGGTATGGAATCCCCCAAAGGAGGCCCGATTTGTTCTAAAACAGGGCCAGACGCTGGTATTGTTCCTGACGAAGGGATAGGATTGGAAACTGGTATTGTTTCGTCAGGATTGTTTGAAGTATTTGGCAAGTTAGCCATGTTTCTTCTTCTTGTTCTCTTTGGTCTCTCTACGTCGGTTACGGCTAGTTTACCGCTTCTAAGAATCATACAACGTAGCAAGGAACAATTTGTCTAAGAAGTTCTCTATTAATGCACTGGTCCCACCGGGCGTGCCAATTTGTTCGCGGTGGTTTCTGGCGAACAACCTCTGGTTAACCAATTTCTTCAGAAAGTTGGGTTACTTGCAGGACCAACCAAACAAGTCCTGGGATACATGTGCATTGGTTTTGTCGAACTGTTCTTAGAGTTTATGATAAATTTGTGGTCTATTTTGTTAATATTGTCAAAGTGATAAGAACTCTGATTTTACAAGTAAAGTAAAGTTTTAAACTTAAAATGAAATAAAGTTGAAAGTTTTAAACAAACATAAGAAGCAATGTCGAAGGCTAAAAAACTTGCAGAAAAATAAATAAAGCTTGAAAATGACATTAAACTTGATAAATGAACAAGTAATTTAAATAACTTTGAAATATAACTGGTGTTCAAACGTACATTGTTCCGAATATCAGACTCATTTTCTCTCACACTGGGTACTTAGAGTATTTTACAGGAATTTTGTATCAATTTTCACACACACATTCTAACCACAAACTATCCTATTTATACATAAACAAAATAACTGCTTAGAACGGAAAAACTATAACTAAACGACAAGTGTCAGCCTGCATGTAAATTTCTTCTCTGAAACTTCCATGTGTCCAACTGCCAAAGGTTACAACCTTTTGAATTTGAATTCCTTTCTTTGGTGACGAAACCTTGCACCTCTTCAAACTGTCGAAGCCTTTAAAGAAGAAACAACTCCTTCAGCACTTGCCAAATACTTTCTTTTGTCAAATATCCTCTTCTGTCGAAATCGTTGAAAGACCAACTTCTGTCAAACCCCTAGCTACAAGTAACTTTCCAACTTATTCTGCCAGAACACTTTTTTCCTTTCTGTCGAAGTAATGGAGTTTTAAACCTTGTCAGCAATTCTTGAATTCTCTTCCTTTTATTATCCTTCGACAAAAAAGGACATCAAACCCTTAATTTCAGTCTTGTCGAAATTATGGGCTTACAGATACACTGATTCAAGTTGGTGTAGTGATGCTGAGGATCGAAAATCCACTATTGGATATGTGTTTATGTTAGGTGGTGCACCAGTTTCTTGGAGTTCGGGAAAGGAACCAGTAGTGGCATTGTCGTCATGCGAAGCAGAGTACATAGTTATTTCTCTTTGTGCATGTCAAGCAACATGGATGGTGAATCTGGTCGAAGAGATTACAACGAAGAATCATGGAGCAATTACCATGAAGAACGACAGCATGTCAACTATCAATCTGGCCAAAGAATCCGATAGCGCATGGTCAAAGAAAGCACATCGAAATGAGGTTCCATTATCTTCGAGAGCAGGTAACCGATGGGAAGATGAACTTTGAACACTGCAGAACTGAGAATCAGATTGCAGATATCATGACGAATGGAGTACAGGTCGAAGTATTCAGAAGACTAAGAGCTATGATGAAGTAGATAGCTTAGACACAATGAATTAGGTGGTGTGTTGAAAGTGTAATTCATTATGTCATATTTGATTTAGATTAGATTTAGATTTGGTTTTAGATCTAGATTTGATTTAGTTCCAAAATATATATTTCGGGCTTTTATAATTTTTGGGCTTTTGGCTTGAGGTGAAAGCAAATTTAATTCTATAAATATGGAGTATCCCTCTTGTAATCAAATAACATTATAATATTATTACACTCACAGATCTGCAGTTACAGAATGAATAATGATAGAAAGAAAAATCACAGAGTTATGGGTAACAAACTTTATCTCTCCCAACTTTCCTCTTTCACAATTTTTTTTCTTTGTTATTGTTGCTGCACAAGAACCCTTCTTACTCATCAAGAAAGGTTCAAAATTCCCATAGAGTTTGGATTGATTCCAACCATAATAATTTATTTTCAGCTTACACTACAAGAAAAATGAACTATTGTGACACCTTTATTTAGTGATACCTTAATTTCTGTCACTAAATACTATTTTTACCTACGGTATCTACTCCATCACTAAATGTTACTTTTTTACCTATGGTATGTAATCCATCACTACATTATATCATACAAAGACTTGATTAATTTTTTTCTTGTGTACAAATATTTTTTTTATAAACACAGAAAATTACTAATTTCACTAAAAGTGGAAACAAAAAAAGTTCTAACTAAAAAACCATAAATTAAATTTAATTACAAATGTAGTTTTGTTTTCACTGAGTTTCTGGTTTTCTCTCGTTTTCGCTCATTGCCGCTTTTGTTCGCTTCTCCCTCCATTCTTCATCTGTCTCCTTCGTTCTAGTCTCGACATCATAATTCCCGTTCTCGATTCTCCATCACTATTCCCGATCTTGATTCTCTATTGTTGTTCCCGTTCTCGATTCTCCATCACTATTCCCGATCTTGATTTGATTATCTATTGTTGTTCCTGTTCTCGATTCTCCATCACTATTCCCGATCTTGATTCTCTATTGTTGTTCCCGTTCTCGATTCTCCATCACTATTCCCGATCTTGATTTGATTCTCTATTGTTGTTCCCGTTCTCGATTCTCCATCACTATTCCCGATCTTGATTCTCTATTGTTGTTCCCGTTCTCGATTCTCCATCACTATTCCCGATCTTGATTTGATTCTCTATTGTTGTTCCCGTTCTCGATTCTCCATCACTATTCCCGATCTTGATTCTCTATTGTTGTTCCCGTTCTCGATTCTCCATCACTATTCCCGATCTTGATTTGATTCTCTATTGTTGTTCCCGTTCTCGATTCTCCATCACTATTCCCGATCTTGATTCTCTATTGTTGTTCCCGTTCTCGATTCTCCATCACTATTCCCGATCTTGATTTGATTCTCTATTGTTGTTCTCGTTCTCGATTCCCCATCGTTGTTGCCGCTCTCTATCTGTTGTCGTCGTTCCTGTTCTCGGTCTTAAAGCTCCATCTTCGGTGACAGCGAGTTAGGGTTTTGTATTTATGCATGTTTTGTTTATTATTTCTCATATGCAATTGATTTCACTAATGTTGAGTTAGGATTTAGAGTTTGTGTGTTTTGTTTATCATTTTTCTTTTGAATTTACCTTCACTGATAGTGATTTAGGATTTAGGGTTCTACTGTATATTATGCAAAAAAAAGATTGAGATATTTGTGGCACTTGATAACGATAAACTTTTCATTCAATAAGCTGAATTTTGAGAATTTTAACATATTATATATTTTGTAGTTTACAAAGCTAATATGAGGATGAAATTCATTTGCAGGCTGTTGATAGGGATCTTCCTATTGCTGCTATTTCCCTATATTTACATGTAGTACAACAATATTTGAAATATAATGTTTGAAATTAATAAAAATTTGTATAAATGTTTAATTTTAGTTATTTAGTTTTGAAAAATGTATTGTAAAATATTTTTAATAGAAAATTTTATTTTTGAAATAAAAATAATATTTTTAAAATAAAAAATTATATTTATGTAAGTTTTAGTGACACCTATAAAATGGTAGGTATAACTTTTAGTATTTATTTTATATAAATTTTAGTAATACTTATAAAATCGTAAGTATAAATTTTAGTATTCATAAAACTAAGACAACCTATAGTGACAGTGATTGTAACTGTAGGTAAATAATTATTTGTAGCTAGAAGTTATAATGACATTCAATTTAGCGTCACATCACGCCCCCTTATAGTTGACGCCAAATGGAGTGTTACTAAAAGTTTTACAAACTTTTACCTACAAATATTTGACTTTTAGTGACAAACTATGAGTGTCACGAAAAATCATTTTTCTTGTAGTATTAGCATTTTAATATATTCCAATAAATTATATTGTTTCAAAATAAAGTTTGATATATGAATTGGAGGCTACAAAGATACGTCTAACATTAAGGAATAAGATGACAATATTAATATTATTTTTCCTATCTTATTTCAATTTATTTCCATTGTTTTTTTAATACAAAACTTATAACCACTAGTGAAATTATGAAAAGAAAAATAAATAATAACCTATGGATTTTTCTAGGCACATATACATTTAAAATTAATGCACCTCATACCACATTCAGGACCACACATAAGTTTTCGACAATCGTAGTCACTAAGACATCCTTCAAATGCTGTAACAAAAACATAAATAAATTAGGATATAAAAGTTTATGTAAAAAAAAACAGAAAGAGTTAAAATCATTTACCGTCAACGTTCTTTCCTATAAAAAATATGAAAAGAAATAGAAACGTTGCGTAAATAAATTTAGAAATTACAGTCATATTTTTCTTTATTCTTATGTATTAAACATAACAAAAACTTTCATCACTTTATAATGTAAAGGTTCATGCTCTGGTAATAAAAATATATTTAAAAGTGCATTTAAGGAATTATACAAAAGTCTTTCAGAAATAAGTATTAATATTTAATTTCTCTTAAGTAAAATAATGTGTTGGTTAGGTAACTATTATCTAATCATAAGAGTTTATAATTTTTAACCATCTTTTAATTGTTTTTGTTTTCGATGATATGAAAAGGGGAATTTTTTTGGACCACGACAAATATATATGTATGAATACTTCACAAATGGAATGTAAACATTTGAAGATATTGTATGGTCATTTATTCTTTCATAAATACGTTTAATCATAGTGAATGTCTATCTTGTTGTGATTTATATGATTATATTAATCCACATAATAAATTTTGAAAAAAAAAACTTATTATATGTTTAGGGTTGGAGTTTCAAATAATAAAACTGATGAAATCAACTAGTGAGTAGGATAGACAAAAAAAAATTGTATCTACGAATATTCGCAGATAAAGTCTGTCATGTATAAGAGACGAATAAGAGACGAATAGTTTAATAGATATTTATGTATAAAATAAATAAATATTTAAATATTCATCTTTTAATGAATATGTATATAGATTTAATAATTTTTGGGTCCACATATATTTATATTGTTAATTAATTATAAATTTTATTTAAATATTATACTCTGTTTTTTTATTTTCTAAATATTACTTTTTATTATTTTTTTAAATTTTCTTTGAAGAAAACTTTTTACAATTTATATTATAAGTATCTTCTATCCTTTATACGTCACTTTAACAATTTCACCGTTTAATCAATCAATACAACACTTCCTCTATCCAATCAATGGCTCCCTTTCAACTTCTCTGTCATTCGCTCTTCAACCATAATTCACAATCACAATATTTTAATTAGTTTTGTTAAAAATGAAATGTATGAATATCATGTTTGGATGATATTGTATTTTGGTGAAAAAGAAGGGAGTTAATGCGATGAAATTTTATTGTTAAAATAAGAGCGAATTGTGATATTTGATAATAGCATTCTTTAAAAGAAGTTAAAAATATTTTTTAGAAAAAATAATTTTATAAGAAAAAATATTATTCATGGATATTTGTAAATATTTGCGAATACTTTAAAATATGCAGATTACTCATTTAAAGGATACCCGCACGGATATGAGTGAATATAGATATCATATTTATTCAAGGGGACAAACACAAATATCATACTATCTATCTCCATTTGCATCTCGCTACTAGTGAGTAATTGAACTTATCAAGTGTAGTGGAGTTACAACTACTAATATATTGGAACATTTTGTTTGTCAACCCCCACTTAAATCTGACTGTCACTAATTACAATGTTTTTAGTTTATTAATTTTATTTATTAAAAATCATTTTATTATTCATTTGTAAGATTTCGAATTTTTTCAAAAGCTCTCATTCTTATTGGATTTTTTTAATTCAAATATGGAATTTATATATGTATACATTTTTATTGACAATTTACATTTTATACAAGATTTTTCATCAACAATATGCATTTTACCAACTTTAAAAAAAAATTATAATAATAACTCATGTTTCTTATGCATTTTTACTGGATATTTTGAAAACACTGGTAAAAATGCATGCATTTTACCAAATATTTGGAAAAGTTCGGTAAAATTGTTTAAATGGTTAATCTGATTTTTTGAAAAATTTGGGAAAATCATGTTTGTATTTGGATTTGTTAAAAATCTGGTAGTTTATTTCCACAACCAGCCGTGTTAAACTCACAAACCAAACATGAGTTTTAATTACGAAGACCTTCCAACCAAACAAAGGTTTTAATTGGTTCATTTCCACAATCAAACAAGAGTTTTTCATTTGGTTTAACTCTCAACCAAAATAAACTTCTTAATATAAGATTTTATAGTATTGCCCTTGCACCATATCCATAAACTTCACAGATAAAATATTCCACTCTCAAAATTCCTAAGGAAAATGTGAAGATATATAAAGGAAGGGAGAAAGAGAGAGAACTACGCCAAAATTCGCTTTTGGCAGTACTAAAAAGACAGCGCTTTATTCACAAAGCGCTACTATAAATTTTAAAAAAATTCACTAAAAGAAGCGTTGCTAAAGACTGCCTTTAGAAAGCACTTTATAAAAGCGCTACTAAATGTCGTACATAGATCTCATCTTAGAAAGTGATTTTAAAAAAGCGCTGCTAAAGGTATAACCTAAGAAAGCGCTTTTAAAATGCACTACTAAATGTAAACCTTAGAAAACGCTTTCAAAAAGCGTTGCTAAAGTCCTTAAATTTGCCCCACATTTGAAAGCGCTTTCTAAAGAAAGCGCTACTAAATCTAGCACTTAAGGAAACGCTTTCAATAAAGTGTTGCCTTAGGTCATTTATTAATTAAAATATAAAAAATACCAAATTTTCAGAACCCTATCATTGTTTCTAATCATTTTCACTCAAGACTTCTCCCTCCTTTCTCTCTCGCGACTTCTGCCTCATTTCTCCGACCAACCTTATGTTCTCCCACCGGCCTTCTGTTCTTCGACCACCATCGTTCTTCGACCTCCACTGTTCTGTTTGCTCTCTGAACGCCATTATTATTTCGCGTCTGTTCTCGCGATTGCTCCCTCATCTCTCTCTCTCTCTCTCCCTCTCTTTCTCTCTCGCGTGAAGTAAAAGAAGAGGTATGTTGTTGTTATCAATACAATGTGGTTGTTGTTATTTTCTTTTACAATGTTGATTCTGTTGCTGTTGGTTTTGTTGTAATACAATTTTGATATTTTGGTTTTTGACAAGAACTTAAAGTTATAATGCGATTTTAGTTTTTGGCATTTTGGTTCTGTTGGTTTTTGACATTTTGGTTGTTGATTATGTTGTTGTTGACTCTTTTTGTTTTTAACATAGGAGTTGCTGATGCGGTTCTTATTACGACCACATACCTTATTTTAAATCACATAGCAAATTTCTTAGAATGTTTATCATTCCGTAACTGTCACACCAAGTTTGTATTTGAATTCTTGATACAGTTATGGTTTAATGCAATTTCTGGTATTGCTGAGTTTGAATTGGATTTTATGGTATGGTTTATGGATTGAAGGGAATTTTAGTTACATTGAGTTAGTTAGTTTTTCATTTTAGACTCAATTTTGGTTTAGCCGTAAAACACACATGTTAGAGGATAGGTTCACACGGTTTTTGTTTCAATTACTTTGATGTTCATATATATTTCATGTGGTGGCTTTTTGTGTATAGAAATGTGATTAGATTCTTAAAAATGTTAAAGTAGTAGATTTTTAGTTCTAGTTTTGAAACATTTTCAATAAACACCTATTAGTAATAATTAAGGATTTATATTAGCATAATTTTAATGGTTAGATTTTAATTTTTTAATCGAATTGAAACTTGAATGACATTGTGAATTTATTTTTTCTATATAGGGGTTAATTGTGAAGAGTGAAAGTCTGATTGTTTACAAGAATCTTACACTGTGTGGGTCTAGAAGTTGATTACTTCTCTATAGGTAATTAGTTGTTCTTTTGCTATAGTTCGTGATTAATTAACAATAATTGGGAACTAACTTATTGAATTTGTTATATACAGGGGTTACTTGTGATCAAAGTGTGAAAGATAGATCGTTTCCCTACAGGTAAATATTTTTTATTTTGTTTTTGTTTAGCTTAATTAGTAAAACCATGGATAAGACATGGATGTATTCAAATCATTTGTTGAAAGAGTACGAGAATGGGGTATCAGAATTCGTTAAGTTTGTTGTTGCGCACGCCAAAGACCCAAGTCGAATGACATGTCCTTTCTTGGGTTATTGTTATGGAAGTCGGGTTGACGCGGTTCAGTTGGTGTCACATTTAAAACAAGATATATATATATATATATTCTTATTTTTTTTCTGTGTAGTGTCCTTGTCAGCGTAATGATATAGATTGCGGTTATTTCGTTTTGAGGTTTATAAGAGAAATCCCTCATTTGGATCGAATAGAGATTCCAATCATGGTATGGATTTATAACTTAGGATTTATTTTAATATTTATCAGATATTTTATATAACTTATTACTTTTTAACTAAATCATGCATATTATGTTTTATTATGTAGTACTTTGATGAATACAAGTGTGCTCATTACTCGAAAGATAAATTGAAAGAAATAAAGGAGGAATTGTGTGAATACTTTATTGAGAAAAGAATCATATTAGGTATGGAAGTTGTTGTGTAGTTATAGAATGTTGTTGTATAGGTTTGGAAGTTGTTGTATATTAGGAATCTTTAGAAGTTAAAGGATTTCTAAGTGGGAAAATTGTTATTAAAATTATGGATTGGTGTATATATGATGCATGTTTGTGTTGACTTATATCAAATGATTTATGTGTTGAATTATGGATTGGTGGACAAATTGTTATTAGAATTATGGATTGGTGTATATATTTTGGATTATAATGGTATATAATGCCTATGTTTTAAGGTTTGTTTGTTGAAATAAAGGCTCAATGGTTACAATATAAGACCTATGTGTTGAAATAAAGGCTTGCTGAATGTCATATAATGCCTATGTGTTTGAAACAAAGGCTTGAATAATACAGGTTTATGGAATTATTTCAAAAAATATGATTTCTACAAAAGAAAGAATACAGAGCGCTTTTAAATAAAAAACGCTTAAAATATGATTTTTAAAAAAGTGTTTTTAAAATTTACATGGAGAAAAGAAAGCGCTTTTTAGAAAAAGTGTAACACCTCACTTTCCCATTTTATAAAATACATAAATAATACGAAAATAATCAATGTTTACACCAAAGAGGAGGATGTCACATCATGAAAACCAACAACTAAACTTCTTTTATTAATCATAAAAATATAGTTTTTATAGCGGAATCATAATTCACTTCAATCCATGGCATTGAGGCCTACACCACAATACTCTCCACATAATATGTGGTTTAATACAATTTTACTATGTGAGATACGTAACGAAATAAAATGGTATAAAATATAATATAAATCCCCAATATCCCGTGTTACGTATCAGAGTGACTCCTACAACTCGATTGAGCAACTCAAGCTCCACATAATACTCAGGTACTTGCTTATTTGTACAACCCAATGAGCATATACACCACAAAACAACAAAGGAGTGAGAATTAAATTCAATAATTTAACGGTGAAAAATACATGCTAAGGAGTAGTATAACACATCAACCAGCATAAACAACACACAGTCACGACACTACTTGTCACTTTCAATCACCAATCAATTAACATACATAAATACAATGTGACTCAACAACTGCCATAATGCATGTGGTACCAATACACCATAGTTCATTCAATCGAACCTGGTTCATAATAGAATCTGGATAAATCACATACACCCTTACTTGGAAATGATTTATACCCACCACGAATCACATACACTCCTACTGAGAAATGATTCGTCTTCATAAGACACACCATGAATGAATGACAATAAATATGCATAAAACACATGTATAATAACAATTATACATCTTCACGATCCTCCTGATCAGTAATCCCCACTAGAATTACCCATCTGTAACACAACATCAATACACACCAAAATATACACCAGATATTATTATCAATCAAAATGAACGATCCTCATGATCTCACGTGAACCGAACATTCAACATAATTCCTACTGGAATTACCATTCCTGCACCAACAAAAGTTATCTCATAATCAACATACAAGTATCAATCATGACTAGGGAAAACAACTTCAATGCCTCACCACAGTTATCACACACAATTAACCTATCACATGGTATTAACTAATTATAACTAGACTAATCCACACTAACTACACTTTATCCTATCACCCATCAATACTAGCCCAACCTGCTCAATTAAATCCTACCGCAACTGTCACCTTGCACAAAGATTACCACACGATCCGTAACAACTTACCAAATGGCCTCAATTGTCTAACTATGTAATTGATCGGTTAAACTCTACTTTTATTACATATACTATTATTACTAGTCTCAACATAGTCAATTAAATTCCTACTAGTCTCACAAACCACAAGAAGTTACACCAGACGCGAAATCGGGAAAAAATTACAAAAACAACAAAATTATACACCTCTGCTAGTCATACGCGTATTGCCTTGTGCATTACATGTGTAGAGATTATTATTGTTGTAGACCATTTATTTTGGTTGCTACTATTCTTTGCCCCACAAATTTATATTGAATTTTGTTGTAATTCACAACAAGATTCACAACATTTCACAACGTTGAAGCTTTAGGTTCCTTGCTATATTATCTTTGGCTTTAATTATCACATCACTAGAAGCTTTAGATAACCCTTCATGATAGAAACCATAATCATTCACACTTCTTGATCAGAGATCTTCACTGACTTCAATGAATGCAGCTTGACATAAGGTGTTGTTCTCTAGAGATTGACATTGTTATCTTGGTCTTCAAACACCAGAATCAACACATCACATGATAACTTCAAATTATAGTTTTATCATCATTAACACCAAATGGACTTGATAAATAATTTTTATGAGAACTTCACTTTAGAGCATTTTAAACATTAAAACCAAACACGTTGTTGCATGCATCATATCTGCAAAAAACATAGATCCACCTAAAGAACCTAAGATATCAAACAAAAATAATTGAATTCTTTATGAAAATCACTTAAGCATGATAACCAATAAAATAAAAAATTATTGGTAGTATTGTTTACTCCCAATGCATTAAGGAAACATTAGTAAAATAATATATAAGGAAAGAAGGGAGAAAATAAGAAATTGATAGTTGAAATTCAAATTCTGACGTGTTTTCAAATGAGTGGAAGCTCTCTATTTATATGAAAATATGACTAAAAAAGAAAATATATCAATGCACTTTTTAATTATCATAATCAATTGTGTCTTAGGTCTAATCGACTATGTAGTCTAAAATATGGAAGGTTTTCAAATTCATTGTCACTAATTGATTATAATCCCTCTTAATTGATTAAGATTCATTACAAAAGAGAGAATAAATTAAGCCTGATGTGATATTCAATTATCTAGTGTAAATCACACTCCTAAAAGATTATTAAAGTTAGTAATCAACTAGTTAATTGCTTAAAATATTTTCTAGTGATTTTATAAAAGTAGTCAGACTTAAAAAAAATTGTGTTAATGTGTGTGTGAGTTACCTTAGTATCTTAAGAGATAATATTAATACTTTATAATGCATTGATTGCTCAGACACATAATCAGTCGAGCTTTCACACTTCTTCTCTTTCACAACCAGAAGCCTTAAGACGCTTTGTTAGATTCACCATGGATTCAACACTTCATCTAGGACTTAAATTCTTTTATATGTTGAGGCTTGATATAACTTATTTGATAGATTCCATCACCATAGATTCCTTGATCAGATTTTCTCCGATTTAATGAATTTCTTCTTGGCATTAGGTGTTATCATCATCAAAACCACCTAGAATCATCTACCACTTAGATCATTTGTAGATATATAGTTGTACCTACAAGCACTTAATTTCACATATATGAGTCAAGAGAACAATCTTAGTTTGTTTATTGTTATAGATATGCAGTAGTTACCATAAGATAAATCTACTTAAGTGTTTTCTCTCTCATCACTAAAATAGTATTTAAGTGAATATGAAATTTAGAAAAGTAGAAGAATGAGTAAAAGAGAGGTTATTTTTAGATATTTTTTTTGTGTTTTCAAATGATCATAAGTATCCCTTGTATAGTAAAATATTTATCAAAGAAAGTAAGGTTTTTAGGGCCATATTTGCACCTAAATCTACTATAATAGAACCATAATCAATTATAGTAAAATATTAAATAGTTTGCTCGATCTGAACCATAATTGATTAGAAGGCTTCATTAGTTGCTTATTGAAAAAGTTCTTCCCATGATCGATTAAAAAATGTCATAATAGATTAGTGGGCAAACTTTTTCTCTATAATCTATTTAATAAGCATTGTAATCAATAAGGATTTGGTATTAAAAGTCTTGCTAGGGCCAATGTGTTTTAGAAGATTTTTTTTTTTTTTTTATATAAAAAAATTGATGTTTTGAAGACAAATTTTCTTGTATGAGTAATATGACCTTAATATTTTGAGAGCACAAATATAATTTTATATTGTATTAAATAGTCTTTTGCTCGAGGTAAATCGGCACAATTTTGATTTTGATATTTTTTTTAAATATTCTCTAAATGAATGATAAAATCCTTGTAGTTCTTAGAGTTAAAATCTACAGAAAAATTCATAAGAAAATTCGTAGGAAACCAATTAATTTTTCTATGGATTTTAACTTTAGTGACTACAACCAAATAAAATTCAATATTAAAGGATTTTACTCAAAAAAATATATAATAACGAGAAAACACGCCAACTTACACGAACCAATTGATTATTTAAGTCTTTTATATTTGATCATATAAGAAGTTGTTTAGCTTTTGATTCTTTTGCATAGACCCCACAAACTTTTAGCTTTTTGATTTGTTTCACGTTTTATTCTTTTATTTCAATTTTTTCTGTTTTTTCTTTATTTTATTTGTCTTCATCATAAAGTTTGATAAATCTATTTAGAAAACAAAACCATATTTTAATTCTTTTGATGATCTATCATATATTTCAAGGAAGTGGAAAAATGGATAAGTTAAGAAGCAAAATAGTTTAGTTAATGAATGATTTGTTTAAAATTCCTAATTTAGTTCTTATATAAAAGATGATTTCATTAGGAAAAGGTTAATAAAAATATTTTCTAGTTAATTAGATGATTGTACGAAATCCGTTAAGTAATTCCCCCTTCAATATTATCCTTTATAAAGTAGTGATTATTTTTATCAAAGATTTTTACGTCGGAGAATATATGACCTGAACATGTGATTATAAGTATGAGTAATTCTCATCCTATCAGTCGGTTTTGTAGGGTTGAGTTAGACTCAATTCACACATTCTAACATGGTATCAGAGCTCAGTTTAAGACGGTTTAAGATCCGTTGGACTACTCCGCTATCAGGTCACCCACTGTTTAGTTTCATGCTCTAGACGTTCAATCCTGGTCGTTCGAGGGGGTGTTAAGAGTCCCACATCGGACAATATATGGTCGGAACATGTGATTATAAGTTTGAGCAATTCTCACACTACCAACCGCTTTTGTAGAGTTGAGTTAGGTTCAACCCACACATTCTAACAATTCTCAATATGTTTCATCCGAGACAAAAGTACTAGACTTTTATTGAGATTTATGGTGCTAGTGTTATCTTACTTAATCAAGACACTTTTGAGATTAATACCATAGTTACTTAACTGCTGTATTATTTAGGTGTGTATTTAGGTGTGGATAAACGATACTTGTTTGTTTCTCATTATGCCAAAAAACAAGCAAGTTTCAAAGCAGGTAACATGTACCATTAGAACTTTTCTGATCTAATTTAAAACAAGTGAAATAAAAAATTAGAGTACCTAATATAAAAATCCCATTTGGGGTACCACATCCATATATAGTGTGCCAGTGAGATATCTCAAAATGTATTTGATTGTGGTGAGGTGCGAGTTTTTGGAATTTTGTTGAAAAAGATTCATATATATATATATATATATATATATATATATATATATATATATATATATATATATATATATATATATATATATATATATATATATATATATATATATATATATATATATAAAATATCAGGACGACATGCAATAAGATATAGAAAACAAAATCAATTATACCTCAATATTTACTTTCCTCTATTGTCCCCTATTTGAATATTCTTAAGAGTTCCCTAATTTTTGAAGGTGGCTGATTTTGTTTAGTGTATATGTAATCTAAGGAAGTATTGAAGTGCATCCATTATTTACATTTTGAAGTCATTTTCTGTCATATTAAAGAAATCTTTACATAAAGATTCTTCAGTAGAATTGAATATGATAATATTAACATAAATTTCCAATAGTGTAATGTTATGCTCCAATTTTTTAATAAAAAGAGTTATACCAATCCTTGCTCTTTGAAAATTATTTTTAAACATTATTAAATAAGTTATACAAGAAAAACAACAAGCGTTCATAGTTTATGTGACGGTCTATTTATTCATTATTCATGATAATTTATTTTATTATCAAGATACATATTGACACATAAATATGATAGTTCACCAATTTCAGTCACTTGATTTAGAGATCTTATGTCCTCATAGCATCTAGGTAAGACTTTCCATCAAGTTTACGAAGAAAAACAATCCTCAAGTATTCTCCTAATCCAATTCTTTTGAATCGTGCTGGTGTTTCTTTCTTGATGAAGCTTGTTGCAGGACCTACCTCTCCATTGTGTCTTGTTGTACAGAATGTTGCTATTGACATTCTTTCTTTTGCAGAGTTCACAATTGCTCGATGTTCAATACTTCTATATATCCCATTTGTTACAATCTGCCAACAAAAACATATAATTAAAATCATGCTTTTAAATTACCGACCGCATCACCACCTGATGCGGCGGTTGTGATAGTGTCTGCATCCGTATCTGGCCGCAATTGCAGTGTGATTGTAAATTACCCGTGAGAGTTGAACTAAAAATGAATATTTTTACCTCAAGAATGTCTCCAATATTGACAATGAAGGCATTAGGCAAGGGTGTAACTGGGACCCACATGCCATCTTTTTTTACTTGGAGGCCTTGTACATCATTGAGTTGTAAGAGGATTGTGAGTCCTGATGCATCTGAATGTGGTGTTAGTCCAATCACCTTTTCTGGTTGAGGACATGGAGGGTAATAGTTTGTTCTCATTGATTGTATCCCATCTTCAAATATAGTATTCATTTCTTTTTCATCCATTTTCAAAGCTTTTCCCATATATTCAACAATAGTCATACACAGCTTTTTCATTTCTATGGAGTAAAGTTCAAAAGTATCTCTACATGTCAAATAACATAGATTAAGTAACCATGTTCTTTCTACTATATCAATATGTAAACACTTATAAGAAATTATATATACTCTATAGCAAGTGGGAGACTAAGAACCTTAAAGGAAGTGGAAGTTGTGGAAATAAATGTGGCATTCTAAAGTGTTTAGGAAGTGTTGTCATATAAAAAATATCAGCCCAATCAAGCTTTTGTTCTTCACTCACAACAAATGCTTGTCCAAATCCCTCCATATGTTGTTCACTTTGCCAAAACTTCTTCTTCTCTGACATTGGAAGCTTGAAGAATTCTTGAATCTCCAACTTTACTTTCTCCACCAAGGAACAACTAACATCATGATTTACCAACTACAATAGTTAAGAATTAACAAAACATAAATCAATAAAGTTTATAAGTTCAAATAAGTCAAATTCATAAAGAGAGAAAAGTGACCTGGAAGAATCCCCAA
Source organism: Lathyrus aphaca (assembly GCA_963966055.1). Taxonomy (NCBI): domain Eukaryota; kingdom Viridiplantae; phylum Streptophyta; class Magnoliopsida; order Fabales; family Fabaceae; genus Lathyrus; species Lathyrus aphaca. The sequence continues at coordinate 635,251,771 of OZ014519.1, forward strand.
TCTTTACAAGCAAGGTGAAGCTTAGACAATTCTGAACTCCCAAATTCTGAAGAAAGCAATTTGTTCAAATCAATAACTGGAATTTCAAGGATACTATCAGTTTCATTGATGACCAATTCTTCAAGTTGAGATTGAACATATCTTGGTGGAACTGATGAAATATTGTCCTTGGCCAACTCTTGAACTGAGGGTACAAGAAGAGAAGTACCAGACATATTCTTTTTCTCTTCCATGGTTTTACTCTCTGTCCTTAATTTTTCTCACTAAACAGCTCACAAATGATGGCTAATTTAATTCATTAAATAATGGTATTTATAATAGGAAACTAAGACTTTTGTGTAATCATAATTTGGTAGAATAAATTATTACTTTTGAAATGGCAAATGATAAAATCACAATAGGATAGTGCTCCCTTTCTTCTACACTAAATGATAAATTATATTTTATTTTAAAATATAGGATTTTTTTAAATTTTAAATACAATTTTATCTTATTGTTTATCTTTTTAAGTATAAATTAGATATTTATACATACAATTGCAAAGAAGAGTTTAAGATTATTCTATGTTTGTAAATATATAGAAATGATATCTTTACACCAAAAACTATACCTATAAAATTATACCTATACCGAATATCATACATTTATAATTTTTTATCATTAATTCTCTCTCCAGTTTTCAAATGAATGAATATATATTATAATAACGTTTATTCATCAATTTTATTACTGCATTAATCAAGTTTTTATACTAAATTAATCAAATTTGGTAACTGTTAAAAATTATTTTTAATACCTGAATGTTTATTAACCAACTTTATTACTACACTAACCAAAAATTTTACACTGCATTAACCTACTTTAGTGACTAAATCGAGGACTAAAGGGAGGACACTGCATTAACCCTATAATGAAAGAGAGCCTGGTCCATAAAAAATCGAGGACTAAATGGAAGTTCGAAGGAGATGTGGATTCAAAAAATTTTCACAAGACTCTTAAAACCGAACAAGATCAAATGAGATCTCCACTTTAAGAGTGGATGGTACATTAACCAGTTGCCCTGTGATAATTAAAGAAGCTGCCAAGGATTTTTTTGTCTCAAAATTTCGTAGCAGCAGAGTAGCTTTGCCTCAGTTCTTTTGGGAGGGTGATAACAAGATGATAGATGCAGATGATAGTTTCTTAGAAGTGGATTTTTCTGATCATGAAATAAGAGATGCAGTCTTCCACTGTGACAGGAATAGAGCGTCGGGAGTGGATGGATTTAATTTCAAATTCATCCAACACTGCTGGGATTCTTTTGGGTTAGATTTCTGTAATTACATTAAAGATTTATGCATGAATCCTTTCCTTACTAAGGCCTTCGTTTCCTCCTTCATCCCCCTTGTCCCGAAAGTAGCTTGTCCTCAATCCTTGCAAATGAGACTATTGATTACGCGAGAAGAAAGAAGAAACAATGTTTCCTATTTAAAGTCGATTTTGCGCAAGCATATGAGTGTGTTGAATGGGATTTTCTATTCTCTATGATGCATTCCACGGGCTTTGGACCAAGGTGGATAAGCTGGATTAGAGGTATAGTTTGCAATAGCTACTTCTCGGTCTTAATCAACGGAAGTCCTTCGAAAGATTTTAAGGCTTTGAGGGGTTTGAAACAGGGAGATCCCCTATCCCCTTTTCTTTTTGCTATCGTCGTGGAAGGTCTTGCAAGAATGGTTAAGAAGGCTTATGATTCTCAGTTGATGTCTGCCTTCAAATTCGATGGTGATACTGAGGTTAGTTTCCTTTAATTTGCGGATGACACGCTTCTTATTAGCGACGAATCCTTTTCTAACATTTGGGATTTCAAAATTGTGCTAAGGGGGTTCGAGTTAGTTTCGGGCCTGAAGATTAATTTCTCTAAAAGTCGAATCTTTGGAGTGGGAGTTAGTGATGATTTTCTGTTAGCTACAGAACATTTCCTCCATTGTAAATCAGGATCGGTTCCCTTCATGTTCTTAGGTTTACATATTGGAGGTAACCATATGAGGCTGAATTTTTGGAATCCGGTTTTATCTTGTCTTCGTGCAAGACTATCGTACTGGGCGGGAAGAAACCTTTCATTCGGAGGGTGTGTAACTCTTATTAATTACGTTCTTTCTAACTTGCCAATTCATTACCTTGCTTTGTTCAAGGTTCCTAAGTCAATTCTTAAAGAGATGATTGTGATTCAATGGAAATTCTTGTGGTCCGGTTCCTCTCTCAAGGGCATTCCGTGGGTTAATTAGAAAAAAGTTTGTAAGGATAGAACTTGTGGTGGTCTTGGTATTCGTCATATAGGATTTTCAATAATGCCCTTCTCTTGAAGTGGATATGGAAGTTTCTGAGCTCAGGAAATGAGTTTTGGAGGCCTATCTTGCAAATTCGTTACGGGAATATTGCTCTTCGTGTGCAGAATTTTCACATTTCAGGTACTATTAGTCATGTTTCTAGTTGGTTTAAAGACGTGTTGTCTTGTATCACTTCTACTCCTTTCAATTTCTTGGATTTTGTGGTTTGTAAAGTTGGTGATGGTAGTTCTATATCGTTTTGGCATACGCTTTGGATTGGGAATATAGGTCGGTTTCAGTGTCTCCCTAGATTATATGATGCTGCCATTTCTAAGGAGCGCAGTATTTGTGATTTTGGTGATTGGGAGGGAAGAGAATGAGCATGGAATGTTGATGAGAATTTGTTTGATTACTATACTAATCTAAAGGCTGATATTCTTCGATTAAAAACAATGTTAACGCCTTTTTATCTGATTTTTGGAACTTATGACAATTGGGAATGAGGGTTGGATGGGGAGGGATGTTTTTTCGTTAAGTCGTGTTACGATTGTTTGGTAACATGTGTGTTGATTCGGGAGTTTAGTGTAGAGGAGACACAAGTTTTGAATATTAATTGGAAATCTCTTATCCCTCTTAAGATTAAAGTGTTTATTTGGAGGTTAGTGCTTGATCGACTTCCCATGCGATCGAATTTGGAGGGCCGACATATCATTGGAAACGACCAAGATAAAAGTTGTTTGTTGTGTTCTTTATAAGTTGAAGATTATTCCCATTTTCTCTTTTCTTGTATCAAGTCCATTGCAATTTGGAATGTTGTTTACGATTGGGTGGGTATCGATAGGATTGTCGAAACCAATTGTTGTACTCATGCTTTTGTGTGGTTCTCTCGCATTCGGGGTAGGTGCAAGTTAGAGGCTACGAACGCAATTTGGTTCTATACGTGTTGGTGTATTTGGAGGGCCCGGAACAAAATTCTATTCAACGAAGGTTCTTGTAATGTTACTGATATCTTTCACAATATTGTAGTTATGTCGTGGAGGTGGTTATGTCTAGCCAAGAATGGTAGGATTGTGTGTAGCTTGTATAATTGGATGAAATTCCCCCTAGATTTCTTGTAATCGTTGTATCGTTTTCTTTTCGTTGGATTTTCTTCTTTTTGGTAGCTTGTAATTGAGGTGGAGAACCTCTTAATCTCCTCTTAATGAAACTTTGCTTATAAAAAAAAAGTGAATGTTAAAAATTATTTTTAATACCTAGATGTTTATTAACCAACTTCGTTACTTCATTAACCAATTTCATTTCACTATTTTAAAATCATTGTTCATGGATACTGTTTACGTTACTGTCCATGGTACTATTTATGTATATTGTTCATTACTACATTAACCAAGATTTTACATTGCATTAGCCAACTTTGGTGACTGTCAAAAATTATTTTTAATACCTGGATGTTTATTAACGAACTTCATTACTGTTTTAACCAAGTTTTTGCACTGCATTAACCAACTTCATTTTAATATTTTAAAACCACTGTTCATGGATGTTGTTCACGGACATTGTTTACGTTATTGTTCATGATACTATTTACGTATAATGTTCATGTGTACTATTCATAAAAATATTATTTTATTAGGAAAATATTATTCATCGTATAAACGCAGTGAATAATGTATATGGTGTAAGTATTTGGTGTACTAAATGGGGTAGGAATAACATTGCTGATTATTTTTAGGGTTAAATAAGTTTTAGGTCCCTCTAAATATAGAGGTTTTCAATTTTAGTCCCTCTAAAAATTTTCTTTAAAGAATGGTCCCTCCAAAAATTTCCATATATACAATTGGTCTCTGACATTAAATGTCACTAATGAACGATGACGTGACATGCCACGTGGAACTTTTTGCTGACTGGACATACACGTGACAATGTCTACATGGCAAAAATGATGACGTGGATGTCACGTGGCAATTTTTTCCCATTTTTAATTTTTTGTATTAATTAAAATTATAGCGACGGAAAGTTGGATGCTAATCCGTCGCTAAGATGAAAAACATAAACAAACCCAGAATTTGCAACTAATCCATAGTTAATTCCTAACAAATTCCTAACTAAATGCAAATCCAAATTTTCTCACACAAAACTTGAATTTTTTTCTTTAAATAAATTAAATATTAATTTCTTATATATATATATATATATATATATATATATATATATATATATATATATATATATATATATATATGAGCAATGCTATTTAGTACGAATGAATTTGAAGAAAAAATGTAAGAATGCACACATGTCACTATTTTAGAGGTTAATTTTAAATTATTTTTAATTTAACTTCCTTTTTAATAGAGATCATGGGGGTAGTGGTGATAATGAATGGTTGAGATTTATTCTTACATTTCTTGTTTTCACATTTTCTTACTATTAAGCATTTTCATATATATATATATATATATATATATATATATATATATATATATATATATATATATATATATATATATATATATATATATATATATATATATATATATATATATATGTGTGTGAAAAGTATTTTGATTGCTTATCCAAATACATAGATCCAAACAAATATACAATTAGTAAAGTATTTTATTAATTAGTCAAATCATGTATGAGAAATTTAAGTTGTAAATATATATAAACTTATTACTTACACTAACAATAATTTATATATATATATATATATATATATATATATATATATATATATATATATATATATATATATATATATATATATATATATATATATATATATATATATATATATATATATATATATATATATATATATATATATATATATATATATATATATATATATAAAGAAATTTTTATTTAATTCATTTCAAGAAGAAAAAAAAATTAAGTTTTGTGTGAGAAATTTTGGATTTGCATTTAACTCAGAATTAGCTACGGATTAACTGCAAATTCTGGATTTGTTTATGCATTTTATATTAGCAACAAATTAACGTTCAACTTTCTATAATTTTAATTAATATAAAAAAGGAAAAAAAAATTGACATGTGATATCCACGTCATCATTTTGCCATGTAGATATTACCACGTGTTTGTCTGGTCAGTAAAAATGTTCCACGTGGCATGTTATATCATCGTCCGTTAATGACATTTAATGTCAGAGGTCAATTATATAGATGAAAATTTTGGAGAGACTATTATTTAAAAAAAAAATTTAGAGGGATTAAAATTGAAAACCGTTATATTTAGAGGAACCTAAAAGCTATTTAATTAACCCTTATTTTTATTATTCAAAGTTATTATTGATTGTGTATTTTTATTATTCAAAGTTATTATTGATTGTGACTTGTGAGGACTTTAAATTTGTTTTAGTATGTTTTCTGTACCATATGCCAATAACCTAAGAACTTTATGGTCTTGGATGTTCTCGAGTACAAGTAAAGAAACATAAAATCAAATTGGCCATTCCAACTTTAGTCTTTGATTTATAAGAAAAGTCAAGTTCGCTACATCACATATGCATTCACTTTGAACAATTTTTGATTTATTTGTGTACATTTTTCCACCTGGCTATTTCAAAAGGTAGAATTTCTTAAAATCAATGCGATGCTTGGATTATTTTAGTGACGGTAAATGAATATTTATTTATTAAATAAATTTCAAATTAATAGAATCTAATGTGTCTGAAAAAACTCAACAACTTCAAATAAATCTTTGGGAGATTGGAAAGGAAGAGAGGGCAGAGTTTTGAAAAATAGGATGGATTGAGTGAAAAAAAATAGAAGGATTTTGGTTAGAAAGATTTTAGAGGGTTTATTTTTATTCATAACAAATTAAAAATCTTTTAATCTATGAAACTCAAAATTTGTATTTGAGGAGATATTTATCGATGTTTTTAAGTAAACAATCACGAATTTTAATTCAGTCATACGGTCAAACTCGAAAAAATCTCTCACCCAAATACATCTCTCACCCAAGTTTTATCATTCACTATCATTGAGTTGGTATCCCTAATTGTTGTCTCTTCTAGAAGAACTTAAACTTTATCATTCACTATCATTGAGTTGGTATCCCCAATTGTTGTCTCTTCTAGAAGAACTAAGTTCGCATCCAATGGCCGCCAAAATCCTTTAATCTTTCAACTTTCTGAATCTAGCAAAATCATATCGCCTTCCCCCTTTGTCTCGTTTCGCTGGCATAAACACCTCCCATATCATACCATATTCTTTAAACACCTCAAACATCTCTTTGGCTTCTTGATCCTCCAGATTCTTACCCCTCATATCCGACCAAACCAAACTTCTCATTATGTTAATCCTAGATTTTCATTTCCTCACCTTCACCCACCCATTATCATCATTCAACATATTGGGCAAATATGAAGAAAACACTCTACTAGCACAAACTACACAATATAACACACTACAACAGAAACGATGGACAAAACATCCACAAGCACAGAAACAAGAAACTCAACCAAACACAAACCCAAGGTTGACCCAAGGTTAAGGCGACCCACGCAAAGGCTTTAGGCATCAAAATTTTGGACTATAAAAAAGGCTTCAAATTTTTTAATTTGATAATAAATATTTCAAATGACATATTTCTTATATAAAATGTCTTTATATTCGTTTTTTTAAAATAAAAGACTAATTTTAACATAAACGTATCTCAAAAATTATTTTTATTAAAATCTATTTAAAATAACTTTAAAATTAAGTGATTTTTTAAAAAAAAATTGAGATTCAATTTTTTTTTTAATAAAATGATGAAATATCAAAAATAACATTTGAAACTTCTTTTAAAATAATTATTCAAACAAAATTTTCATTTGAAACTTCTTTTAAAAATTTCATTATAATTTTTTTTACACAATTATATTACACTCTAAATATCATTTTGTTTAAAATCCAAAACAAACGGACCCTTAATTTAATAGAGTAACTTTTATTTTTGAAATGAAGAATGATAAAATGACAATATCATAGTACTTTCGGACTATATATTTTACTTTAAAATATAGGACTATTAATTTTAAATAAAATTTTAATTTTTGTAATCTTTTTAAGTATGAATTATATATTCATACGTATAATTGCAAAAACTAATTCATCAAATAAAAAAATTTAACGTTATTGTATATCTCTAAATATATTCTAATGCAAAATTTCTAGTTAAAAAAGAAGACATATTTTACTATTTTATTCAAGTTTCTTTTTTTGTTATGCTTCTAATTAATACTATTAGTTTTATTATTCACAAGTGAATATTGATCGTGACTTGCGAGGACTTTAAATGTGTTTAGTGTGTTTTCTTTACCATATGCCAATAACTTTATGGTCTTGGATGTTCTCGATTACAAGTAAAGAAACATAAAATCAAATTAGTCTTTGATTTTTAAGAAAAGTCAAGTTTGCTACATCACATATGCATTCAATTTGGAAAATTTCTGTTTTATCTCTCTTCATTTTTCCAACTGGCTATTTCAAATGATAGAATTTCTTAATATCAATGCGATCGCTTGGATTTTTTTTAATGTAAATCAACAACTTTAAATAAATATTTGGCAGTTTGGAAGGGAAGGAAACACACAGTTTGGAAAATAGTTAGATTTGTATTTAGAAGAATTTTGGAGGATTTGTTTTTATTTATAATATAAAAAAATTCTCTAATATATGGAACTCATAATTTGTATTAGAGAGGGTGTTTACAAGTGTGTTTTTTAGTAAACAATTATGAGTTTTAATTCACTTGCAGGAATGAAAATCGAAAAAGCATAAATGACACTTTGTGTTAAAAGTTTGAGAAAAATATATTAGTGCTAAAAGATTTTTCAATGTAAAGATTCAAAAAGTAAAAGAAAAAGTGCTTAAATGAATAAAGCAATATATATATATATATATATATATATATATATATATATATATATATATATATATATATATATATATATATATATATATATATATATATATATATATATATATATATATATATATATATATATAAAGAGTGAAACACAAGTTAATACATTTCTCACGAATTCTTTATCTTTATGACTCGGATGTGTGAATGTAAAATAAAACAAAATGAAATGTGAATACCATTTCCTTTGCATACTCGAAATGGGTATATACTAGTGCATTCTCAACTGCCAACAACAGCTAATTTCTAAACACATGACACATGTACTGCTTCATGGGTCCTCGTCTTTTGATTTGTTTCCACGGGTTTTCGATGCTTGAACTGTTTCGAATTGCTAATGTTGTAAAAAAAGTCTCTATGTCTAACCCATCTGCAAACTTAAAAACATGCCAATAGTCAAAAACAATCTAGTCTGTCGAAAAGGTCAACTTGTCGAGATTTGATATTGGAAACATTATTTGATTGTTTACACTTAGCATTCTTACATATCTTTTATCACAGATTCATATAAAAATACTAAGATAAAAATCTCAAGCTAACATATGCCCAAAAAAAAATTCAATTTTTCGATCATATTTGCAATATGGCAAGAACATATGGATTTTAGTTAAACTCACAATACTATTCAAACCAATTGTATATGTCACTGCCATCGTGACTGTTTCCACTCAATTGTCTTGCCTTCCATTTGCATGTAACTTGCCTCCACTCAACCGTCACGTCAGCTACAGACAAATAATTTCAATCATATCTTCGAATTTCAAGGCCATCGTGGGCCACAAAAACCATCATACTTAAACAAAAGAAAAATCATTAATTATTAATGATTTAAAACAAACTCCAAAATATCTGCATTTTTATCTAAGACAAAAATTGATTTTTTTTACTCCAACAACTATATAACTCATTTCTTCTTAACAACATCACTCTTTCCAGAACCCTAAAACAACATTTACTTTCAGCAACACTCTTTATCACACTGTTCGCTGTAGATTTTAACGAACAATCTCTGGTTTTCCAATCTTACTGAATTTGGGTAACTTGCAGGACCAACCAAGCAAGTCCTAGGACACATGTACTAAAATTCAAATGTATTTTGTGAACTCTTAGAACGAATGTTTCTAATTCTTCTATTTTGTTTCTTGAATCTTCTTGATTATGTGGCCAAGTTAACGTTTTAATAAAGTGAAAATAAACAAAGACTTAAAGGCTTGCATGAAAATAAATGTTCAAACGTAAATTGAATAGTAAACATAATAAGAAATAAAGAAACTCTAAATTTTCATAAACTGGAATAAAAATGGTGTTTACACGTATATTTCCAGATAAATCTCTTTTTCTCTTTCACACGAGTACTTAGAGTATTTTTTACAGGAATTTATGTACAAGTTTTCACACACTAAAACTAACAAATGTTACCCTATTTATACAAAAATAAAATAACTGCTAACTAACGGAAAAAATCTAAGAATTTGACACTTGGCTTTCTGCATGTTCTTTTTTCTTCTAAAACATCCACGTATTCCTCTACCAAACAAAACCAATGTTCAAATTTGAACTTCTCCTTAAGGCTGAAACAACATGTCCCTTTACCATGTCGAATTCATCTGATATCAGACACATCAATGAAACCGTCGAAAAACAAGACATCATCCCCTTTGTCGAACTGTCGAACATTCCACCATCATTGTCGAATTGTCGAAATACCATGACTTCATTTTCCTTCCTTTGCAAATCTTGTCAAAAACATCATTTTACTACTAACCCTTCACCACGTATATCCGTCATAGTACATATAAAATTCCAACTAGTAAGAACATATTCATTGTAGATAACCCATTCTGATTTGTGATCCAGGCAATTTGATAGATGCAAGTGTACAACCTAATTGTCTTTCAAGGTTAAATAGTGTCATGTCCTTTTAAGATGAGCCACCTGCATGAAATATCCTGCTAGCATTGCCTTCTTAATGTTGACGTAATAGTCACGACTATTGAAGTCGGTGCTACATAACTTCAGGTTAAACCAAGCCATGATACGCACTAGCTGCTGTCGAACATTATCAGCTGATTTCAGCGCTCTGTTATTGACAAAGTTGTCATAGCACCAAGATGCATCCTTATTGTTTTGCTTGTAGGAATGGTATACATTCAATAATATGAGATGATCTTTAAAAACCATGGTGTCGAAAATACATGCATACAAATTGCCCCCCACCAAAGATGTTTCGACTGTCTTTTTGGAGAAACCATCATTTGTTGTCGAGTCATGTTTCGACTCCATGCTACTCACATTAATTGTGCTGATTCCCAAGATCTGACTTTTGTCAAGTCATAAGACAAAATAATCATCAGACTTTTCCTAAAACATCATGTCTAGCCCACGTTTGGACATAACCTCCATCACCCTAGGCACCTAAGTCTGTCACGTTCTTTTCAACTTCCATCACTTTTCTCCACTACTCATTTCACCTTTTCTGAAAAACTTTTCTACATTCTTGAACCTACTTTTTCATAACTCAAACTCAGACCTTCTTCTCTCACTCAAACTTCTTCCATTAATAATGGTGTCTTCAAGCAACCAGAAGATCAAAGATATAACTTCTCTCCCATATGCACACATACTCTCTGGACCAGAAATCATGGGCAATCAACAGTACGTACTAGAACCTCCCAATGAAAGAGAGAAAGCGAGCATCTATCAATCCCAGGTACTTATTCTAGTTCTCATTTATGGAACTTTTCATGCTATGTTAGGCCCATTGCCTAACCCAAACGTTGATCAGACTCGTTTAAAAGAGTTTTCCCTTCTTATTCTCGTTCTAAACCCATAGGTGCTGGACTGACACCCAACCCTAGTGGAGAACCCATAGAAAAAACTGAAAACCCATCTGTTCCTGCAGAATTAGACTTGTCTTATCTGAATCAACCCAGGATTTTTAGGAGTTTGTCATACCCTAATTTTTTACCCTAAGATTTTTTCGCATCTCATCTACATTTCGCATACAAACAAGATCACACAATGGTTCGTTTACCCTTTTCAGTTGCAGGTCTATGCCTTACAGGGGATCACTGTGTTTACTTGCCTTTTATTTGTTTATATTTACTAATTTCTAACCAAAATATCAAAAATATGTTGCAGTGTGCTTCTTCTTCTTCTTCTTCTCTGTGTGCATGTTTTCAAAGACAAGGCAGTGATTTCAAGTTAAGTGTGGTTGTTCAGTTCACAATTCGATTTAGGTGGACGTTTGACCTAATCTTGGTCAAACTATCAAAAGACTGCTTCAACTGCAAGTTATTTGTGCCAATGGCTTATTTCTCAGACGATGCGTATTCAAAATTTCAAGTTGTGTTGTGTGCGAAAGTTGTCAGTTTATTGAGCAGTGTTGTGTGTGAAGTTTGGTTTGAATCTTCAGGTTTATCAAGTGTTCATCAGTCCATTATTGGTTCACCTGTGGATTTATTTTCCTCAGCATAGATTCAAATATTCAAGACCAATTTCAGACGATTCAAGTGGTTGTGGCTTAATGTGCAAATTATTCAGTGGTTCAGGAGTGGTTGTGTTCATTATTGTCAGTGGCTTGTGCAAGAAAAAAATTCAGATTGATTTTGGGCTAAATAATCAATTCAATATCCATTATCCATTTTTTCAACTAAACCATCTATCTTTTTTATATATAACCATTATCCATTTCTATTCATTTTTTAATTCAATTCACAAAAATTCCAAATTCTATTTCATTATCCTTTTTTTTCATTTTTTATCGAATCACATTATTTAGATATTATCCTTTTTTTTCTAATCCATTTTTAGCCATTTTCCAATTATTATTAAATCCATACTATATTTCAATTCATTTCTCTCTCTCTCTCTCTCTCTCTCTCTCTCTCTCTCTCTCTCAATTATCTATTTTTTGAAGCCCATCATAATAATATCATAAAGCCCCTAAAAAAAATATGAAATGAAAAAGAACAATTGAGGCCCATTTTTCCTTCAGCTACACATTGCATATACACTCCAGCCTACCCAATTCACATAAACAACACGTGAAAGCATCTCCAGCTACACAAAACAATCCATCCACAAGCCTTCAACATGTGACTTTCTCCAAAAACACACCACATCATCAGCTTCATCCTCAATGCATAGCAAATCAAAACGCGTACAAAGTGAAGTCGTCGAAGCTGCAAACACAGCACGCCCATCACGCTATAGCACACGTGCAACCTAGCCAAGTCACGCTGCAACGTCACCATAATAACACAAATTCCATGAGTTGAAACGCGGTGAAATTTGGAATGAAACGCGAACCTTCAACAAATAGATCATGCGTTCTACAACACTCCAAAATGCAGCCAACTGAATGTCAAAACGCAGCACATCAGTAAAGCAACAAAACGCGGGATTCACAACATCAAAACGCAAACGAAAGAAGAACAAAACGGAGTCTGAACCTGCAACCAAAATGCAACTTCCGTGAGCACATAAAACGCAACTAAGATCAACATTAAACGGCAGCAACTATCATGCACACAATGAGGCTTTGAAACGCAGAACAAATTACTCCAAACGGAATTCAATACTTCATTTCAAATTTCATCAATCCCTTGTATAAATAAGACCACTTCTCACCTTCAATGCTAAGCTTCAAGAGCCTCTAGAATCCCTTCCATTTTCTCTCAAACTTCCATAACTTTCACCTTCAATAAAACAAAACCTGAAAAAAAAATCAGCAATAACTCACCCAATAAAATTCCAAATCGTAAACCTTGCACAAATCTGTTTCCAATCCATCTTCAACGATCAACCAAATCACATCAATTTCTCTATAAACCGCATCTCACACCACACGATCAACAACAACAAAACAACCACTGAAAACGTGAAGGCAGAGAGAACAAGAGCATCACGACAGATTTCGTTTTATCTCGACGGCGGAACAATTTAATTCGCGGCGGAGGTGGTGGTTTTCCGGTGTGCTTCAATGGAAGAGAATATGTCGCGGTTGTCATACCCTAATTTTTGACCCTAAGATTTTTCGCATCTCATCTGCATCTTGCATACAAACAAGATCGCGCACTGGTTCATTTATCCTTCTCGGGTGCAGGTTTATGCCTCGCAGGGGATCACCGTTGTCTTTAATTACTTTATTTGTTTATGTTTACAAACCATTAATCAAAATCCAAAAATATTTTGTTTCCTTTTTTACTAACTTTTTTTCAGGAAGAGGAACCATTATGAAAATGCCAAAAATAGCAGTCCTACAGCTCGGGTGAAATTTCGCAGACAAAAGTCAAGTCGAAGTTGATCTGCAAATAATTCAAATTTATCTGATCGAAGATTTCCCAAGTTAATTGATTCACTCAAAGGATTTCCAAGGATCATGTGTTTACTTCTTCGACGTATAAGAAGAATCGGGCCGAAACAACCAAGCAACCATGTTTGAATAAAAAATTCAAATTTCAGCTTGGTTAACCGGTTAACCAGTGCGAAATTTGAATTCTTTATTCAAACTCAGCACCCTTAGATCATTGATTTAATTGGAATATTCTAGATCCATTGGTTTCTGATTTCTCTACATCACTTTGATCATTTGCTATCATAAACCCTCACTAATCACCACTCTTTTCCATTTCCCACCAAATTTTCAATTACCAAACCTAATTTGAATTACCAAAGCAAGCTCCAATCCACCAAATTCTAATACCTAAAGCCTTTAAATAGGACCACATTTTCATTCATTCAACAAGCTTTAGAGAGCCAAATTCACCTTGCAAAAATTTCTACAAGCTTTTGATAGCCACAAAACCTCTTGCAAAATAATCCCCAACACCAAAATTCTCAAAAGCTCACTTTCTTTCTTTTGAAGTTATCAAGAATTCAGATTGAATTCCTGACTAACTTGAGCTAAACCTTCGTCCTTTCCTTCTTTTGTTCATCAATTGTAGTAGATCCAGCTTGGCTTGGTTCAATTTGAAGAAGTGACTTTGGTAATTCCTCTCCTTCCACAAACCCATACTCACCATCAACCATTCAAGATGTAGATCTTTGGTTCCTTTGATTCTAGATCCTTTGGATCTTTATTTGTTATTTGATTGCAGGGATTCCACTGTATTTTGGTTTTAAAATTCGTGCAATTTCAAATCATGATCATTAATTTGTGGCTATCGGCGACCGATCTTGAAGAAAAGGATAGTAGTATGGCTGGTGATTAATTTGTGTGAATCGATCATTAATTTGTGGCGAAATTTTTTTTTTCCGGTCGGCGCCGTGAATAACTGAAGAAGAAAGGTACCGCGTCTTTGAGGAAGAAGAAGAAGTTGAACTTATTTTATGCGTTTTTTTTCTTTTCATTATAATTGTTTGCTTTTTTTATTATAAAAAATAGAAGGCTAAGAGTGTTTGGGCCTTATGAGTTATTTGATACATTGCTCCTATCAGCACCACCTATTCTGGTGCATACTCCCTTTTTGTTACATCTTATTTTTCGTTTCATTTTTTATTTATAAATATTTGCTTGTTGATTTATACTTTTGATAAAATTTTCTTATAAAATTGTTTTATTAGTTTTTTTTACTATTTCTTCATCTTTTCATTTTATAAAACAAAATTTGTTTCAAAAAATATTTTTAGAAAGAAATCATTTAGTCTTTTCACTTGAATTTTCTTCTTTGATTTTAATTTGTTGATTGTTGTGTGTAGTTTACATGTTAGATCCACTTTCTTTCATCTTATTTTTCTTTTTGGTCGATGAGATCTTCGATTCGATGATTGTTGGTTTTCGAAGATGTTTAATCTTCATTATTTCAAATCTATGGATGAATGATCATTTTGATCATTCTCCATACTTTGGGATCGTGATAGGTTACCTTCGATATTTCAATGTGAAATCTCGATTAAGATTAGACCGTTATCACTTTTTCTTTTCGTGCGACATGTTTTTGGAGAATGATTCATCATATCATTTCTCTAACATGTATTAGCACAAATATTTTCCACCTTAATTGGTGGTGGCTGGCCTCATTTGTAGGGTAATTACTTCATAAATTACTCGGCGATTTCTTAACATAGACCTAAACTTGTCCCGAATTCGGAATAAGATCCAATTGGACCCGGTTGCCTCTCTATTTTGGTTATCTTTTTTTGGTTGTGTTTGAATAAGTTCATCATACCATTTCTATGTAAATATGATTATACTATTAATATACTAACATTTTAATTCATTCTCGCACCTTATCCTCTTTATTTCAATCTCTCGTTCCTTATCTCTTTTATTATGCTTATATTATACTATATCATTCACCATATTGTTTATGTTTATATTTTTATGCTTGTGATTTTTCTTTTGTCCATTTGGACACAAAAACATTTATAAAGGATTAAACATCTAAAAGACTTGTGACTTTAACTTTGGACTATGGCCACTATCCTTAGCATTGGACTTGGAGTTTGGACTTAGATTTTAGGATCTCTCCCTTTGCTCAAGTTATAATGAATGGAAGACCTTAGCCATTTAGTTCACTTGTTTATGAAGATGGAAATCCTATTGTTTCGAAGAATGTTCACCTTACGGTTTGGTTGTTCTTCCCTTAACTTTTACTTTCAAGTCTTAGGATAGTCCCTTCATCTCCTCCCACTTCTTAAATTTTCAAATCTTCTTCCTATTTTCAAAACCTTCTTTGTTTTCAAACTTCAAAATATTTTCACAATCAAACCTTGACTTAGGTCATGCGGTTTTACCTTTTCGATTTCATTTCTTAATAAATGGTAAACCACATAAGCATATCGAAACTTTTTTTTTCAAAACTTTAAAAAATGCAAAACTCATTCAATTGTTTTTGTGCCCTCGTACACTTTTTCTTTTCACATGTTTAGATATGATTCATTCTTTCTAGCGGAAGTAGTCGCTAAAGAATGACGACTTATCTTCGCATCTTAAAATCAATTCAACGCATTGCTTCTTTTCACATTTTATACCACGAACTACGAGGTTTTGATCTCGCATTGCACTTTGTGGGTACGTAGGCATGAGACGATCGTCTCTTCAAACACAAAATTCTTAAAAAATATTTCTCTTCTCATCTCTTTAATCTCTTTTAAACAAACCATTTTCAAACCAAAAAAGCAATAAATATTTCAAAGGGCTCCCGTGGAGTACCACTGACATTTTGGGTGCGTAAAACCTTCCCAATTTGTAACCTATCCCCTTACCCGTTCTCTGTTTGATTCTTTTAGCTTTTTGCTTTTAGATTCATTAGGTTTTATTCGCTTTTTTCCCTTTTCCATTTGGAATAAAATAAAAGCGCGGTGGCGACTCTGTTTACTTTGAGTTAAGTTAACTAATAGCTTACACTCATGATTTTACCGTTACAGAGTTGTCCATTGACAAAAGATCCCTCTGATTACTTAGATTGGCTACCCAAAGTCGAAAAGGTTAAAGGTAAGTTCTGGAAACAAACTGACATTTTCGACTTAATCCAACTGTCGAAGGTAGGTCTTAGCTATTGTAGCAACATGATCCTGGCTTCCCTTTACTTTTGGGATATCACTTACAATAACTTCCACCTTCCTTGTAGAATGGTGACTCCAACCCTCTTCGACCTAGCTGCCATAGTTGGCCTTAGTCCAATAGGGATAGATTTTAATCCAACTGTCCTGGATAAAAACTCCATAGTCTTCGAAACCAATTTTTCCTCTTATTTTTTATTCATTGCCCATTATCATGACAAAAATTACCCTGAAATACTTGATGTAGAACACATAGCTTTCTAAACCCTTTGGCTATCAAAATTTGTGTTTTTCTCAAGATCCCTCCAAGTTGCCAAAAAATATCTCACAATAGCCAACCAACTTCATGCCGGTAACAAACTCTGCCTGAGCGAAATGATCCTAGAGAACCTCTATGAATCGATCAACGAGAGCGTCGAATCCTTGAAGATGATCAAAGAGAAAGGCAAACTAAGCTTATCAGGACCCTTTTGGCTCCTACAGTTGTGGCTTAATGCCACATTTGAAGCCTCACTTCCCATCAGGAACGTGGTGGATGAAGAAAGTGTCAAAAGCAGGACTGTCGAATGGTCTAGGTTAGTACAACTAACCCCCTCTGAAGAAGGAATTGGCCTTCGACGATCTTTCACCAGTTATGTGACAATGTTTGCTAAGAGGTACAATTTCACCCCAAATATGGCACCTTTTGCCAACAGAAACGTTGGGCCTAAATGGTTTACCAAACAACCTCCTTTCGAACTACAAAAAGACGAAAAGACACCTTCTTGGATATTTGGGAATCATTTCTGACACCAAGGCTCTTGTTTATCAACCCAACCTCGTCGCTCGCCAGTTTGGGTTGATCCAAATAAAACCAAAACCCATTTATCCAAATAAAGGCTCCATCCTCTTCTACAACTCTTTTCTCAATCCATCAAAAATCATAGAAATATCAGAGAAGTTGAATGATGCAACCTTGGAGATTCAACCAGTGGTCTTTCGACCAACCTTTCTTTGCACGCAAGAATTCGACGTTTGGTGGAAGGACTATTATCTTACTAGATTCTATGATGTAACAACCTTTCAAACTCTCCTGACAAACGCTTTTGCTTTTGTGCAGGACCGAACCAAAAAAGGTACTCAACAACATATTAAGGAGATCCAAAATTTCAAAAATATTTTGAAACTATTTATAGGCCAACTGATATTAAGCGAACCATAGGCGAAGTAGCGGTGACTCTGAAGCATAAATTCACAGAAAAATTGGGGAAATTAACGTTGCCTTCATATGTTCGACCAGAAGTGCGTTATGACTTGGCGTATAGTTACTATCCGCCAAAATTTCCCCCCTCTACCATCAGCTGAATTTGGTGTGGCTATGAGCCCTCCCTTTCCAGATTGGTTTGTGTGTGGATCTGATTTGAAATTGCTTCAAGAGTCTTGTAAAAAACCTGTTGAGCATGTGGTTCCAACCAAATATCATTTGGACAATTACCCAGGGCACCTTCATGTTGGAATAGAACACGTACGCGTGGAATCTCCTATTCTTGAAGGTGTTAAAGAAAAACACAATTTTTTATTTATTTTTATTTTTATTCTCATGTTTTCCTTTTTCCTTACTTAACTTTCTTGCTTTCCTTTCTAGCTGTCAAGATTACCGCCAAGAAAGCTACCGTCGAAAGCAAACCTGAAAAGGCAGTCGAAAAGTCTTCTTCCAATGTGAAAAAGGTTTCAACAAAACGTCCAACTTTGGTTATTTTGTTCACAAGTCAAACTCATTTTACTTATACTAACCAAACCTTTTTTGGTTTTTTAGGTTAGTCGAAAACCACCAACCCCTCAAAAAAGAAAACAAGAGGAGGTACGAGTGATAACTGACGAATCTGGGGATGAATCTCCAGAACAAAAACCCTTCAAACGAAAGAAAGTTCTGAAGATTAAAACAATTTCCTCTAAAAGATCCCTTGTCCAATCTGTGAAGAAAACTCCTCCTACGAGCCCAATAATCAAAGCTACACAGGATGCTGAGAGTGGGGAATCCAGCCTCCATACTGAGATTCCTCAGGTAAGTTACATTTCGACTAATGTCATTTTTTTGTACTTTCTTTTCTTAACTTCTTTTTATTTCCAGGTTCAAGTCATGGTCAAAGAACGCCCTACCAGCCCTACTCCTCACTCTCCAAAAGTTTCGTCTAAGGAATCAGGAGCAAAAACATATCTTGAAAAAACCCAACCTCATGGTGAGACCAATCTGGTGGAGGAAGTTCAAGAACAAATTGTTCCCACATACGACGAACCTGAGCCACAAACCGTAGCTGAATTCGACACCACTATGGATGATCCATATGATGACAACTCTCCTCTTCACCCAGAATTAGATATTGGCAAAAATGATGGTTCTGTTAAGGATGATAAGGGCGAACAAGCTGATGGCGAACCAACTGTCGAGGAAGAAAAGGAACAAGAGAAAAAACAAAATGCTGATGTTGGGGAGAGCACCAAAGCAAAAAACTATTAAGGGCGAGGGTCAGTCGAAGAAAGAAGCAGGATCTTCTGCTGGGCCTTGTATTCAACCAATTTCTGCTCAGCCCCAAAGCACTCCTCCATCCACTGGTTCGACTACACTTTCACGTGAGGAGCTCGAAAGCTTGAAAGTGAGGAAACCCTTAGATTACCTGAAGGTCATGCTCAATGCCCGCTACAATTTTCAGGATTCTTCTTATAGTAGTTCGACTACCTCTGGAGCCACCTCTGAAGTCAGATCCCTTACCACCATCATAACTGAAGTCAAAGCCAAAATACTTGGTGTGGATCTATTCAAAGTTTTGGACGAAAAATCCTACTGCTCAGTTTGAACTGAAGAAACTCTTCAAGCAAGTTATTGTCCTGGAGGCTTCTACTGACGAAACTCGTATGGTGATGGATTTAGCCCAAATAATTGATACAGTGAGTGCAGACCTCAATCGTCAAAAAGAGTTCTCCCAACTGATCTCCAATTATCTCTTATTCTTACTATTTTCTCTTCCTTTTGTGAACCATAATAGGGTTTTGTGTGTTTGTCCTTTTTTCTACCCTTGTGGGTTTCTTGGTGTTCAAGAAATCATATATACTTTGTTATTCCAGTATCATTTTTCTCAACAACTGGTACGGTGAGCATGGAGAAGATGCCTTCAAAAGATATATTTGAACTTAATGTAATAATTGATTTTGATATT
Organism: Lathyrus aphaca; assembly: GCA_963966055.1. Lineage (NCBI taxonomy): Eukaryota > Viridiplantae > Streptophyta > Magnoliopsida > Fabales > Fabaceae > Lathyrus > Lathyrus aphaca. The sequence continues at coordinate 635,271,713 of OZ014519.1, forward strand.
TGTATATTAATAGAAATAAAATTAGCATAGTGAGTGTTGGGTGCAAGTGTGATTGTGATATATTTGAATTGCATGTCGTGAAATACCTCCTTAATTAAGAAAGATGACAATAATAATAATAATAATATTCTTTATCATTTTCATTGTCTTGGAATACAAATAAATTTTGTGAAATTTTATTTTCAACAAAAAAAAGATAAAATTCATGTAGTCATTGTCATGATAACTTGTGAAATATTATTGAGGAATCAATATTACATAGTTTTTTTTTTAAGTACAAATTCACATTTATTCAAGACATATTGTCCTCTCTTAGATTTGGTACTCAAAGTAGATGTGTCACAAGACATCTACACTTAAAATTAAAGCACCTCTTAGCACATTTAGGACCACACCTTGGGCAATCAGAATCACGAATACATTCCTCCAATGCTATAATCAATAATATTATAAGTTAGTGTTGTTAATGTGACAAAAGATTGTTTACAAAAAAAAAGTAAAGAAGGAAAATTGAATGTAAAAAATTACTTACCTTCGACGTTCATTGCAACAAGAAATATGAAAAGAAATAGAACTACAACGCAAATAATCTTGAGAATAGCAGCCATATTTCCCCCTTTTTTTGATGTATTGAATAGAACAAGATTTGATCATTTTATAATGTGTAGGGTTCATGCATTCCTAATAAAAATTTAAAAGAAACTACACTGAAGAAGTTGTAAGAAGCCTTTCGAAAATGAGAATCAATATTTATTGTCTCTTAAGTAAATTAATGTGTTATGTTGTTCCTTAAACACACTTAGTTAAGGGGTCAAATAAAATACTGTGAAATCATAATTGTTCATACTTGTTAAACTACGAAAAATTTATATGGTGAAATAATTCACCAATGGAAGGAAAACATATTTATGCACATCCTATTGTATGATCTTCTTTTATTTCATGAAGGTGTATTAAAAAAATTAAATTGCATTATATATTATATAGATTTTCATTCACCACACTTCCATGATTATTTTTTTAATATCTCAGGCCTATATTTATTGATAAAAAATCCTTTCATTCATAAATTAATAGAATCAAAAGAATAAGGGTAAAGTAGTCATTTTATCATAAAATGTATTTTAGTAATTGCTCAATAATATTATATGGTGCTTCAACTCAAGTTACGATGGTTTAAGAAAGTAATTAAAACTTTGAGCCAATGTTTCATGAGGAAAGGGCATTTTAGGATTCTAATTTCTAATATGACTGAGAAAACTAGAATTCATTCGTTCTTCTTAACTTATTTTCCTTACTTTTCTTCCACACTTGGAATGGAGAGAAAATACTAGATTTATCTTCCATACAAGTTATCGTTGCTTGCATACAAGGTCAATCCATCACCTTGACCACCAATTAAAGCAACAATTGATGATTATTGATAGAGCAAACAAAACCTTAAGGGTAAGGAATGTATGATCAAGAGAAGTCCAAGAGGAAGAAGTAAGTTTCTTGGTTTTAAGTGGTGAAGCTCAGGGTCTTTTTAGTTCATATGAAGCGGGGGAGGGAAGGGAAGGGGAAGAGAAAGAGATAATTTTAATAATTAAATATATGTTTGGTTCAAAAGATGGAGGGGAGAGAAATGAATGGATTTTAATTGAAAATATGTTAGGTTCACAAGGAGGAGACACATTTTATTAAATATTTATATTTTTATCCTTATGATCTTATATAAGTCATATGATATTCGAATGTGAAAATTTCATAAATATCTTTAGGTAACAAAAATATGCATAAATAATTAAGTACAATTTCTAATATTGATTAATTAAAAAATTTATAATGTAATGTTAAAAAAATTAATTACACTTGATTCAAATTATAACTCTTCGATACAAATTGCGTTGATAACAATTTTTAAATCGTGATGAACCATCTAACAAAATAAATACAGAAAGTTACAATGTATTAGATAAAAAATGATTTACAATATGATGTAAAATATAATACAATAAAGTAGGTAAGTTAGAGAATGGATCAGAATACCTGACCCTTTAGCAAAAAAGAGTATTTATAGGGAGCCCCCAGCACTGGGCCAAGGTTCTTCTTTGAGCCAGATCAGCTAGGCCCAAGGAAGAACTGTCAAGGAACGCGTGAGAAGTGTGAAGACCTAGCTAAGAGGTCTGGTCCTTGGTCCAACTGCCCCTATCTTTCAGGAGATAATAGGGGGCAGTTGGGTGACGTGGTAAGTGACCTGACAGACTTATTATTCGCCCGTCCTGAATGTATGCCCGTCGTATGAGAAACTTGCTCGACCGTTAGATATCTCTGCCTGTCTGCTACGTGTCCCTGCTCGAGTATATGGGCCTCTGCTCGACATGTTGGGCCATAGCCTAATTCAGTCGTGAGGCCCAATCCAGAACAGGAGCCTCCCAAGTCGAGTCTCCGAGTCAGAGTGACGAATTGTAATAAAATCGAGCATAAGTGCGTTGGATAAAGCAGTGGGCGCATAGCTGAGTCGAGCATGGTGTTAACAGAATCAACCATCGCGTTTTTTTTTCGTCGGGCATGTGGCGTTTAACAGTTTTTCGTCGGGCATGCGGCGTGTAACAGTTTTTCGTCGGGCATGTGGCGTTTACCAGAGTCGAGGACGCTTCATAGAGTCGGGTAGATGTAAAATTGCCCGACGTCGTTCAGGATTCATGTGGATTGACGTGTCTCAGCATTAATGGTGCGTCGCTTCGTTTTCTGTGCAAACGACGGCGTAGGCACTAGGCAATGATGACTTAGCGCGTCCGTCCACGCGCTTATGACTATTTAAAGGGGATAAACCACTTCATTTGGACTTTTTCGCTCTCACGTTCACCGGAAGCTCTGAAGAAAAAACCTTTCTCTGCCCGTATCCGCCGTCTGCACCGCCGTCTCTGCTCGCGCGCCACCTTTCCTTCCCTCACTTCAAATATGTCAGGTACCACTTCTGATTCCCTGTTTTCTGTGTTTTTGCGTCTAGTAGCTAGGAATTTGCATGATTTATTTGCGTAAAGTAGGTAGAATTGGTCTGGGAATAGTTTGTGAGATTTTAGGTATGAAAAATTCATGCGTGTATGAACGTCCCGGGAAAAAAATTCATACGCATTTGAATAGACCGGGCGTGTTAAGCATGTCACGGGCGAAAAATTCATGCGTGTATGAACGTTCCGGGCGTAAAATTCATACGCATATAAACATCACGGGAAGGTTTAGGCTAGTGGGCCGCGGGCGTAGAGTCTACGTCAGCGTGACTTCGTGGATCGGGACTTCACGTGCTCGTAGTCAGGTTTTGGGGCGTGCGTTTTAGTTTTACGCCCTTTCACTTGACTTGCGGTGGAAGGGTGGATTTGATGTGATGTCGAATTCACTTTTTCTGTCTACGTTTCAGGTACGACCGGGCATCTTCAGGCCAGGGGAAGAGATGCCGAACCGCGGCCCATAGATGAAGAGGAGGGCGTATGCTTAAATGTCGAGGATGGAAACGCTGAGGAGGACACCGAGCACGTCTCCTCGTCTGGACAAAATGACCTATCCTGGGTTGCGGACGAACCCTTGGAAGAGGAATCTTATTTTTGCGATGAGGCGACCTGCGCCTACGCTGTGGTGGAAGACCTTAGTCCCGAGGAGCCTGGGAATTGGCAGTGTCATGCTCCTCAGGAGGCGGACCGAATATGCCATCGCTTCCCGGGGAAACAGTTCGCCATGTATGAGTTCGCCTTTCGAGAGGCGAGGGTCAGGTTGCTCTTCAACTCGTTTCAGATGTCGGTTTTCAAGTGGCTTCGGCTGGCGCTGTCGCAATTGCACCCCAACGCCATTGCTTTTATGTGGGCGTTCGAATTAGTTTGCCGTTTCCTCGGCGTTGGGTGCACTCTGCCCCTCGTTTTCCACATCTTCCACCTGCAACGGTCCGGTGTCCGAGGGCGTCACAGCTGGGTGTCCTTTAAGCAGCCGGTGAGGTTATTCAAGACGTACGTGGATTCTGCCCGAAAATTTAAAGGGCGATGGTACACGGTGAAGCCGATCACCCGTTTTGCCCTGCACTCTCTTTATTATTACAAGCGGAATGCGGCCGGGGAGAAGAAGCTTATGTCGAGGATACCCTTGAGGTGGCAGCCCGACCATTTTAAGCTTTCAACCAGTCATTACCGGGTGAAGTTCTCGAGTCTGGGTGTCGAGGACAGACTGGCTTACAAGAAGCTGGTGGAATATGTGCAGAATTTCAACCTAGCGGTTTGGGTCGACCGAAAAGGTGCTTCCTATGTCGACGAGGTTGGGATGTCGATCTGCGAACCTCGTCTTATCAACACGAAGACTCTGCTCGAGTGTGATACAGACGAGGAGGCTATGGAACTGTTGCGTAGGTGTTCTTTTATTCTTATTTTCCTTGGTCGTGTTTTTCCTACTGACGTTTATGTTGTTTTTGTTTTGCAGGTGCTATGCCCTCTATTCGTGATCGTGTTCTAAAGATGGCCAACCAAGCAGGAGCCCCGGACTGGGTTCCCAAGAAAAAGAAGAAGGCGACACCCCGAGTTCAGGAGGTGGCTGGTGATTCTGGGGTAGGTACCTCGAACACGGCTAGCCCGGTGCATACTTCCCCACCGCCCGTTCAACACTCCTCTCCAATCCATATACAAGACAGCCCGCCTCCTTCTACCTCCCCTCTTCTCAAACGGAAGCGCTTGGATGGGACTCTTGCCAGATCTGCCTTAGCGGGGGGCAGCAGTCCGGGTGGCCCTGGGAGCTATCTACTGCCTCCTTGTTATATAGAGCAGGAATTTTTCAAGGCTGAAGGTGCTGTTGCAGTGTCGGCGCCCGAGGCGAAGGCCATCTTGAGCCAGGATGCTAATGTCCGGCAAAGGGAGTTGGCGAGGGATCTGGCTGCGGTCATCAGGGTGATGGAGACGGCCATGGTTCTGACCGACACCTCCATTTCCACGGCTTCCTTGGAGGATGCCCTTCTGAAGGCTCATTCTGAGAAGGATAGATTGTCAAAGGACCTGTCTGACTACAAGGAGGAGCATCAGCTGCAGGAGGGGCTGAAGAAGGAGATGAAGGAGATGAAGCTGGAGCGAGACACACAGAAGGCGGAGAAGGTGAGCCTGGAGGAGCAAGTTATTGGGCATAAAAAGGTGGCTGAGGAAAATGCTCAGCTCCGTGCCCATTTGGATCTGCTTGAGGGTACCATCCGTCCCCTGGTGGATGAGAATGAAGAGGAGCTTGCTCTCTGTACCCGGGGTGAGCTGGTGGGACACATCCGTGCTCTCAACAAGGATATTATGGCCATGTTCAAAGAAGGGTTCGACAATGCTGTCGATCAACTGAGAATATTGAACTCCGGGTTGGTGATGGAGGGGTCGACTCACAATTACTGTGTTGTTGATGGGGAGATTGTGTGCCCCTTCGAAGCGGACGAGGAGTCGGAAGAAGAAGAGTAACTCCGGGCAGAGTCTTTGGATTTTGTTTGTTTTGTTTTTTTTGTATGGCCTGCGTGCCCGTGTATGACGGCCTCCGTGCCTGTATGAATACTGGCCTTCGGGTTCACTTTGTATTTTCTTTGACTACGGCCGTGTTTGAATGAATGTTTCAAATTTGCTTTATCTATTAACTTGCTCGATTCTGTTTACATTTTTGTATTTGCTATATTTTTGAACTGTTTGTGCTCGACTATGTTGGTCCCGCCAGTTTAGGGAAACGATAAGGTAGCGGGCGTTGCGCTCGCCTAAAATCGAGGTCAAGTTCGCGATTGGAGAGCTCAGACCTCGGGGCTTGGGCTTTCCCATCGCGAGCTGGGTGCCCTGCCAATTGTGGTACTGCGACGCTGGGGCTCGTTTGAGGTGCCCAGTGTCGGGGAGGGTTGCGTCCGCTGGAAGGGTCGTGTTCGCCCCTGGGTAGCGTGGATCCTCCCTGTAGTTTTGGTGGCGGAGAGCGTGGTCGTACCTCCCATGTCTCCCCGTGACATATTTAGCTATAATATTGTCTAAGTTTCTCTGCGTTCCATGGTCGAGCGAGTTCTTCACCTTGTAGGTTTTCTAGATAGTAGGCCCCATTGCTCGTCTTGTCACGGACGCGGTAGGGCCCTTCCCAGTTGGCAGCCAGTTTACCCTCTCTTGGGTTTTTTTGGTTTCTTCTGAGGACCAGGCTGCCCACCTGGAACTCTCTTTTTATGACCTTTGCGTCATGGCGTAAGGCTATTTTTTGTTTGAGGGATATTTCCTTAAGGGCTGCTTCGGAGCGGATGTCATCGACGAGATCCAACTCGGCTCTAAGTGCCTCGTCGTTCATCTCCTCGTCGAGGGGCTCCTCTATGCGTCTCGTCGGCTCTCGTATTTCTACTAGGATGAATGCTTCGGTATTGTATGTTAGTCTGAATGGGGTTTCCCCGGTCGTGGAATGTGGTGTCGTGCGGTACGCCCACAGGACGTTGTGTAACTCCTCAACCCATGCCCTTTTTGCCTCGCCGAGTCTGCGCTTCAGTCCGCGCAGGATTACCCTGTTGGCTGCTTCCGCTTGTCCGTTGGTTTGAGGGTGCTCGACGGATGTGAAATGTTGTTTAGTGCCTAAGCTGGCCACAAAGTCCTGAAATCCTCCGTCCGTGAATTGCGTTCTGTTGTCCGTGATGAGGACTTGAGGTATGTCGAATTGAGCGAGGATATTTCGTTTGAAAAATCGAAGAATGTTTTGCGCCGTTATTTTGGCCAGTGCTTCTACTTCGATCCATTTGGTGAAATAGTCTACCCCTACAATGAGGTATTTGTTTTGGTATGACCCAGTTACGAATGGGCCGAGGATGTCCATGCCCCACCATGCGAAGGGCCAAGGAGAGGAGAGTGTTTTTAGCTTGTTTGGGGGTGCGAGGTGCAGGTCGGCGTGCCGTTGACATTTGTCGCATTTTTTGACGTGTTCCTTGGAGTCGTGTTGCATAGTCGGCCAATAGTATCCCGCTCTAAGAGCCTTGCGTGCGAGCGATCGTCCGTCGAGATGTTGGGCGTTGATTCCTTGGTGAATTTCCCCCAATATGTCTAGAACTTTCTCTTCTTCGACGCATTTGAGTAACGGGATGGAGAGTCCTCTACGGTAGAGTTTCCCTTCGAGGAGGACATACGAGCACGCCCTACGTTTGGTAGCGGCCGCCTCTTTAGGGTCTGCGGGGAGTTCGCCCTTTGTGAGGTAATCATAGATGGGTGTCATCTAACAATGAGTGTCCCCGATCACGTTAACCTCGAGTGGAGGAGGTGGCTTCCCGGTAATGGGTCGAGGAAGGATTTCTTGGATTACTGATTTGTTTCCGCCTTTCCTTCTCGTGCTAGCCAATTTTGATAGGATGTCTGCTCGCGTGTTATGCTCGCGGGGCACGTGTTGGACTTCCCACTTCTCGAACTTTTCGAGTCTTTCTTTGACCAAAGCTAAGTATTCTATGAGGTTGTCGTTCTTGGTTGGTACTTGTAAACACCCCAAATTTGCCCTCACCCATTCACACCATGGCTTGTGATCATCTCATATGCATAAACACAATCATACAATCTCATACCTCATGTTTGATCCACTGCATAGTTTCTAAGTCATCTGCACCTAGGGTTTGTGATTTGAGCAATCCCAAAGCTTCTTGAGCCACTCCAAAGGCCACCAATCATCTCAGAAGGGTCCATGTGTGTTCTTGTATCATGTTACATCCTCACAGAGTCAAAATTGCAGAGGAATCACAAGAACTAGGGTTTGAGTGGATGCAGAGCCAGGTTGAACTGCACAGTTGACCTAAAATTAGGGTTTTGGTTTCAGAGGCCATAACCCCAAATTTTTTGGTCATTCTTGTTTCCATTGGTCTCTATATGGTATAGGGAGTATGCATATCAATTTTCATGAAGAAATTCCATGGGGAAGTCATCTGATCAAGAGTTGACTTTTCAGACAAGTCAGTGCAAAATCAGGGCATCTGAGGCCCCCAATGACCCAACCAATGGGTGATCTTCATCATTTTGAGTGTATATGATCTTTATTTGATCATGGAGGAAGGTTGAAGTTCATAAAAATCAAGAATTTAGGGTTTTTGCAAATGTTGACTTTTTGGGCATAGTTGACTTTTCAAGAATGCATCATTTTAGGTCAATTTTCAAGCCTTGATTCATGATCCAAAAAGGCTTCAAATGGAAAAACTTTGGTCATGAAAGTTGTAGATCTCATCTTTCCCTTTTCAAAAAGTACAAGAACATGACCAAATTCTTCTTGGATCAAAAGTTATGGCCATGCAAAGTTGCCAAAAATCATTGTTTTTCAAGTTATGCACTAAATGGAAATTTTGCTAAGTCTTGAACCAATGCATTATGCAGCCTCAAATTCATGTCAAACCAGCATGTGAACTTTCTCTAAGTTACAAAAATCAGTTTTGGACCAAGAATGTCATGGTTTCATGTTTGGTTAGGCTAAGAAGTCACATGTGAACCATAAGCCAACCAACTTGCAAAATCACTCATAACATTGTGCCAACTTGCTGCATTGAGTGCTGAGCCAAGCTAGGCCTCTCCCTCACCCATGCTGCACCAGAACCAACTTTGTACTTGGCTAGAGTTGAGCCATGCCCTATCTTACACAAAGTTAACCTTTATGCAAAAGCAAACTCACCCATCATGGCAGGCCAAGTCACATCAAACAACCAATCAGAATTGTTTATTGTATCCATTTGCAAGCTAAACATAACCTTAAGCAAGGCTGAAACATAGCATTGGATGACATTCACAAAAAAACCCCAACTGCAACTTGCTTCGAATCTGTTCATACAGCAAGCAAACACTAAAACCTTTTCTTCCATTCATCTCACCTGGATCCATAGAGCACAAAGCATCAAGAACCAAAGCCCAAAATAGCCTGGACATCTCACTGCCATTGCTCACCTTCATTCTGCAGATTCTATCGAATCTCTCATCCTAGCCCACAAACACACAAACCAACACCACCAATCTTCTCTATACATTACATAGACCTCAAACAACTCATCACCATGGCCTGAATCAGCCAGAATCTCATTTGCCATTGTTGACTGAGCTTGGAGCAGGAGCATTCGAATCTCACCATCCAGCTTACTTAAATTGTTCCAAGGTATTCCAACATCATCAGAAGGTCCTAAGGAGTAGATTGAGCAAGGAGAGGAGGCCTGAAAGTTCCAAAATCGAGAGCTTCAAACCTCAGGTAGCTCGAAAATAATTTTTCCAGAAATCTCTTTTTATGTTACAAACTTGTTCTTCATGCTTGCCTGATCATTCTGGTACCTTTAGTTTTTGGAATGGCTGCGTTTTAAGGATTTAATTTCTGTTTGAAGCTTACGAACCCTAGAACTTAGTTTCTTCGATTCAGATGATTTAGGAAAGATAAATGTGTTTTGGGAGAGGGGTTTAGCTCGTGAGGTGATGGAGATCATTTCCCATGTCTTAGGTTTCATTTATATTACGTTTTGAGAGGTTTTGAGATTTTTCAGGTGACCTTCTGGCCGGAGAAGACGACCGGAAGTCTTCTCCGGCCACCTGAGATTAGTTTGCCCTAATTACAGCAATTAATGCTAATTTGAATCCTGGCCGTAGATACGCGTTGACTGGTTGACTTCCCCCCCTTTTTGATGGCCCAGATTCACCATTAGCCCTAATCAGGATTAATTAGATTAATTAATTGTTTCTTAGGAGTTTGAATGTGAGCCACACGATTACACGCGCAGTCAACACTTTTGAACCCAGAATCAATCTCATGCGTCCATTCTGCATACTTTCACTTTAATTTAATTTTAATTCATTTTTCTTGCATTTAATTTGTATAATTATTTTAAAATAGTTAAAAAATCATAAAAATTATGAAACTTTTTCTTTAAGGTTTTATTAATTTTTATAACATAAAAATATTTTTTATTTTATTTTTATCATTAAAAAAGTATTTTTAAGTATTTAAAAGATTATTTTTAATTGATTAATGAGAATTAATTAATTAAAAATACTTTTAGGTATTTAAAAATTACAAAAAAATTCATGAAGTGTTCTAAGACATTTAGAAACATTGTCCAACCTTCAAACCAAATTTCTTTTTTAATCTTGATGCATTTTAGGAATTTTTCATTGAATTAAATCATATTTTATGCATTATTTTGATCATGTGTTTAAAAATTCATTTCTGCCTTTTGGTGAAGGTTGAGACATTGATTCTTTTTGCATTGTTTTCCATTTGACATGTAGTTTCAAGGGTAAAAAGGCCATGATTTGATCTTGCGTTTTCTAATTGATTGGCATTTGTTTTGTTACAAACCCTAAAAAACCCTAATAACTTGTAAAAATCATAACTTGAGTTTGGTTGAGAGTTGAGAGTTCTCCTTTGGGCAGTGATTCATTATAGGTCTAGGGTTTCTTTGGGTACCATTTTCCATTTTTTATGTTAAGGTTTGCTTCTGTTTTTGGTTTATGTGTGATGTTTGATCCATGAACCCTAATTTGGGCTTTCATTTGCATCCCTCTTGCATTCTCTTGCATAACATGACTTGCCATTGCATTTTGTGCATTCTTATGATTCATTTGACATCTTAAGACATGTATAAAGCATCATTGATCATTGCATTACATATTTGCCATGTCATTTGTCTTGTATGATTCATAACTTTTCATGCTTGTTCATGCTCCTTAACTTGCATCATTTGCATTCATAATCTTGTATGAACATCTCAATGCCTTGTCTCATGTTTGCAGCACTTCATAACATCATAGTCATCATGTGCATGCTTCTGGTTTGGCCTTGCATCATATCATTTCATCTCATCTTGTATTGCATTGCATTTGTTTCTAACATTTCAGGTGGTAAGTAAACTTGAGAAGTGAATTTGCCTTCACTTCTCATAACTTTTCTTTTCATCTCTCTTGCATCCATTGCTGCATTTCTATTTGTGTTTGGGATTGAGCTTGCTCATTCTTCTTCCTCCCACTTTCTTTCTTCAAGTGACTTGACTTCTTGAATGAAGCAAGTCACTTTGCTTCTCTTGATCCTGTTCATCTGCTTCCTGGTGGCTCCTCTGAAGATTATTCTTGCAAACCTCACAAACCTTAGGATCAACCAAGCATGACAATGAATTAGGGTTTTGATTAGTCCCCCCATAGTTTTACCTTTGTGTCTCTTTGAGTCTTCTCTTCTCACCTCATAATCAGGGACTAAACCCTAAAGGCTTTAAGACTTTGTGATTAGGGTTATGCCTGCATCCTTCTCTTAGGATGGAGTGTATAACTTTAATCCTAAGTCTTGAACCCTTAAGATGTTTAAATCTCTTAATCAATTCACTTAATAATCATCAAGACATCACTTGTAACTTGGGCCTTGCATTAGGGTTCTAATTCTTCCTTAATTGGTTAAGAAAGACTAACCCTAGTGTTAATGGACAAGTCCCCCTCAAGTTGTCTTACAAACAATAAAATTCACTTCATCATCATATCATTAAATAAAATTCACTTAATCAAAGGCTTGTTTTGTCATGGGTTTAATCCCTAATCATGGATTAAGTTGAGGAGTCTTCCTCAGCTTAAACATTCTCATCTATCATCCTTCTTTTAGGATGGTGTAATGAGTCTGTTTAATCCTTGATTATGGCTTAACCTTATTACTCAACACTAGACAAAATCACAAAAACATCTAAATAATCACAAGTGGGTTAATGATCTTAATCCTACATCAAAGGTGATTAAGTGTGAGAATCTGACTTCACACTTAAGGTATTCTCATTACCCCTAATCAGAGGGAAGATGTGATGAGTTTACTAAATCCGTTGGTTTAGGCTTAAGCTCATTTTCTTATGACAAACTTCAAAAAGCAATAAAAGACTGAAAACACAAAAAACAAACAATAATCGTCTCCTCCGGGATTCTTTTCCCATCTCATTCACTCACAATCGAGAACTCGCTTCTTCCGTCTAATGCAAGACAGTAAGCACCTGGGCCAGACAGGTCATGCACTTGAGCATAGGTAAGCAAGCAGTTCATCAAGTCAATTCTTTCTTTCAGTCTCTTTGGGTCGAACTACGGTGTTCTGACTTCCTCATTGCACGAGAGGATACGTAGGCATAACTTAACAGTTATCGAACAAAAGTCTCTGTACATTCCCTCTCCTTCCATTATCATTCTTTTAGCCTCATTATCATGAGCAATTCATTCTCATTCTTACACTGACACATCATTATACATTTCACTTCTCTTACACTGACACCTGTACATCCTTTTCCAGCTCTTTTATACACAGATTGCACTGACACTACCCCTTTAAAACACAAATCTTTCAAGCGTGGATCCCGTCGAGTACGACGGACAATCTGGGTGCTAATACCTTCCCAGGTTGTAACCAACCCCCTTTCTCAGTCTCTCTGGTTCGCAGACCGTCTTATCCATCTCTTTCTAGGCCTATGCAGCATTGCCTTTCCTCCGGGATAAAAATGCCTAGCTGGCGACTCTATTCATCTCCAGTGAGTTCACGGCTGTGTGTTCTCACTGTTCCCTTCGCCGACCGTTCGCGCTTGTACCTGGATGCAAATCTTCGGGAGCGACAGCTTGGCGACTCTGCTGGGGAAGAATGGTAAAGCTACCAGGGCTTCTGGTTCTTTTTGTGGGTTCCTCCTAGCGCTTGTTTGATTTGTGTTTACTGGGGTGTTATGTGCTTATTTGTGCTTGTATTTATTTTGTTTATCGATTTATGTACAATTGCTTTACTGCTTTCTCTATTGCTTTTGTATATCATACTGTCACTGTTGCTGGCTGGATCTGGTTTCCTTGTTTTTTGGTGGGTGGGTATTTCATTGAGAGTTAAGGTCCTACACCTGGGACCTGAGTGACACCTAGGCTAGAGTGAATCATATTCTTTCCCATTCCATTTCGGTCTGGTGCGGGAATATGAAACACGGTTCAGATATGGGTTTCTTCTTGAGAACTCTGTGTTGCGGATTTCCTGCAATGCTAGGGCTATCTGGGAAGCCTGCTAAGTCTGGATGACCTTTTAGTATTGACCTTCAGAAATTGAGGTGAATTAGAGGAGGAATTGTTATGGTTATTGTAAACACTGTACCTCCGGGTTAGAAGTGTTTACACTTCTCATAACTGATCCAAGTCTGAGGATCCTTGTTCTAGATCACCACCTGTGAGGGGGTTGGGCTGTTTACAGGTTTGCAGGTACCTTGACCTCAGAATACCCTGTTACTTTGACTTTGTTAAGAATACTCCATGTTGGATAGTTCTTGTGATTCTAAAACCCTGGACTTGTGGCTCTTTATTTGAGTCCCCCACCCTGGTTACTGGATTTTTAGACCTCCATCTGGAATTCTTGAACACACATGGATCTATACCAAGGCAGTTTATCAGATTCAGCTCAGTCACAAACCCTTGCATTTCATTTGCATACATACTCATTGCATCATATTAACATGTGCTTATTTGTGTTTCAGGGTATCCATTTTCACCTGGTTTTGGTTTTGACCCCATCTGCAGTTTTGACCTGTCTTCACCAGCATCTGCTTCAGCTATCAGCTGTCTGCTTCAGCTATCACCAGCACCAGCCAATCAGTGGCTCATCACTCCTCAGCATCTTCATCAGCACTCTACTCAGTCTTCAGCATCATGGCTCCAAAGAAAAGCAACATCACCTATCATTTCTTCCAACCAGACTTATCAGACATCAGGAGGATCCAAACCCTGATCACTCCAGATCACATTCCTTTGTTCAGGGAGAGTTATGGAGATATATTGGACATGGTTATGGATCTGGACCCTTCTCAGAGGAGCCTCATCCACACCTGCATTCAGTTTTATGATCCTCCATTGAGGTGTTTCACCTTTAAAGACTTTCAGTTGGGACCTCTTTTAGAAGAATACTCAGCATTGGTTGGCTTGCCTATCAAGAGAGAAATTCCTTTCAATCCTGAAATGGTCTATCCCAGCAATGGAGAGATAGCAAAAGCTTTACACCTGGAGCCTGTTTTGATAGAACAGCATATGACATCTAAAGCTGGGATCCCTGGTCTTCATCTTGACTTCCTGATTTCTCAAGCTAGTTTGAAGGCCTCCCTGGAGGAGTGGAAAGCTGTTTGTGCATTGTTGGCCTTAAGTGTGTATGGAATTGTGTTGTTTGCAGATGAGCCTCGATTCGTCAGCAAGAATGCAATTCACTTGTTCATCCTGAAGAACCCAGTGCCAACCTTGTTAGGAGATCTCTACTACTCAGTGCATCAGAGAAATGAGAAGCAAAGGGGGAGATTAGTAAGAATTTGTGCTCCATTATTCCATACTTGGCTCCTCAGGCATCTACCCAGGACAGATGCATTTCTCAACCCTCATCAGCAAAGCAACTGGGCTAAGAGGCTCACTGTCCTAACTTCAGCAGATATCAGATGGTGTACTCAGAGCACCAAGGGCAAAGATATGATCACCAGCTGTGGGCACTTTCCCAATGTGCCTCTAATAGGAGTTAAGGGAAGTATCAATTACAACCCTCTGTTGTTCAGAAGGCAATTGGGCTATGCACTAGTTCATGCTCCTAGGGTACAGGATTTGGTGGAGACCCTCTACTGTGAGAACAAGATTAGTTTGACTGTTGTTAGGCAGGCTGCCTGGGCCTGGGATCATGTTCAGACTAAGGGAATCACCATTCTGGGGAAGTGCAATAATGTGGCATCAGTCCAATATTATGAGTGGTCCCATGCTAGGGCCCAATTCTCTGGAATGCCTTTCACCATAGAAGATATGCCTGGGTCATCTTCAGCACCACCCCCTGCCACTATCAGTCTGGAGGAGTTTGAAAGCCTGAAGGAAAGGAACGAGAAGTTATCCCAAGCCTTGCAGAAGACCCTCCGGGAGAGGAGTGAAGGTATGAGGGAAATTGAGAGATTGGAGAAATTGAGGGTAGAACACTTGACCAAGATTGAGAAGTCTGGGGAGTATATCAACAAGTCTAAAGCTGGTGAGCAGATTCTGAAGAATGCTTGTAAAGAAGCCCAGTTTCAGAGAGCAAGAACAGACTTGTATTTGAAAGAGAGTCAGGCCAGGTGGGTCCGGATCACTGAGGCCCGTACTCTAGAAGACAAGAGAGCTCAAGACAAGATGGAGCAGATGGAGAAGGCCCTGGCAGCAGCCCAGGAAGAAATATCAGAGCTGAAAATCAAAGCAGGATTGAAGAGGTCTAAGGACCAAAGTCAGAGCAAGAAATTGACTGCAGCTGTTGCAACAAGAAACCTTCTCATTAGAAGTCTCACGGAGCGCCCGGCTGATCCTGTGACCGAAGCACTTCTCAAGGAAGTTCGTGAGGATGAGTTTGGCCTTGGAGTTTGATCATTTGCTTGTTGTTATTCCTTTTCCATGTACTTTTGCTTTTTTGTGATGTATTTTGGCCCCTTCGAGGGTTTGTGTTGTAAAATGAACAAAATTATTTCACCTTTGTAATATATTTGTGTTCGCATCAAAAGCAACTTCAACAGCATCATCTTCAAGGGTCTGGAAGGGTCAAAACTGAAGGCCAAACCGGATACCTTGATAGCAAATAAGCATAACTGCATTGCATGCTAACCCCTTTGTTTGTTTTGTAGGTTTTTGTTTTGTTGTTGCTAACCTCTGTTGTGATGTTCAGGAATTATTGCTCGCCGCCGGGTATTTCCTCTCAACAGGCCACACAGGTATCCAACTAGAATCAACCTTCCGGGAATTCAGATGGATCAAGTTCAACAAGATCTTGCTGATGTCAGAAATCAGCTAGCCAATGAAAGATTGGAGATGAGAACACAGATGACGCAGTTCATGGAGGTTATGAACAACATGGCTCAGAGCCAGGAGAGACTGAGAGCTATGGTGGAAAGGCAGAACCAAGATGAGCCTCATGTAGGGACTGCAGGCACCAGTAATAATGAAAGGGTGCAACCACATGTGAATCCCCCGGTGTTTGGTCCACACCTACATCCTGAGATTAATATCCCTGCAAACGTTCAAGGGACAGCCACCGCGGCCAGAGTACTTCAAGAGGATCCTCAGGAGGACCAATTTACAGTAATGGGTGCCGGAGAGGATGCTTATGATAGGAGATTGGATGAAATAGCTGAGAAGTTAAGGTCCCTAGAATCTCAGAACTCTTTGGGCTTCGACGTCATGGACATGGGTTTGGTTGATGGGGTCAGGATCCCTCATAAGTTCAAGCCTCCTTGTTTCGAAAAGTATAATGGGACTTCGTGCCCCCGGACTCATCTGCAATCATTTCTGGGAAGGCTGAAGGCCTATACAATGGATGAGAAACTTTGGATGTTCTACTTCGAAGATAGCTTGACTGGAGCATCAAGGGAATGGTATTCCCATTTGACAAGGGCAACTGTGAGATGCTGGAAGGACCTGGCAGAGGCCTTCATCCGACAGTATCAATACAATTTAGACATGGCACCCAACAGGACTCTCCTAATGGGAATGTCGCAGTCATCAAGGGAAAGTTTCCGAGAGTATGCCCAAAGGTGGAGGCAACTGGCTGCTGCTGTTCAACCACCAATGTCTGAGAGAGAAATGGCAGACATGTTTATGAACACTCTCCAGGGAACGTATATTGACAGGTTAGCTGCTTTCTCGTCCACTAGCTTCGCAGATGTTGTCATAGCTGGGGAGAGAATTGAAAGCCTGTTAAAAATGGGTAAGATATCTGATAATGGTGCAAGCTCGTCCAGTAGTACAAGAAAGCCTTTTGCAGGCCCGAGAAGAACTGGCGAGACCAATGCCATCCACACCAACAGGGGTAGGCCCCAATATGCTCAAAGGTCAATAGCAGCAGTCACTATCCCTGCTCCAGCTCATCCACAGCCAGTCTATCAACCTCCTCAACAAAACTTCCAACAACAACCTCAGTATCATCAGAATCAATATCCTCCAAGAAACAACTACAACAACAACAACTCCAACAACAACAATCAACAGAGGCCATTCCAGCAAAGGCCATCCCAAGCTAACCGAGTGATCGACCCAATTCCAATGCCGTATGCTGCTTTGCTGCCACAGCTTCTGAAACTCAACCTAGTTGAGCTAAGAACGTTGGCACCTCCGGATCCCAACAGTTTACCAAGAAACTATGACTCCAATGCTAGGTGTGCTTTCCATTCAAACGCACCTGGTCACAGTACAGAAAAATGCAGGGCTCTGCATATGAAGGTACAAGACTTGGTAGACTCCAAGGCTCTGAACTTTGCACCTCCGCCCAATGTCAACAAAAACCCAATGCCACACCATGGTGGTCCCCGTATTAACGCAATTGAAGAAGACACACCGTCTTATTTCATAACCAGTGTGGATCAGATCAGGACACCATTGGTAGAAATCAAACCTCAACTCCGTGAAAACAATATATTTCCGGGGTGTGAACTAGGGTGCCCCTACTGCAATATTTCTTGGAATGGGTGTGAAGACTTGAGGAATGGCATTGACAGCCTTATTAAGAGTGGCCTGCTACAGATCACTACATCATTTCCGGCAACTCAAGCAACTTCATCAACAACGGTTTCAGAACCTCCTACAACTGCAGCAACTATTGTTCCCGACGATTCATCAGCACCATCAACAAGTACTTCACCTGTCCTTCCGAATGATCAGTTTTCAACAGTTTCTCCTGCTACAACTTCAGCTTCATTCCATTTCGACTCTCCATCAACAACAACAACAGTTCTTCCAACGGAACCTCCTACAACACCAGCAATCAATCACGAAGATGTCTCCACTGTTACCATATTCTACGATCCAGAAAATAACTCCGCCTACCATTCAGAAGGTGCTGCTCCCGCTAGAGCACCAGTCACAATCTTTTATGATCCACAAACAATAACAATCCCTTCAGCAGCAGCAATCAGTCCAGTCACTGTCACGGTGCCTGGACCTGTACCATATGAAAGCGATAGGGCCATCCCTTGGCACTATGGCTCTGACGTGTACTGCGAAGGAAAAAGAATCACTCTTGAAACATTAGCACCTGCACCACAAATTGATAATGTGGGCGGAGGCGGAGGCTTCACCCGAAGCGGACGTCTCTTTGCTTCACAAGTCCAAAGACCTACTGCCGAAGCAGAAGCTGCTGCCAAGGCAAAAGGAAAAAGCCCGGTGCAGGGAGATCCAGCTGCCAAAGAAACCCTGAAGACTCCATTCGATCAGGAAGTTGATGAGTTTATGAGGATCATCAAAAAGAGTGATTACAAAATTGTGGATCAACTTCACCAGACGCCATCCAAAATCTCCATCCTCTCTCTGCTTATGTGCTCCGAAGCCCATCGGAATGCGCTACTGAAAGTACTGCACGCAGCTTACGTGCCCGAGGAGATTACTGTCAACCAATTGGAAACCGTCGTTGGAAATGTTACTGCTAGCAATGGGCTAGGGTTTACCAATTCTGACCTGACAGTGGATGGCCGCAATCACAACAAAGCCTTGCACATAACCATGGAATGCAAAGGAGCTGTCCTTTCACATGTGCTGGTGGACACAGGATCATCCCTGAATGTCTTACCAAAGAAGGCTCTGGTGAAGCTTGAATATGATGGACTGGCATTGAGACCCAGCAACCTGGTGGTTAGAGCTTTTGATGGCTCGAAGAGATCGGTTCTGGGAGAGATTGAGCTGCCCGTGACAATTGGCCCGCAGACCTTTAAAACTATCTTTTACGTGATGGACATTCAGCCCGCCTACAGCTGTTTGTTGGGTAGACCCTGGATTCACGCCGCCGGCGCAATAACATCTACCCTTCACCAAAAGTTAAAATTTGAGTGGGAAGGTCAAGTTGTCACAATCTGTGGGGAGGAAGACATTTTTGTTAGCCATCTGGCTACTTATAAATACATTGAGATGGATGGAGAGATCCATGAGACAATGAGCCAAGGTTTTGAAGCCTTGAATGTGAATGAAGCATCTGCTGTATCTGGTACTCCAATGTCATCTTACCAACAAGCCCGGAAGGTTGTTGAAGAAGGAACTGCCCTAGGCTGGGGCAAGGTCTTAGCTGTGGAGGAGAAGAAGGACAAGTTTGGGTTGGGTTACAAACCAACTCAACATCAAGCAAAGGCTGCTGCAGAGCCTGGTTTTGTCAGTGGGGGGATGCTTACCCCCGATGCTATCAACTGTCTGGAAGATGAGCTGGAAGAGGAGCGCAACCTGGAGATTTGGATTCGTCCGAAGGTCCCGGGGAGCAGTGTCTCGAACTGGTCTTCCCAGGAAATTATAAGTGTTACTCGAGCAGAGTAATTATTATTTCCTGTATTTTTATATAGCATGCATCCAAGTCTTGCATCTTGCCCAAGATGACAAGACTCATTTTGTAACCAGGGCCATCTGTACTTTTGTGCAAACAAGATTAAATTAATGAGATATCAGACAATCTTTTTGCAAACGAGTCTTTTTCTTTCTGCTCACTGTTTTTTCCATTTTTCTTTTTGTACAAAAATAAATGGCGGTGTTTTCAAAATGACAACTTCATTTCACTTTTCTAAACAAGACTAAAATCAGATCACTAAAATAAACAACCTAACCCTTGCAGAGAGTGCCTTCCTGACCGCACCGACAACAACACGGCTATGACATCGTATGACTTTGACAATCCGATCAATCAAGCTGATGAAGGGGTTGATGAAGAATATGAGCTTCCTGAAGAGCTAGCCAGGTTGTTGAGACAAGAGGAAAAGGTCATTACTCCTCACCAGGAGGAGATTGAAGTAATTAATCTTGGTACAAACGAAGACGTGAAAGAGGTTAGAGTCGGGGCCTGCCTGCAAGACTCAGTGAAGAGACAGTTGATAGATCTGCTTCAAGAGTATGTTGATGTGTTTGCTTGGTCGTATCAAGATATGCCAGGGTTGGATACCGATATAGTTGTGCACAAGCTGCCTTTGAGGGAAGAATGCCCACCAGTTAAACAGAAGTTGCGCCGAACTCGCCCCGACATGGCTATGAAAATCAAGGAAGAGGTACAAAAGCAATGGGACGCCGGGTTCCTTGCCGTAACTAGCTATCCGCCGTGGGTTGCTAACATAGTACCTGTGCCTAAGAAGGATGGCAAAGTAAGGATGTGTGTTGATTACCGAGATCTGAACAGAGCTAGCCCGAAAGATGACTTCCCATTACCTCACATTGATGTATTGGTGGATAACACGGCTCAGTTCTCGGTATTCTCCTTCATGGACGGATTTTCAGGGTACAATCAGATCAAAATGTCACCTGAAGACATGGAGAAGACGACATTCATTACACCTTGGGGCACGTTCTGTTATAAGGTGATGCCATTCGGACTGAAGAATGCCGGTGCAACGTATCAACGGGCTATGGTAACATTATTCCACGATATGATCCATAAGGAGATAGAATGCTATGTGGATGACATGATTGCCAAGTCCCTTACAGAGGAAGACCATCTGGTGAATCTGCTCAAGTTATTCAAGCGTCTGAGGAAGTACCAACTGAAGTTGAACCCCAACAAATGCACATTCGGGGTGCGATCCGGTAAGCTGCTGGGCTTTATTGTAAGCGAGAAAGGGATTGAGGTTGACCCTGATAAAGTCAAGGCTATTCAAGAAATGCCTGCACCAAAAACTGAGAAAGAAGTTCGAGGTTTCTTAGGTCGATTGAACTACATTTCAAGGTTCATATCTCACCTCACAGCAACCTGTGAACCCTTGTTCAGGCTGTTAAGGAAGGAACAGACGGTCAGGTGGAACGAAGATTGCCAGAAGGCTTTTGACAAGATCAAAGAGTACTTGCAAGAACCTCCAATCCTCATGCCGCCAGTTGAAGGAAGACCTCTGATTATGTACTTAACGGTATTAGAAGAGTCAATGGGGTGTGTGCTGGGCCAGCATGACGAGTCTGGTCGAAAAGAGTATGCAATATACTACCTAAGCAAAAAGTTTACCGACTGTGAACAGCGTTATTCACTACTCGAGAAAACTTGCTGTGCTTTAGCGTGGGCTGCTCGCCGACTGAGACAGTATATGTTGACCCACACTACTTTATTGATATCCAAGATGGATCCAGTTAAGTACATTTTCGAGAAGCCAGCTCTTACCGGACGGGTTGCAAGATGGCAGATGATTCTCACAGAATATGACATACAGTACACATCTCAGAAAGCCATCAAGGGCAGTGTACTATCTGAATATCTTGCTGAGCAACCCATTGATGATTACCAGCCAATGAGGTTTGACTTCCCTGATGAAGACATCATGTTCATTAAAGCAAAAGATCACGAAGAGCCTATTCACACTGAAGGGCCTGACCCAGAAGAAGAGTGGACTATGATGTTCGACGGGGCTGTTAACATGAATGGCCGTGGTGTTGGTGCAGTACTCATTACACCCAAAGGAGTTCACATGCCTTTCTCGGCAAAACTCACTTTCAATTGCACTAACAACGAAGCTGAATACGAAGCTTGCATTATGGGTCTTGAGGAAGCTATTGACCTCAGGATCAAAACATTGACTGTATTCGGAGATTCAGCTTTGGTAATCAATCAGACCAACGGAAAATGGTACACCCACCAAGATCATCTGATACCTTACAGGGATTATACAAGAAGGTTACTGACTTTCTTCACAACAGTCAAACTCGAGTATATCCCTCGGGACGAGAATCAGTTTGCGGATGCTCTTGCTACCATTTCGTCCATGATCAAAGTCCAAGCTACTAACTTTGTACCTCAGATTTCAGTATCGAGACTTGATAGACCAGCATATGTATTTGCAGCAGATATTGCTGAAGAGGATAAGCCTTGGTTCCACGACATCAAATGCTTCTTGGAGGATCAAACATACCCACCTGGGGCATCTTCCAATGATAAGAAGACTTTAAGAAGGCTTGCTGGGAGTTTCTTTCTGAACACTGATGGATCTTTATACAAAAGGAACTTTGATATGGTACTCCTCAGATGTGTTGACAGGACGGAAGCAGATTTGCTGATGCACGAAGTACACGAAGGATCTTTTGGTACCCATGCTGGAGGGCATGCCATGGCTAAGAAGTTGTTAAGATCAGGCTATTACTGGATCACGATGGATGCAGACTGTTGTGCTTACGCCAGAAAATGCCATAAATGCCAGATCTACGCAGATAAGGTGCATGTGCCTCCCAATCCTTTGAACATCATGTCTTCACCGTGGCCCTTTGCCATGTGGGGCATTGATATGATTGGCAAGATTGAGCCAACTGCTTCAAACGGCCACAGATTCATCCTGGTTGCCATTGACTATTTCACCAAGTGGGTTGAAGCAGCCTCATATGCAAATGTCACAAGACAAGTGGTAGCCAGATTTCTGAAAAGAGATATCATCTGTCGGTACGGAGTGCCCGAGCGAATCATTACTGATAATGGTTCCAACTTGAACAACAAAATGATGGCAGAACTGTGCCGGGACTTCAAGATCCAACATCACAATTCTTCCCCTTACAGGCCAAAGATGAATGGCGCTGTTGAGGCAGCTAACAAGAATATCAAGAAGATTGTGCAGAAGATGGTAATCACATACAAAGACTGGCACGAAATGCTACCATTTGCCTTGCATGGGTACCGCACGTCAATCAGAACATCCACTGGGGCAACGCCGTACCAACTTGTATATGGTATGGAAGCAGTCCTACCTGTTGAAGTTGAACTACCCTTGTTACGGGTATTAATGGATGTTAAACTGAGTGAAGCAGAATGGGTTCGGTCCCGATACGAACAACTGAGTCTGATCGAAGAGAAAAGATTGGCTGCAATCTGCCATGGGCAGTTATATCAGAAGAGAATGAAGAAAGCCTTCGATCAGAAAGTCAGGCACCGAGAATACCAAGTAGGAGATCTTGTGTTGAAAAGAATCCTCCCTCCTCATACAGACCACAGGGGCAAATGGACTCCGAATTATGAAGGACCATTCGTTGTAAAGAAAGTTTTCTCTGGTGGGGCACTGATGCTCGGCACCATGGATGGTGAAGATTTCCCATCCCCTGTGAATTCAGATGCAGTTAAAAAATACTTCGCATAAAATGACCCGCTGGACATAAAAACAGAATGTAAGTCCAGGCAAAAAATAGGGCATCCCGGCGAGTCAAAAACAGAATAAAAGACTCGGGCAAAAGTAAGGGAAAATGAATAAAAAATGTACACCCGCTGAGTTGAAAAGCCGCATTGGACAGCTCAGGCAAAAATGGGTATCCCGATGGATTGAAAACCCGAAAGGGCGGTCCATGCAAAATAAGGGAATAAGCGAACAACTGCATTCTGAACTCGTCTGTATCACCTACGACTTGGTAAGCTTCAAAGGATCAAGCTTCAATCAGAATCAACTCTCTCCGGAAAGCAAGACGAGGAGAACGTCATTGTCATACGAGTCATAGCAGGAGAGGAAGCTCCTCAAAGCGTCGTCAACACCGCCAGCACTTTATTTCTCAATTTGTAACAATCTCCTCATTTCAGGAGATATGTTTCTTTGACTGTCTCTTGCCAATTCAGGGCACATGAATTAATAAAATCAGATTTTCAGTCACGCTTCGTCTTTTTACATTTACGTTTTGCAAAGAATTGTCTGATATCTCTAAAATACAATGGCATAAGTACAGATGCCTTCTCTAAAAAACAAAACACATGCTTACAGGGAATGTGATTATTCTCGAAAGCACTTAACTCCTATGACGGAACCCAGTAAGGGATACCTCGGGACCTTTTGTACGTTTCATTATCTTTGCAGGATTGCAGGTATCCAGAACGCAACCTGGGGCATGCAGGTTACGTCTCAACAGGTAGGCGAATCATGATCGACTTGGTCTATTTTCTACATGGCACTAGAAGGTGCCCATTTCCCCAGCGGAGCTGCCGAATCAGCATGCACTCAATCTCAGCATCTGAAATGCTCTTCCCCCAGCTGAGTAGCTCCCCATTGCCTTCCCCAGCAAAGTTGCCAAGTCGCCAAACAAGCTTAACACTCAGAATGCTCTATCCCCAGCGGAGTTGCCTCTTGTTGCTCTCCCCAGCTGAGTTATCAACGGCATTCCCCAGCTGTAGTGCCAACCATTCTCCCTCAGCCGAATACAGAAGACAGGAAATCATCTCCCCACAGAGTCCCCAGCCTCTATTCAGAAGAGCAACGCACGAAGAAGTCACAACAGAGTGAAGAAAGCCTCTGCAAACCCCAGCTGGGTCTCCCATATTATAAGGATATGTCGATCAGTGACCTATATCCCCCAAGCAGATACACCAATGATCTCATCCCCAGCTGGGATGTCTTCCTCAGCAGATCAGCCAGAGATCTTCGCAGCAATGGGATCCGAATCCCGGATCTGCGCTTCTTTGCATAATCGTAGCATTTGCATCATAATATACCCTCAAAGCGTAGCATTCCGTCTAATACGGAGCATTACGGCAAAAAATCAAACGCATAGCATAATCATAAGTCATATTGTGAATTGAACACTTGTAAGTATTGACAATCCGTCGTTATACAGAATAGTTCCCCCAAAATCCCCCAGAATCCCAGCAAAAGCAGTTGCCCCATATTCAAATGCCAGCATGCACCTTTTGGTACCCGTCCGTGCCATTGTTCCCCAGTAAAGTCGCCTGAACAAACAAGATCACCCGTATTACAGATACTCCCTGACACCCATCCGTCTCAAATCACCAACAGAAAGCCAAAGACACCCTCTTTGCACTCACACATACTTGTATATACACTTTCTTGACACCCGTCCGTGTCATATCCCCAGCGCAGTCGCTTACACCTTTATCACCCATATACTTGTTAATATTATACTTTTCTCTCTTGGCACCCGTCCGTGTCATTCTCCCCAGCAGATAGACACTCATCAATACATTATATATACACTCGCTACTCATTGGTGCACTTATACAGATACTCGTCCGTATCTTGTATACATCATTACTCATATCCCCGCAGATTCGGCAATAGTCCTTGTTCTTTGTTAACCAGTTGGTACTCGTCCGTACCATCATCTCAGAACATTGCATCTAGTGTTTGTTTCTACATGATACTCGTCCGTATCATAGTCTCAAGGATGCTCGTCCGCATCTTTAATCCGTACACCGTGTCAGACACTTTTGTCTTCTGGAATATAGATACTCGTTCGTGTCTATTATTCCCCCAGAAGAATCCTTTCAGATGCAGCACTCGTCCGTGTTCTTTGTTAACCAGTTGATACTCGTCCGTATCATCATCTCTGAACATGTGTCAGTTTGTTTCTACATGATACTCGTCCGTATCATAGTCTTAAGGATGCTCGTCCGCATCTTTAATCTATACACAATACCAAACACTTATACCTTTTGCTTCTTGGGTGTAAACGCTCGTCTGTGTTTACATTATCCCCAGTAGATCACCAACAAATTTTCTTTTCTAACACTCGTCCTGTGTTATGATACCTTTGAGAGCAGCCGTACCCTGCTGAGTGGTCGTCCTCCACTTCTTGATGATCGTCCTCCATCATGCTCATCCGATGGCCGTCCCCATCGTTGATTTTAGCAGCCGTCCCCTGCTAGGTGGTCGTCCTCCACCTCTTGATGATCGTCCTTCATCATTTTATCCAATGGCCGTCCCCATTGTTGATTTTGGTTATCTGACATTCGTCCTGTGTCATGATAAACCCTGAGAGCAGCCGTCCCCTGCTGAGTGGTCGTCCTCCACTTCTTGATGGTCGTCCTCCATCATGCTCGTCCGATGGCCGTCCCCATCGTTGACCTTTTCTATCCGATGGCCGTCCCCATCGTCGATATCTTCGGCAGCCGTACCCTGCCAGGTGGTCGTCCTCCACCTTTGATGGCCGTCCCCATCATATTTACTTTTTATTTCCAACAGAGCAGCCGTCCCCTGCTAGGTGATCGTCCTTCACCTTTGATGGCCGTACCCCATCATCTGTTTATTTCATTTATTCTTTAACCCGATGGCCGTCCCCGTCGTGGTCCCTTTTCCTTTTAGCCTGATGGCCGTCCCCATCGTTGGTTACTTTACCTTTATGAACTTGATGGCCGTCCCCGTCATGTTTCATTAATTCCCAGAGAACCCTACTTTATCTTGATGGCCGCCCCCATCATGATTTTATTTTCCCCAGCTAGTCGGCCGTCCCCGTCTTAGCTTTAATCCCCAGCATGTCGGCCGTCCCCGTCATCGCTCTACTTTACACACTTTTCCCAGCATGTCGGCCGTCCCCGTCATTGCTATTTACCCAGCAGTCGTCCTCTGCTCGACGGTCGTCTTCCGTCGCCCACACTTACAATATACCTTACTTAATCTATATCCCTTTTCTCCTCCATTCTGTGAGTGCAAATTTTGGACTGTCTTTGGTATTCAACCACAAGTTATCTTGTTTGCCTGTTAAGCCGTCGCTTACACCCTGCACAGCTAACTCATGTTTGAATAGGGGCAGCTGTAAACACCCCAAATTTGCCCTCACCCATTCACACCATGGCTTGTGATCATCTCATATGCATAAACACAATCATACAATCTCATACCTCATGTTTGATCCACTGCATAGTTTCTAAGTCATCTGCACCTAGGGTTTGTGATTTGAGCAATCCCAAAGCTTCTTGAGCCACTCCAAAGGCCACCAATCATCTCAGAAGGGTCCATGTGTGTTCTTGTATCATGTTACATCCTCACAGAGTCAAAATTGCAGAGGAATCACAAGAACTAGGGTTTGAGTGGATGCAGAGCCAGGTTGAACTGCACAGTTGACCTAAAATTAGGGTTTTGGTTTCAGAGGCCATAACCCCAAATTTTTTGGTCATTCTTGTTTCCATTGGTCTCTATATGGTATAGGGAGTATGCATATCAATTTTCATGAAGAAATTCCATGGGGAAGTCATCTGATCAAGAGTTGACTTTTCAGACAAGTCAGTGCAAAATCAGGGCATCTGAGGCCCCCAATGACCCAACCAATGGGTGATCTTCATCATTTTGAGTGTATATGATCTTTATTTGATCATGGAGGAAGGTTGAAGTTCATAAAAATCAAGAATTTAGGGTTTTTGCAAATGTTGACTTTTTGGGCATAGTTGACTTTTCAAGAATGCATCATTTTAGGTCAATTTTCAAGCCTTGATTCATGATCCAAAAAGGCTTCAAATGGAAAAACTTTGGTCATGAAAGTTGTAGATCTCATCTTTCCCTTTTCAAAAAGTACAAGAACATGACCAAATTCTTCTTGGATCAAAAGTTATGGCCATGCAAAGTTGCCAAAAATCATTGTTTTTCAAGTTATGCACTAAATGGAAATTTTGCTAAGTCTTGAACCAATGCATTATGCAGCCTCAAATTCATGTCAAACCAGCATGTGAACTTTCTCTAAGTTACAAAAATCAGTTTTGGACCAAGAATGTCATGGTTTCATGTTTGGTTAGGCTAAGAAGTCACATGTGAACCATAAGCCAACCAACTTGCAAAATCACTCATAACATTGTGCCAACTTGCTGCATTGAGTGCTGAGCCAAGCTAGGCCTCTCCCTCACCCATGCTGCACCAGAACCAACTTTGTACTTGGCTAGAGTTGAGCCATGCCCTATCTTACACAAAGTTAACCTTTATGCAAAAGCAAACTCACCCATCATGGCAGGCCAAGTCACATCAAACAACCAATCAGAATTGTTTATTGTATCCATTTGCAAGCTAAACATAACCTTAAGCAAGGCTGAAACATAGCATTGGATGACATTCACAAAAAAACCCCAACTGCAACTTGCTTCGAATCTGTTCATACAGCAAGCAAACACTAAAACCTTTTCTTCCATTCATCTCACCTGGATCCATAGAGCACAAAGCATCAAGAACCAAAGCCCAAAATAGCCTGGACATCTCACTGCCATTGCTCACCTTCATTCTGCAGATTCTATCGAATCTCTCATCCTAGCCCACAAACACACAAACCAACACCACCAATCTTCTCTATACATTACATAGACCTCAAACAACTCATCACCATGGCCTGAATCAGCCAGAATCTCATTTGCCATTGTTGACTGAGCTTGGAGCAGGAGCATTCGAATCTCACCATCCAGCTTACTTAAATTGTTCCAAGGTATTCCAACATCATCAGAAGGTCCTAAGGAGTAGATTGAGCAAGGAGAGGAGGCCTGAAAGTTCCAAAATCGAGAGCTTCAAACCTCAGGTAGCTCGAAAATAATTTTTCCAGAAATCTCTTTTTATGTTACAAACTTGTTCTTCATGCTTGCCTGATCATTCTGGTACCTTTAGTTTTTGGAATGGCTGCGTTTTAAGGATTTAATTTCTGTTTGAAGCTTACGAACCCTAGAACTTAGTTTCTTCGATTCAGATGATTTAGGAAAGATAAATGTGTTTTGGGAGAGGGGTTTAGCTCGTGAGGTGATGGAGATCATTTCCCATGTCTTAGGTTTCATTTATATTACGTTTTGAGAGGTTTTGAGATTTTTCAGGTGACCTTCTGGCCGGAGAAGACGACCGGAAGTCTTCTCCGGCCACCTGAGATTAGTTTGCCCTAATTACAGCAATTAATGCTAATTTGAATCCTGGCCGTAGATACGCGTTGACTGGTTGACTTCCCCCCCTTTTTGATGGCCCAGATTCACCATTAGCCCTAATCAGGATTAATTAGATTAATTAATTGTTTCTTAGGAGTTTGAATGTGAGCCACACGATTACGCGCGCAGTCAACACTTTTGAACCCAGAATCAATCTCATGCGTCCATTCTGCATACTTTCACTTTAATTTAATTTTAATTCATTTTTCTTGCATTTAATTTGTATAATTATTTTAAAATAGTTAAAAAATCATAAAAATTATGAAACTTTTTCTTTAAGGTTTTATTAATTTTTATAACATAAAAATATTTTTTATTTTATTTTTATCATTAAAAAAGTATTTTTAAGTATTTAAAAGATTATTTTTAATTGATTAATGAGAATTAATTAATTAAAAATACTTTTAGGTATTTAAAAATTACAAAAAAATTCATGAAGTGTTCTAAGACATTTAGAAACATTGTCCAACCTTCAAACCAAATTTCTTTTTTAATCTTGATGCATTTTAGGAATTTTTCATTGAATTAAATCATATTTTATGCATTATTTTGATCATGTGTTTAAAAATTCATTTCTGCCTTTTGGTGAAGGTTGAGACATTGATTCTTTTTGCATTGTTTTCCATTTGACATGTAGTTTCAAGGGTAAAAAGGCCATGATTTGATCTTGCGTTTTCTAATTGATTGGCATTTGTTTTGTTACAAACCCTAAAAAACCCTAATAACTTGTAAAAATCATAACTTGAGTTTGGTTGAGAGTTGAGAGTTCTCCTTTGGGCAGTGATTCATTATAGGTCTAGGGTTTCTTTGGGTACCATTTTCCATTTTTTATGTTAAGGTTTGCTTCTGTTTTTGGTTTATGTGTGATGTTTGATCCATGAACCCTAATTTGGGCTTTCATTTGCATCCCTCTTGCATTCTCTTGCATAACATGACTTGCCATTGCATTTTGTGCATTCTTATGATTCATTTGACATCTTAAGACATGTATAAAGCATCATTGATCATTGCATTACATATTTGCCATGTCATTTGTCTTGTATGATTCATAACTTTTCATGCTTGTTCATGCTCCTTAACTTGCATCATTTGCATTCATAATCTTGTATGAACATCTCAATGCCTTGTCTCATGTTTGCAGCACTTCATAACATCATAGTCATCATGTGCATGCTTCTGGTTTGGCCTTGCATCATATCATTTCATCTCATCTTGTATTGCATTGCATTTGTTTCTAACATTTCAGGTGGTAAGTAAACTTGAGAAGTGAATTTGCCTTCACTTCTCATAACTTTTCTTTTCATCTCTCTTGCATCCATTGCTGCATTTCTATTTGTGTTTGGGATTGAGCTTGCTCATTCTTCTTCCTCCCACTTTCTTTCTTCAAGTGACTTGACTTCTTGAATGAAGCAAGTCACTTTGCTTCTCTTGATCCTGTTCATCTGCTTCCTGGTGGCTCCTCTGAAGATTATTCTTGCAAACCTCACAAACCTTAGGATCAACCAAGCATGACAATGAATTAGGGTTTTGATTAGTCCCCCCATAGTTTTACCTTTGTGTCTCTTTGAGTCTTCTCTTCTCACCTCATAATCAGGGACTAAACCCTAAAGGCTTTAAGACTTTGTGATTAGGGTTATGCCTGCATCCTTCTCTTAGGATGGAGTGTATAACTTTA
This sequence comes from Lathyrus aphaca, assembly GCA_963966055.1. Taxonomy (NCBI): domain Eukaryota; kingdom Viridiplantae; phylum Streptophyta; class Magnoliopsida; order Fabales; family Fabaceae; genus Lathyrus; species Lathyrus aphaca. Next base: position 635,301,921 of record OZ014519.1, read on the forward strand.
ATCCTAAGTCTTGAACCCTTAAGATGTTTAAATCTCTTAATCAATTCACTTAATAATCATCAAGACATCACTTGTAACTTGGGCCTTGCATTAGGGTTCTAATTCTTCCTTAATTGGTTAAGAAAGACTAACCCTAGTGTTAATGGACAAGTCCCCCTCAAGTTGTCTTACAAACAATAAAATTCACTTCATCATCATATCATTAAATAAAATTCACTTAATCAAAGGCTTGTTTTGTCATGGGTTTAATCCCTAATCATGGATTAAGTTGAGGAGTCTTCCTCAGCTTAAACATTCTCATCTATCATCCTTCTTTTAGGATGGTGTAATGAGTCTGTTTAATCCTTGATTATGGCTTAACCTTATTACTCAACACTAGACAAAATCACAAAAACATCTAAATAATCACAAGTGGGTTAATGATCTTAATCCTACATCAAAGGTGATTAAGTGTGAGAATCTGACTTCACACTTAAGGTATTCTCATTACCCCTAATCAGAGGGAAGATGTGATGAGTTTACTAAATCCGTTGGTTTAGGCTTAAGCTCATTTTCTTATGACAAACTTCAAAAAGCAATAAAAGACTGAAAACACAAAAAACAAACAATAATCGTCTCCTCCGGGATTCTTTTCCCATCTCATTCACTCACAATCGAGAACTCGCTTCTTCCGTCTAATGCAAGACAGTAAGCACCTGGGCCAGACAGGTCATGCACTTGAGCATAGGTAAGCAAGCAGTTCATCAAGTCAATTCTTTCTTTCAGTCTCTTTGGGTCGAACTACGGTGTTCTGACTTCCTCATTGCACGAGAGGATACGTAGGCATAACTTAACAGTTATCGAACAAAAGTCTCTGTACATTCCCTCTCCTTCCATTATCATTCTTTTAGCCTCATTATCATGAGCAATTCATTCTCATTCTTACACTGACACATCATTATACATTTCACTTCTCTTACACTGACACCTGTACATCCTTTTCCAGCTCTTTTATACACAGATTGCACTGACACTACCCCTTTAAAACACAAATCTTTCAAGCGTGGATCCCGTCGAGTACGACGGACAATCTGGGTGCTAATACCTTCCCAGGTTGTAACCAACCCCCTTTCTCAGTCTCTCTGGTTCGCAGACCGTCTTATCCATCTCTTTCTAGGCCTATGCAGCATTGCCTTTCCTCCGGGATAAAAATGCCTAGCTGGCGACTCTATTCATCTCCAGTGAGTTCACGGCTGTGTGTTCTCACTGTTCCCTTCGCCGACCGTTCGCGCTTGTACCTGGATGCAAATCTTCGGGAGCGACAGTACTCTCCCCATACTTGTGATGCCACGAGCTGGGAGTCTGTCGATATTTTTACTTCCTTTGCTCCTATGTCTTCGGCCAATCTCAGACCGGCGATGAAAGCCTCATATTCGGCTTGGTTGTTGGAGGTTGGGAAGGATAATGTTAGTGAGACCTCAATCAAGATTTCGTCCTCGTTTTCGAGGATGATCCCGGCCCCGCTTCCTGTCGAGCTGGAGGCGCCGTCGACGAAGATCGTCCATTTATGGGCGTCGTCCACTGGCTTTGGGTTGTGATTCATTTTTGCGACAAAGTCGGCCAGGGCTTGAGCTTTCAAAGCTTTCCTGTTCTCGTACTGTATGTCGAATTCGGAAAGTTCCAGCGACCATTTTAACATTCTGTCGGCCATGTACGGTCGACCAAGGAGTTGTTTTATTGGTTGGTCGGTTCTTACCTTGATCGTGTGAGCGAGGAAGTAATGATGTAATCTTCTCGCGATGTTTATGAGAGCTAATGCAACTTTTTCAATTTGTTGGTATCTAAGCTCGGGGCCTTGGAGTGTTTTGCTCGTGAAGTAGATGGGTTTATGTCCCTCGTCGGTTTCTCTAATAAGAGCGTAATGGCCTCGGTTGCCACGGACAGATACAGGTTTAAGGTCTCCCTCTCCAATGGTCGTGACAGGACCGGGGGTTTAGAGAGGGCCTTCTTCAGATGGAGCAGTGCTCGTTCGCATTCGTCGGTCCATTCGAAAGCGGCCTCCTTTCGGAGAAGTTTAAAGAAAGGTAGCGCGTGCTGGGCGGATTTGGCGATGAAACGTGAGAGCGAAGCGAGGACCCCGTTGAGGGATTGAATGGATTTTTTAGATTTTGGGATCGAAAATTCTGAGAATGTTCAGCATTTGTCGGGGTTGGCTTCGATTCCCCTCTCAGTGAGGTAGAAACCTAGGAATTTTCCTGATCGGACGCCGAACGTGCATTTCTCGGGGTTAAACCTCATTTTGCATTGTCTCGCCTGTTCGAAAACCTTGCTGAGGTGTCGAGCGTGGTCAGTCTCCTCGTGTGATTTAATGATCATGTCGTCCATGTACACCTCGAGCATATCTCCGATTTCTCCTCGGAAGACTTTGTTCATCATGCGTTGGTACGTGGTCCCGACATTCTTGAGTCCAAAAGGCATTACGTTGTAATAGTAATTGTCGGTCGGGGTCATGAATGTCATGTGTCTCTTGTCCATGTTTGGCATAGGGATTTGATTATATCCGCTGTATGCGTTCATGAAGGACAAGAGTTTGAAACCTGCAGAAATGTCGACGAGTTTATCTATGTTAGGGAGGGGAAAAGCATCTTTGGGGCAAGCCCTATTAAGATCGGTATAATCAACACACATACACAATTTTCCATTATTTTTCTTAACGAGGACTACATTAGAGATCTAGGTTGTGTACTGGGCTTCAAAAATAAAATTTGCCTCTAGGAGGTCTTTTACAGCTCACTCGGCAGCCTCCGCTTTCTCGGGGGACTGCTTGCGCCTACGTTGTGCTACGGGCTTGATTTCCCGGTCTAAAGCTAATTGGTGGCATGCGACCTCAGGGTCTAGGCCGGGAATCTCCGCGGCGTTCCATGGGAAGAGATCAGAGTTCTCCCTGAGGCATATCGCAAGCTGCTTCCTCGTTTCCTCGGGTAGTCCCTTACCTATCTTTACTGTCCTGTCGGGGTCATCACCCAGAGGGACAAGCTCGAACTCTCCGTCCGGGACTAGGCAGAACGGGTGAGTGGGAGCCTGTCCCTCGGCGGGTTTCCGCTCTTCAGTTTCGTCCTGGCCGATGCGACAATTGAGGTCGATGGCGTTGATTCCCTAGGGGGAGGCTCCTCGGCCCTGGGCTTTTTGTTACTCTTTGTGTTGACTGTGGCCTGTCCTTTTACTGCGGCATCGTAACACCTTCAGGCGGCTTCGATGTCGCCGTGGATGGTGACTACGCGGCCCAGTTTGGTGTAATATTTCATCTTCAGGTGGACGGTGGACGGGACCGCCGTCAGCTCAGCTAGAGTCGGGAGGCCGAGGATGCTGTTGTAAAGAGAGGGGCATTCTATGACCAGGAACTGGATCTTCATTTCTCTGGCCGTCTCTTGCTCTCCGAAGGTGACGAGGAGCTCGATGTAGCCCCACGGCTTTGTTGTGGCCCTGTTGAATCCTTGGAGGTCGGATCCGACGTAGGGAGATAGGTTGGTTTTGTCCAATTTTAGGGTCTTGGAAAGGTGGACGTACATGATGTCCACTGAACTGCCTTGGTCGACCAGAATGCGTCGGACGTCGAAGTGAGCCATCTTGGCTCTGATCAGCAGCGGGATGCCCGAGTTGGGGGAACCGCCCGGAAGCTCCTCTAGAAAGAAGAATATTGGGTTGGACTTGCCTCGGTATTTTGTCAGCGTTGCCTTTTTCTCGGGTGCGGTCAGAAGGAGTTCGTCGAACTTGCACTTTACCGAAAGGGTGGCGGCTTCGCCGTTCATCCCTCCACCTGATATGACAACGGCGGTTGGAAAGTCTTCCCAGGGGATGAGAGCAGTGATCCGCCCTTTTGGTGGTGTATCGGGGAAGCTGAAATCTTCTGGTCGTGATATGCAAAGGGTCACCTGATAGGAAGGGTCGTCGGGGGGAGTGTCCTCCCGGGGTCTCTTCTTTTCTTGCTCTTCGTGTTTATAGGCTTCATTCCTCTTAGTGTATTTCTTAAGATGTCCTTCTTAGATCAAAATTTTTATTGCGTCTTTCAAGTTAACACAATCTTCAGTCACGTGCCCATGGCTTCTATGGAACCTGCAGTATTTGGACTTGTCGGTGTGGGGTTTGGGTGCATAAGGTTTTGGGAACCTCACCCTGCCCTGTTTGAACTCGGAGTTGATGCATTCAGCGAGGATGCGTTCGCGGGGAGCTGTCAGCAATGTATATTCGCTGTATCGGCCCGCGGGACCTCTTCCTTCCCGTGGTTCGTGGGGATTTTCTTCCCTTCGCATGTCCCCGTTGCGTCGGGGAACGTTCAGATCCTCGTGCTTGGGATGGTCGGTTTCCCCGGTGTTACGGCTGCTGCGAGCGTTGTGGGCAACCTGCTTTTCCTCGTATCTGATGTAAGCCTGGGCTTTATGCAGGAGGTCGTTCAAAGTGCGGGGAGGTTCTATCCCAATTGCTCGACTAAGCTCGCTTCCGGGCAGGAGTCCCCTCTCGAGGAGATATTTCTTCATGTGTTCCGTGGTGTCCACCTCGACAGCCTCTTGGTTGAATCGCTCGATATACGAGCACAGTGACTCATTTTTCCTCTGTACTATGGCTTCGAGGGTCGCTTCTGTCTTGGGATGGCGTCGGGAGGCCGTAAAATGCCTCGTGAACATGGATCTCATGACTCTCCAGGACGTGATGGACTCCGGGGCTAAGCTTTTGTACCATGCCATGGCTCCTTTCCTGAGAGTTGTCGAGAATAGCCTACATTTGAGGTGCCCGGTGATGTCGTTGCGGTAGTCGAGCATCGCGTTGATATTGTCGACGTGATCGTCAGGGTCGGTGGTCCCATCGTAGATGGCCAAATTTGGGGGCTTCTCCATGCCTTTGGGGAGTGGAGCCTCCATTATTGCCCATGACAGGGGGCAATGCAGGTCTGTTTCTTCGCTCCTTGGTAGGGAGAGCTCGTTGTTATCGGGGCTTCGGTCGCGCCTTGGCGAGGTCCCTGATCGGCCGGAATCATGGCGGGCACGCGCCCTACGCTTGTTGGGTTCTGGGGAGCGTCGTCCCCGTTTCTTTGTTGCTTCTGGACGTTGTTGTGTCCTTCTTTCTTGTCGACGTGATCGTCAGGGTCGGTGGTCCCATCGTAGATGGCAAAATTTGGGGGCTTCTCCATGCCTTTGGGGAGTGGAGCCTCCATTATTGCCCGTGACAGGGGGCAATGCAGGTCTTCCTCATCGCTCCTCGGTGGGGAGAGCTCGTTGTTATCGGGGCTTCGGTCGCGCCTTGGCGAGGTCCCTGATCGGCCGGAATCACGGCGGGCACGCGCCCTACGCTTGTTGGGTTCTGGGGAGCGTCGTCCCCGTTTCTTTGTTGCTTCTGGATGTTGTTGCGTCCTTCTTTCTTGCTGAGGTCGGCCCTCCTGTCGATCAGCCTCTAGGGTCATGATCCTCTTGTGCTGCTAGTAGAGCATGGAACTGACCTGGTTGAGGGCGTTCACCATAGCAATCATGGTGGCGTCCCCTTCGACGGGAACGAGGATGGGTTGGAACGTGTCAGCCACCTGTTCTTGAACTTGAGGCGGGTTCCCATTGTTCTCGGGTTCAAGAGACAGGGTGGTTGGGCGCCCATCTCGGGCGTCAGATTCATGGTATTGCAGATTGTCCTCCATCGTGTAGTCGACGAGGGGACGATTGCGTTCATTGAGCTGTTCTCCGGACATGCTGGAAGGATGGTGTTTGAGCTTTGATCTTCTGTTATGGAAGAAGGGGAAGCTAGATTCCCACAGACGGCGCCACTGATTTTACCTGATCAGGAGGACCTTCCAGCAATCTGAAGTAACGGCCGAAGAGTGAGAGAGATGGGGGGTGTACCTGCAAGGCACTCCGATGCTTAAGTGAGTATAGGTACAATGAAGTAGGTAAGTTAGAGAATGAATCAGAATACCTGACCCTTTAGCAAAAAAAGATATTTATAGGGAGCCCCCAGCGCTGGGCCAAGGTTCTTCTTTGGGCCAGATCAGCTAGGCCCAAGGAAGAACTGCCAAGGAACGCGTGAGAAGCGTGAAGATCTAGCTAAGAGGTCTGGTCCTTGGTCCAACTGCCCCTATCTTTCAGGAGATAATAGGGGGCAGTTGGGTGACGTGGTAAGTGACCTGGCAGACTTACTCTTCGCCCGTCCTGAATGTATGCCCGTCGTATGAGAAACTTGTCCGACCGTTAGATATCTCTGCCCGTCTGCTAGGTGTCCCTGCTCGAGTATATGGGCCTCTGCTCGACATGTTGGGGCATAGCCTAATTCAGTCGTGAGGCCCAATCCAGAACAGTATTAGATAAAAAATGATTTACAATATGATGTAAAATATAATACAATAAAATACATAACAACATCAAACAAGAAAACAAACAAAAATAAATATAAATATAAAATTTATAAAAAAAGTATAGTGATTATAATGTATGTTAAGAATAAAAATATGAAAATAATTTGAAGTCGAAGAATAATTATAATAAACTGATTGTATGCAATAGAGAAAATTAAACAAAAGAGAATCACTTACACGAAAGAAAATAAATAATTCTAAAATACTAAAATATAATTGAGGATATATATATATATATATATATATATATATATATATATATATATATATATATATATATATATATATATATATATATATATATATATATATATATATATATATATATATATATATATATATATATATATATATATGAGGTTTTAGACCTCCACATAAAATTTACATAATAATAACCACATTTATTATATAGTATTTAGAAAGTTGTCAGTTTTCTACGACAAAGGGTAAAATAATAATAACGATAATAACGACTCTTGTTATAAATCACTTCACGAGTTGTCAGTTTTTATAAAAGTGATAAATGATAATAATAATAATAATAATAATAATAATAATAATAATAATAATAATAATAATAATAATAATAATAATAATAATAATAATAATAAAATTAAATTTATAAGTATAAAAGATTTACTTAATATAGTAATAATTTTTTATAGAAACAATTATGCTAATAACGTGTTGAGAAAAACTTTATATTTGAATCAAACTTTATTAATATTTGTGAACTAATCTAATTATATAATACTACAAAATATATTTATAATTAAATAATATATCAAACTTAAGAGAGAAATAAGATGGTATCACTATCACTTTCACTTGCGTCTTTCAAAGGAATTGATGTGTATTTACATGAACGGAAGATGAGTATACTCTTGAAATACAATTATTACACTAATATAATAAGGTGAATTCTTATCTAACCATCACAAAAAATTGCGTAGAGTTACCCATAGAGTAAATTAAATTAAATTGCATTGGATATCTATATAATTTAGACTATTAAATAGTTAATTAAATATAATAAAATTATATGATAAATTGATTAGATGAAGGTACACTATCCAACTTTTTACGATGGGTAAAGAAGTTATCCCCATATAATAATTGATATTTACTATTTTAAGTTTGACATATTGAACATCTACAATAATAATTGGAATTACTATTTTAATTAAGATACATATTTCTAAATAATATTAAATAATTTTTTATTTATTATAATATTTTTTTTCCTTTTCAAATACTATTTATACTCTATTCTCTCAGGGTCAACTTCCTTTTATTTACTTGGGAGTCCCTATTTTTAAGAGCAGACCCAAAGCGGTTTATTTCCATCCTTTTGTAGATAAAATCATAAGCAAACTTCTTGCTTGGATAGCAAACGTACTCTCTATCGTAGGCAGAATGCAACTTGTTAGGTCGATAATTCATGGCATCAATGATGGTTTACTCTTGTCCTGAGCATCATTCAAATGGTGGAAATATGGTGCATGAACTTTATTTAGAGCGCGAACATACACAAGCGGAAAGTGATGACAATTGTGTGGAAACATTGCTGCAAAGATGTAAAGGAGGAAGGCATTGGTATTAAGTCCCCGATATTTCTTAATGAAGCATCAGATTTGAAGAAGTGTTGGAGTGTGTTTAATAGTCATGAGGATTTGGCCAATCTTCATAGAACTATAGTCTTTAAGAGAGACATACATGTAAATTCCCATATTTTCTCTTCAATATGGACAGAGAGCAAAAACTATCAGGAGTTAATAAAGAACAATTCTTAGTGGTTAGTTGGTAATTGTGATCAAATAAGTCTTTTTTGGATATAATTGGTGCAGTCTTTCGTTAGTTGATTCAATTAATGATCCAAGTGATTCTATAGAGAACCTAAATGCTAATTTGAAGGATTTTATTCAAGATTGCAAAATTGTTCTTCCATCTGTGTTATTCATTATTTGTCCTTCTTTATCGAATCTGGTTGATTGAGTTTTTGTTAATTCTCATATGGCTAACAAGTTGATTTGAAAAACTATAGATAATGGTCGACTTTCTCTTAGAGATGCGTACATTTGGTACTGTAAAACTGTTATCCGTCCTTGGGAGGGAAATGTTTGGAACAAAGTTGTCCCACCTTCAAAGTCCTTGTTGTTTTGGAGGTTGTGCATGGTAAATTGCTTACGTATGATATGATACAATTGTGCGGTCAGAATCTTCCATTTGTTTGCAATCTTTGTTCGCATCAATCTGAATCTTTGTATCATTTATTCTTTGAATGCTCTTTTGCAAAGAAAATTTGGGACTGGTTGAGTGACATCTTAGCCTACTGGTTGGTTACTAGTTTGGCAGATTGTATGATAATTACTGATGATCATCATTCCGCTCAGAGTCGTGTGGTGCATATTGCTATTGTCCTGAACTCAATTGCTTGTATTTGGAATGCTCGAAATCATGCCCGTTTTCAAAACACGTTACTCTATTGGTAAACTATTTGTGCTAAAATCCTCTCCTTAACATCTCTATCGAGAAATATCTCTAGTTGCAGGGCCAGCTCTTCCATTACAAATTTTGTTTTGTTAAAGAAGCTTAAGGTTGCGTTTCATCCGCTTCAACCTTTGAAAGTGCTTGAGGTCTTGTGTACGCCTCCCCACCCTGGTTGGATTAAAGTTAATGTTAATGGGTCTTCTGGTGGTTCGCCTTTGCAGGATGCGTGTGGCAGAATCTTCCATGATGTTGTTGGCTGTGATCACCTAAGCATCGTTGGGTGCTCTTTAGGGTTTGTGAATGCGATTCAGACCAAGTTTATGGGGGCCATTTTAGTAATAGAATTTGCTTTCAATAGGGATCGAAAGAACTTGTGGTTGAAATTTGATTCTTCATTAGTTGTCTCATCTTTTGCTAGCTCCTCAATTATTCCTTGTTGTATTAAAAATAAATGGTAATTTTACTTGTCTAGGCTAAGTAATTTTTTTTATTTCACACAATATTTAGAGAAGAAAACTATTATGCAGATAAATTAGCAAACATTAGATTATTGATTAACCCATTTACTTTATCTATGAAGTTCTCTCTGAAGATTTCAACAAAAATAAATTACAATTACAATTATTTAGAACTAAGTAGGTTTGTGATCACGTTATTTGTCCTCCTCATTTATATATATATATATATATATATATATATATATATATATATATATATATTAGAGATAGAGGGTTATCACATGTATAGGATTCATTATATCTTACAGTAGGTATCTTATTTTGTATATAAGTCACATTGTATTCATTATTCATTAATCAATCAATATAGTAAAGGTTTCACTTCTTCTTCTTCTTGAATGTAACAAACTTCTAACTGTTTTTCACCTTCTCCAATGGTGAGCTTCAACATTCTTGATATGGTATCAGAGCTAACCAAGCTCTGGTAGCCATTATTCCCTGTTTTTCCATTCTTTTCTCTGCATCGTTCTCGGCATTGAACCTCTGCGTTCTTTCTCTGCTTCGCTTCTCTGCAACAATGGCTGCACAGAGCTTCATCGATTTCGCTACAAACTCTACTAATCCTTACTACCTGCATCCAAACGAGAATCCAGCTCTTGTTCTTGTTTCTTCACCGCTTGATGACAAAATCTACCACACCTGGTCTCGCTCAAAGCAAATAGCATTGATCTCCAAGAACAAAGATCGGTTTATTGATGGAACTTTTCCCAAACCTGCGGTTTCAGATGCTCTTTATGCGCCATAGATTCGCTGCAATACGATGGTTCTCGCGTGGATTCAACGTTCGATTTCTCCATCGATTTCTCGTTCAGTTCTATGGATAGATTCAGTTGCTGGTGTTTGGAAAAATTTACAAGTTAGGTTTTCTCATAGTGATATTTTCCGCATTTCTGACATTCAAGAAGACCTTTACAAATTTCGTCAAGGAACTTTAGATGTATCAAACTACTTCACTCATTTGAAAGTTCTATGGGATAAATTGGAAACTTATCGTCCGATTCCATCTTGTTCATGTGATGTTCAATGCTCTTGTGGTGCTTCTGCATCTATCTGTAAGTATAGAGATCAAGACTATGTGATTCGTTTCCTTAAGGGTTTAAATGAAAAGTTCACTCATTCCAAGAGCCAAATCATGATGATGAGTCCACTACCTGATATTGACAAGACTTTCTCTTTGGTAATTCAACAAGAGAGAGAAATGAACAATGTTGTTTCTGCAACTATTCCAGTTGTTAGCAATTCTGAAGAAAGTGTGGTTTTGAATGTATCTCAGGATGCTTAATCTAATAAACCTAACGTGAATAGAGGCAGGTATCAAGGTAATGCAGGTCAAAGAGGGAAAAATTGTGTTTGTACTCACTGTGGAAGAACTAATCACACCATTGATACTTGTTTCATCAAACATGGATATCCTCTAGGTTTCAAGCACAAGTTCAAAGGCAATGGAAATAGCTCTCAACAGGCTACAACAATTAACAATGTGTCAGAGGCACCTGCATCAGGTTCCAGTTCCACCAATCCCTCATATGGCTTGACTCAAGAGCAATACAATAACATCATAGCAATGCTACAACATTCAAAACCTGTTTCCACAGCCAATTAAGTGTCTACTTCTCCCCTCATGCTAAACTCTCTCTCTTCTAATGTCAATGGTAACTCTTATTCTCTTTGGATACTAGATACAAGAGCCACATATCATATCTCATTTAATCTGTCAGCCTTTACTAGCTATCAAACTATTGTCCCAATTTCTGTTACTCTGCCTAATGGTTCTCAATTGTCTGCTTCCACATATGGTTCTGTCAAGCTTACACAATCTTTAATCTTGCACAATGTCCTTTATATACCTTCCTTTAATGTAAATCTTGTCTCTATAGCAAAACGGTCTCAAAGCAATGATTGTGTTATTCAATTCTCTGCTAATTCTTGCTTCATTATGCAGAATCATTCAATGGCAACGATTGGTATAACTGATCTGCAAAAGGGTGTATATGTTATGCATTCAAAGATTTCTCAAAATTCTTGTAATTCTGCTTTTAATAATGAATGTGAGATATGGCACATGAGGCTAGGCCATCCCTCTCACAAAGGCTTACAAGCCATTGCAAAACATTTTCCCTTTATTCCATGTAAAGATAATTTTCCCCCTTGTGATCCTTGTCATTATGCCAAACAAAGAAAGTTACCTTTTCCTAATAGTGTTACTTGTTCCACTGATGTGTTTCAACTTATTCATGCTGATTTGTGGGGCCCCTTCTCCACTATCTCTATGTTAGGACATAGGTATTTTTAACACTAGTTGATGATCATTCTAGGTTCACATGGGTGATTTTTTTGAAAACCAAAGATCAGACTAGAAGTAGTTTTATCAGTTTTGTAGCTTATGTTGAGAAATAATTTAATAAAACCATAAAATGCTTGAGGTCTGATAATGGTACAGAATTTCTAGCCTTACATAACTTTCTGTCTTCTAAGGGAATTCTACACCAAAAGTCTTGTGTTGAAACCCCTCAACAAAATGGAATTGTTGAGAGGAAACACCAACATATACTCAATGTTGTTAGAGCCTTACACTTTCAATCCAATGTTCCTCTAACTATGTGGAATTTTTGTGTACAACAAGCAATTCACATTATTAATAGACTTCCTACTCCCTTGCTAAAACTGAAATTCCCTTATGAAATTTTGTATCAAGAACCTCCCTCACTAATTCATCTTAAAGTGTTTGGGTGTTTGGCTTATGCTACCTCTCTCATGAATCATAGGACAAAATTTGACCCTAGGGCTAGAAAAGTTGTCTTTATAGGATATAAAGAAGGAACTAAAGGATACATACTCTATGATTTGACTCATCACAATATCTTTATTTCCAGACATGTTATTTTTTATGAAACTTCATTTCCTTTCAAATCCAACTCTTCTTCCCAAGATAACACAAGTACTGAATTTTCTCATAATGATAATACTCATTCTGATATCTTTATTGACCCTCCTTTACATCCTGTCATTACAGCTAATGAACCTACCTTAAATCCATCAGACAATACCTTGCTTACTAATCTTCTCCCTCATGAGAATAGCTCCCCTCTTCATAACTCTCCTCTTACACATGACCTGACCCCCAGTCCTGCTACTGAGCCTAATACTAGTCCTAGCTCCCCTCATAATGATCATCCTTTTATGGATCTTCCTTCTGCTGCTCAACCACCAACTAGACACTCCTTTAGAGTTTCTCATCCACCATCTTACCTTGCTGATTATCATTGTTTCTCTACTTCTACACATGCTCCCTCTTCCACTTCCAAAGTTCATTATCCTCTGTCTTCATTTTTGTCTTACAGTAAATGCTCTCCAACCTTTCATCATTTCCGTTGCTCTATTTCTTCTAATCCTGAACCTTCTAGTTTCCAACAAGCTAACAAACTTGAATGTTGGAAGCATGCTATGCATGTTGAATTGCAGGCTCTTGCTGATAATCATACTTGGACATTAGTGGATCTTCCATCTGGTAAGGTGCCTATTGGATGCAGATGGGTCTATAAGGTGAAATATAGGGCAGATGGATCCATAGAAAGGTATAAAGCCAGACTTGTAGCAAATGGTTATACACAAATGGAGGGAGTTGACTACTTTGATACTTTTTCTCCTGTGGCTAAGATTACCACAGTCAGAGTTCTTTTGTCCATAGCTGCAATAAAAGGTTGGCATCTAGAACAATTAGATGTCAATAATGCTTTTTTACATGGAGATTTGCATGAAGAAGTGTATATGATATTACCTCCTGGTCTGGTTCCATCTAACAGTTCACAGGTATGCAGACTACACAAATCCCTGTATGGTTTGAAGCAGGCTAGCAGGCAATGGTATGCTAAACTGTCTTCATTTTTTATTTCTCTTGGCTATTCACCTTCTCAAGTTGATTGTTCTTTATATGTCAAATATACATCCACAAGCTTTACAACCTTACTTGTCTATGTAGATGACATAGTTTTAGCTGGTGATTCGCTTTCTGAAATTCTGAATGTTAAACATCTATTGGATCAACAATTTAGTATTAAGGACTTGGGACAACTGAGGTATTTTTTAGGTTTTGAGATTGCCAGGTCTACTACAGGTATTTTCATGAATCAAAGAAAATATACACTGCAGTTACTTGAAGACACTGGTTATTTGGTAGCAAAACCTTCATCTGTGCCCATTGATCCTAATATCAATTTGTCCACTACTGATGACTTACCTCTTGCTGACCCATCTGCATACAGAAGACTCATAGGTAGATTAATCTACCTTACCAATAGCAGGCCTGATATATCTTATGCAGTTCAGCATCTCAGTCAATATGTTTCAAAGCCCCTCACTCCCCACTATCAAGCTGCCACCAGAATATTGAAATATCTCAGGTCTGCACCTGCAAATGGGATTCTATTTTCAGCATCTAGTTCTCTAAAACTTTATGGCTTTGCAGATTCTGATTGGGCCAGATGTTCAGAGACCAGAAAGTCCATTACAGGTTTTTGTGTTATTCTTGGATCCTCCCTCATCTGCTGGAAATCTAAGAAACAAAACACGGTTTCTCGTTCATCCACTGAAGCTGAATACAACGCTTTAGCTTCTTTAGCTTGTGAACTTCAATGGCTGCAATATCTTTTCCATGATTTTCTCATTAATTTTCCTGACCCTGCTTCTGTATACTGTGATAGCAAATTAGCTATATACCTTGCTCATAACCCAACTTTTCACGAGAGGAGCAAACACATTGAGTTGGACTGCCATGTCATTCGAGAAAAGATTGTCTCTAACCTCATTAATCTTATGTCTGTTTCTACAAAAGAGCAATTAGCTATTGTTTTTACTAAACCTCTACATTCTCCTGCTTTTAGCTCTATCTTGTCCAAGCTTGGTCTTTGTAGTATCCAAAGTCCAGCTTGAGGGGGATATTAGAGATAGAGGGTTATCACATGTATATGATTCATTATATCTTACAGTAGATATCTTATTTTGTATATAAGTCACATTGTATTCATTATTCATTAATTAATCAATATAGTAAAGGTTTCACTTCTTCTTCTTGAATGTAACAAACTTCTAACTGTTTTTCACCTTCTCCAATGGTGAGCTTCAACATTCTTGATAATATATAAATTTTTTTTTCCATTTATATCAGAGGCTCTTACCCTTTATTTTAAAAATAAAAATTACCATCTTGTCACGCATTTTATTAAAAAAGCAACTAATTTATTATTTTCATTAATAAATCTTTATTTTCTTACCGACCCTTATTTGACCACATAATTGAAAATTCAAGTTAACATTACCAAAAATTTAATTATAAGTGTAGTTAAACTTCATTTTATACATGAGTTTTTGTTTATCCATTAATTTCCATCACTTATTGGCGGGAGCCAAATATCATCTACTATTATTTATGTCCATACAAAACGACACTCTGTTGTGGATCAAAAGTTTTGTTTTATCCATTCATATCATTTCCACACACTTCTTCTTTTCTTCTCCTTCACTCACCAAACTCCCATCATTTCAACAAATTTCTTAGCTTAAGGTAATCCATAACCTCCAATATTTGATTTCATTCCATAAAATGTGATTATTATATCATCAACTAAGTTAGTAGCACTAATCTTTCCTTCTTCAACTTTTTAGTGGATGGAAGCTTTAGACAAAAAATCTTCATCTGGTTATGGGAAGCCTCCATGGATATTTAAAGGAAGGTAAGTGTGAAATGTGTAACTATCTTTTCATAGCTACTTTGTGTATATTTGCGTGTCTGTGTTGATATCGGAAACCGATATTTATAAATACATTTATTTATTTATTATTTTAAATTTATTATCGGTGTTACCATGTCAGTGTCATATTCGAGATGTTCGTGTTTCTAACTGATTCTGTTTATGGATTTATTATCAGTGCTTTGTATCAACTACATCTTGTGAAAGCAGAGAAAGCAAGAGCATGTATACCAAAAGAATTCAAATTGGTGGAAGCTTTTGGGTATGTATGTGAGTTTAATTAAATTTTAATTTTATTTATTTACTTAGAAATTTTAATTTTGTAAGCATTATTTACAGATACACAGTTGGTGGATTTTTTCTAGCTAGTTACGAGGATAGTCCAGTGGGTGTGTTTGATGAGGTTATGTGTATTTTGATAGTATGAATTATTTGAAAGAGTTTAGAGATATTCTAAAAGATATTGTGATGGGTTGCAGCTTGTTGTGATTGCAGGACTTGTTTGGAACCGCCCAACATCTTGCGCGTATGTTCTACTTTTTCACTTATTTATTTATTTATTATTGTGCCTTCATTTTCTTTTTATTATTTAATTAGAATGATAGAGAATGAAAGATACTAGAATGTCCGAATTACATGAGATGATGTTGTTGCCCATTCATTGTCCAATCAAAATTGGAATGTATTGATGAATTGGATAAGCTCTAGAAATACTACACGTTGAGTGGATAACAAATCTTATCCCTTTCAAGTTCCAATGCTTTATATTCACACACCAATCAAATTCTTGCATTGCTCATAATGTGGCTAAAACAGATTCATGCATGTCTTCACTTGGTTACATTACATGAATAATCCAACTAATTAAATTATTGGATTCATAAATTAATGATACCACATACTAGTACTCATATATGCAATATTTACATTATTTTACATGATTTTCTCATCACATATAAAAGGCTAGCTCAATAGTAAAAATTTAGTTTTGTAATCTTAAAATATAATAAATATTTAAATCTAAAAGAATTTTATAACTATTTAATTATAAAAAAAAACTTAAATAGTTAGTTAGTCAGTGATTTTTTGATTTTGGATCTTGTAATTTTTGTTTCCGAATCTTTATATCTCATTTTTGTGTACAGTTTAATTTCTAAAATCAAAATTTGTAAAAGATTTTTCTGCAAATTTTGATTTTAGTGACTAAAACTGCACACAAAAATGAGATATAAGAACTCAGACAAAAAAATCTTATAGATCAAAATTCGGTGATAAAAAATACATTTAAACCTAAAAAAATTAAATTTAAATTTTAAATATAAGGGAAATATTTAAGCCTAGTTGTTCTTTTTAAAAGTGCATTGGAAAATCAGAGTGGCCATAAACTTTTATTTATATACAATAAAGTTGCTATTTTGTCTTCTTCATTTTTCTTTCCTATTTATGAATTGTTTATATATAAACTTCGATCCTAATCATTGCTTAAGATTAAGCATTGCAATCTGTGAAGAATTAATTAATCAGAGATCTTATATCTTTTTTTTTTTGTTTTGTTATAAAAAGATGGGCCACAAAGGTGTACGTCAACAACAGTGAGGCTTGTTCTCATGGAAGAAAGGTGGCTGAAAAATATCCTCCATGCATACCATTGTCATTTTTTATTTATTTAAAATTTTATAATATATATATTTTTTTTAATTTTATAATATTGTAAATGAAGAATGTAAAATTTTATTTTTCAAATAATCCATTTAATGATGTTAATTCAACATGTTTGGTTTTTGTAACTAGCCATTTTTCTACAGGATGTGGGGCTTCCAAGTCAAGTGGCTACATTTTCTAAGGTATTTCTTATAGATTATATCCTTATCATATAATATATAAATTGTTTCTAAAAATGAGATCATGAGGGAAAACCTTTGATAACTTAATTACGGTTTAAACGTGTCAAATTTTATATCGGTGCAATCTTCGATTCACCAGAGTTCACTGTACAAAAATCTAAAAAATATTTCATGTGTTATAAGTTGTTTGAGGAGTTTAACATGTTCATTGTTGAGCAGACAATTAAAGCAGTCTCAAGGAATGGATTTTTAAATACGATTCAATTTGGTTCCGCGTTCCGCAATTCTAATGATCAACAAAATGTTCAAGTAACCAAAATCAAATCTCTAGATGCAGCAGATACTTGTAGTACAAGTCTCACAAGTCCTGGTCAGTAAAATAGTTCATTCTGTTTCTCTTGTAATTATAATTAACCTAACGTTTTACTGATTACAAGCATGTTGACAGCAGTGTCTTCTTCGAAATTTAACCGTTGGATGGGACCAACAATTAGAATGTCGCTTCCAAGTTTTAGGTAAATCATTTCATTCACTCATCATCTTCAATTTTCAACAACAAACTAATAATCAATTTGTTTCAAAATCGCAGCGGTGGTACAGAGTTTAATCCTAACCTCCTTAAGTATTCTTGCCAAATTGAATGCAGGTTTAGTCCCTCTATTTATAATTCCCAAATAATGTAGTTTTAGATTGCACATCGGTAACAACTACACATGATCGTTGATATCGGATAAAAAAAAAAAACATGTTAGGGATCGCAATAGTGTTGCAAAATATAAGGAAAAAAAATACATGTATATGATACTTGTATTTTTTACTTATATTTTTTAGAGCTGAATTGCGATCGCAACTTAAAACCCTAGAATCAATTATGATTAGGATTGTCTACAATTTCAAACTATTTAAATACAGATTTTCTTGCATGAAAAATTATTCACAAAATGTGTTATTTGACAAATTAAAATAGGGTGGAACCAGTGAAGCCTTTGAAGGTTTCAAGAGAATTTTCTTTAACAAATGTTGATGAGAAAGAGCAACAATCATTACAAGACTATGTGATGTTATCAAAACCTATATTAGCACTTAGGTTTAATCAAATGAAAATGCAGGTAGAAGCTCCTATTGTACTTTACCAATGCTCTAATTCTTTAGAAACTACTACTGTTAGCTCTCTTCCATAAACTCTTGTTTTACAACATTTGTTTGACTTTTGATGTGCTAATTCTTCTTGCTTGTGACTGTAATTCTTCTTGTATTAATTTTTAAATAAAATGTTTTAAGACCTCTCAACTCTGATACCACAGTTTTAGTTTTCATTTTTTAAAGGGATAAATATATAAAACCCCCCTGTCATTAGGGCGGGTTTTGGTTTTACCCCCTTTAAGATTTTTTTTTATAGACGCACCCTTATAAAAGGAAAACTCAGATTCTACCACCCCCTATTACTGCCCTGCTGATGTGGACAATGATGACTGGGCTATGGGGTGTGACTGGACAATTTCTAGGGTTCCATAAAAGATCCCAATTTCTAGGGTTCCAATCTTCTTCTCATTTTGCATGTTATTCGGTTTCGATTCCAGGGTTTTCGCTTTCGTTTTCGCTTCACAATCTCCAATCACAATCTCCATTCTTCTTCTCCTCTTGATTATGTCTACTGCAAGCAGTGCTTCGGTTTCGATTCCAGGG
The DNA here is from genome assembly GCA_963966055.1 of Lathyrus aphaca. Taxonomy (NCBI): domain Eukaryota; kingdom Viridiplantae; phylum Streptophyta; class Magnoliopsida; order Fabales; family Fabaceae; genus Lathyrus; species Lathyrus aphaca. Next base: position 635,320,576 of record OZ014519.1, read on the forward strand.
TTACCCGTTTGTGGTTGTGGGAGATCAATGAAGTTGTGGGTTTCAAGTACAAGCAAAAATCGCAATCGGAAGTTCTGGAAATGTCGCAATAACACTAATGGTTGTGAGTTATTTGCATGGGATGATGAAATGGAAAAGTCAGTCAAAGATATCGGGGCTATGCAATCTGTTTGCAAGAATTGTGTAATGGAAGAAGTGAAATTTGAAGCATTGAGAGTCAAACTAGAGAAGGTGAAGATGAAGCTTAATGTGCAGAGAAGTGTTAATAGGAAGCTTAAGATAGGAATTATAATGCTCTGTATTTTTTTTGCCTTATTGTTTAACCATTTGTAAAGAATTAATGACAAAGTTGTAATGTTGATGACAAAGTTAAATAAAATGAGATTGTTTCTGGTTTATGATAGTTGGTTGTTTCTGCATTATTTGTTTCTGGTTTATATTAGTTGGTTGTTTCTGGTTTATACATTATGCTTGTTGCAGGGCCATTATTTGTTCATTGTTTCTGGTTTATGATAATGTAATAATGCATGATTCTGGTTTATACATTATGCTTGTTACAGGGCCATCATTTGTTGCTTGTTTCTGAATTATTGATTCTGTAATAATGCATGATTCTGGTTTATACATAATGCATGATTCTGGTTTAATGCATTATTGTTTCTGCATTATTGTTTCTAGTTGTAATATTGGTTTCTGCATATCACATATCACATATGACATATGACAGAACATTACAAGATTCTAGTTGTAATTCTGGTTTATACATAATGCATGATTCTAAAGCAGAATTGAACAAGTAACAATATGGAGGAAGTAACATAAAGCAGAATTGAAGAAGTAACAATATGGAAGAAGTAACATAAAGCAGAATCTTGTTTACCAAAATGGAAGGGTCTACATTAAGCATCTTGATTACAAAATATTCAGAATTGATCTAGAATACAAAATATCATGTTGTTTACAAAATATCATCTTGATTACAAAATATGCAGAATTGAAACATAACATAAAATCTAGTTAGAGCCCATTGATGCATTTCTCCTTTTGTTTCTTCCTTGTAGCCTTCTTCCTCAGGGCATGTCCATCTTCTTCAGGGAAAGTCAAAGGCTGTTGTGGGTCTGAACCTGGACCTGAGTTGGGTTTTGGTTTTTTAAACCAATTTTCCTTAATTCTCTCACTTTGCCTCTTTCTCAATGGCTTGACCTCCTTTTTTGCTTTTCCCTTAGCCATTGCAGATGCTTGCACACTTTGTTCAACATTAGGCTGATTTTGAGTGATCCCCACACTAGGCTGACTTTGATCTTGTTCTACATTATGCTGAGTTTGGCTGGTCACCACACTAGGCTGAATTGGTTCAACACCAGGCTGACTTGGTTCAACAGCAGGCTGACTTGGTTCAACACCATGCTGACTTGGTTCAGCAGCAGGCTGACTTGGTTCAACAGTAGGCTGACTTGGTTCAGCACCAGGCTGAGTTTGTTCAACACCAGCCTGACTTTGATCTTGCTCACCTTGTGGTCTATTCATCTGCTGCACAGGCAGTAGAAACAGAACATTAGCAGAAAAATATCATTAGCACCTAGGCAGTAGAAACATAACATTAGCAGAAACAAATAATTACCTTTCTTTTTAGTGCATTTGGATGTTGTTTCTTGGCCTTGCATGATTTCACATTATGCCCAGTCTTGTCACACCTAGTGCATCTATAAGATACACCTGGTAGCCTTCTTCTTGCACCTTCCTCCCCACTCTCCCTAATTCTGAGTTTTCTAGGTCTACCAGGACCCTTTTTGTACTTAGGAGGCAACAATTCTTCACATTCAACCTCAGGCCACATATCAATGCCATTTATAGGACTGATAGCAAAACCATAGGCCAATGCATACTTCTCTCTTGAGTAACACTCATGTACAAACAGCTCAGGTGATTGTTGCCTAAAGCCTAATGCAGCAATAGCATGCCTGCATGGGATGCCAACCAATTCCCAAAAATTACAGCTGCATGCTCTTTTGGCTATGTCCACAATAAACTCTTGTCTGTTATATGCATGACTGACTTGAAATACTTCATCCTTAGACCAAGTAGGTAACCAATGACCACTATTAGCAACCTCAGTATCTAACCTTCTCCTAGGAATGGGCATTACCCTATGTGGCCACTTATCCAGTTTCACAGTGGAGTTACTACATCTATTCATTAGATACATCCTAATCCATTCACACATTGTCACAATTGGTTTATCTCTAGCAAGCAAAATAGTTGCATTAAAAGATTCAGATATGTTGTTCATCAATACATCACACTTAGAATAGAAACTAAAAGCATGCTTACACCAACTTTCCTTTGGAATTCCCATGAGCCAAGCCCAAGCCTTAGTGTCTATTGCCTTTAACTCATTCATCTTTTGCTGCCATGCTTGCTGATATGTTGCCTTTGCTGCCCCCATCATAAGATCTCTAATTAGAGCTCCACCACCAAACTTCTTCTTGAAGTTAGCATACAAGTGCCTTAAGCATAGCCTATGCTCGATCCTAGCTTCCATTTCCTCAAAAACTGACACCAACCCCTGACAAAAACAAGATAAACCAGAATATCAGCTATCACAGAACATTACCAGAACATATGACAGAACATTACAAGAATATCACATATCATATATGACAGAACATTACAAGAATATCACATATCACATATCACATATGACAAGAACCAGAATATCACATATGACAAGAACCAGAATATCACATATGACAAGAACCAGAATATTTCATTTTAAATTAAAAAGAAACTTTGGCTGAGTCAGTGTGTGAATCAGTTGTTGTACATAGCAGAAAATGCATCATCCATGTGCAATGTGTCTGCATTTCCATAAGACATGGCACAATACTTGGCAATGACATAATAACACCCACCTTTCAATTCTGACTTTATAACATGCATAATATATTCTTAATTTGACAAATGATAAATAAACAAAGTCAATGCAGACAAGTTAGGTAGTTTGAATATCACATATGACAAGAACCAGAATATAATATGACAGACAACATATGTTTACCTTTTGCTGGTCAGAAATAAAAACATATCTGTTTTCAATGCCAACATCTTCCATCACCAAATTTATGAACCACCTCCATGATTCCTTAGTTTCAGTTTCAACCACACCAAATGCAAGTGGAAAATATTGATCATTGGGATCCCTTCCAACAGCAATCAAAAGCTGACCTCCATATCTTCCTTTCAAGTGACACCCATCAACTCCAATGAAGGGTCTACAACCATTCTTGAAACCCTTCCTACATCCATCAAAACAAAAGTAAAAGGATCCAAATCTTGGTTGAATGGAGGATGATGCTCTTTCTGTGTTTATCTTTACAGTATTCCCAGGATTTGCCCTCTTCAACTCAGCTGCATATCTCCATAGGCTAGCATACTCTTGATCTGCATCACCTTCTATGATTTTCTTGGCAATCATCTTAGCCTTCCAAGCCCTAGCAACAGTGATACCAACTGCAAAGGTTTGCCTAATATGCTGAATGATATCAATGATTCTCACCTTCTCTGAAGTTTGAAGCATCTTAACCACAGCCTTTGCAACCCACTTTGAACTAGCTGTTTTGTTATCTAAAACCCTAGCACATGTGTGGGTATCCTTTATAGTCTTTATAGCATAAGTGTGCTTGTGGCCCACTTTGGAACAAAGCATTAAAAAACCACAATTCACTTTACATTCCACTCTCACTCTATACCCCTCATTTTTCACAAATCTTATTTCCCTCCCATTCAAAATAGTCCACTCACGAATTGCTCCCCTAAACTCATCTAGGGAATTGAACTCCATACCCCATTTGAACTTGAATTTTTTATTCATCTGTTCTTTTTTAAACTTCTCAAACTTTGGTTTTTTCTCTCCATCTGAGTTATCAACATCAGAACTCAACAACTCTTCACTCACATAAGCATCATCATCCTCATCATCCTCATCTTCCACACATTTCTTACTACTACCAGTTAAGAAACCACAAATTATTGGACCTTGACTGACTGGTAGAGAGACATCTATACCTTCAAAACCATCTTCAAAGGCAGTGGTTCTCTCATCCTCACTATCGTCCAAACTATCTACATTATCTTCATCACTATCCTCTGACTCAGACCAATGATTGACACACCTAGGGTTTATTGCACTACCACTAGCATTATGTTCAACAAAAAGCTCACCATCAACTTCATTTGCAGAATGGTAACATGCGAAATCATATGCATCCTCATCGTTCTTAATCTGAAAATGACTGGGAGCAATTTCAGGGATCCTAGCCCACAACCGAAACGATCCTACATGGTATCCCCATCCACTGACTATGTTGTTAATATGTAAAGTGGTAAATCTATCTAAGTGTTCCCCAGAAACTAGAGTAGAAACACCACCCCTATATATTGTTTCGGTTGCACTGTGCTTCACAAACTCACCTCCATGTCGAAACACCACATTAAACAGAAGTTTTTTTTTCTGAAAATGGAAACAGAAGAAGATGAAGATGCCGAAAATATAACTACCTAACATCATCAACATTGCTAAACAAACCTGTAAATCCGTTGATTCGTCTTCTTCCTTGCGTTCTTCCTTGCGTGAATCATTGCGTTCTCCCATGGAGTCACTTCGTCTTCCTGCTTCTTCCAAACTGAGATTGGGAACCCTAAATCACGGGGGGGAATTTCAAATAGTTTTAGCAAGGTTTCACAATTGTCCAGTCACACCCCATAGCCCAGTCATCATTGTCCACATCAGCAGGGCAGTAATAGGGGGTGGTAGAATCTGAGTTTTCCTTTTATAAGGGTGCGTCTATAAAAAAAAATCTTAAAGGGGGTAAAACCAAAACCCGCCCTAATGACAGGGGGGTTTTATATATTTAACCCTTTTTTAAATTTAAGTTCATTTTAAATTCTTAACAAAAAAAGAAAAAAAAAGGGAAAGATAATATAGACGGTCAATTTTCTAATATAATAAAATTAATGTTTGACTTTTAATCTCGTAATTAATTATTAATTTTAGAGATATTTATAGATCAGTTTGGTTCGATTTTAAGAGAATCCGATAATCAAATTGATAAAAAATATATGGATTGATTTGGATTAGTTTTTTTTTACATTTTTTTATAAAATCCAAACCAAATCAAACTGAGAAATAATGAGTTGGTTTGATTTGGATTGATTGAATGCATTATAAACTAATGTGTAAAAATATTTTAATTTTAATTTTAATTACATCAACTAATTTTCTATAATAATATCAATTTCTTTTAAATTTTTTTATTTATTCATAGAGATCGTGAAAGTCACAAATGACATAAATGATATAAATGAGAGGATTTCTAGTTTTCAAGAGAATGATATAAATGAGAGGATTTCTTATTAATATACCCATTGAATTACTTAGCCACCACGCAAAATTATTCTTTTGCCTCTTGTTTTCGGATGTGCACATCCGGATGCACCACTTACGTTGTTTTGTTCTAAATGTGCATATCCGAAAGATTTTAAATGTGCATATCCGGAAGTATTTCTTATAACTCTTCGTGTCTGACCCTCTCCCCCATCACTTTTCACATTCTCATTTCTAAAACTTCAAACTCTCTCAACGTTGTTTTGTTCTAGAGATATTTATAAGTCAGTTTGGTTCGGTTTTAAGAGAATCTGATAATCAAACTGATAAAAAATATATGGATTGATTTTGATTAGTTTTTTTTACATTTATTTTATAAAACCCAAACCAAATCAAATTGAGAAATAATGAGTTGGATTGAATTGGATTGATTGAATGCATTATAAACTAATGTGTAAAAATATTTTAATTTTAATTTTAATTACATCAACTAATTTTCTATAATAATATCAATTTCTTTTAAATTTTTTTATTTATTCATAGAGATTGTGAAAGTCACAAATGACGTTTCATTTTTTTTTTTGTTCTTAAAGTTGAATATTTTATACTAGTTTTCAAGAGAATGATATAAATGAGAGGATTTCTTATTAATACACCTATTGAATTACTTAGCCACCGTGCAAAATTATTTTTTTGTCCCTTGTTTTTGGATGTGCACATCCGGATGCACCACTTACATTGTCTTGTTCTAGATGTGCATATTCGGAAGATTTCAGATGTACATATCCGGAAGTATTTCTTATAACTCTTCGCGCCTGACCCTCTCCCCCATCACTTTTCACATTCTCATTTCTAAAACCTCAAACTCTCTCAAACTCTCAAAATATCATTCCCACAAATCCCAATTTTTTTCACTTGAGTTCGACGCATATCAACTTTTACAACGATCAAGACACTCCACAACCTCTATATCTTAGTTTAATCGGTTAGTTTTCGAATTTTAGAGTTTCAGAGTTATTTACGAGTAATCGATTTAGAGTTGAAATTTATGTGTAGAAATTGTTAGGTAGTATGAAAAACATAGTTTAGAGACAATGTATGTGTTATTTGTTGCTTCAAACGGATGATCAGGACATTAAAATGCCCTTTTCCATGGGGCAACAACCATGACTGTGTTTTTGAAAATGAAAATACGTCGGATGTGGAGATCTGGAAGTTTTCAACGTTGGTTGCTTCCGGATGTGCACACCCGGAAGAAACTTGTTTTTTTTTCTTCTTAATTTTTGGTTTTTTCTTTTTTTATTTATTATTTTTATACACTTCTAATTTATTTATAATTCTTTGCAGATTACATGTCTGATAGAGAGGATTGTTTGATACACGACTGCCCAACATATCATGCCTTCGTAAGACGTAAGGAGACGATGTTATAGCCGATACATCAGGCGCAACCAAGACATCAGGCACGGAGGATGTACCAGTATAGCATACCACATCACATGCCACAACTGAGGGACATCATACACCACAACCTCCCACAACGCATGCCAATCCTACCACAACCGCCGCTTCTTTATCTCGAAGGTGTAGGGTTAGTACTGGTTCATCATCTGGGGCCCCGCTCGCACGCAGGCACCGCCCAACACATAATCGTGTTCCTACATCTGCGCATACTTCTACACCAGCTGCTGTTCCATCAGTCACACCTTAGGAGGTTGTTTGTGATGCACTTACTGAGGCAGCTCCTAAGGGTGATCACCCAACACATGAGGGTGAAGACGATTTCAATGAATTAGAGGGTTACCCCGGGGGATTGTCTGATATGTCCCTACTCTTGGGATACTCTAAGCATACTTCCAGATATGTCTAGCTAGGACAGGTAACCACTCTCGGTTTAAAATTGTTTTTTGCTGAAAATCGTTTCATTTCTAACATTATTTTATTTGGAAGTTTTCAGGAGAAGGATTCCTATAAGTTCTATAACCACGAGGGTAAATGCTTTTCAATTCCTTCCAAGTTCGGTCTCGTTCCTTCGAGTTATCATCCAAGTTATTATAGTCTCTTTCCAAGCTCACTCATGATGTGTCGTGTTCTCTTTATCTCCCAAGTGGGATAGAGGCTATTTGATTTCGTCCAAGCCTGATTTCGTTCCTTTGAGTTAGCATCCAAGTTATAATAGTTTATTTCCAAGATCACTTACGGTGTTTCTTATTTGCTTTATCACCTAAGTGTGGTAAATGCTTTTCGATTCCGTCCAAGTCTGGTCTCGTTCCTTCGAGTTATCATCCAAGCTATGATAGTCTCTTTCTAAGCTCACTCATGGTGTGTCTTGTTCGCTTTATCTCCCAGGTGGGATAAATGCTTTTAGATTTTGTCAAAGTCCGGTTTCGTTTTCTTTGAGTTATCATCCAAGTTATGATAGTCTCTTTCCAAGCTCATTCACAGTGTGTCTTGTTCACTTTATCTCCCAAGTAGGATAAATGCTTTTCGATTCCGTCCAAGTCCGGTTTCGTTTCTTTGATTTGTCATCCAAGAATGACATTCTTCCCAATATATTTTATTTCCCACAGAGTGCAAATTTTCCGGTTTATTCGGGTATTCAATCCCTTCATACCTTGAACGTCTGAGAGCCATTGTTATCATCCATTCAGGCCTACAGTTGATTGAATTGGGGAAATCGTAACACCCCAAAATTTGTCATCTTATTTATTACCAATTTCAAGTAGCTTATGCTTCATTTCCGCATCATTTTGAATATCCTTGCATACATTGCTTTTAAATCATAATAAAAAAATAAAGCATACATCATCGATTAACGCATAAGGCATATGGTCAGGGGTTTTCAATGGCAAAATCAATTATCAGGACTCAAGGTCAAAATAGGATTATAACAGATTGGTTAAGCGGTTAACGCGTGTAATTTTTGGGCAAAAATTCAAATTCATATTGGAAGGATTTTTCCCATTTTTCCACTTCTTTTACACTTCACCTTGCACTTTATTTTACCATTTTCCATTGGAACCTTCTAGAATAATCTACCACTTTCCAAGAGAAGATTCTAGAAGCTTCTTAACTAACTCTTAACTAACTCCTAAGCTAGTCCCAAACTTAACTTCTAAGCTAGTGTCCAAGCCTAATTCCTAAGCTAAACCCCTTCCAAGCCTAATATATATATAAACATTTTCCCTCCAAACCTCACAAGAAAAATTCATTTTTCAAATTTTTCTCTCACCACTCTCATTTTCTCTCACTTTTCTTTCATTTTCCTAAACCCCGCACAAAGCTTCATCTTCCAAAATTCTTCAAATTTTTGCATTGGAACTTGAAGAATTTGAAGCTAAACCTCCATCATTGCATTTATTTCATGGATTATTGAAGGATTTGCTACTGTTTTGGTGTTGATTTCTCATCTTGGAAGTGATTCTTGAAGAAGTTCATCAAGGTTTTCATCAAATCACATTTATTTTGCATATTCTCGCAGAAGAGCTTCGGATCTACGGTTTTCTCTTCTATAGCGTTTTGATTCTCCATAGCAACGATTACCAAAGCAAACCTCCAATTTATAGGTTTGTGAACTTCATAATCGCTTCTGTTTAAAGTTATTTTGCATTTTATCGACATGTGCGTTCTTCGCGTTTTTTTGATGTTTAATGCGTTGATTAATCTGATTGTTAAGTTTTAATTTCTTGATATGTTTGTGGTTCCAATTAGTGATGAATAGATGCATTTAGGTGTTAATTTTGTGCTCACCTGATAGGGACTGTATTAGGAACTGTTGGAAATAAGCTGGTTGCTGGAAGTGCTTTTTCTACATGATTTTTTTAATTCTGGTTCAGTGTTAATTAGTTAACACATCCGTTAACCGGTTAACACAATGTATTTTGCGTAAATCTGCAGATTTTAGGTGTGTTAACTGGTTAACACATCCGTTAACCGATTAACACTGGACAATTTTGGCTTTTTTGTGCATTTTCTTGTATGTTTGCATGCCATTCCATCTTTAATCATAATGGACCATTAGTATATCATTTTAGGAAATTTTTAGAAGTTGTTTTGGTGCAGGTTCGCGTAGCTTCGACATCTTTTGACATGTATGTTGTTTACTTCCGTTTTTATGCATAATTGTGAATTTGTGATCATGATGAATTGTGAATGTTGTTACCATATTTGAACCTCATTGTTAGCATGTTGATAATGATTTAAAGTTCTGTTTTGCATTGTTTTCGTGATCGATGTATGTTTCGGAAACTTGCACGTATAATTGAACATGTTGCATATTAATTGAAAAGTGCATGATCCATGTATGCTTGCACACATTCTTGGTTGCATGTTTGCTTTATGTTTGCATTTCATTGCTAATACTTGCATTAGGTTAGAATGCATCGTGATTCATGTTCACTTTGTTGCTTGTTCGCATTAAAGGTTCACTTTTGGAAAATGCACATATTTTTAGCTTGTGGAAAATACATTGATGTAAAATGATTGAGATGTTTGAATTTCCATATTCATGTTCATATTAATCATGTTTCATTCTTTGATGTTGTTATGTGATGCATATTCATGCATTTACATGTTAAATGATTTAATTCTGCCATGCATTTTACTGTTGTATTTTTGAACAGAGGCTGCTAAATTTATGTTGCCTTGTATTGTTTTTTCATTTTTAACACTTGTTGACATGTTGTTAGGTAGATATAATAAGTTGTTTGTATGTCATTTTCATGTGATAATTATTTGTATGCTGAAGTTTTGTTGTAGATGCTAACTTTGGGTTTTGCTTAGCTTTTAGGTACCCTTAGGTTTAGGTTTGAGTCTAGTTTAAACCATAATCATTTTAGAAGATGTTTGGTACTTAATTGTCTCCTTTTTTAATCATTTTTTGATTTTTTTTTAAATTATTGATTTTACTAACCTTTTCAGGGGCTAATGGTAAGTATGAAGAATATGAAGGCGCACCTACATTCTACCTTCTCCCTTCCTCTTTTAAAAGCTTTCTCTTGTGTGATTGTGACAAGCATGTTATGCTTCTTTGACATTGCATTTCTTTTTATCCCTTTGAGTTCTAATCTCATCTTCAATCCTTGAAGTGAGTTAGAACTTATTCTTATTTTCTATTTCTTTAGGATTAGAAAACCTCATTAACCATAGGATCACATTTGAACAATAACATAGGGTGAGTCTTAGTCTCCCTTAGTGTTTTCCATTTCTCAACTTGAGTTTTCTCTTTCTCATCTCAAACAACTCAAAACATCTTAATAAATGTTGAGCTTTCTCATGTGCCAAGGGACTTTTCCATGAGATACTGGCACACATTTCATATGGGAATGAGGTGTATGGTATCTATCATGATGAATAAGTCTTAGCATGAGGATGCTTCAGAAATAACATCTAAAAATAACTTCTTCATCAAAATCACAAAAAAAAAACTTAATAAACAAAATTAGGGTAATGTGTTTAGGCCTTAATCTGTGGAAATAGGTTTGGAGATTTCCTCCATACCTAGGTGTACTTCTTATCCACCCCATCTCGGGGTGATGTAAGAAGTACACACTCCTTTGAATAAGAGATGTATACATTCTCCTATGCAAATTTTCAATAAAATAATCTAAAAGCTACAAACCAATAACAAATGTCTCTCCTGCGAGAATTCTCTTCTCATCTTCTAACTCTTAACAAAAGAACTCGTTTCGGCATGTCTCTTTGTAAGACGGTAAACACACTCGTTCAAGGCGAGCATGTAACACCCGAGCATAGGTATAAGCAGTTCAATCATAAAAAACACAAATAAACAGTTTTTCCTCCCTAGTTAGGGGAACTACGTTGACTCTGATTCTCATTTCCCGATGAGATACGTAGGCAATGGGGTAGGGTCCATTCGAGCACATTCTTTATTTTCCCTACATTTTTTCCCATACCTTCTTTCTTTCCAGTTCAGCAGCAGTTTATTCCTCACCTTTTGAAACAATTCAAGCAAGTGTGGATCCCATCGGGTACGACAGACGATCTGGGGTGCTAATACCTTCCTAGTTCATAACTGACTCCAGAATCCAGTCTCTTTGGTTTGTAAGACCTTGTTCTTTCCTCTCCCTTCGGTTTGTGCAGTATTATCTTTCTCATTCATTCGGGATAAAATTTCTGGCTGGTGACTCTGTTTCTTTTCCGCGTCACTTTCATGTTTGTACTAGTATAAAAATCCTGGGAGGGACAATATCTCATTTGCACAAATATCTCATTTTATTTTATTCTATTGGATCTTACTAAAAAAATATTTTAATTTTTTTAACTATCAACTATCCCACAAAGAATAAAATATGCCTACACATTCTCTAATCTACCCTTAAATTCAAAATAACTTTACACTAACACATACCCTTTTTGGTAATTCAATAAACTAATATTCCCTGACCAATCATATTTCTCCTAATGTCCACATGGCATACCTTTCGAAGTTTAGGGTTTCTTTCCCATTCTCCCTCTCTCTTTAATTTTTCAAAATTTTCAGACTGCTTGTCTCTCTTTTCCCCCTCTTTCTCATCTTCTCGCTTTCTCTCTATGTTTTCTCTCTTTCAAAACCCTAAACCGTCGTTGCAATATCTACGACCATCACCAACTCCATGTTTTCACGGCAACCCATAATCTCGTCCTTCTCCTAGCGATTTTCGTTTTCCTTAACAATTTCATAAATCGGTTGTGCGCTCAAGGATTTGTGGTTGATTTCAAAAACATGTTTCAGATCCGAGCCTCCAAACCATTCCTTTCTAGAATCGAGCGAAAGATTCACGATTTTGGTTTGATTTTTGGTTTAATGACTTCTCAATACCTCAGTAGATTACTGACGCAGTAGATGCTACGATGTACAAATCAGCGACACTTTCAACTCCAATCGATATGTCGCTCAGAGAAAGCTTGGTTAGGGCCATTTCTCCACTGTTTTTTATCAGATTTTGCTTGAAAATTTTTGTTTATGTTTTTGATTTTGTTGTCACAGTTCTCTATATACTGAGTCCCAGTCACAACTTTAAGCAATCGGGTTACAGAGACAGACGAAGCTGCACTGATGACAAAGCTGGTGCAGGAAATCAAAGACGGACAGAAAATGGATTGTGGAGTTCATGACTGGAATAATGTAATCCGCTTCTTCTGTAAGAAGAGACTAATGCAAGATGCAGAAAAGGCTCTAAAGAAGATGAGAAGCTTAGGTCATTCACCTAATGCACAAACTTTCCATTCTATGGTCACTAGGTATGCTACTGTTGGGGGGAAATATCTAGAGGTTACAGAGCTGTGGAGTGAGATGAAAGGGCTTGCAAGTCTATGAGGGTAAGTTAGGTTAATTGCCACACTTACAAGTCCATTACAATATTTTTAAATTATGTGTTGCATCTCTTACATTCATCATCTCTATTGCTCAAATGTAGAACCTGATCCAGCATTGGAAATAGTTTGTTGCCAAATTTTACCTGTTATATCCCACAACTACAAGGAGAGTAACTATCGTTGCTCAGTTTTTACTTTTACGGTAGGCAAAGGTCAATTCATTATAATCAAGGCTATAGTTTTATACATATAAATTTAATGATAATTAGTCAATTTTATTTAATACAGCTGACTAATTTGTGCAAAACAACAACAGATGTCACCTTGCTTTTCACATGGGAAATTTTTTTGATGGCTGTTTATTGTTACACTATGTTGGTTTTGAGTACTTGTGCGTTTCGTTGAGTGCAAATTTGCTAATCCTGTAATGATTTGTACTTCTGTTTCTAATATTGTACTTCTGTTTCTAATATTAGTCGTCGGTCCTTCTCAGGACAAAGTTTCTTGCATCACCAAGGCTCCGTTTCTAGGCTCCCATGGCGATGCTGGTTCTGGATTTTGTGGTTCTTCGTTTTGCATCAGGTCACACGATGGGAAAAGTGATGTTATTATTGACACGATGGGAAAAGTGATGTTATTATTGAATGGAGGAAGTTGAAGTCTGTTGATAAGAATAATAATAACCGGATTGTTGAAAATCCAATGTTGAATTCCAGTTTCTTGCTATCAAGTATTAGAAAATTGCTTTATTTGTTGTTTAAAATTGCTTTTTCTTTCATTTATACATTTTTATTGTTATCATCGTCGCCATTTCTCAAAATGACAAGATATCTACTATAGAATCCAAGTGAGTTAATCACACCGTGTTAATGTTGGATACTTTGGATACTCATTCAGTTTTGGATCTGAAGTGTTTGTGTTAAAAGAGCAACTATCTTGTATGAAAATGGATGTTGGACGAGTAAAAAATTAAAGCTAACTAGAAAGTAAACTTATTGTTGTAGTGATGAGAGTATGTAGATGGAGGAATGATTATAATAAAAATGAAGTTATATATTATTGGAGGAAACATTGACATTTGTTTGGAGAGGGCCAATAGATTAGAAGCATATGAGGATGGTGTGGATGATAGTCTAATATGGTTGGTTAACTCCATATGTTTCAGGGTAATTTTGTACTGCAACTTTGGCCCATTGAATATGGTTGGATAACTCCATATGTTTTACTGTTAACTAAGTCTTAATATTTCCACTCTCTGTGTTTTTGTTTTCCATGTTATGAAGGAGTTGGTATTTAAGATGATTCATCAGCTATGATGAGTGTTTATCATTTCAAGTTCACAAATAGGCTGATTATTTTTTGTTGTCTTTTTTATATTACATTGCCCATACTGATTTCATTTTATTTGCCTTGAGATTTATGCTAGACCACTTCGTTCATTTTGCAACTTTTTGTATATGGTGTGATGATAGTAATAATTATTAATATGGTATTTCAAGTGTAGTTGAATTGGTGAAGTTAGATGGACCATACGTGATTATTTTCCTCAAGGCTAGGTTTTGGCACAAGTGTTCAACCGTTCTCACCAGACTGCCTAATTGTCTCAAACAGAGAATCAGTTACTGTCACTACCCAATTTGATTCATCATTTATCTAACATGAGGATTAAAGGTAAACTTAGGAGTATCAATTATGTTGCGTGTATCAACACTAGATTTTACTTGATTATTTCTACTGGCAATGATATATTTTGTCTGTATAAATTATAAATCTTGCTTTGAGATACATTCCAATTGAGTCATTATCGTGTACGATTCAAAGACCGCGGCCTATGTATAAATTAATTTTGGATTTTCCATTTTTTATGATTGATTATAAACCAAGTATATCATTTATTCAGGTGGTATTTTTATATGGCATATACTTATTCGTATTCACTATCATATTAAAATTGAGATAGATTTTAATTATAACACCCATTTGTATTATGAATAGGCTATTGGACACTACTGCAATCAACTACAATCTTTGAACCCTGGATGGTGCGATGAGGTTAGTGATTTTGGAGTAATGAGTTTAGCATATGGTTGTCCTGATCTAAGAACAATTGACTTGTGTGGCTGTCTCAAGAACATCAGTTTTATTATATTAAGAACCAAGAATCAGAGGTCGTATTAATTTTTGTTATGATATCGCACATATAGGACACTATGGTGAGGGAAATTTTAATTTTGGCTTTGATTGCAGATGATAGTGTGATTTCTTTGACAAACAGTGAGAGAAACAAACTTTCAGGGTTCAAATGATCCATCTATATTTCCTTTTACATCCTTGAACGATTTTACTTAAGTTAAATATTTCATAATATTAACATTATGATTATATGTTCCATTTGATGCTTTTATGAATTGTTGCTGACATAACTTATTGTCTTAAATCCACAGGCTTTGGAGGGTACAAAAACTGATATCAATGTAACTAAACCTCTGCAGGTGTATCACATATTTTGATTTTCTCTTAATTTCCAATAATAGTTCTATTAATACAACTCTCAGCCAAATTTCTGTAAGAATGATTTGAAGTACTGGTTACAAAAACTGATATCAATGTAACTAAACCTCTGCAGGTGTATCACATATTTTGATTTTCTCTTAATTTCCAATAATAGTTCTATTAATACAACTCTCATCTCATCCCTCCTTTCTTTCAATTGCTTCAAATATGTCTTCAATTCTTGCACCAAACTGTTTTGATTTATGTTATCGACAAAGAAGATGAGTCGGTAGAATGAAAGTGAGGGATTAGTTTGAACAATCCATTTAAATTTGTTCTTTAATTCGATTTAGTATACATTTATACATACCTTATGTAAGTTTTTTGCAGAAACAATTTGACCCCTTTTTATAATGTCACAAAAAAATTACTTTTAAATTTTTTTTAATGATCTTAAATAAATTTCAATGGTCTTAAAAAGATTTTATAATATCACACTTAATATATTAAATTTGGATTTATTTCTAATTATTTTATATAATATTTAAATAGAGTTGTACGGGATACAACCCGTTAAATTCTGCCAAAAATAAAATCAATGGTCTTAAAAATATTTTATTTTTATAATGTCACAAAAAGATTACTTTAAAAAAAAAATAATGGTCTTAAAAAATGCTCAATGGTCTTAGAAAGATTTTATAATGTCACACTTAATATATTAATTTTAAATTCATTTCTAATTATTTTATATAATATTTAAATAAAATTGTACGAGACACAACCCGTTAAATTCCGCCAAAAATAAAATCAATGGTCTTAAAAAGATTTTATTTTTATAATGTCACAAAAAAATTACTTTAAATTTTTTTTAATGATCTTAAATAAATTTCAATGGTCTTAAAAAGATTTTATAATGTCACACTTAATATATTAAATTTAAATTTATTTCTAATTATTTTATATAATATTTAAATAAAGTTGTACGCGACACAACCTGTTAAATTCCGCCAAAAATAAAATCAATGGTCTTAAAAGATTTTATTTTTATAATATCACAAAAAGATTACTTTAAAAAAAAATTTAATGGTCTTAAAAAAATGCTCAATGGTCTTAAAAAGATTTTATAATGTCACACTTAATATATTAAATTTAAATTTATTTCTAATTATTTTATATAATATTTAAATAAAGTTATACGAGACACAACCTGTTAAATTCCGCAAAAAATAAAATCAATGGTCTTAAAAAGATTTTATTTTTATAATGTCAAAAAAAATACTTTTAAATTTTTTTAATGATCTTAAATAAATTTCAATGGTCTTAAAAAGATTTTATAATGTCACACTTAATATATTAAATTTGGATTTATTTCTAATTATTTTATATAATATTTAAATAGAGTTGTACGGGACACAACCCGTTAAATTCTGCCAAAAATAAAATCAATGATCTTAAAAAAAATTTATTTGTATAATGTCACAAAAAAATTACTTTAAAAAAAAAATTAATGGTCATAAATAAATTAATGTGTGACACAGGACATTCAAGAAAAAAGAATGTATAAATATTACTTTCATTGTACAAGTATAAATTTATTATTGGATTTTAAGAAAACAATGAAACTGATTTATATAAGTTTTATCACTTAAACTCAATATATTAACGGGTCACTATCACTACAATACATTTTTTTCTTAAATTTTAATGAACAAAATATTTATAGTTATTAGTGACATTTATATATATTTTTATTTATTAGACATATTGGATTCATCATGATGGTGATTTGTTACATATTTTTTTAAAAATATTTTAAGTCATCAGTGAATTTATAACAATTTATCAACTCCTGTGAATTTTATCACTTAAACTCATTATATTCACGAGTCACTATCACCACAATTAATTTTTATTTTAATCAATAAAATATTTATAATATTTATAGTTATTAATGATATTTGTTTATATTTTTGGTTATTATACCTGTTGAATTTATCATAGAGGTGATTTGCTATATATTTTCTTAAAAGTATTTAAGTTATTAGTGATTTTATATCAATTTATTATTGTATATTTGTATTCTAAGGAAACAATGAAACTAATATTGTAAGTTTTATCAACTCTCTGTGGTCAGTGAGTCATAGCCGTTGGATGTTGGAATAACATTGACTTTTATTTTAAAAACAAATAAAGTAATGCAAACAGATGATGACAATGAATTGACAGTGTAAAACTTTTTACCCTATCGGTGCATAGCAATTAATCTCTCTCTCTCTCTCTCTCTCTCTCTCTCTCTCTCTCTCTCTCTCTCTCTCTCTCTCTCTCTCTCTCTCTCTCTCTCTCTCTCTCTCTCTCTCTCTCTCTCTCTCTCTCTCTCTCTCTCTCTCTCTCTCTCTCTCTCTCTCTCTCTCTCTCTCTCTCTCTCTCTCTCTCTCTCTCTCTATATATATATATATATATATATATATATATATATATATATATATATATATATATATATATATATATATATATATATATATATATATATATATATAAGTTTTATCAACTTCCTTTAAATTTTTTTAATTTTCATTCTCTATTCTCTATAGAATTTACCTAACCTTAAACACTTTTTTTGTTATACATATTTTTAACAAAATATCTATCTATTATACTAATAGCAAGTGGTCTTTTTATAATCAATTTTCAACTCAAATTAAATCCTTCATAATTTATTTGTTATGACTTATACCCAATTTATTCTTTATACCCAATTTATCCTTCATAATTTATTTGTTATGACTTATACCATATATATATATATATATATATATATATATATATATATATATATATATATATATATATATATATATATATATATATATATATATATATATATATATATATATATATATATATATATATATATATATATATATATATATTTTAATCAACCACCTTAAACATAACTTCTATTACCCGTGCGGACGCACGGGTCATCTATTAGTTGGAATTTTATTTATATCTTAAATTAATTTTTGTAATATGAAAACAACGTGATTGATAAATTGGGTCTATGCACGGGTGTTAAGATAAAAACAAAATAGGCACAAAAATTATGATATAAAATCATTTTCCGTCTCTAACATCCGTCTCTATATAAATATTAATTAATAATAATATAAAGTTTATTTCTTAGAGACATCATTAGAGACAAAATTAAATTAGACACATATGCATATGTCTCTAAAATCCATCTCAGATATCAAAATTTTGATTTCAGTCTCAAATTGTTATTTTCCGTCTCAATTTTCGTCTCTATTCGAGACTAAAAATTATTCATCTCTAAATCTCGTCACTATTTCATGTTTTTCTAGTAGTGTATTTCTATCTATGAAATTAATACTTTTAATAATATCAATTCTAATCAAGTTGAATTTGTTTAGAAGTCTATTATACACTATAAAAATATAGAATTTAAGATTTATTAATATTTGGATAACACCAATTATTAAGTAAAGACACTTTCATACAAGTTTATTATATAGTATAGTGCATAATAACATTTTTATTACAAAATAGTACAAGTAATGATGACTTACACATAATTATTTGGAGCTTAAGAGAAAGAAAAGACACTAATGAATCTTTCTAAAGCTTAAGAGAAAGAAAAGACACTCATGCATCTTCCTATCATCTAATTTATTAATATAGATAACTCCAATTATTAAGAACAAAGTTACAATCACGAGTAACTTATGCCCTTACAAACTGAACTTGGAGCTTTTTATTGCCCAAAAACAATAATATATTCAAATTTTCACGGACACTACCCAAAGTACCACACTCAAACCTACAAATGTCACACACAGAAGGACAAAACTCAATATTATATATACCTCGAAACTGAGTTTTTGCAATTCTAAAATAGTTATAACGATCAGTCCCTGTTATAATAAACCTCCTTCCACTCTTACTGTCTCTATCACCCACTTTCCATTCTGTGGATTCTACACAAGTTGAAGAACCTGCAAACTTCACCTTAAAATCCCTTTCCACCTTAACAACTTTATCTTCTTTTGCAAAAGGGGTAAAGATAACTGGTTTCCCTTTTACAAGATCTGTGTTTTCTTGACCTACATATAAAGGGCAAGAACCGTTTCTATTTATCAAAGTGAAACGACCTCCAAGTTCTAATAAAGGTGTTTTTATGTAATACTCTTTGCCACTCTCAACAGGGTTACCTTTCGTATCAAGAACTGATTCATTTTCAGATTGTGCTAAAATAATTGTTGCCATGAAAAGCCATATCACAAGGCTAAGGCTTGTAGCTTTGATTAATCTTGTTGACATGGTTGTGTGTAAATTTTGAAGGGGAATTTGGATTGTGAGTTAATGTTGTAGCAATGGATTGCTATTATTTATAGAATATGATGTATGGAAATTATGTGTGGCGAGAGGTGGAGATATTAATTACGTGTTAGTTTCATGAATTAAAGTCTAACGCCACTTGCCACATTTTTTAACCATGTTAATTGCACCAGCAGACTAGTTTATTGTCATCGAAGCATTGGATTGATTTAGGGCCACCTAACTTGTTAAAATAGTCAAGTCTATATCTTTATTAATTAAAATGAGTTGGTTAACACTGTTAAATTTTCCATAATATTTTTTGAAAACTAAATTAAATTAAATTATTTTTATGTGAATAAGGATACAAAAAGAAATGGTTAGAGTTTGGGAGAAGAATATTTCACAACTTCAGAAGAATTATACTATGGAAGTTTTGATGGGTTTGCAAGGGAAGAGTTTAATGCTTTGAATTTCAGAAAGAAAATGAGAAAATTGGTTTTATTTAGTGCTTATAATTGGTTTTTATTGCTCTGAATTTCATAAAAGAGATGGAAAATGCTCATAATTAGTTAATTACAAAACAATTTTTTAACAAATAATTTATTTTAATAAAACATAGGAAATCTGTCATCTAAAATAAATATTTTATTAAAATGATAAAATAATTATATGAGAATGGATTTAACCTGTTGTTAATAAAAAGGCATCCTTTATGTTATCTACAAGAACGGTTTCGAGCCTTTGGTCAATATTTGCAACAAAAAAAAGTATACAATACTGTAACAAAATATAAAATTCATTTGCTATTACATTCCTCGAGAACAATTGTTTTACCTTAAAAAATTACATGTTACAGTGAGTCAAAATGTTGCAGTAATATTATATTATAGTTCAAGGATTCAAAATGGAAATTATATTAAATTAATTCTTATCAAAATAATTATTCAAAATGAAATTTATATCAAATTAAATTTCTCTCTGAATAAAAAGTTTCATTTTCCTAATTAACATTGGATATATAATAACTACTGATCGTACCTGGAGATTAGGATCCGATACGGCTGGCTTTGAGCGTTGTTGAAAGACGGTTGGTGAGTAGAGGAGGGGGTGTACCTGTAAGGCACTCCGATGCTGATGTAAGACACTGGGCAAAGAGTGAGCAAGTACCAGAATTAAGGTCAGAGAATTGAATACCTGACCCTCTCAAATGAGAGGGTTTATATAATGGGCTAAGTGAAATATTATTGGTCCACACCGTTGGGCGCGGATCGCGGAATCCATAAAGATAGGTAACGGTCAAAACTAGCCGTTGGAGGGCTTCGTCTTGGTCGGCATACCTTTGGTCGACAGAGACCATTGTTCTCAATGTTACTCGACGTCGAGCGTTCTGCAGAGCTGGTTCGCCTGGCCCAATTATGGGAATTGGGCCTGCCCAGAACAGGAGCCCCCCAAGTCGCTGCTCGTGCGGAGGAGCGGTGACTTAGTAATGGTTTCGTGCTCAAGGATATACATCGTGCGGGCCAGGAAGCTATCACTGACGATCCTCGGTAGACGAGCAGTCGTTACGTCGCTCGACAAGAGGATATGAAACGAAAAGTTGATGTATTTGGGAATTCGCGCCTATTAATGCTCTGACGGCTAGCCTAGGGGCTAGTGCGTAGGTAATAATTGGATAGGGGTAGGGGTCACGCGCGTCTGCACGTGTTACCTTCCCTATAAATAGGATCTCAAGGATTTATTTTAAGATTTTTCGTTTCATCTTCTTCTCTGTTGCCCTGCCCGTTCATCCACTGCCATTTTCAGCCGTCGACCACCGTTTCCAACCGTCGACCACCGTTTCCAGAATCAACTTCTTCTACAAATGGCTTCTCAAGCTCAAGGTACGACTTCTTTTTCGTGTTTATGGTAGCCATAGGCTAGATATCTTAGAAATGCATGTGGTTTAGGGTAGATTTTCCGGTAGTTTTAGATTCAAACCAGTAAGTACTAGAATTTCTGCCACCGTTGTTGGTCGACTACAAACCCTAGCTCGTGGTCGACGTAGGTGTTGGTCGACCTTGACTTGGGATCTGATAAGTATTTAGATTTAGATTCCATTATCTCTGAAGTTGGGCGTTAGCAATCGCCTTGAGCGATGGTCAGCCGGGGCTATGGCCCGGGACCCTGTTCCTGGGTCGATGTGCGCCCTTTCACTTGTCGAGCGGTGGAAGGGTGGATTTGATATTCTTAATCGAATTCACTGACGCCTTTCCTCTACTTTTCAGGTGAAAACTCGCTCATGGACCCGCTGGAGGTCTCCTCGGAAGAAACGTCCTCGGAAGACTCTGGTTCTTCCGCATCAGTTCCCTCCGACTCCGGGAGTTCTTCAGGAGAATCGGACGCGAGCACCATGGAGGAGGGGGCTTCGACAGATTCACCTTGCTGCCCTGAAGAGATAAGGACCTCGCCTGAAGAATGAGTGGTGGAGGATCTGCTGGATAAAGTGTCTTCGTTTTCGAGGCCTCGCGCGGAGCCGCTGCCCGCTGTTGGTGACCCTGTGGACTGGATTATTACTTGCCCAGGGGACGACGACCGCATCTTCTCGGACTTTGGTGGTCGGAAATTTTCCATGTATGAGTACGCGACTTCGGTCCTGGGGGTAACTTTGCCCTTCAGTGACTTGGTTTGTGCCGTGCTCGGGCATCGGGGTGTTGCCCCGTCTCAACTACACCTTAACTCCTACGCGTTTCTAAAGGCGTTCGAGGTGACATGCGCCCATCTGGGTGTTGGAGCCACGCTTCCTCTGTTCTTCCGTTTATTCTCGCTGCAGCATCAAGTCGGGCGAGGGAATGATCGGAAGGGATTCGTCTCCTTTAAGCAGAGGACAAAGATCTTTAAGGATGACTCAGAGTCCATCCGGGCTTTCAAGATGGATTATTTTTCTATAAAACCCGCGAGCGCGGAGGCTGTGAGGGCGCTAAGTTTCATGGGGATAGATACTGATGAGAATGACGAGCCTAAGCTTGATGACCAAGGACAGGTGATTCCGAGGAGGCTTTGACTATTTCCCTTCTCCTGGAGCTACACTCATTACGAGCGGCCGGTCAGCGAGTTCGTCCAGGTGGGGGATTCTCTGAATGAGGATGATGCGGCCAGTTTCGAGGCCTTTAGGAAATTGATAGCTTCTTTTACCCCTACTCCCTTGCTGGACGGAGAAGGGAAAATAATGCTGGATCAGGACGGGGGAAAGCTGTGGAGCGTCCTCTGATTGACGTCACAGACCTGCTGGCGTGCAATACCGGGCAGGAAGTGTCTGAGTTTTTTGGTATTTGTTTTATTTCTGCTTATTATGTCTTTGATAATATTCTGGCGTCCGTGACCGGTCTAATTTTATTTTCTTTCTTTTTCAGGCTCCCTGTCAAACCCGCTCGACAAGATTCAAGAACGCTTGCGCCAACAGCAGAAAAAGAGGTCACGGGTTATTCAGACCAAGCTGACTGAAACAATCGGCTCTGGGTCGGGCCCCCTGGTCCAGGGTTCTCCGAGTGCTTCGACCGGCTCTTTAATGAAAAAGCACAAGTCCGCAGCGACTAGGGATTTGACGGCCTACGCTCCCCCAAACCGAAGCATGTGCTACCGTCGTGCTTCGTGAAGCGGAACTTCTTCGAAGGGACGAGCATGGAGGTGGACCGTGCAGACTCCCTGTATCTAGAGGCGATGGATCGTCCTACCCGACGACTGTCTTTGCCCCAAGACACGAGCGTTGTCATGCGGGTCCTATCAATGGCCTGGTAGACAGCTGAAGGAAACCCCGAGCAAGAGGGGGAAGTAGCGACACTGAAGGAGCAGTTGGCTGCAGTTGAGAAAAAGTTGGCGACGGCCACTGAAGAAACTACTACCTCGGCCAAAGAGCTGACCGAGCGGGGGAACATTATTGCTAAGCTGGAGGTTGATAAGAGGAGGGCTCTGGAGCAGAGTAAGAAGTTGAAGGATACCTTCTGCCCGAAGGAGGATGAAGATGCTGAAACCAAGAGTATGGTGACTAGGGCACAGTTCCTTGCTCGGATCGACCAAGATATGGAAGATCTGAACTCGTCGACTGAGCTCAGTTTCCAGAATGTTGTGGATCAAATAAGGGCTCTTCATCCTGATCTGGCCTTGGACACCAGCCGGATCAGCTACCTCTACAAAGTCGAGGATGGCCAGATTGTGGTTCCCTCAGACTTGGTCGTGGAG
Source organism: Lathyrus aphaca (assembly GCA_963966055.1). NCBI lineage: Eukaryota > Viridiplantae > Streptophyta > Magnoliopsida > Fabales > Fabaceae > Lathyrus > Lathyrus aphaca. The sequence continues at coordinate 635,344,322 of OZ014519.1, forward strand.
GAATCTCAGCCTGGGGCGACTGTTCAGCCCGGTCAACCAGAAGTGCAGCCAGACCAGGGTGAGGTTCAACAAGGAGAGGGTCAACCTGATGCCGAGGATAATTAGTTTTGGCCTGCGTGCCTTTGTAATTTAATGTGTTTCTTTTTGGGGGCGTGGTCCCCTTTGTAAGTAATCATGAACAAGTCGGCCCTTCGAGGTCACATTTTTTCAGTGAAAGTTTAATGGTCGTTTTATTTTACGATGTTTCTTGTTTACTTGTTCGTCCGTCGGAGGAGTATTTTCTTTGTGTTTTAAATGCTAAGTGTTTGGCGTGTATTTTTGCACTAATTGGATATGATCGAATGAATACGGGGTGTGTTTGTGATCTGTTGGTTTGGGGGACCAATCAGATTTTGGAGTCTTACTCCTGGTCGGTGTTCGGGCCAAGGTAATGGCCTGGGCTCCGTGGCTTGAACGTCCCATCGCGAGCTGGGGTTCTGTCTGGTCGTGGTACTTAGGCGACATCGGACTCGTTTGAGTATCCGCTCGTGCAACAGTTTTCTCCTTCTTTCGGAGGGAGACCCTGACAATCATGTTATTTTGGGTTGTCGTGCTTGTACCTGGGCACACAGTTCTTAGTCATTCCTATCGCTCCTCGCTTGAGATTTGAGCAAGGTGACTTTGTGAGTTAGCTGTAATATTGCTTGAGCTTCTCGGCGTTCCATGGCCGAGCAAGTTCTTCCTCATGTATATTTTCTAAATAATAGGCTCCGTTTTCGGTTTTTGCTCGGACGCGATATGGGCCCTCCCAATTGGGTGTAAGTTTTCCCTCGCGGGGGTCCCTGTGATTTCTTCTGAGAACGAGACTGCCTACCTCGAACGTTCGTCTTATGACTTTAGAATCGTATCGAGCGGCTATTTTTTGTTTGAGAATGGCCTCCCAGAGAGCAGCTTCTGATCGGATTTCTTCGATCAGATCAAGCGCGTCTCTCAAAGCTTCGGAGTTAGTGTCTTGGTCCATTGGGGACTCTGTTCGTCTGGATCGGACGTGCATTTCTACAGGGATCACTGCCTCGGTCCCATACGCCAACCGGAATGGGGACTCCCCGGTTGTTGAGTGGAGGGTGGTCCTATACGCCCACAGCACGTTGTGTAACTCCTCGACCCAGTGTTTCTTGTGTTCATCCAGTCTTCGTTTCAGGCCTCTTAGGATTACCCTATTCGCGGCCTCTTCCTGACCGTTAGTTTGGGGGTGCTCCACCGAAGCGAAGTGTTGTTTTGTTCCTACTGATGCAACAAATTCTTTGAAGTGTTTATCTGTAAACTGAGTGCCGTTGTCGGTCACAATGGCGAGTGGTACCCCAAACCGGGCGAGGATGTTCCTCTTGAAGAAGCGTAGTGTGTTGAGTGCAGTGATTTTGGCTAAGGCCTCAGCTTCTATCCACTTAGTGAAATAATCGACGCCTACAATTAGGTATTTATTTTGGCCGGATACGACAACGAATGGCCCTAAGATATCCATCCCCCACCATGCGAATGGCCAAGGCGACGATAGTGATTTTAGCTCGGTAGGGGGTGCTACGTGTATGTCCCTGTGTTGTTGGCACTTGTCACACCTTTTCCCGTGTTCCTTTGCGTCGTGTTGGAGTGTAGGCCAATAGTATCCTGCTCGGAGAATCTTTCGGGCCAACGATCGTCCGCCTGGATGTTGTGCATTAATTCCTTCATGGACTTCTCTTAGTACGTGTGGGATGTTCTCTTCTTCTACGCACCTAAGGAGAGGTGTAAAGAATCCTCGACGATACATACGTCCACCCACTAAATAATATGAGCATGATCTTCGTCGTATGATGCTGGCCGTTTTCGGGTCGGCCGGTAACTTCCCTTTGGTCAGGTAGTTAAACACTGGGGTCATCCAGCAGTTCGTGTCGCCCACGAGATTAACGTCTAGGTGGATTGATGATTTCCCAATGCTTGGTCGGGGAAGCGTTTTTTGTATGACAGATTTGTTGTTTCCCTTCTTTTTAGTGCTTGCCAACTTGGAAAGGACGTCAGCTCGGGTATTATTCTCTCGTGGGACGTGTTTGACCTCCACGCTTCTAAATCGCTTTAGTTAGTCTTTTACGCGGGCTAGGTATTCGGCCATGTTATTGTTTTTAGCTTGGAAATCGCCTCGGACTTGGCTAGCGACCAGCTGAGAATCCGTGCAGATTGTGATTTCCTCTGGTCGGTCGCGAGTCGTATGCCTGCTAGGAAGGCCTCGTATTCCGCCTGGTTGTTGGAAGTGGGGAAAGATAAGGTTAAGGATACTTCGATGATGTTCCCTTCATCGTTTTCTAAAATAACCCCAGCTCCGCTACCCGCTGGGCCGGACGCTCCGTCCACGAAGATAGTCCATCTGGAGGAAGATTTTGGCTCCCGCTCAGTGAAAGTGAGTTCTGCCACAAAGTCGGCAAGCGCTTGAGCTTTGAGAGCTTGTCTCCCCTCGAATTTGATGTCGAATTCGGATAGTTCCAACGACCATTTTAACATTCGCCCGGCCATGTCTGGTCGACCGAGCAATTGTCTTATGGGTTGGTCTGTTCTTACGATGATGGTGTGGGCCAAGAAATAATGGCGTAGCCTCCTGGCTGCAAAAAGGAGGGCCAGGGCCACCTTTTCTACCTGGAGGTACTGAATTTCAGGGCCATGGAGTTCCTTGCTCGTAAAATAGACAGGCTTATGTCCCTCGGGTAAGTCGCGTATGAGGGTCGCGCTTACGGCTTCGTTTGCCACGGCTAGATAGAGGTAAAGTGTTTCCCCTTCTTCAGATCTGGACAAAACTGGGGGGTTCAGATAGTGCCTTCTTAAGGTGGGACAATGCTAGCTCTCACTCCTCCGTCCATTCAAAAGTAGCCTCTTTGCGGAGGAGCTTGTAAAAGGGGAGAGTGTGTTGAGCGAATTTTTCTACAAACCGAGCGAGGGAAGTGAGGACCTCGTTTAGTGATTGTATGGATTTTTTAGAATTAGGAGTTGGAAGTTCTGCGAATGCCCGACATTTGTCGGGATTGGCTTCGATGCCTCGTTCGGTCAAATAGAATCCGAGGAACTTCCCTGCTCGGACCCCAAATGTGCACTTCTCGGGATTGAAACGCATTTTGCATTTTCGTGCCTGATCGAACACTTTTCGTAAGTGGGACGCGTGGTCCGTTTCTTGTTGAGATTTGACGATCATGTCGTCCATATATACTTCGAGCATGTCTCCGATTTCTGTCTGAAATACTTTATTCATCATACGCTGATATGCCGCGCCTTCGTTTTTTAGACCAAAGGGCATAACGTTATAATAGTAGTTGCCCGATTCGGTCATGAAGGCCGTGTATTTTTTGTCGGACACGGCCATGAGTATTTGATTATACCCTGGGTAGGCGTCCATAAAGGACAATAGTTTGAAGCCGGACGAATTCTCGACCAATTTATCGATGTTAGGTAAAGGGTATGCGTCTTTCGGGCACGCTCGGTTGAGATCAGTATAATCAACACACATTCTCCACTTTCTATTAGATTTCTTGACAAGTACAACATTCGAGAGCCAGGTTGTGTACCTGGCCTCAGTTACAAATTTTGCCTCTAGGAGGTCTTTAACAGCAGATTCAGCCGCTTTAGTTTTTTCGGTCGACTGCTTCCTCCTACGTTGGGAGACCGCTTTGTGTGTTGGGTCGATGGAGAGGTGATGGCAGGCTATCTCGGGGTCGAGTCCTGGCATCTCTGCAGCGCTCCAGGCGAACAGATCCGCGTTTCCTTTGAGGCAAGCTTCCAACTGTCGTTTTGCCAAGTCGGGCATATGTGCTCCGATCTTAATGCACCGGGTCGGGTCATCCCCCAGAAGAATCAGCTCAAACTCTCCGTCTGGGACTGGCTGGGATAGTGAATCGGTTGGTTTTTAAGTGCCCTCGTTGTCGTCTAAGAACCTGCAGTCCAGATCGATCGAGTCTACCTGAGGAAAGGCCCTGGATGTTTATGGAGCATCTGGTAAAGTCAATGCTGAAGGGCTTGGTTGGTAAGATATTGAGCTAAGACCTTTAGATGCCGCTTCGAAACATCGGCGAGCAGCATCGACGTCCCCGTGCAGTGTAGCAACCTTTCCCGAAGTAGTATAATACTTCATTTTTAGGTGGACGGTGGATGGAACAGCGATCAGCTCGGCCAGTGTCGGGCGTCCCAGAATGCACTGGTATAGCGACGGGCAATCCACGACTAGGAACTGGACTCGGACCGTCCTGGCTGTCTCGACTGCTCTGAAGGTGACAAACAGATCGACGTAGCCCCATGGTCGGGAGACCTCCCTGTTGAAACCATGCAAGTCTGACCCGACGTATGGAGTCAGGTGCGTTTCATTTAACTGGAGTGTTGAAAACAACTGGGAGTACATAATGTCGCAGGAGCTGCCTTGGTCCACCAAGATTCTTCTCACATCAAAGTTCGCCATTCGCGCCCGGATGAGTAGCGGGATGCTGGCGTTTGGCGCCCCTCCCAAGAGTTCCTCTCGGTAAAAGGCAATGGGTACCGAGCCTTCTCTTGGTGGGTCCAGGGTTGCGTTCTGTGCGGGCACCTTCGCAATAAGTTGGTCGAATTGTCGCTTTACGGATCTGACCGTGATTTTTTTGAAACCTCCCCCTGAGATGACCATTGAGGATGGAAAGGTTTCCCATGGGCTATGGGAGTAAAGGTACCCCGGACTCCCAGTGTGATCGGGTAGGAAGAAATCTTTCGGGCGATAGATGCTCAGGGCGACCTGCATGTTTGCATCTGCAGGAACGGGTACAGCCTCCTCGATAAGTATTTCGATTGCATCCTTGAGGTGGATGCAGTCTTCGGTATTGTGGCCATGACTTTTGTGGAATCTACAATATTTTTTTTTGTCCGTGCCCGGTTTGCTAGGTTGCTGCTTCGGAAAGCGTACCCCTGCTTGCCTGAATTCTGAGTTGGCACATTTGGACAAGATTTTCTCCCTAGAGGCCAGGAGTGGAGTATATTCGTGAAATCGGCCGACGGGTCCTCTGTGCTCCTGTGGTTCACGGGAGCGGTCATCCTTTCTTTTGTCTCCTCCCCGACGAGATGTCGAGGGTTCATCGACTCGGTGGGGCTTCGCATCCTCGCGACGTCGAGCGTCTCGTACAGAGTTGGCTTCATGCTTTTCCTCATACTGGATATAAGCCTGGGCTTTCAGCAAGAATGCGTCAAGGGTGGCAGGGGTCTTGATGCCGACTGCCCGGTGAAAATCTGTTGACGGGCGCAGTCCCCGTTCCAACAAATACTTCTTCATGTCGTCGGTTGTGGACACTTGGACTGCCTCTTTGTTGAACCCTTCGATGTAAGTTCGCAAAGGTTCGTCTTTCCCTTGGATGATCGCTTCGAGCGAAGCTTCTGTCTTTGGGTGTCACCTTGAGGCGGTGAAGTGCCTGGAAAACGTGCGTCCGAGTTGTTTCCAGGAAGTGATGGATTCAGCTTCGAGGCTTTTATACCACGTCATCGCTCATTTCCTCAGTGTTGTAGGAAAAAGGCGACATTTGATCACTCCACGTACTCCTCGGTAGTCGAGCAGCGCATCGATATTATCGATATGCTCATCCGGATCTGTGGTTCCGTCATACGAGCCTAGCGGTGGGGGTTTCTCTAAACCTCTTGGAAGTTTAGCCGCCATGATTTCCGACGAGAGGGGGCCCCGGGCGTCCTCGTCGTCGCTGGATTTAAACAAAGGGGATCTGGGAGCGCGCTTCTTTGTACGCCGGGGAGATGAAGATCTTGATCTGCTCCTTCTTGACTTTCTTGGAGGGGAAGACCGCGAAGGAGACTGGCGAGGTCGTTTGTCGCCAGTAGATTCATCGATGTGTCCCTTCCTCTTTCTCTTGGGAGGAGAGGGACTACGCCTTCTCTGGTGTCTCGCGGGAGACTGGGGTCGACAATTATTGTCCTCGAGACGGGCAATTTTCTCGCCATTGTGAGGAGCAGCAGGTTTGTCTGATTTAGGATTTCGGCCAGTGCGACGAAGTCAGATCCTGAAGGAGTCGAGGGAAAGAGGACTTCCGGGCGACTCTCCAAAGGCTGATCACGGTCGGGAGAAGGCGAGGCCGTCTTCCCGTCTGGGTGATCTTGCACGGTTTCTTCGTGCGGAGGATGATGAAGTTGCTCTCACGTTGTGTGAGGATCATGACGTCGTTCGACCGGTTGTTTGGATTGTCTCGAGCTACCATGGATCTTGGTAAAAACTTTGGTTCTTTGAAGACTTTGAGAGAGAAGAACGGGGAAATCAGATTCCCAAAGACGGCGCCACCTAATTGTACCTGAAGATCAGGATCCGATACGACTAGATTCGAGCGTTGTTGAAAGATGGTTGGTGAGGAGAGGAGGGGGTGTACCTGCAAGGCACTCCGATGCTGAAGTAAGACACTGAGCAAAGAGTGAGCAAGTACCAGAACTAAGGTCATAGAATTGAATACCTGACCCTCTCAAATGAGAGGGTTTATATAATGGGCTAAGTGAAAGATTATTGGTCCACACCGTTGGGCGCGGATCGCGGAATCCATAAAGATAGGTAACGGTCAAAACTAGCCGTTGGAGGGCTTCGTCTTGGTCGGCATACCTTTGGTCGACAGAGACCATTTTTCTCAATGTTGCTCGACGTCGAGCGTTCTGCAGAGCTGGTTCGCCTGGCCCAATTATGGGAATTGGGTCTTCCCAAAACAACTACCACTTACTCTGTTTCAAAATGATTGTTGTTTTAATAAATAAAATTTGTTTCAAAATGAAAGTCACTCTCACTTTTCAATGTAGAATTGATTTCTACTTTTTCTAATTGTGTCCTTTAATTATTACTCAATACATTACTTCAAACACATTTATACACTACTGATCGTACCTGGAGATCAGGATCCGATATGGCCGCGTCAGGCGTTGACGAGTGTTATTGATGATGGAGAAAAGATGGGGGTGTACCTACAAAGGCACTCTGATGCTAAAGTCAGAGTACAAGCAACGAGTGAGAAAGTACAATATAGTTGGGTCTAGATTTGAATACCTGACCCTCTCAAATGAGAGGGTTTATATACTGGTCAAGCGAGTGCTCATTGGCCCAGAATGTTGGGCGCGGATCGCGGATCCCGCAATAATCAACGGTGATTAGGAACTATCCGTTGGGGCGAGAAGGAGCCTGCTCGACAGGCTTCTCGCCCGGTAGTGTAGTTGTCCGACTGAGGGCATGTCGAGCAATCGACTTCATAGCTCTGAGCGTGGTCGAGTTTTTGTGGGTCGTTGGGCCATGAGATAGATATGGCCCAATTCTGATGGTTGGGTCAGTCCGGAACAGGAGCCCCCCAAGTTGTTGCTTTCGGTCGAGGAAGTGATGACTTAAAGTGAGCCCGATGCTCGAAAATATTGAAGAACGTCGGGGATCGACCTTTCGAGCGTCCCGCCCACCGGTCGGTGCAGGGGAAGTGGAAACGAAAAGGTACCGTGTCTTGGGATCCATGCCAATTTAATGTTCTGACGGCTATTATAGGGCCTAGTGCGTAGGTTATAATTGCCTAGGGATAGGGGTCGCGCTCCAGTGCACGTGCCCTTTTTCCCTATAAATAGTAATGCTGTCCCACAGTGGGAAATATTCGCTTCGTCTTCTTCCATCCCTTGCTGCTCCTTCACTTGCCTGCTGTTCACCGCTGCCGACCACCACAAACCGTCGTCGACCACCGTACTTCTCAAAATATTACTTCGTAATGGCATCTCAAGGTCAAGGTTAGACTTTTATTCTGCTTTTTTTAGACTTAGTTTTTAAGAAGTAGCGATGCATGCGGTTTAGGATTCGGTTTTACCGGTAGATTAGGGAAATGTATAGATTTTAGGTTTAGTAGTAGTTGTATTCCGCCTATTCTGGACCCTGGTTCATGGTGGCCGATGGTCTCGGTCGATGCTCGACCAAGGCTAGGGTTTTGCGTCCCTATGAGCGTTGATCGTCTGTCTCGGACGTCGATCGCTTGGGGGCTTTTGCCCGAAACCCTATTTTCGGGTTGTTGCGCGCCCTTTCACTTGATAGGTAGTGGAAGGGTGGATTTGATGCTCTGATCGAATTCACTAACGCCTTTCCTCTACTTTTCAGGTGAAAACGTGCTCGTCGATCCCTTCGACATCTCCTCATAGGAGAGCTCATCGGAGGACTCGGGCTCCTCTGAGACTGTCCCGTCTGATTATGGGAGTTCTTCGGGAGATTCTGAAGCGGCCGAAGTGAGTGATGCCGGAAAAGCCTCTGGGGAGGAGGTTGGTGCTCCTGAGGTCACGCAAGAAGAAGTAAGAGTGCTGACCCCCAAGGAGTGGGTCTTCGAAGATTTACTAGACAAAGTTTCTTCGTACGCTCGACCGCGAGCGGATCCTTTGCCAGTAGTGGGGGATCCCGATCCCTGGAGGGTGACCTGCCCGGGCAACGATGACCGCATCTTCTCGGAGTTCGGTGGAAGGAAGTTCGCTATGTACGAGTATGCTATCACGACTTTGGGAATTAGGATGCCCTTTAGCGATCTGGTGTGCTCGGTACTTGGTTATCTGGGGGTAGCCCCGTCGCAGCTGCACCCTAACTCCTACGCTTTCATGAGAGCGTTTGAGATGACATGCGAGCACCTGTGGGCGGGGGCTACCCTTCCTCTCTTTTTCCGGCTATTCTCTCTGCAACGCCAGGTGGGGCGTGGGACCGATCGGAAAGGGTTCATCTCTTTCAAGCAGCGGGCTAAAATTTTCAAAGCACACTCGGAGTTGATCAGGTCGTTCAAAGGTGACTACATTTTGATCGATCCTTTGACAAAATGAGCGACTAGGACGATCAGCTTTATAGGCAACGCCACTAATGAGAATGACGTGCCTCGGTTGGATGCTGAAGGTCGACCAATTCATAGGAGGATCTGGAGGTTCCCCTTCTCTTGGGAGCATAGTCACTACGGGCGGCCAGTATGCGACTTTGTGCAAGTAGGAGATAACCTGGGCGAGGATGATGCAACCAGTTTTGAAGAATTCCGCAAGCCGGTATCATCTTTTACCCCGATCCCTTTGGTTGACGGGGAAGGGAAGGTGATGCTGGCTTCTGATGGAGGGGAGGCTGTGGAACGTCCGTTGATCGACGTCACAGCTCTCCTGGCCTGTAAAAACGGGCAAGAAGTGTCTGATTTATTTGGTATTTCTCGTTTTATATTTTGTTGTTTGTATGTTGTGCTTCTGTGCTCGTGAGTGGTCTGACCCTTGATTCTTTTGTTTCGCAGGTTCGATGAAGTCGCTGGACAAGATCCAGGAGAGGTTGTTGCAGGGAAACAAACGGAAAGCCATGACTATTCAGACTAGATTGGTCGGAAACGATACGAGTGGCTCTGGTTCGGGCCCCATTGCTCGAGGATCACCGGGTGTGTCTTCGGGTTCCACACTCAAAAAACATAAGGTTGGAGTGGTTGTTACTGATTTGACAACGAACACCCTTGCAAAGCTAAAGCATACCTTACCTTCGTGCTTCGTGCAACAGAACTTCTTTGAATGCACATCTATGGAGGTCGACCTGGCAGACTCGCTGTACCTCGAGCAGATGGATCGTCCTTCCCGGAGGCTGTCATTGGCGCAGGATGCCAGTGCGGTGATGCGGATGTTGTCGATGGCATCCATGTTTGCTGAAGGGAGTTCCGGGCAAGAGCTCGAAATTAACCGACTGAAGACACTCCTGACCGCCTCTGAAGAGAAAGCGAAGAAAGCTATCGAGGATGTTGAGGCCGCGACTGCGGAGCTGGTGGTGCGGGCAAACGTTATTACTAAGCTGGAGGTGGATAAAAAGAAGGTCGTCGATCAGAATAGGAAGCTGAGAGATACCTTCTTCCCCAAGGATGACGAAGATGAGGACACCAAGGGGTTGATGAGTCGGGCGCATTTTCTAGCACGACTAGATCAGGACCTTGAGGATCTGAGGGACTCGACTAAGTTGAGTTTCCAGAATGTTGTGGACCAGATAAAGACCCTCCATCCCGAGCTGAACCTCGATACCGATCAAATCAGTTATTTGTACAAGGTCGAAGATGGTCGGATCGTGGTCACTAATGACATGATCTTGGACGACTCTCAACCTGGGGAGTCTGAGCAGCCGATCCAGCCAGTCGTCCAGCAACTTCTAAATGACGACCAACCTGGGGTGCAAGAGGGTGAGGGTAATTAGGTCAGCCTGCGAGCCTAAATTACTTGTAATTTTAAATTTTTGTTTGGGGACTTGGTCCCTTTTTCATGTAATCTTGAACAAGTCGGCCTTTAGGGGTCGCAACCTTTTGAATTAATATTTACGACCTTGGTGGTCGTTTTACAATTTATGTAGCCTTTTTGATTATGTGTATGATTGCTCGTCCGTCGGAGGACTTTGTTTTAAAACGTTTATTTTATTGTTAAGTGTTTTGCGCTCGTTTGGAGCGTGACGTAATGGTCAATGACAAAGGGGGGACGAATGCTTGTAAGGGATGTGATCCATCGGTTTGGGGGACCGATTGGACGTGTGGAAGTTGATCCTGGGTCAGTATTCGGGCCGAGTTTATGGCTCAGACATCCGTGGCTTGAACGTCCCATCACGAGCTGGGGTTCTTCCTGGTCGTGGTACATAGGCAACGTCGGGCTCGTTTGAGTACCCGTACTTTCCTTGTTATGACGAGGAGGTTCTGTTAGTAGAACGTTTTGGACTGCGATGCTTATACCTTGGTCAGATCTTTCGCCCTTCGTAGGGGGTTAAGGCGACCTTCATACTAGTTGTAGTATTGTTTAAGTTTCTCGGCGTTCCACGGCCGTGTGAGCTCTTCCCCCTGGAGATTTTCTAAGTAGTAGGCTCCGTTTTCAGTTTTTGCTCGAACACGGTACAAGCCTTCCCAATTTGGTGCTAGTTTCCCTTCTCGGGAGTCTTTGTGGTTTTTCCTCAATACGAGGCTCCCGACCTCGAACGCTCGTTTAATAACTTTCGCGTTGTGTCGAGCTGCGATTTTTTGTTTGAGCGTGGCTTCTCGGAGAGCTGCTCCTGATCGGATTTCTTTGACTAAGTCGAGCTCCTCTCTTAGCGTTTATGAGTTAGTGTCTTGGTCCATGGGCAATTCTGTGCGCATGGACGGTACGTGCATTTCTATGGGGATGACAGCTTCAGTTCCGTATGCTAGTCGGAAGGGGATTCTCCGGTCGTCGAATAAGGCGTGGTCCTGTATGCCCAAAGGACATTATGCAGCTCTTCGACCCAGCGTTTCTTGTGTTCGTCCAGTCTTCGCTTGAGGCCTCTCAAGATTACTCTGTTAGCAGCTTCAGCCTGCCCGTTAGTCTGAGGGTGTTCGACAGAAGCGAAGTGTTGTTTGGTTCCGACCGAGGATACAAATTCTTGGAAGTGTTTGTCGGTGAACTGTGTTCCATTGTCTGTCACGATGGCGAGCGGTGCCCCAAATTGAGCGAGGATGTTTCGCTTGAAGAAGCGTAGGATGTTCAGTGCGGTGATTTTGGCTAGGGCCTCTGCTTCGATCCATTTGGTGAAATAGTCGACGCCTACGATGAGATATTTGTTTTGGTCAGTGCCGATGACGAAGGGCCCTAAGATGTCTAGTCCCCACCAGGAGAATGGCCATGGGGACGACAGTGATTTTAACTCAGTAGGGGGCGCTATGTGTATGTCACCGTGTCGTTGGAATTTGTCACATTTTTTAACGTGTTCCTTCGCATCGTCCTACATCGTCGGCCAGTAATATTCTACTCGTAGGATCTTACGAGCGAGTGACCTTTCGCCAGGGTGTTACGCGTTGATTCCCTTGCGGACTTCTCTCAACACGTGTGGGACGTTTTCTTCTTCGACGCATCTGAGTAGTGGTGTGGAGAATCCTCGGCGATACATCTTCCCTCCGACCATCGTGTACGAGCACGACCTTTATCGCACAGTACTAGCCTTTTTCGGGTCAGATGGTAACTCGTCTTTGGTCAGGTAATTAAATATCAGGGTCATCCAACAGTTAGCGTCGCCTATGATGTTGATGTCTAATGTTGTTGACATTTTTCTAATGCTGGGTTGGGGGAGTACTTCCTGTATGACGGATTTGTTACCCCCCTTTCTCTTGGTGCTCGCCAATTTGGACAAAATATCTACTCGGATGTTGTTCTCGCGCGGGACATGCATGACTTCTACGGATGTGAATGGTTTTAGCTTTTCCTTGACTAAGTCTAAGTATTCGGCCATGTTGTCGTTTTTAGCTTGAAAATCGCCTCGTACTTGGCTAGCGACCAATAGTGAATCTGTGCATATTATGATTTCTTTTGCTTCCAGGTCGTCAGCAAGGCGCAACCCAGCCAAGAAGGCCTCATATTCTGCCTGATTATTGGATGTGGGGAAAGACAGGGTTAAGGATGCTTCGATGAGCGTTCCCTCCTTGCTCTCTAACATGACCCCGGCCTCGCTGCCTGTCGAGCTAGATGCTTCATCGACGAAAATGATCCATTTAGATGGAGATGTTGTTGTTTGCTCGTTGAAGGTAAGTTCTGCTACGAAGTCGGCTAATGCTTGAGCTTTGAGGGCCTGCCGTCTTTCGTATTTGATGTTGAACTCGGCCAATTCTAATGACCATTTGAGCATTCGACCGACCATGTCGGGTCTTCCGAGCATCTATCTGATGGGTTGGTCCGTTCTGACGACGATAGTATGGGCCAAGAAGTAGTGTCGTAACCTGCTTGCCGCGAAGAGTAGGGCTAGAGCTACCTTTTCGATTTGCAAGTACCTGAGTTCGGGGCCGTTCAATGCCTTTATCGTGAAGTATATGGGTTTTTACCCCTCAGGGAGCTCCCGGATAAGGGCTGCACTAACGGCCTCGTTTGACATAGCAAGGTACAGGTATAGTGTTTCACCTTCATTGGGTCTGGAAAGTACCGGTGGTTCGGATATCGCCTTCTTTAGGTTAGCCAGGGCTTGCTCGCATTTGTTGGTCCACTCAAAAGCTGACTCTTTGCGGAGGAGTTTGTAGAATGGGAGTGTGTGCTGGGCGGATTTAGCCACAAATCGAGCGAGGGAAGCGAGCACCCCGTTCAGCGACTGTATGGATTTTTTAGAGTTTGGGATAGGTATTTCTGTGAATGCCCGACATTTATCCGGGTTGGCTTTGATCCCTCGCTCGGTTAAGTAGAACCCGAGGAATTTACCTGCCCAAACTCCGAATATACATTTTTCAGGGTTGAAACGTATCTTGCATTTTCGAGCTTGGTCGAACACCTTTCGCGGGTGGGAAACATGATCTGTTTCTTCCTGGGATTTGACTATCATGTCGTCCATGTATACTTCGAGCATGTCCCCGATTTCAGCTCGGAAAACTTTGTTCATCATGCGTTGATAAGTGACGCCCGTGTTTTTTAGACCAAAGGGCATAACGTTGTAGTAGTAATTGCCTGATTCGATCATGAAGGCCGTGTGTTTTTTGTCGGCCATGGCAATGGTAATTTGGTTATATCCTGAATAAGCATCCAAGAATGAGAGTAGTTTGAAACCGGCCGAGTTGTCGACTAATTTATCGATATTTGGCAGAGGGTAAGCATCTTTCGGGCAAGCCCGGTTAAGATCAGTATAATCAACGCACATTCGCCATTTTCAATTAGATTTTTTCACAAGTACAACATTGGAAAGCAAGGTGGTGTACCTGGCCTTCGTTACAAAGTTTTCCTCTAGGAGGTCTTCTACAGCTTTTTCGGCCGCCTTAGCTTTTTCGGTCGACTGTTTTCTCCTCCGTTGGGCGATAGCCTTGTGATTCGGATCGATGGAAAGATGGTGACATGCTACGTCTAGATCGAGCCCGGGCATTTCCGCCGTGCTCCACACGAATAGGTTGGCGTTCCCCCTCAGGCATGCTTCTAGCTGTCTTTTTGCTAATTCTGGGAGGTGTGCTCCGATCTTCATGCATCTACTCGGGTCCTCTCCCAGCAGGATCAGTTCGAATTCACCGTCGGGGATAGGTCGGGCTAAAGAAGAGGAGGGCTGCTGAGAATTCACGTCCTCATCTGGAAACTTGCAATCGAGATCGATGGAATCGATCTGGGGGATAGGTGCGGGTGCATTAGTATTCAGGGAGCAAGCTGAGGTGGAGGCTTTTGGATGGTACGATATCGAGCTAAGGCCTTTAGAGGCCGCTTCGAAACAACGTCGGGAAACTTCCACGTCACCATGCAGGGTGGCGACTCTTCCTGAAGTGGTGTAGTACTTCATCTTTAGATGGACAGTGGACGGGATGGCTAGGAGTTCGGCCTGAGTTGGTCGACCTAGAATGCATTGGTATAGAGAAGGACAATCGACGACCAAGAACAGGATACGAATTGATCGAGCAGTTTTTGCGGCTCCGAATGTGACTATGAGATCGACGTAACCCCACAGTCGTGACACCGCACCGTTGAAACCTTGTAGGTCCGATCCTACGTATGGTGTCAGGTGAGTTTCGTTCAGCTGGAGCGTGGCGAATAGTTGTGAGTGCATGATGTCGCATGAGATACCCTGGTCGACCAGTATCCTGCGGACGTCGAAGTTGGCCATTTGGGCTCGGATGAGCAGTGGAATGCTGGCATTAGGAGCTCCTCCTAACAGTTCTTGTTTATAGAAGGAGATGGGCATCGAATTATCTTTGGGGGGTCCAGTGTGGCATTAAGGGCCGGCCCTTTCGCAATTAGCTGGTCGAACTTCCTTTTTATGGAGCCGACCGTGATCTTATTGAACCCCCCGCCCGAGATCACCATGGTGGAAGGGAATTTTTACCACGGGCTATGGGAAGAGAGATAACTTGTACTCGTCGGATGGTCGGGCAGAAAGAAGTCTTCCGGACGATAGATGTTGAGCGCTACTTTCATGTTGGCGTCCGCGGGGACTGCCTCTACTTCCTCGATCTTGATGGCCTCTTGTATCTTCGGCCTGGAGGTCTCCTTGGATTTGGTGAACTGTTTGAGGTGGCCATCTTTGATGAGTATATCTATTGCATCCTTCAGGTGGATGCAATCCTCAGTGTTGTGTCCATGGCTCTTGTGAAACCGAAAGTACTTGGTCTTATCGCTGCCCGGTTTGGCGGGTAGTTGCTTGGGGAAGCACACCCCTGCTTGGTGGAACTCCGAGTTAGGACATTCGGTCAGTATTTTCTCCCTCGACACCAGCAAAGGTGTATATTCATGAAATTGACCCACCGGTCCTCTCTGCTCCCGCGGTTCACGGGAGCGATCTTCCTTTCTTTTGCCGCTTCCCCGACGAGATGTCGAAGGCTCATCTGATTTGGAAAGGTTCGCGTACTTTCGTCGTCGAGCATCGCGGACGGAACTAGCCGCTTGCTTTTCCTCGTATTAGATATACGCTTGGGCCTTCAAGAGGAACGCATCCAGAGTAGCGGGTTCATCTATACCCACCACGCGGTGAAAGTCGGAAGATGGACGCAATCCACGTTCTAACAGATATTTCTTCATGTCGTCTGTGGTCGAGACCTAGACGGCTTCTTTATTGAACCTCTCGATGTATGTTCTGAGAGGTTCGTCTTTGCCCTGGATTCTGGCCTCAAGAGATTCTTCCGTTTTTGGATGGCGCCTGGAAGCGGTGAAGTTCTTGGAGAAGGTTCGACTAAGTTGTCTCCAAGAAGTGATGGATTCAGGCTCGAGACCTTTATACCAAGTCATCTCCCCTTTCCTTAAGGTGGTCGAAAAGAGACGACACTTGATTTCTCCTTGGACGCCTCTGTAGTCGGGGAGAGCGTCGATAATCTCGATATGCTCATCCGGGTCGGTCGTTCCGTCGTACGAACCCAAAGGAGGGGGCTTCTCGAGTCCTCTCGGTAATCTGGCGGCTATGATCTTGGAGGATAGGGGTCCCCTGATATCATCATTGTCGCTAGAGGTGATCGTGCAGGATCTTGACCGGCGCTTCCGATCTCGTCGCGGGGATGGAGAATTCGACCTATTCTTCTTAAATCGTTTCGGGGATGGAGATTGAGATCGTCTTCCTTTTCGGGGAGGGGAACGATGAGCGTCCTCTTGTGACTCGTGATGATTCTTGGTCGGTACTGGTGATCGAGGCCTTCGTGAGGGTGACCGACCGTAGTTCCTTATAGAGGATTCTTCGTTGTGGCCCTTGTCTTTCTTCCTTCGGGGGGAAAGGTTACGTTGGCTTCGGTGTCTCTTGGGTGATCGAGATGATCGACGACCGGCATCCTCCAAACGGGTTATCTTGGCACCGTGTGCCAGGAGTAGGAGATGTGTTTGATTGATTGTCTCAACCAATGCAACGAAGTCTGATCCGGTGGGGGTGGCTATGGAAGGTATGATCTCTGGTTGGCTCTCGAGCAGTTGATCGCGCTCGGGAGATGGCGAAGCAGTCTTTCCGTCCTGACGATCTTGGACGGTTTCTTCGTGTGAGGGGGTGAAGAGGTTGCTCTCCCGTAGAGTAATGAGAACACCATCAACTGTGCGGGCTTCACACGGTATGTCGTTAGCGGCCATGGATTTTTATGAATAGTAAATTTGGTTCTTGAATTTCTTTGGTGAAGAAGAACGGGGAAGTTTGGTTCCCACAGACGGCGCCACCTGATCGTACCTGGAGATCAGGATCTGATATGGCCACGTCGGACGTGGACGAGTGTTGTTGATGATGGAGAAAAGATGGGGGTGTACCTGCAAAGGCACTCCGATGCTAAAGTCATAGAACAAGCAACGAGTGAGCAAGTACAATATATTTGGGTCTAGATTTGAATACCTGACCCTCTCAAATGAGAGGGTTTATATACTGGTCCAAGCGAGTGCTCATTGGCCCAGAATGTTGGGCGCGGATCGCGGATCCCGCAATAATCGACGGTGATTAGGAACTAGCCATTGGGGCGAGAAGGAGCTTGCTCGACAGGCTTCTTGCCCGGTAGTGTAGTTGTCCGACCGAGGGCATGTCAAGCAATCGACTTCATAGCTCCGAGCGTGGTCGGGTTTTTATGGGCCGTTGGGCCGTGAGATAGATATGGCCCAATTCTGATGGTTGGGTCAGTCCGGAACAACTACTATAAAACACACAAACAACAATATCAGGTTTACAACAGATTTATATACATCATTGTAATAGGTTAAAAAAATTGCAGCTGGTTTATAACGTCATATTTAACGACGGTTGACTTAAAAACCGTTTTAATACAACCATATTTAATAACGGTTGACTTTAAAACTGTAGTAATACATGATGATTGACAAGCATTGACTCCCATCAACTATATTTGTTTCCATATGCTTAAATTTTAAACATATATTTTCTTTCATTTTTTAGTGTTACAGGGACTTTAACCTCAAAACACAACATTTATCTTTATATTTCTAATTTTAAGCGAAAGAGATAGTTTGATCAAAACTTCTTTAAAATTCATCTTTGTTTTTCTATTTTTTATCATTTCATTTTTAGTGTTATTACCCTCAAAACTCAAAACTTCATTTTTTTTAAAAAGTGAAAGAGACGAGTATATATGAAAAAGAAAACTTCATTATAATTCCAGAAAAGAAGAGTACATTGATAATCATATATTACATATATTTATCAAATGTCTGAGCCCGTGGCTACAAAAGCATCTTTCCAATCAGAGACTCTCTCCTTACTTCCCTCCTCAAAATTATAAAAAAAAACTCCTCCTTTGCTTTGTTTTCTTCTTCTTCGGCTTCTTCTTCTTCTTCTTGGCCTTCCTCACCCTTAAGGTATCCGTGACAATCAAGGATCCAGATGGTTGGACCTCCTCATTTTGCCGCTGACGTTGTTCATTTGCGATCTCATTTGTGATGTTTGTGTTAGCATTGTCATTTGTTGAACTCATTTTTACGAAGATTGTATAATTAAAAAATGTAAAATCGTCTATTTATAAATGAGGTTGAAGATAAAAAGTCTGATATTTTGGTGCTTGTAATGATGAAAAATTGTAATGGTTGATATTCTCGAACGATATTTTTCAAAAATGGAGAAAATTAAAAATCATTATTGTAACACCCCGATTTAATTAATTAATTTAATTAAATTATTTTGAGAATATTTGTTGTTAATTATGATGTGTGATGTTTGTTAATAAGATGATTGATCGATTTAAGTTGTTTTAAGTTGATTTGCGAGTTAGAATTTTTTTTGTAGGTTTTAGTAGTATTGTTGAGAGGTGTGAATAGAAGCCCATTAGTGGATTAATTAAATGAATTTTTAGTAATAATAATATTAGTATTATTTTAAGACATTTTAATTAAAATAATGAAAATAGGATTAGTAAGGGGAATAGAGGGAATTAGTCATAATCAGAATTTGGAGAGAAGAACGATTATTTGGGAGATCAAGAGCTAGGGCTAAGGATTTGCAAGAGGAATTTCGTAGAGAGTTTCAACCGTAGATTCGAACTCCATTCAATCCAAGAGGTAAGGGTGGGATTCATATCTTATAACTGGGAGAAAGTAATTTGTATGTATGGGATAGGGTTGTTTGATTTTCCTTGTTGTTATTGTAAGATGTTTTGTGTGCGATTTTGTATGATGATGATGAATTGATGTTGGTATGTCTGTTGTGAATATATTGTTGTTGCTATTATGAATAATTGATATGAAGATTTCCTGAGATGTGTGTTGAATTTGTGACGAATTTGGATTTAGATGATGATAATAGGTTGATAATTGGTGTAGTAATAATAGATGAGTGATAAGATGAAGAATTATGAGTCTAAAACATGATAGAAACCCAAATAGGACTGAATCAAAGTTATAGAATGATGAATTCCGTAGCAGAAGTTGAATTGAGGGGGTCTCTGGTGGATTGCGTATCAGATCTAAGAAACGCGTATGGGGGTAGGTGTTACGCGTAAAATCTGGTGGTTGCACCGCCTATTACGCGTATGGAGAGTGATTTTTGCAGACTCTCTGGTCGTTTGTGTATGGTACGTGTATGGGCATGAACTGATACGCGTATGGGGAGGGGTGATACGTGTTTGGTACACGTTTGGGCAGCGTTGATGCATTTTTGTAGCGTTTCGCCTATCGATTCACGTCCGCTCCTATTTCTGATGTTCCGCAAGATGATTGAGAACTAGTAATTAATGATATATGTAATTAGAGATTAATAATATGATGATTTAAGATTGTTGTTGAAAGAATTTGGATGGTGACTTAGAGATGATAAACTAAGACGATTTTACACTGTTGCGATGATGTATTTTGATGTAGGTATTATAACTAATGATGTTGTGATATTACGATGATGTAAGATGATTTAAGATGATTATGATGTTGTGACGATTTATGTGATGTGTTTGAACGATGTTTACGATGGGTAATTTTGTTGTATTCCATTTTCATACCGCATACATTTGCATTATTAAGATGACTTGGATTGGCAAACACGATGTTTAAGATGAAGACTTATGTCTTGCTGATGTCCACTTAAATGGCATGATTTTTAAGATGGGATCTCGCTCCGAATGGTACCACATGCATGCATTGTCGAGTCCCATTTGAATTGCATTATTGAATGAATTATTGAGATGTTATAGATGTTGTGGTGATACGATGTTTATGATGAATATGATGTGAATGGGTGATTGAATGACTTTAACTTATAAATGTTGATTATTATATCCTATTTATAATTGTCGATATCTCACCCCTTCTATTTGAATGTTACCCTCTGTTGGTAACATGCAGGTAATCCCGAGTAGCGAAGAGTCTGTTAGATGGTTTGAGTCGTTGGTCACTCTGATATGTAACACTTCGGGGGGATTAAAGAATGCTTGATTTTGACTGAACCTTTGTTTTGTTTCAATTGGATAAAGATGTTTCCTTTTAAAGATGATATTTTTGGATTACGATGAATTATTTATGAAGTTGAATTTTTAAGATGAGTAGTTATGATTTAAATGATTCCACTACATAGTAAAAACATGACTTATTACTTGATATGTTGTGATGAATTGTTTTAAAGAAGAAAAAATGTGATACCCCATTTTAGTTGAACTCAGATTTATTTATAATTCATTGTGGGTAGAAATGGGGTGTTACAATAGTGGTATCAGAGCAGGTTGGTCTGTTCGGCCAGGTGTCGAGTCTTAGTTGTCTAACAACTGAGTATTGTTATTTTTGTGTTGATCTTTGTTCTTGTTGTGGTGTTAAGTTGAGATGGGTGGAAGAAACGAAGCTGTTATGGCTACTGCAATGCAAGTAATGGCTCAAGCTATACAAAACCTACCAAATGCTGGTGAGAATGAGGGATCTCGTGGTTTGGACACTTTTCAGAGGGAGAATCCGCCTACTTTCAAGTTTAAGTATGACATTGATGCAACATTGGAATGGTTGAAGGAGATTGAAAGGATCTTCTGAGTGATGAATTGTACAGTAGCACAGAAGGTTCGCTATGGTACACATATGTTAGCGCTTGAGGCTGATGACTGGTGGTTAGAGACTCGTGCGAGATTGGAAGCGGTAGGTGAAGAGGTCACTTGGGTTGTTTTCCGTAGGGAGTTTATGAGAAAGTATTACCCTGAAGATGTTCGCGGTAAGAAAGAAGTGGAATTCCTTGAGCTGAAGCAGGGAAATATGTCAATGACTGACTATGCTGCAAAGTTCACTGAATTGTCTAAGTTTTATCCGCATTATGATGGGGATGGAGCAGAATTCTCTAGGTGCATCAAATTTGAGAACGGGTTGCGCTCCGACGTTAAGAATGATATGGGGTACCAGAAGATCCGAGTATTTTCTGATCTGGTTGATAGTTGCAGGATCTTCGAGGAAGATATTAATGCTCACTATAAGATTGTGAATGATAGGAGAGGCAAGCACCAATAAATTTGTGCCAGGCCTTATGATGTTTCTGCTGGCAAGAGTAAGCAGAAGATTGCTTCGAGTCAGAGAACTAGTGAGGGAGATGTTCCTTCTAGTATTGTTTGTTTCAAGTATGGCCAAGATGGTCACAAGAGCAATGTTTGTACTGCCGAAGTTAAGAGATGTTTCTAATGTGGAAAGATTGGGCATACCACGAATGATTGTAAGCATAAAGAGGTAGTTTGTTTTAATTGCGGCGAAGAGGGACACATTGGTAGCAAGTGTCAGAAATCGAAGAAAGCTCAGATGGGAAAAGTGTTCGCATTGACAGGAACTCAGACCGCTAGCGAGGACAGACTTATTAGAGGTACATGTTTCGTTAATAGTATTCATTTAATTACTATTATTGATACTGGTGCAACGCATTGTTTTGTTTCTGTTCATTGTGTTAAGATATTGGGTCTTAAGTTGTCTGCTATGAATGGAGAGTTAATCGTCGAGATTCCGGCTATGGGATCAGTGACTACTTCTCTCGTGTGTTTGAAATGTACTTTGTCGATTTTCGATAAGGATTTCTTGGTTGATTTGGTTTGTCTGCCGTTGTCTGGGATGGATGTAATCCTAGGTATGAACTGGTTAGAGTATAACTATGTTCATATAAATTATTATCGTAAGTCAGTAAGGTTTTCTACTCCAGCAGAGGAAGGAGTTGGGTTGTTGTCTTTCAGAGAGTTGCAGAAGTTGATGAAAGAGGAAGCTCAGATGTTCTCATTGATGGTGACGTTGTCAATTGAAAGCAAAGCTAAGATTGAAGAACTGCGAGTAGTAAGTGATTTTCCTGAGGTTTTTCCTAATGAAATTCCTGGTGTGCCTCCAGAGAGGGAGGTTGAATTTATGATTGATCTTGTACCTGGTACTAGACCTATTTCTATGGCACCGTATAGGATGTCCACATCAGAATTATCAGAGTTGAAGAAGCAGTTAGAAGAGTTACTTGAGAAGAAGTTTGTAAGGCCGAGTGTATCGCCATGGGGAGCTCCAATGTTGTTAGTAAAGAAGAAAGATGGAAGTATGAGACTGTGTGTAGATTATAGACAGTTGAATAGAGTAACAATCAAGAATAAGTATCTACTTCTGAGGATTGATGATTTGATGGATCAGTTGGTAGATGCTTGTGTATTCAGTAAGATAGACTTGAGGTCGGGTTACCATCAGATCAAAGTGAAAGATGAGGATATTCAGAAGACTATGTTCAGAACACGATATGGACATTACGAGTATTCGGTGATGCCTTTCGGTGTTACCAACGAACCGAGAGTATTCATGGAGTACATGAATCGTATTTTTCATACGTATCTGGATCATTTTGTGGTTGTGTTTATTGATGATATTCTGATTTACCCTAAGTCAGAAGAGGAACATAAAGAGCATTTGAGGACTATGTTGGAAGTTTTTAGAGAGAAGAAGTTGTATGCGAAGTTGTCTAAGTGTGAATTTTGGTTGAAGGAAGTCAGTTTTCTTGGTCATGTAATTTCAGGTAGTGGTATTTCAATGGATCCTTCTAAATTAGAAGTTGTGTTACAATGGGAAACTCCAAGATCGGCTTCTGAGTTTAAGAGCTTTTTGGGGTTAGCTTGTTACTACAGAAGATTTATTGAAGGGTTTTCTAAGTTGGCACTTCCGTTGACTAGATTGACTTGCCAGAGTAAAGCTTTTGTCTGGGAGATCCAGTGTGAAAAGAGTTTTACAGAATTAAAGAAGAGGTTAACGTCGGCTCCAGTTTTGACATTCCTAATCCAGATGAACCATTTGTGGTATATTATGATAATTCATTGATGGGATTAGGATGTGTGCTTATGCAGAATAATAAAGTTAGTGTGTATGCATCGAGGCATTTGTGAGTGCATGAAAAGAATTATCCTACGCATGATTTGGAACTTGCTGCAGTTGTTTTCGTACTGAAGATCTATATGCATTATCTTTATGGTTCTCGATTTGAAGTGTTTAGTGATCATAAGAGTCTGAAGTATCTGTTTGATCAGAAAGAATTGAATATGAGGCAACGCATGTGGTTGGAATTAATGAAGGATTATGATTTTGGTTTGAATTACCATCCGGGTAAAGCTAATGTTGTAGCTGATGCATTAAGTCGAAAGACTTTACATATATCAGCAATGATGATCAAAGAGTTAAAGTTGATCGAGCAATTCTGTGATATGAGTTTGGTTTGCAAAGTGACATTGCAGAGTGTAAAGTTGGGTATGTTGAAGATTAATAATGATTTTCTGATGATATCAGAGAGGCTCATAAGTTAGATGTAAAGCTGGTAGATATTATGGTTAGATGTAGTAAATCAGATAAGAGTGATTTCAAGATGGATGCAAATGGTGTTTTAAGATTGCATTATCGAATTTGTATTCCTGATGATGCTGATATGAAAATGAATATTCTTGAAGAGGGTCATAGAAGTAATTTGAGTATACATCCGGGAGCTACAAAGATGTATCAGGATTTGAAGAAGTTGTTTTGGTGGTCTAGTATGAAGGAAGATATAACACGTTTTGTGTATGCCTGTTTGACTTGTCAGAAGTCGAAGGTTGAGCATTAGAAGCCTGTTGGGCTGATGCAGTCGTTGGAAATTCCGGAATGGAAATGGGATAGCATTTCTATGGATTTTGTTACAGGATTGCCTAATACTTCAAGAGGATATGACTCAATTTGGGTGATCGTTGATAGGTTAACGAAGTCGACTCACTTCATTCCTATCAATATTAGCTTTCCGGTGTCTAAGTTGGCTGAGATCTATGTTAGAGTGATTATAAAGTTGCATGGTGTTCCGTTGAGTATTGTGTCGGATAGAGATATGAGGTTTACGTCAGAGTTTTGGAAGAGTTTGCAAGAGGCATTGGGTACTAACTTGAGGTTGAGTTTAGCTTATCATCCTCAATCAGATGGACAGCTTGAGAGGATTATTCAATCATTGGAAGATTTACTAAGAGCGTGTGTTCTTGAGCAGGGAGGTTCGTGGGATAATTATCTTCCATTGATAGAATTCACGTATAACAACAAATATTATTCTAGTATTGGGATGGCACCTTTTGAGGCATTGTATGTTCGGAGATGTAGGACTCCATTATGTTGGCATGAATCTGGTAAAGGTGTAGTACTTGGACCTAAGATAGTTTGAGAGACTACATAGAATATTAAGTTGATCAGAGAAAAGATGAAAGCGTCTCAGAGCAGACAGAAGAGTTACCATGATAAGAGAAGAAAGGATTTAGAATTCCAAGCTGGTGAGCATGTGTTTCTGAGAGTTACGCCTATAACCGGTGTTGGAAGAGCGTTGAAGTCTAAGAAGCTTACTCCGAGGTTTATTGGTCCGTATCAGATTTTGGACATAGTTGGAAAAGTTTCTTATCGAGTGGCTTTACCGCCCAATTTTTCGAATTTGCATGATGTGTTCCAGGTTTCGCAACTCCGAAAGCATGTTCACAATCCGTCTCACGTTGTCTGTATGGATAATATTCAAGTACGAGATAATCTTAATGTGGAGACTATGCTGGTACGTATTGAGGATCGATAAATGAAGACCTTGTGAGGCAAAGAAATAGCGCTAGTGAAAGTTGTTTGGCTAGGAGCAGCTGGAGAGAGTATGACGTGGAAATTAGAGAGCAAGATGCAGGAGTCTTATTCTGAGTTGTTTGATTGAGGTAAGATTTTCGAGGACGAAAATGTTCTAGTATGGGAGAGTTGTAACACCCCGATTTAATTAATTAATTTAATTTAATTATTTTGAGAAGATTTGTTGTTAATTACGATGTGTGATGTTTGTTAATAAGATGATTGATCGATTTAAGTTGTTTTAAGTTGATTTGGGAGTTAGACTTTTTTTTGGGAGGTTTTAGTAGTATTGTTGAGAGGTGTGAATAGAAGCCCATTAGTGGGTTAATTAAATGAATTTTTAGTAATAAAAATATTAGTATTATTTTAAGACATTTTAATTAAAATAATGAAAATATGATTAGTAAGGGGTTTATAGGGAATTAGTCATAATCAGAAATTGGAGAGAAGAATGATTCTTTGGGAGATCAAGAGCTAGGGCTAAGGATTTGCAAGAGGATTTTCGTAGAGAGTTTCAACCGTAGATTCGAGCTCCATTCAATCCAAAAGGTAAGGGTGGGATTCATATCTTATAACCGGAAGAAAATAATCTGTATGTATGGGATAAGGTTGTTTGATTTTCCTTGTTGTTATTGTATGATGTTTTGTGTGTGATTTCGTATGAAGATGATGAATTGATGTTGGTATGTCTGTTGTGAATATATTGTTGTTGCTGTTATGAATAATTTCAATGAAGATTTCCTGAGAAGTGAGTTGAATTTGTGACGAATTTGGATTTAGATGATGATAATAAGTTGATAATTGGTGTAGTAATAATAGATGAGTGATAAGATGAAGAATTATGAGTCTAAAACATGATAGAAACCCAAATAGGACTGAATCAGAGTGATAGAATGATGAATTCCGTAGCAGAAGTTGAATTGAGGGGTCCCTGGTGGATTGTGTATCAGATCTGATATACGCGTATGTAGGTAGGTGTTACACGTAACATCTGGTGGTTACGCCGCCTGTTACACGTATGGAGAGTGACTTTGCAGACTCTCTGATCGTTTGTGTATGGTACGCATATGGACATGCACTGATACGCGTATGGGGAGGGGCGATATGCATTTGATACGCGTTTGGGCAGCGTTGATGCATTTTTGTAATTTCGTAGCATTTCGCCTATCGATTCGCGTCCGTTCCTTTTTCTGATGTTCTGCAAGATGATTGAGAACTAGTAATTAATGATAGATGTAATTAGAGATTAATAATATGATGATTTAAGATTGTTGTTGAATGAATTTGGATGGTGACTTAGAGGTGATAAACTAAGACGATTAAGACGATTTTACACTGTTGTGATGATGTATTCAGATGTAGGTATTATGACTAATGATGTTGTGATGTTACGATGATGTAAGATGATTTAAGATGATTATGATGTTGTGACGATTTATGTGATATGTTTGAATGATGTTTATGATGGGTGATTTTGTTGTATGCCATTTTCATACTGCATACATTTGCATTATTAAGATGGCCTGGATTGGAAAACACGATGTTTATGATGAAGACTTATGTCTTGTTGATGCCTACTTAAATGACATGAATTTTAAGATGGGAGCTCGCTCCGAATGGTACCACATGCATGCATTGTCGAGTCCCATTTGAATTGCATTATTGAATGAATTATTGAGATGTTATAGATGTTGTGATGATACGATGTTTATGATGAATATAATGTGAATGGGTGATTGAATGCATTTAACTTATAAATGTTGATTATTATATCCTATTTATAATTGCCGAAATCTCACCCCTTCTATTTGAATGTTACCCTATGTTGGTAACGTGCAGGTAATCCCGAGTAGCAAAGAGTCCGTTAGATGGTTTGAGTCGTTGGTCGCTCTGATATGTAACACTTTGGGGGGATTAGAGAATGCTTGATTTTGACTGAACCTTTGTTTTGTTTCAATTTGATAAAGATGTTTCCTTTTAAAGATGATGTTTTCGGATTACGATGATTATTTATGAAGTTGAATTTTTAAGATGAGTAGTTATGATTTAAATGATTCTGCTGCATAGTAAAGACATGACTTATTACTTGATATGTTGTGATGAATTGTTTTAAAGAAGAAAAAATGTGATACCCCATTTTAGTTGAACTCTGATTTATTTATAATTTATTGTGGGTAGGAATGGGGTGTTACAATTATTATACTTGGGATGAGCGTTTCTCTCTTCTGGGAAGAGAAGAGGTTGTAATATTACAATAGTTTATTATTATAACCGTTTTGATATATTATGTAAAATTGAAAATATATTATTGCCAAGAATCGGACCTTGTACCATTTAAAAGGGGTATCACAATGATTCTTATGTTTAACCGTTGTGATATATTTATAATAAAACTATATGTATCATTACAGTTTTTTGTGATAACCGTTATGAAATATTTACCAATATAAGCCAATTAACTTTCCCTTGTTGACCGTAGTGTCGTTTCATTCACAGCGAAACCCTAGCACCCATTTTTCCTCTTGTGTTTCATACATTAAGATATTCTTCTTCTTCCATCTATTGTACATATTTCCCATTAAGATATTTCTCATTATCTCTTTTGTTGCATGTTTTTTATTATTCTTTTTCTTCCATCTTAGGCAGCAAACTTCATCTAGTTTTCGAAACAATGAAAAAAATATAAGAAGTATGAAGCTTTTATGTACATATTTCTTCCATTAATTTCTATTTCATTGCTTCACAAACTAGATGAACATGGTGATGATGGTGGCAATAGCAAACGTAATATACATATTGTTTGTTGTGTTATAGAAAATAAGGTATTCTTCAACTTCTTAGGGTTTTGTTCTCACGTAGGTTACAATCCCACTTCTTAGGATTTTATTTCAACTTTTTCTAGTTTTGTTTTGAATACTAACTAATTTTCTTTTGTTTGAAATAGCTGAAGTTGTATAGTAAAGATTATACAAGGTGATGATGATAGTGGTAGCAAATGTATAGTATGAGTTGATAAGGTACAAATATATGAAGTCATTTTGATATTATATATGAAATTTAGTTTATTATATACTATGTATATTGTTTGTTTCACTATCCTCTTATTGAAAATGCAATCATTTAAATTGACATAGAAACATATAATATGAAAATTAATATGTATTTGAAAGCCAACCTGTATCAATCAATGTTTTCTAAATAGCTTGCATCTCATTCAATATATTTTATGTTCCTTAACACAAATATATGGTTCAATGGTCAGTTTGCTTCAATTCATTGATATCTACAATTATACTTTACCTCACTGTCGTCACTTATCATTATGATTGTTATGATCATGATTGTTATGATGATAAAACCATGATGATAAGCGGAAATGATGAGGTAAACTATAATAAAAGATATTGATGAATTGAAGGAAACCGACCATTGAACCATATTTGTGTTAAAGAACATGAAAAGGGCAAGATAAGACGTATGCAATTCGGAAAACAGTGGTGTGTTTAAGTTGGTTTTCAAGAATAGTTTAATTTTCAGATTATATAGTTCTTTAACAACTTAATGGTTGTATTTCTGTAATTAGGTGTAAAGTAAATCAAGTAATATAAATTTGTATCTAATAAACTAAGGGTACGTTCCGCAACGGTTGAAACTCATAACCATTGTGATATTCGGTATATATTACAATAATTGTTATACCTAACCGTTGCAATACGCTTTCTAGAATACAACAGCAGTCTCAGGTCCGTGATTATAAGTTGCCTACTTACGACAATATTTTACATAACAACGCCTTGATCTGCGTCATTATATGTAGTTCCCAACTATTTTTTAATGAGTTTTCTGTATTAGTGATAGCATTAAATTAGTATAAATTTAATATTTTATGACAATATTATAACATTCCTTAATCTATATGCAAAAACCTTAAACGATAGTCGTTTTAAAACGCATGGAGTATAATGATAAATTGTACTATATATACAATCATACTCAATAACAATTGCTTCATTATTCTTATTAACACTGGATATGTAAATTTACTTATTTTCATACACATCTTTCTTCAAATATATATATATATATATATATATATATATATATATATATATATATATATATATATATATATCAAATTGTTGCACATTTAAATGATACGAATATTGTTTTTTGATAATATTAATGAATAATTTGGAATATTTTTGAGTAATTATGTAAAATATGTTTTTTTTAATGTAGCATTATGTTTCTTTCTATGCATATACCGTACTCGAACAAAGTGAAAAAAGAAAATTATGAGAGTGAATTAAAAAGGGTGGATAGTATTAATATGGTTAATTTTTATGGAGCTTTCAATGATTTGTCAAGAATAAAAGAAGAAAATAAAGTAAAATTTTGACAAATTTTAAAAAAAGTAGAGATTTTGTAATTTGTGTAAAAATATCAAAGTGACTTATAATTTAGGGTAGATCAATATTAGTAAAACCCGTGGAATTTGCTATGAATTTTTCTAAAAATAAATACAAAAGATAACTTCCAGAATTAGGTGTAATACCTCAAAATTTGCCCTCATTCTTTTTACCTTAATTGGCTTACCGCTTTGCATTCCATTTGCATAGTCCACTAGGTCATTAATATTCATAACCCTGCATTTGCATTGGATTCATGAGGCATATGATCAAGGATCTTGGAAGTTAAGGTTTCGTACTTTGTCTGTATCTATCAGGGTTTGAAATGGTGCATTTAATCTATTATTGAGGTGGCTAATCAGATTTGCTTTGAACAAGAGTTTCGGCTCCTCTTAACATCTCAAATGGAATTTGAAATTCTTGCTCATCATTCGATTTGAGGACACTTCACCAGTTGAGGTCCAAAGTATTAAATAGTGGTTTGGATCCTTTTGTTTGTGGAGAAATAATTCGAGATTATGGGGAGTTTATTGTGGCGAAGGATTCGATTTATGATTGAAGGAGAATGCACAATTTTTGGTTTATTTTGAAGGCATCATTCAAATTTGAATTCAAGTACACCATGCCTATATGGGATATGGGTCGTTACCATTGGTCTTTCTTATTGTCCAAT
This sequence comes from Lathyrus aphaca, assembly GCA_963966055.1. NCBI lineage: Eukaryota > Viridiplantae > Streptophyta > Magnoliopsida > Fabales > Fabaceae > Lathyrus > Lathyrus aphaca. The sequence continues at coordinate 635,373,815 of OZ014519.1, forward strand.
TTAAACCATTCATTAAAAAAAAATCCATACACTTATCCATACTACACCATAACCGTTTTGAATCATTTGTGAAAGCCATTTTTAATTCTACATTTTTAATATCCAATCCCAAATCACATTTCTTGTTAAGCCCATTACTAGTCAAAGCCCAATACCATTTTTCTTACATTTTGGTCAAACCAAAGGTCCATTAGTTATTTTTTGGTAATCCAATTTTAATTTTAATTTAATCATTTTTTTAATCACACTATGTTACATATTAATCCATTGGCTTGTTATTATACCAATACATTTGACAGAAAATATAACAAGAAATGGAGAACAAAACTGATAACTGAAAAAACTGATATAACAGATAAATCTAAATAACAAAGTTCAGTTACAGGTTTTTAACTGAATTCAGTTACAGTCTTCAAAAAAGATAACAGGAAAAATTCAGTTATAAACACTGATAATAGAAAAAGGAAAAGGGGGGGCCAATGGATACAAAAATAACATATATATAAAAATGGTGAACTGGTTGAATCTTCGGCTGGCCCTTTTTCTTCCATCACCTTCAGAAACTCGTCTCCAATATTCTAACCACATTTTCATCACCCAGAATCATCCTCTTCAACTCTCATAGAATTCATACACAACCTTCAACAATCTCCATCACCAAGGCTCTCATTCTTGATCCTGCATTCTGCAAAAGTTTAACAATCAATATCAGCACAATGATAAACATTTGCAGCAAGAACTCTAAGCACCTGCAGTCAAGATCTAACAGCATCACAAACTTAACTTCTGCTTCTCATAGAATTCGTTAAGGATGACCCTGTTGTGAAGCTCTGCATAATTATCAGCACACCAACAATTCAAGGCCATCGTCACCGTAGCATCATCTCTCGGTAAACAAATTCAATGCTCTATGGAAATTCACAAGAAGAAGAACGGCAATAAAGAAGCGAAATCTAGCGAGAACAAAAGGATGGTCGCATACCTGAATCACACAATCTTATCGGGAACGTTCGTATTCTTCCCCTTTTGCACGTTTTCTTGTACTGTGGCGGTATGAGCAATGGCATGTTTCTTGAGCTTAAGATGCAGCACCATCATTTTCTTTCAATCTTCACCATTTAACCTCAAGAACTCGCAACTCAGCACACAAAATCAACTTGCATTATCAATAATCATCATCATCACAAGATCACCAATCTGCAACAAATGCGAAGTCGGAACGACTCAATGTCGCAGAAACAGAATCGAATCAGAAGAGATAAAGTGTTTCAAATCCATACCGAAACCGTTCTTCAATCTTCATCCTTCAAGAATAACGCAACCGTGAATCTGTAACCACAACAACGTAAAGGTCATGGAGTTGATACAACGACAAACTCGCAATCGCAAAGTAGAAGTAGAAGAAGTGATTTATAAGATTGACCATTACCTCCGTTTTTTAACTCGAAGTCGCCGATGGTGTAGCTGAAGGGCATGCCGCTTGGAGAACCCGTAGTAGTTGGGAGAAGAGAACGATTCAATGTCGTGGTTCTTTTTCGACGCGATCGGGACCGGCTCTCAAGACCTCCATGTGTAACGGAGGAGACGGCGTCTTGGCGAAGTCAAGGTGGAAACGACAGCGCGATGAGCTCATCTTGATGGTGGTTTCGTTCTCTGAAGATTGAAATTGATAGAGAGGGATGTACGGCCGGATAATCGAAAGGGGATGAGGTCACGGAATGTGTGTTACCGGCGGTGAAAATGAGAAGCTGACGGCAATGGCGGGTGTTCTTCATTTCGGTTTGAGATAAAGGATGACGACGGTGAAGCTATGGTTTCGTTTTAATGTGACGGATGAGGATTTGGCCGGCGATTCATGTTGACCGGATAGATGGAGAGAGGCGCCGTTGAGTCTGTAATATGGAGAAGCTTAAGTTATCTTTTTCCTTTTGTGAAATTCTTAGGTTAGGGTTTCAGTAACAAGACTTGGTTTGGGCTTTCTTTCACCTCCATGGATTTCCTATGTGCACCCTTGGTTTCACTTCAACACTCCCCTCTCAGATTCAACATCAACAATTGGGCCTCAAACCCATGAGGATTTTTATTAACAGCACCGGTTTCCTTTTCACACCCCTCCCTGCGCCATGTTAAAGGGAGAATGGGCTTTGGGCCAGCTCTTTGGCTATTTACAGCCACTGGATTTCTCTTGCACCTCCTTTTTGTTCTTATGTATTAATTTGTTTAGAAATTTTTATATAGATTTCTTAATAAATTTTCTTGTTAATTAATTTTTGTGGATTAGTCCTTAATCCATTTTTCTCGCATTTGTTTAAATTAAAATTTTGTTGATAATTTAATTATCGGTTGTGAACTAATATTTGGATTAACTTGTGACATGAATGTTCATGAGCATTTTTTATCAATAAGAATCGATTTCGATTATGGTCAAGCTTCACAAAGCCAATATGGAAGATGGGCATTTATTTTGCTCATAGGAGACTTCAAGACCTTGCTTAAGGTTTTTTTCGGATTTCTTTTTGTGAGGAATCGGCATTTCGATCATGTAAGTGATTTCAAGCCTTTAAGCATCATTTTAGTGGTATGCGGCTTAGGACCATATAACTTAAGATGCATCTGAGCCCTCCCACCTGAGGCATTGGTTATATTTGTGATTATTAATGATATGTATCGATTTCGGAACTTAGGGTTTAGGTTAAGAACCATTAGGATGGCTTCCTTTTACTTCCCCTTAAGATTCACTTTTTTTCCCGTTTCGTCGCAATTATTAAAAATATTTTTAAGTGAGATAAAATCCTGGAAAAATTCATGAGTGATCCTAATCCTCTTAATTAATTTGTTATATTTTTTATTTCCAGATTTGGGTGGTTTTAATATTTTATTTGGATTTTAGTTCACAAGCTGTCCCAAAAAGGAAGGTTTTGGCATAAGGGACCGAAATCGATTTTTCCCCATAGGTGTGAAACCTATTTTTTGTGTATGATTAAGCACTGTAATTTGTAACATTTTGATGCTCATTAGGCATTTTTTTCATAATTTTTAGTGCCCTTTTTGATCCACTTTGTGGAGTTGTTTTTGATGATCATGTTTTGGTTACCTTGCTAGTCAAGGAATTGTTTTGGCACTTTGGTGCATAATTTTATGAAATCCTTTTGGACAATGTGAGATAATGACCTTATTATTCCAGGGATTTAATTTCATAATTTTTAAAGGCTTTTTGCTATTTTTCCATGTCACCTAGATCCTAGGTTGATTCATGTGTTTATGTGTAGCATAACCTAAGTATTAGAAAGGCATTCATGCCATTTGGTTGATGAACTTTTTGGTAACCTTTAGGAGTTGATTATAGGTCACTTTTAGGTCCTTAATTCCAGTCATAGGTCATTTTTTGAACCATACTCTTTTGGTTTGTTTTAATGTTTCAAAGTGTATACTTATGTGAACTAGTTTAACTTAAACTCATTTCTATTCTCCTCTAATTGTTAACTTGAATTATGTGGAAATCATTAATGCCAATTCATGCATTCTAATGGCATCTCATAACTTGTATGCTACTGACCCATAATTATTTCATGCATATTCACATGCCATACTTCCTTAGCTTTCATCATGTGCGATCTTATGCGATGTTTATTCCATTTCATCTCACATATTCTTCTCCTTGCTTCATATGCCTAAACCATGGCATCCATGATTATATATCCATTCACACATCTTAATAAGCATTCACTACTGACTTTGATGTTCATTCCATGTATTAATTCATGCTTGTAAGCCATATGCATTCATACTTCATCCATAAACCCTAATTTGCATTTATGTGAACTTAGGTGAACTTTTTGTACATAGTTTGACATAGTTTGATCTTGTGAGGTATCCTAGCATACTTAGGGACCTATAACATGTAGCTACTGACTTTAGAAGTCATGTAACCTTTAGGTACCTTCACCTTTAGACTTAGGTCTTATTTTTAACCCTAGTTCCATTCTAGGACGTTTATGGTACTTAACCGCTTCCATGCTTTGATTTTACTTTCAATATGCATTGTCATGCTAACTTTTGTTTTGTAGGGGGGAAGATTGAGGTAAGCATTACTTCATTCCTATCTCTTATGCATTTTAATTGTCTTTGCCTTAGCATTTTGTGCTTTGTTCATAGGTTCCCTTTTTGTTCTTTAGAGACAACTTAACTTCCTTAGGAAGTAAGTTAGTTTCTAAGCTCTCTTTTCTTCTTTTCTTTTTCTTCCTTAGGATTAGAAAACCTCACTAACCATTAGGACCACTTTGTAAATACATAACACATTAGGATTGAGTCTTAGTCCCTTAGATTTTTCCTTTTATCAACTTGAGTCATTCTCTTTCTCATCTCATAAAGAAAAGCAATAAAACACTTAATAAAAACCGAACAATCTTGTACGACACGAGACTTTGTTGCGGAGTGTTTATACGCGTCCTGTTTCGGGGCGAGGTGTAAATACTTCCCGCGATGGATAGGTCTTAGTACAAGACAGTTCACAAACAAATTCAAAATACTTCTCTTAAAAGACAAAAACAAACAATAAGCGACTATCCTGCGGGAACTTCTCTTCTCATCTCATTCACTCATAACGCGAACTCGCGGCTACTTGTCACACATGCAAGACGGTAAACGCACTCGTACCAGACGAGCCTGCAACACCTGAGCATAGACATACGCAGTTCCAGCTGTAAAAAACACAAACAAATAGTTCCCGCCTAGGTTAGGCGAACTACGTCGACTCTGATCCTCATTATCCTGATGAGGTACGTAGGCAGCGGGGTAGGGCCCGTTCGAGCACATTCTTTATTTTCCCTACATTTCCCCTTTTATTCTCATTTTCTTATTTCAGTTCATTTCTCATTTTCCATTCCTGTTAGCGGTTTTGTTCAGCAGCAGTTATATTTTTCTCACCCTTTGAAACAAAACAAGCAAGCGTGGATCCCGTCGGGTACGACGGACGATCTGGGGTGCTAATACCTTCCCAGTTCATAACCGACTCCCGAACTCAGATCTTTGGTTCGCAAGGCCTCGTCCTTTTCCTTCTTCCTCAGGTTTGTGCAACATTACCTTTCCCATTCTTTCGGGATAAAAATGTCTGGCTGGCGACTCTACCTTTCCGCGCCACTTTCGCGTTTGTACTAGGATGAAAATCCCGGGAGCGACAGCTGGCGACTCTGCTGGGGATTTAACCTGATTCTTCCGGTTTCCCTTGTAGAGTCAATCCTAGCGTCTGTTTGGTTTTGTTTCTTTGGGTGTTTATTTGTCTATTGTTGTGTGCTTTAGTTTAGCTTTACTGTTTTTATTTACAGTTCTTTACAGCTTTACTTTATCGCATTTATTTATCGCTTTCAGTATTTTATTTTCCATGCATCATATTATACTGGACTGTCTGGCTGTGCTGGTTTGCATTTTTTCTGTGGGTTGGGAGTTACTGTGAGATAAGCCAAATACCCGGCTTGAGTGCTCCATAGGATTAGCGTGGACAGACATTGTACTCTTATGGTATCTCACCATGATGGGTGGCGATGTGCTCCACACCCAGATTGCGACTGTCTTGGAACTATCCTGTGTGGGGATTACCTCACCTCAGGGTACGACCTTGATAGTTATGTGCATCTGGTGACCGATCTTCGAGGACCTTAATGGGAGCACCCCTCTCCAGTGATGACAGTGGCAGACCACATTTGTTGGCAAACCCACTCGCATCCGAGGGTCCATTGGGAACTCGCATAGGATGGCCTGGTTCTCTCATAGGAATTCAGTTAAAGCAAACTGTTCGTATGACGGTAGTATTGTACCCTTCGGGATGAATGTACTATTGTTTCTCGATTCAGTGCTTGAAGTTGAGGACTTATGAGGGATACTTGTTTCCTTGGACTCAGCGGAGGCCTCCCTGATTAGTACATAATGCCAAACCGATTCCCTGATTTGGTCATGAGCTATTTCTCGAAAATGGTGAACGTATTATTGTTATTCGGCTTTGAGAGTCTGTGATGTTGACCCTAGTAGCACACCCGTGAGATTGGGAGGGGTTTACAGGTTTGCAGGGACCCTAAACTTCAACATACCCGCTTTGCCAGTGTTGTTTTATGATATTATCTGTTGCTATATGGTTCTTTGATTCTGAGATCCGGGATTTCTATTCAGAGAGATTGTTACTGTGATTACCATGGTGACCCTGATATTGTGACTGTTATTATGACTATCCACAGACACTTGGCTCGTTGTTCAACTTCAACACCATCAGTGATTGTTCAATTATGTGATCCAGTTTTACAGTTATTGGGTTCTCAGTTATGGGGTTCTATACAGAGATGGTGCTACTATTATGATTCTATTCAGACACTTGACTCATTGCTCAACACCGGCACCAACATCAGACCATTGATCACATGCCTATTGCATACATGACATCATAGCATTTCTACACACATGTTCAGTTATTTCTGAGGATCACATATCTGAATCATGCCATTGGACTTTGTCTGTGTCAAAACTTGAATCAAAGCAGATAGATTCCTCAGGAATAATTGAACATGGCATTTGCATACATCCTTGCATTCTTGACAGGTGTTCAGAGACAAATTCTTTTCCTGACTTGATTTCTCATCAGAATGGACAACTTGAATCACATTCATCAAGGTATATATTTGAAGCAACTCCGGGCGGAGGTAACCGAAAGAAAGATCCGGCTAAGGCCATTCAGGGCAGAGGTACAAGTTTTATTTCAGAATCAGAAACTGCTAAAATAGGAGGTCAACCAGATGAAGACTCATATGAGCCGGTTATGGAAATCCTGAAGGTGGTGTCAAGGAAATGAAGCTATTTTCATCCCTATTGAGGGGAACTACGTTGCTCTGATTCTCCATTGGTCAATGGAGATACGTAGGCAGGAGATCGTGCAAGATCTTTCCGAGCAACCTTATCTATTAACTTTATCAACCTCTTCCCTCCAGATGTCATTTATCAGCATCCAACCTGAGCTTCCCAAGAGAGTCCAACGGGCAGAGCATAAGGGTAAAGGCCAGAACAACTTGAGAAGAAGTTTGATCATATTTTGATGTCGTACGCGCAACAAGTTTCCTCATTTACGCAAATTTGGAGTGGTTGAGCTAACTGCATCAAGATCATCTCCGACAAAGCTTCCTTTGGGGTTTTAATGCCAAGTATGACTATCATTCTGGGGCACCTGGCCATTTAATTGAAGATTGCAAGTCTTTCAGAGACAAAGGTGAATACAAGGTCCCAAATTTGATTGACTCCAAGACTATTATGTTCACGCCAGGTAAAAGTGAGGATGTGGCACCAAAACAGTAATGATATGAATATCCAGATTTCTGACTGTTGAAAGTTTCCAAGAGCAATAAATTCATACGGAGTTAAGCCTCCTCAATAATGGAAACCACGATGTAAAGGCTAGATGCAAGTACCACTCAGGGGCATTTAGGCATACAATTGACAACTGTGATGTGTTCAGGCACAAGGCGCAAAATTTGATCGACTCAAAGGTCATCATACCAGAAAGTCTGCCCAGATATGAAGTCTCCTCATCAAATTGACATCTCAGTTTGCAAGGGCATCTTCAGAAGCAATAAGTCCAGACGGAGTCAAGTCTCCTCAATGATGGCAATGTTCAGCTTCTTTACTACATTTTCATTTGTAGTTTATATTGTTTGTTTAAACATTTGTATGCATGCATGAAACTTATTTGTTTTTGAATGATAACCATAATAAAATGCACATGTTTTTCTTGAAGTAATCCATTCGTATTCACTCATGATTTTGTGTATGTGCATTGCAATACCAACTGTTGTGCTTAAACTCTATCAGGGAGGATGACGAAATGAAAATGCAGGAATCTCTAATTGTGTGCTTTTGAGAAAGACCCTGTTGACGATGTACAGGCATTGTTTCAAATCCTAAACACCGGAGATATAAGGGAGATAGACCCTCGCCAACCCATTTGAGCCTTGAAGTAGAAGTTTATTTTTGCATAAAAAAACCTTTGCACTTAACCCAGGGGCAGGGTAGGTGTCAGTTAGTTTGACCGAGCGTTCAAATTTTAAAAAGGAGTGTACATCTGAGGATCCGTTACCTTTCGTTTTACCAAATCAAGAGGTCCAATGACCAGAAACCACAATGGTTATCCCAAGAAAGAGGTCCAGAGATCGGAAACCATAATGGTTATCCCTCATCAACTAAAAAGTGAGACAATCACGACCCTTTCAAAGCCATCAAGACAAACAGTGTCACACGATTTGTTCAAAAAAAAAAAAAAAAAAAAAAGAGAGAAAAAAAAAATGATGAGAGAGCCCGTTAAGTCGAAAATTGAAAACAAGCGACTTAGGCAAAAATTAGGGCATCCCGCTGGACTTCACAATCAAAGATTCACAAGAATCAGTCCAGGAAAAAGTTAGGGATAAGAAAAATAATGCAAAAGCAAAAGGCGTAAAGGATTACACAAGAAAGATCCTTAAAACAAGAACAAAGTCGTGTGGCACAGACACCAAAGATAGGAGGGGTGACTGACTTCAAATGACAACCTAATTGGTGCTTGAACCGTTAGTGTAATTGGTTCCTCAATCATCACAAAACCCCTTTTCGAAAGGTGAGCGCTTGTGCCAAGCTAGCTGAACATAGGAATGGAGAACATCACGAAGATGGGTGGGCACAAATAAGTTTCGAGCCTATATCTTTTGTTTCTATAACCGTGAACCAGGCCACGATACAACCCTCAAAAGTCCTAACTGAAACAGGGTTATTTTTGAGAGCGTACTACCACGAGACCGCGTTCCTGACTCCTATGAGTGGTATTGAAAGATCTTTGTTGGTGTTGCATGTGCATGTTTTCTATTATTCAAAAAAATTAATGTCGTATCTTAACCAGTGATTAGCTCACAAAGGTTTGCGACATCTTTTTACAGTAAAGTTTCAAAATTAACATGTGTGTTGCATTAGAATTTTCATTCTCAAAATAAACATTTTCTGCTTGCATACATTTGTTTGGCATCATAAAAGTTCACATACGAAACTTCAGTCTAGAAGCTTAATCTTGCCAAGTTGAGAAGTCTGAAACTTCCGAAGGACAATCTGTCGAGGTGCACTTTTTAAGAATACTCCATTGAGTAGGGACTTTCCCAACAGTTGTGGTAAGAGCCAACTAATCTGGGGAAGTCATGTCGAGCAATATCTTCAAAGTTCAGCCAAGCCGGGGCAATCACTTCGAGATTCAAATCTCTCAAAGAGCCATTAGTCTGATGCATGCATTCAAATTTTAGCCAAACTGGGGCAATTACTTCGAGATCCAATCTCTCAAAGAACAATTGATCTGGGTGTTTTCTTCAGAGCACAGTCATTCAGAGGTGATCACTTCAAGGCTCGTACTGGGGCAGGCCACCCCAAGAGCACTAGAAGTTACTCTCTCCCGAAGACGGTTTATCAAAAGCACCTATCCGGAGTTCAATATACCGGAGCAGACTATCTCACAGTGATATGAGGTTTTTCATGAATCCTCGCGAGGAAAATTCTTGCACAGACCATGCAGTCTGGGGCAGTTATTTCGAGATCCAACGAATCTCTCCTAGAGTTTGAAGACACTGAGGCATCTCGTATGCCAGTCTTCTGTAAAATCCTCATGAGACATTATATTTTGATAGATCCTAGTAAAGGGCGAGTTGAAGATTGTAAAGAACCATTGTTCACTCATGATTAGTTGACAACCTATCAACCCAGGGCTAGGGGCAAAGTCATGGTCAGCATAGTACTTCAAGAGTTATTGCATCAGCAAGCTTCATTGATCAAAATTCCTTAGCAAGTCTCATTAGACAATCCCTTCTCCAGTAGTGCGGCAAATGGAAGATTACTTCTCGAGCAGAAGGATATCATCGTCTCTCATCCCCGACATGAGACGCCTTACATCTCTCATTCCCAACATGAGAGGATTTATCTTTTATCCCCAGCAAGTGGCAACTTGAGCTCTTATCTTCAGCAGGAAGCTTTATCATTGACATCCTCCATCATCCCCAGTAGAGTTGGAAGCTGAAATCTCTCCCAGCAAGGCAGCGGAATGTGGGTGTCCTCCCCAAGCAGTGACTTCCCTTCGATACAGGGGAAATTCCCAGCAGTATAAGGAGTTTCTTTCCTCCCCAGCAGTTTGCTCCCTCAGCGGTGTCATGCCTTTGGTTCCCAGCCAAGTCAGGAGGTCCTCACCTCCCCACCAGAGTACAAGAAGGGTCCATCTCCAGCAGGGTCTTGGATCTCCAATCTCAAAAGTCCAATTTATTTTTGGCAGTGGAGGCTGTTCCGAGCCGGTGAATTATTAACAGTTTTTTCCGCAGAGTTGTTTCCTCCTCATCAGGATGAACCAGATCAATGCCGTGATCATCAGTTTCTCCCCAGTCAAGCTATCTGGGATGCCTACAACCTCCTTTCCGGGAGATCTCTTTGCATTTGCATACGCATAATCATCATTACATTTGCATTCTCCAAAGCGTAGCATTTCCATCGTCATGGAGCATTACGCCATAAATTCAAACATATGCATACCAGCATGGGCCAGTTTTGAGGTATATTACATAAGACCCGTTACATCTCCAATTAGATTGAAGTGTTACCCACAGAGTGCATCTTTGTTTCCCAGGGTGGTTACTTCTACCAAGTCTTGTTGTTATCCCCAGTTGAGTCTTGTTTCAGTACAACAGTCTCATTTTTTCGCGTCTCCGTTTCAGTACAACGGTCGCATCTTGGGCTCTCGTTTAAGTACAACGATCTCGTTCCTCTCGAGTCTCCATTTAAGTACAATGGTCTCGTCTTTGAGTCTTGTTTTAGTACAACAATCTCATTTGTTCGCGTCTCGTTTAAGTACAACGGTCGCATCTTGGGCTCTCGTTTAAGTACAACGATCCCGTTCCTCTCGAGTCTCCATTTAAGTACAATGGTCTCGTCTTTGAGTCTTGTTTCAGTACAACAGTCTCATTTTTTCGCGTCTCCGTTTCAGTACAACGGTCGCATCTTGGGCTCTCGTTTAAGTACAACGATCCCGTTCCTCTCGAGTCTCCATTTAAGTACAATGGTCTCGTCTTTGAGTTTTGTTTCAGTACAACAGTCTCATTTCTTCGTGTCTCCGTTTCAGTACAACGGTCGCGTCTCGGGTTGTCATTTAAGTACAATGATCCCGTTTTTTCTTGGTTATGGATCGGTTGATACCATCTCCATGTTTGATCGGTTGATCTTTTTTGAGTCTTGAATCGGTTGATATCATTTCTCTTCGAGTTGTAAATCGGATGATATTACATTCTCGCTTTCCGGGTTGGATCGGTTGATACCATTTCCGTGTTAGATCCGAGGATCTTTTGGATTTGTCATTCGAGGATGGCATTTCTTTTCTTCAAGTCCTTCTGCGGTTGGTCTTGTTGTTGTGGCTATTATTCAAGGATAGTAGTTCATTTTTTGAGCTTATTGATCGAGGTCAGTTTGTCTCTTTTTGCAAAGTCTGTCTGAGGTCAGCTTTGTGTTTGGTTATCAGTCGAGGCTGGTATACCTTTGCGTCTCCATTTGAGGATGGTTTCGTGTTAGATCCGAGGATCTTTTGGATTTGTCATTCGAGGATGGCATTTCTTTTCTTCAAGTCCTTCCGAGGTTGGTCTTGTTGTTGTGGCTATTATTTGAGGATAGTAGTTCATTTTTTGAGCTTATTGATCGAGGTCAATTTGTCTCTTTTTGCAAAGTCTGTCTGAGGTCAGCTTTGTGTTTGGTTATCAGTCGAGGCTGGTATATCTTTGCGTCTCCATTTGAGGATGGTTTCGTGTTAGATCCGAGGATCTTTTGGATTTGTCATTCGAGGATGGCATTTCTTTTCTTCAAGTCCTTCTGCGGTTGGTCTTGTTGTTGTGGCTATTATTCGAGGATAGTAGTTCTTTTTTTTGAGCTTATTGATCGAGGTCAGTTTGTCTCTTTTTGCAAAGTCTGTCTGAGGTCAGCTTTGTGTTTGGTTATCAGTCGAGGCTGGTATACCTTTGCGTCTCCATTCGAGGATGGTTTCGTGTTGGATCCGAGGATCTTTTGATTTGTCATTCGAGGATGACATCTCTTTTCTTCAAGTCCGTCTGCGGTTGGTCTTGTTGTTGTGGCTATTATTCGAGGATAGTAGTTCACTTTTTGAGCTTATTGATCGAGGTCAGTTTGTCTCTTTTGCAAAGTCTGTCTGAGGTCAGCTTTGTGTTTGGTTATCAGTCGAGACTGGTATACCTTTGCGTCTCCATTCGAGGATGGTTTCGTGTTAGATCCGAGGATCTTTTGATTTGTCATTCGAGGATGACATTTCTTTTCTTCAAATCCTGCTGTGGTTGGTCTTGTTTTTGTTTTGTGTGGCTATTATTCGAGGATAGTAGTTCATTTTTTGAGCTTACTGACTGAGGTCGGTTTGCCTCATTTGCAAAGTCTGTCTGAGGTCAGTCTTTGTTGTTGATGGTTATCGCCTGCGGCCGATATACTATCGTGTTTCTATTCCAGGATGGTTTTAGTATTGGATCCGAGGATCCCTTGTGAGTTGTCGTTCGAGGATGGCATTCTTCCTAGCATATTTTCACCCGGTCTTATGTTCCGCTACCTATTCAGAGGTCAAAATCAGAAAATATATGAATAAATAAGTGGGCAGGTGGCATTTCTGTTGCCCTCAGGGTGCAAATTTTCAGGTTTTATTCGAGTATTCAATCACTCCATACCTTGAACGTCTAAAAGCCGATGCAATTATTCGTTCAGGTCTGCAGATGATTGAATAGGGGCAGCTGTAATACCTCAAAATTTGCCCTCATTCTTTTTACCTTAATTGGCTTACCGCTTTGCATTCCATTTGCATAGTCCACTAGGTCATTAATATTCATAACCCTGCATTTGCATTGGATTCATGAGGCATATGATCAAGGATCTTGGAAGTTAAGGTTTCGTACTTTGTCTGTATCTATCAGGGTTTGAAATGGTGCATTTAATCTATTATTGAGGTGGCTAATCAGATTTGCTTTGAACAAGAGTTTCGGCTCCTCTTAACATCTCAAATGGAATTTGAAATTCTTGCTCATCATTCGATTTGAGGACACTTCACCAGTTGAGGTCCAGAGTATTAAATAGTGGTTTGGATCCTTTTGTTTGTGGAGAAATAATTCGAGATTATGGGGAGTTTATTGTGGCGAAGGATTCGATTTATGATTGAAGGAGAATGCACAATTTTTGGTTTATTTTGAAGGCATCATTCAAATTTGAATTCAAGTACACCATGCCTATATGGGATATGGGTCGTTACCATTGGTCTTTCTTATTGTCCAATTTAAACCATTCATTAAAAAAAAATCCATACACTTATCCATACTACACCATAACCGTTTTGAATCATTTGTGAAAGCCATTTTTAATTCTACATTTTTAATATCCAATCCCAAATCACATTTCTTGTTAAGCCCATTACTAGTCAAAGCCCAATACCATTTTTCTTACATTTTGGTCAAACCAAAGGTCCATTAGTTATTTTTTGGTAATCCAATTTTAATTTTAATTTAATCATTTTTTTAATCACACTATGTTACATATTAATCCATTGGCTTGTTATTATACCAATACATTTGACAGAAAATATAACAAGAAATGGAGAACAAAACTGATAACTGAAAAAACTGATATAACAGATAAATCTAAATAACAAAGTTCAGTTACAGGTTTTTAACTGAATTCAGTTACAGTCTTCAAAAAAGATAACAGGAAAAATTCAGTTATAAACACTGATAATAGAAAAAGGAAAAGGGGGGGCCAATGGATACAAAAATAACATATATATAAAAATGGTGAACTGGTTGAATCTTCGGCTGGCCCTTTTTCTTCCATCACCTTCAGAAACTCGTCTCCAATATTCTAACCACATTTTCATCACCCAGAATCATCCTCTTCAACTCTCATAGAATTCATACACAACCTTCAACAATCTCCATCACCAAGGCTCTCATTCTTGATCCTGCATTCTGCAAAAGTTTAACAATCAATATCAGCACAATGATAAACATTTGCAGCAAGAACTCTAAGCACCTGCAGTCAAGATCTAACAGCATCACAAACTTAACTTCTGCTTCTCATAGAATTCGTTAAGGATGACCCTGTTGTGAAGCTCTGCATAATTATCAGCACACCAACAATTCAAGGCCATCGTCACCGTAGCATCATCTCTCGGTAAACAAATTCAATGCTCTATGGAAATTCACAAGAAGAAGAACGGCAATAAAGAAGCGAAATCTAGCGAGAACAAAAGGATGGTCGCATACCTGAATCACACAATCTTATCGGGAACGTTCGTATTCTTCCCCTTTCGCACGTTTTCTTGTACTGTGGCGGTATGAGCAATGGCATGTTTCTTGAGCTTAAGATGCAGCACCATCATTTTCTTTCAATCTTCACCATTTAACCTCAAGAACTCGCAACTCAGCACACAAAATCAACTTGCATTATCAATAATCATCATCATCACAAGATCACCAATCTGCAACAAATGCGAAGTCGGAACGACTCAATGTCGCAGAAACAGAATCGAATCAGAAGAGATAAAGTGTTTCAAATCCATACCGAAACCGTTCTTCAATCTTCATCCTTCAAGAATAACGCAACCGTGAATCTGTAACCACAACAACGTAAAGGTCATGGAGTTGATACAACGACAAACTCGCAATCGCAAAGTAGAAGTAGAAGAAGTGATTTATAAGATTGACCATTACCTCCGTTTTTTAACTCGAAGTCGCCGATGGTGTAGCTGAAGGGCATGCCGCTTGGAGAACCCGTAGTAGTTGGGAGAAGAGAACGATTCAATGTCGTGGTTCTTTTTCGACGCGATCGGGACCGGCTCTCAAGACCTCCATGTGTAACGGAGGAGACGGCGTCTTGGCGAAGTCAAGGTGGAAACGACAGCGCGATGAGCTCATCTTGATGGTGGTTTCGTTCTCTGAAGATTGAAATTGATAGAGAGGGATGTACGGCCGGATAATCGAAAGGGGATGAGGTCACGGAATGTGTGTTACCGGCGGTGAAAATGAGAAGCTGACGGCAATGGCGGGTGTTCTTCATTTCGGTTTGAGATAAAGGATGACGACGGTGAAGCTATGGTTTCGTTTTAATGTGACGGATGAGGATTTGGCCGGCGATTCATGTTGACCGGATAGATGGAGAGAGGCGCCGTTGAGTCTGTAATATGGAGAAGCTTAAGTTATCTTTTTCCTTTTGTGAAATTCTTAGGTTAGGGTTTCAGTAACAAGACTTGGTTTGGGCTTTCTTTCACCTCCATGGATTTCCTATGTGCACCCTTGGTTTCACTTCAACACTCCCCTCTCAGATTCAACATCAACAATTGGGCCTCAAACCCATGAGGATTTTTATTAACAGCACCGGTTTCCTTTTCACACCCCTCCCTGCGCCATGTTAAAGGGAGAATGGGCTTTGGGCCAGCTCTTTGGCTATTTACAGCCACTGGATTTCTCTTGCACCTCCTTTTTGTTCTTATGTATTAATTTGTTTAGAAATTTTTATATAGATTTCTTAATAAATTTTCTTGTTAATTAATTTTTGTGGATTAGTCCTTAATCCATTTTTCTCGCATTTGTTTAAATTAAAATTTTGTTGATAATTTAATTATCGGTTGTGAACTAATATTTGGATTAACTTGTGACATGAATGTTCATGAGCATTTTTTATCAATAAGAATCGATTTCGATTATGGTCAAGCTTCACAAAGCCAATATGGAAGATGGGCATTTATTTTGCTCATAGGAGACTTCAAGACCTTGCTTAAGGTTTTTTTCAGATTTCTTTTTGTGAGGAATCGGCATTTCGATCATGTAAGTGATTTCAAGCCTTTAAGCATCATTTTAGTGGTATGCGGCTTAGGACCATATAACTTAAGATGCATCTGAGCCCTCCCACCTGAGGCATTGGTTGTATTTGTGATTATTAATGATATGTATCGATTTCGGAACTTAGGGTTTAGGTTAAGAACCATTAGGATGGCTTCCTTTTACTTCCCCTTAAGATTCACTTTTTTTCCCGTTTCGTCGCAATTATTAAAAATATTTTTAAGTGAGATAAAATCCTGGAAAAATTCATGAGTGATCCTAATCCTCTTAATTAATTTGTTATATTTTTTATTTCCAGATTTGGGTGGTTTTAATATTTTATTTGGATTTTAGTTCACAAGCTGTCCCAAAAAGGAAGGTTTTGGCATAAGGGACCGAAATCGATTTTTCCCCATAGGTGTGAAACCTATTTTTTGTGTATGATTAAGCACTGTAATTTGTGACATTTTGATGCTCATTAGGCATTTTTTTCATAATTTTTAGTGCCCTTTTTGATCCACTTTGTGGAGTTGTTTTTGATGATCATGTTTTGGTTACCTTGCTAGTCAAGGAATTGTTTTGGCACTTTGGTGCATAATTTTATGAAATCCTTTTGGACAATGTGAGATAATGACCTTATTATTCCAGGGATTTAATTTCATAATTTTTAAAGGCTTTTTGCTATTTTTCCATGTCACCTAGATCCTAGGTTGATTCATGTGTTTATGTGTAGCATAACCTAAGTATTAGAAAGGCATTCATGCCATTTGGTTGATGAACTTTTTGGTAACCTTTAGGAGTTGATTATAGGTCACTTTTAGGTCCTTAATTCCAGTCATAGGTCATTTTTTGAACCATACTCTTTTGGTTTGTTTTAATGTTTCAAAGTGTATACTTATGTGAACTAGTTTAACTTAAACTCATTTCTATTCTCCTCTAATTGTTAACTTGAATTATGTGGAAATCATTAATGCCAATTCATGCATTCTAATGGCATCTCATAACTTGTATGCTACTGACCCATAATTATTTCATGCATATTCACATGCCATACTTCCTTAGCTTTCATCATGTGCGATCTTATGCGATGTTTATTCCATTTCATCTCACATATTCTTCTCCTTGCTTCATATGCCTAAACCATGGCATCCATGATTATATATCCATTCACACATCTTAATAAGCATTCACTACTGACTTTGATGTTCATTCCATGTATTAATTCATGCTTGTAAGCCATATGCATTCATACTTCATCCATAAACCCTAATTTGCATTTATGTGAACTTAGGTGAACTTTTTGTACATAGTTTGACATAGTTTGATCTTGTGAGGTATCCTAGCATACTTAGGGACCTATAACATGTAGCTACTGACTTTAGAAGTCATGTAACCTTTAGGTACCTTCACCTTTAGACTTAGGTCTTATTTTTAACCCTAGTTCCATTCTAGGACGTTTATGGTACTTAACCGCTTCCATGCTTTGATTTTACTTTCAATATGCATTGTCATGCTAACTTTTGTTTTGTAGGGGGGAAGATTGAGGTAAGCATTACTTCATTCCTATCTCTTATGCATTTTAATTGTCTTTGCCTTAGCATTTTGTGCTTTGTTCATAGGTTCCCTTTTTGTTCTTTAGAGACAACTTAACTTCCTTAGGAAGTAAGTTAGTTTCTAAGCTCTCTTTTCTTCTTTTCTTTTTCTTCCTTAGGATTAGAAAACCTCACTAACCATTAGGACCACTTTGTAAATACATAACACATTAGGATTGAGTCTTAGTCCCTTAGATTTTTCCTTTTATCAACTTGAGTCATTCTCTTTCTCATCTCATAAAGAAAAGCAATAAAACACTTAATAAAAACCGAACAATCTTGTACGACACGAGACTTTGTTGCGGAGTGTTTATACGCGTCCTGTTTCGGGGCGAGGTGTAAATACTTCCCGCGATGGATAGGTCTTAGTACAAGACAGTTCACAAACAAATTCAAAATACTTCTCTTAAAAGACAAAAACAAACAATAAGCGACTATCCTGCGGGAACTTCTCTTCTCATCTCATTCACTCATAACGCGAACTCGCGGCTACTTGTCACACATGCAAGACGGTAAACGCACTCGTACCAGACGAGCCTGCAACACCTGAGCATAGACATACGCAGTTCCAGCTGTAAAAAACACAAACAAATAGTTCCCGCCTAGGTTAGGCGAACTACGTCGACTCTGATCCTCATTATCCTGATGAGGTACGTAGGCAGCGGGGTAGGGCCCGTTCGAGCACATTCTTTATTTTCCCTACATTTCCCCTTTTATTCTCATTTTCTTATTTCAGTTCATTTCTCATTTTCCATTCCTGTTAGCGGTTTTGTTCAGCAGCAGTTATATTTTTCTCACCCTTTGAAACAAAACAAGCAAGCGTGGATCCCGTCGGGTACGACGGACGATCTGGGGTGCTAATACCTTCCCAGTTCATAACCGACTCCCGAACTCAGATCTTTGGTTCGCAAGGCCTCGTCCTTTTCCTTCTTCCTCAGGTTTGTGCAACATTACCTTTCCCATTCTTTCGGGATAAAAATGTCTGGCTGGCGACTCTACCTTTCCGCGCCACTTTCGCGTTTGTACTAGGATGAAAATCCCGGGAGCGACATTAGGGAAGCTGACATTTTAGAATTTTGGTATAATTTTGTAATTTGTGTAAAAATATCAAAGTGACTTATAATTTAGGGTAGATCAATATTAGTAAAACCCATGGAATTTGCTATGAATTTTTCTAAAAATAAATACAAAAGATAACTTCCAGAGTTGGGGAAGCTGACATTTTAGATTTTTTGTAAGATTTTGTAATTTGTGTAAAAATATCAAAGTGACTTATAATTTAGGGTAGATCAATATTAGTAAAACCCGTGGAATTTGCTATGAAATTTTCTAAAAATAAATACAAAAGATAACTTCCAGAGTTAGGGATGCTGACATTTTAGAATTTTTGTAAGATTTTGTAATTTGGGTAAAAATATCAAAGTGACTTATAATTTAGGGTAGATCAATATTAGTAAAACCCGTGGAATTTGCAATGAAATTTTCTAAAAATAAATACAAAAGATAACTAGATCGCCGGATATGTACCGTTGAGGGTGTACTTTTTGGTCGAAAGTCTGTTTCATTTGCCGTTGATAAACCTGTCCATGTCATACAACTGTTAGGCGTTTCTCTTCAATGAGGCTCAACTGATTGTACCTGGATTGGAGCCACTCAGACTCATCAAGCTTGAAGTCCATCATTATTCTCAGCGAAGGGATCTCGACTTCAACTGGTATGACTGCCTCCATACCGTACACAAGTGAGAACGGGGTTTCCCCTGTAGAAGTGTGCACCGACGTCTGGTACCCATGCAATGTAATCGGTAGCATCTCATGTCAATCTTTGTATGTCACAACCATCTTCTGCACTATCTTCTTGATGTTCTTGTTGGCCGCCTCGAAGGCGCCATTCATCTTTGGACGATATGGCGAAGAGTTGTGGTGCTCAATCTTGAAATTTCGACATAAGTCTTCCATCATATTATTTTTAAGATTAGAATCATTGTCAATAATGATTCTTTCAGGTATTTTGTACCGACGTATGATATCCCTCTTGAGGAATCGGGCTACCACTTGTTTCGTGACGTTAGCATAAGACGCCGCTTCGACCCACTTCGTGATGTAGTCTATAGCAACCAAGATGAAGCGGTCCATTAGAAGCAGTTGGTTCAATCTTGTCAATCATATCAATGCCCCACATGGAAAAGGGCCAAGGTAAAGACATGACGCTCAACGTATTTGGAGGTACATGCACCTTATCAGCGTATATTTGGCACTTGTGACACTTGCGGGAATATTTGTAGCAATCAGATTCCATGGTGATCCAATAATACCCCAATATAAGAAGTTTCTTTTCCATAGCATGCCCTCCAGCATGGGTAACAAAGGAGCCTTCGTGAACTTCTTGCATCAACAGGTATGCCTTGTGTCTATCCAAGCATCTGAGTAAGACCATGTCGAAGTTTCTTTTGTAGAGCACATCATCTTGATTTAAGAAGAACCTGCCTACCAACCTCCTGAGGGTCTTCTTATCTTTGCTTGATGCCCTTGCCAGGTATTCCTGAGACTTCAGAAATTGCTTGATATCATAATACCAGGGTTTGTTATCATCAGTACCGTCAACTGCAAATTTATAATCCGGTCTCTCAAGACGAGATACATCAATTCTAGGCACATAGTTCTTTTGATGAACCTTGATCATGGAAGACAAGGTCGCCAAAGCATCAGCGAATTGATTCTCGTCCCGAGGTATATAATGCAACTTGACCTTTCTGAAGAAAGTTAACAATCTCCGAGTATAGTCCCTGTAACAAGTCAAATGAGGTTATTGAACCAGCCATTTGCCATTAACTTGGTTGATGACTAGAGAAGAATCTCCGAAGATCTCGAGGTTCTTGATTCTTAAGTTGATTGTTTCCTTGATCCCCATTATGAAGGCTTTATACTCTGCTTCATTGTTAGTGCACTCGAATGTCAGTCGAGCAGTGAAAGGCATATGGATCCCTTCCGGCGAGATAATGATAGCACCGACTCCACTTCCGTTCATGTTAACGACTCCGTCAAACATCAAACTCCATTTGGATTCGAGGTCCGATCCCTCCTCCAGGAGTGGTTCTTCACAGTCTTTCGACTTGAGGAACATGATGTCTTCATCCGAAAATTCAAACCTCATTGGTTGGTAATCGTCAATTGGCTGCTGGGCCAGATACTCCGACAATACACTTCCCTTGATAGCCTTTTGTGAAGTTTACTAGATAGGATACTCCATCAGAATCATTTGCCATCGGGCCACTCTTCTAGTTATAGTTGGCTTTTCGAAGATATACTTTACAAGGTCCATCTTGGAAATCAGTAGGGTGGTGTGAGTCAGCATGTATTGTCTTAGTCGGCGAGTAGCCCGTGCCAAAATGCATCAAGTTTTCTCGAGCAGTGAGTAACGGATATCACATTTGGTAAACTTTTTGCTAAGGTAATAGATTGCATGCTCTTTTCGACTAGACTCGTCCTGCTGACCCAATATGCAGCCCATTGATCCTTTGATCATTGTGAGGTACATGATTAGAGGTATCCCTGGCACCGGTGGCATGAGAATCATAGGTTCTTGCAAATACTCCTTGATACGGTCAAAAGCTTGTTGGCAGTCATCATTCCATTTGATGGCCTGATTCTTCCTCAGAAGTTTGGAGATAGGTTCACATGTGGCTGTTAGGTGAGAGATGAACCGTGCAATGTAGTTCAACCTCCCTAAGAAGCCCCGTACTTACTTCTTAGTTTTTGGTTCAGGCATCTCCTGAATTGCTTTTACTTTTGCAGGGTCGACCTCGATCCCACTTTCACTGACGATAAAGCCCAGCAGCTTTCCAGAACGCACCCCGAATGTGTACTTGTTCGGGTTTAACATTAGTCTGAACTTCCGGAGTCTGTCAAACAACTTGGCTAAGTTGACTAGATGTTTTTCTTCTGTCTGTGACTTCGTGATCATGTCATCGACGTAGACCTCAATCTCGTGATGAATCATGTCATGGAATAGCATCACCATTGCACGTTGGTATGTTGCCCCAACATTTTTCAAACCAAACGGCATAACTTTGTAACAGAAGGTGCCCCATGGGGTAATAAATGTAGTCTTCTCCATGTCATATGGTGACATTTTGATTTGATTGTAGCCTGAGAAGCCATCCATGAAGGAAAATACAGAAAACTGGGCAGTGTTGTCAACTAACACATCAATATGCGGCAACGGGAAGTCATCTTTGGGACTGGCCCGATTCAGGTCCCTATAATCCACGCACATTTTAACTTTACCATCCTTTTTAGGGACTGGCACAATATTTGCAACCCACATAGGATAACTTGCCACACCCAAGAATTCGGCGTCAAACTGCTTTTGAATCTCTTCTTTGATTTTGATGGTCATATCATGACGTGTTCGTCTCAGCTTCCGCTTTACTGGTGGGCAATCTTCCCTGAGAGGTAGCTTGTGGACTACAATATCAGTATCCAGCCCTGGCATGTCCTGGTAAGACCATGCGAAGACATCAACATACTCTTGAAGCATGGAAATCAGACGGCTCTTGACAGTTTCTTCCAATGTGACCCCGATCTTGACTTCTTTCTTGTCTTCTTTAGTACCCAGGTTTATTACCTTAATGGTTTCCTCATGTGGCTGAATCATTATCTCCTCTTGCTTGAGAAATCTAGCTAGCTCTTCGGGTAATTCCCAATCTTCTTCGCCTTCCTCTTCGGCTAGGTAAATCGGATTGTCGAAATCATACCGAGCCATAGCAAGATCGTCACCGATGAGACCCGACAGGGTACATCTGCATGAATGATGATTCATGCTAGATTTTAGAAAAAGTGGGAGACATGAAAAATCATTGCCATTTATTTATTATTTTTTCTTTTAACAACAAAAAATGAAAATGAAAAACAAGGAACAACATGAGTGAATGCAAAAACGTCCATTTTATTAATGATTATGACATTGCATCCTGAACAATAAACCCTTACAATGAGTTGTTATGCCCCGGGCAAGGCATAGAGCTTGCATACAAGAGAATAAGAACATAAAATTATTACTCTTCAGGTTGAGTGACGGAGATGAGCGTTTCGGCCGACCAATTGTTAAGTTGTACCCCTGGAACACAAGGCCTTATCCACTCATCCAGCTCGCAATCACTATCAACCTCGTCTTCCTGCACCGCATTAACATTGCCATGATCAAACCATCCCGCACTGTTGAAGGTAATTGGGCCTTGTGATAGCCAAACCCGAACATATCCTTCTTCTCTGGGAATTCAATCATCTTGCCCCAACCCTCATTTTCACCTGATTCTACCACTTTTATGGCTTGCTTGTAGGAGGCTATGGATGCTCCATTCTTCTTATCCTCTGACAAGGCAGATGACAATGGTGTACTTCCAGTCTTGATGGGCTCAAAGGCTTGGCAAGGGGTTTCAACAATTTCTCCATCCAATTCCACGTATTTGAATGAGGCTAAGTGGCTGAGGAAGATATCCTCTTCCCCACACACAGTGACGATTTGTCCTTCCCAGACAAATTTAAGCTTCTGGTGAAGGTTCGCAGACACTTCCCCTTCCGAGTGTATCCAAGGTCGCCCTAACAAACAATTGTAGGCCGGTTGGATATCCATGACGTAAAAAGTAATGTTGAATACTTGTGGTCCTACCTTGATCGGCAGTTCCACCTCTCCAAATACTGACCTCCTCGAGCCGTCAAATGCTCGGACGGCCAAATCACTTGTCCTCAACACAACCCCATCATAATCTAGCTTCATCAGTGCTTTCTTAGGAAGTACGTTCAACGATGACCCCGTGTCTACAAGCACATGAGAGATCATAGCTCCTTTACATTCCATGGAAATGTGTAGAGTGTGGTTTTGGTTGTGTCCCTCAGTTGTCAGGTGCATATCCGTAAATCCCAACCCATGACAAGCATTCACATTTGACACTATCGTCTCTAGTTGATTTATGGATATGTCTTGTGGTACATATGCATTGTTCAAAATCTTCAATAAAGCTTTCTGATGTGAGTCTGAACACATTAATAAGGATAAGATCGAAATCTTAGAAGGAGTTTTCTGCAAGTGATCAACAATCTTGTAATCACTCTTCTTGATTATTCTCAGGAATTCCCCCGCTTCATTATCAAAGGTGATATCAGGTTGTGGAGTAGATGTGGGGGCATCATTTTTCATAGGATTCTTGCCTATGGCCCTAGATTGAGCTTCAGCATTGTCTTTCGATGGTAACACATTGTTTCTCAATGTTTCTGGTGCGAACAGTCTGCCACTTCTAGTGAATCCTCCGACCCCAACATTCTCAACTAGGTGTGAACATGAACAGGATGGAGAGATGTATTGCTTCTGACCATTGTAATAAATATCTCCCTCATAGTTCCACAGGATAGCCTTATCACTTAGATAGGGAACTGGTCCAGCAGTAGTAATGGTTATCGGAGTGACCTTTACTGGTCCAGGAACTTGTGCCGGATTGTAGAAAATCGTAACAGTTGATACTTCGTCCTCTTTCATGACCATGGCAAACTGTATACTCCCTTCTTTCATCATTATCTGTATTTATGACCTCAACAGATCACAACCATTGTTAGAATTAACACAATTCAAACAGCCCACTTCGCAACTTGTAAATATGTCCTTCTTAGCCAGGAAAGCCTTTACAGCCAACAATGAAGCTTTTAGGGCATTAACATCAAATACCAGGTTCAAACATTCGCCACTATCAACAGCTCCTACAGTCTTTCCATGATCAGGAATGGGATTTTGTAGCACATTCAGGGTTGGAGCGAAGTTGATCGCCTTAGAGTCTATCAGATCTTGAACAACATGCTTTAGAACCTGAAAATTTTCAATGTTATGTCCAGGAGCCCCAGAATGTAACTCGCAACGGGCATTAACATTGTAACGTACTGGGAGCTGACCTGACCTCGGAGGCTGCATGGTTCTCAACTGGACCATCTAGAGTTAGAGAAGATTCTGTAGTAGCTGGAAGTACGACATCGGAGGCGCCTCAAAATTCCTATCCTTTGACCTTGGAGGGTAATATAGACGGGGAGCCCTTTGTTGTTGATAATTCTATTGGTGTTGTTGTTGCGGTTGTTGAACCTGTTGCTGGTTAGTAGGAGAAAAAATAGTGACAGGAGTGGCCTGATGATAAGCATTCCTATTTCCCATATTCTTCTAATTATATACGGCCCTGACTTCTCCTTCCCTTCTCTTCACGAAAGGCTTCTTAACTCCGGAGGATGACGCTCCGCTGCTTTGAATCTTATCTTGTTTCATCTAGCTCTTGATCCTTTTACCTGTTAAGATAATATCAGAAAATCCACTGGAGGAACAGCCAGCCAACCTCTCCATGAAGTTCCCCGGGAAGGTATCCATGAAGAGATCAACCATCTCCCTTTCCAACAATGGTGGTTGAACTTTGGAAGCAACCTCGTGCCATCTCTGCGCATAGTCTTTGAAGCTTTCAGAACTCTTCTGAGATAGGCTTTGAAGTTGAGTCCGGCTAGGAGTCATGTTGATGTTATACTAGTACTTCTTGAGAAAGGCTTCCCCAAGATCCTTCCAATTGCGAACAGGATTCTTTTCCAGTTTCATGTACCACTCCAGCGAGCCCCCAGACAGGCTGTCCTGGAAGTAGTACATCCAAAGTTTCTCGTCTTTGGTATGTGCAACGATTTTGTGATAGAAGGCTTCCAAGTGAGTCTTAGGGCAAGAGTTTTCGTTGTACTTGTTAAAACCTGGTGGTTTAAATTTTGGAGGGATGACCACCCCTGAAACCAACCCCATATCAGAAACATCAATACCAAGAGTATCTTTGCATTCCAAAGCTCGCACCTTCTCAACCAACATTTGGAAATCTTGCTTATTAGCTCCAGTACCAAATCCCATATCTTCGTTGACCAGAGTGAATTGGTCTTTTTGACGGTCCTGTACGGGGACAGGAGTAGGACCACCAGTTTCTGGAGTTGGAGGTCCCTCTCCTCTGTTGTTGATTGGGTTTCCTTGAGCGTCCAAAGGAACCATCGGAGGATCTATTTGTGGGGAATTAAGCCTTTGCATAGCAGCCCTCATCTCTTGCTTCCCCAAAGTTATTCCCTGCATCATTGTCATGAACTCCCCCATCCGAGTGTGAAGTTCGTTCAACTCGGTTTGTACTGTATCCATGATGTGCCTTTGATTTCTACGAGTAGCGTACCAGTGTGAAGGGAGATCTTGCCTGAGAAGACGAGTCTTTGAGGCTCTTTCAATCTTTCCTGAAAATACATATAAGTTAAGCAATCTGGATAACCTGCAAAAGAAAAATGCAAATGATATGAATGCATGCAATGTTGTGTTCTTTTCATTCTCAAGGTTTTTTCTTTATTATTATTATTATTATTATTATTATTATTATTATTATTATTATTTTATTCCCGTTCCGGTATTTGAGAATTCAGATAGCCTTTTCATATTTTTGGGAAGAAGAAGACCCCGCATGACGTTCAGATGAAATGATATTCGTGGAGAAATGGTGCTTAATAACCTGTGTCAGTGCAAGAGATAACAACCAGAGATTCGAACCAAATCAAACATATCATAAAATGAGATTTGAAGATAACAACATCCCTGAAGGGTGCCAATTCAATACATCAAGAGAATAGCCAGGTAAAATAAAGGGGAATCCCACAACAAGCCTATAAGTAATTCAAGTACAAGAAAATGAAACTAGGCCCTAGAGAACTCCATGTTTTTCATCCTGCAACTGAAACGCTTGATCATCTGGAATAGCTGAGCTACATCTGGATGACCTGGATCCCTAACCATCTTCTGAATAAGGAGATCCCTCTGATCAAAGGAAGCATGCAACTCACTGATTTGTTGTAGGAACACCTCTTCATGCCCTTGTTAAGACATGATTCAAGCTTAGCTTTATTGACTTCGGCACGGAGTTTCAACTCTTCTACCTCTTTTTGGAGGTCTCCAACTGCTTGTTGACCTTAGGCTATCTTCTGGAGGTAATCTCTATGCTGCTCGTGGGCTTTCTGAAGTAGTTCTCCCTGTTCAATCAGAGTCTTTTGAAGGCTTTTGATCTTCAGCTTGTATTTGGTCTCTAACTCCTACTTTCTTAGATGGTCCTCCCACTTCTCTTGCCAAAGGGTCACATCTTCATTAGCTTCGTCTAAGGCTTTCTTATCCTTCCGGTGCTGACTTTCCTTGTGGATTTCAGCTAAACCCCTTTTCTTGAAGTAGAGCTCTCGCTCTTCGAAGTCCTGCTGCTTGAGCCTGACCATCTCTTCAGCCTGATGAGCTCTCTCTTCTAGCTTCTGGTTCTGAATCATCAGCTTCTGACAGGAATCATCAGCCTCCTAATTTTCACCTCTAAGTTGTTTAACCAAAGCTTCAACTTCTTGTAATCCTTAAGAGGAACAAAATTCCATGGTAACACTTCCTTCGGATACAAAGGGGACTCCATGGATAAGTGGAGAAGTAGGAATTCTACACGGTTTCTCAACCATGCAGCAAAAGGATCATATGTCTTTGGGTCCACTTTCCCAAAATCTTTCTTTCCTTTCATTGTCCTGACTTCCCAAGCTTGGGCTTCCTGAATACATAACTCAATGTTTCCTTCTGCCGGAAAATACAATGACTCAACTATCTCTTCAGTGGATGGTGGATTCTTCAGAGGATAACCAAATTGCTTCCTGGCCAGCAAAGGATTATAGTTTATCCCTCATTTCTGCCCAATCAAAGGTACATTAGGAAAAATGCCACAACTAGCAATAATCTCCTTCCCTATCAGATTTCTTTTTCATCCCCAAGATATGTCATCTGAAGTCAATCATATCAATCTTTTAGTCCACTTCCATTGTTGTTTCAAATCTTGGAAAGGTCCTGAGCTTGGAAGTTGCCTAACAAACCAATCAGAAAATAAAGGAGCACAACAGCTCGCATACCCCTTCCTTTTCTCGTTCCTATAATGAACCTCATAATATAAATCTCCTAGCAATGTAGGCATTGGGTTTCTCTGAATGAAGATGACAACGACTTTTGTGCTAATCAAACCTTTATCTCCTAGGAACAAGTTTATCCCATATACCATCAAGGCCAACAATGGACTGAACTTTGCCCACTTGTTTCTTATTTCCATATCTTGAGCTTTTGTGGCAAGAAAATCCAAGGAAATACCTTTACCTTTGTTGACTTCTAGTCCTCTCTTGACTTTGGACAAATCCAAATGGCAAACATTAGCTATGTCTTTGCACAAAGGAGTCTTCTCTAAACCTTAATAAGGAACACCATCTCTGATTGGAACCCTTAGGATGATGGAAACTTCTTCTACGGTAGGAGCCAAGATATAATCTGAAAACACAAAGGCTCGCAGCTGAGGGTCGTAGAACTGTAACAAGGAATGAAGGTTGTCCCTCTGATCAATTGTAGGCTTATTCACATATTCAATAATCTTCCCATACTCTTTCCTTAAATCATCTAGAACTTTTTCATTCATCAAACTGATCATGTTCTGAATACTCTCAATTTCAGGTTGTGGGAAGGTGTATTGAACATTCCTCTTTCTGGGAGCTTCCATTTCTGCAGCAGAAATCCGACCGGGAACTGGGAATAATATGAACCTTAATAATGAAAAAGAACATAAATGATTAATGATGTGATGATATTATGCAAGGAAAGGCATGTGATCAGTGATGTGTCTGTGTAGTGTTGATCATATAATCAAGTGTCTGTGCAGGGTCACAATAGCAGTCATAGTAACAGTTTCTCTGAACAAAAATCCCAGATCTCGGATCCAAAGAACCATAGAACCAGATCATAACACCGAACAATACTGGCAAAGTGGGTTTGTTTAAAGTTTTAGGGTTCCTGCAAACCTGTAAACCCCTCCCATCTCACGGGTATGCTCCGGGTCAAACATCGCGGACTCTCAAAGCCAAATAGAAATAATACGTTCACCATTTCCGAGAAATAGCTCATGACCAAATCAGGGAATCGGTTTGGCATTATGTATTACTTAGGTAGGTCTCAACTGAGTCCGGGAGAAACAAGCATCTCTCATAAGTCCTCATCTTCAAGCACTAAATCGAGAAACAATAGTACATTCAGCCCTTGGGATACAGTACTATCGTCATACCAACAGTTTGCCTTAACTGGATTCCTATGAGAGAACCAAACCATCCTATGTGAGTTCCCTGTGGGCCCTCGGATGCGAGTGGGTTTTCCAACAAATGTGGTTTTCCACTGTCATCACTGGATATGGATGTTTCCACAAAGGTCATCAATGATCAGTCCCCAACTGCACATAACTATCGAGGTCGTGTAATGATCCAAGAAAGATTCCTGTACCAAAACACTTCCAAGACTGTTGCAAGTCTGGGTGTGGAACTCACTAATACCAACATAGCAAGATGCCATGAAGCCAAAGTGATTGTCACTCTAAGTCCTAGGTGCACTGAAGCCGGGTACTTGGCTTATCTCACAGTATCAATCCCCATCCCACAGAAAAAAATCTAACCCATCACAGTCCAGTATATATGATGCATGGGAAATAAATATTGAAAGCGGTAAATAAATACTGTAAAGTAGAAACTGTAAATGAAAACAGTAAATAAACACACAACACCACACACATAAACACCCAAAGAAACAAAAAATAAACAGGCGCTAGGATTGACTCTCAAAGGGGAAACCAGAGATTCTGGGTTCGGTCCCCAACAAAGACGCCAGTTGTCTCTCCCGGGATTTTCATCCTGGTACAAACGCGAAAGTGTCACAGAAAAGGTAGAGTCGCCAGCCAGGCATTTTTATCCCTAATGAATGGGAAAGGTAATGCTGCACAAACCTAAGGAAAAAGGAAAAGACAAGGTCCTGCGAACCAAAGATCTGGGTTCTGGAGTCGGTTACGACCTGGGAAGGTATTAGCACCCCAGACCGTTCGTCGTACCCGACAGGATCCACGCTTGTTTGTCTATTTCAAATGGTAAGGAATAAGATGTTGCTGAACGAAAACTGATGCCTGGAATGAGAAGTGAGAAAAGGAACTGGAAAAGAAAACGAAAAGGGAAAATGTAGGGAAAATAAAAAGTGTACTCGAACGGGCCCTACCCCGTTGCCCACGTACCTCATCAGGAAAATGAGGATCAGAGTCGACGTAGTTCACCTAACTAAGGCGGGAACTATTTAATTGTGTTTTTTATGAGTTGGAATTGCTTATGTCTATGCTCAGATGTTGCAGGCTCGCCTTGAACGAGTGCATTTACCGTTTTGCAAATGAGACAAGTCGTCACAAGTTCGCATTGAGAATGAATGAGATGAGAAGAAAATTCCCACAGGGAAAGACGAGTGTTGTTTGTTTACTGTCTTTTAAAGAAGATTTTATTTATGTGTCACAAGAAAATGAATTCAAGCTTGTTTCCATGGAATGTGTACTTGATACTACATTTCAAGATGGAATAATAGAACAAGCACATCAAGTAAGGAGAATTTATCCAAGAATTTTTTCCAAGGGTTAGGGCCTAAGCTCACTAACTTGTTAAACTTATTAGTTATTTTTTTGGTTTTTTTTTATGAAGAAGTATCTTTTAAGGTTTTCTTTATGATATAAGTCTCATTATTAGACTTGTACATCATGCTAGACAAGTGTACTATTCCAAGATTGAATGAATACAAATTCCCCATGGCATAAGTCCCTACACACAAGACTATTTCAACCATCATTAAGTGTTTTTTAGGTTTTTGTATGAAGATGAGAAGGGAAGAAACCAAAGGGAGCAATGGTAAACACTAAGGGGGACTAAGAATCCTAAGAGTTATCATGTATGAGAATCCTAGATTAGTGAGGTTTGAAGTCTATCCTAATGAAGAAGAAGGAAAGAAGGAAGAAGAAGAAGAAGAAGAATAAGAAGAAGAATAAGAAGAGGAGAAGAAGTTAGAAGACAACTTACTTCTCTAAAGAAGTTAAGTTATTTCTAAAGGGGGAAGCATATGCAAGCAAAGCACAAAGTGCTAAGGCATACACAAAGCATAAGGAGATAAAGGAGAAGTTTATAACTAAAGGCTTACCTCAGCCTCCCTATAAAACAAAAGGTTAGCTTTACAAAGCATATTGAAGAACATAAAACATGGCAAAAGCTTAATTAAAACTCACACTAGCTAAATGAAGGCACTAAGGACTCCCTAGGGTTAAAACCCAAGACTAAAGGATCCTATATGATAAGAGACTTCTAAATTCAGTATCTAAACCCTATTAAATTATTCTAAGGTCACAAGATCAAACCATTGCAACCTATAACCTAATAAGTTACTAAACCCTAATGGAAATCAAGGTGAAGTTAAATGAAAAAGTTGGATGATTATGCAAAGTAAACTTGAATTAGGTCAAAGATGAAGGTTAAAACTAGAAACTTACACTAAATGGAAGTTTCTCAATATAAACCAAAGTGGGAACAAAGAGATTCAAGTGAAAGATGTTAAAGTATAAGGTTGAAGGATGAAAGAATAAGAAGAAGTGAACATGTGATATCTTAAGAAGGAAAAGACTTAGAAGAAATATCAAACATGAACAAAGAAAAGTGAAATTCCCATACAAAAACTAGGGGCTTGGTGAGAAGTTAAGATAAAGATTAAACTCAAAAATCAAGCACAAGTGAACATGTATGAAGCTTATTAGGGTTAAGGTACAAAGAAGTTTGATTTTGAAGCTTTTAATGTACAAAAGTAAACCAAATAAAGTACAAAGGCTTAAGGCTTGATACGAAGGCATGACAATGGATGGGGGACACTCATAAGATGTATAATTATGGTATAACATGTCTATCATACTCACAAAGTTGGATTAGAAGTGTGAAGATGGTAGAAGAATGAGAATTTAGGCAATGGTGACATACATAAACACAAGTGAATCTTAAGGGATAAGTAAACCAAAAATTCTAAGTGTGATGACCTATAATGGGTGCAAATGATCTAAAGACATTAAAGGGGATTCAAGGGACTTAAAAAATACTAAATGGCATGGAAAAATTATGAAACTTGGGATTCAAGGTTCTAAACCAGGGGGTAACACATCTCTACAAGATCTCACAAAAAATTGGAATTTTACTCAAACAAATAAATGCATAAATTTGATTAGGGTTTTGGAGGACAATGCTCAAAGAAATGACTCAACAAGGGACCAAAGTTGACCTAAAAAAAGGAAAAAATATTTTTAAGGACCTTAATGTGTCCTCTGACTAGAACTAAAATAATGGGATCAATATCAATTTTTGTTTAGGAGAAATAAAATTGAAAAGAGCAAGAGATTAAAATGTGGAAAAAACAAAAGAAATTAAAATGGAAAATTAAATCTGGTTCCAAAATTAATAAAAATGGAATTAAAAAAATATGATAAATTTGAGAAAATGTCAAAGATGATGTGTGAATTATTTTAGGATTTTTAGAATAGTTTTAATATTTTTAGAAAATCAAAACTGAAATGAGAAATGAATTGAAATAATAAAAAGAAGAAAATAGCCAAGGGGTGTGAAAAGAAATGGATTCATTTCAAAACAAATGGGCTCAGCACGCAAGGGGTGTGATTAGTATTCAGAGCCTACCTCATGGCACTTGTTGGTCACGCGTTTTTTAATGTGGTGGCATGTTATGGTGCATTAGATGAAACAGATCATATGGCCATGTTATAAAGTTGTGATTAATTCTAGGGCACTATTCATGTCACCGGAGGGGACTTCCGGTCACCTTCTCCGGTGACCTCTAGTTAGGGAAAAATGAAAAAATCTTAATGGAAATGAGATCTAAGACTATCATTGTGTTCATTTCGCTGAGTACATCTTAAATCCACCTTTAGTTTTCATTTATCACTCAAGAATAAGGCAAATCGAAGCAATGAAGATCAACCTACAAAACTGAATTTAAGCATCTACAATGCCTATCAACTAGTCAGATAACTAGTAGCTTCTATCAAGCTTTAAACAACATAAATTGAGCAAAATTGGATGAAATCAGGCAAGTTGAATTCAAGAAGAAACCTAAGAATGTAGTGGTTCAGATGTTGAAGAAATCCAGAGATTTTGCTCCTCTTATACTCTATGCTTGATCTTGATACTTGATTGAGTGAAATAAACACTCAATATACTTGAATCTTCACTGAATTCTTGGAGGTGCAGAGATTATGCAGAATGGAGCTCTTGGAGATTCAAGCCAAAGCATCCATGGAAATTGTTCACAATGTGATGCTGATGATGAGTAATGGAAGAATGGAACTGAATTGAGGAAGGTGAAGCTTGATCGAGCAAAAATGCAGTGAAAACTCAGAGAAAATACAGAGAGAATTTTGTGATGCCTTTGAGTGATTTTGATCCAAATGAAAGTGTGTGTGCAATTCTGTTATCAATGAGTTTATATATGTGAGGTTAAGCTCCTAACCACTACAGTTAACAGTTAGAATCACAGTTAATTGAGTCAAATTAGTTTGGAGTTTGTTATGGTGAGTGGAAGTTTGTTTAACTCGAGTTGGATCCCTTGTATGGAGAAGAGCATGATAGTTATGTTGAGGTTTAGTGTGATGGAACAAACTGAATTGATCAAGGTTGCAACATAATTGGAATCTCTTCTTTGCTTAGATTTCATAGAGTGATGCATAACACTTATGGTGATTTTGCAACATGAGATGCCTTGCACCATAAGTGAGGGATCTTAGTGAACATAACATGATGAATGAAGCTTACAAACTGACTAAACTTGAAAACCTCATATGTCTCAATGACTTATGCAGCAAGAAAAACAGTCCTATGAATTGATCTTCCACAAATGATTTCTTCAAGCTCAAGAAACCAAACCACAACATTCTTGTGCTCATTTTGAAGACAATGCTTCATACTACAAGTTTGATGTTTGGTCTATGATAAAACAATGGCTATAGGTCACTCAAAACTGGTCATTGAATATCATGCCATGATGTTGCACCATTGGCATGCATGATATATGTGTATCTGGAAAGATGCCCAAGGCAATTCCAGTTTTCATCATCCCTACTTTGACCCCTCATATGACCATGAAACATTTATCAAATAAAAAATTGTCCAACATCAATCTTGAAGAAAACATGTAGATGAACAACTTTCATGTTGGAATATTTTTCATTTGAGGTCATCTTGATGGAGAAAAATGACCATAATTGTGACATACCACCTATTTGATAAATATCCTGGCAAGGCACGCGCGCATGACTTATCCTGGCTGGCCCATGACTTAGTTTTTGCCATAGTTTCACCAAACTTTGATTGATCATAACTTCTTCAATTTTAATGCTATGGACATGTGCCACCTATGGATTTGAAGCTTAGGATCCCCTCTTTAAAACAGCCCAAGTGGAATTTTCATTTGAATTTTATTTTGGGAGTAGGCCTCTCTTGAACTTGGTTGCAAAATGGCAAAAACTTGTCATTTTTGGAAACCCTAATTTTCCAAAAATTGTAAGTCTTGATTTTCTTGATTTATAATTATCCCTCCATCATTTCTTGATCAAATTTGGTCCATGGACTCCTTGTATTCTCAATTTCATGAATTTGATCTCAAAAAGTCAGGAGTTGACTTTTTCCTCAGCATGGTTGACTTTTCCCCAATTCCTTGATTTTCAAGTAACTAATCAATTGAAGACCCTCCAAAATGATTCAATGGATGAAATTTCAACCCTAGACACTTAATATCATATGGAAAACAATGAAAACAAGTTTGAACCAAAATTTAATTGGGAAGCTCATTTAATCAGAAACCCTAATTTCACCCCTTTTTGTTATGAGGTGTTGCACTGCTTGAGTTGCTTGATCAATCCACTTCAGTTTGAGACTTTGGGAACCCAATGAGACCTTGTGGGATGTTGTGAACCATTTTCACAATGTTGAGAAGACATTTAGCCCTTTGATTTTCTTTGGATGACCATCAATTTCCTCAGCCATTGATCACAAGTCCTATGCCTCAGCTATGATTGTTATGATGCAATGCTTTGTACCATGATATGAGATTGTGTATGCAATGTGATATACTAAATTCCATGAAAATGAGAGAGAAAATTTTGGGGTGTTACACTTATGATTTAGGGTAGATCAATATTAGTAAAACCCGTGGAATTTGTTATGAATGTTTCTAAAAATAAATACAAAAGATAACTTCCAGAGTTGGGGAAGCGACATTTTAAATTTTTTGTAAGATTTTGAAAAAAACATATATGGTATATTGGGTGATCTACTAAACTAAACTAATCTGAATGGCTCTTCCTTTACTCAAAAGGTGGCAATAATGACTTTTTCCAATTTTAAACCAACACAATTTTGAAATGTATTAACCTATACCCATTTTGTACGGAAACACCTCCATAATTTCTTTTTTTCTAAATAGATCAAATAGAAGCATATCATATGGTTCATATTTTTTACTCAAACCTGATTATGTTTCTATAATACTTTAGTTTGTTTGATCAATTAATATTATAATATCGAGAATATTATCTTTAGGATTATATTTGTTAATGAATTTTATTTTTATCAATATGTTTGATATTAAATTCTCAAAAATATTGTTAAGATTTATTTTTTAAAATTTTGAAATTAAATGTTGAAATTAAAAAACAAATGTGTTATAATAATGTAAGAATTAAAAAGTATGATTTGTTATTTTACATTCTGATAAGAATGTATAACGGGATTCTTAGAACATGAATTAAAAAGAGATGTTTATAAATAAATTATATTCGTAATAATAAAAAAATACTCACATCATTTTGAGAAAACGTGAAACAAATACAAAAAAACGAAAAATTCTAATCATCTATTCAAGTTAATAATATTTTTATCTATAAAATAAGTACTTTTAATAATATCATTTCTAATCAAGTTGACTTTGTTTAGAAGTCTATTATACAATATTTTTATAGATTTTAAGATTTAGTAATATTTGGATAACTCCAATTATTAAGTAAAGACACTTTCATACAAGTCTATTATATAGTATAGTGCATAATAACATTTTTCTTACAAAATAGTACAAGTAATGATAACTTAAACATAATATTTTGGAGCTTAAGAGAAAGAAAAGACACTAATGATCCTTTCTAAAGCTTAAGAGAAAGAAAAGACACTCATGCATCTTTCTATCCTCTAATTTATTAATATAGATAACTCCAATTAGTAAGAATAAAGTTACAAACACAAGTAACTTATGCCTTTACAAATTGAACCGAAGCTTTTCATTGCCCAAAAACAATAATATATTCAAATTCTCACGGATACTACACAAAGTATCACACTCAAACCTACAAATGTCACACATAGAGGGACAAAACTCAATAATATATATACCTCCAAATCGAGTCTTCGCAATTCTAAAATAGTTATAATGATCAGTCCCTATTATATAAACCTTGTTTTACTCTTATTGTCTCTAACACCCACTTTCCATTTTGTGGATTCGACACAGGTTTAAGAACCTGCAAACATCACCTTAAAATCCCTTTTCAACTTAACAATTTTATCATCTTTTGTAAAAGGGGTAAAGATTACAAGTTTTTCTTTTATAAGATCTTTGTTTTCTTGACCTTCATACAATCTATATATATATATATATATATATATATATATATATATTGCATTTTAATAGAATGATTGTTTAAATTAGGCTTTGTCTTATAATCAAAATGTTGTGGTGAAATTATATTATATTAATGTATATCATTACATGAATTCAAAATGAAAATTATATTAAATTAATTCTTATCATAATTGTAAAATCCTATGTACATTTAAGTGCTCTAAACGTTGTCAGTTGGTACCAATAGTGATCGTAACTATGATCCTGAAGTTTTTGCTCGATCATCGGGGAGAATTGGGCAGTGTACCTGTATGGTACTCCGATACCAAAGTAAGAGCGGGCAAAAGAGTATGCAAGTACAAGTAAAAAGTGTTTATGGAGTGAATATTTGATATCTGACCCTCTCATGTGAGAGGGTTTATATAGAGAGCCTCCAACGTTGGGCTAATGGTTCCTATTTTGGGCCTATGTTGGGAATGAAACAAGTGGGGATGAGTTGAACATGTACTTGAACCCAATGGTACATGGTTCGATTCTCACGGAAGGCAAAAACTCTACTAGTGATGGGGGTAGAGAAGATCGTGAGGTAATAGTGTCGTGAGCGCAGAAGGCTCGGGCTATTACTAGCTCAATTGGTAGTGGAAATGGAATGAACATGTACTTGAACCCCCAGGGTACATGGTTCGATTCCCATAGAAGGCAAAAACTCTACTAGTAAGGGGGTAGAGAAGATCGTGATATAATAGTGTCAGGAGCGTAAAAGGATCAGGCTGTTACATATTAGAAAATTTACAAGGGAAAGAACTTGCTCGTCCTTGGAACGCCGAGAAACTTAAACAATATTACAGTTAAGGCACCACCCGGCACCGACATCGGCCTGAAATGCATACCTAGGTACAAGTATGGCATACCATATATTCAATTTGGTGAGACCCTCCCCGTGAACGAGGATGGTCATCCCCACATGATTGGATCCTCAAACGAGTTCATCGTCGTCTAAGTACCACGACCAAGAAGAACACCCAACTTGTGATGGGACTTTCACGTTGCGAAGCACGGATCATCAACATGTTCCGAGCATCGTTCCCCCGGCCAACCTTACAGGTGGCATTCTTCCCAGTACCCCAAACGGATAGACATTAAAACCGAGCATTACCTTCCCAAAATATAAACACTTAGTAAAAATAACAAATAAAATATGTCCTCTGACAGACGCATTATCATGAACAAATAAAATATAGAAACCAACCACTAAGGTCGTAGATATGAAATTAAAAATGCGGGCAAAAAGACCGACTTGTTCCAAGATTACACAAAAGGGGGAGCATATTCCCCCGTCAAAGATAAAAGGCTATGACACACAAGCCATCCAACAAAAACACGCAAAGAAAATCACAATTCAAGCCTCGTCGTCAGCTCCTAGTTGACCCCCGACACTATTCCCAAGATCTTCATCCATGATAGTGGCCTGCTCGAGCTCCTTCAGGAAGTCGGGAATATGGATAACACCGTCCGCCGCTTTGTAGATGAAACTAGTGTCTTCCTCGTTGAACACCAAGCCTGGATTAACTATTTTTAACTGCTCGACCGCGTTCTTGAAAGCGACACTCACCATTTCCTCTAAATCGGTGTACCCTTCCTCGATCTTAGCCACCAGCTCGGCACATGACTTCAGGGACTTAATCTCCTCAGGCTTATCCTAAATCGGGCTAGGTCGGCCTTCAGACGAGAAATCTCTTCCTCAGAAGCCTTTTTAGATGAAGTCGCTGACTCCTCCAGCTCCTTGACCCACTAAGAAGCTTTGGTCATACACTTCTCCCGCTCCCCGGACAGTTTCTCAGAGGCAACTAGTTGAGCTTTAAACATGTTGATCTTTTCTTCCTGGGTAGCAATCCCCTCGACAAACATAGAGGCTATCTTTAAAACTCGAACGACAGAACTGGCGTCCTGAGCCAACCAAACCCGTCTGTCTAGTCGGCTGATCTTCTCCAAGTGAAGGGTGTCTACTCGTTGGACCTGGAGGGAGTGCTCCTCGAAGAAGGTCGGCAAGAGGAAGCACGGTGGAAGCTCGAAGGAGCGCTTCGGAGAGGCACCGTCCAGGTTGACAATGTTGTCAGGTCTGGGTCTTTTCCCCACTCTAGAGGTCCCCCCGGGAGAACCGTGACTGGCCGGTGAAGAGGTGCCTGAGCCCATGACCACCTTGTCGTTCAGACGGGTCTGCATCAATTTTTTAGATGCTCATTTCCTATTAAAATTGGCCATCATTTTGTCTTGGGGGTTCACCATTGAATTTGAAAAGGCACAAATAAAACGGTCAGAAACAAGCAAGTAACAAACGAGCATAAGAATTATAAACAATAAATCTACCAAGATACTCGCGGATGTCCTCATCCATCACACAAGCCAGGAGCTTAGATACTTCAATAAACCGGGGGTCACCTTGGCACCCCCATCTTTGTCAAGGACAGTGTGGTCGTGCTTGTCCACATGCACCTCCATCGTTATTTTGGATACATAGCTCATCAGGGCCTCATAGTTAGCCTGATCATTGTCATCCAAAGCAGAACCGATCTCCAAAAACTAGTCAGTTCCTCTAGAAAAATGGTCTTGAGACCAGGAAAAAAGGAACTTCAATAGTAGTCGAGGAACTTCTTTCCCATCCTCGTCCAGCACAGCGTTAACCTGGTCGTCAATGTCCACCCCCTAGAACTTGCAAGAGTTCAAGGCTCGCTCAGAAAGTGGTTTGACTAGGAAATAATGGTCATTGAAGTCCTTTATTGATTCCGAGAAAGCCTTGAATATTTTCCTCTTCTATTTTAGGTAGACCCATCCAAACTTCCCATTCACGACCTGCCGTTGAAGGTGGAAAATATGGAAAAAATAGGGGAAGTGTCGCCCCTATTTGTAAATAAGCACAGGTCTTCTCAAATGCCCAGATGAAGGTAAATGAGTTCGGATGAATCTGCGAAGGTGCGAGCTCCAGGTGGACAAACACGCTCTGCCGGAAGTCTGTAAAAGGAAGCCTGAACTTTATATCTTTGAAAAGAATCTCGTACAATGGAAACATGTACGTGCCAAAATCAATGCATATCTGGTCGTCTATAGTCGGGTACCTTAACATCCAGTCAGTGGGATTCCCGACCATGGGAGGGGGTCCTGCTACTTCCTTGGAGAACTACGAGACTATGTTCAGTGTCTCGACAGCATCCCATTCGCTTACAAGAACGTCTTCATCCACTTATTCATCCTTCTCTTCAGACTCAGTCGTGTTGTCTTTTGCCGAGGTAGTTTCTTCGGAGTCTGAGAATGATTCTGAGCTCCTCCCCTAAACCCTAAACCCTAAACCCTAAACTCGCTAGACAGGTCCTCGGTCTCCATGTTGATGCGCTCATCATTGGACATGGTTGCACCTGAAAAGCAGTGAAAGAAAACGTGAATTCGATGACAGAATCAAATCCACCCTACCACCGCTTGACAAGTGAAAGGGCACACTAGGGGGAGAGGACGCTATCCTCGACCAATGCTCTTGATTGTAAGGAATAACCACGATCAGGTAATCTTGGGGGTAAAACAAATTCAAGCTATCACGAGGACCTCGTGAGACGAGCATAATCCTACCCAGAACTCCGGTTGAAGTTCAACCGAAGAAGACAAACAGAGCCGTCGTGGACGACGCAAACTAACCCTAAAACGCCATATCCATAACTATTCCGCCATCGGCCGCCGCCCATAGAGGCGACGAACACCGTGTCGGAACCCTACATTCCCATCTAAATCATCATTATCACACTAGAAGCTATCCTAACCGTATTCTACTCTATTTATCGAAAATCAGAAGTTAAATCAAGCTAAGAAAGCATCGAAACTTACAAGTTGAGAGTTTTCTGCGGTGATCGTGCTCGAGAGTTGCGGTGGTTGACGTCTGATTGACGGCGGAAGCAAGCTACAGGATTGAACGAACGGAAAATTGAAGAGCAAAAAGTGTGGAAATGAGGCCAAATGCCCTATTTATAGGCCTTTCCAACACATGCAGGAGCACGTGTGGTCTGCAAACCTATGAACGGCGCACTCATTGCCTAGGGACGGCCGTAGGCTAGCGATCATTACGCATTAAATGCATACAATTTCCAAGACACATGTGTGTCACTTTAGCCACTCCAAACGTTTGGGATCCTCGTCTACAACGACTGGGATCCCACGACCGATTCCATCAGTGAACACGATTATAAAAAGTACTAAGGATTTTTCCATCACAAAGATGGTAAGACACCCTTAAGTCATCAATTCTCTTACTAGAAGCAACGACTTGAGGAGCTCCTGTTCTGGAGTGGTCCAACGACTAAGTATGGCCCAAACATTTTCGGCCCTGAAACGGCCCAATAACTCATCATCCAGGGGACCCACCTCTAGGGTGCCTTGTCTCTCCTCCTTGTTTATGGTCCATGCTCGGCTAGGGCAGGGACCTCCCAGGATCAATCAGGGCAAACCTTGATCGGGGCTCTATGTCTAACACAAATGCCTCCCGAGCAGGATGCTCGTCCTCACTCTCTTCCTGGCAGTTACCTATTTTTAGGGGATCCGTGATCCAGGCCCAAAAATTGGGATTGTTGGCCACGCGCTGGGGGATCTCGATAAAAACCCTCTCATTTGAGAGGGTCAGGTATGAAATATTCTCTCCTCAAATAAATTGTTCGTACTTACTAGCTCTTGTGTTCGTTCTTACTTTGGCATCGGAGTACCTTGCGGGTACA
This sequence comes from Lathyrus aphaca, assembly GCA_963966055.1. Classification (NCBI taxonomy): domain Eukaryota; kingdom Viridiplantae; phylum Streptophyta; class Magnoliopsida; order Fabales; family Fabaceae; genus Lathyrus; species Lathyrus aphaca. The sequence goes on from OZ014519.1 coordinate 635,414,624, forward strand.
CCCCCCCCCCCCCCCCGTTCTCTTCAGCGCACGAGCAGAACTGAAGATCCACGTCAACAGTCGTTGAAGTTTTGATCATTAGGTAAGATCACTACCTATATGAAATTGTGAAAAACTTATTTGAAGACAACATTTGTTATTTGAGCCAAAGAGTTATTTCCTTTGTCATGTATTAAGATCTTCAATCCAACTTTACTCTTAACTCTTGAAATAGCAACGTAAAGTTGTCCATGACTAAAAACATTCTTGGGCAAGTATAAACCAACATAATCAATGATTGACCTTGAGATTTTTTTATAGTCATAGAAAATGAAACTATAACTGGAAATTGTCTTCTAATCAGTTTGAATGGCCATGGAGATTGAGAAGGAGACAAAGACATTTTTGGTATGTAAATAGTGTTACCAATATTTGTACCAGAAATTATCTTTGCTTCTATTGCATGGTTTGTTAACCTAGTAACTATCAACCGTGTACCATTACAAATCCCCTCTGATTGATCCAAATTCCTTATCAACATCATTATTGTGCCAATTTTCAACTTCAAAGAATGGTTAGGCAAACCAGAAGTTTTAAGACAACTCAAGAATTCTGGTGTCAAGTGCTCAAAAGCATTATTATCATTTTCTTTTGATCTATCAATGGAATCACAACTCATATATTCTTTACACTCACCTTCAAAAAAATAACAGATATTAAAGTTTAGATGTTTCTGTATTTGAAAAGAAACATTTAATAGAGATAAAATATGTTATTAATATATTTACCCAAACATATTCTAATAATAATAATAGAGATAAAAATATACCTAGAAGGAGATTAGTGATGTAGTCATTGATGTCATCAACAATTTCAATAGTTGATGCTAGATTAGCTCAATACTGTAGAAAATCTGGATTTGTGTAATTTTGAATTAAATTTGGATAGGTACTTGCAACGATTGACTGAATTGGGTCCACAAAATCTCTAATGAGTAGCTCTTTAGGAATATCTATTTCAACATAGCCATCATTGGGATCTGATACTTTTCCATTGCCAACTTGTAAAATCCAATCTGAGAATAGCCTAATTTCTTCTAAGTTTGCTATATTATAACCACTCTGAAACCTCATATTTTTTGTTAGAGTCAACACTTTACAATGGTCCCAAATATATGATGCATTTATTGTTGCATGGACAATATCGGACCTAGTACCCCTTGGCACAATAGGTAGAATTTGTCTGAAATCTCCACCAAAAATTACAACTTTGCCTCCAAAAATTTGTTGACATTCAAAGTCATAATCACTCATTATATCCTTTAAAGACTTGCCAAGAGCTTCAAAATAAAACTTATTAGCCATAGGAGCTTCATCCCATATAATGAGTTTTGTTACCTTCAAGAGATTAGAAAGATCTGATTTTTTTCTCAATGTTACAGATGGAAGATTCCAAACATGGAACTGGAATTTTGAATTTAGAATGTGTTTTTCTCCCTCCTGTTAACAACAAACTTGTTATTCTGCTAGATGCTACATTCAAAACAATATCTCCTTGACAACGCAAAGCAGCTGAAAGTGTGTTCCACATGAAAGTCTTTCCAGTCCCACCATAACCATATAAGAAAAATACCCCCCATTCTGATTAGTGACTGCTTGCGTAACTTCTCTGAAGATGCCAAGTTGTTCATCTATAATAACAAATCACACACAATAAAATTTGCTCAACTGATTCCTAAACATATACTACACAAATAAATTTAATAACTTAATGATAACAAAAGCTAATGAAGGAATACCGTAATTATTCCATTTCATGAATATGTTGAATATATAATTCATACAACCTAATTCATGAACAATATATCATAAGTACCACGAATGTGTTTGAGTTCGTGACAATAAAGATGAACAACAATTATAACATGCTTAATATATTATAGAGAAATTATATTGCAATAATTATAATAACAATACCTGTCAACTTTTAAAATAGATTGTTGTAAATCTCTTCTTGAGCCTTGATGTTGTATTGTCTTTCATCATATATCAATCTATTTCCAAGAAAGTCAAGGACATAATCATTTGGATATGAAATTGACTTAAATTCATTCAAACTTCTTCTATTTTTCTGTAGCTGCTTCTCAATTTCCATTAGAGTGAGTTGTTGCATATCCTCGTCTGATAATTTCAAATCTACAAAAACAAAATAAAGGTCAACAAAGTTTAGTCTATCTTATGTTTTAAACAATTTAATAGAGGATAAAGCATAATACTTAATGTGGCATACATATGTTTGCAATATCTAATAATGTAACCTGGATTTTGTGACAAATTCTTTGTTCATGAAGAATCCCATCTGATAAGTAGCACCAAGTGTTAAGCCAAACATGCTCTGGACGATTCATTGAAGCTGATAATAACATTGCAACAAAAAAGTTTGCGCAAAAAACTCCAAAACCCCAATTATAAGCCTTTTTTATTACTTCAATGAACTCTTTGTCGTCTTGTAGGAAGCCCATTGCAAAACATGCTTCTCAAAAATATTGTGCTTGAACCCTTCAACTTTCTTTAATTCATCATATGATTTTGGCCCTTTCTTCATAGTCAATAACATCCTCATATAATACAATTCTCTAGTTGTTGGTGGAACCCAAATTAGTCAACCAATTGTGTAACCTCTTTTACGTGGTTTCCAACACCTTTTCCTCTGGTCATAAACAAATTTTGACACAAATTGTCCATATGTTAAAGACCTTGCTTCTTCATATTGATCATTTGCTCGAAAGCAAGAAGTAAACATTAATTCAGTGACACTTAGCTTAAGTAGGAGAGTACCTATTTTCTCAAAATCTTTGTAGTACACTGAATTCTCCCCTTCCATGTGAAAAAACAATCTTTCAACAGCTGGTTTTCTACCATGAATTGAATAAGAGAATATTCTCCAGCAAGCTTCACTTGGTGAGACATAATGACAATCAAGGTATTGTTTGATTTCATCAATATTTCCATCTTGACAATTGTTATTAGGAACAATAATAGTTGAGATCCTATCAGAACCTTTGTTGATGTATTTGAAAAGATACTTGATTAATGTACTTTGATTGCACCACTCTATATTTATATGTGCCTCATATTTCATCAACAAACTTGGGTTATGGGGTACAACATGACCACTAGGAAGTGTGACTCCACCCTTCTCAATTGTATTACCTTGATCTCTCCTTCTATAAACTGGATATCCTTCTTGATCAACAACTGTGACATCTTGAAACTTCTTAGGATAATACTTTAAACACTTTCCATCCTTCATGCATGGGCATTTAGGATTTGATACCCCACAAGGCCCATGTACCATGTGTGTTTTCACCAGACTATACAGTTTTGGATGTTTCAATGGATTGGGAACTTCAGCAGAAATGATTTTGTCGATGTCTTCGGGAGCAGGGTATTTGATTGATGGATGCAAGAAAATCAGAATATGTGCATGTGAGAGACCCCTCTTTTGGAACTCAATTGTGTACATATTTGTAATGGACATGAAATGTTAAGTAAAATGATAGTGTAACCGGTTCACGTCATAATTCAATTATGTATTTCCCTTATTCATATAGTGCATGCATTTATATACAATTATAACCTGCTTAAAGTAAAAGGGTATTAAAAATATAAAAGAAATCGTAAACTTACATGCGAGAACCTTGCCTAAAACACCTTTCTTTGTCACGCCCGCCAAGATGTTATCAAACTTCCTTTTGAATATTCTAGCAACGATATCAGGTCTTCTTGTGGTTTCAAATTTAGAGGACCAGGCAATCTTTGTATTTCAGGCCAATTTGGATTACATGTGAAAGTAATGAAAAGATCCGGAAATCCAACCTTACTACAAATTGCCATGACATCATAGTACAACGGATCCGTACACCTTCGACTACCAACATAAGACGATGGTAACACGACTCTTTTTCATATGCTTGCTCCTTGTGTTTGATCTTCCTCAGCATGTAGACTTGTATACTTTGAAACTCTCAATTTGGATTGGTTTTTTTAATTCCAATTTAATATCTCTCCTTCAAGCATTGTGTAACCATCCACCAAAAACTGTTGGAACAATCTCCTGGATGATAACAATGTCTTGGCCTCATTACACCTACTTTGTATTCTGAATGTCAACCATTCTCGAATAGTTAGTCGGTTCCTTAAGTTGTCATAAAAAATTGGAATATCCCTGTGTGCAATGTTGTCCTTGTACCCATCTTCTCCATAAGGAAAAATCAATGGGTATTGGTAAGCCAAATATGCTGGATTAAACTCACCATTGTGTTGAAGTTCCCCCCTTTGGCCTGCATAATAATGTCTCTTTCCTCAGCAGTGTCAATGTCACCCACAATTAAAGCTGCCACTTCAGAAACCGTTGGTTGATTGTACAATCTTCCATCGGTAGACTATGTTGAAATCAACTTTAGTTTCAAATTATGAATATTGCTTTGATTGAGTCAGTGTCTAGCCATTAAGAAACTCTTGGAATGTATATTGTGTGTGTACAACATATCTGATAACTTTCGGACAGTCTCTGGCAAGATGTTGTTTGAGGGACCACTACAACAAAGTTGAACAACTAATTAGTAAATAGTATTACTTCAATAAAATAGAGATAAAACCATAAATTGTTTGGTTACCTGAGACTGTCGATTCTATTCGTAACTTCATTTTCTGTGTCATATATGTAAAGTTGCGCAAATTTTGGTGGTTTTCCTTCTAGTGGTAATAAACTACCAATCTGGTGGAAAGCTTGTCCTTGGATTCTAATAGTAGGTGGACCACGACCATTATTAAATTTGTTGTCCAACTTAGCTCCTGGTGAAGTGAAAGCAAACATCATGTTGTATGCCCTTTTTTGTGATTGGAAGTTCTTACTACCCATGGAATTGTGGTCAAACAGAAGATGTCTCAAAGATTGTGGTGGATCCTTTAAAAATGGAAGTTTGACTTTACCATTTCCACAACACAAATGAAACTTGGGATTTGCTGAATGTTTGTGTTTGTACATCCTTTCTTGATACCACATCATAGCATTACAATACCGACAAGCAATCAATGGGTCTCCCAAATCGAAGTACTTTGTATCATACAATAATTTTGTATAGAATTAAGAATTAAATTAGTATCAAAAGAACAAAAAGTTGTATGTAGTATCCATTTTGTTATGGTTACCTTCATTATTTACGTCTAGTTGGTTAGTCGTTGAAAATGGTGGTAAAGGGAATTCTTCACCAAAGCATTCATCATCATCATATTGTTGTAAAAACCCCAAATTTGCCCTCACTTTTTCTCACACCATGGCTTGTGATCTTTTCATATTGCATTGCATAAGCATATCATCTCACATTGCATATTTGTTTCATCTGCATAATTGCATAGTTAGGGTTTGTGATCAGATGAATCCAAGAAGTGATCTGGGCCATCTCAATGGTCTTGAAGCATGCCAAGAGGTTCCATGGGTGGTATATAATCTTATTACATCCCCAAGAAGTCTTTGAAGTCACAAAATCACAGAGGATTGCACAGAGGCCCAGGCAGGCTAGGGTTTTCTACACAAATGACCTAAATTTAGGGTTTTGGGTTTGAGGCCCTTAATCTCAAAAAAATTGGTCATTCTTGATTCTAATGGACTTAATATGTTATAAGGAGCATATGTACCAAATTTGATGAATAAATTCATTGTGGAAGTCATCTGATCAACTGGTAACTTATTGTGCAAGAAAAGTCAGAATCAGGGCATTTGAGGCCCCCACCAATGCTACCAAAGGGTCATTTTCATCATTTTGAGGTCCTATGATCTTTATTTGATCTTATAAGTGGTTAGAAGTTCGCAAGATTGAAGAATTTCAAGCCATTTGCAAACTTTCCATTTTTGGACATGACTTATAATGGAAACTTTCCATTTTGGGAAAGATTTTCAACCTCCTCTTTCTTGATCAAAAATGCTTCAAATGAAAAATATTCAAACATGAAAGTTGTAGATTGGATCTTCTCATTTTTAAAAAGTATAAGAACTCCTCTTGATTCATCCTAGAACTCAAGATATGATGTTTCAAAGTTGGGAAAAATCTTGTAATTTTCAAGTATGTGCCAAAGAGGGATTTTTGCAAAACCAAGTTTTAAGCACTCTTGTGACCTCTAATTGATCTCTAAGCATCATAACATGATAATGCAACACATTTGGATCATAATTATGCCTTGGATCATATGTTTCTATGAGCAATCTTCACAAAATTTCCAAAGGGGCCAAATTGCAAAACCACCTCAAACTCTTGAATCAAAGGCTGCATATCATCACAAACCATCCAAGGGCCCTCCATGAATGAAGCTGAGGCAGGACAAGCCCTCAAACCAGCTCTGACTCGTGCCATGCTTGTGGTACCATAACATTGACTTTTTTGCAACTTGGCCCATACCAATCACACTATGCCACCACCAACTCTCTGGCCAATCAACATTGTTTATGTGGACATCAAGCAACTCATTTCACACAACATTGGAGCCTGAAACATCACACACTCAGAAATCCCAAAAAAATTCATAACACTTCCTGTCTTCGAATTTCACAACACAGCCATCAAAACTCAATTATTTTTCCACGAATCATCTCCACATAACCTATAGAACACAAACCAACCATTACAATGGCCTGAAACACTCCACAACACAAACACGATTTCTGCCTTAGCAGAACTGAAACACACAAACCAGCCATCATAAACTTGTTTTAAGCCTTTCAGAAGCACAAGGGTGATCATTGGAGTGGTTTTGCACAAAGGAGGAGGCCAGAAAGCTCAAACATAGAAAGCTTCATCTCAGGTATCATCCAAGAACAAATTTTCCAGAACTTTATTTTTAAGTTAAAATGTGAAAGAATATGCCTCCCTGATCATTGTGATGTGATTACTTTTGAAAATGGTTGAGTATGTAGGATGTATTTGACTTCTGAAATTTTTGTGTGTTTTCCGTTTTGATTCGTTTCTCATGATTCATGTAAAATAAATGTTGTTTGTTTGTTGATTCGTGTTCCATGAAGTTTGGGGATTGATTCTAGGCAGTTTTTAGGGCTTGGGTGGCTTAGGAAGGAAGTTGAGGTTTTAGGGTGACCGGAGAAGATGACCGGAGCTCCCTCCGGTCACCTGAGAGTGGTTAGGGTTTTAATTAGGGTTAGTGTGTGAGTTTAAATGCCAGCCTTTGGATCTTGGGTTCCCGCGTGCGTGAATGGCCAGGATTCGTTCATTAAACCCTAATCATAATTAATTAAATTAATTAAGTTTAATTAGCCAGATTCAATCCTAGCCTCACATTCAGGCGCGCAGTCACCCCCAGTTTGAATCTGGACCATCAGATTGGATTACTTTCATTTTCTTTCATTTTATTTTATTTTTATTTTGCATTTATTTCAATATTTATTTTAAAATAGCAAAAAGACTTTTAAAAATCTCATTTTCTGCATTTTCACTTTAAATATTTTTCTAAACTCAAAAACATTTTTTTATTTTAATTATTTCATTAAAACAGTATTTTTAAATCATTTAAATGTTTTATTTAATTAATTAATTTATTTTAATTAATTAAAAATACATTTAGGTTTCTAAAAATCACCAAAAAATTCATGAAGCATTATTAGGCATTTAGAAACATTTACAAACTCACCATACAAATTTATTTTTAGGTTTGATCATGTTTTCACAATTATCTTTGAATTAGGGTTCATAAAATTCCCATTTTCTAACCCTAACTTAAAAAAATCATTTTTGATCAACCGTGATGAGTTTGAACTTGGTTCTTTTTGAATTCTTTCACACATTGCATCTAGTATCTAGGTTATTTAACTCATAATTTTGCATTGAATTTTCAAATTGTTTGGAATTTTTCATGAAGAATCACCCAAAAACCCTAGCAAACTTAGGAAATTCATAACTCCCTTTAGGTTTAGCTTCTGACCTTCATCTTTGGGTAGTGTTCTTGTGTGTGTTTAGGGTTTGTTTGAGTTAATTTTCAATTTTTTATAATGATGTATGCTTCTTTTTTGGTCATATGCATCTCATACATTCATAAAACCCTAATTTCTCATGTTCATTTGCATTCATCTTTGTATATCTCAATTATATAAACTTTCCATAGCATTTAATTCACTTGTATGCCATCTTAGACATCTTAGGACATGCTTGAACATTGCTTGATCATTTCTTCATTCATTTGGTATGCTTTGCATTCATTACATTTCATGTGTATCCATGTGTTTCTAAGCTTCTAACATGTTTCCTTTGCATCTCATCTCTTTTATGAACATTCATATGCATCATGTATGATTTTGCATCATCTCATAACACTTTTGCATCATGTTTACACTTCTGGTTTTGGTCTTTGCACCTTCATTTGCTTTATTTCCTTTTGCTTTGCATCTTATGCATTCACACTAACATTTCAGGGGCTTATGGTAAGTTGTGTGGGATGTGGATTTCCCTTCACATCCCACCTCTTCTTATCTCTTCATATGCATTATTATTTATATTTGAAGTGAACTTGCTTCACTTATGCTCTCTCATTCTTACTTTCTTTCTTTTAGGTTACTTATCTTCTTCAAGAAGTAAGTAACATATTCTTCTTCCTCCTTCTCTTTTCATCTGCTTCTTCTTCCTTGGTGCCCTCCTAAAGATCTTTCTCTTAAGTCTAACAAACCATAGGAACATCCAAGCATGATAATTTTAGGGTTGTATATAGTTCCCCCTAGTCTTTTACCTTTGAGTCTCCTTGAGTCTCTCTTCTCATCTCATCATCAGAGGATAAACACTTAAAGCTTTAGGACTTTGAATTAAGGTTATGCTTGCATCTTTATCTTAGGATGGAGTGTATAACTTTAATCCTTAGTGTTAAACCTTTAATTTGTTTACACCTCTTACTCAAAACACCTAATAACTATTAAGACTTAAGCTTGTAACTTGGGCCTTATATTAGGGTTACATCTCCTCCTTATGGTTAAGAGGGACTAACCCTAGTGTTTAATGGACAAGTCCCCCTCAAGATAGGTCTTACAAACATAAAAATCCACTTCTTAATCTCATCTTTAATAAAATCCACTTTAATAAAGGCTTGTTATATAATGAATTTAGTGCCTAACCATGGATTAAGTTGAGGAGTCTTCCTCAGCTTAAGTGTTCTCATCTATCATCCTTCTCTTAGGATGGCGTAATGAGTTCACTAATCCCTGATTAGAGATTAAACTCATTATTTAAAACTAAACAAAAATCCAAAAACATCTTAATAATCACAAGTAGGTTAATGATCTTAATCATATATCATCATGTTAATTAAGTTGAGATGATTATCTCATTATTTAAAACTAAACAAAAATCCAAAAACATCTTAATAATCACAAGTAGGTTAATGATCTTAATCATATATCATCATGTTAATTAAGTTGAGATGATTATCTCATTCTTAAGTAGGCTCATTATCCCTAATCAGGGAGGATATAATGAGTTTACTAACCTTTGATTTAGGCTTAAGCTCATTATCCTATGCAAAACACCAAAAACAATAAAAAACTGAAAAACACAAAATCAAACAATAATCGTCTCCTCCGGGATTCTTTTCTCATCACCTTCACTCTGTAAACGGGAACTTGATTCTTCTGTCTAATGCAAGACAGTTAGCACTCGAGCCAGATGAGTCACACACTTGATCATAGACAAGCAAGCAGTTCACAGTCAAATCATTCAGTCTCTTTGAGTCGAACTATGATGTTCTGACTTCCTCATTACACAAGAGGATACGTAGGCATAACTTAACAGTTATCGAACAAAAGTCTCTTTGTCATCCCCCTCTTTCAGCTTTCTTTTCTAAGCCTCAGTATTTGAGCACTCACCTTTCTTTTTGCACTAACACTTTGTATTCTTTTCTCCCTAGCTTTTTGCACACAGTCAGCACATACACTATCCCCTTTTTAAGCACAATCTTGTAAGTGTGGATCCCGTCGAGTACGACGGACGATCTTGGTGCTAATACCTTCCCAGGTCGTAACCAACCCCTTTCTCAGTTTCTTTGGTTCGCAACCGTCTTATCCATACCCTTCCAGGTTTATACAGCATTACCTTTCCTTCAGGATAAAAATTCCTAGCTGGCAACTCTATTCAACCTTCAACCTCCAACATCGCCGATAGTCCGCGTCTGCACTGGGACGTAAAGTCCGGGGAGCAACAACTTGGCGACTCTACTGGGGATCTTTGTAACCAGGGCTTCTGGTTCTCTTGTGGGTTTCTCCTAGCGCTTGTTTGATTTTGTTTATTGGGGGTGTTATGTGCATACTTGTTTATTGCTTTATTTATTGCTTTCTGTACAGCTTTATTTACTGCATTTACTTTATCGCTTTCATTTACTGTTTTATGCATTTCATTTTATTATCATGTGTTGGTTTGTTGGTTTGCCTTGGTGGGAGGGGCATTCCAGTGAGAAAGGTCCAACACAAAGGCCTGAGTGACAAACATAGGATTAGAGTGGCTTCATATTCTTTCTCATTCCATTTCGGTCTGGTGCGGGAATATGAAACACGGTTCAGACATGGGTTTCTTCTTGAGAACTTTGTGCTATGGATTTCCTGTAGTGCTAGGGATATCTGGGAAGCCTGCTAAGTCTGGATGACCTTTTTAGATGACCTTCAGCATTTGAGGTGAATTAGAGGAGGATTCTTTATGATTAGGGTAAACACTGTACCTCCGGGTTATAAGTGGTTACACTTCTCATAATAGATATGAACCTGAGGATCCTTGTTTTAGAACAATACCTGTGAGTGGGTGGGGTTGTTTACAAGTTTGCAGGAATCCTTGGCCTCAACATACCCAGTTACTGGAATTTATTTTAAGGTTACACTATTTTGGACTGATTCTATGAAACCCTAGACAAGTGACTCTTTATTTGAGTCCCCCACCTGGTTACTGGTTCTCAGACCTTCATCCAGAATTCTGAACACTCATGGACCCTATCAAGAGGCAACTGACAATCCAACACCTGATCACAAACCCTTGCATATCATAAGCATACATCATATTGCATCATTTTAACATTTGTCTATTTGTTTTACAGGGTATCCACATCTTCTTTTGTTTGGTTTTGACTGTTCTTCTGCTCAGCATATCTGCTTCAGCCATCTTCATCGGATATCTTCTTTAGCTATTATCTTCTCCAGTTATCTTCATCAGCACCCATTGTCATTATGGATTCAACCAGGAAGAGCAACATCACTTACCACTTTTTTGAGTATCCCCTGGCAAGCATCAGGCAGATTCAGGCTCTTATTACTCCTGATCATGTCCCCTTATTCAGAGAGCACTATGGTGGTATCTTGGACATGATCATGGACTTGGATGCATCACAGAGGAGCATGATTCACACCTGCCTTCATTTTTATGACCCTCCTCTCCGTTGCTTCACTTTCCCAGATTTTCAGATAGGTCCTCTGTTGGAAGAGTATTCTATGTTGTTGGGTATCCCTATCAGAAGAGGAATTCCTTTCAACCCTGAGATGACTGCTTCTAAGAATGAAGACATAACTAAATCTCTACATTTGGAAGCCACCATCATTGATCAGCATATGACCACCAAGGCTGGAATCCCAGGACTCCATTTGGACTTCTTAATCACTCAGGCTACCAGTCATGCTGCAACAGGGAAGTGGGAGACTGTTTGTGCTCTCTTGGCTCTCAGTATCTATGGTATCATCTTGTTTGCAGACGAGCCTAAGTTTGTAAGCAAGAATTCCATCCACATCGTTTTGCTCAAGAATCCAGTACCTACCTTGTTGGGAGATTTCTACTACTCGGTACACCAAGGGAATGAGAAGCAGAGAGGGAGATTAGTCAGATGTTGTGCACCTCTTTTCTACTGTTGGTTGATGAGACATATGTCGAAGACAGAAGCTTTCCAGAATCCACATCAGTCAAGGAATTGGGCTAAGAGGATGATTTCCCTTACGTCAGAAGACATCAGATGGTGTACTTAGAACACCAAGGGTAGGGACATAATCATAAGTTGTGGACAATATCCTAATTTACCTCTTATTGGAGTGAATGGTTGCATCAATTACAATCATTTACTTTTCAAAAGACAGTTGGGATATGCATTGATACACCCACCGAGAGAGCAGGACTTAGCAGAGTCTCTTTACTGTGCGATTTTGAACAATCATGCCACTGTCCGACAAGCAGCCTGGGCTTGGGACCACATACAGACTAAAGGGACTGCTATTCTAGGCAAGTGCAACAACATAGCTTCTGCTCAGTACATTGAATGGTCACGCATCAGGGGACAGATCACTCACATGTCGTTCACCCTGGAAGATGTACCAGGGCCATAAGCAGTAGAGCCTGTAGCTACAGTGAGCCTGGAGGAATTTGAGAAGTTGAAAGAAAGGAATACCCAGCTTTCTAAAGCTCTGAAGAAGACCCTTTGGGAAAGGAATGATGGTCGTCTGGACATTGAGAGGTTAGAGAAGCTCCATATCGAGCATGTGACTAAGATAGAGAAGACATAAGACTTCATCAGAAAATCCCGAGCGGGGGAGTTGGTATTGAAGAATGCTTGCAGAGAAGCCAAGATTCAGAAGGCCATAGCTGAACACTACCTAGAAGAGATTCAAGCTAGGTGGATTAGGATCATTGAAGCTCGTCTGCAAGAAGATCAGAAGACACAGGCTAAGATAGAGCAGTTGGAAGCCAATAAGAAGAAGATTCAGGAAGCCTTATTAGCAGGACAGAAAGAAATCTCCGAGTTGAAACTCCTAGCGGGGTTGAAGAGATCCAAAGAACAAGACAAGTACCAGAAGATGACAAGTGCCATTGCAACCAGAAACCTTCTTATCATGACCATCACAGAGCATCCAGTTGGACCAGTGACTGATGCTCTCCTGAAAGAAGTCAAGGAAGATGACTTTGGGCTGGATGTTTGATTTTTTTTGCTTGTATTTTATTTCGGTTTTACTTTAATTCTCCATGGTGATTTTTTTTGTATTCTTGATTTGATTGTATTCTGACCCACCATGGGAACTTGTTGTAATCATAAACTATGTATTTTGGCATTTTATAATGTATGGTTTATGTGTTACCTGGATCTGCTTGTGGACTTCATTTCTCTTCAACATCTTCATCATTCTCAGAGGTCTGGAAGGTCAAAACCAAACAACCAAACCGGATACCCTCTAAAGACAAATAGACATACTGAATTGCATGATAACCTCATTCTTTGTTTTGTAGGTGTTTTGTTGTTGTTTTCTCACTTTGCTGTTGTTTCAGGAAATATTGTTCGCAGGAGAGTATTTCCCGTCAACCGCATCCACCAGTATCCAACCAGAAACAACCTTTCAAGCTTACAGATGGATCAACTTCAGCAAGAATTGACAGATGTAAGGACTCAGATGACTGATATAAGGACAGAAGTGAGGACTCAGATGAATCAGTTCATGGTTGTGATGACTGGGCTGGCACAGACCCAAGAAAGATTGAGGGAGTTAGTCGAGCGGCAAACTCCAGAAGAGAACCATGTTGGTACTGGGGGTACAAGTAACAACGCGCGCGATCAGCCGCAAGAAAATCCACCAGAGTTTGGACCCCACATCAACCCTGAAGTCAATGTTATTGGAAATACCCAGAGAAACACTGGAGATCGTGTTCTGCAGGAAGATCCTTAGGACGAGTAGTTTATAGTGTTAGGTGCTGGAGCTGATGAAGTTTATGATCGTTGTCTGGACAAAATATCTGAGAAGCTGAGATCCTTGGAATCCCAAAACTCTTTGGGGTTTGATGTGATGGATATGGGATTGGTAGAAGGAGTCAGGATTCCTTACAAGTTCAAACCTCCATGCTTTGAGAAGTATAATAGTACCTCTTGCCCTCGTACCCATATGCAATCTTTTCTGGGAAGATTGAAAGCTTATACCATGGATGAGAAGTTGTGGATGTTTTACTTTGAAGATAGCTTGACTGGGGCATCCAGAGAGTGGTATTCTCACCTATCCAGAGAAACAGTCAGGAACTGGAATGACTTAGCTGAAGCTTTTATATGCCAATATCAGTACAACCTGGATATGGTACCCAACAAGACCCTCCTGATGGGTATGTCTCAATCTTCAAGGGAAAGTTTCCGAGAATATGCCCAAAGGTGGAGACAACTTGTTGTTGCAGTCCAGCCACCTATGTCAGAAAGAGAGATGGCTGACATGTTCAAGAACACATTACAGGGAACCTACATTGATCGACTTGTTGCTTTCTCTTCCATCAGTTTTGCTGATGTAGTTATAGCTGGTGAGAGAATTGAAAGTATTTTGAAGATGGTTAAGATCTCTGACAATGGTTCTAGCTCTAGCAATGCCAGAAAACCATTCTCAGGGCCTTGTAGGACGGTTGAAACTAACTCAATACATATGGGCAGAGGTAGGCCTCAAAACATGCAAAGATCAGTGGCTGTTGTCACCATTCCTGCTCCAGCACCTCAACAACAGTATCCTCAGCAACAACACTTCCCATAACAACAACAGCTTCCTTAACAACAGAGATCTTATAATAACAACAGTCAACAACAATGTATGTTTCAACAAAGGCCTTCACAAATCAACAGGGTTATCGATCCCATTCCGATGCCCTATGCTTCCTTACTTCCACAGTTACTGAAGCTCAACCTGATTGAATTAAGAACCTTGACTCCACCTGATCCTTTAAATCTCCCAAGGAACTATGATGTCAACGCCATATATGCCTTCCACTCCAATGCACCTGGCCATACAACAGAGAAATGTAGGTCCTTGCACATGAAATTCCAAGACTTAGTTGATTCAAAAGATTTGAATTTTGCACCTCCTCCTAATGTCACAAAGAATCCGATACTGAATCACGGTGGACCGAGGATCAATGCTATTGAGGAAGACCAACCAGCAATTATGATTGATGACATTGCAAGTGTTCAAACACCATTGGACGAAGTTAAAGCTCAGTTATTGAAGTGCCAAGTGTTTCCAGGTTGTGAGGCCTGATGTGAAGTCTGCAAGATTTCTACCAATGGTTGTGCAAATCTGAGAAATGGTATCAATAGTCTTATCAGAGAAGGCATCCTGCAGATCACTTCAACGGTTCCAACTCCTACAACTTCAAAAAAAATCTCTCCTACAACATCAGCAAACACCGTTTCAAAGGAATCTCCAACAAATTCAGCAAACAGTATCTCAACAGAGTCTACTACAACAACAACAACCATCAATGAAGATATTTCCATTGTCACCATTTATTATGATCCAGCAACAGTTCATGTCCCGGATTCTTTCAACAACTTTCAGCAACATCAACATCAACAACTCCCTGCACCTGTGTCATCTCCAGTCAGACCTCCTGTCACAATCTATTATGATCCACAAACTGTCACAACTCCTTCTTCCGCAGCAATCAGTCTAGTTACCATCACGGTACCTGGACTAGTTCCATATGACAGCAGCAGTGTCATGCCTTGGCATTATGGCTCAGATCTTTATTGCAATGGAAAGAAAGTCACTCTTGATTCTCTAACTTCTACACCACAGGTTGACAATGTCGGGGGAGGAGGAGGCTTCACTCGAAGTGGACGTCTCTTCGCGTCACAATTTCCCAGAGTTAATGTTGAAGCAGAAGCTGCTGCCAAAGCAAAAGGAAAGAATGTGGTGCTAGAAGAACCAATTGCCAAAGAGACTCAGAAGACGTCCTTTGATCAGGATGTAGATGAGTTCATGAGAATTATCAAGAAGAGTGACTACAAATTTGTGGACCAGCTCCATCAAACACCCTCCAAGATCTCCATTCTATCTCTGCTTATGTGTTTTGAGGCTCACCGGAATGCCTTGCTCAAAGTCCTGCACGCAGCTTACGTGCCTGAGGAGATTACAATTAATTAGCTAGAGACGGTGGTTTCAAATGTTAATACTAGTCACGGGCTAGGTTTCACCAATGCTGATCTAACTTCGGAGGACCATAACCACAATAAGGCTTTGCATATCACCTTAGAGTGTAAAGGTGCAGTACTTTCTCATGTTTTGGTTGACACTGGGTCATCTCTCAATGTTCTTCCAAAGAAAGCCTTAGTCAAGATGGAGTATGATGGTCTTTCACTCCGCCCGAGTAACCTAGTTGTGAGAGCCTTTGATGGTTCTAAAAGATCGGTTCTCAGAGAAATTGAGCTGCATGTGGTAATTGGCCCACAGATTTTCAAACAGTTGATAAGCTATCTTGTATCTGAATTTTCAATTTTTACGCATTCCTTATGCTTCTAATATTTACCGCTGCTTTTGAGTATCAGACTATTTCAAGTGCTCAACTTAAAAGCCATAATATATACAGTATTGAATAAAATGCTAACAGGAAACATTTAGTCCAAACTCTATTATTTGATAGGTTTAGTTTCTGATTTAGTTATGGAATTGTCCCTGAAATACATGAAATTCATTTTTACACTCTATTTACCAAAAGTATATTTTTACTTTGCGAGAGTATACTAAATGTAGGGAGGTTGTGACAATCAAATTGGAAATCTTTTAAGGTTAAAGAAAGGTTTTCCCTTTAAAGATTTTTTGTTTGAGTTTTCTTGTATCATGTATGGAGTATGGCCTCACCAGTACCACTTTTGTACATTACCATATTGATTAGTATATAGTAGTGATAGACAGGATCCATAAAATCAGTGCATGACTTATGTTTGTGAATAGAATGTAAGTATTTAAGATGAACAAAAAACAACAGATGAATTCACAAGAATATAGTTTGATTAGATTCTCATTTCAGATTTCCACTTCTTAAGAGGAAACATCAAAATGACTTCTTAAGAATCATGAAAGAACCGACTATACCTTACTTGAAGAGGTTTGTAATTAGACTTATCCATCATTTTGTCCCTATATTACAACAAATAGCAACATAACTTTAGAACACACTAAATTATAGATGCATATGCCAAGCAACATTATAACAAATTGGAACATACTTTAATACACACAATATATGGTTTAGACCAATTATGTATAAATGGACTTGAATAAAAATTGTTTAGACCAATCTGAAAATTCTGGCTGCATCTGTTAAATCTTTTCCAATCAGTGCAAAATTTAACCAAGCAAACACAATATATGCTTTAGATAAATCTGATATAAAATGGACTTTACAAAAAATGCTTTAGAACAATCTGATTATAGGTCCAGCATCTTTAACAATCCATTCTAATCAATGAAGAATTTAACCAAGACTGTTCTCATTATATGGTTTAGACCAATCCTTTCCATTCAATGCAGAATTTAACAATCCTTTCCAATCAATGCAGAAATTAACAAAAATGGATTATACCAATTTGATTATTCCTCCAACATCTGTTAAATCCTATCAAATCAGTGCACAATTTAACCAAGCAAACACATATTGACAATGTTGATTTTGTCTTCAAAGTACTAACCTAAGACCAAATCATTACAATGAAATATTTATCCTGATATGCTAGAATCATAACCTAATATCATTTATCAAAAAATATTGTTGTTCTTGGTCAAACATAATACAGATATGGCTCATCTTACAATATATTTGTTCAGCCAAAAATGACATAGGATAAATGAAAGAACACAATGAGGACTCATGGCTTGATTATGATTCCATATAGAATCCAAAGTAAAAAAGTATCATAACACATCATGCTTGTAAAGCTATAAGGGACTTGTTTCACTTACCTCATAGGTTAAAAATCCTCAAAATCCCATTCCATAATCAAGACTTCGATTGGTTAGCCAGCTACATTTACCCCCCCCCCCCCCCCCACACACACACACACACACCCTCTCATTCAAACCAGAGTTGACTTTGGTGCAAGAACATAAAAAAATAAAATGATTTAGGACTGGTTTATTTTTCGAGTTATACCAAAAATATCCTTAACAATTGCAAACCAAATTAGTTGGAAAAAAACTATAACTCACTAACTAATTGTTACTAACTAAGTGAATAGGTTAGTATCCCTCATCTTTGCAGGGTGATAAAACATGGTAATAAGTAATGTGGTTGATTTGCTACAAGGTAATTGTTTTTGTCTCATTGACTAATTAGGAAATAAGTCCTCATCATTAATATGTCTATAGCTGTAATGTTTTCCCAAATACATAACTCAGCCGACCATAAAGAATAAAGGTAAACAATAGTACAATCACAAATCAGCCATTATGTATTGGTACAGTAAAAAATCAGCCTCCATGTTTCCAACATGATTTCAAAAACTGTACTACTTTTTCACCAAAATTAAGAAGAAAAAACAATAGTGCATAAAGCACATGCTATAGGTTGCCAAACAATTGGCATTTACTCCAAAAATACAGAAAAATCATCTTTCACATATTTGTGTATGTGGCAGAAAAAGTAGTACCATAACCTTGGGATTGTCACAAAAATGACATATATTAATGAATTGTCATAGTAAATGGACTTACTTATGGTTTACCTTTGTGTTTGTTTCAATGCAACCATAATTTTTTTAAGCATTTGTTACCACATTCATGAAGGTATGGTTTACTATGGTTTACTTTTGTCTTATATTCTATCAAATAGGTTTGACCTATGTTCAACTACATCCAGATGATAAACCAGTAATCCCATTTGGATTGTTTTGACACTACTTTACTCGATTTTAATATCAATAATATATGGCATGAGTATATTTTTTTGTGCAACTTCTCTAAAACTTTACTTTCAGTGGAGTATGCCATTTAGAATGAGTGTTTACAAAATTTGTGTGCACAATATCCATGCCATTTAGTTTATGGTATGAGGACTCAAGGCTTGATTATGATTCCATATAGAATCCAAAGTAAAAAAGTAACATATAAATTAATAAAATAAGTGTGTTCGAAATGGCATACTCCACTGAAATTAGAATGAGTGTGTTCAAAATGGCCTTTAGAATGAGTGTTCAAAATGGCATACTCCACTGAAATTAATAAAATAAGTGTGTTCAAAATGCCATTTTGAATGAGTGTGTTCAAAATGGCATACTCCACTAAAATTAATACTGCATAAGATTCAATCATGATAGAAATTAATAAAATAAAGCCATAACCAATTAAGTATTGCATAAGATTCATAGGTTGGTGTTGTCTATAACCAGCTTACAAAACAAAGTTAACAAATTTAGTTTCAAGTGATACTAAGACATTAAACTAATTGTTTTTTCTGAAGGAAACTATTACAATCAAAAAGGGATAGCCAACTCATTAGAATAATCAGTAGGATCTCCAATCAATCAAATAGTTTTTTTGTGTACCAATTTCAAGTAATATGAAGACAGTTCCTCAAACATTCTTTGGCTTCTTAGTACTCTTGGTAGATGACATCTTGGGTGATAAGATACTTAGAGTTCCTAATTCATCAATTGTTTGATTTTGGGACATTCTCTTCGACGGGGTATTGCTCGAATACGCTTCGTCACTCCAGTTTTGAGAAGCTGGCATAGTTGGCTGCAATTGTCACACCATAATGAGAATACTACAACTAAATTGAACACTAAAACTTCAAACAGAACTTACTGTATTGAGGGAATTAATAGTCCCATTGTCATTGTCGGGTATGTCCTCCATAATAAGTGGTTATTTTCCTTTCGTGATCGGTGCATTCATGGTGTTTGTAGAAGTAAGCTACAAATGAATGAACTATATGGTTAGCTTACATGTCTTATAATAACTCACTAAGATAAGTTTGATATAAGAATTATATTACAAACCTCATTTGGATTAATCGCGTCCTTGAACATTTGGATTACATATTGGTCCTCCGTAAGCTTCACAACAGATGCCTGCTTATAGTTCGGCTGAAACATCACGTGAAACACAAACTCCTTCCCAATCAGTTTGTCCAAATCTCCAGGAGAGATATGAGGGTGATCTTCATTCGACTACATAAAAATTCATATTAATAGATCATACCAGAATCAACTACCTAGCAATATATTGAACCAATAGACCAACTAACAACATATAGATCATACCAGAATAAACTACATACCAATAGATTTGAAACTTCAAAACAAAAAAATATCAGCATCATGATACATTGTTACACACTAACATTCACTATATAAACAATGCCCTGGTAGAAGCTATCTTGCAAGGAACTGTAACACTCATATGAAAAATTAATTGTGTATATAGATGATCCATTGACATACCTTTTTCATGATCTCTCGCAAATCATGTGCCAGCATTCCAATATACTGTATGCACTCCTTGTCCCAAAAAATGAAACAACCAATATTTCCATCACTTTCAACCTCAATTTCAATTTTATACCTAATGTCGAAGATTGAATCAAATGATTATATAGCAACATAATTGAATTACACATTAATGACAAAAATAGTAACTAATATATATAAGCTACTTACTTGGTGAGTGGTGGAGGTTTATTCTCAGAACAGTTACACATGAATGGTTGTCCGAGATTTTTATTAGTTGTTTTACATCCAGGACATTGTTCATAATACCAGCTAAACCTGGATGACTTGAACCTAAATGTTGTTCCAAACGTGTTGCAAAAGGTTTGTTGTAAATATGAAAATAATACCGGTAGTTAGATTATGTGTCAAGCCAGAAAAATTTAGTCAAACATTGCTAGCAAAGAAACCAAAAGCCTTACTTCTTGAAGAAGAATCATGTCTCCTATGGTTTTGACATCATTCGTGTAGGAGAATGACCGGTCTAAGAACGAACCTTGCAACGCAGAAGGTTGTGAGAGGGGCTGAGAAATAATATGGTTATTGAAATTGTTTGCCAACCTAAAACATAACACTCATGAGCTTAGTGACTTTGCAAGCTAGACTAATGTAAATGATTTTCCAAAAATACATAATAAATGATATTATTACAGTAAGTGAAATGGTTGGATAAAGTAAGTTTTTCTTACTTAGATTTGAATTCATCGACCTCTGGATGAACATAACTAATAAGTAGCTTGGTACCATTCCAAGCATTTAAAACATACAGTTTCCCAGATGCTACAAAAAGAGATGTACTGAGCATTGAGATTTGAAACAGTATGGCATACAATCAGTTAGTGTTACACAAGTATTTGAATACCTGAAGACCTTTGGAACATGGCATAAATTATAATGAGAACAGTTTGGCCTTGTGAAGCATGTTCAGTAGAGTATGCCATGAATTTCTTGACATATGCATCCAAAAGTGTACAATCAATTTCATTTCCACTTAGCATCAATAGATATAAGTTGTTAGAATACATCAAAAACATATATTGGAAAGAGATATTTGATGCATGATGTTTCTTAAATTATACTTGTCATCGGATAATACAATGTTGACGCAATTCTTTTTCCCGCCTCTTTCTACTTGCGACTTGCGACTTACGACTTGACAACTTGGTTGAGTAGACCAATGACATTTGTTTGATTCAAGGTAGATATGGTTAGTCGATGTGTATATATAAGCATTTCTTAAAATAAAGAATCTTGAAGGCTATATGCAGTACCATATAAGCGGTTCGGGTGAAAATCACCGCTTAAGATATCGACAATAGCTTTGAACTGGAATTGATGTGGTGGTATCTCGGGAATGTCGAACATTATTACAGTGGTCCCTCCATTGAAGAAAAGCTTCAATGCATTGTCACATGTCTTCAAAGGCAGATCATTGTTTAACGGGTTACCGTTATAGACCATATATGTGTAATGTTCTTGTAACTTCTGCTTCCACATCTCAAAATCCCTATTGCGGGTGATAACATGTATCTTATCACCCTATTCATTCAGAAATTGTTAGGAATTATTTGAAACTTATTGATAGGTATTTTAACAATGGTAATGGTTACCTTGATATCTTGGATAATACACTCGAACCTATGTTGTCCATTGCGCTCGGTGACAATCCACAAATCAATGACACGAATGGCTAGTTTGAAAACATTGCTTCCTACCTTCAAGTCAGCAATCATAATCGGTGCACGAGACATCTTCTGAAAGGGAAAAACAACAATCAGATGACATACTATGAGACATTCAGGGTTCATGAATGGACACTGCAGTTTCGCCACATATGAAGCATTTGAAACATGTTTTGGAAACATGAATTATAACAAATGAACAATCTTTCAAATATATGAGCTTTTAAACCATTAGTGCACACCAAAAGTTTAGTAAAAACATCAATGAAAAAGTTTTGCAGGGCATTAAATAAAGCAACGATATAACTGAAACATTGCTTACTACCTTCACTTTTGTCAATGGATCATTGGGTTTGTCAAATATATGAGTTGTTAAACCAAGTTTTCACACCAAAACTTGAGTAAAAACACAAACTTTATACATTGTGATTAAACCAAATTTGAGCTATAATAGTAAAAACGCATACTTTAAGGAGATTAGTAAAAACCAAAACTTTATACATTGTCATTAAACAATATTTGAGCTATAACCGTAAAAACACATACTTTAAGAAGGGGATGATTAAAAACCAAAACTTTCAAACTAAATCGCCAGCTATACTCAAAGACACAAACTTTCAATAAAGTTTTCTATAACAAATATACCACATCAATGAAACAGGTTTGCAGGGGATTAACAAAATCAATATAAATGAAACAGTTTTGCAGAAGTAGTAAAAACGAAAACTTTAAGACAACATAAACCATCTTAAATCATAACAAACAATGTGACCATAAAGCCGATTTATTAAGCTGGTAAACAAACCCGATGAAGATAATGGAACCAACAAAACAGACGCCATGAAAAAGTCAAGAAGAAGAAATTTTTTCAAAACCGAAACGCGGTAGAGACATTACCTTGTTTCGCAACTTGAATGAAGAACCAAAGGGAATGTTTTTTGCAGCTTAAATGAAGAACAAAATGGAGTTCTTTTTGGAGCTTGAATGAAGAAGCAAAGGAAGGTATCGTGTGTGAGAGAAAACGAAAAGTATGTAGGTTGTTGGCAGAGTGTTGTAGGATTATACAATGTGTAATGGTAAGGTTTGTCATGTTTTGGGGAGAAGGAGGGAAAAGAAAAAAATTAAAGTAGACCAATGATTTATTGACATGTGGCATAAAGAAGTGTTTTGAGAGCTTCAGCATTGCTTATTTTGAGATTTACTAATTTATCCTTAGCTTAGGCATGATTTAAATTTTTGAACAGGGTGCATTAGTAATTTTGGTGGCATATTATAATAATTGATAGGTAGTTGATTAACATAGATCTAAGCTTCAAAAAACCGAAGGAAAACTAAGGTCTATGCATCTTGCAAAGATTCAAATCAGTGTCTCGGTTTTGCAAGTAAATGACCAAAACTAATGATACGGAAAAACAAATATTGATAACAGCTAATGGGGTAGTCTGTACTAAGTTTCATTATTAAATTAATTTTATCTCTCTTACATACAAATATGTTGTTATCTTATTGGGTATAATTTTTGCTACTACTATCTAGCAACAAATACTTACATTGAACAACATTGGGATAAAGATAAAATGCTTATAACCAATGAATATTTGTTCTGCAGCACCAATGACACCTTAACACTCTATCCATTATTATATTAGTTTTTATACTCATATTCAAGAAAAGAAATCAGACTTCATGCCTACTTTCCAAACTGTGTCTTGGTTAAAGTGCAGAAATGTGATTTTATTGTACAACCATTCTTTATTTTTGCTTGCAAAGTCAGCTCAACATTAAATGCAATTTGCAGACTCTTTATTACATCCATTGGTTATGCACAATTTTCCCACTAATTTGGTAGACAAACTTTTCAATTTCCTATTGAGAAACCAAAAGTTACTTTATTTGTCAATATCATTTACATTAACAATACTGCAACTAAAATCAGTTCCATGTTTCTTTTTTAAAAATTGTAATTATTTTTGCCTATTATTAACTTTTATCATTTACAAAATGGTCCTCATAGAATTGTAAATTTGAATTACACTTATAGTTAACAAAGTTTCATGACAGGAATTGAATTTGGGAATACATCCTTTTGCTACTAGAGAAACAAAAATGCAAAACATATGAGATTTGTCAATAACACATTATTTGTTCCTGTTAATGATGCCATAAGAATTTAAGATGTTGCATTTACACAAGTAAGTCTTTCACGATACAGGTATACATTTATTGCAACCTACATTCTTTAGTTTAAATGCAATATGAATTTATATGAAATGAGTAACTGTTGTGTGAACATAGATTTTTTAGTTTAAATGCAACATTGAATTTCGACAGTAGAATTTATATCTATCAGCTTTTGACATCAACCATTGATGCTTGAACATAGATTATATGCTTTATGAGTTTGAATACCATAAATTACATTGTTATTACAACTTTCATTCGTAGGAACATTACAATGTAGACATTGTTGTTAGGAACATTAAGAGTATCATATTTTGCAACCTGATTCATGTGCAAATGTAGTAGTTAGTTAGCCATGAACATGATACGTGTCGTGATTCAGTTTGCTACCTAATTTATTTTGTAGTAGTTAGTTAGTTAGCCATTAAGACGGTCACATTTTGCTACCTGTTTCATTTTACTATAACCTATGGCCCTGATTTTCTTATTGTTTTATCGCAATTATGTATCATTTGCCTTTATTGAACATGTAGTGTGCCATATTTTTAGCAGAACTATATAGCTTGATATGGAACATAACATCAGGCTAACATCAGCAAAGTGAGCAAGGGATATAAGGGCTCAAATTATAAGAGAGTCGCGTTCTAAACGAATTTGTAATGGACCTAACCACCATCACTCAATATCAGACCAATTCTCAACCCCTTGATACATTCGGAAAAAGGATTCCACCATCACTCAATACCAGTATCCTTTGATTGCAATACATGTTGATGTTACACTATTTATGTATTTTTGTATTCAAAACTTTGAAACATTTCATATATTGGAAGTTATTAGAAGTCACTACACATATATTTGTTGTTTTTAATAGCAAGTGACTACACTTCCATTTTACAACAATTGAGATATTATTTTTATTATATAGATACTGCCTTTTATGATAATTGTTAGTCTGTACTGCAATATTGTAGCCTAATTTACATTTAAACATATGTGAGACTATATTGAATAAATTCACTCGTGCTCCCGTACGAGTATATTATTGGTTTGTTCGGAAAAACTTGAAGATGTATCCAAAAGATAACTTCCAGACTTGGCAATGTGCTCCCGTACGGGTATATTATTGGTTTGTTCGGAAAAACTTGAAGATGTACCCAAAAGATAACTTCCAGACTTGGCAATGAAAATATTTTTGAATTTTCATAAGATTTAAATAAAAACATATATTGTATATTGAGTGATCCACTAGATTAATGCGAATAGTTTTTTCCTTTATATGATAGTGAGTACTCAAAAGGTGGCGATATCAACTTTTGCCATTTTCAAAACAACAACTTGGAAAATTTTGAAATATATTAACTTATACATATTTTCTACGGAAAATCCTCCATAATTTTTTTTTTCTTTCAAATAGAAACAAATCATATGGTTCATATTTTTCACTCACCTTTTTCATGTTTCAATAATACTTTAGATGTGTGTTTGTTTGATGATTGAAAGTTATAATACCGAGAATGTTATTTTAGGAATATTTTTTCTTAATGAATTTTATTTTTATCAATATGTTTGATAAATAAATAAATTCTCAAAATGATTGTTAAGATTTATTTTAAAATTTTGAAATTAAATTAAAAAATTAAAAAATAAATATGTTAAAATAATATATGAGAAATTATAGTTTGTTATTTTATATAATTTAAAATGTCATCCTTTGAATATGAAAATTAAAAATAAAATAAAAAATTCATAAACAAATTATACTCACATATTATTCACCTCTAGTGATGCTTGGGAGCTTTCTACATTGGCTTTCAAGCTCAAAGGTATAGTGGACCATCTTAAAAATCAACTTCGTAACTTGAACGCGACTGTTAGGATGATTCAATTTAAGCAATGGGATCCTGGAAGAAA
This sequence comes from Lathyrus aphaca, assembly GCA_963966055.1. Classification (NCBI taxonomy): domain Eukaryota; kingdom Viridiplantae; phylum Streptophyta; class Magnoliopsida; order Fabales; family Fabaceae; genus Lathyrus; species Lathyrus aphaca. Next base: position 635,440,671 of record OZ014519.1, read on the forward strand.
AATTATTCTACCATTATATTTACAATCTTGAGGACAAGATTGATTTTGAAGGAGTGAGTAATGATAGAAGCAGAAATATAAGTAAATTAAATTAGAATATTAATTTAGTAAGTCATATATATTATTAACTATGAGTAATGTTATTGGGCTCTTAGGAGTATTTTGGCTTTTAGGTCTATTAGTCATTAAGAGTATTATATAATATAGTCTCATAGAGATATTTGAATGAATCAATGAAAAATCAAAATTATCTTTAATTATATTTCTCTTAGATTTTTTTTAGATTTATAATTATTTTCATGTCTTATTAGAGTTCTTGAATTAACATCCTAACAAATATCCTTTTTAATAAAGTTCACTTTGTTTAGAAGTCTATTATATATAAAAATATAGAATTTAAGATTAGTAATAGTTTTTACAATGAATGACACATGCATCTTTCTACCCTCTAACTAATCAATATGGATACCTCCAATTATTTAACAATTTATTACAAGAACAAATCAAAGATACATTACAACCACAAACATAAATAAAAGCTAGAAAAGACAAGTTATACGTCCAATATAGAGGCACGTTATGCCTTTATAAACTCAACTGGGAGCTTATTACCATCCAAAGCTGATAAAATCTTGCCATTCTCACGCAAAGAACCCAAACTACCACAAGCAAATCTACAAGTGTTACACACAGAGGGACAAAACTCAATGTTATATATCCCTTGAGTCTTCGCGATTCTAAAATAGTTATAACGATCTGTTCCTGTTATAATAAGCCTCCTTCCGCTCTTACTGTCTCTATCACCCACTCTCCATTCCGTGGATTGTACACAAATTGAAGAAGCTGAAAATATCACCTTAAAATCACTACCCACCTTAATAGCTTTATCTTCTTTTGCAAAAGGTGTGAAAATAACAGGTAATCCTTTTCCAAGATCTGTGTTTTCTTGACCTACATATAATGGGCATGAACTGTTTCTGCTTATCAAAGTGAAACGGCCTCCATTATCTGTTATAGCTGGTTTTATGTAATACTCTTTGCCACTCTCCACAGGGTTGCCTTTTGTGTCAAGAACTTGTTCGGTTTCAGATTGTGCTAGAATTGTTGTGGCCATGAAAAGCCATAGCAGAAGACTAAGGCTTGTGATTTTCATCAATGTTGTTGTTGACATGGTTGTGTGTATAAATTGGAAAGGAAATTGAGCTTGTGTGTTAATGTTAATTGTATCAATGCATTACTATTATTTATAGGATATGATATGTTAGGTTGAGGAATTAAAGTCTAACACCACTTGCCACATTTTTTCAACCATATATTGCTTGTACCAGTATATTGGTTTATTGTGGAAAGAAGCTTTGAATTGAATTAGGGTCGGTAACTTGTTAGAATAGTCTGAGTCTCTGTGTATTACACTTTCAATACTTCTATATAAAAATCAATTTAACCCCTTGAATTATTTTATATTATTATGTTCATTTATATTTATTAAATTTTTTAAATATTTATACATTTTATGTTATATATAAACCGTTTGTTTCAGTTTTTTTTAAATAACTTTTATAATGTAAAATATTTTATAAATATTTTTTTCATAAAAGCTTCGATTGAAAAAAATGATTGAATAAATATTATTTTACGTATTTTATAAAAAAAAAATATTTAATTTTGAAGTTATTTCAAATTTTTTTTTTATAAATTTGTATTTGTATGATGTATCATTTAAAAATAAATTAAAAATGTCTAGAGAGAGAGTCTCGTCCATCTCTAGATGTTTCTTAACTCTTTGAATATGGCGTGGACAATTGTAAGGGGAAGGAAAACTACCATTAATTATATGTCTTGGGATGTATTTCCTTTTGGTAGGGGGTTATACGGAAAGAATTTGGAGGGATTAAGTTCTTTTTTTATATCAGAATTTCCAGATCATACAAAGGCAAGAGATATTTTTGTGCTTTTTGGATGTATTGGAAACATTGTGGAGGTTGTTATTTCTCCCAGGAGAAACAAAGTCGGGAAACGATTCGGATTCGCCATATTCAAGGAGGTTGAGGATGTCAAGATGCTGGGGATTAAACTAGATAATGTGTTCATCAGAGGGAGGAAAATTCACGCAAATCCACCATGTTTCGAGAGGAACATGATTGTGAGGACAATGGAGGAGAAACATGGATTTAGAATATCAGCTTATTTACAGCAAGGAGGGAGCAGAAGAACCAATGCCTTTGGAAGGACGGTAGGGAAGATGACATATGTTGAGGCTTTACATCCGAAAGTGAAGCTCGAAAAGGCGTCTTCATCAAATACCACTGTGAAATATGTGGCTAATCAAGACGATTTGCCAAGGATGGGGAGAGCTTACATAGGGAAAACTTCTTGTGATGGGATGGCATACAACATACAAAGAATCTTCGAATCCGAAGGTGTTTTCTACGTCAAGGTAACACCCTTAGGTTCAACGATATGTCTTTTGGAGGAGTTGGAACAAAGTACACTTGAAGATCTTTTTTGTGAGGAGTCTTCATGGTGGAGGCAGTGGTTTTGTGAGGTGAAGAAGTGGGATGAGGAGGATGTGGATGATGAGAGGGTTGTTTGGATTCGAGCTTACGGAATACCTTGTCATGGCTGGAATTTGGACTTGTTTGAACTTATAGCTAACTCAATGGGGTCGTACATTTGTTCAGCCGATAACACTTTGAAGGGTTTGAAAATGGATATTGTAAGATTCATGGTGAGAGTTTCAGCGTCTTTCAGGATCAAAGAGACGATTACGATGGAAATCGAAGGGAAAACGTTCTTTGTTCATATGAGAGAAGACTCGTTTGGTCCGGTGCGATTAGATCCAAACTTACCAATTCAAAGAGTGGAAATGATATCATCATCGGAGACGGATTCAATGGAAGGTGGAAGTTGTTTTGTTGGAGGCGACGAAGACGGGAATGGTGTGGATTATTCTCAGGAAGAAGATGAGATAGAGACACCTACCCAAAATATAGGTGTATAGACTAAGGAGGAGGATGAAGCGGTTCAGATGAAAGAGGATGTTTTGGTGAAAGAAACAATAAAAGATAAGGAGGGTACAATCTTTAGCAGGGTGAGGCTGAAAGTGTGCAGGGAGACGCATGATGTCCTTATAAATTTGGCGGAAATTATGATTTATCCGGTGGTTCTTTTTCACATGTTGTGGAGAAACTTTTAAGTAATAGAAGTATAAAAAGCAGGGAGAAGGACAAGTCAACATCAAAGGCATGTTGTGTTTATGCATCAGAAGACTCGAGGGAAACAAGAATATCTTGTTCTATTGGGAAGCCAAAGAAAATGAATAAGGGGGCCCACGCAGAGTTATATGGAAAAGTCAAAAAAATAAAATTTTGAGTGGGTCGGTGGATTAAGTGGGGTGGGGAGTAAAGACAAGAAAAAAAGAAAATGAAAAAAGGGAAGAAATTATGTAATAAGCTGTTTTGATAGCATAGAGGTAAAATTATCTCAACACCACCAAAAGCAACCGCACACGTCTAGTGGGGATGAATCTTCTTCAGATCATGGTGTCTATGCGGATAATTCGGAAAACTCAGATATTTTAAGAAGTAACATTCGGGCTTGGGAGAACTTGGATACCAATATTGGAGATAGTTTATGGAGGGCAATTTCAAAGTTGAGAGTCGGAGACGATGATTTGAAGAATGACTATGTCAGAATTATAGAAGAGATGGAAAAAAGAGATCGAGAAAAGATGGGAGACGAGAAGGCGTCTTTAACAGTGTGGAAATGATTATCGGAACTTTAAACATTAGGGGGTGGTAGTATTGTGAAGATGAAGAGAATTGGTCACATCATCAAGGGTGGCAATGCCGATTTATTTTTTATTCAAGAATCGAAGATGGATTTGATTGATGACAATGTAGCGTGGATTCTTTGGCCTAATTAGGAGAATATTGGATGGTCTTTTTCGAGTTCGACAGGAGCATCCAGAGGGATTATTATACTTTGGAAGAAGAGTAGTGTCGAGGTCTTGTGTAGTTTCCAGGGAGACGGTTTTTTGGGAGTGAAAGTTAGGTGGAGCGGTCATACTTACTACATGGTAAATGTTTATTCTCCATGTGACCTTGGCTCTAAAAGAAGGTTATGGAAAAGTCTTTTGGATTTCAAAAATCGGTTTTCGAACGGAGATTGGTGTATAGGTGGTGATTTCAACGCGATCACTAATCCTAGCGAGAGAAAGGGGATGAGTGTATAGAATCACAAAAAGGGAGATGAAGGAATTCAAGGAGTTTATCATGGATAGTGGTCTTGTTGATATTCCTTGCAAAGGGAAGAAATACTCTTGTTTTAGTGGAGACGGAGCTTCCATGAGTCGCATTGATAGATTTTTACTTTCCGATTCTATTATAACCAAATGGGGAGTGGTAGGTCAATTCATCGGAATGTGAGATATCTCGGATCATTGTCTGGTGTGGTTGAAGGTGGACAACTCGAATTGGGGTCTGAAACCTTTCAAATTCAATAATGAGTGGTTTCAAAATAAGAAGTTCATCAATTTTGTTGAGAAGGAATGGAAAGAAATTCGAGTGGAAGGAAGAAGTGATTATGTGCTTAAGGAGAAGTTGAGGATTCTTAATGGGGGTCTTAGAAGGTGGAATATGGAAGTGTTTGGCTTTTATGACTTGAAAATTAAAGAAAAGGTGAGGGAGATTAATGATGGTGATGAAGAGATGGTGTTGGCTAATGGGGTGCTCTCGGAAGATCTTTTACGTAATCGAAAATTGGCGTCAAGCCGATTTTGGTTATATTTAAGGATTAGAGAAAACATGTTAATTCAAAAATATAGGGTGAAGTGCCTTAACGACGGGGATAACAATAACCGGTTTTTCCATAGCATATTGAAGGGGAGAAGGAGATGTAATTTTATTGGTGTCATTAATTCGGGTAGAGGGGTGATCAAGAAGGTGGAAGAAGTGAAAGAAGAGGTTAGAACTCATTTTGCAAATAAGTTCTTATAAATTAATTCTTCTAGACCCACTTTGGAAGGATTAGTGTTTAACTCAATTAGTTTGGAGGATATGGAGTTTATTGAGAGGCCTTTTACGGAGGAGGAAATCAAAGAAGCGGTTTGGAGGTGTGAGAGTTCGAAGAGTCCGGGCCCGAACGGTTATTCCTTTATGTTCATAAATAGATGTTGGTCTTTTATAAAAGAAGATTTCTTCTATTTTTTATGGATTTTCATGAAAGAGCTTTCTTGTCCAAAGCCATTGTCTCTTCATTTTTTATTTTGATTCTGAAAGGTGAGAATCCTTTAAGCTTAGACGAGTATAGACCCATTTGTCTTGTGGGGTGCTTATATAAAGCTTTATCCAAACTTTTAGCGACTAGATTGAAATTGGTTCTTCATTGTATCATATCTAGTTGTCAAAGTGCCTTTGTTCCGGGTAGGCAAATGCTTGAGGAGGTGGTGGTTGCTAATGAAGTGGTGGATTATGCGGTTAAAGAAAATAAGGAAGTTTCTCTTTTCAAAGTTGATTTCGAGAAATAGTACGATAAACTGAGTTGGGGTTTTCTAAGATTTGTTATGAGGAGAATGGTTTTTGGTGAGCGATGGATGAAGTGGATGGAGGCTACTATTTTTTCTAGTAAGATGTCGGTCTTGGTGAATGGGAGTCCGACAAAGGATTTTCTTGTGGAGAGAGGTTTACGACAAGGAGACCCGCTTTCTCCTTTTCTTTTCGTGATGGTGACGGAAGGTTTAGCTAGATTGGTCAAGAGGTCGGTGTTGGTTAATGAGTTTTCGGGTCTCAACCGGATAAGAAGCGTCATCATAGACCCATATATATTTTTATCGTTTTTTTTTATAAAAATTAAAGCACCGTGAAAATCATGACAGGTGTGAAGCAATAAGGAGAAGAGGGGGAGAGAGAGCATGACAGGTGTAAAGTAAAATAGGGACATATATGTTGTAGGTTCAAAAGTTGTTAGAGTTGTATTAGAGCTTCTTTTTTTTGAATGAGAAAATGTTCAAAATAAGGGATGCATTTTGCTACATTTAAGACGCCAAATGCATGGTGCCTTTAGGTCTATCTCTCTCCATCGCATACTCTTTCTCATCCTACTTTTCATTTTTTATTCATTTTCTCTTTCATCAAAGGTAAAATGAACCACAAGGGCACCAAATCCTTGTCCTCTAAAATAGTCCTCCAAACCTTTTAAATATAAGAAAAAAATCAGACACGAGAGTCATGTCATCACTGTTATTTCTGTTATTAATTATAGGGATAATTATACAAACCCCCCCTGCCATTAGGGCGTGATTTGGTTTTCCCCCCTTGAAGTTATTTTTAATAGAGACCCCCTTATAAAACTCAAAATCAGAATTTACTACCCCCTATTACCCTCAATGCTGACTGGACTTAAATGGTTTGTTGACTGGACTTAAATGAATTGCTGACTGTATAAACCTCCTTGTTGTTATCTCCCTCATGTGGCTGGAATTATTTTTGATGCTCTTTGCTGCTCCTGAATACAACATCACCATCAAAAAGGTTTTGTACATGCAATCAGGCCAAAAGGAAAATTCAGAAACAAAAGTCGAAGACAAGCCAATGCTTCCTCCGACATGAACATAGCAGCAATAACAACAGCAAATGCGCACAGCAGCAGCAACATAGCTGCAACATACTCTACGACATGAACATTGCAGCAACAGCAACAACAAATGCTTCCTCCGCGGATGAAACCAAATCCACACCTGCAACATTAGAACACTGTATATTTGTTTATAACCAATTGCCAAAATAAATTTTCAAAAACAAACTCACAATTTCAAACCTGTAATTTCCAAAACCAAATATCCTAACATCATTGGAATGCAAAATTAGAAGGAAATTAGTTTGTGCTTTTTGTCAGACAGGTTATGTGCAGGAAACAATTCAATCTGCAATTTACCGACATAGATGAAATTGAAACAGAACGAAATAGAAGCAGAGTTGTCTGTGTACCAAAATTCATCACCATTATTGAAGATAAAGATAGAGATCAAAACTATCTTAACTTATTTGACATGAAAAAATTCGCAATGATTAATTGACTAGGATCTTGCTTGCTCTGTATGCTAAGGCCCATATTATTAAAAAATTATTGAAACAATGCCAAAGCTGCATATAGTTTTTCTTTGTTAAAGTCGCATATTTATGAAAAACAATTATTTTGTAGAAAACATAGCTTATTTTATGTAAGGTTTGAAAATCAAATACTGTTAATAGAAAAAGAAATAGTGTTAAACGAATATAGAAATTCGAAATGACGTTGGAACTTACTCCACTTTACTTTGCCAAACCTTAAATGTTTGTGTGCGAAGAGCCAACCGCTGCTACTCTGTTACTTGACAACTCATCATCCACTGAAGCAAGACTAACCATCACTGCTGCGAATCAACCGTCTTCGATCTCACTTCCTTCCTCATCACTGCAACTCGTTCATTTCCCTTATTTCCTTGTCGTCACGAACTCGTCGTTCACTCTCAGATCAACTAGGGTTATTGTTTGGAAATTTATTTCCAAAAATTGATTTTGCCATGATGGGAACAAACGAAAATGAGAGATCCAGAGGTTAGATTTTGCCAAAAATAAATAAATTTAAGTAATTGATTTGGGGAGGTGGGGATGAAGAAGGTGGAAAACGAGAATGAGGAAAGTTGAAACTCAGATTTCATCTACCTGCAACTCAGATTTTATTTTTTATTTTTAATTTATTTAATTTAACATAACAAATATAATATTATATTAAATTTTTTTCCCAGTCAGCAATTGAATTATTTTTAATTACACAGTCAATAAGTCCAGTCACCCAAACCAGTAAAAGGGTGTGATAAAAGTCAGTTTTTGATTTTATGAGGGGCGTTCAAAAAAAAAATTCTTCGGGGGGGGCAAAATCAAATATCGCCCTAATGACAGGGGAATTTTATATAATTAACCCTTAATTATATGGTCATTCCGACTGCATCATCCAATTATATGGTCATTCCGACTGCATGTTTAATGACCTAGACTTGAGAGTTTATATATAGTGTATTAGTGTCTACCATTTATAAGCGGGCAAATGAAATACTATGAATTTGAATAATACCACCTATTACTTTGGTCAAAATCTAAACTATGGTTATACATAAATTAAATAGAATAGATAAAAAAGCAATGTGGTTAAGAACAGGATAAGGAATGTGATTAAGAACTAGTTAGATCATCTATAGTCTAGTCTTCTTAGAATCAGGTGGAATGTAGTTTCTAAAATTATTAACACCAAATAGATTTTTAAGCAGACTATTAGGTTAAAGTAGGCCAAAATCTAAATTATGATTATGCATAACTTAAACAGAATAGCTAAAGGGATGTGATTAATAACATGATAAAGAATGTGATTAAGAACAAATTAAGTTGTCCAAAGTCAAACCTTTTTAGAATCAGATCGAATGTTATTTTTATAAACTTTAACCCCAAATAGACTTTTAAATAAACTATTAGGTCAGATTAAGCTTAAAAAATGTTAAGTCTAGACATAAAATAAGGAGATTATTCATTACACCTCCATGCATTTCTCACAAAACTTATAAACACCTAAAATTATGTTATTTTTTAGATAGACACTCTATTTTTCAATTATCTTCTTCCGGACTTTAATAGAATTTCTAAAAATTACTCTATCTGAAAGTTTTCTTTGAGACATTATATTTTTCAATTGTCTTTTTCGGACTTTGATAGGATTTCTAGAAATTATCTTTTAGACAAACTCATTTTTCAATTGGACATTATATTTTTCAATTGTCTTTTTTCGGACTTTGATAGGATTTCTAGAAATTATCTTTTAGACAAACTCATTTTTCAATTTCTAGAAATTATTTTCTAGAAATTATCTTTTAGACAAACTCATTTTTCAATTTCTAGAAATTATCTTTTAGACAAACTCATTTTTCAATTAGGTGCATCCGGACAATAATTCTCTTACATAGATCAGAGGTGTGCAAAATATTCGGTTGACAGATCTAAATCCATAGTCAAATCTAAATTCATTTAAAATATTCGGATATAATTAGATAGTAACCAGTTTAATTATTAATGGTTGGTTATTCAACTATATTTTATTTTTGAATTCAGGTATAATCGGATTATTATCCAAAATTCAAATGTTATAATTCAATTATAAATTTTTTTTCTAATAAAAATATAATTTTTTTTAGGAAAAAAATAAATTTTTTGAAAAATATGAATAAATTTTTTGTGAAAAAAATGTAATATTTTTAAAAACTAACTAAATATTTTGGTAAAAAACATTATTTTGAAAAGAAATTAATCTTTTTGCAAAAATAATTAATAACCAGCTTAGAACCGATTATATAACCAGTCAAATTTATAACCAATTTTAATTGAAATGTGGGTATAGTTATAAATCCAAACCATTTAACTCATTTAAAAATGTTTATGATTTGGTTTTACAAATAACCAACAATGCACACCTCTAACAAAGACATTTTTAGTCTTCCACATTGCATTTGAGAAATACATAGCATGTAATAAGCAACCCTGAAATAAAACCTATAACAAGCATATCAAAATGCAATTTCATTGCCCTTAGCATATACTATAACAGAAACCACAAGATATTTAAATATACCAGCATCTTATTTGTGACCACAAAATGTTACAACAATGAAACATCCTAGTTACACTCAAATCCTTATTCAGCTAACTATGTTCAGTCCTTTATCTCGGGAGGCACAGAACGTCTCCACATTCCTGCCAAGATGCTACCAAAGATTGAGTGACACACGCTTGAAACAGCACAAGGTACTGTTGTTAGGGGGTCTCCAAAGTGTTTGGCAGCCAGAACTACACCGAGAACCGAGTTCTAGAATATCGATTTTAAAGAAACGGGTAAGATTTTGCGTAATTGAACAAAGGACCATTAAAGGTGTATTAACTAGCAATCTGCCTATGCTTAAAATTGTAATTACAGGATATTTAATTTACCTGCATGCCAACTTCAATGGATATGGTTCGCGATGATGGCACATCTAGCCCGAGAATCCTTGCAAGAACGTATCCGAAGAAAAAACCTGAAGCATGAAGAAGGCAGACGGCTATGATTACCTGTCTACCAGACATAAGGATTGCAGAAGAACTCTGTGAAATTGCATTTCCACATAAAATTGCCACAGTTGCTACGGCCAAGGGTGGCATCAATGGAGATACAAGTTTAACAAGAGGTTGGAAATACTGATTCAGAAGCGCACCAGCTAACACAGGAAAAAGCACAACCTGTTGAGAGAGAATGTAGAGACATTATTTTTTATGAGAGAAGGGGTAACTTTGTCAAAGAAGCGTCGCAACAAATTATAAACAGAGATACTATTTGAGAAGGAGTGTTAACTTGCAATGTCGACATTAATAAGCCAGCTGCATCCACAGCTACATATTTACCAGCTAGTTTGGCTGTCAGAAAAGGAGTCATGATCTGCAATATGTAGACGTCAACAAATCAAATTGACAAGTTGTTTACCAAAAAATGTACTACTCAATAATATAAAAGTTCAGTTCAACACACAAACCCTTCCCCGAGATTCTTTTTAACCTTTTCCTAATGCGGTGTTATGAAGAGTTGATAAAGCAAAAAAATATAGAACTAAGATGATTATCATAATAGACTAACCACAGCTGATAGAGTGCTTGCAGCTGTCATTACAACGGAAAGCGCCACATTTCCACTAGCAAAACAAATAGATCATCAAGATTACCATGCTCATCAAATCTATAATAAAACATTCACTAGAATAACATTCATGTACCGTGCAAGATATGTAACAATATTACTAGCTGTGCCTGCAACCAAACAAAGACTACAAAAATTAGGTTAAGGATAGACATAAATCATAAAGCACCATCTCCATAATACCAAAAGTGTCCCAACCAAACAAAGACTGCATAGAATAGGTTACAGGTAGACAGAAAACATAATTCTCAATCTACACAATGTAATGCAACCAACAAAGATTACGTAAAACCGAGGTTAAGGGCAGACTAAAACGCATACCTCCTGGACAGCACCCAACTAATATTAAACCAGCTGCATAATGTGAGGGAAGGTTTAAGAGTTTGCTTATAAAAAATGCAGATAATGGCATCACCTGAAAATTGTCAGAAAGAAGTTCTCAACAAGATAAACAATTTCGAGCGGTGTAAAACATGCAAACTAACATACTGTTTTGGATCACAATACACAAAGTTTTGAATAAATTGTGGCCGGAACGTCAAGCCTGTTAGAACCTCTGCGACCACAATCACAGCAGCAATAACTGCATCTGTTCTATCTACAATTCTTCACAATATCCAGGATCGCAATCACAATGTGACTACAACCGTAATTTAAAATCTTGAAAATATCACCTTCATCCATTGCATTTGTGTATGCATATAGGTGAAAATGTACATTAAACTTTATTTGTTGCATAAAAATCCTTGTGTTACTTACCTCTTTGAAGGGAGAAAAAACATTTTATCGCTGATACAAATTTTTGAAACAAAAATGATATGTTAACACACAAATTCCAACAACAATTTCAATGGTTAAGGCACTTCCAATAAATGGTTTTACATTAAAAGGATGGTTAATTAATATGATAAGGTGTGGTAAATCACTAGCCAGCCAAATAATGTAATTAACAACAATTTTAAGTGTATTATTAACCATGATTTTCAAGCATTCGAATATACATGATAATCATTAACTATTCAAAATGTGTTCAAATAATCATGATTCACTATTGTTCTGAAGAAACATGATATCCAAAGACCACAATTTAAGTTCAAATATATACCTGAAAATAGTGGTTAATGATGTTTCAAAATTATAGTTAATTGTGTTAAGTTGACTATTAATGAGTATGATACCTTGTTATATCCAATAATCATGTACTAAACAACTGCATTAACCCTCCAAACTTAAGTAAAAAATTAGATAGAAAGATACTAACCGAATATTGAAGGAAAAAACCAGAGAAGACTTCTTTAGGCATAGAAAGAGCAGAACGAAGATCATCCAGAGTTAAAGTCATACCCATACCAAGCATAATAACACTAAGACCCACAATGCTCAATTTAGGAGTAACCCAATTGAATGAACTCGGTCTCACCAAACCCAATACACACCCAATCGTAACCCACAGAGGAAACGCCGTGGATATCACCTCACCAGTAAGCTCGACCCACTGCCTTAAACTCCTCTCACTCACATTTGCGCTCCCGCTGTTTGACGAAATGCCGCAACGAAGAGGACCCGCGTTGGAGACGCGGATTAAGGGGGATTTCATTGTGGAAGGGATTGAGGGTGGTTGAGGTTGAAAATTGCATAGTGTAATGGGGGAAGATGGTTTGGTTCGATGGAAAATAGGGTTTGGTTTGGAAGGTTGTGTTCTGAATTTGATGAGTGTGTTTGGAAGTGGAGAGAATGCGATTGATGTTTGCATTGTTGTTGGTTGTTGTTTTGAGGTTTGACCACTCCAGTGTGTATGTCATTCTGGAATTTGTATACTACTTAAATGGAGAGAGAGGTTTATTTGCTACACGAAGGAAGATACAAAAAAAATATGATAAAAAAACTGGAAAAATATAATCCCCTGCAGTCAATATTTTCCCACAAAAATCCATAGCAGTTTGATTTTAATCACACACTTCATAAAAATTAGTTTTTTTTTTTTTAATTTTATCATTCAAGTTTAAATTATGATCATATGGCCAAAAATGACTGACTGTGTGACACGTCTTTGTGACTGCAACAAATCACACCGCCCAGAAAATTAAGAATTAGATTTAATATATATTTAATCCCTTAATTAAAGTTAATATTCCATTTTAGTCCCAGGATTAAAAAAAGGTTACAGATTAGTCATATTTAATCTCTTAATTAAATTTAATATTTTACTTTACTCCCTTGGTTAAAAAGGTTACAAGTTAGTCATTTATCTTATTTTATTTGGTCCATTTCATCAATTTCTAACCATAAAAAACTTTAAATTCTGGTGATATGGCTTGATAGCAATATCATTGGTCCGAATATGAGTTAACGTAGTTAAAAGTTGATAATATGATTAAACCCTTTATCTATTCATATAAAGATATAAAATGTACACTTGAAGAAACAGTTAAGAAATAAATTTGAAAGTGTCAAAGGCTAATATCTTAGAATTTTTTTTTAATATAACATAGTTTATTAATTAAATTTCCAAAATAACATAGTTTTGAAAAAAATTACCAAACTAACATAGTTTGGTAATGCATTCGCCAATTCATGTGAAGAACTAGTGCAATTAGTTTTGAATTCGCCAAATGGATTGGCTAGATTCAAAAATATTTGCCTAATTCGCCATTCCATTTGGCGAATGAGTTGTAATTGCATGCATGCATTTGCCAAATGGAATGTTGCATGTTTAGGGTTGTTTAGGGTTAGCAATTTTTTTTACTATATATATGCCTCACTCATAAACATGTATGTCTCACTCATAAACATCAGATTTATCTCACTCCTTCCCTACAAACCCTAAAAATTCATTCCTTTCAATCTCCCTCTCTCACAACATGGCTTCTCCCCGTCCATCTAGTTATGCATCGACACCGTCTTCCTCAACATCAGAAGAACCGCTTCCAAAATTTGATATTTTGAAGAAAAATGCTTTAGTGTTTTTCTCGGCAACAAAGCCTCCTCTGAAGATGCTGTTATGGAACCCCCAAACTTTGGAACACTTGCACAGAGAATTAACCCGCTGGTTAGAAGGAGAGATCGGCCACAAAGAAAAAATAATTAAAATTGAGAAGCGGGTTGTGGAGTCTGGTGTGACGAAATGGAGAAAAATTGTCAATGATGCAGGTGTTCTTTCGATGATGCTAGGCGGAGGTGAAGTTGTCCTGATGGTTCTGATAGGCTAGATTTGTTGAATGTTGCAGTTGTTCTATTTATGTATGGTCATGTTTGAATTTATGTATTTTTCCGTTTTATTTATGTACGGTCATTTTTTGAATCATGTATTTCCTTGTTTTATTTATGTATGTTCGTGTTTGTGGTTGTATGATTTTACTGATATGAATGAAACGAACTAGGCTTCCATTTAAAATAAATACGGTTACAATGATTTAATTTACGATGTTGAGCTTGGTCCAACGTTGGGACATTTTTTACGATTGTGACCGGGCTGACGACATGAACTACACAGTCTCACCATCTTATTCGCCGTATCAATTTCGGTGCGAATACGCGTGCTGTTAGGACGCCCTTTTTTCTTTCTTCGCATGTTCTCATTGTGCCAGACTATTTCCCCGTTGTAGGAGGGTCAGTAGTCCTCATTTGCAACAACCGGAAAGCTTTTGTTGTAGACGTTGCAAAGATTATGCACTTGGTAAACAGGGGATAGTAAGCCTGAAGGGTCCAGCCGAACCTTCGAACATGCCGCTATGACATGGGAGCAAGGCATGCGAAAGGCTTGAAATTTTCCACAGTCGCACCAATTGTTATCAAGTTCTACCCGATAGGATCCCCTCGGTCTCCCTTCGTTGTGATCCATGATCTCATCAACATTGAAATGTCCCTTATTGCGGTTAAACACGGTGACCACATGTGTGTTAGACTTGGATGCTTCGTCTTTGATGAATGTCATAGAACTATCGCTGAACACTTGACCAGACTGTAGGATTGAACTCCACTTTGAACGCTTGGTGTCAAAAAGTGCTCCGAGCCTAAAGTAGGTTGACCTCACCAAAGCGGTTATTGGTAGGTTGCGGATTCCTTTGAAAACAGAGTTCATTGATTCCACGAGGTTTGTTGTCATGTGACCCCAGCGTTGTCCTTTGTCGTAGGCCCTGGTCCACTTATCTAAAGGAATCTGGTTTATCTATCTGAACGCATCTTCATTTGCCAGTCTGATTTCGTCACGATAATGTTTGAATGACGGTTCGGTTAATGAGTACCCTGCGTTCACGACCTTCTTCCGCAATGTCTTGTCTTTGATCTCTCTCATGAAGTTTTGCGCTATGTGTCTAATACAATAGACATGTGTTGAAGGCGGTTCCTACCAGCCGTTATCAACATTCTTCCATGCACTTTCAATTGATGCATGTCTGTCCGAAATCAAACATAAGTTAGACTGGGGAGCCACATGCAAGCGAAGATTTTTAAGGAAAAAACTCCATCCCTCGGCAGTCTCTCCCTCGACGATAGCGAATGCAATTGGGAAGATATTGTTGTTGCCGTCCTGTGCCACTGCCATCAATAGAGTTCCTTTGTATTTCCCGTAGAGTCATGTTCCATCAATTTGGATTATAGGCTTGCAGAAGGAAAAACCCTTTATACATGGGTCAAAAGCCCAAAAGAGTCGGTGGAATATGCCATTTCCACTAACACAATGACTTTCCGAAGTATACGCCGGCAAGGTCTCAAGGATGACAACGGTCCCAGGTGCATAGTGCTTCAGTGCCAGCAAAAACTTTGGGAGTTCTTTGTACGAGTCCTCCCAATTTCCGAATACAACGGCAACAGCCTTAGTTCTAGCAATCCATACTTTCCTGTATGATGGAGTATAATTGTGCTTCTGTACTATGTGCTTAATTATCGTGCTGACCTTGACCGAAGGATCGTCAACAACGATTGATAGGATATCGTTGCATATTAGCTGAGAGCTCAGTTGCCGATGATCCTGCAATGAGTTGGTTATTACACATGTATGCTCCGGTCCCATTGAAGCAACCTTCCAATCTTCACTTCTCTTTCTGTATGATGCTGTCAATCGAAACGGACACGCCACGTTACGACAACGTATCATATATAATGTAGGATTCGTTCGGTCGACCTTATAATCAGCCGATAAATCCATGTGGTAAAATTTTATAGCTCGAACGCATTCTTCTTTTGTTCGAAAATGGTCGCCCTCCTTTAATGCACCTTGTCTTTGTGGATACGAATCATAAAATATCTCTGAAGATGGGCCTTCACTTCCCAAGTTCAAGTTTGTCATGTGTGGAGGAGGACGATATACATGACTGGCCGGGACCTCGTCTTCATTGACCATTTCATCAACTACTGCCTCCTCTTGTTCCTCGTCCTCATCAACAACATCGACTTCAGCCAAATCATTGTCAGATTTGAAAAAGACTTGTGAATGATCAATGGGCTGAGACATTTGTTGTTGGTGAAGCGTAACATAGAGCTCGATATCATTGAAACCAGAATACTCATGGCTTAGAAACATAGTATGAACACTTTCGTCATCAGATATAGTTAATTGGAAATACATGACCTGGTTATCCTCAGAGAATACTGAATTTTTGTAAATAATGACGTCCACTGGACCACGCTGCATTTTGTTTTCCAATCTCTTTTTTAGATGAGCGAAATTGGATTGTCGGACGATTGAGAACCGAGTAACCTCGGTGTTTCGAAAGTTGAAACCAGAATGGTTACATTCAAATATTTCGCCATTTATATGGGCGTTGATCATATACTGGGGCAACTAAGACATAGTTCGTTTACAAAGACTCTTTTAGATATGAAAATGTTTTGCAGTTTATGGTACAATGAAGATATGAAAATAATCTATAAATAGTAAAGTCAAAAATATATTTTATGGTTATATTTACTGTTCTGAAGTAATGTGTACTAGTTGTTTCATAGGCTTATCTCCTGCACCTATAGGGTTATCTTCTCCACATATGTCTTATCTTCTGCACATATAGGTCTATCTTCTGCACATACAGACTACATTATTTTTCAACATATGTCTTATCATCTGCACATATAGGTTTATCATCTGCACATATAGGTTTATCTTTTGCACATACTTCTTAAATGTATTAACTTAACAAACCCTAACTTACACATACATATATATATATAACATAATTTTTAATACGTAAACCCTAACTTACATACATACATATATATATATATATATATATATATATATATATATATATATATATATATATATATATATATAAGTATATATATATATATATATATATATATATATATATATATATATATATATATATATATATATATATATATATATATATATATACTTATACATATATATTTATACATATATATATTTATATATTTTTATATATATATATATATATATATATATGTCTTAATTAAACCCTAACTAAACTAACCTAACTTAATTAAACCCTAATTAAACTAACTAAACTAACCTAATTAAACCCTAACTAACTAAACTAACTTAATTAAACCCTAACTAAACTAACCTAACTTAATTAAACCCTAATTAAACTAACTAAACTAACCTAATTAAACCCTAACTAACTAAACTAACTTAATTAAACCCTAACTAAACTAACCTAATTAAACCCTAACTAAACTAACTAAATTAACCTAATTATAAACTAACTAAACTAACTTAATTATACCCTAACTAAACTAACTAAACCCTAACTAAACTAACTAACCTAACCTAAAAAAATAAACTATAAACACGTGTTCGCCAAATCAACTGGCTAAGCAAGGATCTTTTCAAACCTATTCGCCAATTGGATTGGTGAATCCATACACATATTCGCCAATCAACATGGCTACCTATGAAACCTGCAAAAGCTGAAGAATGCAGAGGAGATTCGTGCTTGTTTCAATGCTCTGACTTCATTGACCATGCAGAGATTCCATTGAATGCATGTGAATGAGTTGGTGATCCTTGAAGACATGCATTCGCCAATCAGAGTGAAAATGAGGAATCCACAAACATGTTGTTGAACCAATCAGAGGACATGCAGGAGAATTCTTCTTTGAATTCGCCATATGGTGTGGCGAATGTGTGTGAATGTTCTTGTTGAATTCGCCACATGGTTTGGCGAATGAGAACAAGGTGTTTTTGTTTCAATCCGTAACAACTAAATGCAATTTCTTATAAATATCCACACTTTCAGCTATCAAACCTACAATATCAAATATCACACAAACAATTTATAAATTGGTCTAGGCACAATCAAAAATATCGCGGCAAAATCGAAAATGGCTTTACTAACGATGGGAGATCAACATCGAGGCACAGTCGAAAATATCGCGTCATTTGTAAGTTTAATCTTCGTAAATTTTTTTACACATATATTTATGTATACTTTTTACTCTTTCATATTTTAACTTATTTCGATGAATATTTTTACAGAATGTAAGAAGATTTCGGTGTCGAGTGCACGACTACATAGAGTTTGATCCGATCATTGAACCGTATCTACGGTTATGCGGATTTGGTGAAGTCATAAAGGTGCACAACAACTCTATAGACTCAAAATTCATCTTGGCACTACAAGAGAGGTGGAGGCCAGAGACACACACCTTTCACCTGCCCTTCGGTGAATGCACTGTCACATTGGAAGACGTATACATGCTTTTGGGGTTACGTGTATCCGGCAGAGCCGTCTTTGGTAAGGTGAACCACGAAGTTTCTATAATTGCGGATTTGTTGGGTGCCCCTCTCATTGACGAGGAGCAGCCAACAAATACTCGTAGACAGGGTTCAGGTATTAATCTAGGAATCCTTAGAGCCCACTATGCTAATTTTATTTTAACCAAAGAATCAACCGAGTTAGAAAAAATGCAAAAACTTCGGTGTTATATTATGCTTTTATTCGGTCATTTTTTATTTCCCGACGGTACCGGGAACACAATAAATATGATGTATTTACCATTGTTGCGAAACATCAACAATGTAAATACATATAGTTGGGGTTCGGCTGTTTTGGCACACTTGTACAGTAGCCTTTGTAAGAATGCCGCAAAGGATACTTGTACATTTTTTGGTTGTGCATTTTTGTTACAAGCTTGGGGGTATTCCAGACTGCCGATGCTTGCCCCACGCAACATGAATCCATGCCCGTTCCCCTACGCAAACCAGTAAGTCTACTATTAATTTTTATTTCCAAACATATTAAATTTTAAATATTTAAATTGTTATTGTATCTAAATGCGTTTAAATCTGTTGTGCTTAGCTGGTCCGATCTTGGGATGGATTATAGTAGAAACCCAAGAAGTTCCATAGTTTTATATCGCCAATTGTTAGACCACGTGGGGATCGATCAGGTATTGTCATATATAAAAAATATTTTTCCGTTTTAATGCATTTTATTAACTAAAATAATTTTATACTAAACAATTTTTTTTTCGTAGTTCATCTGGCGCCCATATTTAGCCCTCGACCATGAGCCTAACCCAGAAGATGCTGAAATTTGGACGGCAAAAACTCCAATCATCCGGTTCACTACAATTGAAATGCACCAAACAGATCGGGTGAAAATGCAGTTCGGAATGCAACAGGATATTCCGGGCCCTCCGACATGTTTGGGAGATTGGCATTTGAAAAGAGTAAGTGACATGTGGAACATGGAAGATTGGAGAGACTTTGCAAGGGAATTACGTCAACAATAGAGGGATCGACGCTAACATGTCCTAACTGACCAAGTGCTGCAAAATGTCAAACCAACTAGAGAATATTTAGTTTGGTTTAGGTCAGTTACTATGCAACAATGGGTGTCTGATAACCCATACTTGATTGACCCTCGCTCGCAGGCCGCAGCATACGCCCAACCACCAACCCCACAACATGACTACCCCACCCAATTCCAGCCATCGACTTCAAACACCCATAGGCCATTCCTCCAAACAAGTAACCCCTTCATGCCACAAACCCAATCACAACAACAAGAGCCTTACCAACACCAATATACCCCCCGACAACCCCTTCATATCCACACCAACCTATAGCCCCCCACCTTTGTTTCGTTCTCAAAACGAGGCAATATCCTCATTTGGTCAAGCTTATCGTCCTCACCCAACCCAATCCAACCCAACCCAACCTATCCGACCCAGCTTTGAAAACATGGGCACACAACTGAGTTACGGCAGCGCCTTTGGCAGCAACCTTCCACGTAATTGGGGACAAGCAGAATCATGGACTCAACAACAACCGCCTCCACCAAACACACAAATACAAGCGGAACCTCGACCACCTGGTGGTAGAGTTCGAAGACGGGGTCATCCCCGTGGATGTGGTACTGGGGGACAGTTAGATCGGGCGGGAAATTAGTTTTTGTACTATCGTTGTTGGATTATTAATAATAATTTTCTTTTATATTATATTTCTCTTTCTCAGATTCTCTAATTTTCTTTTATATGAATAATTTTCTTTTAATATAATTTTATTTCATATTATAATTTTCTTTTATATACTTATATATATATATATATATATATATATATATATATATATATATATATATATATATATATATATGAGTATATATATATATACTTATATAAATATATATATATATATAAGTATATATATGTATATATATATAAGTATATATATATATAAGTATAAGTATATATAAGTATATATATATATATATATATATATATATATATATATATATATATATATATATATATATATATATATATATATATATATATAATATATAAGTATAAGTATATGTAAGTATATATATATATATATATATATATATATATATATATATATATATATATATATATATATAATATATATATATATATATATAAATATATATATATATACTTATATAAATATATATATATATATATATATATATATATATATATATATATATATATATATATATATATATATATATATATATATATATATATATATATATATATATATGTTTATAAAAGAAAATATATATTTATATTTATATAAGTATAAGTATATATATATATATATATATATATATATATATATATATATATATATATATATATATATATATATATATATATATATATATATATATATATATATATATATATATATATATATATATATATATATATATATATATATATATATATATATATATATATATATATATATATATATATATATATATATATATATATATATATATATATATATATATATATATATATATATATATATATATATATATATATATATATATATATATATATATATATATATATATATATATATATATATATATATATATATATATATATATATATATATATATATAACAAAAATATGAAACACAAAAATAACAAAACAACACATGCACAACATACCATTTGGCGAATTGGTTATAAAATTATACTCATTCGCCAAATGGTTTGGCGAATTGGTTATAAAATGTTGGATCATGCCATTCCATTTGGCGAATTAGTGATAAATTTCACATGTTCAACAAATGGTTTGGCGAACATGTTACCAAACTATGTTAGTTTGGTAATTTTTTTTAAAACATTCTTATTTTGGAAATTAATTTAATAAACTATGTTATTTTAAAAAAAAATTCAATATCTTAAGCAAACAAAAATACTTTTTTGAAACATTTGTCAAATTCTATAACGCTGGATTTAGAGGTGTCCTTTCTTCAGAGAATATTACATACAAGTTGAAAATCTAAAACAAACCATATAAATTTAATTAGGAGGACTATACATGACATTATACAAATACAATCCTAGTTACATGCAGGAGTTCATCAAGCTAGATACATTCAGTCGTTTATCTCAGAAGGCACAGAAAACCTCCAAATTCCTGCCAAGATGCTACCAAAGATAGAGTGACACACACTTGAAACAGCACAAGGTACTGTCGTTAGAGGATCTCCAAAGTGCTTAGTAGCTAGAACAACACCAAGAGCTGCATTCTACAATAACGAGAAGTCGGAAAAAATTGCGTAAGCTTAGGCCAAATTGAACAAAGGAACCAAAAAAAAGTGTAGCAAGTTGCCTATGTTTAATCAATGGTGCAATTAATGAACAGTAATTTTACCTGCATGCCAACCTCGATGGATATTGTTCGTGAAGATGACAGATCTAGCCCAAGCATCCTTGCTAGTATGTAACCGAAGAAGAATCCAGAAGCATGAAGAAGGCAAGATGCTAAAATCACCTGTCCACTAGACATAAGAATTGAAGATGAACTTTGGGCAATGGCGTTTCCAGATAACATTGCCGCGGTTGCTACAGCCATTGGTGGCATCAATGGAGATATAAATTTTACAAAAGGTTGGAAATATTGAACCAGAAATGCACCGGCCAATACAGGAAGAAGCACAACCTGTTGAGAAGTAAGACAGACGTGTCACGACTAAGCAGACCTGTTTAAATTGGCTTATCTGAGAGCTTATCTACTGGCTCATCCACTTGTGAGACTGTTTGAGAGAGCTTATAAAATACGTTATAACATGGTCATCGATTATTTCTAGCTTATAGCTTACATGAAAACGTTTATTTTTTGTAGTAGTTTATATGATAATCACTTATGCTAATGAATTTAATTAAGTTGATTGTCCAAACAGTGACTAATTAGAGATAAAGACGGCGTTCAAGAAGAAAAGCTTACTTGCAATGTAGACATCAATAAACCAGTTGCATCCACAGCAACATATTTACCAGCAAGTTTGGCTGTCAACAAAGGAGTCATGATCTGCAATGTTAAGTTTTCAGCCGGTTAATGTGAGAAAAAGTTTACTAATAAAATATATGTAGGACTTAATATTAAGCGATACAAACCACAGCAGATAGAGTGCTCGCAGCGGTCATTATCACAGAAAGTGCCACATTTCCACTAGCAAAGCAAATAAATCATCAAGTCCCTTTGCTCATAATCTATTAATAGAATTCTTAATTGAAAGGAAAAAAATTGTGTACCGTGCAAGATATGTTACTATATTACTAGCTGTGCCTGCAACCGATAAAAAAGAGTATATAAAATAGGTGAAAAAGGTAGACAGAAAGCATATATCACGAGATGAAAACTCATACCTCCTGGACAGCATCCAACTAATATTAAACCCGCTGCATAGTGTGATGGAAGATTTAAGAGTTTGCTTACAAGAAATGCAGATATTGGCATCACCTGAAAATATTCTCCATGCTATCAACTTCATAAAGAACAATGGTTTGGAATGCAGGTAATGATTTTTACACAACACAACATTGGTTATATACAGAAATGAAAGTGATTGAATATAATAAACACACACATTCAAACTAAAGTGTTTGTGCTGTCTATAAATTTCATAGATCAAATAAAAATTCTTGAGCTAACTTCACTATTTTCATACAAAATATAAAGTTAGAAACTAAAAACATTAGTCAATAGTTGTATAAAGACATCCAATTACATGGTTGTAGATGATTCTAAGCTAGCACAAGTATGTGAAATCCTACTTATTCACATTTATGGGGTGAAAATATATCCGTGAATCAATCGGAAAAAAAAAAAAAACTATAATTTCCTTTATTGTTTTGTGGTCATGTCACCGACAAGGGACAACAGCACTAACACCTTTAAAAAAGACATGTGAGAGTCCGTGTTTGAGTCCTTTTAGTGTCGGACACTAACTTTTAAATGAAAGTGATACTAACACTTGATATTACATTCAATTTATTTATTTTTTCAAATTATTATCAGTGTCGACACTGTCGGTCGATGTTGTGTCATGTATCTGTGCTTCATAGTCAACAACAAAACCAAACTTTTACCAAGGTCATGTCCCTTTTACATTAACATCTTAATGAAACTAGTAAATTTGAGATAGATGAGTAGCATACTAACCGAATATTGAAGGAAAAAACCAGATAGAACTTCTTTAGGCATACAAAAAGCTGATAGAAGATCATCAAGAGTTAAAGTCATACCCATACCAAGCATAATTACACTAAGTCCCACTGTACACACTTTAGGAGTGACCCAATTGAATGAACTCGGTCTCACCAAACCCAACACACACCCAATCGTCACCCACAACGGAAAAGCTGTGGATATTGCCTCACTACCAACCTCAATCCACTCCCTAACACTCCTTCGTTCATCTCCACTAAAACTGTTTGATGAAATGCCGCAACGAGGTGGACATACTTTAGAGTCATATATTCTGTCAGATCGTGATGTGGAAGGGAATAATAATAGTGGTTTTGGTTGAAGATTAGGTCTTAATGTGAGTTGATTCAACAAAATGGGTTTAGAATTGTGGTTTCTGGTGATTATTCCGTTTAAACGTGGAGAGAATGCAATTGATGTTTGCATCTTTATCTAACTGCAAAAAGTTTGTAGCTTTTCGATATTTGATGTATCCCATTTGCATATTTTAAAATATATGAATTTTTTAATGATAAAATATGATTTAATGAGTTCCATGTGGAAGAGACTGATGATGAATCTAGCAAGTGCTGATACAGATGCGATCGGGGACGATCGCCAGAGCCATGGGTGGTCTAGCTGCCCAAAACCACCGCTGGCCCCAACTCAATTTCTACTCTATTTATAATTTGTTGCTAACGAAATTATTCATTAAAAAATTTATTCAAACAGTTCAATTTTCAAAATACTGATTATATATATTTTTATAATTATATTTAATTATTAAATATTTAAAATAATTTATTTAAAAAATCTATTTAAATTAATTTTCACAATTTGTTACGTAAAATATTTGGGTTTGAAGCTTATATTCCTTAAAAAACAGTCAACCATCAAGTTTTATTATTATATTGTGAAAAATGTTTTATAAACACTCAATTTTTTTTTTAAATTCGATGTGGGACTTCAAATCTCCTTTTCTTCTTCAATAAGTCTCTGCCTTTATTTGGACTTATTCGAGATTTCCATCAGATCAAACTAACACCAGAAACAAGGTCAGAATAACATCAAAACAAAAAGAATAAAAAAAGTATTTTGGGAATTTTTCACATGCAATTCGAATCCTGAAACATTTCTATAGATTGTTGTTCTCTCTATCAATGTGTTGAAACATGTGTAAAAAATATGCAAAATATAAATCTTTCATAACAAATTTGTAGCAAACTAGGATTATAGTCTTGCTTATTTTAGCATGGTTGATGATCAAATACAAGTTTTAATCATTAGAGTTTAAACCACACACACACGATATCAGATTTCTATTAAGACTGACTTCAATGACACAAACACAGATCTCCTGACGAGGATTTCTTTTAAGGTAAGGCAAAATGTTCTATCCTTTTGGTTCTGTTCAAATCAACTTTTTGTACCGGAATATAATTGAATCTGAAATTATTGTATCCAAGATTAATATTTTTCATATCACGACATTTGATTTAATCCTTCCTGTTTAATTAATTTGAGTTTCTTTGAAATGCAGTATACTACTTCGAGAGTGGTGTCTGGAACGCCTTTTTTCTATGTAAATGGATTTGTGTTGCCTGATGCAGGAAATCCTCTTAATTACAGCAATTCGAGGAATGTTATTGATCTATTGATTGGTGCAAAGAAGAGCATGTAAAATGAAGAACCTCTTCACTACGTTGTAGGTTTATGAAGTTCAGTTGTATTAGCACTTAATTTGTGATAAAATAAAGAATTCAAACACTGTATTTGCAGATCAATAGTTGTGAATGGAATCAAAGTTATAAATAATTAAATATACTTATGTGCAGTGCATTCTCTGAATACAAATTTACACTAACTATACTTCTTAACTAATATCTCAATTTTAGTTGAATGAGCAACCAACAATCATATCTGATACTACTGGTTATTATAGCTATAATAATAGACAAACAATCAAACATGTTGCAAACTTACATCTAATGCCAAATTTGTTGAAGTGACATATCGTGTTAAAATAAAGTATTATTTGTTTAATAGCTTTTAGATTCTTATTAGTTAGTTAAGGCAATTACTTCTCTCTCTCTCTCTCTCTCTCTCTCTCTCTCTCACACACACACACACACACACGCACACACACACTATCTTTATGTTTCTTAGACTACTAAGCTACTACTCTCTTCATGTTTCCAACACTTGGGATTATAAACAACAAGAGTATATCAAGACACATTCTACATCATTCGAAGGTGAGAATGTTGGTCTTCTTCCTGGTATTGTTTGCAACAAGTTCCCTCTTGGCTTATGCTTATTTGTTATCACCGTAGCAGAAGAAGTGAGATTTGTTGCAGAAATTTTTTTTGAAGTCCCACATCGAATATGCAATAATATTGTCAAGTGTTTATAAATAACTTGTTCTTACTATGATAATAAAGATTCGTTATTGGGCTTCTGGAATAAAGATATGGCATAAAACCCAATTCTTTATATTAAAGTTTTTGAAAATCAATAAAAACAGAATTTCTAATTAATAAAAAATAATTATGTCACATCACCTCAGCTAGATGCCATCTCTGTCACGTAGTCCTTTCAATTGCCACCTCGACTAACACATCATCTCAACTAACGCCATTTGCCAATACTTAATGGAAAGGACCAAATTGTCCTCTTAGAGGACCAAAAAGGGACCAATTTGGAACTTTTAAAAGAAAGAGGACCAAAAAGGATATTAAGTCAAGAATAAAAAAGAGATAATGAATAAAAGATAATTAATGTTTTACACTGTTAATTAATCACAATCATTATGGGTATAATCGGTTCGGTTTGGACCGGTTTTTAGTCAAAAAATTGTACAAACCGATGATATCTCCATCGGTTTGGTTTGCTTTGATTTTTAGTGTTTTTTAAAAATGGAACCAAACCAAACTAACCGGTTTGGTTTGGTTCGGTTTGATTTGGTTGATTGGTTTACAACACAATTGTTTTAATATTGTTCGATGTATTTTATGCTATTAATTTTTAAAATGAATATATTTCATATGATATATTTCACGCTCTACTTTTCAAACAACTTACAAGTTGTTTTTAATTCATACGAAACATTTATATAATTTTCATTGCATTGTGAAATAAGTTCATTATCGAATACAAAAGTTGACACTTAGCATGAGAAGGTTCGGAAGAAATTTGAAAGCTTAACAAATAAAACACAACAATAAAGACAAAATATTTCAAGACACATAATTAACATGTTTCGCATTTCAAACACACATCAAAACTATTTTGTAATAAGACTAGAAGAAAATTTGTTGAAAAAGAAACATAAAAGATATAAAAAAAAATATGAAAAGTAACGAAGAGAGTTTGAAGATGAATAAGGAAACCATAACATATAAGAATGACGGTGGTGAGAGAAACAATGGTGACGGATAGCTAGAGCAGCAGTTTGGTGAGAGCAAGTTTTTATGGCTTATGGTTTCTATTTTTTTATATTTTGAGTTTGGTTTTAGACTTATTCATAAGTTTCTTGAACTAATTATCTATCACATTTAAGTTGAGTGGGTAGCTTTCCTTGAGTAAACAATGAATTTTTTTTCATATGAGGAATTTTATAATCATTGGATCCGTTCTTCTTCATAATTTCAACCATACATAATTGAAGTGTAAGAAAAATCTTGTTTGAACTTTTGATATCAAAAGACTCATAAGCATTCTCCCACGACTTGAATAAGCTCATCAACTAATTTAACCACTTCCTTTTGTTGCAATGATTGTACGGCACTAAAAAAACCTAAATCCAAAACATTTAAGTCGAGAGAATTAGGCGGTTGACAAGTCAAACGAATGTTGAAGCCTTCTTCAGAAGCTGCTACACGAAATTCTTCATCATC
Source organism: Lathyrus aphaca (assembly GCA_963966055.1). Lineage (NCBI taxonomy): Eukaryota > Viridiplantae > Streptophyta > Magnoliopsida > Fabales > Fabaceae > Lathyrus > Lathyrus aphaca. Next base: position 635,468,259 of record OZ014519.1, read on the forward strand.
TAAAGAAACGTGGCATGATGCATTATCTTGCTGAATAAAAAACGTCTCACATGCATGCTCTCGTGGCCATTTTTCTTTGATGGTTGGTAAGATCTTGTTTATTAAAAACATCTGACTGACATCTTTAGTGATAGAAGTAATTGGTCTTATTTCAAGTGTCTCTGATGTTCGATTGACACTTGACCTTCTTGCTGGAACTTTATAAACTAGGGGAAACACATCAATTTTTCCGGTGAATGTCACATTATCTTCATCGTCAAATCTTGGTCTAACCACCGCAACTAAAAACATTACCTTTTGAATGTAATTTTTGTTTCTACAAGTCCTATATGGATCATCCTAATTTGCAAGAAGGTAATAATTCGTTGATTTTTTTGACATATAGAACCATTTTTCATCTATGTACACAATGTTATGCATGGATTTAAAAATTGGTTCATGAGGAATACTAGTTTCCTCAAGCATGCTCAAGCAAAATTTAAGACGTTGTTTCATATTATCGCCTTTTATATGTGGCTTCAACGCGCTTGAATGTTTACGCAATACACCTTCAGTCACATAGGAAAAATAGGAAAATTTGCTTATAAATCAGGCTGGAGGTGTATCTCACAAGATATTGAATCCATGTCTGCTAGGTTTTTTTGCTTTAAAAGTATATGCAATATGGTTGATGGGATGGAGGGGTGCAAGATTGTGAGTCCATATGAGTTTATTTTTTTTCTATAAAAGGATTTGGGCTTCAATTAACAGAAATTTGTATGTGATGTTGATCATTTCTTTGACATCTAATATTCTCCATATTCATTAAAAAAGACTATTATAATGAAAGTCATGTAATATTTCTTGAAGATATTTAAAAAAATTAGTTTTTTTAAAATATTTAAAATTATCTGAAATTTAATGATTAGTTTTAATAAACAAAGGGTCCATTTGTTTTGTCTTTTTTACAGTGTAATATAATTGTGTAAAAACAATTACAAAAAAACTTTTTATAAAAGCTTCAAATAAAAATTTGATTTAAATAGTTATTCTTAAAATAAATTGTAAATTAAATGAATATAAAAAAAATTGTAATATAAAAAAATATAGGATGTCCAAATTAATCTTTCAATTTAAAATAAATGAATATAAAAAAAATTGTAATATTTTAAAAAACAGATTTGTAAAATCTATTTTTAAAAATACAAAGAAAAAATCTATTTTATGAAGATGAAATAAACATGCCTAAAACCATAACAAAAAAAAAAAAATTAAAATAATTATTTATGATAGTCTATTTTAAACATTTTTGTTTGAAGTTTATTTTATTTTATTTTCAAATATAATACTAGAAAAACATTTATAAAAATAGTGTAACAAACAAGGGTATAACTAATCCTATATGAGGAATAAGAGTGATTGTTCTAAAAAAATCTTGGTCAAACCATCGTTAATAACTCATATAGGATATATGGAAATAGAGACTTTCTAGCGAAAGCCATGGAGATGAAAAGAGCGATGGAGATAGTTAGTCAGAGCGAGTTTAAGAGGATCGGGTTTACATCTTATAACACGGAGCTCATTAGCATGATTAACAATTGAGAAGAAAGTTTACCCATAAACGGAGTGGACATGATTTGCAAAGCTATGTGGAAGATAAGAAAAGAGTTTGAAGAGATAAGATTCAATTACACACATAGAGACAACAATGAAGCGACTGACAATCTTGCTAGCTTTTGCATTAGAATGACTACTACTATTGATAAATTGGGTAATTCTAGGCAATTTATTATAGCACTCTATGCATTTCTATCATACCATGTGGAATTCCTCTTATGTTCTTTGTTTTTAGAGATATATCTTCAGAAGCCCCTAAAGTTCAGTGAATATTGAAATATTCTGGAGATATATCTCCAGAACAATTTGGAGCATATATCGCGTCAGACTTTTTTCCTCCCTCACATTTCTTAAAATAAATTTTAACTTCTTCATAACATCAACTTTCACCAAACAAAGTTCAAAGGACCATTAAGCGTCATCAATAAAATCATTCAACATCATCAAAATCATAAATTTCTGATAAATTTTTTAGTTTTCTGATAAATTTTGAGTTTTAGTGGAAATGTGTAGAAATCAATTATTAAGGTTAGAAATGTGTAATTGCATGTAACATAGTTTAGACTTAGTGTAAGACTTGGTTGTTTGCTCAAAATGACAATCAAGTCATGTTTTTTCAACTTGCATGAGTCACGTTATGCCATTGTTACAATCTCTGAGTTGCAGAACTTTCTGGAGATACATCTCCAGAATAGGTTTCATATACTTTGGGAATTTTCGGAGATGCATCTCCGGAATTGTTCAACGTTATTGTTTTATGGTGTTTCCGAAGATGCATCTCTGAAATTAATCAACGTTATTGTTTTATGGTGTTTTTGGAGATGCATCTCCGAAATTTCTTGCAGTGTGTTTTTTTCATGTGTGTTGTATGCGTGCATTAATGATACGTCATACTTTACCTTACATGAATTATGGCTGACAAAGTTGACAGACTGATGCATTATGTTGGAATGATGAGTAGGGTTATGAACAAATCAAAGTGGTCACATTACCAAGTTGTTGTCACGATACTAAGATATATTAAGGGAACTTTGAGGTATGGAGTTTTGTTCCCCTCTGATGCTGAAGATGATTCATAGCTGATGTGATATTCAGACTCGGATTGGTGTGGAGACAGAGTTGACAAAAGAAGTATTTTTGAATATTTCTTCAACTATCTTAGAGGTCCTATTTCTTGGTGCTTCAAGAATCAACTAGCTGTTGCATTGTCAACCTGTGAATCTGTGTATGTTGCGTGTGTTTTGTATGCTTGTCAAGTTGTGTTGACTCTGAACTTGCTGTAGGATCTGAAGATCAAGGTGGACAAGCCTATGAAGTTGATGATTGGCTACAAATCTGCTATAAACCTTGTTAAGAATCTGGTGTTGCATGGAAAAAAGCAAGCACATTAACACAAAGTTTCATTTTCTGATAAATCAGGTTCAAAATAGAGTGCTTGAAGTTGTGCACTGTAGCACTCAAAAGCAACTGACAGATGTGTTGATCAAAGCTATCAAGACCGAACATTTTATCCACTTGAGGGATGAAATTGGTGTTGTTGATTATAGTTTTGAATATAGATTAAGGGATGGTACTGAAATGTAATCCCAATTCAGTTAGTATTTCATTTAAGTTTCATTTGAGTTTAATTTGAATTATATCTAGCTTGAATGTGTGTATATAAGTAGTATATAAGTAGAAACTATTTCTTTAGTTGTAACTGAATTTTATTATTCACGTTAGTAATGTTTTTTCTCTTCTCTCTCTTCCATCTTCATCTTCTTCCTTCTTATGCATCAACAAATTTTAAAATTTTGTAGGTGTCTTATTTTTTTTTAAATCGAGTCATCTGATTCAACAGATTTAATAACTAGATAATTTTGTTATAACGACAATTTTATTCAAACAAATTATTTGTTTAATCCAATTTAATCATGCAATTCAATTAATGATCAAATATTTTGACCAATAAACAAGTTGATATACAGTAATTATAATTTAAGAAATATGCAGTCTAGTCATGGTTTTATAAATCCTATTCCTTACATTTCAATTTTGGCTACCAGGAAAAATTAGCTCAAGTTTTTTAATAAAATATTCAAATGTTTTGGACCTATAACCTTTTTATTTTAATTGCATTGTGAAAAATTTGAACATAACCAACAACACTAATTTCCTAGAATAATCTTTCTGTTACATGCATTAATCCAACCAGGGATATCAATTTAAAGACCGAACGGAACGGAAAACAGAAACATCCTCCGCACATTCCTCTTTGAGATCTCTATTGTTGATACTAAAATATTTTATAAAAATATTTATGTTCCCACTGTGAAATATTTTTGCATATATATTCCTAGTCATTCCATCCAACAAGACAGCTGATAACAAATTGATAAACATATGCAAAACTACTGTGGAACCAATCAAAAGTAAATCTTTTTGCCCATATCAAAACTCAATGAAATTGTGATATAAAAATTACTTTTTGCCCATTCAAGATACTAATGAAATAATACATGCCTCTCAACATAATATGAATACATGAATTTCTTACATCTTATGTACTAAAAAAATGCCTCACTCAATGTAAGAGAGGCCACCAACAAATGCAGGAATGGTGCATTTCTTTCTATACAGAATATTTGAAGTTATTCATCATTGCAGCTTCTGGTCACTCTCAAGGGTGCAACAGTAATTGCACCAATAATTTGAACCAAATAGCAACATTGCGAGCTCCGGTTTCACACCATATATTTAGCAGGCAGCAGCAAAAGTTTGTATCTAATAGTAATAACTTCTTCAATTCTGTTTTGTAGAGGAAAAACAAGATGTTACTTTCAGAACCGTCTTACAAATTCGACCAAGTTTTCTTTTTCTTGTTAGTTGTAAAGTAACATACAAATTACAATTGAGACTTTATATGCAAAGTTTATTTCATAAAGTTGCAGACTATGTTGTCAATCTCGAATTAAAAAGTGTAGCAGAAAGAAGCAGCTAACCCCAAAACTGGTTGCCGCGTGCGAGATAAGGCTAAATTTATGATTGTGATTAGATTATATATTCTTTAAAGACACTGTTATTTAGGGGGGAAACCTATCTCATACACCGAGCAAAAATTCTGATAAAAGAATGACCATAACCCATAACCCATTTCAGACACTATCGTCACGCCATGGACTGTGAAAAACGAGAAATCTTAATAAAAAATAGTGTATCTGATTGTTGTACCTTCATCTTTTCAGCAGAAGCGATCATGCATATGACACGATCAACGGTTCTTCGGCGTCTCTCCGAGATTTACTCTCGTAGTGGAAGTATAATATCAACTGGGTCGTTCCCAAAATGGTTCCTATCCCATTTGGCAACTATAAAATCCAGCAGAGATGCAGAATTGAGACAAAAGGATATTTCAAGAATAAATAGAAGAAAACAATAGACGAGGCTAAAGGAACTTACATAAATGAAGATATCATCGCTGAGTAATCCGTAAACTAAGAAAGACGTGCTCATTAGGAATGTGCAAAGTGAGAGATGAAACGGCATGAATTCAACACTCTTTGTCTGAATAACCAATTTCTGCAAAATTCGTTTCGGTAGTAGTAATGTAAGTGATTCGTCTAGGCTCAAACTAATAGATACAACACAACATTAACTACGATTAATCTACACAGAGCCTCCAAAAACTTGAGACAGATCTGTTGGTAATGTAAGTGATTTCGTCTAGGCACAAGGTAATAAATACAGCACAACATTAACTATATATATGCAGGAAACATCATACTTACAATTATAAACAACGGAGACGCAAACATCGAAATCAGAGATGCACAACTCAAAACCCCAACAAATAACCGACGCATTATAACATCGTCGATTCGCAAACTTCCGATCAATATGATTGCAAACACGCCAAGAACAACCATCAACCACGCAAGCATTTTCACCTAACGAAAAACATGAAACACAACAACTTAGAAACTAATCAACGATTTTTGCGTCTTTATCATATGACAAGCCTCCAAAACCAACCTTCTTTTCTTTCTCAGCACACATCATGAAGATGATTATGTAGACAAATTGAAAGACCGCTCCAATGGAATTAACAGTTGTAACCAAAATATTATCATGTGAAATCAGAGGAGTTCCATACCACAAACAGATTAAGCAGTTCATTAAGGAATAAATATATGGTAACCCTGAGAACATTTCTGTTGACCCATTTCTGATAATTCTCCTAAATGTAGGTCTGAAATTCAAAATTCAAAATTCACATAATGAAAAATAAACATATACAACAACATCAAAATGAGCTCAATTATTCAAAACCTACATGGGAGATACAAATAACCCAAAAGCAAAGATGTTACCTGCAAACAACCAAGAAAATACATCAAATTGAAACCAAAAACAAAGAAAAATTGGTAAAAAAAAATCATTAAAAAAAAAGTAAGAGAAAGAAAATACCAGCAATTCCAGCTGCACCTTTGGCAACTTTATAAATTTCAAGTGAAGCAAACATAGACATTAATCTTTCGAAACAAGAACAAAATTTTCTAAAGAAAGTAATCAAAACCCTGAAATTTTGTTGTTGAATAATAACTTTGAGGCAGTACTTTTGCTCTTTATTTGTTTCCCAAATAGATAAATTCTTCTACCTTTGGTAGGTATACAAAGAAAATTTATGAATGAAATGACAAATCTTGTACTTGATTAAATACTAACCTCATAATATAATATTGTATATATTTATAGCTATAAATAAAGAGAAATCAGATTTTCTACCTCTAAAATTCGATGTACAAAAGGTTAAAAAGTAGAAGAAAAATAGAAATACTAGTATACAATTGGTATTTGATGTCACCAAGTCTAAATTTGAGTGCTCAAATATAGCTAACAAATAAACCACCAAATTAATTTATAAAATTGTTACATTTATTTTTTTCCTTATTACGTTTTTTAATTTGTATAAATGATTTGTATTTTGAGATGGAGAGAGTGTTTAAAAAGAGTTTGTTGTAGCCACGAAATAGAGTTAAGGTAAGTTGCGTTGCGTCCACATAGACACAGAGAAAAAGGTTGAATGGTGCAAGTGGTAGAAAAACAGGAGCTGGTCGTTTTGTGCTTAGCTGTAAAGATTGAGACAGGTGAGAGAGACTGCGTCATTATCATGTTCCATGGAAAACGTGAATATTCAAAGGGAAGAAATAAATTAAAACATAAAGAAGCTGAATTTGACATATCATGTTCCATGGAAAACGTGAATATTCTAATATCCTCTCTTTTTTCTTAATCATATTTTGGCAAAGAATTGAGTAATATACAAAACTTTTCTCTTATATATCGCGTAACGCAATAAAAACCGACACCAAAGAGTATAAATAAATAAACGTGCCATATATAATATATATAGCAAAATGAAAGAGAAATTAATGAATAGTTTGGTTAAAAATAACAAGAGAATTCATTGTGAAAGAACGGCAGCAGCGGTTAACATTACACAATGAATTTTTGAAAAATAATTGGAAAATTATAGATTTAAACAAAGCCTATCCAATCAAATTGGAGGCCCGTTTTAATTTAAAAATGAATCAAAAAATTTTAAAGAAAAAAATATAATTAAAAATGACATATTATATATTAATAAAAATAACATTTATTATGATTATTTTGACATTTATCAATCTTATTTGTTAATGTATTGAATTTTTATTATAATAATTTTTTAATTTATTTAATTTTTTAGATTTATAATTATTAATATTAAATAATTAGATTTTTTAAATTTTTTGGACCCTCTAACATTTGGGGAATACTGTGCTGTAGAGTCCGCTGCTACAAAGGATCGGATCTGGATTTTTAAGTACTGTATACTTTTAATCATGACAAAAACACTGATCATTGCTACACAAGATGGGACATTTTGTATTTAATAGTCCCATGAGGGTAATATGGTCATTCTACACCGGATCGTCGATCTATACTTTGTATCAAGCTCCTATCAATCAGGACTGTGGTAAAGAATTTTTTACTGTCCTCCCATGTTTTTACACAATATTTATTCTATCAAACTTTTAAAATTATATATCAAAATGTCATGTTTTTCTAAAAAATGGTTTTTTTTTCTAATGAAGTGTTGCCTTTTTAATGGACAATTACTTATGAATTTTTTTTTATTTTTTATTTATTATGTATTTTAAATATATAAATAAATTATTAAATAATAAAATTATAAATAATAATTAAAATATTATAAATTAATTAATTAAAATATTAATTAAATAATTAATAATTATGATATTATAAATTAATTAATTATTTAACTATGCAAATAAAATTATTTATAATTAATAAATAATAATTAAAAGAAATATTATTTATTGATGAAAAAGTATATTAAATCCATATTTATCCTTGATTTTAACTCGGTCGATGAAAGCGTTGGCGGGTTCCAAAGCCAGAAGGTTGTCCTATTCGGATTGTCCTTCTACGATTTTCATCAACATTTGTTGGTTCAGTAGAAGGTCATGCTTCATTCGGAGGATTAATAAATTGGGATACCATATAATCACTAAAGACGCCTGGTGTCGCCGTCATATTGTCATAATCTAATTTTGTTCCCATGTTACTCCAATTTGGTTGGGTAGAAGGTGGTATTGAGGTATGCATGTATGAGACGTATGTATGTTGGTCTTGTGATGAATTAAAGGTGACAGTTTGGGAGGGATAAAATGTGATTTGTGGTTGGGTGTTTGGTAGTTGTGTTCTTGTGATGTATGTTGAGTGAATGAGTATTGGTTATATTGGGTGTTGGGTGGTGTTTGTTGAAGGGGTAAAATTTAGGTTTTGTTGTTGGGTGTTGAAGGGGGTTGAGATAAATGATGGGTATGGTTGATTGTAGTGTTGGCTTGAGGTATAAGGTTGTTGCGTTGGGTTAAAAGGTCGTTGAGTGTTAGGTGTAGGTTGGTTGGTATTAAATATTTGTTGTTGGGTGGTAAAAATTTGTTGTTGGGTGTTAAATGTTTGTTGTTGGTTGACATTAAATGTGGGTTCGTTATGAGGGTCAAATAAGTATCTATTTAGTGACAGATACAAATTGGTCATAGATTTATAACAATTAATGTATTTTCTATTGGGTTTGCATTCTATATCTATGACATCTCCTTGCAAGACGGTGCAGTGACGATTTGTCTAGTCTTGACATTCTTGTTTATTTTGGTCTTTTCAATTGTTCGTTGATTACACTCTTGTGGTAATTATCCATGCACCTAGGTGGACCAGGAATTTCTTATTGAATCCTAAATTGGAGTTTAACCCTATCCGAATGATGCATTTCAACATAAGTGAAACAAAATATAAATATTGTTGCACTCCACATATCACCTTTAGTCAGATCCCCATCTTCAAGTTCAAGATATGACCACCATAGAAACTGTGACGTAGTTGAAAAAAAAGGATTAGTTAAAGTAATTATAAATACATTTTAATGTTAAAAAGTATAAGTCTTAGAGATAATACATCATTCTCTTCGAAATAATCGAAGAATGTCCGATATCCAAAAACACAATGATGGATGGTCTTTTCGTAATACATCTCATAGGTGGACCACCTAAAAAATAAATAGAGCATAAAAATTATATATTACAGAAATATTAAATAAAATAAATAGTTAGTAAAAAAATTATATGTACTTTGTTGCATATGGGAAATGGTATGGATTGTTGTTAGTTGGTGCCAGTCTAGGCATTCTAGACCAACCTCATGCTTGAAGTAACAATCCACAAGCAACAAATCTTCCATCGGGATAAGCTTATCATGGGGTAACAACTATCATTGGTTGGGGATAAGCCTATAAAAATATCAAGATCATGTTGTATTAAGGTTCGGGGCCATTAATAAAAGCTCACAACTTTATAGTTAAAATCTCAATAAAACTTCTTAGGGATGGGACTAGACCAATGTTCGACAAAACCTGAATAAATCTATGGTGCAACCTCTCTAACCCTATCATTTTAATTTTTGCTATTTACTTTTAATTATTTATTTATGCGGCAATTTACTCAAACAAAATTACTAACACGGTCTAAATCGTGAAAAGTGTAAAATTAATCACAAAATTTAAATACCACAATTTGTGGAACCTTATTTTATAGGTGATATGTCTTTAACAAGGACACCAACTTTTGATTATGACAATTAATGTTTAATGATGACAATTAATGCATAATGATGACAATTATTCCTTAATGAAAAGTCAAACATTAGCGGTTAAAAGGAGTTAAATATGCAAAACAACGAATTAGGGTTTGATGGACTTGAGTATTCAATAATGGCAACCAAAAGAGTAACATTAACACCTCAAGGATAAATATAAAAGAACCTTTTTCACACAAAGAAGTTGAAATTTTCTTAAAGTCATTCTACGAGGTAGATACTATTTCGGGAACTAAACTATATTTCGAACAACTGCTTATTGTAACACCCTAAATTCTCTCGCGTAATTTAATTAAAAACAGATTAAAATCAACCAATCATAATTTAAGACATTACTTTTCATCCAAATACTTGCTCATTAACAAACATGTAACATACTTTGTAGTTCCATAAATCAACTTTTATTATGCAGCGGAAAAATAAATCAAAATAACAATAACGAAGTATAGCAGTTTTAATTAACAAACTTCAGCTAAAAAACCATAAAGACAACCAAATCTCTTTTTAATAAAATAACTCATGCGAATAGCGTTCCCAACTCCCAATGTTACATATCAGAGCAGACACCACTAATGTGAAGTACTTCGACTTCACCGACCATGAACTATAACTACTCCTGATTACCTGCACGTTACCCACGTAGAGGCAACATTCAAACAGAATGGGTGAGATTATTGAATCAACAAAAGAGAAAGATGATATGCATATAAAAGCATAAATCATCAAGTTATTCACCATATCACAACTGTTGAGATTTAAGAGGAGTTTTTCAAAATTTTGCCTCTTAACGGAATAATCCCGATGAACGGATCTTGATTAAATCGTTAATCACAAATCAAATATCAAATAAGATTCAAGAATTACCTCTTGAAGGTGCTTTATCTTTGATAAAAAATGTGAAAATATCACCGTCTTTATGAAGTCCACGTGAGCACAAAATGGAACGCGGTGCTAGCCGTCTCTTGTTCTAAGAAAATTGACAATTAGGATTGACAAGGGAAATAACTCCTCTATTTGTAGAGAGCTACTAAAATCCTAATGCTCTTATTTTGGGCTTTTCCAAAATAAGCTCAATCTTATTTAATTAAACTATTTTAATTAAATAAAATACTATTATATTTAACTAAACTCTTTTAATTAAACATTAATTAAATTAAATCATATTTAATTTAATCAATTGTCAATTCTCATTTATTTAATTAAATCATATTTAATCAAATAAATTATATTTTTGTTAATTTATTAAATAATACAATTAACACATAATTAAATTAAATCTTATTTAATTTAATCATTCGTTCCACTATTAGTACTCTATGTGTGTGACCCTGTAGGTTCTCGTAACGTTGTCAATAATATTAAATCATCTGTTTAATATTATAAATAGTGAGTGGTATCTAGCAACACATCACTGTTACCCAAGTGACGAGAATGTCGTGTGATCTGACATAACCTTTATGTGATAATGATCATGTGTACAATTACCTTTTTGACTTTATATCTATATTGAACACAAGGTATAAAATGTGTCACCTTGTATAGTCCAATATTTTATTCCTTGATCCCCGAGTATACTTGATAATAACAAATAAGCTCAATATCTCATATTGACTTATTTGAGCACGATCACGCATTTTATAGTCATAGTCTATCAAGGGGCCCATAGATATCACACATTTCAACTCAACCACAAATAATCATGCCAAACACAATGCAACACAACTATCAAGAGAATGCAAATGAGACCCAACTAGACTTAATGCATGTGGTACCATTTTCGATCCTTGTTTCATTATCACAATTCCCGTTGGAATGTCACTACCCTTGTTTCATGGTCACACAACAATCGTGATTGCTCACACCCCACCTGGACACACAATCACCTCAACAACAATAACAACGATTCCATTAAGGAAATTTGGATATACTCTCACACCCCACATGGGCACACGTCATCCCACAACTCATGCAAATGATATGCACCTCAATAACAACATACAATGACTATCACTTAATCATTGTATCATGCAACTATAAACTACAACATAACATGTTATAATAACTACACAACAACATCATATTACAACAACTCAACAACATCAACATACTACAACAATAACATACTACAACCACTTAACAACAACAACATCATACTACAACAATTTAACAACAACATACTACAACAACTCAACATACATTTATTCGAACATGTGTCTCCATGCTTCCACAACTAACAAACATCATTGCACAATTAAATCCCGTATACACAGTATATCATGTTAAAACATCAATAGACACATACAAAAAGCATTAATACATGGCAACAATCACACAACAACAATACAACATTACTATAACATAAAACACCTATTTTCAATTAATTTCAAGAAATAATTTTCGTTCCAGGTCGCGCTAAGCGAGCCCCTATCGCACTAAGCACGCTCGCTACTGCCTCGAAGAGGCGGAAATATTCCAGATCGCGCTAAGCGCGCTACACCGCGCTTTGCGATTTTGACAGCAAAACCTTGCGATAAACACATTCGCCAATTGCAATTCCATAACTCATAAACTCATTCTAACTCACATTTTTGTACAAATTATGATTCAATAACCTATATCTAGCATATATGTTCCAACCAAACAAATAAACACAACAATTTCATATATTCCAATCATATAGTCATAAATTCTCCTTTAAACCCCAATCAACTCACAACAATAATTTCCATGGATCCAACCTAATGATTCCTACCCACATAGATATATCATCTAGCCCTTGAGCGATTAAAGAAATCTCACTTTTACCTTATAATGATGATCTTTCCTATTCTTCCATGGGTTCCCTCTCCTCATCTTTCCCTAGCCTCTTTTCACCTCTTTCTCGTTCCTCTTTCTCCAAAACACAATCGTTCACAATGATTCTCTTTCCCTAATTTCCTTCTTTTTCTACTATAACCCTTAGACCCCTAATATGTTTTTCCCTTCTTACCCTCATTAAACCTCATGAATAATCCATTTTCCCTCTTTTTCTTCTTCTACTCATATTACCAAATTTTAATTAAATAAAATAATTAAAACTAATTATTTAAATCTAAATAATTCCAACTAAATTAGTTAAATTAAATAATTATCCACTTACTATTACTAATATAATTTAATTAGTATTACTTTCTGCACCACCAATTTCTACATAATTGATCACACACCCCTAACACCTTAATCTCTAGAACTCTAAGGTCATTACCCCCATACCAAAGGAAACTCAACACAACCAAACACACATAATCACATAATTACACATGTCAACACATAAAACACAACGAATACCCCAAAATACACAATCAATCACCACCATTCATAATCATTTTCTCAAATTATAATTAAAAGGAAAATAGAGCGTTACAACTCCCCCCCCCCACTTAGAATAATTTAGTCCTCGAAAATTTACCTGATACGAACTACCCCGGATATGCTCTCGCATCCAAATAGTCAACTCACATGCCATGAAAGACAACACCACGAATAACACAAAACAACGATACAACTTATTGACGACAACAATAACATGATGCAATGCACTCGACGACCAACTCAAGACACAAAGAATAACCAAGTTATGAACACACATGTTCACTCTTAAACCGGAACACAACATGTTCATTACCATCATCATAGGTAACACCTCCCTAAATCCCCATCATAGGGATTAGCTACTCGCACTCGAACCATCACCATAGGTAACGAGGAAACAACAAGGATAAGAACACAAAATTCCATAACACAACATCAACGTAATCAGACTACCAACTTTATTGTTACACACGTATGAACAAACCGCATTACACCATGCTTTTGTTGTACACTCGAATTACTCGCAACTATCAAATCCACCAAGTTCACATCCAACTTCTGAATCTTTCTAACAATCACCAGAAAATCATTGTTCACTTTTAATATACCCAACCTCACACTCCACTAGGTTACCTCTCACACCAGACATAAGTCTTTGATTCGCTAACTCAATTCCAACTCTCTAACCATCATAGCAGACATATGAAAAGATTTAACTCATCAGGAATTCCAACCACCCTTGTCGTCTCATACTCTATTCCTTTAGACCAAACAAGTATTCTACACTCTTGTGATTACTAAACACTTTGAACTTAGATAATATCTCCAGATTTTCAATACAATTACAACTGCATCCAATTCCAAATCTTGAATAGGATAGATCCCTTCGTGAATACTTAATTGTCGTAAAACATAAACTATGACTTTACCATCTTGTATTAACACACTGTCAAAACTCATCACAAACGCATCCCAATACTCCACAAATGTTTTTTTTTAGGATCATGCATAATCAAAACTGAAACCGTAGTCGACTTCTACTTCGACTCTCTAAAACGTTCCTCACGATAAACATCCCAAACAAACAACTTATCTTTCGCAATTTAACTGAGATAAAAGAAATTCTAACTTGGAAAACTTTCCATAACCTGTCGTAATAACCAAATAAGTCCAGAAACATTCTAATATACTTAACCTACTTTGGAGCTTCCTCATTGTAGAATTACATCTACTTTGGATGGATTTACAATGATACCCTCCTCTGAAATAGCATAACCACGCAAATTCACCTCTATCAACCAAAAATCACACTTTGATAACTCAGTATATAACTTTATATCTTTCAATACTTGTAACCCAATTCTCAAATATTCCTCACACTCCTCTTTTGATTTCATAATAGATCAAGACATCCCCAATGAACTCCACTTCGAACTTATCCAAATAAGTATGAAAGATACAATTCATACTCTCTACACACACTTTAAGGCATTCTAGCCACTATTATCCCTTAACCAACATCCTTGGTTAATTCATGGTTTCACATTTCCATTTTACTCCCTCATTGGATCATCTTTCCAATGCTTAAAGTCCCATGTCAATCGGATTCTCAATTCATGAATTCCGGAGAAGACAAATATTGCATACCTTACATTTCTATATTCATCTTATCAATCCATGGCATATAACCATGTTTCTACCTTACCATCACAGTTCCACAACAACAACAGATGGTTCACAATCAATTACATGTCTCGCAGTTCAACAAATCAAAACATCGACGAAACCACACATACATCGCGTTAACACATACCAACACAATTACAACAACTATACAACATTACTGAAGCATAAGTATATCGGTTTCCACTTAATTTAGAACAAAGAACCATGTTTTTTGCTCTAGGGTGTCGCGCTAAGCAAGCTCTACCGTGCTAAGCACACATACTTCTGCATCGAGAGGATAATTTTATTTCTAGACCGCGCTAATCGCACTCGACTGCACTAAGCGCCCTCCGCGATTTTAGCAAGAAAATCCCATTTTTATACGTCCAAAACACTTCCACTCCATACCCTATCATACCCAATCATAACCTAACACTGATACCATGAATCTCATCATCTCATACCCATAAACCATAAGAAATTTATCCCAAAATAGATTAACAACCTCTGGTTCTGGTTACCACATTCCATACCTATTCTTCAACTCATAACAACACTAATACCATCAGGGAACTCCAAATCATTTGTGATTCGTTCCAATTAAAAACTCAAGTTATCCCGAACACAACTGTGAGTTGTACTGCCCACCGATCAACACGCAACCTTATGCCATCATCCCTTTCCTTTATCAATAATATTGAAGCTCTCCAAGGCGACACCCTTGGTCTCACAATTTCCCTTTTTCAGTAAATCTTCTGACTATTCTTTCAGTTCTACTAATTCTGACACCGAGATCCTGTATGGTGTCATAGAAACACCTAATACCAAGGACAAGAACAATAAATAATTCTACCTCTCTCTCTCTCTAGTGACACATTTGATATATCCTTCAAAAACACATATGGAACTCACACACAATTGACAGTTCATCGTTGTGACCTTACTTCCAATTTCCGTAACACCATCTTCGCCACCATGGTAAACATTAAAACCTCTTCCCCGAAGATTTCTTCTGCTTACTTAGCAAAGACAAGCTAGACTCTTCACCTTCATCGAATCTAAGTTCACTCTCTACTCTATGAGAAGTAACCATCAATAATATCCTATCGACATACAAAAAACTCAAATTCGCTTCATCTTCAGATATAAGAATCCGCATCGACTAACCAAAAGACTCTGTAAGCACCTGGCTTAACTCCAAACAATTCACTATGCATATTATTCCATCTAGCAAGACCCGTCTATCCCATCCAACAGAATCCTGTCTACTATCAACAAGAGATTAAGGGTGATCAATTCCTCAATTTTTTGATAGACATCCGACAATCATGATGGGGCATAAACCATCATTACCAAGCTGTAATAGTGTTCAACGACGCACTACACCATCATCCAAACGATTGGAAAACACATGGTTTAACTCCACCAATTCGTCCCAAGAATAACATCATCATGTTCCAACTAAAGATAATTGTGCACCTTCTAAGGAAACACGTTAGGATACTCCACACATAACTGGACCATCTCTAGCCACAACACCGCTTTCCCCCTTACAAGGAAGCGAACAACGAGAACACCTGACTGTCTTCCCTCAAGGATAACATTATTCTCTAAATATTTGAACAATCTAACACAACACCTCCTCTTGCAGCGACACAATATCCAATCTCGCAACATCTGGAATATCCAAGAGAAGCAAACGATCCCCCCCAATTGTTTCATTCTCATCCTGCTAATGGAAAACAAAACAAGTACCGACAGTGATTTCACACACATGTCGCATACTAGGGAACAACACAATTAAACAACCTAGCCGGACGGGCCGACCTATTATGATACCAATTTGTAACTCCCTAAATTCCCTCGCATAATTTAATTAAAATCAGAGTAAAATCAACCAATCATAATGTAAGGCATTACTTTTCATCCAAATACCTGCTCATTAACGGACATGTAACATTCTTTGTAATTCCATAAATCAACTTTTATTATGCAGTGGAAAAATAATTCAAAATAATAATATCGAAGCATAATGATTTTAACTAAAAAACTTCATTTGAAAAACTATAAAGACAACAAAATCTCTTTTTAATATAACTCATGCAAATTGAAGGGAAATTAGCGATCTAAGCGCAGCGGAAAACAAAAAATTAGAGATCCTTACAAAAGGTCATGATATGTGATAGAAAAGTTACCTCTTGTGGCGATGAAATCTTTGAATCCGAAACGATGGATGATCATGTGAGAGGCGTGTCTCCCTGAAAAATGAAGTAATTGATTCATGTGAGACCCTAGGCAAGTTTATGCAAGGAAAGGAAAAACTTGAATTGGTCCTACCAAGTCAAAGGCCTTCCTTAAACAATAATAGACTAGTATTTAAAAGGATAAAAAACCTAGTAAAGGTGTAGATCACAAGAAAAAGAAACGTCACATTTTGAACCTTTTTGTTTTTATAAATCTAAAAGAACTAAAGGTGAAACCGTAGTTTTGCAAGTATGATTTGGTGCTTGAAGCTTTAAAAAAATTATCAATGAAGTTATACAAAGCAAGTGCATACTCCAAGTATACAAATTTTATAAATTTTCTGATCTAAAGATGCACGATGATGACAAATATCAATTATGACAAATGGTTTGAGAATATCTCAACATTTATGATCCTCAATAATTAGTTGAATGTATATGTTTGTAATGGATATGTTCATTTTATTGTTGATATCAATCTCGCGTCCAACGAAGTGTAGAGAAGGATACACCATAATATAATTGGTGTTTCTATGTAAGGGAAGTGTTTATCAAGATATCTTGATAAAAGAGGTATACACTATTTTAAGGTTAAAATTAATCAGATAACTCTGACTAATCCTTAAAAAAATAGTGAAATTAATTGTGCTCATCTCAATAAATTATTTTCTAATGCATAAGGTGAGTTTTTCGAGTGTGTTTAGAAAAGAGATGCAAACAGGCTTAATAGAGATGCATAAAAGCAAATAAACTTAGCACAAAGCCCAAAAAATACGTGACACAAATTTACTACTAAGAAGATTGTATTATATACCCCTACACTTTGACCTATACCCCTACAAATATTTCAAAATGCCAAATATAACCCTGGTATTATTTTATTATATTAATTTTTACCATTCATGTCAGACTGTCAGAGTTCCTAAAAATTTACCCAAAAAACCGCGTTCCGAAAGACTTTAGATATGACTTCCGGTATGTTTTTTTCCAAACCGGAAGACTTAGGGAAAGTGTTATGATTTAGTAACTTTTGATTACCGGAAGACTTAGGAGAAATGTTTTGGTTCGGAACAGAACCAATAAGACTTCCGGTTGCCAAGTTTCCATGTACCGGAACACTTCATGTAAGAGTTCTGATTTGTATCAAATACACCACCGGGAGACTTACTTGAAGAGTTCCATTTTTTTTTTAATTTTCTTTATAATTTGTTAATATACAATTAAGGAAGAAAAAATTATTTGACATTAACAACATAACAAATATTTATTACAAATTAAAATATTTGACATTAACAACTAAATATATAATTAAGAAAGAAAAAATTATTTGACATTAACAGCATAACAAATATTTATTACAAATTAAAATATTTGACATTAACAACTAAATATACAATTAAGAAAGGAAAAATTATTTGACATTAACAACATAACAAATATTTATTACAAATTAAAATTTATAGCATTTAAATGATGATTTATTGAATATGTGTTGTTGATGTAAATACTGAAATATGAATATTATATATTAATTATTCAAATACAATAAAAATAAATATGAATATTATATATTAATTATTCAAATACAATAAAAATAAACACTGCTATTGAAAATATTCTTTTATTAATTCTCAACTAATAAAAAAGAAAAAAAATTATATATTGATAAACACTCCTGAAATTCTGTGATCAGGTATGAGATGTCCTAAGAGATGTCCCAACACTTAATAGGACATTTGACAAATTTAACCAAAACTTAAACAGCAGGAAAAGTAAACAACACAGAAGTTTGTTAACCCAGTTCAGTGTATAACCACACCTACATCTGGAGGCTACCAAGCCAGGAGGAAATCCACTATTAGTAATATTAATTCTAGACTTAAACCACCCTGTTTAATCTATCACTTAATACTTACCCAATGCAATTTCTACCTAAGACTCACTTAGATAAGAGTACCCTACTCACTCCCCCTCAATCACACAGTGATCAAGTTTACAAGTTTACTGAAATTGAAGACATCCTTCAAACAAAACAGCTTGATCTTACTTAACAGTTTCAATCAAGTCACAAATGCACTTTTGCTTAAAAGCTCATAAAGTGGTACATATAAAAACACCTGCTATTAAAAACACTAGACACCCTATTTGGTCTTCTGAAATTCGTACTCAATTCTATGAGTTTCTGTTGTTTAAATAGGTATCTGAATTTTGGGCTTTCTGTAGAATGATCCAGCCCTAATGTGCAGCAGCTGTCACCTTGAATTTAGGGTTTGTTACTTCCTATATTCTAGGTGCATTAGGTCTTCTGTTTTAATCTGAATCTTCAATATAAAACTCCCTACAGATGCGCCTTGTTCTGTTTTTGTCCATCATTAATTAATTCCAGATAACTCTCCTTAAATATCTCTGATCTGTTAATCAATAATTAATTCTGGAAGCAGGTCTGAGATGTCTCAACATCTGTTGGGACATCCTGGAAAACTGAACTTAAGTTATTTACATAATGTCCCAACATCTGGTAGGACATCCTGAAATAAGTTCACATACTCTGTTTGCTAATGTCCCAACATCTGATAGGACATTCTGAACTGAATTTAACATTTCTTGTTTGGTCAAAAATTCTGCAAATTCTTAAACATCTACAAACTCCCCCTTTGGCTAATTTTTGGCTAACATCTTTTCTGGTTTTCAGAGTGCAGCAGAAGTTCTTTTTATCAGAGTATAGCATTACTTTTCTGTTGATTCTTATTTGAGATTACTCCCCCTCAAACATATATGTATCCAATTTTGTTGCAACAGAAGAAAAACACTAATCAGTTCAGAAGCAGACACACAGATATTTCATTCATACTAAAACAGCAATTACATTTGATGTTGTTCTCCCCCTTGGTAGACACAAAATTAGGGGCCAAAGACACTATTATTGTCATTACATTGCTGTCATTACATTTGCCTCACATACATTGATCACTCAGATTCATCACTCTCAGTTGCTTCCTCCACCTCAGTGTCTTCATCTTTATCAGCTTCACTTTCTTCATCAGCCTCACTGTCTTCACCAGATGCAGCATTCTGATCTTCTTCACTTTCCAACCTTTTGATGATTTCCTCAAGCTTCTGCTTTCTAGCTTCAAGCTCTTTGCAGGTGCTTTTGAGTTCAGCAATTAAAGTCTTCCTGGAGATTGGATTCTTAGCAGTGGATGGACCAGCAGATGTCCCAGAAGGTGCTTCAACATCTGCAGCATGGTGACTGAGAAATAATTTGTAGTGAAAAGCCAGGGGGCTTTCTCTTTTGCATGCTGTATCCTTGTCAGAGAGAATGTCAGGGTATTGATTGAGCACTATACCACACAACAATGATGGAAAGGCTATTGGAAGCTTTGTTGCTGAGGAGCTGGCATGCTTCATGGTTTGATCAAAGATAAAAGCTCCATAGTCCAGCTTGGTTTGAGTTCCCACAGCATAGATGAATCTGGCCAGACCAGTTGAGATTGATGAAGTGTGGTTGGTAGGCACCCAGTTAGCAGTTCCAATCCTGTTAAGCATGGCATACTTTCTGGTAAGCATGCTCACAGAGAGCTTTCCCTTCACAGGCCAAGCTTTGACCTGGTTTGCAGTGATCACCTTACAGATTTGATTATCTGTCTTGCCTAGCTCATTGGGTCCATCTGTGTCCCTTCCTAGATACTGATTAATGATTTGGGGAGAGAACTCAACACACTTACCTCTCACAAATACCTTTCTGAACTCTGAGGACTTACCATTTGAGCAATCCTCCTGAAGATTCACAATGAACTCTTTGACAAGAAGTTCATAGCAGGGAAAGAACTCTGAGACTGTCTTGAATAGTCCTGCAGCAGAGATTAGGTCAATGAGTTATGTGCACTCAAGTGCATTGCCGCTCAGTTCTCTTTCCAGGGCAACCCTTCTTTGGTACACATACTTCCATCTGTTGACACTAGAGACAAGATGGAATGATATGTTGTCCAAGGGAGCTTCTGGAACAGCAGTTGAAGCTCTTGCTGGTGTTGGTCTTTTCTTGGGAGGAGATGTTGGGACATCTGATTCAACATCTGAATCTGATGGTGTGGCAGCTTTTCTCTTCTGGGATTGGACTTTGCTCCAGGGTTTTGTTGGACCAAAGGTAGCTTTAGCTTTGCCTTTCTTTGGACTAGCCTTCTTCTTCTCAGGGATAACAGGTTCAGCTTGCATCTTTCCTTTCTTGGACCTTAGTCTTTTAGCAATGCTGGGTTTTACAGATGATATGATCTCTGCATCAGAGTCCTGCTCCAGATTGACCACTGGAGGAGATTGAGCAGCCTCCTCTTCAGCTGGTTGATCAGCAGGGATTTGATCTTCATTTGAGCCTTGAGCCTGTTCTTCAGAGACCTCTTCATTATTTTCTTTTGAGGCTTTGTCCTCAGTTTGTTCCAGATCAATATCAGATGAGTTCTTTTTCTTATCTTCAGATGTTCCAACATCTGTTGGGACATCTTGTTCTGCAGCAGTGTCCTCTGTATCTTGAGCTGGTTCTTCTTGAGGTGCAGGAATGGTGTTCAAAGGAACAGAGATCCCTCTCACCACTCTTTGTTCAGAGAAAACTTGGTTGACAATCTCCTTGATGGAATCATCAACATATTTGGAGTATTTTGAGGACATGTTAGCAGGAGAGGGAATGCCTTTAGCTTTGCTTCTGATTTGATCTTTACATCTCTTTGGAGTTCTTGCCCTTTTAGTGTGAGAGGCGCTTCCCCTGATCTCGTCCAATGGTGATGATGACATTGGCACGACAGAGATTGGAGTGGCATGAACCACGTCTTCCTTGTTGAGAATTTCCTCAGCTGCTTTAGGGTTTTGAGACATTGTAGAAGAATATGGATGAACAACTTTAGGGTTTATGATTTCTAAAGGATTGAGAGTTAATGTGATTCGCTTGTGATGATATGATGAGAATCTTGATAGCTTCTTATAAGTAGTTACTAAATATGTAGCCGTTACAGTCCAAATGATTAGGGATGGAATTCCCAAGGATCTAGACCAGGCTAGCTTTTCCATCTGGAACTTATGCCATGCAATGTCATATGACATGTTGGCACATCTCATTAACTGCTAAATCTCACATAAACAGATTCCAAGTTTGCCCCTTAAATTCTCAAATTGAGTAGCATCCAATGCTTTGGTAAAGATATCAGCTAATTGCAAATCTGTAGCTACATGCTCCAATGAAATCACCTTTTCTTCTACAAGATCTCTGATGAAATGATGTCTGATATCAATATGCTTTGTCCTGCTATGTTGGATAGGATTCTTTGATATGTTGATTGCACTTAAGTTGTCACAGTACAATGTCATGACATCCTGTGGGACATTGTATTCAGTGAGCATCTGCTTCATCCAAACCAACTGAGAACAACTGCTACCTGCTGCTATATACTCAGCTTCAGCTGTAGATAAGGATACACAATTCTGTTTCTTACTGAACCAAGAAATCAGATTGTTTCCTAGAAAGAAGCATCCTCCTGAAGTGCTTTTTCTGTCATCAGCACTTCCTGCCCAATCAGCATCACAGAAGCCAGTGAGAATTGGTTTGCAACCATGAAAGTACATTATGCCATAGTCACAAGTACCATTAACATATTTAAGGATTCTCTTGACTTGATTGAGATGACTGACTTTTGGATCAGCTTGATATCTTGCACAAACTCCTACTGCAAAAGCAATGTCTGGTCTGCTAGCAGTCAAGTATAACAAGCTTCCAATCATGCTTCTGTATAAGCTTTGATCTACATTCTCACCCTTTTCATCTTTAGTCAGCTTTAAATGTGTGGGGGCAGGAGTTCTCTTGTGAGCAGCATTTTCCATTCCAAATTTCTTGATTATGTTCTTGGAATACTTGCTTTATGAGATGAACATTGAGTCTTCCATTTGCTTTACTTGCAGACCAAGAAAGTAGGTTAATTCTCCTACTAGGCTCATTTCAAATTCAGATTCCATCTGCTTGACAAAATGTTTGACCATCCTGTCAGACATCCCACCAAAGACAATGTCATCAACATATATTTGTGCAATCATGACATTTCCTTCTTCATCTTTAACAAACAATGTTTTGTCAATTCCACCTTTTCTATATCCTTGCTTGATAAGAAATGTGGTCAGTCTTTCATACCATGCCCTTGGAGCTTGCTTCAGACCATAAAGAGCCTTCTTGAGTTTGTATACATGATTTGGACAGCTTGGATCAACAAATCCTTTAGGCTGTTCTACATATACCTCTTCATTGAGATAACCATTAAGAAAGGCACTTTTCACATCCATTTGAAATAGCTTGAACTTCAAGATACAAGCAATTCCCAACAGTAGTCTTATTGATTCAAGCCTTGCTACTGGTGCAAAGGTTTCATCAAAGTCTACCCCTTCAATTTGAGTGTATCCTTGAGCCACAAGTCTAGCTTTGTTCTTTGTAACAATTCCTTGTTCATTTGACTTGTTCTTATACACCCATTTTGTACCAATCACATTTATGTCATCAGGTCTAGGTACAAGATTCCACACTTCATTCCTTGTGAATTGACCTAATTCCTCTTGCATAGCACAAATCCAGTATTCATCAGTGAGAGCTTCCTTGACATTTTTAGGTTCTATTTTGGAAACAAAACAAGAACCTGAAATCACTTCTCTTGATCTAGTGCTTACACCTCTGTTGGGATCACCAATTATTAAATCTTTGGGATGATCCTTTTGTATTCTGATGGAAGGAGGTTTGCTTGATTCTACTGTCCTTGTATCAGTTTGAGTGAAGTTATATTGATCATTCTTTTCTTCAGCTTCAATCTTGATATCAGCAGATGTTCCAACATCTTCTGGGACATCTGTAGGAGCATCATCAATTATCACATTTATGGATTACATGATAACCTTGGTTCTAGAATTAAATACTCTATATGCTCTGCTGTTTATGGAGTATCCAAGGAAAATCCCTTCATCACTTTTAGGATCCATTTTTCTTCTTTGCTCCCTATCTGCCAGAATATAACAGATACTTCCAAAAACATGGAAGTACTTAACTGTGGGTTTTCTGCCCTTCCAGACTTCATATATTGTGGACAAAGTTCCTTTCCTTAAAGTAACTCTGTTATGGATGTAACAGGCAGTGTTCATAGCTTCAGCCCAAAAGTATAGAGGTAACTTTTTAGCATGGATCATAGCTCTTGCTGATTCTTGAATGGTTCTATTCTTCCTTTCAACAATCCCATTCTGTTGAGGAGTGATAGGTGAAGAATACTCATGATTGATTCCTTCTGAAGAGCAGAAATCTAAGAACTTTTGATTCTCAAATTCTTTTCCATGATCACTTCTTATTCTGATCACACAGCTGGATTTTTCCCTTTGCAATCTTTGACATAATTCTTTGAATACATCAAATACATCTGACTTTTCTTTGATGAAGTTTATCCATGTATATCTTGAAAAATCATCAACCATAACATAGGCATACCTCTTACCACCAAGACTTTCAACCTGCATAGGTCCCATAAGATCCATATGTAGAAGTTCCAAAACTTTGGAAGTTGTCAGATGTTGGAGCTTTGGATGGGACATCTTGGTTTGCTTGCCTATTTGACATTCACCACATATTTTGCCATCATCAATCTTCAGTTTAGGAATACCTCTTACAGCATCCATAGATATGATCTTCTTTATGCCTCTGAAATGAAGATGACCTAGTCTTTGATGCCACAGTTTCACTTCTTCTTCTTTAGCTAGAGAGCAGGTTGAAGTGAGACTGAGATTTTGGGATTCCCACATGTAACAGTTGTCTTTAGATCTGGCTCCTTTCATGACAACCTCTTGTTCTTTGTTAGTCACTATACATTCAGATTTGGTAAAGTTTACACTGTATCCTTGATCACATAGTTGACTTATGCTGATCAGGTTAGCAGTTAAACCTTTAACTAGCAGCACATCATCTAGTCTTGGAACATCTTGACAATCCAAGGTTCCAACTCCCTTGATTTCTCCTTTAGCTCCATCTCCAAAGGTAACATACCTGGATGAATGTAATTTTAAGTTTACTAGCAAATTTTTCAATCCAGTCATGTGTCTTGAGCATCCACTGTCAAAGTACCAGTCTTCTTTAGCTGATACTCTCAGAGATGTATGTGCTATGTATGCAGTACTTTTCTTTGACCAGATAAGTTGAGATTTCTTTTGATGCCTCTGCCCTGTGTGTTGTTCAACTGATCTCCAAGCTTGATTATTGATCTGGTTCTTGGGTATGTGGCTTTGATCAGTCTGAATGTCAGCTTTTGGTCTCCAAACCTTCTTGATGACCTCTGTCTTCTGCTTAGGAGGTTGCTGATTTCTTTGATGTCTATGCAGCACTTTCTTGGTACCTTCTACTTTCTGCTTGGAAGGTTGCTGATACATCTGATTTGGATATCCATGTAGCTTATAACAGTGAGGTTTGATATGCCCAAATCTTCCACAGTGATGGCATCTCCATCTTTGATACTTCTTCTTCATTTTGTTCTTTCCAGAATGTTGAGACATCTGTTGGAACATTATGTTTGTCTTTGTGTTCTGATGTTGAAGCATCTGTTGGGACATCTTGTTTGACTGTGTAGTTTTTGCAGTAGCTTTGCTAGAGCTGGCTTCATCTCTGTTATATCCCAGTCCACTTTTGTCCCCTGAATGTTTATTATTGCTGAGAATAACATCCAGTGTATTTGAGCTGCTGTTCAACATTTTAACAGATTTGGACATATGTTCCAACTTAGAGTTGAGAAGAGTTACTTCACTTTTCAAGGTATCAATGATTACTTGATCACTTGCTTTTTCATCTTCTAATACCTCATTCTGCTTCTTTAGCTTTATAACCTCACTGCATATTTCAGTGCTTCTCTTGTATAGATCTTTGAAAGCTTGCTCAAGATCTGCATAAGTAAGCTCTCCACAACTGGAATCACTATCATATTCACACAGTCCAGCTAAAGCAGTAAAATGCTTAGCTGATTCTTCTTCTGAATCTCCTCCTGAGTCTTCATCAGACCAGGTTACAGATAGTCCCTTCTTTTGTCTTTTTAAGAAGGTAGGACATTCCTTCTTGATGTGTCCATATCCTTCACATCCATGGCACTTGATTCCTTCTTGACTGGTCTTTTCAGCATAATTTGACTTTTTATTAGCATCATAAGGTCTCCTGTTCTCAGAAGAGTTTGTGTATTTTCCATTGGATTTGGATTTGCCATCCATTCCTCTGAGAATCTGTTTGACTTGTCTTCCAAGCATAGCTAGGTTTTCTGATAAGCTTTTACCATTTTCTGATTCATCATCTTCTTCTTCATCAGTATTTGACACCAATGCTATGCTTTTGTTCTTTTTAACATTTGTCTCATTCATTCCCATCTCAAAAGTTTGAAGGGAGCCAATGAGTTCTTCAACTTTCATGGAGCATATGTCTTGAGCTTCTTCTATTGCTGTGACTTTCATGTCAAATCTTTTTGGCAAAGATCTGAGAATCTTTCTTACCAGCTTTTCATCAGTCATCTTTTCTCCCAAAGCTCCAGAAGTATTGGCTATATCCAAGATGTTCATGTAGAACTCATGAATTGATTCATCTTCCTTCATCCTCAAGTTTTCAAACTTGGTGGTGAGAAGTTGAAGTCTTGACATTTTTACTTTTGATGTTCCTTCATGAGTTGTTTTGAGAGTGTCCCAAACATCTTTGGCCAGCTCACAATGATGCACAAGTCTGAAAATATTCCTATCAATGCCATTGAATAAGGCATTTAAGGCTTTTGAGTTGCCTAGTGCTGAATCTTCTTCCTCCTTACTCCATTCTTCTTCAGGTTTCAGCACTTTTGATCCATCTTTGGTGTCTTGGACAGGATGATCCCATCCAACATTTACTGCTCTCCATGCCCTGTTGTCAAGTGATCTTAAGAATGCAATCATTCTTGGCTTCCAGTAGTCATAATTAGATCCATCCAGTATAGGTGGTCTATTTACTGACCCTATATCTCTGTCCATGTTACAGAATTTGTTTTCCCTAGATCTCACCCAGTATAAACAGACAGGGTGCCTGCTCTGATGCCAATTGAAATTCTGTGATCAGGTATGAGATGTCCTAAGAGATGTCCCAACACTTAATAGGACATTTGACAAATTTAACCAAAACTTAAACAGCAGGAAAAGTAAACAACACAGAAGTTTGTTAACCCAGTTCAGTGTATAACCACACCTACATCTGGAGGCTACCAAGCCAGGAGGAAATCCACTATTAGTAATATTAATTCTAGACTTAAACCACCCTGTTTAATCTATCACTTAATACTTACCCAATGCAATTTCTACCTAAGACTCACTTAGATAAGAGTACCCTACTCACTCCCCCTCAATCACACAGTGATCAAGTTTACAAGTTTACTGAAATTGAAGACATCCTTCAA
The DNA here is from genome assembly GCA_963966055.1 of Lathyrus aphaca. Classification (NCBI taxonomy): domain Eukaryota; kingdom Viridiplantae; phylum Streptophyta; class Magnoliopsida; order Fabales; family Fabaceae; genus Lathyrus; species Lathyrus aphaca. The sequence continues at coordinate 635,495,755 of OZ014519.1, forward strand.
ACAAAACAGCTTGATCTTACTTAACAGTTTCAATCAAGTCACAAATGCACTTTTGCTTAAAAGCTCATAAAGTGGTACATATAAAAACACCTGCTATTAAAAACACTAGACACCCTATTTGGTCTTCTGAAATTCGTACTCAATTCTATGAGTTTCTGTTGTTTAAATAGGTATCTGAATTTTGGGCTTTCTGTAGAATGATCCAGCCCTAATGTGCAGCAGCTGTCACCTTGAATTTAGGGTTTGTTACTTCCTATATTCTAGGTGCATTAGGTCTTCTGTTTTAATCTGAATCTTCAATATAAAACTCCCTACAGATGCGCCTTGTTCTGTTTTTGTCCATCATTAATTAATTCCAGATAACTCTCCTTAAATATCTCTGATCTGTTAATCAATAATTAATTCTGGAAGCAGGTCTGAGATGTCTCAACATCTGTTGGGACATCCTGGAAAACTGAACTTAAGTTATTTACATAATGTCCCAACATCTGGTAGGACATCCTGAAATAAGTTCACATACTCTGTTTGCTAATGTCCCAACATCTGATAGGACATTCTGAACTGAATTTAACATTTCTTGTTTGGTCAAAAATTCTGCCAATTCTTAAACATCTACAACTCCAACGTATAATAAAGAATAAATATATAAAAATTAAGACTAAGTAAAAAATATATAAAGAACAACTGACAACTAGCATAATTAATAAACACTCCAACATACAATAAAGAATAAATATATTAGAGATATTATAATTGAAATTTTGTAGGGGTATAAATCAAAGTATAGGGGTATATTGTACAATCTTCTACTACTAATTTATTCTTAAAATTTTAAATCTCTAATTTTTAAATTAAACTAGACTCAAAATAAAATAAAAAAAGTCATGCAAAATATAATTAAATTATATTTAAAGTTTTACAAAATTGAATATACGTATTCTAAGAAAATATAATATAATATAAATAGTTTATTAACTTTGTCTTGGGACACATGTTAGTATTTTGACTTAAAAAAATCCTATAAATTAGGAGCTCTTGTTCGATGATATTGATCAAGTAAGAGGATTCAAAATAAAAGTCAAGATTAAAATTGGAACAAATATAATAGTTGATGAATAAGAAAATAAATTTTAAAGTAGAAAAGAATTTTTAAATATAATAGTAAATAAAAAGATCAAAATTTTAATTAAATATATGATGAATAATAAAATTAAGAAAAGGTTTGAATATACACACATAGGTTAAATGCAAGCCGTTGCAAAATTGCTTAGCTGTGAGGATTAAGACGGTGACAGAGAATGAGTCATTGTTAGAAAAATAAAATTAAAAAATCAAAGTGAAGAAAAAATAAAAACAAAAAGCATATGAATCGAAGATTCTCATTTACTTCAAATTGATGTTGGACTATTCTTGTATTCAAAATCACGTGATAATCTAGATTTTAAAAAATCATTTTAATTATGAATAAGGCTGCGTTTGTTTCAGATTATTTTCTAAAAAAATCTATTTTTTTAATGGAAAAATCATTTTCAATTGTTTCAGATTTTATGAAAATGATTAATGTTAAAAAATGATTTTTTTAATTAAAAATGAAAAACTAATCCAAGTAGTTTTAAAATTTTCTTTCTGCGATAGATGAGAGAGAAAGTAAAAATAAAAACACGGAGCTTATGCATCTATAGCGAAATTATGTAATTATCCTCATAATAAATTGAAATCCTGAAAATACCCTTTTAGGTTTTCTATTCATTTTTCAGATTCGTGACTTTGGAGATGATGAACAGTATCATTTCTTTCTTCACCGTTTCAATGGCGGCGCTGCTACCTAGCTCGTAGCGTTCGTTTCTTCTCTACACCAGGTAAAAAACAATTGAAGTTTTTTGTTGTGTTTAGTGATTGTTAAGTTTGAAAAGAAATTGTTGCGAATTGAAAATTGTTGGAGACCTAGAAAACTGAAAATTGTGGAATTGGTTGATGATGTTGTTGAGTTTGGGTTTTGATGTTTGATGGAGTAGGTTAGATTTTGAGCTAAATAATTTATAGCCACACTTTTTAATTAGAAACTCAGTTCAGGATGAGTGAACCTTATAAGAAAAATTTGCCGACTTTAGATGTTTAGTGTTTTTAGTTTGGAACCAGATGCAATTATGCTGCTTTTGAATTCATTGAAGACGCTGAAATACTCCTTAGAAAGCTGATAAAAATATCCTAGAAGTTATAAAAAAACCAGTCAAATCCATAAACCACAACTCATGTTATGACCAAAACAAACTAGCTTAAAAGCACAATCATCATCACCTAAATTGCCATTTGTTTAGTTGATGGCAATATCTAATAGGATGGCATTTCATGCACCATGTATGTCATTTAACACCCCAAAATTTGCCCTCCTATTTATTAATATCGAATGGCTTATGTTTGCATCCATCAATATTTCCCACTTGGTCATAATACTCACGATCAAGCATTTCATTGAACTCCTAAGACATGGGATCAAAGCACTTGCTTGTGACTTGAATTTTTTGTATTCAGAGGTGATGTATATGGCTATTACATTCAAGACTAAGATGAAGGTAGAGCTCATATCATATTGGGTATATTCTTCTAATAGGGTTTATCATGTTCTAGGTTTCTTCTTACTCAGAGGCTACATCCGAAGTGTTGGATCATGATTTCATTGTCGTGAATCAAGGGTTTTTCAACATCTCAGGTTGCTCGCCTCATCAATGCACGTCTCAAGGGCTAGGGATTCATCAAAGTTGTAACTAAGTGTTGTTATGAACTATGATTTTGCTGATTCTCAATGTTTTAAGCCATGTTCATCGCGGGTTAGGGTTTACTCCCTTAACCACGTGGCCCTCAGGAGAGCCTCCTTGCAAAGTTGCCCATCATAGAATCTTAGCAGTTAAAGAATAAGTTACTGAAGATTCAGACGTACACATGAATAATTAAGGTTGTGTACCAAAGGTTATTGTTCATCAAGTAAAACGTGAAGTTGGATCTCTTTTGGCATGACAAGGCATTTCTTTGTTGGCGATGTATTCTGGTTGTTCGAGATAGGGGCTAAGGTCACGTAAATTGGATTGGTTTGTCTCAATTGCAAGTTAAAAACCTTTTTTTTTCTAAAACACGTCTCCATAAGCCACCTTTTAGAATCTATCTCTTTAAATCTATACCCAATTTTATCCATTTTTGTCCATTTTTCAAATTCTATCTTTAACTAAGACCAAATTCATAGCCTTTTTGTTTCTAACCAAGTTCTATTTTTATTAGTCATAATTTTATTAAAAGTCAAACATCATTTTTAAATTACAATCCAAAACCAATATCACCCTTCTTTTAAACCATTTGAATCCAATATCATCTTATAATAAAAAAACTGTTGTTAAACCAAATCAATCCAAATACACATTTTTCTAAAACCTTGATTTTTAATCAAGTACCTTGATTTTCCTATTTTAAATCACAACCAAAAATTCAAAGGTTACATAGCAGTAAAAAGAAAAGAGATTCACAGAAACTGATAAGAAGTTAACAAAATTCAGCATAAGAAAATTTCATAATAGAAAGTCGGTTACAAGGTTTCAACCGAAAACAGAAAAAAAATCAGTTATAATTAACTGATAACATAATCAGTTAGAGGAGATGAAAAAAAGAAAAATATAACTCAAAAAACTCTATGAAACTAGAAAAGGGATATATCTTTCAGAAACTAACTTCTTCCCAATCTCTTCAATCTCTCTCTTCTGAAATCATCACCTTCAATACTTCAATATCTCAATCATCAATCTTTAATAATAAAAACTCAGAATCACCTGCAAAACCAGGGGGAAAACCAAAACAGTTTAGTTATAATAGAATTCAGTTAGAAGCTATCAGAAAAACTCAGAAACAGAGATAGCATAAAAGAAACTGCAGCCTCATCTTCAAATATTCATTCAATAATCACCTTCAACAATCATCGTCACCTTCAGTTCATCGTCAATCTTCAACCCCCCTTTAATCAATATCAATCGCAAAACCTGCATCTCAACACTCTTCTTCATCATAAAAAATCCATCACCACCATCATCTCTGCGTCGTCATCATCTCTACATCAATCTTCCATTATCGTCATCTTCATACCTCTTCATCATCACCACATCGATTCAACATCATAACCTGCAATTGGTTCAAGAAAAACAAGGCATCCAAAATTCAAAACATACACACAGAAACATCATTTCAAAAGCGATGAAGTAGGGGAAGAAGAAGAAGATCATAAGGATGCGACATCGATACCTCACAACGAGAGAAGCATTCATTATGCAAATCTCAGATTCCACGAAGTCGTCAACCTTCGATTAGCCTTCAAAATTGCAATAATCTTCCAAACTCGAGTCCACTCAGTGCCTTTGCAAGAGGAAGAATAATCCTCTCCGATTCGGAGAATCTCTGGAACGACGTCGTCCGATCCACTTGTATCTCGAGGTAAATCGTGGCGAATTCTTCCACAACTTTGTTGTTATATTTTGTCAAGAACTGCTGGCCGACATAGAGGTTATTGTTTCTTCCGACTCGAGATCGATTCGAAGAAGGAATGGAAAGCAAATAGAGGAATCGTGAGGTAAGGTTGTCAATGATGAGCCGCAGAAGGCGGAGTTGTGATCGACGAATTGGATAAAGAAGAATTGAAATCGCGGTTGAGCAAGAAACAATTCTGAGAATCGCGTTTGGAGAATAGCTTTTGGGTGTGTTCACAGCGGTTCGACAGAGCAGAGGGAGCCGCAACTTTGTATCGATGAAGAGGAAGATGTATTTGATGGTGTTTCTTTATGTTATATTTTAGGGTTAATGTTCAACATAAAGTGGATTGGGCTTTGTCGCTGTTCTAGGCCATGGATTCATCTTCACACCCGACATTCTATTTCTCACCCGCCTTGCACAAGCTGAGTAAGGAATTGGGCTTCAGCCCATGGAAACACTATCCACATCCCTGATTTCACTATCCAAACCCTTCCCTGCGAAGATTTTTTTTTGAGATATGGGCTTTAGGCCATTGTTTGGGCTATTGGTACCCTGTGTTTCCTGTTACACCTCTCTTTGCTCTCATTTTTGTTTGTTTAGTTTGTTAATTGATTTTATTGGTAAAAAATAGTTAATGAAATTTTTTGTTAAATCATTTTTGTGGGTTAATATTTTAATTCATTTCTTGATAGTGTTTAGTTAGAATTTTTTTGCATTAATTCTAATTATTTTATGGATTAATTTTGGATTAAAGATGTTCGTAAGCTTTTTTTTATCGATTTTGGTTATGATGAATCTTCACAAAGCGATTTTGGAAGATAAGCATATATTTTGCTTATGGGAGATTACAAGACCTTGCATGAAGTTTTTGGATTTCTTTTATACAAAGAATTGACACCTCAATCAAGTAAGAAATCTCGACTTTCTCCACTTTAATGCATCATTCTAGTTTGTATGCGGCTTAGGATCATATAACGTAAGGTGAATATTGAGCCCTCCCACCTGAGGCACTGGATTTATTTGTGATTTATGATGATGTGTGACGATTTCAGAGCTTAGGGATTAGGTTATGAATTATAGAATTCGCTTCCACCACACTTTCCCTAAATCACCCTTTTTTGCCCGTTTTGTCGCAATTATTAAAAATAGTTTTCGGCGTGATAAAATTCTGGAAAAATTCATGAGTGATCCTTATCCTCTTAATTAATTTTGTATATTTTTTTATTCCATATTTGGATGGTTTTAGTAATTAATTTGGATTTTTGGTTCCAAGTTGTCCAAAAATGAATGGTTTTGGTTTAAGGGACCAAAGACAATTTTTTCCAATAGGTGTGAGACTTATTTTTTTGTGTGATTAACTTCTGGAATTTTTGACATTTTGATTCTCCTTAGTCATTTTTTTCATAATTTTTGGTTCCATTTTTGATCCACTTGGTGGAGTTGTTTTTCGGCGATCATGCCTTGTTACATTGACCATTAAGTAAATTTATTTGGCACTTTTGTGCAAATTTTGTGAAATACTTTTAGACCATGTTAGATAATGAATTCACCATTCTAGGGATTTAATTTTATAATTTTTCAAGTCTTTTTTCTATTTTTCATGTCACCTAGATTATAGGTCCGATTATGTGCTCAGTTGCTCCATACCTTAGATGTTAGGAAGGCATTCATGCCATTTGTTTGAGATACTTTTTGGTAACTTTTAGGAGTTAATTATAAATCACTTTTATGTCCTTAATCTCAGTTATAGGTCACTTTTTGAATCATATTCATTTGTTTTGTTTTGTGTTTCAAAATGCATTCCTTACTTGATTATGTTTAACCTAAACTTGTCCTCTTCTCTCCTAAATGTTAACATAACTTGTTTGTTCATTCATAAGAAATACAGGACATCCATAAAGAGTGTACACTATTGACTTTTATGCTTATTTCATGTATTAATACATGATTGTATGCCATATGCACTCATGCTTCATCCTTGAACCCTAACTTGCATTTAGGTGAACTTATGTGAACTTTTTGTACATAGTTTGATATAGTTTGATCTTGTGAGGTATTTTAGCATACTTAAGGACCTATATCATGTAGCTACTGACTTTAGAAGTCATATAACCTTTAGGTACCTTCACCTTTAGACTTATGTCTTATTTGAACCCTAGTTCCATCCTAGGATGTGTGTAGTACTTAATAGCCTTTATGCTTTGATTTTGATTTCAATATACATTGTTAAGCTAACATTTGTTTTGTAGGGAGGTTGAGGTAAGATTTGTTTATATCTTCTTCCTCATCTTCTTTATGATTTCTAATTGTGTTTGCCTTAGCACTTTGTGCTTTTCTTGTATAGGTTCCCCCTTTCTTCTTTAGAAACAACTTAACTTCCTTAGGAAGTAAGTTGCTTTCTAGTTCTTTTCTTTTCCTTTTCTCATTAGGATTAGCAAACCACACAAACCATTAGGATCTCCTTTTGCATGAATAAACAACTTAGGGTTGGTCTTAGTCCCCCTTAGTTTTTGCCCTTTTCCGATTTGAGTCTTTTTCTCACCTTCAAAGAAAAATCAAAATATTAAATAAGGAAAGTGTGTACAATATGCCACGAGCCTTAAGCCATATGGGAAATGATTAGTGGAGGTCTCCTCCACTCTTCTAGGATACTTTACAAACGTCCCATTGGGGGCGACCTTGGAAAGTATTAGCTCCTGTATCATAGTCTTTAGTGTTGTACATACAGTAAACATCAAAATCTAAACACTTCTTCTAAAAGACAATAAACAAAGACACCACGTCTTCTCTTCTTATCTCCCACTCTTTGCGGACGAATACGACTTGCCTCGATAGTTTAAACAACGATACGGTAAACACCCTCGAGTCAGAGCCGGTAACACCTGAGTTAGAACTATGGCAACGTCATCCTAAAAAACAAAATAGTTCCTGCCATAGTTAGACGAACTACGACGACTCTGATCCTCATTTTCCCGATGAGGTACGTAGGCAGCGGGGTAGGGCCCATTCGAGCACATTCTTTATTTTCCCTACATTTTCCCCCTCCTTTTCGTTCTCTCTTTTCCAGTTCCTTTCTCATTTCAATTCCAGTTCCAGTTAGCAATTCTTTCGTTCAAACAACATCTTATTTCTCACCCTTTGAAATAGACAAACAAGCGTGGATCTCGTCGGATACGGCGGGCGATCTGGGTGCTAATACCTTCCCAGTTCGTAACCGACTTCTAAACCCAGATCTTTGGTTCGCAGGACCTTGTCCTTTCCTTTTATCTCCAGTTTGTGCAGCAATACCTTTCCCATTCATCCGGGATAAAAATGCATGGCTGGCGACTCTACCTTTTCCGCACCACTTTCGCGTTTGTACTAGGATGAAAATCCCGGGAGCGACTGTCACTGATGTAGATTTTCCTTATACGTGATATTGATTCCATGTCTCATTTAACTCTTACTTCACTCCAATTTCATACATAAATGAAAATAAAATTTTGCTTATTTATAGTTTTCAAGATGGCTGCTGATATCGAATTGCTTGTGCAGACCTTCCTGTTTCTGGTTGGTTCCTTATGTTGTTCTGATTTTTTTCTCTATTTTGTTTGTAAATATTGCTTATTGTAAAGCCATTATTGCATTGTCACCTCACTTATTATATTGAGTGTTTTATCATTTATGTTGTTCTGTTTTTTTCTTCTCATATGTTGTGATCTCAGCAGTTTAATGAGCATTTTAAAATGACCATTTTCATGTAAATAAGCATTTTAAAATGGTTATGAGCTATGCAGGGCTGATATTTTATAAGTTCTTAGATTATTATCAGTATTATGTATCCATGTGTACGTTTATGTCATTACTTTACAACCCATAAGCTTTCTATTATCCTAACAAGGTGAGTCTTTTTTTTTATCATAACAATTAGTGTGTTTGAAAATGTATGACTTCATATTCATCATGTAGTTTTATTTTTGCTATTGTATTTGCTTACTAACATGATCTCATATTGTTTGTTGTTTATTTTTTCTATTGTATTTGCTCACTAACTTTTAAAAATAACTAGAATGGCATCTAAAAAAGAAGTGAAAAGTTTAGAGAAGGATGGAAAAGTTGTTGCAAAATGGGGAGATGATAGTAAAACATAAATTTTGCTGAAAATTTGCATTGAAGAAATAAAAGCGGGTAATAGGCCAACTACCCACTTCAGTAAAGAAGGGTGGAAGAGTATTACTGAAAAATTTCAAAAGAAAACTGGATATGCTTATGACCGCACTCAACTAAAAAATAGATGGGATACATTGAAAAGAGAATTTTTCATCATTTGTAAAGTTAGTGGATAAGCAAACCGGAGTAGGATGGGATCATGAAAAGAAAACTATCATGGCTGACGATGATTGGTGTGCTAAAAAGAGTAAGGTATGATTGTGTTAATATATACTATACTAGTTTTTGATTAATTTCATGAATTTTTCTTTTGATTATTTGCTGATTTCTGAGTAGTATTAGTTTCTCTATTTAGATTTATCTTGTTTGTTTAATAATTTGTTCTTTTGATTGGCCAAATGATGAATCTTCAAAATTTTGAGAACTGATTTTGATGAATCTTGTTTATTAATAATTTGTTTAATAATTTGTTAGAAAGAAATACCATGTTTTTTCCCGGCAACACCAACATTGAGTCTCATACTCGAATATCATCAGTTGGAACTTCCACACAAATTGCATCAGAGCTAAGAACACTGTCAATAGATAGGAAATCTTCTGATGATGTGATGACAAGTCTTGACTGAGTAGATATTAGTGACTGGAAAAAAATACACCTCAATCATTAAACCAACTTATAAATATGAATCATCAAAAAACAATGCTACTCTTTAAATTCAAAATATAAGATGATGCTTAATGCTCATATAAGCCATTTCTCCTTTAACCAATGCTCCAGTTCTTGGATTACTAATTTTTCTTAGAAATAATTATATACTAGCTCTTATTTCTTAGACTTTAATTGGTTCCTAGATATAGAATCTCCAACAAAAGCTATATGTTTGTTGCTAATGAGTTGTAGAAAAGTTTTAGGTTCAAACCTTGGAAGATAACATTCAGTTGGTTTCCATCTCCAATAAAGATAATCAGAGTCAGGTCTTCCATGTTTGATGTAATTTCTTCCTTCTTTTATCATACTACATGTTGTATCATTGTATAAAGGGCTTGATGTGTCTTTGATCCAATCACCTTTTGAGTAATCACATTGGTTTTAGTAAGCTTTTTTCTTCTTTGTAATCAACAAGATCATATTTTATACGTATAATAAAATTATACAAAAATAGAAGGCCACCAGATAACAAACTATGTTGCCGGTACCCGACAATGATGATAACTTATAAAAATAACAAATTAAATGTAATCACGAGAATAAGGAATTCTGTAAGAATATACCTGCATAAGAAGATGGAGGTGAAGAGTGAGAAGGGATATTGGAATGAGTGAAGTCAGAATTTGGAGATGGAGAAAAGCGTTGAATTGGTACATCGTAGAAGTAGGTAAGAAAGAAAACTATTGGAATGAGAAAACAAATAGTCCAACATAGAATTTTAGCAGTGAACAAAACAGTTTGATCATTGAAGAAACTTGAAGTTCTTATTTTCATAGCAGTCCTTTGAGCTTTCCTTTGAGCTCTTATTTCTTGGATAACTAATTTCCTTTAACCAATATTCCAGTTCTTGGATTACAACCTTTAAATTCAAATTATAAATGGAAGTTACTCTGTTTTTAGTTTTAAATAAGGGAAATTAATATATCCATTGTTTCCATCAGGTTTTCTTTTGTGTTTTTATTTAGTTTAGACTGATCATCTATATTGTTATTTTGTTTTTGTTTATATTGATAACAAAAATTATAAATTGTTTTATCATTTTGTCTATTGAGAACTCAAACATTGATTTGAGTCCAGTGAATTTTTAGATTTATTTGACATATTGTTGCAATTTTTCTAATGGTTTTTGAAGAGTTCTTTCTTAAACCTTATAGTTTTAATTTGTCTATCTCCACTCAAGTATGATTTGTTTATTTATTTTTCAGGAGGATCCATGTATTTTGAAATGGAAACATGGAGGACTTATGTTTATTGACTTGTTAGATAAATGTTTCAAGGGTGCCATAGCTACTGGATTCTCCTTTTACAAACCATATGAAGATCAATTACCATGTGAAGGATCAAAATCTGTTTTTGAAGACAGTCATGAGAATAACACAATTTTTAGGAAGAAGGAGATACAGATAGTTTTGATGTTGGAAATTAAGTACAACCTAACCCAACACCAAGTTCTTCCAAAAAGAGAAAGATTTTAGGGAAAGGAGAGAAAATCGGGGCAACAGAGAAACTTCAATGATCTCTTGATCGTATACTTTATGGGTTTGGGAAAAACCAACAAGGACTTCCAGAAGACAACATTAGTTATGCCAAATGTTTGAAGGCCCTAAATCACAACATTAGTTATGCCAAATGTTTCCCTAAAATCTTTCTCTTTTTGGAAGAACTTGGTGTTGGGTTGGGTTGTACTTCATTTCCAACATCAAAACTATTTGTATCTCCTTCTTCCTCAATAATTGTGTTATTCTCATGACTGTCTTCAAAAACAGATTTTGATCCTTCACATGGTAATTGATCTTCATATGGTTTATAAAGGGAGAATCTAGTAGCTATGGCACCCTTGAAACATTTATCTAGCAAGTCAATAAACTTAGGTCCTCCATGTTTCCATTTCAAAATATCCGGATCCTCCTGAAAAATAAATAAACAAATCATACTTGAGTGGAGATGGACAAATAGAAACTATAAGGTATAAGAAAGAACTCTTCAAAAACCATTAGAAAAATTGCAACAATATGTCAAATAAATCTAAACATTAACTGGACTCAAATCAATGTTTTAGTTCTCAATAGACAAAATGATAAAACAATTTATAATTTTTGTTATCAATATAAACAAAAACAGAATAACAATATAGATGATCAGTCTAAACTAAATAAAAACACAAAAGAAAATCTGATGGAAACAAAGGATATATAAATTTCCCTTATTTAAAACTAAAAACAGAATAACTTCCATTTATAATTTGAATTTAAAGGTTGTAATCCAAGAACTGGAACATTGGTTAAAGGAAATTAGTTATCCAAGAAATAAGAGCTCAAAGGAAAGCTCAAAGGACTGCTATGAAAATAGGAACTTCAAGTTTCTTCAATGATCAAACTGTTTTTTTCACTGCTAAAATTCTATGTTGGACTATTTGTTCTCTCATTCCAATAGCTCTCTTTCTTACCTACTTCTACGATGTACCAATTCAACGCTTTTCTCCATCTCCAAATTCTGACTTCACTCATTTCAATATCACTTCTCACTCTTCACCTCTATCTTCTTATGCAGGTATATTCTTACAGAATTCCTTATTCTCGTAATTACGTTTAATTTGTTATTTTTATAAGTTATCATCGTTGTCGGGTACCGGCAACATAGTTTGTTATCTGGTTGCCTTCTATTTTTGTATAATTTTATTATACGTATAAAATATGATCTTGTTGATTTTAGAGAAGAAAAAAGCTTACCAAAACCAATGTGATTACTCAAAGAGTGATTGGATCAAAGACACATCAAGCCCTTTATACAATGATACAACATGTGGTATGATGAAAGAAGGAAGAAATTGTATCAAACATGGAAGACCTGACTCTGATTATCTTTATTGGAGATGGAAACCAACTAAATGTTATCTTCCAAGGTTTGAACCTAAAACTTTTCTACAACTCATTAGCAACAAACATATAGCTTTTGTTGGAGATTCTATGGCTAGGAACCAATTAGAGACTAAGAAATAAGAGCTAGTATATCATTATTTCTAAGAAAAATTAGTAAACCAAGAACTGGAGCATTGGTTGAAGGAGAAATGGTTTATATGAGCGTTAAGCATCATGTTATAGTTTGAATTTAAAGAGTATTATTGTTTTTTAATGAGTCATATTTATAAGTTAGTTTAATGATTGGGGTGTATATTTTTTTCAGTCACTAATATCTACTCAGTCAAGACTTGTCATCACATCATCAGAAGGTTCCTTATCTATTGACAACGTGCGTAGCTCTGATGCAATTTGTGTGGAAGTTCCAACTGATGATATTCCAGTAGGAGACTCAATGTTGGTGTTTCCTGGAGAAACATGGTATTGTTTGCTAACAAATTATTAAACAAACAAGATTCATTAAAATCAGTTCTCAAAATTTTGAAGATTCGTCATTTGGCCAATAAAAAGAACAAATTATTAAACAAACAAGATAAATCTAAATAGAGAAACTAATACTACTCAGAAATCAACAAATAATCAAAAGAAAAATTCATGCAATTAATTAAAAACTAGTATAGTATACATTAACACAATCATACCTTACTCTTTTCATCCCACCAATCATCGTCAGCCATGATAGTTTTCTTTTCATGATTCCATCCTACTCCGGTTTGCTTATCCACTAACTTTACAAATGATGAAAACTCTTTTTTCAATGTATCCCATCTATTTTTTAGTTGAGTGAGATCATAAGCATATCCAGTTTTCTTTTGAAAATTTTCAGTAATATTCTTCCACCCTTCTTTAATGAAGTGGGTAGTTGGCCTATTACCCGCTTCTATTTCTTCAATGCAAATTTTCAGCAAAATTTCTGTTTTACTATCATCTCCCCATTTTGCAACAACTTTTCCATCCTTCTCTAAACTTTTCACTTCTTTTTTTAGATGCCATTCTAGTTATTTTTAAAAGTTAGTAAGCAAATTCAATAGCAAAAATAAACAACAAACAACATGAGATCATGTTAGTAAGCAAATACAATAGCAAAAATAAAACTATGTGATGAATATGAAATCATACATTTTCAAACACACTAATTGTTATGATAAAAAAAAGACTCACCTTGTTAGGATAATAGAAAGCTTATGGGTTGTTAAGTAATGACATAAACGTACACATGGATACATAATACCGATAATAATCTAAGAACTTATAAAATATCAGCCATGCATAGCTCATAACCATTTTAAAATGTTTGTTTATATGAAAATGGTCATTTTAAAATGCTCATTAAACTGCTGAGATCAAACATATAAGAAGAAAAAAAACAGAACAACATAAATGATAAAACACTCAATATAATAGGTGAGGTGACAATGTAGTTATGGCTTTAGAATAAGCAATATTTACAAACAAAATAGAGAAAAAAAAAACAGAACAACATAAGGAACCAACCAAAAACAGGAAGGTCTGCACAAGCAATTCAATATCAACAACCATCTTGAAAACTATAAATAAGCAAAATTTTCTTTTCATCTATGTTGAAATTGGAGTGAAGTAAGAGTTAAATGAGACATGGAATCAACATCACGTATAAGGAAAATCTACATCAGTGACATACATGGTGCATGAAGTGCCATCCTATTAGATATTTCCATCAACTAAACAAATGACAATTTAGGTGATGTTGATTGTGCTTTTAAGCTAGTTTGTTTTGGTCATAACATGAGTTGTGGTTTATGGATTTGGCTGGGTTTTTTTTACAACATCTAGGATATTTTTATCATCTTTCTAAGGAGTATTTCAGCTTCTTCAACGAATTCAAAAGCAGCATAATTGCATCAGGTTCCAAACTAAACACATTAAACATCTAAAATCTGCAAATTTTTCTTATAAGGTTCATTCATCCTGAACTGAGTTTCTAATTAAAAAGTGTGGCTAGAAATTATTTAGCTCAAAATCTAACATACTCCATCAAATATCAAAACCCAAACTCAACAACAACATCATCAACCAATTCAACAATTTTCAATTTTCTAGGTCTCCAACAATTTTCAATTCGCAACAATTTCATTTCAAACTTAACAATCACTAATCACAACAAAAAACTTCAATTGTTTTTTACCTGGTGTAGAGAAGAAACGAACGCTACGAGCTAGGTAGCAGCGCCGCCATTGAAACGGTGAAGAAAGAAATGATACTGTTCATCATCTCCAAAGTCACGAATCTGAAAAATGAATAGAAAACCTAAAAGGGTATTTTCGGGATTTCAGTTTATTATGAAGGTAATTACATAATTTCGCTATAGATTCATAAGCTCCGTATTTTTATTTTTACTTTCTCTCTCTCATCTATCGCAAAATGAAAAATTATAGTTACTTGGATTAGCTTTTCATTTTTAACAAAAAAATAATTTTTTTTAACATTAATCATTTTCATAAAATCTGAAACAAACACTTATAAAATGATTGAAAATGATTTTTTCATTAAAAAATAGATTTTTTTAGAAAATAATCTGAAACAAACGCAACCTTAATGTTATAGAGACTAAAAATATATTATTAAAGTCAACATGAAGAAGATCTTGAGTCAAAGGATTAGGTTTCCCGCCAATAGAAAACTTTGTTCTCCGTATTTTTTCAATGTGTTGTTTTGGTATAGTCATTAATCTTCATTCAATGTGTTGTATGATTAAATAGATTCACTGGAGATCAACTACAAAGTTTGATTAATAACTTATGCTACACGTAACAATATCTTCATTCAATGTGTTATTAGTCAAACTCTGTAGTTGATCTACAGTGAATCTATTTTTATCATACAACACATTGAATGAAGATTAATGACTACACCAAAACAACACATTGAAAAGATATGAATAACAAAGTTTTCTATTGGCAAAAAACTTAATCTCTTGACTCAGGATCTTCATCATGTTGATTTTAATAGTATATGCTTTTAGTCTCTATAACATTATATATACGTCTCAGACTATTTAGTTTGACTTAATTAAAAAAAATGTTTTGCTAAAATTTACTAGTTCCGCAGATATATCTGCGGAAGGTTTTAACGTAAAACAAAAAAAGGTGCGTCCGAAAGTATATTAGCAAAATCAAGAATGATATAATTGGAAACGCTGGTGTGTGAGAGATCCATGGAGTAAGACAAAAATTCATTTAAGAGAAAAATGAGAAAAATAAAACAGAGAGTACTGTGGTTTTTATTTTAAAGTCAAAATTGTTTCTAACTTACAAAAGTATATCATTAAAATTACTAAGTTAAATTAATATAAAAAATAATTTATTCAATCTCATTTATAATTTTTTTTCATATTATTATTAATTTTAAATTAAATTTTAATCTAATTTAAGAAAAATAATAATGATTAGATTAAATTAATTTCATTTTTATCATGAATATGCGTAAATTATATTCATCCATTTTTTACAATATAATTATGAATTTTATTTCATTGACTTATTAGTATAATTTATTAACTTGATTAAATTTAATTTTCATTGTTTATCTAATTAATTTCACTTAAAAAATATTTAATTCATTAAATTATTTAACAAAAATTGATTTTACATATGTATTTTTAAAACTATAAATACCAATTCATATGTTTTTCTTTAGAGAAATGATATTCTTACACCCAATTTTTATACTTATATCGTATTTCAGTGTTCATTATTACTACACTCAATTTCTATACCTATACCGTATTTCATATATTTTTATTTTATTTTATTTATTTATTTTATTAAGGAGTACTGATATAAAGTTGTGTGATTGACTAACTTCATAACTTTCTTTTATCAATCTTTTATATTGTATTATTAACCAACTTTGGTGACCACTCAAAATTATTTTTAATATCTAGACGTCTATTAACCAACTTCATAACTTCATTAAGCAACTTTTTACTTTTCATTAACCAACTTTGATTTACTACTAAAAACTATTTTTAATATCCGGCAGTTTATTAACCAATTTCATCACTTCATTAACCAAATTTTTATATTTCATTAATCAACTTTGTTGACTCTTAAAAGTTATTTTTCATGTATTATGCATGGACACTGTTCAAATGACTGTTCACGAACACTTGAGTTCACCTGGTATTATTCATGTACTTTCCCGCACTGTTCACTGTGTATACGACACTGTTCACCGTATAAGTGAACAATGCATATGATGTAGTGTATACTTTTAGTGTAAGTATAACATTGTTGTTTTCTTTACTTTATTGAATGATTAAAGTTTTTTTAACACATATCAAGTATGTGCAACAATATCAATCATTGGCCAGATCCCATATATGCAACATTTATGTCAAAAATCGGAATCGAACGAAAATCATGGCGAAAGTTATCAAAACTACACACACATGTTCCTAAACAGCTCCTAAAAACTCTCTAAAATCATATCCTAAAGATCCATGATGATTGGAGGGGGAATGAATATAAAAAATGCAAGAAAAAAACAAGAATTTTCCATTTTGGTTCAGTGGTAACCGGTTACTACCTATGCAGTAACCGGTTACCAGTTCAAAAACTGGAATTTTCTGCAATTTTAACACAGGTAACCAGTTACTTCCTATGAGGTAACCGGTTACTCTGCAACCAGAATAAAAAATTTCTACCTTTTCATGCAAAAATCAGTATCAACTTATTCCACTAAGCTCTTTTCTAATGCCTATCAGCTAAGCACGAAAATTACACCTAGATGCAACATTCTAACACCTATTACCACTACAATCACACTACAATTCTATCTCCAAATGATCAAACCAACCAAAGTATCAAAAAGCAAGAATAAGCGAAGAACGCACGAAGCGAGATGAAGAGAAATAAGTTAAAACGAGAAGTGATTACAGATTCACCAACGTACAAAGCGGAGGCTTGCTTTGGCAATTGTTGCAATGTCAAGCAATACGCGAAAGTAGAGAAAAACGGACATCCGAAGCTTCGATCCGCGAATGCACAAAATAAATGTGATTGGTGAGAATTATCTGAAACGCTTATGAATGGTGAAATAAACACTGCAACCGTAGCAACTTCTTCGATAATCCGCTGAATTGATGAAAATGATGGAGGCTTAGCTTTCGATTCTTCAAGTTTCAATGCAAAACTTGAAGAATCTTAATGATGAAGCTTAGGTGTGAGTTTGGAAAATGGAGAGAAATGAGAGAATTAGGATTGTGAGAATGATAAAATTTGTGAAATGTGGCTAATCTTTTTTTGGCTTGATGAACAAGGTTTATATAGGGGTTAGCTTTGGAGTTAGGTTTAGGTTAAGTGCGAGGTTTAGACACTAGGCTCGGATCCTAAGCTAAGGGTTGGTTGGGAATATTCCTAGAATATTCCATTGGCATATTCTTGGAATATTCCTTTGGAAGAGTGTGGAATGTTCTAGAATTTGGTGGAAATTACAAGGCAAAGTGAAAATGGAGAAGAGATGGAAGCAACCAACTGATTTTTGAATTTTTTTGTAATTTTGTACGAAGTAACCGGTTACTACCTATGAGATAACCAGTTAGCAGTGCAAAAACTGGCCTTTTTCCTTCGAATTTCAACAGGTAAGCGGTTACTACCTATGAGGTAACCGGTTACTTCAACTAAAACTTGAATTTTTCTTCTTTTTGGTGGGAAATCTTGGATATCTGGTCTTGGTCATATTTTCTGAGATTATTTCCTTCCGAGACCCGATATTCGTCAAATAACCCTTGATCACATGCCTCGCGCCTCAACCAATGATTTATGCTTTCTATTATTGTTTTTATTATGCAATGTATGGCCGGATATGCAGGATGACACGGAAACAAAACATAAACTACTCGGAAATGGTGATAAATAAGAGGGCAAATTTTGGGGTGTTACAATAATAAATCAAACTTCACGTACTTACTCATACGCTTGTTCCAACATTGGGTTAACTTTTAACTTACCACTTCCGTAGTTAATTTGTTGTTTTATATTGAATTACTTAGTCTCATCTCCCTATCGGAGAAACATACCATTATAACACTCCAACTTGATTTGGGGATAACAACACTCGACAAATCTCCATAAGGTATCTTAGTGAAGTCCTATCCACACACAATTACAAACAAATACTGTTATTTAAATCCCTCAATTACAAACTTTTCAATGATAGAGATAAAGGGTTATACTGTTGCAATCAAAACTGATACAATATCCAAACCCATTCTAATCTCGAAACAATTCATCCAGTTCAGCTTAACGAATCTGACCATGGTTACTATACTCCATATCAATTCTCTTTACAGGATTCTATTCAATCAAGGTTTCTATTTACACAAGGTCTCCATTAATAATAATGTAGCAATATCACATAATTTACAATCATTAGTGAGTCACCAGTACCAAATTTAAATCATGCTTAGTATACTTGCGGATTTCCATAACACTTGCCTATTACATACAATATTCCACACACTCACCTTTGAAGACCACACATAACTTCTCGTTCAAATCTATTTCTCTCAAGGGTCTTGTTCCTTAAATGATTCAATTTACATGCTTAACTTCAAAACATTCATCTATCTCTCTCTCTCTCTCTCTCTCTCTTACCTAGAAGGTAACTTAAAAAAATCCATATCTCTGAGTACCATTCAACTGCACACATCTGGTATTACTTTTACAGAGTCCATAACTGATGTTAAGAATTAACGATACTAGAACTGACCAATTGTTCATATCTTATCCACACAGTAATTCAGATACCAAAATGTTTCCTGAAAGATCAACACTTCATGAGTCTCTTATAACTTCACAATTTAGGTCCTCAGTAATCGCAACGACGACACACTAAAAATTCAGATCATTTACTGTCTATCAATCATGCTCAAAAGAAAGTTCAACACTTTATCCTCTGACACTTTGAGCGGAAACCAAACGGACTGGCGGTTCAAAAAGTACGATTTTCTAAAGTCCTCCACAAAAACTCATGTGTCAATTGATTACCTATCTGAGGCTAATCGGACGAACGCAACTGAACTTGTTTCTCTTGATAACAAATAATACAACTCAAAATTATCAATTCAGTTTGCACCAATTTTCAAAATGATTCTCACTCGCGGTTCCTAAACTTGTATAACATTCATCCACCATCCACAACTCAAGATAATACTAAACAAGATACAACAAACCGGTGACATACTCCAAACAAGTGACGAAGTAGAACTACCATTCTGTTACGGTCACAACACAAATATTCAACGGAATAGTTAGATTCCACTCGTACAACGATGTTAGTAGGAAACGACGATGATAACACTAAAAAGGGTTTTTAGTCACAAACTAACACTTGGTTCGTTCATAAGCAAAATCCAACACACAATCCTTATCGGGAAGAAACAAAACAATGGACATCTCATGTCTAGTATACAACTTTGTCCCCTCTCTTCAAACCCCTTGGCGTGAATTTAAAACAACAACCTTCTTAATCCCACTAAAGATATATTCTAAATACTCCGATCATTCACAATTATAGAAGTTTTCCCCTATAATTGAAAACTGAGGTAATGCACTCCCCTTAAGAACCTTGATGTCTCTACTTACGTATCAACCGGGGTTCTCTTACCCTTTACTATTCATTGCAAAGAGTGTCTCCATAACTTTCCATTGGTACCAAGAACGCTTCGATCGGGCACCCAAGTTAAAATGTATAAATCTTAGAAAAATAAAATTTTTCAAAACTTAACAGTGGTAACCGGTTACTACCAGGAGGGTAACCGATTACTTAGTGCAAATCTGAACTTCCAATAGCTAAAAGAGATTTAGAAACATAATTCGGTAACCGGTTACTACCTGTTGTACCCCAAAATTTTCCCTCCCTCACTCAAGGTAATGTCTCTCAAGATTTCTCAATGATCATTAGGTTCTCAAGGTCCCCAATTGGTCAGAAAGCTTGAGAGTTTCCTCAGACAAAGCCTTCTCCTAAGCAAAGGATCCAGAACTAGGGTTTTGGTTTTATCCAAGAAAAATGGACTTCCAAGGCCTCAATCGAGCTTCATAACATCCCATTTGACTTCAAGAATCCCTATGTCAAGTTTCAGAGCTTTCCCAATAAGTTTGGCCAGTCAGATGAACAGATATGCAAAAATCAGTCAAGTTGATTAAAAAGTCAAACTGAAGTCAACTGTGGTCAAATTAAAGTCAAACTTCAATTTATTTTGCCAACATCAAGGTTATGAAGTAAAATTCATAATTTGATCAAGGGTTGATCATGATTCATCAAGTAAATCTCAGATCATCAAGAATCAAGAAGTTTCTAAATTAGGATTTCATAGTAAAAGTCAACTGAACTTTGACCAACCATAACTTTCACATGCTTCATCAAAAATTTCTCATACAAAACTCATTTTGAAGGAAATTTAATTCTCTACAACTTGGTGTCTCACAAGTCAATCCTAAAAATGCTTCATTTGGAAGGTATGAGCTAAGACATTACAGGTCATTTTAAAAGTCAACAGAAAGTCAACTTTTCCAAACAGCATAATTTGAAAATGGTAAGAGATATGGACATGAGACCAAAGAGGTTTGTTAGAGGACTCTCTAAGCTTTCTAAAAAGTCTAAGATCACTCTCATAGCCTTAAAATTGAGGGATTTATGCCTTGTCAAATTTGGAAATTTTTAAGGGGTGCATTGAGCAAAAAGGGTCTCAAATCCAAAATTTTCCAAATGGACTCACTAAATTCCAACCCAATCTCAAAGATAACATCAAGCACGACCCAATTCCAATTATTTTAGATTTTTATAATTTATTTATTATTTATTTGGATTTTATTTATTAAAATTCAATTTAAATCAAAATAAAATATAAAATTCAATATTTGGATGTGATTCTTGTTCTAGAAGCAAATATATTTCATTTAAACTAATTGAAGACCATCCAAATTCGTGCAAGGCATAATCGACAAGGTTATATTTGATTTTTGGACCATTATGAGTGGTAGCTTTCTTCCATATCAAGCAACTAAAATCCATGAAGACAAAACCCATTTTTTTGACCTAATTGCATCCCTATATATACACAAGCATGAACCAATACAAGAGGAGGATTTTGCAGCAGCCAAAGACAACTTTCAACTTTCAAAATTTCAAAAGAAAAGTCAAAGTCGGATTTTGATTTGGAGGCCTTTTCCAAACAAGATAAAGGTTGCATATCACTCCTGGACCATCATTGAACGAGTTTGCATCATTCACAACATCAAAAACACCTTCAAATACCATAATCTGAATCATATTCTTCTCATTTATTTGTGTTTTCGTTCTTGCATATTTATATGTTATTAACCAAATTTGTTCATTGATTTGTGTTTATATGAAGGTAGTGATGGATTCTGGGCAAAAACATTGGAGTTTCATGGCCAAACACGCTAATTACCATGTTTAGGGTTCCGAAAATTGTGAATTGGGATTTCATTCACAAGTTTGTTTTAGACTAAATTAAGGATGGATTTAGACTTATTAGGTTATCTTTGATTGATCTGGGTCATCAAACTGAATTTAATAGGTGTATTATTCATGTTCAAGCATACAGGATCTATAGCGACGCATAAAACCATCACTATAAGTTATGGTGACGAACGACTGTCACTATAACCTAACTGGACGGACCAGCGAAGAAGAAGACCCTGCACGCGAAAATCTAATTTCAATTTTTAGTTTTATTTTATTATATATTCCTTATGTTATAATGTCAAAAGGAGTTGATAGCTCAGCTGGTAAGATAGGCGCGTTTGGAAACCAATGAACCTGGGTTCGATCCCCAGGTTCTCTCTTTTTTTCCTAACATTTCCTTTATTTCGCAGGTTTAATATTTTTTGATCTTTGTTCATATGGATATCAACTACGCGCGTGCAGCTTAGTGGTTATGCATCAATCTGGTAATGGGGAGGTCCTGGGATCAAAACCAGGCCTCCCCTATTTTGTTTTAGCGCCCTATTTTTTTTCTTTTTTTTTCTTTCTTTTTTCAATTTTTATTATTTATTAATAATTATATTATATTACTATAATTAATCTAAAAACCTAATTAACATAAACTAATTATAATTTCTTACAAAAACCTTCTTAATAAAAATTTCATTTTTTTTATATTTAGTTTTTTGAATTAAGAATGTTAATAATATACTTTTATAATTTAATTAAATTTGTAAAATAATCAATATTTAGATTAATATTTTTAAATCATCATAATTTTCTTAATAATAAAAAATGATATAATAATTTCTTGCAAATAACTAATTTGTAAATTTATTTGATAACTTTTTTTTTAATAATAATAATCATACTTGGTATATTTCTTTTAATCTTTTGTGAATTAATTAATAATAAATAATAATTAGGTTTTATTTTCTTAATAATTTTTACCTTAATTTAATTTTTACCCTAATCAAATTTTTACTTTAATTTTCTTTTATTACTTTATGTTTGCTTTATTTACTTATTAGAAAAATTGTATAGGTTTACTATTATTGTAATTTATTTTTCTCGCCTGATTATTATGTAACTGCCCCGAAGCATTGTAATAGCTTAGGAATTTCTCATTTTTTTCCTTTAATTTTCCGCCATTTACTTTATTTGATAATTGCATGGTTAGTAAATAGGGAGTGAAACATAAATGAATTAATCGAACTTAGATAATTAATTAAAAAAAAGATAAAATATCTGAATATAAACACTCACACACGTAAGTCGATCTAAGATCGCCGTCTGTACTTCCTAGGGTATCCCTCTTGGTTGCCTTATTTAAACGGTCAAGTCCCTCGAAAGTAGGGTGTCTTAAACAAAGTCCTTCCAGGAAAATAAATCATCTTGTCCCTCCCATATTCTAAAAGATCAAGTCCCTACGAGGTTGCCTACGATAAATGATCTTGTCCCTTCGGTTTAAAAGATGATAGTCCCTCCCAAATTGCTAAAGACACACTACAGTTGCCTTCGTTGACCGTACGATGACCCTGCGCCCGTCCCTTAACAAATCCAAGGTAATGACTACCTATTCCTTAATAATAGGGATAGTCTTACCCTTAAAGGACATACAAGAACGTGAATGACTTAGTCTAGGGTAGGTACCTCATAGTTACTTGCTCACTCTTCAAAAATAAAATACTTATCACACCTCACTATTTTCAAACGTTTTCAAACAAGGCTTTGTATACATCCATACGAGGATCATTACAAAGTACTTAGAAAATTTTCTAATCACACACTACACTTTTCAAAAATAATTAAGTGAGCAAAGTAACTAAGAGCCCATAGATAACCATGGATATAAAGGGTGCTAACACCTTCCCTTTATATAACCTACCCCCGAAATCAAGTCTATTAAAATAGGTCTTTCCTGTTCTTTTATGGCATTTCCACTTGGATAAAATAAAAGTCGGTGGCGACTCTTGCTACCCGCAACATTTATAGAAAGTCAGTTCTCCCACCGTGTTACAGAACTGACGACTCTGCTGGGGAGTACTAAAAGAGGGGTTACCTTAGGAATTATGATTACTTAATGTTTGACTTGCTTGCTTTATATTTATCTGTTGGGCTTATCCTAACCTGGATCTAGTGTACCCTAGGTAAATGTTAATATACCAAGGAAACTGCACGGCGTATACCGATATGGTTGATCTGGTGGCCATAACTAATGTGACTTCTTGGTTGGTGCTTATGTTCCTTAAGTAAGTTGAGGATAATATGGGGCTTCCATATGTTGTCAATACACTAACTAACCTTTAGAACCCTAGTTATCCCATCTTAGCCTTTAGAAAGTAGTGAGATAGCCGGCTTTGGTGAAAACTGAAGTTGGTTGATACTCGATGCTACGCTCATTGAGATCCTAAACTTGGAGGGTTTTAGTTGGCAAGTAAGTTGCCTACTGAACAACCACCCTTGGGAAGAATCAGTGATATTGAGATCCCTTAGAACCTAGTTACTTTTGTAGGATAGGATGAACCATCTAAACTTCAGGGGAGGGTACTTACCTTTAAACCTCATGCAAGCCTTCAAACCTAGGGCTATTGTGTGACTTGTTTATGTGTGCCACATGTTTGTGATTAAGAATAACATCATGACATCATAAGCATGGAATTTTCACTAACTATTTCAAGGACCAAAGGATTTATCTTTGTTCTTTGTTGTAGGTCATGACTTCTGCTCGTAGGAATACTATCCAGATCAACTTTGTAGGGATACTTTCTAAGCTTAAGGAATTGGTCTCTAAAGTTCCTGAAAAATCCCAATTCATCAAGAAGCATGGTCACCTGCTGGATCTAGTCACTTCAGGGTTCAATGAAGACATGTAAAGTGTACTATTCCAGTTCTTTGATCCTAAACATCATTGCTTCACATTCTCCGACTATCAGCTGATGCCTACAATGGAAGAATTCTCCAAGCTACTTGGGGTACCTATCCTTGATCAGATACCCTTCACAGGCTTAGAGAAAGAGCCTAAACCTGAAGTCATTGCTGCAGCCCTACACTTGAAGAAATCAGACATTATCCTAGAAACGAGAAGCGAAGTTAAGGGTATTCTTGCTAAGGTATTGATGGAGAAAGCTCAAGTGTTCTTGAATGCTATGAGCTATAATGCTTTTTAGGAGATCCTATCCTTATTGATTCATGGATTAGCGTTGTTACCTAATCCGGAACAGTTCATAGACGTACACGCCATCAACATATTTCTGACTCACAATCCAGTGCCTACATTACTTGGAGATATCCTACATTCTCTTTACACTCGTACTACGAAGGCGAGGGGAACTATGATGTGTTTCATACCTTTATTGGCTAGGTGGTTTATTTATCACCTTCCTCGATCAATGATGAAGAATGAACAAGGGTTAAGGTGGTCTAAAAGGATTATGTCACTTTCTCATTCAGATATTCACTGGTGTTCTCGATCTATGGAGAATGTTACTATCATTGACTGTTGTGGGGAGTTCCCTAATGTGCCACTCCTTGGCATAAGAGGGGGCATTACTTACAACCCTTCTTTAGCTCTACTTCAATTTGGTTATGCTCGGAGTAATGGTCCTCATGATATGTTTATTCAGGGTATTGTGTTTAACTACGACAACGATCTTCAGGGTTACCGTCAAAGATTTATACGGGCTTGGAGCAAGGTGAATAAAGTTGAGAGCAAGACTTTGGAACCAAAATACTCCATTCATATGGAACCTTATCTCAGATGGGTGAGATCTCGTGCTCAAACTCTTATGATGTTGTATCCTGCTGTCCTACCAGTTACTATGAAGCCTATTGCTGAAGGGGATGTTCCTTATACTATTCTTCATCCTGATATGCCTACTGATCTATAGGAGCTGCAAAAGTCTTGGATCCAGCTGAAGGAGCAAAGATACACTTTTGAAGCCCATTTCAGAGCTAGCCAGGAGAAAGTTCTAGAACTGACAAAGCAACTTCACGAGGAGCGAAACCTCAACAAATACCTTCACACAAAGAGGAAGCTCCCATGGGAGACTTAAAACCCCATATATTTATTTTTGTACTTTATTCTTATTTCCTTTCGTTGTAAGCCCAAGAGGCAAACTATCTTAATACTTACTAATAAAAGCTTTATTTTTGTTTTTCTTTAAGCAAATTTAAATCCTGCGGTCCTTGAAAACATTACATATGCATCTACATACCATATCATTACATGACAAGTTTTCACAACATATTTCTCATCGTCTCGCTGTTTATTTCAACAAAAATGGCTCTCGAACAATCCGTCAAAGATCTCCAAACCCAGATTTCTCAGTTTCAAGAGGTGATCATGAATTTGTCCAAGGGGCAAGAAGAGTTGAAAGCACTCATCACTAAGGACATGAAAAAGAAGAATCCTGAAGACATCAAGAGTGATCAGTTGGAACAACTGCAAGCTGAGATAGCAGAGATGAAAATCCAGATGAATGGTCAGGTGACTCTTATCCAGAACTTAGCCCAGGGGCAAGAAGAGCTGAGAATCTTTGTCAACAAGTTTCAAGGTAACAGTCAACCTCTGATTAAACAAGCCGACTTGGTTGAAAGAAGAACGAGGATAAGAGAAGGAAAGAGACCAGCTACTACTGGTAATTCTTCAGTTGAGGAAAGAAAGTCTTGTATGGCTAATCCACCACAACACAAGGAATGCAGAAAACAGTTCACCCGATTCAACACTCCCATGTCACAAGCTTTGCAATGCTTGTTGGAAAATGAAGTTGATTATCTTGAAAGACGCTCCTCGAAAACCCAATACTTCTTCTCCTCGCTATAATCCCAATGCAAGATGTGGGTATCACTCCAATTGTCCTGGACATAACACTAATAGTTGATGGGCATTGAAGAATAAGATTCAAGACCTGATTGATGAAGGGATCCTTGAGGTTACACCAGAAGGTCAGATTGAATTTTCCTATCATCCGTCAAACATCAAAGCTACCAGACGTTCGGAGTAATAAGTTTAGAGAGGCTTTGAGAACATTTGAATTTTCATTTATGATTTCTTTTGTTGGTTTAAACATTTATTATTATGTCAAACTTTGTTTTACATTAATGCATTGCGTATGTTTGTCTTGAATTAATCCATTCACTTCACTATACTTAAAATTATGCTTTTACTTCGCTGTTGGTGATATTTAACTCTTTATAAAGTTGTAAGCCTTTAGAGGGAGGATGACGAAGACAATGCCATAATTTCATGTAGTATGCTTCTGAACAGACTATGCTGACGATGTACATGCATTGTTTTGATTCCTAAACAGTGGAGATATAAGGAAGTTAACCCATAGTCAGCCATTTCGAGCCTATGAAGTAGGAGTTTTTATTCTCACGCAAATTAAAACCCTTAATCATAACCTGAGGCAAGGTATTTTCTCGGTTAACTCCATTATGCCAGTTGTCCTTATTGTACACAACTAATGATGGTTCCATGTAATCACTAAGTTCGACAGTCAATATCTAGCAAAAGAAAAGCTCACTAAGTCAAAACCTATGAAGGAGACTTAGTAAAAAATTGAGACATCTCACTGACTGTAATTTGAAAATAAACAGTTCAGGCAAAAGGAAGGGATAACAAAGTCAAAAGAAAAAAAGAGGTCACTATAAACCCTCAACGAAAAAAAATGACTGATTTTTCAAATAAATTGTTGTCAGTGTTACAATTTCAAACCACTTTGGAGCCTCAATGCATAAGTTAATCGAACAAAGGACTGAAGAACATCACGAAGAATGGGTTGGGTATAAATAAATTTGAGCCTTTTATCCTTTGTTTCTTAAACCGTGAACCAGACCACGTTACAACCCTTTAAAAGACCTAACTGAAGCATGGTTAGTTCAAAAAGCATACTGCTACAAAAAGGTATCCTGACTCCTTTAGGGCTTATTATAAATCTTGAGTTAATACCACAATTTTTACAAACATTATTTTACCAAAATAACTTTTTTTTTCAAAACTTCAAGACAAACATAAGCATTGCATTTTTGAATATACATGATGAATGTTCAATAAATCAAAGCACAGGAATGTTAATAATATACTTTTATAATTTAATTAAATTTGTAAAATAATCAATATTTAGATTAATATTTTTAAATCATCATAATTTTCTTAATAATAAAAAATGATAATAATAATTTCTTGTAAACAACTAATTTGTAAATTTATTTGATAACTTTTTTTTAATAATAATAATTATACTTGGTATATTTATTTTAATCTTTTGTGAATTAACTAATAATAAATAATATTATATTTTATTTTATTTATAATTTTTACCTTAATTTAATTTTTACCCTAATCAAATTTTTACTTTAATTTTCTTTTATTATTTTATGTTTGCTTTATTTACTTATTAGAAAAATTGTATAGGTTTACTATTATTGTAATTTATTTTTCTCGCCCGATTATTATGTAACTGCCCCGAAGCATTGTAATAGCTTAGAAATTTCTAATTTTATTTCCTTTAATTTTCCGCCATTTACTTTATTTGATAATTGCATGGTTAGTAAATAGGGAGTGAAACAAAAATGAATTAATCGAACTTAGATAATTAATTAAAAATAAAATAAAATATCTGAATATAAACACTCACACACGTAAGTCGATCTAAGATCGCCGTCTGCACTTCCTAGGGTATCCCTCTTGGTTTCCTTATTTAAACGGCCAAGTCCCTCGAAAGTAGGATGTCTTAAACAAACTCCCTCCAGGAAAATAAATCTTCTTGTCCCTTCCAAATTCTAAAAGATCAAGTCCCTACAAGGTTGCCTATGATAAATGATCTTGTCCCTTCGGTTTAAAAGATGATAGTCCCTCCCAAATTGCTAAAGACACCCTACAGTTGTCTTCGTTGACCGTACGATGACCCTGCGCCCGTCCCTTAACAAATCCAAGGTAATGACTACCTATTCCTTAATGATAGGGATAGTCTTACCCTTAAAAGGACATATAAGAACATGAATGACTTAGTCTAGGGTAGGTATCTCATAGTTACTTGCTCACTCTTCAAAAATAAAATACTTTTCACACCTCACTATTTTCAAACGTTTTCAAACAAGGCTTTGTATACATCCATACGAGGATCATTACAAAGTACTTAGAAAAATTTCTAATCACACACTACACTTTTCAAAAACAATTAAGTGAGCTAAGTAACTAAGAGCCCATGGATAACCATGAATATAAAGGGTGCTAACTGTAACGCCTTAATTTTTATGTTTATTTTTATGAAATAAATATAAATATTGTAATGGTCTGTTTGGGTTAATTGAAGAAAAAATGTTGTATGAGAATAATAATAATATAATAATGTGTATTATTTTAATATTGTTATTATTTAATAAAATAAAAGAAAATAATAAGTTGGAGGATTGAGGGACAAAAGTGTCCATTGAGTTTTATGAAAAGGGGAAAGGCACGATAAAATTCTCACATCGTGTATTTTGACGAAGGAACAGGGAACTCTGAAGAAAGAGAAGAGAAGAAGATCAACGATCGTGAAACCCAAGGGTGAAGATTTGAAAAGCTTAAATTTTAAGGTAAGGGGGGAGAAAGGGTTTATGATTGGTGATATAACATAGAAGGGTAATTGGGAGTACCTTCCTCCCTTAGGTATTTTTAAGAGATTCTGATATGAATGGTTGAATTGATGCAATATTATGAAATTGTTCATGAATATGATCATAAATTTTGTATTGATAATATATTTGGTGTTGTATGTATGATATTGGGAGATTTGACATATGAAGGTTAGAGAGGTTAAAGTGAGTGAGGAAGAGGATAAAACCTCATAATTTCCCCAATTTGATCTAAGAGAGTTTAAGTATAAAACTAATTAATGTTATAGGCATAAGTAGATAGAAAATATGTAAATTGGTCTGTTTTGGATGTTAAATTCGAGCTAGAATGAATTGAGTTCGTGCAAGTGTAAAAGAGAAGAAATTGGAAGAAATTGAGAAAATTGGATTTTTGAGTTCAGGAGGCCTGACACGGGCCGTGTCACAGGATACGGGCGACCGTGTCAGCCCCCTGTAGGATGTGATTTTTGTGATTTTTGGGGGCGTGTCCCCAGGCCACCTGACACGGGCCGTGTCGGGGGACATGGGAGGCCGTGTCAGGCCACTGTAACTTTGGAAAATCGTTCGTTTTAAGTCGGATTTGACTAGTTCTTTCTATTTAGGATTATCCTAGTGGAATAGGACCTTGAAGGTGATTTTAATAGTGATTATAGGACCTGATGACCACCTTTAGGGAAAGAGTTTGGGTGCTTAAATGAATTGTATGTTTCCTTGTGAATGGTTTTAATTATGAATAATATCTATTGTATACTTATATGAACTGAAATGACGCAGTAATATTTGTTGAAAGGGATCATGAAGATCATGGTGTATGAATTGTTCATGCACGTTGTGATATTATATGTGTTATTGAGTTTGCATACACATACATTTGGTGGAATAATCATATCTCGGATGGAGCGTAAGTGATTATTCGGATTCCTTGAGAATCGTTGGTGCAGGGATGATCATGTCTCAGTAGGAGCGTAAGCGATGCATCCAGGTTTGAATTAATGAACCGTTGTTATGAGTCGGTACCGCATTTGCATTGTGCATTTGAGTCACATTGCATTATGATAATCAATTATTTGAGAATGATGTATTTGGGTGTAAATTTACTCCTTCATGTATGTTGTTTGCACCATTATATTATGAATTTGTTTCTCACCCCGGTGTTTGTTTTGTTGCGTCTGTGCTTCTTCGGAAGTACAAATAACTCAGGTACTTGAGAAGTGTTGTGGTGTTGAAGTCCGTGTCCTAGAAGCTCTGATATGTAACGGGAACAAGGACTTTTTATGAAACCATTTTTATTTTTGAACCCTTAGATTCTCTCATATTTATGTATTTAATTATGAAACTATTTTATGTTTAAAGTTAAGTTGCTGTAAGCACTTGAAAGAAATAAGTCAATTGTTGGTTTGTTTTGAAAAGTGAATACCTACTTGGTGGTTTAAACTCTGATTAACTTAAAAAATTGTTTAATTTTTAAGATGGGAAAAAGTGGGTGTTACAATTGGTATCAGAGCATGTCGGTCCAACCGACCATATTGACTCAGTCCTTAGAACATGAGTAGTTGAGAGTCCTAACCTGTATGTGTTTGTTGTATCAGTATGGCAGGAAGGAATGATGTTGCTCTTGTTGCGGCTATGCAAGCCATGGCGCAGACTGTTGAGAACGTCGTGCAGGTCGTTTAGGGGGGGGGGAGGTGATGCTCAGTCTCGTGCATTGGATCAGTTCAGGAATAACAAGCCGCCTAAGTATGAAGGTGGAATTCTGGATCCTGAGGTTGCGCAGAGGTGTTTAAAAGCAGTGGATAAGATTTTCAGAACCATGGGGTGCTCAGATGATTAGAAGGTAAGGTTTGGTACTTATATGCTGGAAGATGAAGCTGAGGTCTGGTGGGACAACAGCCGCCAGAGATTAGAAGCTGCGGGTACTACAATCACCTGGGCTGTGTTTCACCGAGAATTCCTGGAAAAGTATTTTCCGGAAGATGTCCGTAGTGCTAAAGAAGTCGAGTTCTTGGAGCTCAAACAAGGTAACATGACTGTGGCAGAGTATGCGGCCAAATTTGAGGAGTTGGTGTAATACTGTGCGCACTACAACACTGAAGAGGCTATGACTTCCAAATGCTTGAAATATGAGAATGGATTACGTTCTGAGATTAAGTTGGGCATTGCTTTCTAGAAGATCAGGAATTACCCAGAGCTGGTGAGTAGAAGCAGGATATATGATAATGACAATAGGGCCCGAATTGCACACTATAAAGCTGTGAATGAAAAGAAAGGAAAGCCGAGATTCGGTGGTACTCCTTATAGTGCTCCAGCTGATAAAGGAAAGCAGAAGGCTAGTGCTGAGAGGAAGCCAAGTGGGGGAGGAGGTACTCCCAGTAATCTCAAATGCTTCAGATGCCATGGTACGGGTCATCGTGCCAATGATTGTCCTAATAAAGAGAAGAAGTGCTTCAAGTGTGGGAAGCCAGGTCACTTGATGGCCAATTGCAGAGTAAATGTGCCCACTTGCTATAACTGTGGAGAGCAGGGTCACATTAGCTCCAATTTCCAGAAGCCAAAGAAGCAGCAGCAGTCCGGTGGAAAGGTGTTTGCACTGGTGGGAGCTCAGCCTACTAGTAAAGACCGATTGGTCAAAGGTACTTGTTTTATCAATAAAATTCCATTATTTGTTATTATTGATACGGGTGCAACACATTCGTTTATTTCTTTGGAATGTGTGAAGAAGCTAGGATTGGGACTTTCTCAGTTAAGTCGAGGGATGGTTATTGATACGCCATCTATAGGTTCTGTGACTACTACTTTGGTATGTCGTAACTGTATCTTAACTATCTCGGATAGGGAATTTGGAGTGGATCTTATATGTCTACCACTCAGTAATCTTGATGTAATTTTGGGTATGGACTGGTTGGAAGCCAACCGAGTCTATATCGATTGTTTTAGGAAGAGGTTGTTACTTTTGACTCCGGAAGAAGAGGCCTTAGCTAGTTCAATCTCTACGAAAGAACTGAGGACCTTGTTGGAAGATGAGGCAAAGATGTTTGCGGTATTTGCTTCATTGTCTGTTGAAGAAGCGATTTCTATTGAAGAGTTACCTGTAGTGAATGAATTCTTAGAAGTATTTCCTAGTGATATCACAGAGTTGCCTCCGACACGCGAAGTGGAGTTTACGATTGAATTAGTTCCTGGTACAAGGCCAATTTCTATGGCGCCGTACACGATGTCTGCGGATGAGTTAACTGAGTTGAAATCTCAGATTGGAGACTTGCTTGATAAGAAGTTCATTCGACCTAGTGTATCGCCGTGGGGTGCACCAGTGTTATTGGTTAAGAAGAAGGGTGGTAGTATGCGCTTGTGCATTGACTACCGCCAGCTGAATACAGTGACTATTAAAAATAAATATCCACTTCCGAGAATTGATGACTTGATGGATCAACTTGTGGGAGCTTCTGTTTTTAGTAAAATTGACTTGAGGTCGGGATATCACCAGATTAGAGTGAAAGAAGAAAACATTCAGAAGACGACATTTAGAACTCGATATGGTCATTACGAATATGCAGTGATGCCTTTCAGAGTGTCTAACGCGCCGAGCGTATTTATGGAGTATATGAACCGTATATTTCACTCTTACTTGGATCAGTTTATTGTAGTATTCATTGATGACATATTAATCTATTCGAAGTCCGAAGAAGATCACGCGGAACACTTGAGATTGCATTGCAAGTATTGAAAGAGAATAAATTGTTCGCTAAGTTCTCAAAATGCGAATTCTGGCTGAAGACAGTGAGCTTTTTGGGACATGTGATATCTGGTGAAGGTATAGCAGTGGATCCTTCAAAGGTTAGTGATGTGCTTGAGTGAGAACCTCCGAAAATGGTAACGGAAATTAGAAGTTTTCTTGATCTAGCTGGTTATTATCGAAGGTTCATAGAAGGATTTTCTAGTTTGGCATTGCCATTAACTCAATTGAACCGGAAGAGTCAAGCTTTTGTTTGGGATGCAGCTTGTGAAAAGAGCTTAGATGAGTTGAAAAATAAATTGACTTCGGCACCGGTATTAGTCTTACCAAATCCGAGTGAAGCCGTCGTTGTTTATTGTGATGCATCTAAGATGGGTTTAGGTGGTGTGTTGATGCAAGTCGGCAAAGTAGTAGCTTATGCTTCAAGGCAATTGAGAACACATGAAAGGAATTATCCTACTCGTGATCTAGAATTAGCGGCGGTGGTTTTTGTGTTGAAAATATGGAGGCATTACCTTTATGGTTCGTGATTTGAAGTTTTTAGTGACCATAAGAGCTTAAAATACTTATTTGATCAGAATGAGCTTAATATGAGACAGAGAAGGTGGTTATAATTTTTGAAGGATTATGATTTTAACTCGAGTTACCATCTGGGAAAAGCTAATGTAGTAGAGGATGCATTAAGCCGAAAGACAATTCATATGTCGGCTATGATGATGAAGGAGATGGATTTAATTGAGCAATTTAGAGACTTGAGTATGGTGTGTGAGATGACACCTGAAAGTGTTAAGTTGGGTATGTTGCGAATAAATAATGATTTTCTTGATGTAATTAAAGAAGGCCAACAACAAGATGTAAAATTAGTAGATTGGATGCCTACTGAAGGAAATGACCAAGGAGGTGATTTTGTTGTGGATAACAATGGTATTTTGAGGTTCCGAGGAAGAATTTGTATACCGGATAATATTGAATTAAAGAAAGCAATTTTGGAAGAAAGTCATCGGAGTAGCTTGAGTATTCATCCAGGAGCTACGAAAATGTACCACGATTCGAAGAAGTTATTTTGGTGGCACGGTATGAAGAGAGATATCGTGCAATTTGTTTATTCTTGCTTGGTGTGTCAGAAATCTAAAGTGGAACATCAGAAGCCTTCGGGGCTGATGCAACCTTTGGAGATTCCGGAGTGGAAATGGGATAGTATTGTTATGGATTTTGTGACAGGTTTGCCGATTACGGCGAGAGGCATTGATGCTACTTGGGTAGTTGTAGACCGGTTGACTAAGTCTGCACATTTTATTCCAATCAACATTAGTTATCCGTTAACAAAGTTGGCGGAGATCTACATTCGGGTTGTTATGAAATTTCACGGTGTGCCGTCAAGTATAGTATCAGATAGAGATCCGCGGTTTACTTCTGAGTTCTGGAAAAGATTGCATGAGGCGTTGGGTTCTAAGTTGAAATTGAGTTCGGCTTACCACCCACAGACGGACGAACAATCCGAGAGGACTATTCAGTCATTGGAAGATTTGTTGAGAACTTGTGTGCTCGAAAATGGTGGGGCTTGTGATACACATTTGGCACTAATTGAATTTACTTATAATAACAGTTACCATTCAAGTATTGGAATGACTCCGTTTGAGGCTTTATATGGTAGAATGTGTAGAACATTGTTGTGTTGGTATGAGACGGGTGAAAATGTTATGCTTGGACCTGGGATTATTCAACAGACTACTGAAACTATTCAGATGATTAAAGAGAAGGTGAAAGTGTCTCAGAGTCGGCAGAAAAGTTACCATGATAATAGGAGGAAATACTTAGAGTTCAATGAAGGTGACCATGTATTTTTGAGAGTCAACCCAATGACCGGTGTTGGTCGTGCTTTGAAGTCTAAGAAGTTGGATCCTAAGTTTATTGGACCGTATCAGAATATGCAGAGAGTAGGCAAGGTTTCTTACAAAGTAGCATTACCGCCAGAACTCTCAAATTTGCACGATGTGTTCCATGTGTCACAACTCAGAAAGTATGTACCTGATCCTTCACATGTCATTCTGAGAGATGAAGTGCAGATTCGTGATAATCTTACGATGGAGACCTTACCGTTAAGAATTGAAGATCGCAAGATGAAGCAACTGAGAGGCAAAGAGATACCTCTTATGAGAGTAGCTTGGGGAGGAGCTGCTAGTGGGAGTATTACCTGGGAACTGGAGAGCAAGATGCGAGAATCATATCCAGAGCTATTCCATTCAGGTACATTTTCGAGGACGAAAATAATTAAGTGGCGGAGAGTTGTAACGCCTTAATTTTTATGTTTATTTTTATGAAATAAATATAAATATTGTAATGGCCTGTTTGGGTTAATTGAAGAAAAAATGTTTTATGAGAATAATAATAATATAATAATGTGTATTATTATAATATTGTTATTATTTAATAAAATAAAAGAAAATAATAAGTTGGAGGATTGAGGGACAAAAGTGTCCATTGGGTTTTATGAAAAGGGGAAAGGCACGATAAAATTCTCACATCGTGTATTTTGACGAAGGAACAAGGAACTCTGAAGAAAGGGAGGAGAAGAAGATCAACGATCGTGAAACCCAATGATGAAGATTTGAAAAGCTTCAATTTTAAGGTAAGGGGGGAGAAAGGATTTATGATTGGTGATATAACATAGAAGGGTAATTGGGAGTTCCTTCCTCCCTTAGGTATTTTTAAGAGATTCTGATATGAATGGTTGAATTGATGCAATATTATGAAATTGTTCATGAATATGATCAAAGATTGTGTATTGATAATATATTTGATGTTGTATGTATGATATTGGGAGATTTGACATATGAAGGTTAGAGAGGTTAAAGTGAGTGAGGAAGAGGATAAAACCACATAATTTCCCCAATTTGATCTAAGAGAGTTTAAGTATAAAACTAATTAATGTTATAGGCATAAATAGATAGAAAATATGTAAATTGGTCTATTTTGGATGTTAAATTCGAGCTAGAATGAATTGAGTTCGTGCAGGTGTAAAAGAGAGAAGAAATTAGAAGAAATTGAGAAAATTGGATTTTTGAGTTCAGGAGGCCTGACACGGGCCGTGTCACAGGACACGGGCAGCCGTGTCAGCCCCCTGTAGGATGTGATTTTTGGGATTTTTGGGGGCGTGTCCCCAGGCCACCTGACACGGGCCGTGTTGGGGGACACGGGAGGCCGTGTCAGGCCACTGTAACTTTGGAAAATTGTTCGTTTTAAGGAGGATTTGACTAGTTCTTTTGATTTAGGATCATCCTAGTGGAATAGGACCTTGAAGGTGATTTTAATAGTGATTATAGGACCTGATGACCACCTTTAGGGAAAGAGTTTGGGTGCTTAAATGAATTGTATGTTTCCTTGTGAATGATTTTAATTATGAATAATATGCATTGTATACTTGTATGAACTGAAATGATGCAGTAATATTTGTTGAAAGGGATCATGAGGATCGTGGTGTATGAATTGTTCATGCACGTTGTGATATTGTATGTGTTATTAAGTCTGCATACGCGTACATTTGATGGAATAATCATGTCTCAGATGGAGCGTAAGTGATTATTCGGATTCCTTGAGAATCGTTGGTGCAGGGATGATCGTGTCTCAGTAGGAGCGTAAGCGATGCATCCAGGTTCGAATTAATGAACCGTTGTTGTGAGTCGGTACCATATTTTCATTGTGCATTTGAGTCACATTGCATTATGATAATCGATTGTTTGAGAATGATGTGTTTGGGTGTAAATTTACTCCTTCATGTATGTTGTTTGCACCATTATATTATGAATTTGTTTCTCACCCCGATGTTTGTTTTGTTGCGTCTGTGCTTCTTCGGAAGTACAAATAACTCAGGTACTTGAGAAATGTTATAGTGTTGAAGTCCGTGTTCTAGGAGCTCTGATATGTAACGGGAACGGGGACTTTTTATGAAACCATTTTTATTTTTGAACCCTTAGATTCTTTCATATTTATGTATTTAATTATGAAACTATTTTATGTTTAAAGTTAAGTTGTTGTAAGCACTTGAAGGAAATAAGTCAATTGTTGGTTTGTTTTGAAAAGTGAATACCCACTTGGTGGTTTAAACTCTGATTAACTTAGAAAATTGTTTAATTTTTAAAATGGGAAAAGTGGGTGTTACACTAACACCTTCCCTTTATATAACCTACCCCCCTAACTCAAGTCTTTTAAAAATAGGTCTTTCCTGTTCTTGTATGTCCTTTCCACTTGGATAAAATAAAAGTCGGTGGCGACTCTTGCTATCTGCAACATTTATAGAAAGTCAGTTCTCGCACCGTGTTACACTACCCATAGGGCAACCGATTACTTCAAATGCAAAAGCAAAATTTTGATTTTCATTGCTACCTAAACCTCCCAAACTCATTCTAATCACAACCAAAAGTTATAACAATTATCAACAGATGATTTCACACACATATCAATCATACTACTAGAGTCCTAATGGGTGAACCATCATTGATTACACTTATTTAACTTTAGTTTCAACAACAACTTAACAATTCCATTGCACATTCGTCCAGAAAATACATTTCATTATCACTTTCTCATATTGTATTGTTAATACCGTCTCCATACCGTGTTCACTTCACGCTTTGTGGTAATCCTCTCATACCCAACATAATTCATCTTACTAGAATTCTCCCGAATCCAAGGTGCTTACTCTATCACTTATCACAACTTCATTTGATTCATATCAAATACACCTCATGCTACTAAATGAAGCTTATTCTTTCTCCGACACTATACCTTATACTATTCCTTGGGTAATTCAACACCTCTGAACTGATCCCTTACTAAATATAACATCTTGATGTATTACTTTAAACTTTGTGTCCTCGATCATAACTGAATATACAACTCCAATCTTCTACTCTTCATTCGGGGTATACTTGTCTCACTTGAAACGTGTAATCACATCCTTGTGTTTCTCTTCACGCTTCACCACGACTTTAGGTTCCTGTGAGAAAAAAGATGTTCTTTACTTGTAACTTATATCCATCCATAATGTATTATCCGATTACATTCCTTGAAGTACGCTCGTTCATCTATGATTCCATTGCGACCTTAGAATTGAAACAATAACAATTAACTCACTCCCGAACCTTACGTCACACATTCCACAAAACATCTTCTTTTTTCATGGAATGAGATTTCTCAAAACTCTTGTCCATAACAGTAACCAATACTGATCTACCAGTGAATTTACATATTCCTTGTTGTCTTGACCACTCACCTGATAGAGATCTTTACCTTTCATTCTATCCATTCCAAAGGATTTCTTAAACAACACACTACTCTGCAACTCCATGTTACAAGAAGTACAACTCTTAAGAAGACTCCAACTTAGTTAACCAAAACTCCATTCTAAAAACTCCTGGCTTGAGCCTACTCTCACAACACAAGTTACGACAACACTTCAGAGTCCTCATGGTCGCACAACCATGATTCTACCTATCACATACATAGCATTAGGTTGATCAGACCCAATACTACATAATATGATATTAAGAATCATGCTAACAAGACACACTTAGGAGGCAAGAAATATTTACTTATGATGTTTCAAGGCTAGGTCGAGGATATGACCTTCTCTGATACCAACTGTAACGCCTCATATAATAAACAACTAGAATATTATTATACAAGAGTTTAATTGGTACTGACACCATCATAAGTGCCTAATAGCACAATTCACATTCTTTACCAATACTAAAACATAATACAACTATGGTACACGACATGAAAATCATACTAAAATAAAAATACTAAGACCGAATACAATATTCATCATTGTACAAAAGATAAATACACAACGAAAACTAAATACACAACGAAACCTGAAAAGCAACAACAATAGTGTGGTGAAATATCAACATCTCAGTGAGTTCCCTATCTTAGATTTTTCTCGGCTCTAAAGGTTCGAATCTATTCACTAATCAAAACTAAGGTCACTTCTCTATAAAGAACCAAAACAAAACGGAAAATTCATACAATGTTCTTGACACTTCACGTGGGACTCAATGTAATACCCACCTCAAGTGCTCACCCTTTGCTTCCTGTGGGACTCAATGTAATACCCAACTCAAGACTTTATCGATCGAGGCTTCCCATGAGACTCAATGTTATACCCATCTCAAACCATTACCATTTTATTCTCGTGGGAATCAGTGTAATACCCACCTCAAGACTTTATCGATCGAGGCTTCCCATGAGACTCAATGTAATATCCATCTCAAGCCATTACCATCTGCTTTTGTAATGCCCCAAATTTTATTTAAATATTTATTCGGAATATTGTGTTGTGATGTGTGAAGAATAATATATATTATCGAATATAATTGTGGTTGAAAATTATATTATGATGGATAATTGCATTATTAAGTGATAAATAAAATAAAATAAGGGATAAGGACAAGGTGGTCAATTGGTAAAAGAAGTAAGGGTAAAAGTGGAAGATCATAAGTTGGGTCTTAGGGGTTATGTTGGAAATAAGGGAAAAAGGGAAAATATAATCGCATTTGAAAGAAAACAAGAAACGATCGTGGAAGTTGTGAAGAGGAGAAGAGGAGGAAAATGTCCGATCGTAAAGAAGAGTTCGCAAAGAAGAGGAAATTGTCGACAAAACCTAAGGTAAGGG
This sequence comes from Lathyrus aphaca, assembly GCA_963966055.1. Classification (NCBI taxonomy): domain Eukaryota; kingdom Viridiplantae; phylum Streptophyta; class Magnoliopsida; order Fabales; family Fabaceae; genus Lathyrus; species Lathyrus aphaca. Next base: position 635,535,555 of record OZ014519.1, read on the forward strand.
TGGGATTCTTCCATCTTAAGGGTTTTATAATGGGAATTGGGTAGGTTGAGGTTTAAGGATCGATGTTGTGGTGAATTAAAGTGGAATTAGGTTGGATTATGTGTTGTTGATTGTTATTAGTTGATAATGGTATGAATTAGATGGTGAAATTGGTGAATACTGTGATTTCTGGTTGTTCTTGGTGCTGGGTATGTTGATTTTTCGTAGCAGGTTTGAGTATTGAAAGCAGAGTTGCGATTTGCGAAATTGCAGAGCTCGCTTAGAGAGCAGAGTCAGGGAGTTCTTCTCTTAGCGAGCAGTGATCCTCACTTAGCGAGCACTGTAGCGTGAAAAATTAATTTGTAATTCCAAAAAATTACTGAAAATTATTTAATTACTTAGTGATGCTTAGGAATTGATGTGGGGTAGCTGGAAGTGGTAAATGAAGGCTTATACACAAAATTGTAGGGATAAATAGTGTAATTTGGCTAAACATAACCTATATGTTCATTGACGTTGATGTTGTAGTCATGATGAGTAGTGTTGTGTTGATATGTTTCATATGTTTATAATGATATATGAGTATGTGATATGTTGTAGTATATGTTGTATTGCATTGTTGTGGTATGAGTTGAATTATATGGTTACATGTTATGAAATGCATGATAATCGTGATGATGATGAATAGAAGTATATTGATAGATGTTATGATATGTGGCTGTTGTTGTTGATGTTGTATGATGTAGTTATTGTGAGTATGCATGTATGTCATTGATGTTGCATGACATGTTGCATAGTTGTATAATATACCAAGGTGGGGTATGTCGTTGTTGTGATATTGGTGCGGTCATGAAATAGGGATCGTACGTGGCCATGAAATAGGGGCCGAGGGTGTGATCATGAAATAGGGATCATACTGGACCATGAAAGAGGGTTTGAGAGTTTCGACGTGAATTGAATCTTGAAATAAAGATCGAACATGGTACCGCATGCATAGTCAAGTTGAGTCTCATTGCATGATTGTTGTGGTTGTTCTATATGATGTTGTGGTTTATGTGTCGTTGTTGTATGTGATGTTGTTGAATAGTCGTTGTTGAGAAGTGGTGTATTTTTTATGATACTTGTTTAATTCTTATATATTATTCTTAACGATGTAAGTATCTCACCCATTCTGTTTGAATGTTACCCCTATGTTGGTAATGTGCAGGTGAGCAGGATAAGTCGAGTGGTGGTCGGTGAAGTCGGTGTACTTCTCGTCTTTAGTGTGTCGACTCTGATACGTCACTTTGGGAGTAGGGTTGACGTTGCTTTTACTTGTTATTCCTTTTAGAAAACAATATTTTTAATTGAATCTGATTTGTGTTGGTTTAAAAATTATTTCCGCTGCTTGTTGAACAACATGTTTTCGAAAACGTATCGTTGAGTCGTTTAAGAAGTTTTGAATTGATTGTGACACTCGAATAGAAAGCTGAAAATTTTACTCTGATTTATTAATATCTTTGTGGGGTGATTTGGTTGTTACAGCTTCCCTTGAGACTCAGTGTAATACCCACCTCAAGACTTTATCGATGTTTCCCGTGGGACTCAGTGTAATACTCACCTCAAGACTTACTCAATCAACGATTCCCATGGGACTCAGTGTTATACTCATCTCAAGCCATGACTATCATAGTACAATAAATTGCATGCTAAGAAAACATACTTAGACATCAATTGTACAAACAATACCATCTTACAATTTCTAGTTACATTATTAGGTCACACTATTGGTTCATGGTAAGATTTCCTCACAATACTTTAAATTGCATGTTTTATGGTTCACGAATTACATTTACAAAGTCGATATTTTTGATCGGCATAAAATAAATAAATATTTTTCACTTCAAAAGTAATATTTTCCTCTACCATTGGATAGTACATTGTCACAGCTTTCCAACGCTTCGAACGGGGACCGAAACAGACTTACAGTTCAAAAGATACAGGGTTTTAAACATTTTTCCAAAACTGTCTCGGTGTTAATCCATTAACCATTTGGTTAACCTATTAATCAGTCTAAATTTCACATAAAACACCAATTTTCATTGGTTAATCGGTTAACCATTTGGTTAATCGATTAACCTTGTTGCAGAAGCTCAAAAACTCTGTTTTTTCATCACAAAACCCTTCTAAACTCAATCAAAACACTATGGATCATCCAAGCAATCATAGTACGTTTAACATACATGTAACCCGACTATACTACCCGATTATTTCAGCATTTTAACCATTAGAAACTTCGATTTATCAAATTAATCGTTTCTAACCTAAAACTCTAGAATTTCAAAACTCTAAAACAAAAGTTTCTATCTAGAACCCACCTTGACAATGGAGAGGAGTTTGATGAAGATGAAGATTGATGAAGAAATGGTGAACCAAGTTTTCCTCTTCTAGGGTTTTCTTCCTCTTCTTTCTCTCTTTCTGTTTCTCTTCTCTTTTCCCTTTCTTTCATTTCTTCTTCTTTTTCCTCCTTCCTTTCACAAAGTTAAGTTTTGCAATTCAAAAGGAAAAGAAAAGAAAACGTATCATATACTATTAGTTAGTAAAACTAATTAATATGTCCAAATTGAGGATATCCAAAAATGTCTCTAAGTAATTATTTAATAAAACCTCTGAGTTAGATACTACTAATTAATTTGAGTTCGTTAGTTGCTCAATTATTTTAATTGAAAACTCTCAAAGCACACAGTAACCTTATTAATCTTAATTAATATTATCCAAGGCATTTATTAAAATACGGGATATTACAATATTGGTGAAATAGTTAGTAATTGATACTTAGTAGTGCATATATATAAACATATCAACCCTATTAGTATGTTATTTTTCTCACTTTGTAATTTTTCACTATAATCAATACAATTACATTTTGAGCTTTTCTCTATTATTTTGATGGATGGATGCTATGTTTCTTCACAGCTACAATTAAAACCAACTGAAGATGCAAGTACCATAGTTCCATCTTGTTCTTCTAACCTTAAAATGTTAAGGATACTCAAGGAAACAACATTTGAAATCAATTCATTAAGTCCTTTATGCAAAAGACCAAAAATCAACTTCAAGCTTATAACGTGTACGTATCAAATGATTATCAAATTCTTAGGGAACTGTATCAAGAAGCTACTTACATTCTCTGATTCCTAGGAGAGTAGTTGTTAATGCTTGCGTTCATTTGTCTGCTACTTTCGCCTTTAGTTCACACTTTCCTCATTATATCACTTCCAATTTCACTTTGATTTGCGCTTCCTGCCATTCCTGCGATGTAGATTCAATGTTTGAGGAGCTCGAAATGAGGTATGAGGTAGATTGGAAGTTTGTTAAGAAGGAGGTTATTGGTAGTTACGATAGTTTATATAGTGATAACATTATATGTTCATTTTCTCATTCTTTGTTAATCCAATTTATGCCGATGGAAGATAACATCTTATTAGCAAGTTTCATAAACATGCCAAAACTAAATCTTGTTAGTTAGGCATAACTAATATGCAACATATTAATAACTTCAACTAAAATTCATCCATATTAAGGAAAAATAAACATTACAGAATCAACAAAAGCATCATAAAAGAAAACAAAAGCATCATAAAAGAGCTTATGTCGATCAATAGTAATAGTCCTTCAACTTAATTTCTTCTTCAAATGTTATCATACTCTCTATAGGTTCAAACTAAAAGACCAAGAGAGAATGTCATGTGTTTCTGCAAGTTGACCAGTGGCACCGGAGAAACCCACAAGGACCCAGTCAGACAAAACGGCCGCCAAATCAACCGGATACGATACAACAACATCCACTTTGACAGGACTATTTGGATAACTTACAAACACACTCAACTCTTTTGAGACAGAATTATAACTGATCCGTGCCTCTCCTATCGACCCTTGAGGTTGTCTATCGATTGGCCATGGAACAGCGATGGAAGACTCAATCGTGTTGATGTCGATTCCTATATGAGGTGAGTTCTCAGGGAAGAGAGGATCCCATTCGTTTGTAAAACTATCAAACTCGACAGCAACGATAGAGTTTTTCGAGGTATTGAAGGCAGTTTCTTTATCAAATAGTCCAAGGAATCCACCCTCGGATGATGAATTATCGGGAAACTCATAACCAAGTGATGCAATAAAGAAAGTGAAACCGTCACCATGTAGTTGCGAACCTTTTGGGTCCACAACAAAGGAGAACTCGGTGGTAAAGTCAGTTATGTCGGAGAGAGTAATAACTTCAGAGAATGCAGAAAGGCCAAAAGTATGCGGAAGTGGTTTTCCGAGGTGGTCCTTTTTGGTGAGCTGTAGTACACCACCAATAATTTTGGCATCGCCGCCGAGGGCTATATCGGAACCGTTATCAAACTTGGGGAAGCTGAAAGAAAATGATTCTGAGTTGACATTGGTGATTAACAAGAGAAAAGTTGAAAGGAAAAGAGAGAAGATAGTTTGTGTTGCAAGGAAGTGTGATTTGGAGTTTGCCATTGTAGTCATTGTTGTGAATGATGCATTTAGCAAGGGGTTAATCTATCTATATATATAGGTTTTTGTGTTTTGAATATTCTGAAGGATGTTTTAGAAAATAATATATTAATATCAATATTAGTAATAAAAAAAACTGTGGCCGGATAATTTGTCTTTTAGCAAAAAAACTGGCGGAGTAAAATCAGTTGCGATCTGGTAGAAAACATTGTAAGCAGATTTTAATAGATAAATAAACACTGACACTTACAATGAAATACAGCTCATTAGAGTAACAAAATTAACTTTTAGGTTTATTGCACGAATTAGTTAACCATATATAGATGGAAGAACTCTCAAATATTCATAGGTGGTCGTGCGGTAATCTTAAAATCAGTTATGATCGTGCTTTCAATTTATTTATTTTTTTCGAGGCTCCGGTAGATATAGGATCGATTGTTTTGCATTTTTTATTTAAAATGACTTTTTCAGTTTAATATAATTTTGTGAAAAAAAATTTATAAAGAAATTTTTCATAAAAATTTCAAATGAAAATTTTGTTTGAATATTTATTCTTGAAAGTTTATTTTAGATATTTCATCATTTTATCGGAAAAAAATTGGATATCAAAATTTCAAAAAAATCACTTAATTTTGAAGTTATTTCAAATAGATTTTCATAAAAATCATTTTCAAGATACAACTTTTTTCAAAAATTGTGATTTCGACTATGTTTTGATCTTCAATAATATGTATTTATGTTGTACGATGTTAAAATTAGTCTTTCAATTTAGAAAAAAAATGAATATATAAAAACTTGTAATATTTTGAAAAATGATTTTACAAAATCCATTTTCGAAAATACAAATAAAAAAATTTATTTTTTTAAAGTTAAAACAAACTGGCTCATAATTGGTAAATTTGAATTTCTTTTTAAACAATTTTTTGGAATAGGAGTTAGAATGAGGGGAAAATAAAGAGAATTTTTTACCTCATCCATTCGGTTTCTCAGGCATCATGCGTGCTTCCCAAAATATTTTTTCTGCTTTCGGAGATGTATCTTCGGACACACTGTTTTTTAATGTTTTTTTTACTAATTCTATAGATGAATATACGAAAGTTTTCCTTAAGTATAAACACGGAAGAAAACCAAGGGCAGAAACACAACAAATGAACATAACAACCATAAATTAAACATTCATAAAATAAAATAGACATTACATTGATGATTTCGACATAAAATTAAATGCTACATTTCAATAACTCGATAGACGTTGGTACATCTTCAAGATTTCATCGACCGTTCTTCCTACAGTCGCCTCCAATTTGAGTGGTATTTCTCTTCGAATCCAAAATATGTTCGCCACATCGCCCTAACATTGTCTGAATTCTTGAGCTGAATTTTGTTAAACGCGATGTTCCCTTTGTTGTCAATCGAAGGAGAACGGTATTCGAGTTTCTTAACCTTCCTTCGGTCGTTGTAAGGTAGGAGATAGTGAATTTCGTCGATGATATCATCGAGCGAGGTGAAATTGGTGAGTTTGAAAGTCCGCCCGCGTGTTTTGCTGTCAGTGTAGGAGACACTTGCGAGATGCCAACGGATCTTGATATCATACAATTTAGACATTTTTGTGTTTGTGTGTGTGAAAGATAACACATGAAGCCCCTATTTTATAGAAAACATGAATATGGACCAATCATTTTCATGTTATCTGCTTTCGGAGGTATATTCACGAAACTAACCTGAATGACTTGGTTCCGGAGATGTATCTCCGGAACGTTGGAACGCTAGATGCTTTCGTAGGTATATCTAGGAAATATTTGTTGATACATTTTCCGCTCAGAACAAAACTTTATTAGTGCAGAAATATTTGAGCATTTCAATATATATATATATATATATATATATATATATATATATATATATATATATATATATATATATATATATATATAAAGACGCGTAAACAACAATGATTATCCAAAATTGACTATTATATTGAACTTCACAAATTTATAATGAATTGTTGGATTATATAAGAATTCAAAACGAATCAAAACAAGAATCGTTGGATAAATCTATTGGTGGCAACCCTTTGGACTTTTCTGCACTCGATGCCTTTTCAATCTCTAAAATTCTTGCATTTTTTCCATAAAACGATCTGGCCATGTCCCCGCATTTTTGGTTGAATGAGTCATCCATGCTGGTGATGTCGGTGGTATTGGGCATCCCGATTTCAAGTACATTTGAACAAAATAATTTGATTTAGAAAGTCATTTGATGCACATGATGCGCTCATTTGGATTTTTGGGTGGTGTCGTGCGGAGTGGAAAAAACATTTTCGAAAATCCATAGCGTGTCAAGTCAATGCACACCATATCATATGCACATGTAATTAGATTACTCATGTCAGGGAAGGTCATCCATTTTGACACCAGTGTCATTTTTCTCTATTGCATGCATATCTTCATTCATGGCTTGAATCCAGTTCATATCCTTTAATGGTTCTTGCAGTGTTACATGGACTCAAATAGAGTCAATAGCTAAAATAAAACTCTGATGCTGCACAGAAAGCTTTTCAGTAGACACAAACTTGGATATAAGGTATTTGGTACAAAACCTTTTTTCTTTTCTCAAAGCAATAGGTAGGTCATCAAGGTTTGGCTCACAAGAATTACTAGGCTCAGGGTTAGGAACACTTACCTCAAGTTCAGATGATTGGACTAGTTGGGGCATAACAAGTTTACCTTTCCACCTTTTTCGCTGAAATTGTAACTTGTATCTGTCAATATTATTATGTACCGATATTGGTACATCACCACCATCCTCATTAGGCATCAAGGGTTCTTGTATTACAGGAATAACAGGAATAACAGAAAACTCAGGAGACGGCTCTGGTAACTCAGGAGATGGCTCTGGGTCTTGTGTTAGAGGAATAACTGGAAGGACAGACAACTCTGAAGACTCGGCTTCTTGATTATTCTCCCCCTGAAGCCGAGGATTGGGATAAAAAGACTTAGATTCTTGAAAAAATAATATCCATGGATATATAGACACGATGACTATGAGGATGATAACAATTGTTCCCCCTTCTTATCTGAATCATATCCTATAAAGATACATTTAATAGCCCGAGGATCTAACTTACCCTGATGAGGACCATGAACATGGACAAAGGCAGAACATCCAAAGACACAATTCTGAAGACTTCACATAATGGGCACGGGTGGAAAGAATCGAGTCAGGACCTGCACAAGACTAACACCAGATAACACCCTAGAAGGTAACATATTGATTAAATAAGCAGAGGTCAAGACAGCTTTCCCCCAATAAAATTTAGGAACATTCATTTGAAAGCGTAATGCTTGGGTGATTTCAAGAAGATGACGATTTTTTCTTTCAGCAACTCCATTTTGTTATGGAGTGTTAACACAAGTCAACTCATGAACAACACCATTAGTTTTGAGAAAATTGTGAAAATTTTAGTTTACATACTCTTTACCATTGTCTGACCGCAACCTTTTAATAGGTTTCCCAAACTGTGTTTTAACCATTTGAAAAAAGTTAACAAACAATTGACACTCTTCAGACTTATATTTCATAAGAAAAACCCATGTAACCCGAGTACACTCATCAATAAAAGTAACATACCATTTTGCACCAAAAATATTGGAAATGGATGAAGGCCCTCATACATCACAATGAACAAGAACAAAGGGTTCGACACTCCTAGTTTCACTAGGGGAATATGTTGCTTGATGAGATTTGGCAAAGTGGCACACATCACAATGAAAGGAATCAACGACCACTTTGGTAAATAAGTGAGGGAATAAAGACCTGAGCATGCGAAAAGGAGGATGTCCAAGACGCCTGTGTTGGAGCCATATTTGAGTATTTACCCATGACTCTGAACCAGCCTGATGACATTTGTTATCCTTATGAGGCAGACAATATAACCCATTTTGTTCCTCAGCAATTCTAATTGTCTTCCATGTGGCAAGGTCCTGAAAAACACAATGAGAATGAAAAAAGGTTACAACACGATTCAAGTCTTTAATGAGTTTATGGATGGACAAAAGATTGTTAGACATCTTAGGGACATGAATCACATGATTTAGGTGGAGAGATGGGCTTAGACGGATGTTACCAGATCCGACAATTGGGGTTTGGGACCCATTTGCAATGGTAATATGGTGTTTATTAGGTAAAGGTGAATAAGAAGAGAGATATGACATATATGAAGTTATGTGATCAATTACACCAGAGTCAATAATCCAAATATCTTTAGAACAAGAGGCATTTAAAGCTAAGAAGTTAGAGTACTTACCAGTCATGGTCAGAGAACTAGTTTTAGAGAACTTACTTAAGGAGTCCATAAAGAGAAACAAACCGTCTCGAGCCAAGAGAGGGTCGAAGGGCTGCCAATGAGAAACACCAACAAAGATGACAACCAAATAATCAAGGGCTACAAACAGCAAGAAACAGAGGTACATTGATGAAGGTTGTCCTAAAAAACAGCGATGAAGGTGAAACCGTCCAGATCTGCAACGACGGTTGAGCGGTGCACGACGGGTGCAAAGTCACCGAGATCACTAGGGTTCCAAGATAAAGGGAACCTTGATTAAGGAAAAGGGTCGTAATAAGAACGACTAGTGTTTTGAGCGCAGAGCAGAGCCCCTAGAATTGGGTGCTCTGATACCATGTAGAAATATGGAATATTTTATATATTTTGTAAAGAATACATAAGAGGTATTTATAGACTATAAATCTATCTAAATAAGGGAAGGGTAATTACTCTCCCTATAAATACTCATCTAGTCATAATGAGTTGTAAAAGACAACAACTTATAATGAGTTGTATGATATTCAACATATTCTAATAATAATACTAATATTACAACAAAAATCATTTTTTCAATTCAAATAACATTACTTTTTAGATATTAGTCAATTTTTTTCTAAACCTAAAATTTATATCAGCTTCCCGTCAAATATCAGTTTTAAAACCTTCTTATTATATCATATTTACAGTTTTTACATGCCTACAATATATATGATAGCTCGGCGACAAATTTCACTTCTAATTGAATATCTACACTTCATGGCATCTTGAAAATAAAAGTAAATTGATACGTTTAATAATAATTGGTCATTTTAATTAATTTAATATTTTATAGATTTAATGACATGATTAGTTATAATTATCAAATTTTTAATAAATTTAAAAAAAGTTTTTAATTCCAAAATTGTTTTGGCTTTTGGGTTTTTCATGTAGTTTAATTTGTGATATATATATATATATATATATATATATATATATATATATATATATATATATATATATATATATATATATATATATATATATATATATATATATATATATATATATTATAAATGTTAACATTTAATCATTAAAAAACTTAATATTTATAAAGTCAATTTTATTTTTTCTTGAAAAAAAATTATATTCTATCACACTGGTCCCGTCTAGATTCGCATCACATGTCTACCAAACCATCATTTGTAAAGTTTGAATACATTCTTCAATTGGTTAACATTGACATAGTTACAAATATATATATTAATTATATGCACTAACTTTTAACTGCAGCAAGAGAAATGTTTAAAATATGGACATTAAAATGAATCGTCTACAACTTAATCTCTCATAGATACGTTTACATCTACCCGTGAATCCATATGAGTTAACAAAAGACAATTTTTCTAAATCTGAAATGTATAGTCAATTTTTCAGATTTGTATCAATAATAGAATTTTTTTCTCGTATATAAAAATATTTATGAACGTGCGAACAAACTTATACTCGGTTATAAAAATATTTATCACTTATTCAAATTTATAAAAATAATTGTATTTACAATTTTTCTAATTTATAAATATATTTATATCCTTTTCCCGTTTATAAAAATAATTATAACTTATCCCCGTTTATAAAAATAATTGTTCCCATATGTAGATCTTTTTCCGTTAATTAGTGTCTTGAACATGTGTGTTCATTTATAAAAAATATATGTAATTTATTCTCATTTAAAATAATTGTATCATTAGTTTGATTTTTCTAATTTATAAAATATTTGTAATTTATTCTCGTTTATAAAAATTATTATATCAATAAATTTTTACCATTTATCATTATTTTTTTCATGACTATTATTTATCATAGTTTTTGAAAAGATTTTGTTTTGTTTTAGAAATTTTATAAGTTAAAGAAAAATTAAAAATCCTTTTTTGTTTTATTAATCTTTTTCTAAAAATCTAAATAATTACAAAATATATTTTATTTCAGGTAAGAATCTCAAATTTTAATTAAAAAAACTTAAATAATAATCATATATCAAATATCAAAGTATATTAAAATTCTCAAATGATAAAATCATCTTAAATACTTTTTCAATTCCCAAAAGATAGATAGAGAGCCATTTCGATTTTCAACAGGTCTCTTATGATTTTTGAATTCTTTTAGAATAGATTAAAAAGTAACATTTGAAAATAATTGTAACCTATAAATAAAATAGTAATAAAATATATAGATAGATAATAGATTTTTCTATCACGATGACTTGCTCAAATTTTGTTCACACAAGGATCTTGATCAGGTTCTGTTGAAGGGTCCTTATACTATTAGAAATCTGCCCATGATGCTTAGGGAATGGAAACTAGACTTCAACCTTAAAGACGACATGCTTTGAGCATTGCCCATTTGGATTAAGCTTCCTCAATTACTACTCCACCTCTGGGGCCACAAAACTTGAGAAAAATTGGTAGTGCACTTGGAATACCGCTAATAAACTTCGAGTTTCTTACGCCAGGATCCTAGTGAAGTTGATGTTACACAGATACTAAAGACGGAAGTTACTATTAAAGATGTTGAAGGTAGGAAACAAACTCAAGTGGTTGAATATGAATGGAAGCTGATATTTTGTGAGACCTGTCAAAAGGTTGGCCGCAAATGTGTTTCAAACAAGCCTAAGTCTCAATGGAAGCCAAAGCCTAAACCTCCTGAAGGGGTTGTGGTCAAATCGTTGGAATCAAATCATAAACCCGATGCTCCTAACAAGTATGGCTGCAAGCTAAAAATGTTAGTAGGGAAAAAGGTAAAGAGGTCCAAACTGGCATTACTCCAACACGGATTCTTAGCGCAAATGCTTTTACTGCACTTGGGGATGAGGATAGTCCGGAAATGCTACAAGACACAAGTACATGATTCTCTCTTGGAACGTTACGGGGCTGAACAAAACGGGATAGTCTTGGTGATTATCATACCTGGTCCAATAAGCATGACATTGGAGTTATTTATTCCAGAATCGACATGGTATTGACTAATGTGGATTGGTTCCAATCTCACATGGATTTCACCCTTCATAATCTCGCCCATAGCGTCTTTGATCACGTCCTTCTCTTACTCAAGGGTCAAAATACTGTTGCAAGAAGATGTAGGCATTTTAAATTCCTTAATTGTGCCACTGACATGGATCATTTTGCCAATACTGTGAGTGATAATTGGAACATTCCCATTTGTGGCAGGCCCATGACAGTTTTTTGGAATAAACTTAAGAGGCTTCAACCTGTTTTGACTAAATTTTGTAAACCTCTTTATGGTATCCACAAAGACATCCTTGTTGTTAGGTCTGCTCTTAATACTGCTCAATAGAATCTGGTTTTGGATAAAATGAATGAATCCAAGTTTCAAATTGTCAAAAATTTCACAGAGGATCTCATCAATCTGAATGAAGTAGAAGAAAAAATTCTTGGACAAAAATCCAAGATAGATTGGCTTAAATTGGGCGACAGCAATAATTCGTTTTTTCATGCTTCTCTTAAAGCTAATCACCATACCAACTGTATTATTTCCTTGACGGCCTCTGATGGTTCTAAGACTACCAACCAGGATAACTTAGAAGATATTGTGCTAGATTTTTATGGGAAAGAAAGAGGAGAATCTGAACTATATTTATGTGTATGTTATGCGCGAGAGACCGAATCTGTCTTTAGGACAGAGATTATTCACTCTATTACCGAGCAAGAAATTTTTGATGCATTTAATGGTATTGACGACTTGAAATCTCTGGGCATTGACGGGTTTGGTGCTAAGTTCTTTAAATCCTGCTGGCACATTATTAAACAGGATGTGATAGCTGTTGTTCTTGAATTTTTCCAGCAGGATTATCTTCTTAATGTGTTCAATTGTACATTGGTTACCCCCATCCCTAAAGTCGAGGGTTCTAATGATATGAAGGATTACCGCCCTATTGCGGGGTGCACTACGTTTTACAAGATTATTTCCAAGATTCTCACTTCGCAGTTGAGGAAAGTTATTGGCACCATTGTGGGAAAAAACCAGGTTGCTTTTATTCATGGTCAACAAATTCATAACCATGTTCATCTTTCCCATGAGCTCCTTAGAGGATACTCTAGGAAGGGTGGCACCCCTAGGTGCATGTTTCAACTCAACCTTAAGAAAGCTTATGATATCCTTGATTGGAAAGCATTGGAGAGTATTCTGAAGGAAGTTGGTATTCCTGGCCAATTCATTTCTTGGATTATGAGCACGGTAACTACAATTTTGTACAGGTTTGTTGTTAATGGATCGTACTCTTTGATTATGCATGCTATGTGAGGCCTCAGTCAGGGTGATCCACTGTCACCGCTGCTCTTTGTTATCACTATGGAATATTTCAATAGACTTCTCATTAAGATGCAAAAGAATTCATATTTCAACCATCATCCCAAGTGTGAAAAGCTTCATCTTACATATCTTATCTTTGTCGATGATGTGTTATTATTTTCCAGAGGTGACTATCGTTCCGTTGAGCTAATACTGCAAACTCTTTCTACCTTTTCTAATTCTACTGGTATAATATTTAACCCTCTTGAAGTGTAAGGTTTACTTTGGAGGGGTGGATGATATTACTAAAATTCAAATCACCAGACTGACTAACTTGGATCAAGGTTCTTTCCTTTTTAGATATTTGGGCATTCCCCTTACGTGCAGACATTTGAATATTCACCATTATATATCGCTCGTGGATAAAATTGTAGGTAAGATTAGACACTGGAGCAGCCATATCTTAAGTGATGCTGGCAAGGCTCAGCTTATTCGTTCAGTCTCGTTTACTGTCGCTAACTTTTGGATGTAATGTTTCCCCATTCCAAAGGTTGTGCTTCATAAAATCAAGGCTATTCTGAGATCCTTTCTCTGGACTGGTAAAGCTAATATTAGTCGGAAAAGTCTCGTTTCTTGGAAAACTGTGTGCAGTCCCAAGAAGCATGAGGGGCCCCAACATTATTAATTTGGAGTTCTGGAACCAAACCACTATGTTGGAGCTTTTGTGGAACATCAGTAAGAAGTCGGATAATCTTTGGGTTCAGTGGGTTCACACCTACTATTTGGAAAGGTGTGATATTATGGATCTGAGCAACATGGTTGGTCATTCTCCTCTGTTTAAATTCATCCTTCATCACCGTAATATCTTGGATCTGATGCACTCAGTTTGGTTGAATCTCCTTCAAAATGATAGATTTAACTCCAAGCAAGTTTATTTGAAACTTCGTTGTGAAGGTGAAAATTGTGTGGATTGGAGAAGGATCTTTAACGACAATGTTTCTCGGCCCTGTGCGGTTATGACTCTTTGGCAAGCATTCCATGGAAGACTTCCTACCAAGGCGATACTCTGTCGACTTGGTCTGATTGATAATAGTACTTGTTGTTTCTGCAATAAAGAAGAGACTATGGATCATTTATTCTTTGATTGTTGCGACATAAAGTATATTTAGATGAAAGTATTGTCTTGGATTCATGTTAAAAATATTCCTAGCAACTGGATGGAAGAATTTCAATGGATCAATTCTAATTCCAAAGGGAAATGGTGGAAAGAGGCTATCCTTTGTCTCGCTATCACAGAAACCATTTATGATATTTGGAGGTCTTGTAATGACATTTGTTTTGGAAATCGTGTAGATAAGCTGAAAATAGCTGATAATATTATTGACTATATAGTATATAAGGGGTGGTATAGAGAGAGACTTAGAACTCATATCGCTAAATTTATGATATATGTGTCGTCTCATTTTTGTTATTGTTTCGCCAGTTTTGTTGGTTGGATCCGACGGGTCGCCTTGATCTTGTATCTGGTTTTTTGGATTAATATATGATTGTAACAATGATCAGAACCTCCAATGGCCGCTGACGTGGATCTTGAATTCTGCTCAGATGCTGAGGAGAACGGGGGTGTATCTGCAAGGACTCTGATGCCAAAGTCAGAACGGGCAAAAAAGTTAGCAAGTACAAGTAAAAGTGTATAGGGAATGATATTCAATACCTGACCCCCTCAAGTGAGAGGGTTTATATAGAGGGCCCCCAGTGCGTGGCCAACGATTCCTATTTTTTGGCCTGGATCGCGGATCCCCCGGAAATAGGTAACTTCCAGAACTTGTCCGTTAGAAGAGCAACCCTGGTCATGATAAAGATATGTCGAGCACATAAGTATCCGAGCGGGTGATGTCTTGGCCAAATCTGGGTGATCTCTTCCTATGTCGAGCAGAGGTCAAGAGCGAGAAGAGGGAAGTGATTGTGATCAGATATGGTCGACGAGTCATGGCCGGTGAGCGAGCATGAATCTGGTGGGTTCCTTTGATGTTTGGGCTATTGAGTCGTTTCATGAGCATGAGAGGATTGGGTCATGCCTAATCATTGGCCCAGTACAGAACAGGAGCCCCCCAAGTTGTTGCTTCTGGTCACATAAGTGATGACTTAAGGGTGGCCCACTGTGATCGGGTTGAGGTTGAAACTAAAGAAGTTGTCATTTCCCGACCTAGAGCAGCTAAGCCCGTGTTTGTTTGGTCGTTACAACGTGTTAGTTTGTACGAGGAGCCCAATCGTTATGTTGAAACGTTGCGTCACGCCTGCGCCTAGGGATGTGTGTGCATTTAATGTGTAATGATGGCTACTCTACGGTCATCCATAGGTAATGAGTGTGTCGTTTATAGGCAATAGGTCTCACATGCTCGTGCACGTATTAGTGGAGGCTATAAATAGGGTACTGAGCTTCAGTTTCACACTTTTCGCTCTTTGCTTCGCTACTCGCTGTAATCAAGTGCTCGAATTCAGCCGCCAACCATCGTCAACCACCGCACCTTCCGAGGAGACTATCCGGGCACGCAAGAAATCTTCTTAAACTTGTAAGTTTTTTCATTTTCTGTTTGATTATGCTTTCGATTCTAGTAGACAGAGTAGTTGCAAGCGGTTTGGATGAAGTTTAGAACCAATAGAACATATGTCTCAAATGTTTAGGATTCTGGTACGGTGTTTCTGCCTCTGTATGGTGGTTTCTGCAACTGTGACGAAATTTAGGATTTTAGGTTGATCATCCGTCGTGACGCCGTCCGGTGGCTCCGGTTGAATTTCAACAAGAGTTCTGGACTATAGTATGGTCGCGTTCATGAACTAATCGCTCTGCTATATTAGTGTTTTTCCCTTCCCCGTTTAACTTTCTGGTTGTTACTACGACTCTGGATTTTCTCTGAATAAGGGCTTTGATCGAGGACATCATCCCCGTTCCTTAGCGCGCCCTTTCACTTGATCAGCGGTGGAAGGGTGGATTTGATTTACTCATCGAATTAATATTTACTTTCGCTGCTTTTTAGGTGCGAGGATGTCAAACGACGAGCCTATTCAGATGGACTCAAAAACCTTTCTAGTGATATTGCATCATCCCCAGCCCATTCAGAGGAATCGTCAACAAATAGGAGTTCTCTGTCTTCTAGTGATTCGAAGGAAACCACCTCGATTAAAGCTAGCTCTGCTGATTCCGAGGAGGGTGATGAAGAGGATAAAGATACGCCAATTGAGGAGTGGGCCGCTGAGGATCTGGTGAGCATCACGTCTGTTTATTCCAAGGATCTGGAGGGCCCAGATCCTGAGGTCGGGGATCTGGAACACTGGGTCGTGAGGTTTCCGGGTAAGGATGATCGTATCTGCTGGTCATATGGGCCCAACAGGTTCCCTTTGTATGATATCTCATTCAAGGAGTTCAAATTTAGACTCCCCTTCTCGGATTTTCAGCAGTTCGTCTTTGTACAACTGGAACTCGCCCCTTCTCAACTTCATCCCAACTTGTTCGCTTCCATCCGGGCCTTCGAGTTGACGTGCTGTTACTTGAAGATAGGGGTAATGCTCCCTCTGTTTTTTCATATTTTTCACCTTTATCGACAAATGGTACAAGAGAAATATGGTTGGGTCTCCTTAAAGCAGAAGAATAAGATCTTCAAGGCCTACTCTGAATTGATCAAAGATTTTATAGATCGTTTCTATCTGGTCGAACCAATTTCTGAGCGTGCAGTGAATTCTTGCAAATTTTGGGGGGTGAACACCGACGATGAAGGGGACATTATTTTGGATAAGGATGGGAAAGAGGTCCCTCGTTTGCTGTTGAGATTTCACTTTTCTTGGCCGCGCGACCATTTTCTGCGCGAGACGGACGAGTTCCTCGACATTTCTTATGTGCTGAGGAGGGCAACCAAGCCAGTTATGATGCTATAATGAGCTATGTCTCCCGAATCACTATGACCATGCACGTTGATGAACGAGGTCACGCGATCCTGAACAGGGACGGGGGCGCCAAGGTGACCCCCAGATTCATAAAGGTATCCAAACTCCTTGCTTGTGACACGGATGAGGATGTTGCAGCGTACCTTGATAGTTTTAATATTTGTCTGCTCGTATGTCTTCCAGGCTCGTTTATCTTTTATGTTCTGACCATGTTTATTTTTCTGTCTTTTTCAGATTCAATGGTGGATGTGCAGGACAAGCTGATGACCAACGCCGACAAACGTCGAACACCTAAGAAACTGAAGCAAACTCGCCTAGGTGAATGGTTGGCCACTAGTTTGATTACTTCTTCTCTGGCTTATCATGGCTCGCCGGGGGGTACCTCCAAGATGGGGAAGAGGCCTTGAGCCAAAGATGTGGTGATTCTATCAAACTCTCCTTCAAAGCCTTCCTTCAAGCTTCCTACTTGTTTCCTGAAGCCCGATTTTTTCGAGGAGCATTCCCTCCAAGTTCATAGGGTGGAAACGCTCCAATTGGAAGGGTTGAGTCGGCCGGATAGACGATCTTGGCTAGCCCGGGATGCGAGCTCGGTGATGCGGGTTCTTACCATGGGCTCCATGTTTGCAGATGGGACAACTACTCGGGAGCAGAAAATTCAGCGTTTGAAGGCTCAGTTGTCCGTTTCCGAGGACATGGCCAAGGCTTCTACAAAGTCATTGAAGGAGGCCTCCAAGAAGATCAAGGAGTTGGAGGATTATTCGGCTGTTGAGAAGAAGTCGGCTAAGGAGGAGATCTCACATGTCAAGGCCTCCATTGCCCATGCTGCAGATGAGCCCGAAGAGTTGAAGTCTCTGAGAACCCGATCAGAGCTGATTGCTAAAATCGAGGAAGGGGAGGCAGATCTTGAGGAAATGGCGGGGGTTGCATTTCAAAACGCGGTGGACCAACTGAAGATCGTTAACCCCGGGTTGACTTTCAACAAGGAATGTATCCATTTCATGTACAAGGCAAGGATGATGTGATCCTTATTCCTGACTACCTCAAGTAACCAGAGCAGGACAACACTGTCATGGGGGAGGACCACGAGACCCCCGCGGATGTTCAGCCCGATGCCAATGCCAACCCGTGAGGCTTTGATGTGTTTTTGTGTTTTGTTGGCCGGCCTGTGTGCCATGGCTTTTATTTGTAACTGGGGAATTTGTTTCCCATTTTATGTAAAATGAGAACAAGTCGGTCCTCGTGGCGGCATATTTTAATTTTATTTGTTTTACGGCCTTGGTGATCGTTTCTTTACTTCTTGCGATGTATGCACGTATGTTCGTCAAAGGATATACTTTATTTAAAATTTTCTCTAAGTGTTTTCGCGATGTCCGGATATTTCGATGTTCGCTTGATATAAGTAAGCGATGTTCTTTTCGCGTGACCGTGTGGAACTTGGGTTATGTTTATAGGTTTGGAAAGTTGTGCTTGTTTTGTTTTCCCGTCGGTTTGGGGAACCAGGAAGGATGCCAATGTGTATTTTGTCGGGGAGCGAGGCCCGGATCATGGTAATGATTTGTGCCTCGGGCGTGAACGTCCCATCACGAGTTGGGTGTTCTTCCTGGTCATGGTACGAAGACGACAATGGACTCGTTTGAGGATCTCATCGAGTTATAGTGATCTTCCTCATAGGTCCCATCGAAACATGAGTTTGGTATATGATACTTGTACCTAGGTATGCATGTTAGGTTGAGACTTGTGCTGAATGACACCTTAACTACCATATTGTTTAAGTTTCTAAGCATTCCAAGGATGAGCAAGTTCTTCCCCGTTTAGATTTTCTAAGTAGTAGGCCTCGTTCTCCGTTTTTGCTCGGACACGGTATGGGCCTTCATAATTTGCGGCTAGTTTTCCTTATTTAGAGTCTTTGTGGTTCCTCCTAAGGACGAGGCTTCCGACCTCAAATGCCCGTTTGATGACTCTAGAGTCATGCCTTATGGCGATTTTTTGTTTGAGTGATGCTTTGCGTATGGTTGCTCCTAATCGAACCTCCTCGACCAAATCGAGCTTTTCGCGTAACATTTCCGAGTTAGCATTTTCGTCCATTGTGGCTTCCGTTTGCCTAGACGGTACATGCATTTATATAGGGATAATGGACACTGTCCCATATGCTAATCAGAATGGGGTTTCCCCGGTAGTAGAATGGAGCGTGGTGCGGTATGCCCACAGGACGCTGTGCAGCTCCTCGACCCATCATTTTTTGATCTCATCTAGCCTTCGCTTGAGCCCCAACAAGATGACTCTATTTTCTGCTTCAGCCTTCCCGTTGGTTTGTGGGTGTTCGACTAAAGTGAAGTGTTGTTTAGTTCCGACGTTGGTGACGAATTCTTGGATGTTTTTTTTCCGTGAATGGGGTGCCGTTGTCAGTAACGATGGCCTGGGATATTCCAAAGCGAGCGAGGATGTTATGTTTGAAGAAGCGAAATATGTTGAGGGCTGTGATTTTGGCTAGAGGTTCAACTTCAATCCATTTTGTGAAGTAATCCACTCCGATGATTAGATATTTGTTTTGGTTTGATCTGACGACAAACGGAATGAGGATATCTAGGCCCCTCCATGCGAATGGCCATGGGGAGAACATTGTATTGAGCTTGTTTGGTGGTGCCAGGTGCATGTCCTCGTGTCGTTGGCATTTATCGCATTTTTTACGTGCTCTCTGGCATCGTTCTGCATGGTAGACCAAATATAACCTGCTCGGAGGGCTTTCCTTGCCAGGAATCTGCCACCCAGGTGTTGGGCGTTAATGCCTTCGTGGATTTCGCGTAGTATGTGTGGAATTAGTTCTTCCTTGACACATTTGAGGAGGGAATGGAGAATCCTCGGTGATAGTTTCCCTTTGACTAAGGTATACGAGCAGGCTCGTCGCTTGACGATGTTGGCTTCCTTTGGGTCTTCGGGAAATTCGTCACTGGTCAAGTATCTATAAACTGGGGTCATCCAGCAGTTGGTGTTGCCAATGACATTTATGTCTATAGTCAAGGATGATTTTTCAATGCTGGGACGAGGAAGTATTTCTTGAATGACACATTTGTTCCCGCCTTTTCTCTTTATGCTTGGAGGCTTTAAGAGCATATCGTCTCGTATGTTGTGTTTGAAGGGAACATGCTTGACCTCCACGGATGTAAACTTTGAAATCTTCTCTTTGACCAGGGTCAAGTATTCTGACAATTTGTAATTTTTGACTTGATATTCCCCTTTGACTTGCAAAGCCACAAGTTGAGAGTCTGTACAGATAGTTATTTCTTCAGTTCCAAGATCGTCGGCGAGTCTTAGTACTGCAAGGAAGGCTTCGTACTCTGCTTGGTTATTGGGTGTGGGGAAAGATAATGTGATGGATACTTATATTAGGATTCCCTCCCCGTTTTCTAAAATAATCCCTGCACCGCTTCCCATTGAGCTCGATGCTCCGTCCACGAAGATGGTCCATTTCTTGGTCGCGCAGATTTGGCTTTCCTGGATGGTCATTTCGGCCACGAAATCAGCGAGGGCTTAAGATTTGATGGCCGCTCTGCCATCATAATCAATGTCAAACTCTGATAGCTCCAATGACCATTTGAGCATTCGTCCGGCCATATCGGGTCGACCGAGGAGCTTTCTGATGTGTTGGTCAGTACATACTACGATTGTGTGAGCAAGGAAGTAATGCCTAAGTATCCTCGCTGCATAAAGGAGTGCTATGGAAACCTTTTCAATCTGTTGATATCTAAGCTCGGGTCCTTGTAGGGCATTGCTCATGAAATAAATTGGTCTTTGTCCCTCGGGCGATTCCCGTATGAGGATAGCGCTTATGGCTTTGTTGGCAAAGGCCAGGTATAAGAACAAGGTCTCCCCCGTCTTTGGTAGAGAGAGAACCGGGGGGGTCTGACAGAGCCTTTTTGAGGTGCGTCAGAGCTTGTTCGCACTCTTCTATCCACTAGAAGGCAGCCTCCTTGCGGAGGAGCTTGAAGAAGGGGAGTGCATGTTTGGCAGATTTTGCCACAAAGCGGGATAACGAGGTGAGTACCCCGTTTAGCGATTGGATGGATTTTTTGGAAGTTGGAGTGAGCGTTTCGGAGAACGCCGACACTTGTTGGGGTTGGCCTCTAACCCTCTTTTGGTCATGTAGAAACTGGGGAATTTACCAGCTCGTACCTCGAACGTGCATTTTTCAAGGTTGTATCGCATTTTTCACTCGCATGCCTGGTCGAAAATTTTCTTTAAGTGGAGAGCGTGATCGGTTTCCTCGTAGGATTTAATAATCATGTCGTCCATGTAAACTTCGAACATGTTTCCGATTTCATATTGAAAAACTTTGTTCATCATTCGCTGGTAGGTAGCTGTAACACCCCAAAATTTGCCATCTCATTTTCATAGCATTTAGCATATCATCTCGCATACGTGACATTGCCTCTTTGCACAGCAAAATAAATTATAGCATAAAGCATGTCAATGATTTCACTTCAAGTGTGGTGGTTCAGTTATATTGCGGTTCAGATGGAAGTTTGACCTAATCTCGGTCAAGCTATAGAGGAATTGTTTCAACTGCAAGTTATTTGTGTCGGTGGTTTTTCTTCAAAAGATGCGTACTAAATGTCAAGTTGCTGCGTGCTAAAATTCATTAGGGTATTGAGCAACGATTCCTATTGAAGTGTGGTTTACACGAACATGATGAACTGTTAGATATTTCTTCAGTAGCCTGTCTGTGAATCTATTTTTCTCAGTATGGATTTAAGTAATCAGGACGAGCTTCAGACGACTCAAGCATCGTGGCTTATCTGGCAAGTTATTCAGTGGTTCGGATGTGGTCGTGTTCATAGGCTTGTGGAAAGAATTCAAAATTTTATTTGGGCTAAAATCGAGATTTCATATTCATTCATTACTTCATTTTCATAAACCACGGTCGTTTATTTCATTCCACTTTTATTTCAATTTCCATTATTCTTCGTTTTTCCGTAATCCATTTTCAATCTCTGTGTTTCCATCTATTTTATCCATATTCTCAATTGTCCATTTTCCCTCTCTCAACCATAATTCGTTTTCATTAAACCCACAAATGTTCATAAGCCTGTCACCATATTCAATCCATAGATTTTCCAAATCCCCGCCTCATATCCACTTATTCAAATTCAATTCATCCAAATTTTATTCATCATTCATTTTATATAGTCATTTCTATTAGCATGTTAATTCATTCTCATTAATATCTTGCTACGAAAAATCATCACAAAAAAAAAAGGATTTTTATTCAAGGCCCCTCGTCTTTTTTAGTTTAAATCCAAATTAAATTTGTTGAACACTATAAGCCCATTGTTTTATTAGGCCCATTTACCATTACAAATAAATGTTACAAAATTCATAAAAAGCAGCCACATGAAGTAAGCTCCATGGGCAATACACAACTTCAGCCTTTTTGTTTTATCCCCATGCAACAAGCCTCCACAGTCCGCTGCTACTTTTCACATCACACGGTATGCATACCGCACCGAACATCAGCTTTACTTAAATCCTCCAACTTACAACCTCATTCATATCTAATCTTCGTCATACCATAACCCTCACCACTTTCTGAAATTACCAAGAAGCGAATGAAACATATCAATTAAAGCCAGAAAAAATAATAGTTCGGAAAATAGAAGCGATGCACATCAAAATTCCATATCCAAAAATAAAATGCATGGAGCTATGCAAATATTCAGAAAAAAATGATTCTAACATAGTTCATAAAAAATTTCAAATCAAATTCAGTTACAGAGAGTTACACTACACTTCAACAGAAGCATAACAGGATTTTATCAGAGGAAGATTCAATAAAAAATCAGAGCAAAGACAATTACAAATCCTAACTACTATAACAAACTCATAACAGAAATCTAACAGACCCTAACAGAAAAATTTCCATAAGCTTTTCTCTGGATATCAGTATATATTCGATCCTCTCCTTCATTTTGTGGGGGGGTTTTTTCCATTTTCTTTTCTCGATTTGTTGTACTCACTTCAATCTCTCTCAACCACGTGCTGCAAATCATCCCCTTCCTCATTCATCAGCTTCATATTCCTCAATCCCAATCACCACAAAACATCTTCATCAATCTTCAGCCATGGCCATAATCTATGATGAAAAAAAACGATATCAGAAGAAGAGCTTAGAAAGAGAATAAACTGAAAGCTCAACAAACTTTGAAGATATGTTACAGAGAAATACTCTTCAGCCAGAAGAATCTTCATCATCGATCTCCTTCAACATCAAACTTGCTAAAACTCAGTATCTTCGCCAACCATCTTCATCACACTGCGTTGGCTTCAATTCATCGCGGAGCATCGCAATACCAGGATTAACGAACCT
This sequence comes from Lathyrus aphaca, assembly GCA_963966055.1. Classification (NCBI taxonomy): domain Eukaryota; kingdom Viridiplantae; phylum Streptophyta; class Magnoliopsida; order Fabales; family Fabaceae; genus Lathyrus; species Lathyrus aphaca. The sequence goes on from OZ014519.1 coordinate 635,558,945, forward strand.
TTGCGTTCGAATTTTGCTTCACAAAAATCGGCACCAATCTTCATCAACGCATTGAGGCCCCGCAACAAACACATCACCAAATCTTCATCCTCTTTCACTCATTCCGCACTCTTCTTGATTCATCTCACTCACATCAATTCATCGCTTGCCTTCCACATCGACTGAACTTCTTTATCTTCCGTCAGCATCTTCAAGATTCAGAACCTGCAATAAGTGTAAAAGAATCAAAGAAGGCGCAGTGGTATACGAACAAAGAAATAGAAGAAAAAAGGTTCACGAAAACGCACACGTATAAGAGGAAGAAGACCACGCAACATACCAGAAAGAGTAATAGAGGGTGCAGGCTTCACCGTTCTTCATCAAGCGAAAACAATAATCGCCGCTTCCAACCTTCAAATCTAAACACACTTTCGATCGATTGAAGGTACGATATCGTTTGATTTCATTTTCACATCGCTTCTGACATGCTTATATCCATAGATTTAGGGCGATTTAGTGGAATTCGGTTAAGGATTTTAGATGAGAAAGGAAAAAGAGTTGATGTTCGTTCATAGGTATTTGCGATTTTCTTTTGAGGAATTGATCGGAGGGGACAGAACCGCCGGTGGCGGCGGGCTAGGGTTTTGATAAGGGATATGAAATGTTTGAAAGAGGGAACAAGAAACGTGTTTTGTGAAGGGTGAGGTCATGAAATGAGTCTTATTCTTTTAATTTTAAAATCTAAGATTAATGAGGAATTAAAACTCATAAAACCATGAGTAAGTGTGCTGTTGGAAAAGTAAAAGCAATTAACTCCATTAATCCACCGTTTGTGATTCTGAGCAAGACTAAGATTAGGATAAGCCTTTGGAATCCCCAACCACTCCGACGGTGACACGTGTCACCGTCCAATAGGCCATTCCCGCGGATAATTGTGTGTGTGTCGCCCATAGCAGTTTTCATGCGCCTTCGTTCCATGATCCACTTGATGAGAATACCAGTAGAACGACTCTGGATCAATGGTCCCCGTTAGGTCAACCAGTGTTGACTAAGACCATGGTATACACCATCAGACTTCCTGCGCTAATGGGCCCTGGAAAAGGTCTATTTGCACCCCCCTCCACGAAGGCCCATTGCATTTTAACGTGAAAACTACTAAGTATGCACCCCCTCCTTTCTTTGTATTTTAATTTTCTATTTTAGGATAGTTTTCATTTAATTCTATGAAAAATAGTAAAACACATAATAAAATTCTATAAAAAATTCAGTGGCCTAATAATTCAATTTAGAACTTTTCTACATTTTTACTTTCTGAATTTTTGCATTTTCCAATTTAATTTCGATTTTTCATTTAATTGTTTTTAGATTGAATTTTCACATGGACACATAAATTTGTACAATTTATTTCTGCCACTTCCCATAACATTTTTTGCCCATTCTTTTTTCTATGATTAGAGGACAAGTTAAAGTACCTAGAATATTTTTTGTGTATGTTTTAGGACATTTTTTCTATTGTTTTGGTAGTGTGATATGTATAAATTTGTGATTAAACCTTAGGTAGACTTAGGTGATCATTTGACATAGTTAGAAGTAGAGTTTTTAAGATATTTTTTAACACGAGGTTATAATCAGGTTAGAGACCCTAGGGAATTAATTTCACATTTTTTCCACGACATTTGATATTTTTGGCATTTTAATTCATTTCATCATATTATGCATATTCATGGTTCATGTCATTCACTAACTATTCTCCTTTTTGTGCAAGGTATTTTACGAGGACTTACTATTGGACTTGGATATTTTTTATGCCTCAATTATGTTTGTGTGCTTTGTGATGTAATAGTGTAATACTTGTATGTTTGTATAGTTTCTATAACTAGGTTAGAAAAGATAAAACGAATCGATAGAAAACCAAAAATCTCAAAATAAATAAGACTCGATCCAACGTCGAGTAAATTTTCAAATAAATAAATAAAGTTGCATGTGACTTTAGGGTTCCTCGATTACCATCGTTCCACTCCATTCAACCAAAAGCAAGCCTTGTATGTTGCACACCATAAGTCCTGCGTCTCAGCACCACGCAATCGACCCACCCGATCCATCGTTTCATCCCATTTACGTTTCATTCACGTTTTTACCCACCATGACCTAGGAGGACCATATTGTTCATTATTGCCTTTTATGTTCTCATTTCTAGTTTAATATCTCTTAGGTAGATTCAATCTCAAACCTCACTAACCATAGGCCATCCATGAATTCAATTAACTTAGGGTAAGTCTAGTTTCCCTTAGAGTTTTTCCTTTGATAACTTGAGTCTCACTTCTCATCTTAAAAGAAAATCAAAAACACTTAATAAAGGAAAAAGTGTACAATGCGCCACGAGGCTTAAGCTATACGGGAAATGATTAGTGAAGGTCTCCTTCACTCTTCTAGGATGCTTTACAAACGTTCCATTGGGGGCGATCTTGGAAAGTATTCGCTCCTGTGTCATAGTCTTTAATGTTGTACATATGAAAAACACAATCTCAAAACACTTCTTCTAAAAAACAACAAACCAAGAAGTCACGTCTTCTCATCTCATCTCATACTCTTTGCGGACGAATGTGACTTGTCTCGACAGTTCAAACAGCGATACGGTAAACACCCTCGAGTCAGAGCCGGTAACACCTGAGCTAGAACTATGGCAACGTCATCCTAAAAATCACAAACAAGTGTAAGCCTTAGTTAGACGAACTACGGCGTCTCTGATCCTCATTTATCCCGATGAGGTACGTAGGCAGTGGGGTAGGGCCCATTCGAGCACAATCTTTCTTTTTCCCTACATTTTCCCCTTTTATTCCCATTTTCCAATTCCATTTCTTTTCTCATTTCCATTTCATTCCAGATAGCTATTCTTTCAGTCAAACAACATATTATTTCTCACCCTTTGAAAACAGACTTATAAGCGTGGATCCCGTCGAGTACGGCGGACGGATTGGGGTGCTAATACCTTCTCAATTCGTAACCGACTCCCGGACCCAAATCTTTGGTTCGCAAGGCCTCGTCCTTTTCCTTCTTCCTTAGGTTTGTGCAACATTACCTTTCTCATTCCTTCGGGATAAAAATGTATGGCTGGCGACTCTAACTTTTCCGCGCCACTTTCTCTTTGTACTAGGATGAAAATCCCGGGAGCGACAGTAGCGCTCGTGTTCTTCAAGCCGAATGGCATTATGTTTTAGTAATAGTTGCCCGATTCGGTCATGAGGGCGGTGTACTTTTTGTTAGTCACGACCATGGTTATTTGATTGTACCCGGAGTAGGCGTCGAGGAACAAAAATAGTTTAAAACCTTAAGAGTTATCGACCAACTTATCAATGTTAGGAAAATGGTAGGCATCCTTCGGGCAAGTCTGGTTTAGATCGGTGTAGTCAATGCACATGCGCCATTTTCCATTATTCTTTTTGACTAATACAACATTTGAGAGCCATGTGGTATACCTGGCCTATGTTATAAAATGTGCCTTTAGGAGGTCTTTTACAACTTGCTTGGCGGCTTCTATCTTTTCCTGGGATTTCTTTCACCTCCATTGTGCGACCGCTCTGATCGAGGGATCTATGGACAGATGATGGCACGCCGTTTCTAGGTCCAAGCCTGACATCTTAGCGACGCTCCACGTGAACAGATCAGAATTCTCTCTGAGGCATGCTTTAAGTTGCTTCCTCGCGAGATCTAGGAGGTCCACTTCAATCTTCACCCCTTTCAAAGGGTCCCCTCCTAATGTGACCAGCTCGAAATCTCCGTCGGGGACGGGGCGAGCAGGTGAAGAAAGTTTTGCATCTAGCTGCGCTTATTCCTTTTTGTTGGTGAACCTGCTATCTAGATCGATGGAGTCTACGCGAGGTAGTGCCTTTGGTTCTTCAGAACTGCAGGGGACGATAGCTTTGACTGGCTTGGGCTTGGCGGCGATGGTATTGAGACATTTGGACGCGGCTTCGTAGCATTTGCGAGCAGCTTCTGTGTCCCCGTAAAGGGTGGCCACCTGTCTGGATGATGTATAGTATTTCATCTTTAGTTGCACCGTAGAAGGTACAATGACGAGCTCAGCTAAGGTGGGTCGTCCTAAGATGCATTGATACAGGGACGGGCAATCGATCATGAGGAACTAAACTTTGATATACCTGGTTGTTTCACCTGCTCCGAAGATGACGATAAGGTCTACGTAACCCCACGACCTAGACACAATATCGTTGAACCCTTGGAGATCTGATCCCACATATAATGTTAGATGCGTCTCGTTTAGTTGAAGGGTTGCGAATAGTTGGGAGTACATGATGTCAATGGAACTTCCCTGATCGACTGGGATCCTCCGGACGTCGAAGTTCTCCATCTGCGCGCGGACGAGTAGAGGAATACCGACATTGGGTGCTCTTCCCAGGAGGTTTTCTTTATAGAAAGATATGGGAGCGGATCCTCCGCGAGGAGGGTCAAGGGTCGAGCTCTGGTTGGAACTGGTGCTGATCAACTGGTCGAATCGTCGCTTTATGTAACATCCAAATTTCCCCACGAAATTATTTATAATTATCAGAGTAAAATTTTATTAAAAACCAATTAAGTGCTACAATTCAACACAAACAACCTCATCTCAATAATATGTTTTCAAAAATAAACATTCAACATGCAGCGGATATAATTTTAAAATCAACTTCAGTTACAAAAATTGTTTTCTAAAAGAAATAACAAGTAAAACAACGTCGTCCTGACTCCCAAAGTGACATATTAGAGCCGGTACCCTAAAGACGTGAAGTACATCAACTTCACTGACCACCACTCGACTTATCCTACTCACCTGCATGTTACCAACATAAGGGTAACATTCAAATAGAAGGGGTGAGATACTTACATCACAAAGAGTAATATAATAAGAATTTAAGAAAGTATCAGAAAACAATGCACCACTTATCAACAACAACTATCACACCCCTCAACAACATCACATACTACAACAACACATATACAACAACATCATATACTACCACAACATCATATACAATAACAACAATCATGCAATGTGACTCCACTTGACTCTATGCATGCGGTACCATATCCGATCTCTATTTTAAGATCCAGTTCTCGTCGAAACTCTCGACCCCTCTTTCATGGTCCAATATGATCCCTATTTTATGATCACACCCTCGACCCCTATTTCATGGCCACGTATGATCCCTATTTCATGATCGCACCAACATCACAACAACGACCATACCCCACCATGGTATGTTATCAACTATGCAACATGTCATGCAACATCAATGACATACATGCATACTCACAATGACTACATCATACAACATCAACAACAATAACCACTCATCACAACATCGATCAATATATTACTAGTCATTATTATCACGATTATCATGCATTCTTAACATATAATCACAAAAGTTAACTCATATCACGACAACACAACACAACATACACTACAACATATCACATACTCCTATATCGTTAACAAGCATATGAACACAACATCACAACCAATACTCATCACAACAACAACCACAACGTCAATGAACATATCAATTTTGTTTAAAGTCAAATTACACTAATTATTTCTATAATTAAGTGTATAACTCCTCTTTCACTACCTCCAGCTACACCCCATCGATTCCTAGATATTACTAAGTAATTAAATAATTTTTCAGTAATTTTTTCGGAATTAAAAATTTAATTTTTTTCGCTCCAGGGCTCGCTAAGCGACGAACTCACTGACTCTGCTTGCTAAGCGAGCTCCAGCTCGCTAAGTGAGCTCTGTGATTTCCCAAATCACACTTCTATGCTCAGCACGTAAACTTGCTACAAATTTCTCACAACAAATCACCAACAACAGCCAGAATTCACAGTATTAATCAATTTCACTATCTAATTCATACAATTTATCAACTACTAACAACCAATAACTCATAATTCAACCTAATTCCTCCTCAATCCACCACAACCTCAATCCCTAATCCTCAACCTACCCAATTCCCATTATAAAACCCTTAAGATGGAAGAATCCCACCCTTACCTTAGGTTTTGTTGAGAATTTATCCTTCTTCACGAACTCTTCTTCACGATTAAGCCATTTCCTCTTCTTCTCCTCTTCACAACATTCACGATTGTTTCTTGTTCTCTCTAACACAATTATGTTTTCCCTTTTTCCTTATTTCCCACATAACCCGTAAGACTCAACTTATGATCTTCCACTTTTACCCTTACTACTTTTACTAATTGACCACCTTGTCCTCACCTCATATTTTATTCCTTTTAATTTATTTATCACATAATAATACGATTATCCACCGCAATATAATTCTCAATCACAATTATATTCGGTAATCTATTATTCTAAACACCACAACACACAATAATCTGAATAAAATAATTAAATAAATTTGGGGCGTTACACTTTACCGATCCCACTGTGACCTTATTGGGTCCTCCTCTGGAGATGACGATTGTTGATGGGAAAGATTCCCACGGGCTGTTGGCGGCGAAGTACGTGGGGTCAGTGTATAGCTCGGGGATATAGAAATCTTCTAGTCGCGTGATACTGTGAGCGACTTAAATATTTGTTTCTGCGGCCGGTGGAACGACGTCCTCATCCTTCTGGGTCTCTTGTACTTCCTATCGGGGGGCCTCTTTACTCTTTGTGAACTGTTTGAGATGACCATCCCGGATGAGGATTTTAAAGGCGTCTTTCAGGTGGATGCAGTCCTCGGTGTTGTGCCCGTGAGATTTATGAAAGCGACAATACTTTATCTTGTCCGTGTTTGATTTATTTGGTAGTTGTTTAGGGAATCTGACTCCAGCTTGGCGAAATTCGGAGTTATCACACCCGAAGAGAATCTTTTCCATGGACGCCGTGAGAGGTGTGTAGTCGTGGAACCTCCCGATCGGACCCTTGTCCTCCCGCGGTTCACGGGGGCGATATTCCTTTCGTTTTTCTCCTCCCCGACGGGAAGTCAAGGAGTCGTCATGCTTGGAAGGTTTAGCGTCTTCATTGCTCCTGGTGTCACGGGCAGTGTTGGCTATCTCTTTTTCCTCGTACTAAATGTACGCTTATGCCTTGAGGAGAAAGGCGTCAAGTGTGGCCGGTGTTTCGATACCCACCGCCCTTCTGAAATCACTTTGGGGACGGAGTCCACTCTCTAAAAGGTATTTCTTCATGTCGTCTATGGTCGACACTTGGACGGCTTCCTTATTAAACCTTTCAATATATGATCTTAAAGGATCGTCTTTCCCTTGGATGATTGCTTCTATGGATGCTTCGGTTTTCGGGTGGCGCCGCGAGGCAGTGAAGTGTCGGGAGAATGTTCTCCTGAGTTGTCTCCAAGATGTGATGGACTCGTGGGGGAGACTCTTGTACCAAGACATGGCTCATTTCATCAAGTTTGTGGGGAAAAGGCGACACTTAATAGCTCCACGGAAACCTCTTTAGTCCAATAGAGCATCGATGTTTTCGATGTGCTCGTCTGGATCTGTTGTCCCATCATAGGTTCCCAGTGGTGGGTGCTTCTCAAGCCCTTTTGGGAGTCTTGTAGAGATGATCTCCTATGAAAGGGGGGCCACGGGGCTCATCCTCGTCACTAGAGAAGGGGGAGATGGAGCGGGAATGATCGTCTTTACGCCTGCGTAGAGGGGATCTCGAGTGGTTCCTCGCGCCTGTCGCTCCCGGGATTTTCATCCTAGTACAAACGCGAAAGTGGCGCGGAAAGGTTAGAGTCGCCAGCCAGGCATTTTTATCCCGAAGAAAGGGAATGGTAATGCTGCACAAACCAGAAGAAAAGAAAAGGAAGGACACGGGTCCTGCGAACCAAAGAGACTGAGTTCGGGAGTCGGTTACGACCTGGGAAGGTATTAGCACCCAGATCGTCCGCCGTACCCGACGGGATCCACGCTTGCAAAAGAAACTGTTTCAAAGGGTGAGGGGATGAAAATTGCAGCAAAAGAAATGAAAATGAAAAGAAACTGGAACTGGAAAAGAATCGAAATAAGAAACAAAGAGAAAAATGTAGGGAAAATAAAGATTGTGCTCGAACGGGCCCTACCCCGCTGCCTACGTACCTCATCAGGATAATGAGGATCAGAGACGCCGTAGTTCCCCTAACTAGGGGTAATAAAAGGAAATTGCTTGTGAATTAAAGGCTTGAACTGCCTATGCCATTGCTCAGGTGTTGCAGACTCGGACAACGAGTGCGTAACCGTCTTGCAAAGTGACAAATAGGAGCAAGTTCGCGTACGGAGCGAAAGAGATGGGAAAAGAATTCCCGAAGGAAAGACGCTTATTGTTTGTTTGAGATTTTTATGAAGCTTTTATTTGTGAAGGTTTGCATAGGTAAGTGTACCTAAGTCTTACTCAATGGGATGTGTACATCTCACATCATCCCGAAATGGAATGCGCAAGAGGCACACCTATCTATGGAGGAAATCCCCAAAGCTAGTCCCACAAGTGAAGGCTCAAGCACACTGGCCTATTACCCTTATTAAGTGTTTTTGTGGTTTTTGGTTAAGAAGTGTTTTTTTGCTTTTCTTTGTGAGGTACTCATGCTAAGACCTATCCACCACGAGTGATGACTCACACCTCGCCCCGAAATGGAACGCATGTGAGCATCTCATAGCAAAGTCTCATGTCACATGAAAGTACTCAACCTTTATTAAATGAATTAAAATTAAGTTTGAAGATGAGAAGAGAGAGAGCACCAAAGGATCTCAAAGGAAAAATTCTAAAGGGGACTAAAATAATCCTAAGGGTTAACATGCATGGATATCCTAAGGGTTAATGAGGTTTCTATCCTAATGAAGGAGGAAGAAGAAGATAGAAGAAGGGATGAGAAAGGCCTAGGCCCAACAAAAGAGGGTTAATTCACATAAACATAAAAGGAATAGATAAGAATTAGAGATGTGGAACTCAATTCCCACATCTCACACTTACCATAGCCCCTGCAAGGTTAGTATGCACAAGCGAAACAAAAATGAGCCAATTAACATGACATCATCCAACAATCAGAAGTGAAATGAAATGAATAAATGCCTAATTCCAATTCAACTCAAAGAAATGAAGATGAGAGACTTATGACTTAAAATGAGGCAACATGAATACATATGGAAACAAATGCGCACTTATGAAAGATGTAATACAAAACACACAAAATACAAGCACAAAGTTCAAAACCAGAATCAAAATGATATAAAAAATGGCCTAAGAGGCCAGCAAGATGAAGAGAGAAGCCACACAATACCAAACAATGTCAAAATAGAAGCAACGGAATCAAAAATATGGAATTTAAGCACTTAAAGAAACAAATGACTTGAATAAGAAGCAAACTTAAAAATTCAGAAGAAACAAGACCTATCCTAGGACCAGGAAGGTACCCACACCCCAAAGGAACCCCAAATAAGAAGAAGAAGTTGGCACAAGTGCCCTTCTAAGCCTATAAGAGATCTAATAAACCGAAAGAAGCAAAATGGGACAAGGTGAGAACAAAAATCCACAAATAATCAACCAGCCATCTAAAAATTCTACAACTGAAACCAAATGATCTTAAAACACATTATATCAACTTGCCAAAAGGACTTGCAAAAATTCAGAAAGGAATTAGGCCAAATAGAGGCAAGATCACAAGCTAGGACAGAAAACTTACATCACAAGATACCTGACCAAAACCCAAGAAATAATTTCCTAAAAATTCAGAGAAAAATTACATGAAAACTAAAAGATCTTAGGAACACAATGCAAAATGAATGGGATCAAAACCCCAAATATTGAAAGCTGTAGAAAATAGACAAGACAGACTGGTCAAGAAATGAAGCAAATGAAGCTATGCACATTGGTGAATTATTTCTGGCACGTGGATCAATGAAAAAAATAAAATAAAAATGTGATAAAAAACTAGAAACATAAAGGAATATCCATGATTTATTTGAGAATTTTTAGGTGAATAAAACTATTTTAAATGAATTAAAATGAAAACTGAAATAAAAGGAATTAAATGGAAAGAAAAAATAAGAAGGAACTTGGAAGGGGTGCAATTAGTACGGGATACATGCATTATTGGAATGGGCCAAGGTTTGGGGGAGGTGTGAAGAGCACTCTGGGTTAAGCCCAGTGTGCCGCCACATGTCTTGCTATGGGGAAGCTTATCAACACAGGCCCTACCGGACAGTGACAAGTGTCACCGCCGGTATGGGCAGAACCAACAGCCAAGGATTACTCCTTATCCTCTTATCTTATTGAAACTCGCAAACATCAGAATTCCCATTATTTTTTTATAAACCTCACTAATTTTAATAAGCATCTCATATTAAATCCAATGTAAACAAACAAATTAAAAAAACCACAAAACTGAACATCTTCTTCTCCCTCTAGCCGCGCGATACCTCTTCTCCGTCCTGCCTTTTAAACCCTAGCCACCGGCGCTTCTCCTTTTCCGCCCTCACGACGGCCGCCATCATCAGAGCCTTCGCTCTCACCTCCTCCGATCAACCTCTTCTATAACCTAGCCCGCCACTACTTCACCTCCATTCTCAACCGTCACGATTCTGCCGGTGAAACCTCCTTCTTCGCCAACCTCTATCCAGCCGCCACCATCACCAACCCTAACATAAACCTCATCCTTCGCGGCTTCACATCAAACATACATAATTTAACCTAAACATTCATTCTCAAATCGGACTCACTACGAACGCATCTATCCTAATACTAACAAGTCTTTCACCAGCTCAAATTCAGATAATCCAGAACACAGCATAGCAATCAAAATCATATTAAGACACAGCCAGTTCATCACACAGCTAGCAATTACGTCAAACAAACGGATCGAAGAACGTACCGGTAATGCGATGATGCGGCGAACAATACGGAAGTCAGCCTCGATTCGGTAAGTGCTTGACCTTCAACTTTTGCGAATTCGATTCCCTTCCTCTTTTTACAAATCTGGCTTGCTTCTCCGTGTTGAATTCATTCGCAGGTTTGTTGATGCTGCTATGAAGAATTCATTCGGTTGAATAGGCTGAATCGATTGAAGAGGTTGAAACAGAATGCCGAATCTATGCTTGGATCGAAAACCGAAGCTTAATCCACAGTGTTGATGAAGATACTGTGAAGAAAATCGATGAAGATTGCGGATGATCGATGAAGCTAGAATCAGTTATGTGCGTTCTTGGTGATGAAGATTCAAGAGAATGGAGGAAGATTGTGATGAATTGGTGAGGATTCTCAAGAAAATTGATGAAGATTCAAGAGAATTGGTTGAAGTTTCGTGAAGAATTTTTGTTGAAGATTTCAGAGAATTGGTGAGAGAAAAGGGGTGAGAATCAAAATTCTGTTATTGGTGAAGCTTGTGTATCAATTCTGTTATCTGATCCAAGAGAGAAAAATACGATTCTGTTATTCCCCCTCTTTTTCTTCTAGAACAATTCTGTTATGGGTGATTTTCTGTTAGGATGAGAAGTATGATTCAGTTATTCCTTCGGATTGGAGAGAAAAAAATCTGGAATCTTCTTCTGTTATTCTTTTTATGTGATTAAAAAATCATGAGCTTCTCAACAAAACCTTCTCAAAACCGTTCACACTATTTTTTTTTATCTCTTATTCTCTTTTTTTTTATTCAATTTCTATTTCACTGCATTTTGATTCACGATATGTACGGATTTGCATAAGGTGCCTTTGCGTTTTGTGTTGAAACATGTTGTGTTTTTGGACTTGCTTTATGCGTGCTTGAGTGTGCTTAATAAACATGCCAACGTACTGACTTTTCCTCTCTTGCGTTTCGTTCCAACAAACAATGCGTTTTGATACATGGTCATGCTTCTTGGGTGATGTTGATAGTTTGATGATAAATCACGTGTTCAGTTTGGCATCACCACTTATCATTTCATTTCTTTCTTCTTTTTTTTTTTGTTTTTGTTGACAATCCCTTTTTTGTAACAACATTAAAATAAAAATTGAAAATGGGCTTTAAAATGGATTTTGAACATGGATTAAATGAATGGCTAAGGATGTGGTTATTTGGCTAAAAATAGTTTAGAAAAATATTAAAGGGTAATAACAAAATCAAATGATTTAAATGATGATGAATAAATGGAAATTGATAGGATAAAAGATGGATGATGACTCGGAAATTGGCAAATGATCTAAGATGGACTTTACAGACGAAATTGGATGTGAGAAATGGCCATCGAATAAAATTAGAAATGAAACTTGAACAAAACCTCTGTTAATATTTCCAAACAATGAATCTGATGGAATTCAATCCGGAAACCGCACTTGAAATTATTCCAGTAACTGATTAAAAAAATAGTTAATAAGCACACTCCTCAATAGCCTCCAATTCATCTGAAACAAATCACTGGGAAAATCACTTCATAGCTGAACACAATCTGAACCAATGGATCATGGTAAACTTGGAGATTAAACCCAAACATTCTCACAAAGCACTGTTCTACAAACCAAAAGAAACGCGCACCACACAACATAACACTGAATACGCACTGCCTGAGACCTAACCATTGAAGCAGATAACTTGCAATTAAAGGAATCCTGATAGTTTGACCACACTAGGTCAAATGCCCATCTGAAACAAATCGCGAAATGAATAGCCACACTGAACTGAAATCACTGCCATGATCTATGCTATGCTTCAATAATGTATATTATGCTTCATTTTTCTATGCGGATGATGCGGTGCGAAATATGATATGCTAAATGCTATGAGCAAGAGAGGGAAAATTTGGGGTGTTACAGCTGCCCCTATTCAATCGTCAGTTAATCTGAAAAGGACGATAGTACGGGCTATCGATCATTCCAGATAAACTGTGATTGAATACCAAGAAGACCATAAATTTGCACTCTGATGAAGAATGCAACACTGGGAAATAAACCCGACCAGATGACGCTCTGGGGATAGAAAAAGCAGACGAGCTTCTTCCAAGTTGAAACTGATATCTGGAGTAAGAGAATCAAGACAGACGAGTTTTCAAACAATCCTGTGACGCCAGGAGCCGGACATACGAGTCCTCAAAACACTGCAATACAACAATCTGAAACAGACGAGTCTTCAAACAATCCTGTGACGCCAGGAACCGGACATACGAGTCCTCAACACACTTCAATAACATAAGCTGAGACAGACGAGTCTTCAAACAATCCTGTGACGCCAGGAGCCGGACATACGAGTCCTCAAACTGCATATAGCATGAGACAGACGAGTCTCCTTCGGATTTACCTGTTACGCCAGGACCGATAATGCACTTAGGTCTGTGGGATAGACATGCAATCAAGGTAGACGAACCTTCTTCATATATTATCCGCGGATATATGGTACAAGACAGACGAGTCTTCTGAGCAAACTTGTTACGCCAGGTGCAGCAACCATAATTGGTGCTTGAGACAGGCGAGCCTCCTTCAGATTTACCTGTTACGCCAGGACCGGTAATCATTTCGATATTTAATTCCCACTGTCAGGATTCGAAACCTCTTCAATACAGACGAGTATTGGATGATCATCACGATAACACAGACGAGTGCCATAAGTCAATGATACAGACGAGTATCAGACGATGATCTGAGAAACACAGACGAGTGTCTCAGGCAATGATACATACGAGTATCAGTTACTGGTATAGACGAATACCAGAAATTCAAACACAGACGAGAATTTGAAGTAGCAATACAGAAATACCAGGGTAAACAGCAAATCCTCACATTCAGATGTAAGCTAGCACAAACGAGTGCTGGGGATGATACAGACGAGTATCCAAGCAAAGCAGACGAGCTTCAGAACACAAACGACTTCTGGGGAATAAAAGCAGACGAGCTTCAAACAAACACAGACGAGTGCTGGACACTTGCAGACGAGCAACAATAGAGAATACATATCAAAGCACAGATGAGTGCAACAAAGGGTCCAATGCCAAACACAGACGAGTGTTAGGAGGTTGCAGACGAGCGACAACAAATATCATGTCAAAACACAGACGAGTGTCGAGAAGTGGCGGACGAACAACTATCATAACCAAACACAGACGAGTGCTGGAAATTGCAGACGAGCAATAACAAGGTAACCATTTCACAGCACAGACGAATGCCGGAAATTGCAGACGAGCAAACAGCAACTGATATAACCAAACACAAACGAGTGTTTGGAATTGCGAACGAGCAGAATCAAAGTAATCATAAACCACCGCTGGAGAAAGCAAACGAGCAATACCACGGAGCTTAACACAGACGCAATGTTGAAAGATGCAGACGAGCAACAATAAAGCAGTAATATGTCCTGACTGGGGAAAACTCTGCTTAGGGATAACACAGACGAGTGTTAAAGATTGCAGATGAGCAACAACGAATGCCTGATCGGCAACAAGAGATACAACTCTACAGGGGAAGACAAGTCAAGAGGTCTGGATACCCACTCTGACCGAGGTGATGAATACCTGGCTATATCATCAAATACCCAAAAGTATGGCAACTTTGCTGGGAAATATTTCACGGACGGAGGTGAAAATCAAATATGAACTCTGTGGGGAAAGATCATCTTCAGACTTGTCTGAGGAAAATGCTTCAACAACAATCGGGCTGGGGAGAGCATCTGTTGATTCAAGACTCTGAGGGAATACCAAGCTTTCAGTCACACCTGCTGGGGAGGACTCTTGCTGATAAAATACTATTAATTCCACCTCTGATGATGACATGCTCTCAGGTACCTGCTAGGCATACTCTGCTGGGGAAGAATGGACTGCTACTTCACTAGGGAAGAAGAACCTGCTTGGGCTGCTGCCAAGGCTTGGTTGGAGGAAAATCTCTGCCGGAGATGCCAGGCTTCAGATACCTATTGGAGAAGAAATCTCTTCTTTGGGAGATACTCTACTGGGGGAGAGTAAAAAATGCTTGAGAATGTGACACCCTCCCGCAACCTGCAACAAAAGAAAACACAAGTGTGCCCCGGGGATTTGCATAGAATGATCGGTTCATCCATCGTCACCCGACACTCAAAGAGGATTACAGTTTCCCTGCATGTCAGTTTTCTTCTCAAAATTATCACCATATTTAGATGCAATGCTATTTTTTGCCAAAAATTCAGGACATTTTGCAAACAAAAATAAACACACACAGCTTTTTGACTGAATATTATTTTTATTGAATGGCCTCTGAATAGGCAAAGATTTTACATCAGGAAGCAACTGTCGTACCTCGAAAAATACGATCCCTCGCGAACGCGGTCGCGGCTGGGCTGACTTGAGAGTCGCCACCTAATTTTATTTATTCCCGAAGAAGGAAATGGTAAATATAGATAAAACCACCAAGAAGGGATAAAACAAGGTCATCGCAAACCGTTGTCGGGGTTCGGAAGTCGGTTATGTAGGAGGAAGGTATTAGCACCTCCTACATCCATCGTACTCGATGGGAACCATCTAGATTGTCACGCGCGAAAGGATGTCTATACTTATGATTACTTGTTGAACTAAATGGTTTATTGATCCTAGGGGCTCGGCAAGGATTGAGATCCTCGTGCCTACGTATTCCCTTGTGCAATGGGAAAGTCAGAGCTTCGTAGTTCGGCCTACTAAGGGTATTGATTGTTGATTTTATTACCTTTCGTCGATGAAAGGGTTTAGGAGTCGAATGTACTAAAGACTATGGATAGTTTATCTCGCCCAACAAGACGAGTGTCCTGCGTCGAAATAATCGGAGCGAGTAACGAAAGCTCGTTATCCCCCTTTCTACCGCTTAAGGCTCGTGGCGTGCAATTTTCCTCGTATTTATTGAAGTGTTATGTTTCCTAAGACCGCTTGATGTTGGATCAAGGGTTTGGATCTAAGAAGTAACATTTCGGTTTTTTTGAAGTTTAAGGTGAATGCAAATGGAAGTTTATTTGTTGGTTTTGTTAGTGAGGCACAATGTTCTCGACTCGCAAAGTTGAGGAAATAAGCTAAAGACTAGCTATGGAAAACAAGCGCAATGCGTTGATTCGTTAAGTTAAAAAATGTTGCTAAAAGTGTAAGGTGCAAAGTTCGTGCAGATGGCGATCGAGGAATGATCGACTTACGTGTGTGTATGAGGTGAAATGCGTATGGATGTTTACTTGGCGTTGGACCAAAGATTTCGCTTATCTTTTAAATGATTAGTCTTGGTGGGCGTTCGTTTTTTTTTACTTAGCAATTTATCGTCAAAAATGCAACCGTAATCACACAAGCAGTCATATCATCATATCGCAAGCAAGGAGGATCGAGCATTCGCAAACATTCATTGCACACATAAAATCGAACAATGGAGAAAAGTTAATTAATTAAATAGAAATATTTAATTAGATTAACTATCAAATTAATTAATCTAATTGAACAAAAACTATTTAATTAATCTATAAAAAAAAATTGTTTTTGGATAAGGAGAAACTAAATAATTAATTTAAACAAGATTATTTAATTAAATTAATTAGAAAACTGATTAATTTGGTTAGATAAAATTATTTAGAATTTAATTATATTTTTTGTTTTGATTTTTTTTGTAAAGGAAAAACAAGATAAATAAATAAAAAGAAGATCATAATCCTGATTTGAAGAAAACAGAGATGCTTATTAACCAGCTAAAAATGTAGGCCCAAAAGTAACTCTAGGGTAGATCTGAACCGTCAGATCTAGAAAAAATAAAAATAATAAAAACTTCCATCCAATGGTCACAGACAAGCCAAGCATATCAGATGAGCAATGAATAAAAAAAAGAAGAAGACCTAGCTAGATGCATCATCGGTCAATATTATCATCGGAACCAGCAAACACAACAACCAATAAATTTGGAAAATACAGATGTCTCTTGGGCAGTGCAGCATTAGTGACTATTGTGCCTTTTCAAAGTGATAAGAAAAAGAGACTGCATATTATACTTTCTTCAGCTTCTTTCTTGCGTTTTTATTTCCAGAAGAAAATCAAATATTCCACTTCAAAACTCAGCGAGCATAACCCTCACCATCATCGTTCTAAGCTTTTAACAAACAACATTCATGTTAGGTCATCATCTTCTCGAGTGAGAATCTGACCTTATTGCGTATGAGCACAAAACCAACAAGCTAAAGCATAAAGAGTTTGGGGAATCAACAACAACAATAAGAGGCCCAGTGGATTCACAAAGCAATAGAGGAATGAGAGTAAAGAAAACTACCTCAATCGAAGAAAATCTGACCTCGAGCTTTATCGTGAAAGGTATTCCTCGACTTCCTTTCGTTTGATACCTGCGTCTCACGTTCTCCTCCTTCTCTTCGTTTTCGTTGGCAACTGGTTCAAACGGGAGAGGTTGAGCTCTTCAATCTCTGGCTTTCAATGCGAAAATTAGAGTTGAATTAAATGTGATGAGCTTTAGTATTTAGGGTTTCTGAGGGTAAATCACGTTTCTGTCGTTTTCTCTTTTTTAGGGTATTCTATGCGTAGGGTCCTCTAATGATTGCAAATGATTAGCTTTTTATAGGAGGATTGGGAGAATGGTGAGGTATGTGGGAAGGATTTTTCTGTGAGTGATATGAGCTGTCACTTTTACAAAACCGTTAGGGAAGAATCTTGCCCTGATTTTGTGAAATGGTGTGGGTACCATGTGGTGTACGAATTTGTGAGCTGGACATTGTGGTCCCATGTTGCTAATTTTCCTTGAGAGTTTTTACCACTGTCAATTACAAATTGGTTGGGTTGGAATTGTGACTTTAACTGCTGCGTGTCCCTTTTTACTGTGATAAGTTTGAATCCTTTGAACTTTGAATTCTGCCCTGTTTTTTCATTATTGTACTATTGTTCTGCTTAGTGTGAAATCCATGTTCTGACTTCCTTCTTCCCTTTTGGACTCAAACTTGCTTGCGTTTGTGAATATTGGTTTCTGATTTTGGTCAAAGTACTAATGTATGTGTTTATGTTCATTCTTTTTCATGTGCAAATTTGGAGCATGTAATTGAGATGAAGACTCCATTGGTAGATTGATGATGGAGATTGTCTTAGAAGAGCTTGGATTGAAGGTCAATGTAGAAGTTGGGACTTTGCTTGGGGTTGGAGGCATGGTATGTGAAGAAACATTGGTAAGGCTTTAAAACCTTAACTCTTTTTCAATCTACATGCTTTTGCTATGTTTGCTTTCATATATTACCTGTAATTCATGTTGATTATTGGATCTCTTTTTTCATGTCCGCTTCGGGGATACTTGGCGTGAATAGCTTAAAGATTTGGAGGCTCAATGAGGCTGAATCTTGACGGAAGAAAACGGTGCGATAGAGACCATTTTTCTAACGCGAACTGTAATTGAGAAAGACACCCTTGACTTCTACTTCAAAACATAGCTTTCTCAAGTCCTTCATAGTTGAATCCAAGTACAACTCACCAGTCCTTAATACAGTGTGTTCCCAGACTCTTCAACTTTAGTAACAGCTAAAGGATAACTCTTGCTGATTTTCCTTAGACCCTCCACCAGTTTTGGCAACTCGCTTGGATTTAATGGCTCAGTGGCTGTTTCTACTACTGGCAGAGTATTGAACAGAAGGGGCCTGAATATGTATACATCCTCATCAAAAATCCGCATTACAAAAAGCTGCAGTTTTCATTATTGACGCATCCACACCTTCAATCAAAACCCAAGAACTTGGAAAAGCCGCAGCTATTGGCACCCTGTCCCGAGCTTTATAAACCCACAACTTTGTCACTTCTTTTAATACTTTTGAATCACCATTGTGAACTAAGATATTCCTGATGTTTGTAGGTGAATAAGATGGGACGGTTTTGGATCCAACATGAATTTTATCTCATCATGACATGAAGATATTTGATGAGGCAAGAGGAGGGAGCAACATGACTTTGTCATGAAATTTGTCAAAGGCATAGGATATGGGGTGTTAATGTTTGCAACTCAAGCCACATGACTTGGAATAGGGTTATTTTTCGAACTCTTCTTAGTGTCACCCTTACTCTCTCTACTGATTTTTGACAAGTTTTGTGTGGGTGGCATGACAGATGATGGAGAGCTCCTTGGTATGAAGAGTATGAGAAGAATTAGAGTATTTCCTATGAGACTTTTCTTCTCTTTTTTATTTTGTGCTTTTCAATTTACTTTGCAATTCTTGGCTTGAATCTTGCAATTTGCCAACATTAACCTGTGACCTTTGTACTTTTGAACTCAGCTAATGAAAACTTGGCATTTTTGTGTATCTGTAAACTAATCTTTGTATGCTCCCTGCAGGTATAGGCTATGGTCCTGGCTTGAAGAAATTCTATGCAGATCAACCTGTTTTCAATGCCTGGTATGCTCTTTTTCACATGATGAACTTCGCCTGATTGGTATACTGATTTTCGTGTGACCTTGTAGAAACATGGCTTAATATTGCAAAAGCAACATATGTACAATTCAGCCTAGGCTTGAAGATTGTAACACTTTACTCCAATTCCTATTTTCTCACAGATCACAGACATAGCATGGCATCCGTCTTGTTCACTTCTCTTATCTGACTTTGTTCGCTATTGCTGGTCCTGAACGATGAGGACTCGTCATAGCAGCTTGTTGTTGAAATGTATTATACATGCCAGGGGACTGCAAGTAAGATGAATGAGCTGCTGCTGCCTTGAAGTCAGCATGACCGGTTTGTGATGGCATGAACGGAATAGTATATAGCGATTGTCCTGCCCGCTTATAGAAACGTTTCGACATTGGTTCCAAGGCAAACAAGTTTTATAGCTCACTCGGTAAGATTCGCATTCTAGATGAGGATGCAAAAAACTCACAGGATGCTCCTTATGAATGTTTTATCACTGAGACCATTTGGCAGGTGTACCATCAGTTTCTTCTCCTCTTCTCTTTTTTACGTATCGCGAGTCTGATTTGGAATTTTTGTTGAATTTACTTCAATTAGTTATGGTCTTCATTTACTTTTAACTCAACATGTGTGATGTTCATCTTGGTATCACATTCTTTATGCTAACTTCCGTCGGGCTTCCTTCATATATTTGCTGCAGGTACATTGATGATAGCTTAAGTGGATGGATTTGATGCAACTGCTTTGTTGTACAGATGAAAGAAGATGTTTCTAATTCAAGGATTTTGGTAAAGCACGAAGACTGACTCATGTTGCTGCAATATCCTTTGGCCTAATTTCAAATAGTCATGGTAGAACTAGGATCTTTTATTCTTATAACCAAAAAAAGAACTTTGCAACATTTGCCAATTTCAGCTTTGTAACTTTGACTATTGTAGTAGAACCTTGAACTAATAGCAGGCTATTGTCATCATTAAAATATTCAAATAACTGTAGCAAACTAATCGCTGAGACTTGTATTGATTCAGTCACCTTTTGGGTTATAACCACTCTCGTATCTTGTACATAAATTGGGCCTGAATCTTTCATGGCTTTAGTGAACTTAGGAATAACCTTTGAGATAGTAAACATGCCAAAACCTTTGAACATCATGTGGTAACTAAATTTTGAGAAAAACATGGACCCAATCAATCAAGAATCATAGTGACTTAAGGCCCATCATATACCATCTTTATATTTTAACATTCTTAACCACACCTTCACCTTGAGCAATCCCCATGAAGCTTCAGACAAAACTTTTAGTCATGTCTTGCAAATAAAATTAAAACCAAAATTCAAGTCGAGGTCTTAAGAATGAGAATCTATCTTCCATTATTCTCCAATTGATTTCCACACATATTTGCAGGAGCCTTCAATCACAAAAAACACAAACAACCCCTCCATGGTCTGTTAATTAAAAAATCATGGTCATATGTCGGATGATCGCTCAGAGCATAATTACCAACTAAACAACCAATTAGTAAAAAGGTGGGACAAATTTGGGGTATGACAGATGCCCCTATCTAATGGTCTTGAACCCGAAGGAGTGAACTGCTGCATGGAGTTCAGTCTTTCTAGGGTAGAAGTCGATTAGATATAAAAAGACCCCAAAATTTGTCCAACAAGGAAGAAAATGCGACACCACTGAAAGAGATATGAGGATAAGATTGACAAATTGTACAAAATGTCTGAGATTCTTTGTATTAACAAAGCAGCATCCCAATTCGATGAATAAACATTTCCAAGTCGTACAAGGCAGTCCCTTATGCATTAGGGTTTCTTTGAAGACAATATCCTAACAAAAAGTGTGATTCCTTGGGCCATGCGAAGCAGTTCCTTAACAATAAAGGCTCTTCGGAAAATATCCAAATCAGTATCTTAATTAATGATATTCTCTGATCCAAACAAAGCAGTTCCTCACACTTAAGGCTCTCCATTGATACTTGAGGAAACATCTCGAACAATGGCACGATGTTTTCTAGGTCATGCGAAGCAGTTCCTTTCAATCAAGGCTCTTCGGTGATTCTAGAACAAAATCTTAACAACATGAGACTCTTTGGGCCATGTGAAGCAATACTTCTTCGATTAAGGTTCTTCGAAGAATGCCAAAGCAGTATCTCGATCGAATGAGATTCTCTAATCCAAGCAAAGTAGTACCTTATTATGAAGGCTCTTTGTGGATCTTAGAACAATATCTCGAATGAATGGTGCAAGATTTTCGAGATCATGCGAAGCAGTTCCTTTCAATCAAGGCTCTTCGGTGATACTAGAACAGTATCTTGACCATAACATGAGATTCTTCGGATCTTGCGAAGCAGTACCTTTTCGATTAAGGTTCTTCGGAGAATTCTAAAGCAGTATCCCGAATAATGACATAATATTTCATAGATCATGCGAAGCAGCTCCTTTTAGTCAAGGCTCTTCGGTGATACTAGAACAATATCATTACCAAATAAAAGATTTTTTGTCTCTCGCGAAGCGATACCTTGTTGATTAAGGTTCTTCGGGGAATGCCAAAGCAGTATCTCGAACAAATGATATTTTCCTAGCTTATCAAAGCAGTACCTTACCAATGAAGGCTCTTTGGGGATACTTAGGGCAATATCTCGAATAAAATGATATACGATTTTTTCAGATCATGCGAAGCAGTTCCTTATATTCAAGGATCTTCAATGATACTAGAACAGTATCTCCATCACAACACGAGCTTTTCCGAGTCTTGCGAAGCAGTACCTTTTCGATTAAGGTTCTTCGGAGGATTCCAAAGCAGTATTTCGAATAAAATGGTATAAGATTTTCCAGATCATGCGAAGCAGTTCCTTATATTCAAGGATCTTCAATGATACTAGAACAGTATCTCCATCACAACACGAGCTTTTCCGAGTCTTGCGAAGCAGTACCTTTTCAATTAAGGTTCTTCGGAGTATTCCAAAACAGTATTTCGAATAAAATGGTATAAGATTTTCCAGATCATGCGAAGCAGTTCCTTATATTCAAGGATCTTCAATGATACTAGAACAGTATCTTTAACAAATGATGCAAGATTTTCTAGATCATGCGAAGCAGTTCCTTATATTTAAGGATCTCCAATGATACTAGAACAATATCTCGAATAAATAGTGCAAGACTTTCTAGATGTGAAGCAGTTCCTTATATTCAAGGATCTTCAGTGATACTAGAACAGTATCTTAAACACAACACGAGATTCTTCGGATCTTGTGAAGCAGTACCTTTTTGATTAAGGTTCTTCGGAGAAAACCAAAGCAGTATCTCGAACAATGAGATTCCCTAGCTCATAAAAGCAGTACCTTACCATAAAGGCTCTTTGGAAATATTTAGGGCAGTATCTCGAAGAAAGTGGTATAAGATTTTCCAGATCATGCGAAGCAGTTCCTTATATTCAAGGATCTTCAATGATACTAGAACAGTATCTTTACCAAATGATGCAAGATTTTCTAGATCATGCGAAGCAGTTCCTTATATTTAAGGATCTCCAATGATACTAGAACAATATCTCGAATAAATAGTGCAAGACTTTCTAGATGTGAAGCAGTTCCTTATATTCAAGGATCTTCAGTGATACTAGAACAGTATCTTAAACACAACACGAGATTCTTCGGATCTTGTGAAGCAGTACCTTTTCGATTAAGGTTCTTCGGAGAAAACCAAAGCAGTATCTCGAACAATGAGATTCCCTAGCTCATCAAAGCAGTACCTTACCATAAAGGCTCTTTGGAAATATTTAGGGCAGTATCTCGAAGAAAGTGGTATAAGATTTTCCAGATCATGTGAAGCAGTTCCTTATATTCAAGGATCTTCAATGATACTAGAACAGTATCTTTACCAAATGATGCAAGATTTTCTAGATCATGCGAAGCAGTTCCTTATATTTAAGGATCTCCAATGATACTAGAACAATATCTCGAATAAATAGTGCAAGACTTTCTAGATGTGAAGCAGTTCCTTATATTCAAGGATCTTCAGTGATACTAGAACAGTATCTTAAACACAACACGAGATTCTTCGGATCTTGTGAAGCAGTACCTTTTCGATTAAGGTTCTTCGGAGAAAACCAAAGCAGTATTTCGAATAAAATGGTATAAGATTTTCCAGATCATGCGAAGCAGTTTCTTATATTCAAGGATCTTCAATGATACTAGAACAGTATCTCCATCACAACACGAGCTTTTCCGAGTCTTGCGAAGCAGTACCTTTTCGATTAAGGTTCTTCGGAGTATTCCAAAACAGTATTTCGAATAAAATGGTATAAGATTTTCCAGATCATGCGAAGCAGTTCCTTATATTCAAGGATCTTCAATGATACTAGAACAGTATCTTTACCAAATGATGCAAGATTTTCTAGATCATGCGAAGCAGTTCCTTATATACAAGGATCTTCAATGATACCAGAACAGTATCTCCATCACAATATGAGATTCTCTAATCCAGGCAAAGCAGTACCTTACTAATGAAGGTTCTTTGGGGATATTTAGAGCAGTATCTCTCCCTCATGGCATAAGACTTTATAGGTCATGTGAAGCAGTTCCTTATATTTAAGGATCTTCAATGATACTAGAACAGTGTCTTTACCGAACATGAGATTCTTCAAATCTTGCGAAGCAGTACCTTTTCGATTAAGGTTCTTCGGAGGGCTCCAAAGCAGTATCTCAATCAAATCTTCCAGGATGCTCTCTGCTTGGAGAGCAACGAAGATGGTGGACAAAATCATCATCAACTATAAAGCTTGAAGAATGATTTGCTGGGGAAAATAAATCCGTAAGCTTATGCGGGACATTAGCTCCTTTCAGAGGAATACCATCAACTTTGAGAGGAAAATCCTGGATGCATGTCCTGGATCCTGTTATGCTATCCTGATATGACCTCGTGCATTGCATGATGCACGATGATTCTTATGAAAATGAAATTACAAATGATTCTAATGCAAATGCTTTGTTATATGCTAATGATTAATATGATTGTGTTTGATGACATTCTTGTTTTCGGACAAAAATGCTATGCATGCCATGCTTGTGACAATGAAAATGGTTGTGTACGTTGGAAATAAGTTTTGAAAATTGCCAAGAGTATTGGGCTTTGGGAGGTGTGTGCCAAACATGGTTGGACTTTGGATAGGTGTGCCAAATAAGGTTGGGCTTTTTCTTTTTAATAGTTGCCAATAAAATTGGACTTTAGGTTTCATGAGAGATGCCAACATGGTGGACCCTTGGGAATTGTAAGGGTGAAGGGTATTGACTTCTCGACACTTGGTATCCGACGATGCTCTAATCGGAGGATGGATGCAACCATATTTGGTGCCCTAAGTCTTGATCCATTGTTGAAGTTGTATGTCGCTGAGAGAGCTTTAACTTCTTTAAATGATGTCATGATGACTTTCAAATGAGCGCAGCGACATAATCAATGCATGTTGATTATGCTTTGGCTTAGCCCTAAGGCCTCATTTTATAACTGCCTTGCCCCAGTCTGTAGGGACTTTAAAAGAATCTTCTTTGAATTGAAGCCTTGAGAATGACTGTGCCATATCCTAGCACTTTACAAGTTGCCCCAGTATCTGGGTCTCATGGAGAGTTGCCCCTGTCTGAGTCTTTGGAAGGACTTGCTCCGAATTAGGTGACCATGAATTATTTGCCCCAGATAGGCTACTAATTGAGGTAGTATAATTCTAGTGCTTGGAGATTTGATTTTCGACCAACCAATTCTCATGTCCATACAGTCATTGAAAGCCATGCCCCTGATTAGGAGTGATTTTGATTTGAGTCAACATCACTGAATTCTCAAACTCCTCTTTGACTTTTCCTTGTTTGGAATTTCTTTAGATACTAAATATTGACTTGCAATTAAAATTTATTTGCACATAAATGGTAATTTTGATGTAATATTCATGCGAGTTTTGAAAAATCATTTATTTGAATGATGTGATAGTGTGTGACGAATGGATCGATTGTCCAAACGTTGTGCTGATTTAGCTAGTGATTTGTGATACAACAAGGAGAAGATTAGCAAATCTTTTTAGGAGTCAGCTTATGCAACCTTGTTGAAATACGCTTTCAGAATAAACCCTGCTTCAATTAGGTCTTTTGAGGGTTGTATCATGGTTTGGTTCACGGTTATAAAACAAAGGATATAGGCTCAAATATTTTTGTACCCACCCATCTTCGTGATGTTCTCCTACGTTCAGTTAAATGACACATATTTGTCTCCTATGAGAGCTTGAAGGTGTAATGGTTGAAGATGATTGTTCCAGACTTTCTTACAATGGCAGTCACCTTATTCATTTTTCTGGGATGTTAGTGACCCTTTTGGTTTTGGATAAGATGGTCACTGCAACTTATTTTGTTTTTGCTGAGGATTTTGACAACCTCTTTCTACTGTTTTTTCTTTTGATCCCTAATTTTTGCATGGACCATCTTCTTTGAAGTTTTTAGTCCATCGGGATTGCCTTAACTTTTGCCTAAGTTGCCCATTTGGATGTTCAACTCAACGGGCTTTTTGTATTTTTCTTTTTTTTTTGAAGGATTGTGACTGCCAAGTCCTTGGTCATGGAGGGATATCCAGATTGGAATGTTTCACCTTGTAGTTTAGATGCATAGTCAAGTTAACTGAACACTACCCTGCCCCGGGTTAAGCGTAAGGGTTTTGAATATCCGAAGGAAACTCCTACTTCTAGGCTCGAAGTGGTTGTCTAGGGATTAACTCCTTATCTCTCCAGTGTTTGGGGATTTGAAACAATGCCTGTATATCATCAACAAAATTCTTTCGGAAAGCATATTATCAGCAATTATGGGTATTTCGTTTTCGTCATCCTCCCTCAAATATTTGCTAACAATGTGATAAGGAGGTAAAGTGAATTTTTTCTGTATATATTTTTTACAATAAGTGGGAAAATGTGAGTGAATACGAATGAATTCGTTCAAAACATGCATGTTCATTACATTAATATTACCATTAAAGACAACAGTTCTTAAAAGCAAATAGTTCTTAACACGAAAGAAACTACAAACGCAAAGAAAAGGTATGAGTTAAAGATTGCCAATGTTGAGGAACTGGGCTTTGATCTACTGTTGAGAAGCCTCTTCAAAATTGCTCTTCAAAATCAGTTTGAGAACCATCTTCGCATGTACTCTCAGCAACTTCTTCCATGACATGGATTGATGAGCCTGCCTGATTGTGGATTTGAATTCCTTGAGGTGTGAATGAGATTACCTTGGAATCAATTAGATCCTGGACTTTATTTTTGAATTGTTGGCAATCATCAGTTGAATGTCCCGGTGAGTTGGCATGGAAGCCATAATAAGCATTAGGATCAAAGTTTGGTCGATGCGGAAGAGGAATTGGACCTATCTTCCTTGGCTCTACCAATCCACTATTAATCAAACGTGGAAGTATGTGACTGTGAAGCATCGACAATTGATCAAAATGTCCTTTTGGTCTTTTAGCGTAGTAAGGACGCCGTTGGGGAGTACGTGGTTGTTGCATTGGCTTTTGATATGCAACTTGTTGTCGATACTGAGGAGGTCCTCTGCATGGGTGCTGTTGGTAAGGCACTGGAGTGGGAGTTTGTAGAGCTTCCCAAACTGCATTAATTTCCTCCCCTGTTTCTTGGGAACTGACAATTGATTCGCTTTCACTAGTCTGGACGTCTGAGATGTCCTGTACTTTTCTACTCTTGAGTAGGATCTCAATTCGTTCTCCAACTGACACCAATTGTGAAAAGCCGGGAAAAGAGCCGCCTATCATTCTTTCAATGTACGGACTTTGCAAACTATCCATAAATAAGCCAACCAGTTCTTTCTCTAAGATTGGTGGTTGAACACAAGCAGCTAACCCTCTCCATCTTTGAGCATACTTTCTGAATGGTTCATCGCTTTCTTGAGATAACCCTTGCAGTTGCATGCGGTCTGGAGCCATGTCGAAATTGTAGTCATACTGCTTCATGAAATCACTGGACAAGTCCAACCATGATTGGATGTGGCTACTTTTTAACTGTGTGTATCAGTTCAATGATGCTCCACTCAAGCTGTCTTGGAAACAGTGAATCATCAATTTATCGTTCTTAGTATGAGTGGTCATTTTTCTACAAAACATCACCAAATGATTCTTTGGACAATTATCTCCTTCATACTTCTCATATTTTGGCATTTTGAACTTAGGAGGGATTACCACATCAGGCACTAAACATAAGTCAGAAGCGTTCAGACCAAAAGCATCATGTCCTTTTAAGGCCTCAAGTTTTTCTTCCAACACACGACATCTTTCGGCAAACTCAGGATTTTGAGGTTGTTCAGCATTCAGTACCAGGTTTGACCCTTTGGGATTAGGCGCGGAGATTGAAAAGCTATGATACTCCATGGCGTCAACTGATGAAGAATTCTCATTCCTGACAATGTGACACTTTTGTGTAATAGAATCCCCAACTGTCGTTCGTTGAATGTTGTCCTCTCTTTTTGCCAAAGCTATCATGGCCTCCATAAGTTGCTCCACCTGTTTCTTCATTGAGTCTACATCTCCTCTTAAGTTAACATGGCTTCGCTCCAACGGATCCATGGTCCTTAAAGCTACTTCAAGTCTGATACAAGTGTCGAGATATCAACTCTGATATGGACCAAGGATGGATAAGCTCTTTTGTTTTGGGAAAATGATATGTAATGCGTATGAAATGGTATGCAAATGAAATGCAAGATCCAGGATCATAGAACCAGAGGTATGGGCGGAGGATACTTTGATTATTTTCCTCACAAGGATCTCACCAGGTAGGCTCTACAGTTTAAGGATACCAAAGTTAACAATTCACATGGTTGTTCATCACACACGCCATCAACATGACGGTTGATTGACTCCACCATATGGATTTCGTTTGGGTGAGATCTTCGTATCGAGCCACGCAAGAGAGAAATCTCCTGGTGCCCCATACTACGTGATCGTCGGCATGAGGTTTAGAACAAAGTCCTGGAGTTATGGACCTTCCTCAATTGTTTGATGCACGTGTCAATTTTTATATATTTTGACAGTCAGTCAACTCCATTGAGTAAGTCTATTCCAAGTGAGGTTTTCGTATTGAGCCACGCGAGGGCGAACCCTGGTGCCCTAATACTACGCAACCATCAACCGATGTTTTAACCAAAAGGTTCTAAAGGTCCTCAGAGTCAACGACTTTAATGAAAACAACTGAGCACACACGCCAAAAGCTTGACGGTTGTCAGTATTTCCATTAAAATCTACTCCGAGTGAGGTTTTCGTATCGACAAGCCACGAGAGAGGTTCCCTCGGGAGCCCATACTACACAACCTCGCTAACTTATGTTTACACTCATAGACTCGGGTATAGAGCCTTTCCCTCAAGTTGTTTTGATCAAAGTATCAATCCAGTACCAAAGATCCACAATAAGGATATAAAATGTAAAGCAATAAAGAAAACGATAAACAAGTAACACATAATCAATTATTCCAAACAAGCGTGGAAACCTAAACTAGGCTCGACTTGCATAGGGGTGAACCACTCCCCAGCAGAGTCGCCAGCTGTCGTACCTCGAAAAATACGATCCCTCGCGAACGCGGTCGCGGCTGGGCTGACTTGAGAGTCGCCACCTAATTTTATTTATTCCCGAAGAGGGAAATGGTAAATATAGATAAAACCACCAAGATGGGATAAAACAAGGTCATCGCAAACCGTTGTCGGGGTTCGGAAGTCGGTTATGTAGGAGGAAGGTATTAGCACCTCCTACATCCATCGTACTCGATGGGAACCATCTAGATTGTCACGCGCGAAAGGATGTCTATACTTATGATTACTTGTTGAACTAAATGGTTTATTGATCCTAGGGGCTCGGCAAGGATTGAGATCCTCGTGCCTACATATTCCCTTGTGCAATGGGAAAGTCAGAGCTTCGTAGTTCGGCCTACTAAGGGTATTGGTTGTTGATTTTATTACCTTTCGTCGATGAAAGGGTTTAGGAGTCGAATGTACTAAAGACTATGGATAGTTTATCTCGCCCAACAAGACGAGTGTCCTGCGTCGAAATAATCGGAGCGAGTAACGAAAGCTCGTTATCCCCCTTTCTACCGCTTAAGGCTCGTGGCGTGCAATTTTCCTCGTATTTATTGAAGTGTTTTGTTTCCTAAGACCGCTTGATGTTGGATCAAGGGTTTGGATCTAAGAAGTAACATTTTGGTTTTTTTGAAGTTTAAGGTGAATGCAAATGGAAGTTTATTTGTTGGTTTTGTTAGCGAGGCACAATGTGCTCGACTCGCAAAGTTGAGGAAATAAGCTAAAGACTAGCTATGGAAAACAAGCGCAATGCGTTGATTCGTTAAGTTAAAAAATGTTGCTAAAAGTGTAAGGTGCAAAGTTCGTGCAGATGGCGATCGAGGAATGATCGACTTACGTGTGTGTATGAGGTGAAATGCGTATGGATGTTTACTTGGCGTTGGACCAAAGATTTCGCTTATCTTTTAAATGATTAGTCTTGGTGGGCGTTCGTTTTTTTTTTTACTTAGCAATTTATCGTAAAAAATGCAACCGTAATCACACAAGCAGTCATATCATCATATCGCAAGCAAGGAGGATCGAGCATTCGCAAACATTCATTGCACACATAAAATCGAACAATGGAGAAAAGTTAATTAATTAAATAGAAATATTTAATTAGATTAACTATCAAATTAATTAATCTAATTGAACAAAAACTATTTAATTAATCTATAAAAAAAAATTGTTTTTGGATAAGGAGAAACTAAATAATTAATTTAAACAAGATTATTTAATTAAATTAATTAGAAAACTGATTAATTTGGTTAGATAAAATTATTTAGAATTTAATTATATTTTTTGTTTTGATTTTTTTTGTAAAGGAAAAACAAGATAAATAAATAAAAAGAAGATCATAATCCTGATTTGAAGAAAACAGAGATGCTTATTAACCAGCTAAAAATGCAGGCCCAAAAGTAACTCTAGGGTAGATCTGAACCGTCAGATCTAGAAAAAATAAAAATAATAAAAACTTTCATCCAATGGTCACAGACAAGCCAAGCATATCAGATGAGCAATGAATAAAAAAAAGAAGAAGACCTAGCTAGATGCATCATCGGTCAATATTATCATCGGAACCAGCAAACACAACAACCAATAAATTTGGAAAAGACAGATGTCTCTTGGGCAGTGCAGCATTAGTGACTATTGTGCCTTTTCAAAGTGATAAGAAAAAGAGACTGCATATTATACTCTCTTCAGCTTCTTTCTTGCGTTTTTATTTCCAGAAGAAAATCAAATATTCCACTTCAAAACTCAGCGAGCATAACCCTCACCATCATCGTTCTAAGCTTTTAACAAACAACATTCATGTTAGGTCATCATCTTCTCGAGTGAGAATCTGACCTTATTGCGTATGAGCACAAAACCAACAAGCTAAAGCATAAAGAGTTTGGGGAATCAACAACAACAATAAGAGGCCCAGTGGATTCACAAAGCAATAGAGGAATGAGAGTAAAGAAAACTACCTCAATCGAAGAAAATCTGACCTCGAGCTTTATCGTGAAAGGTATTCCTCGACTTCCTTTCGTTTGATACCTGCGTCTCACGTTCTCCTCCTTCTCTTCGTTTTCGTTGGCAACTGGTTCAAACGGGAGAGGTTGAGCTCTTCAATATCTGGCTTTCAATGCGAAAATCAGAGTTGAATTAAATGTGATGAGCTTTAGTATTTAGGGTTTCTGAGGGTAAATCACGTTTCTGCCGTTTTCTCTTTTTTAGGGTTTTCTATGCGTAGGGTCCTCTAATGATTGCAAATGATTAGCTTTTTATAGGAGGATTGAGAGAATGGTGAGGTATGTGGGAAGGATTTTTCTGTGAGTGATATGAGCTGTCACTTTTACAAAACCGTTAGGGAAGAATCTTGCCCTGATTTTGTGAAATGGTGTGGGTACCATGTGGTGTACGAATTTGTGAGCTGGACATTGTGGTCCCATGTTGCTAATTTTCCTTGAGAGTTTTTACCACTGTCAATTACAAATTGGTTGGGTTGGAATTGTGACTTTAACTGCTGCGTGTCCCTTTTTACTGTGATAAGTTTGAATCCTTTGAACTTTGAATTCTGCCCTGTTTTTTCATTATTGTACTATTGTTCTGCTTAGTGTGAAATCCATGTTCTGACTTCCTTCTTCCCTTTTGGACTCAAACTTGCTTGCGTTTGTGAATATTGGTTTCTGATTTTGGTCAAAGTACTAATGTATGTGTTTATGTTCATTCTTTTTCATGTGCAAATTTGGAGCATGTAATTGAGATGAAGACTCCATTAGTAGATTGATGATGGAGATTGTCTTAGAAGAGCTTGGATTGAAGGTCAATGTAGAAGTTGGGACTTTGCTTGGGGTTGGAGGCATGGTATGTGAAGAAACATTGGTAAGGCTTTGAAACCTTAACTCTTTTTCAATCTACATGCTTTTGCTATGTTTGCTTTCATATATTACCTGTAATTCATGTTGATTATTGGATCTCTTTTTTCATGTCCGCTTCGGGGCTACTTGGCGTGAATAGCTTAAAGATTTGGAGGCTCAATGAGGCTGAATCTTGACGGAAGAAAACGGTGCGATAGAGACCATTTTTCTAACGCGAACTGTAATTGAGAAAGACACCCTTGACTTCTACTTCAAAACATAGCTTTCTCAAGTCCTTCATAGTTGAATCCAAGTACAACTCACCAGTCCTTAATACAGTGTGTTCCCAGACTCTTCAACTTTAGTAACAGCTAAAGGATAACTCTTGCTGATTTTCCTTAGACCCTCCACCAGTTTTGGCAACTCGCTTGGATTTAATGGCTCAGTGGCTGTTTCTACTACTGGCAGAGTATTGAACAGAAGGGGCCTGAATATGTATACATCCTCATCAAAAATCCGCATTACAAAAAGCTTCAGTTTTCATTATTGACGCATCCACACCTTCAATCAAAACCCAAGAACTTGGAAAAGCCGCAGCTATTGGCACCCTGTCCCGAGCTTTATAAACCCACAACTTTGTCACTTCTTTTAATACTTTTGAATCACCATTGTGAACTAAGATATTCCTGATGTTTGTAGGTGAATAAGATGGGACGGTTTTGGATCCAACATGAATTTTATCTCATTATGACATGAAGATATTTGATGAGGCAAGAGGAGGGAGCAACATGACTTTGTCATGAAATTTGTCAAAGGCATAGGATATGGGGTGTTAATGTTTGCAACTCAAGCCACATGACTTGGAATAGGGTTATTTTTCGAACTCTTCTTAGTGTCACCCTTACTCTCTCTACTGATTTTTGACAAGTTTTGTGTGGGTGGCATGACAGATGATGGAGAGCTCCTTGGTATGAAGAGTATGAGAAGAATTAGAGTATTTCCTATGAGACTTTTCTTCTCTTTTTTATTTTGTGCTTTTCAATTTACTTTGCAATTCTTGGCTTGAATCTTGCAATTTGCCAACATTAACCTGTGACCTTTGTACTTTTGAACTCAGCTAATGAAAACTTGGCATTTTTGTGTATCTGTAAACTAATCTTTGTATGCTCCCTGCAGGTATAGGCTATGGTCCTGGCTTGAAGAAATTCTATGCAGATCAACCTGTTTTCAATGCCTGGTATGCTCTTTTTCACATGATGAACTTCGCCTGATTGGTATACTGATTTTCGTGTGACCTTGTAGGAACATGGCTTAATATTGCAAAAGCAACATATGTACAATTCAGCCTAGGCTTGAAGATTGTAACACTTTACTCCAATTCCTATTTTCTCACAGATCACAGACATAGCATGGCATCCGTCTTGTTCACTTCTCTTATCTGACTTTGTTCGCTATTGCTGGTCCTGAACGATGAGGACTCGTCATAGCAGCTTGTTGTTGAAATGTATGATACATGCCAGGGGACTGCAAGTAAGATGAATGAGCTGCTGCTGCCTTGAAGTCAGCATGACCGGTTTGTGATGGCATGAACGGAATAGTATATAGCGATTGTCCTGCCCGCTTATAGAAACGTTTCGACATTGGTTCCAAGGCAAACAAGTTTTATAGCTCACTCGGTAAGATTCGCATTCTAGATGAGGATGCAAAAAACTCACAGGATGCTCCTTATGAATGTTTTATCACTGAGACCATTTGGCAGGTGTACCATCAGTTTCTTCTCCTCTTCTCTTTTTTACGTATCGCGAGTCTGATTTGGAAGTTTTGTTGAATTTACTTCAATTAGTTATGGTCTTCATTTACTTTTAACTCAACATGTGTGATGTTCATCTTGGTATCACATTCTTTATGCTAACTTCCGTCGGGCTTCCTTCATATATTTGCTGCAGGTACATTGATGATAGCTTAAGTGGATGGATTTGATGCAACTGCTTTGTTGTACAGATGAAAGAAGATGTTTCTAATTCAAGGATTTTGGTAAAGCACGAAGACTGACTCATGTTGCTGCAATCTCCTTTGGCCTAATTTCAAATAGTCATGGTAGAACTAGGATCTTTTATTCTTATAACCAAAAAAAGAACTTTGCAACATTTGCCAATTTCAGCTTTGTAACTTTGACTATTGTAGTAGAACCTTGAACTAATAGCAGGCTATTGTCATCATTAAAATATTCAAATAACTGTAGCAAACTAATCGTTGAGACTTGTATTGATTCAGTCACCTTTTGGGTTATAACCACTCTCGTATCTTGTACATAAATTGGGCCTGAATCTTTCATGGCTTTAGTGAACTTAGGAATAACCTTTGAGATAGTAAACATGCCAAAACCTTTGAACATCATGTGGTAACTAAATTTTGAGAAAAACATGGACCCAATCAATCAAGAATCATAGTGACTTAAGGCCCATCATATACCATCTTTATATTTTAACATTCTTAACCACACCTTCACCTTGAGCAATCCCCATGAAGCTTCAGACAAAACTTTTAGTCATGTCTTGCAAATAAAATTAAAACCAAAATTCAAGTCGAGGTCTTAAGAATGAGAATCTATCTTCCATTATTCTCCAATTGATTTCCACACATATTTGCAGGAGCCTTCAATCACAAAAAACACAAACAACCCCTCCATGGTCTGTTAATTAAAAAATCATGGTCATATGTCGGATGATCGCTCAGAGCATAATTACCAACTAAACAACCAATTAGTAAAAAGGTGGGACAAATTTGGGGTATGACAACAACCACCTGGAAAGAGGTAGCCACTATAAAAATTGAGAAAAGAAACTATCCTAATGGCAATGTACACGACATTCCAAGGAGTTCCATTTCTGCTATGACATGCACGTCTTCGAGACCTTCCATTCTGCTTTGGCTTTCTGAGAGGACGAGGGAACTGTTTCCTATCCTTCTGACATTGTCAAGCTGTACGAAACGATGACGTGGTTCAGATAACTTGGATCACAGTTGTTCGCTTATTCCCTTATTTTGCGTGGATCGCCCTCTCGGGTTTTCAATCCACCGGGATACCCTTTTTTGCCTGAGCTGTCCAATGTGGCTTTTCAACTCAGCGGGTGTACATTTTTTTATATTTATTTCCCTAATTTTTGCCCGAGCTTTTTATTCTGTTTTTAGCTCGCCGGGATGCCCTTTTCTTGCCTGGACTTTCATTCTGTTTTTGTGTCCAGCGGGTCTCTTTATGCGAAGTATTTTTTAACTGCGTCCGAGTTAACAGGGGATGGGAAGTCATCTCCATCCATAGTGGTGAGCATCAGTGCTCCTCCTGAGAAGACTTTCTTCACTATGAATGGTCCTTCGTAGTTTGGGGTCCACTTGCCCCTGTTATCTGAACCTGGAGGAACGATTCTCTTCAACATAAGCTCTCCCACTCGATACTCTCGAGTACATACTCGTTGGTCGAATGCACGCTTCATTCTCCTCTGATAAAGCTGACCATGACAGATAGCCGCTAATCTCTTTTCCTCAATTAGACATAGCTAATTGTAACGAGCATGCACCCATTCAGCCTCATCCAGCTTGATATCCATCATCACGCGCAGTGAAGGAATCTCTACTTCAACAGGCAGGACCGCCTCCATGCCATACACCAGAGAGAAGGGAGTTGCCCCTGTTGACGTCCTGACTGACGTTCGGTACCCATGCAAAGCAAACGGTAACATCTCATGCCAATCCTTGTAGGTGACAACCATTTTCTGCACAATCTTCTTGATATTCTTGTTAGCTGCCTCTACCGCACCATTCATCTTTGGTCGGTAAGGAGAAGAATTGTGATGTTGTATTTTGAAGTCCCGACATAAGTCTGCCATCATCTTATTGTTGAGATTAGAACCATTATCAGTAATGATCCTTTCGGGCACTCCATATCTGCATATGATATCTCTTTTCAGAAATCTTGCCACCACTTGACGAGTGACGTTGGCATAAGACGCTGCTTCTACCCACTTGGTAAAGTAATCAATCGCGACCAGGATGAAGCGATGACCGTTCGAAGCAGTTGGCTCAATCTTCCCGATCATGTCAATGCCCCACATAGAGAAAGGCCAAGGAGATGACATGACGTTAAGCGGGTTAGGAGGAACATGCACCTTATCTGCATATATTTGGCACTTGTGGCACTTTCGAGCGAATGAACAACAGTCTGCATCCATTGTCATCCAGTAATACCCTTATCTCAGCAATTTCTTTGCCATGGCATGCCCTCCTGCATGGGTACCAAAAGATCCTTCATGGACCTCCTGCATCAACAGGCTTGCTTCGTGTCTATCCACGCATCTGAGCAAGACCATATCGAAGTTTCTCTTGTACAAAACCCCATCTGTGTTCAAGAAGAAACTAGCAGCAAGTCGTCTCAAGGTCTTTTTGTCCTTGGAAGATGCCCCTGTTGGATATTCTTGCTTTTTTAGGAATAACTTGATATCAAAATACCAAGGTTTCTCGTCAGACACGGCGTCTACAGAGAAGGCATAAGCTGGAGAGTCAAGCCTGGATATGTCAATTCTGGGCACAAAATTCCAACACAGGACTTTAATCGACGAAGAGAGAGTAGCCAAAGCATCGGCAAACTGATTTTCGTCACGTGGTATGTATTTGAGCTCAACTGTCGTGAAGAATGTCAACAGTTTTCTAGCATAATCCCTGTAGGGCACTAGATGCTCTTGATGTGTATACCACTTGCCGGTAATTTGGTTAATGACGAGGGCTGAATCTCCGAATATATCGAGGTTCTTAATCCGTAGATCAATTGCCTCTTCTATTCCCATTATACACGCCTTGTATTCCACTTCATTGTTGGTGCAGCCAAAAGTAATTCTGGCTGCGAAGGGTAAGTGGACACCTTCAGGAGTAATAAGTACGGCACCAACTCCACGACCATTGATATTGACAGCCCCATCAA
Source organism: Lathyrus aphaca (assembly GCA_963966055.1). Classification (NCBI taxonomy): domain Eukaryota; kingdom Viridiplantae; phylum Streptophyta; class Magnoliopsida; order Fabales; family Fabaceae; genus Lathyrus; species Lathyrus aphaca. The sequence goes on from OZ014519.1 coordinate 635,595,613, forward strand.
ACATCAACTTCCATTTGGATTCAGGGTCAGGCCCCTCCTCCGGAAGTGGTTCCTCATAATCGTTTGTTTTGAGGTACATGATGTCCTCATCAGGGAAATCAAATCTCATCGGCTGATAGTCATCCTCAAGAGGTTGCTGAGCAAGGTATTCCGACAATACACTTCCTTTGATGGCTTTCTGAGAAGTGTACTGGATGTCGTATTTAGTTAAAATCATCTGCCATCTAGCAACCCTTCCGATCAATGCTGGTTTCTCAAAGATGTACTTGACAGGATCCATCTTGGAAATGAGCAGTGTGGTATGAGTCAACATATACTGCCTCAGTCGGCGAGCAGCCCATACCAAAGCGCAGCAAGTTTTCTCGAGCAGTGAGTATCGGAATTCACAGTCGGTAAACTTTTTGCTAAGGTAATAAATGGCGTACTCTTTTCGACCAGACTCGTCATGTTGGCCGAGCACACACCCCATCGACCCTTCTAGCACGGTCAAGTACATGATTAACGGTCTTCCTTCCACTGGAGGCATCAGAATTGGAGGTTCCTGTAAATATTCCTTTATTTTGTCGAAAGCTCTTTGGCAATCATCGTTCCACCTGACCGTTTGCTCTTTTCTTAGCAGCTTGAATATTGGTTCGCACGTGGCAGTTAGATGAGATATGAACCGATAAATGTAGTTCAATCTACCTAAGAACCCGCGCACTTCCTTTTCTGTCCTCGGTGCAGGCATATCTTGAATAGCTTTCACTTTAGCAGGATCTACCTCAATTCCTCTTTGACTTACAATGAAACCCAGCAATTTTCCGGAACGCACTCCGAAAGTGCACTTCTTCGGATTCAACCTCAATTTGTACTTGATCAGTCTATCAAATAGCTTCTTTAGGTTAACCAAATGCTCCTCTTCGTCTCTAGACTTTGCAATCATATCGTCCACATAACATTCGATCTCCTTGTGGATCATGTCATGGAACAATGTGACCATCGCCCGTTGATAAGTTGCCCCGGCGTTCTTCAAACCGAAGGGCATGACCTTATAGCAGAATATTCCCCACGGGGTAATGAACATTGTCTTCTCCATGTCTTCCGGCGCCATTTTTATCTGATTATAACCGGAGAATCCATCCATGAAGGAAAACACCGAGAATTGAGCAGTATTGTCGACCAACACGTCAATGTGTGGCAACGGAAAATCATCCTTTGGGCTTGCTCTGTTCAAATCTCGATAGTCAACGCACATCCGGACCTTGCCGTCCTTCTTAGGTACTGGTACGATGTTAGCTACCCAAGGTGGGTAACTAGTCACGGCAAGGAACCCGGCATCCCACTGCTTCTGAACCTCCTCTTTAATCTTCATCTCCATATCCGGGCGAGTTCTTCTCAATTTTTGCTTTACAGGAGGACAGTCTTCTCTCAGGGGTAGCTTATGCATCACGATGTCGGTATCTAAACCTGGCATATCTTGATATGACCAAGCAAAGATGTCCACATACTCTCTCAGCATACTGATCAGCTCTTTCTTGACGTCGGCCTGCAGATTGGCCCCTATCTTGATTTCTTTCTTTGCATCTTCACTGCCAATGTTGATGGTCTCAATCTCCTCTTGATGAGGCTGAATAACTCGTTCCTCTTGTTTCAACAATCTGACCAACTCTTCAGGGAGGTCACAGTCTTCCTCAACCCCTTCATCAGCTTGGTAGACTGGATTATCAAAGTCATGCATAGTCATAGCAGGAACGTTATCCGTGGAATCCGGATGATCAACACTGCACAAATGATGTGCTTATTCAGAATCTGCTTATTTTGAAAAAGAGACGCTAACACAAAACAAAAATGAAAACACATTGCCATTTTTTTTATATTGTTTTGTGAAAAAGTTTAAAAACAAAGACAGGGAACACAGTTTGTCTGAAAATGTCCTTTTATTTCATAGCAAAATAACGATGCGATACAAAACATGGTGGCCCAATACAATGGATCCAAGCATCTTGGGCATAATGCTGGATTTGACAATGCAACATGTTAATAAAAGGAAACAAAGCAATTACTTTGAGAGCCAGGTGACTTGAACAATGTCTTCAGCAGACCAATTTCCTAGCTCCTCGCCGGGTGCACACGGGCGGATCCAATTGTTGTCCCAATCTCTGTCACTATCCCCATTTTGGCTTGCCGTACAAATTTGATCGCGGTCGAGCAACCCAGCGCTTGTGAACGTGATAGCCTTACTACTTGAAGTAGAACCACCGGGCTGATACCCTAAGCCGAATTTATCGTCCTTCTTTTCCAGCTCCAACAGCTTGCCCCAGCCCTGAGCACTACCTGATTGAACGACCTCTTTTGCTTCCTGGTAGGAATGAATGGACGTGCCCTCGTTGTTTTTCTTCACAGGAGTCAAGATACTGACATCTGCCTCAAAAGCTTGGCACAAAGTCTCATGGATTTCTCCATCCATTTCTACATATTTAAACGTCGACAGATGGCTGACAAATATATCCTCTTCCCCACAAACGGTGATGACCTGGCCGTCCACCACGTATTTAAGCTTCTGATGCAGGGTTGAGGTAACGGCTCCAGCAGCATGTATCCACGGCCTGCCCAACAAACAGCTATATGCCGGCTGGATGTCCATAACATAGAAGACACTTTTGAAGACTTGAGAGCCTATCTTGACAGGCAACTCAACCTCTCCGAAAACTGATCTTCTTGAACCATCGAAAGCTTTAACAACCAGATCACTTGGTGTTAGGACAATCCCATCAATGTTAAGCTTCATCAACGCCTTCTTCGGAAGCACATTCAAGGAAGAGCTTGTGTCTACAAGAACATGAGACAGCACAGCGCCCTTGCATTCCATCGTGATGTGTAGTGCTTTGTTGTGATTCCTTCCCTCCGAAGTGAGGTCTCTGTCAGTGAAGCCTAAGCCATGGCTAGCATTGACACTTCCAACAACAACCTCGAGTTGGTTGACAGTAATCTCTTGAGGAACATAGGCCATTTGAAGTACTTTCAGTAAGGCTTCTCGGTGCGCGGGAGAGCACATTAGCAGTGACAAGATAGAAATCTTTGAAGGTGTCTGGTTCAGTTGATCAACCACCTTGTAGTCACTCCTTTTGATGATCCTCATGAACTCCTCTACTTCTTTTTCAAACGTCCCCTGCCCAGCCACAGGAGTAGTTGACTCGTCATTCGCAGTCTGCTTTCCTTTGTCTTTGGACGAAGCCTCAGCCTCAGGATCCTTTCTCAGTGCAGGGGGAGCGAACAACCGACCACTTCGGGTAAAACCCCCAACACCTCCTACATTCTCAATAGTCAGATCAGCAACAGGTCTACTCTCCATCCTCCGTCCAACTACATAAACCTCAGAGCCATAATGCCAAGGAATGGCTCTATCATCTGTGTACGGCACTGGCCCAGGTACAGTAATGGTTATGGGACTAATCTGAGGAGCATAAATTGTAACCGGCTCTTGTCTGACGGGCATATCAACTTCATCGTAGAAGATAGTAATGGTTGACACATCATCAGCCTCTTCATTACTAACCTTACTGAACTGCAAGGACCCATCATCGATCAACCCTTGCAAACCCATCTTCAATTTCTCACAGCCGTTCACAACACTCATACAGTCTTCGCAATCAGGACAGCAACCAGGAAATACCAGACCCTTCAACAGTCTCTCTTTCACCACCCTCAAAGGTGTCTTGACTTCATCGATACTCAACACCAAACTCAACTTTTCCCCAACTTCAACAGCATTAACTCTTGCCCCGCCGTGATTAGGCATAGGGTTCGAGTTGACATTCGGTGGCGGTGCAAAGTTGATTGCCTTTGAATCTACAAGATCCTGAACTTTGTGATGCAGAGCCCTGCACTTCTCAGTCGAGTGCCCGGGTGCTCCAGAGTGAAAAGCGCATCGCGCGTTGACATCATAACCAACCGGAAGCTCTCCCGGAGGTGGTGGTGCCAACGTCCTCAGTTGAATGAGGTTCAAATCTAGCAGTTTTGGCAACAAGGCAGCATAAGTCATCGGGATAGCTTCAATCACCCTGTTAGCCGGGCGAGTTTGCCTCGGCTGATATGGTCTCTGCTGGTAATTGGTTCGAGGTTGTTGTTGTTGCTGATGTTGTTGTGGAGGAGGTAGCATCTGTTGTACGGGGGCTGCAGGAATGGTGACAGCAGCCATATGCTCATAAGGTCTTCTATAACCGCGACCCTGGCTTCGGCCGAATACAACATTGGTCTCACCTTCTCTCCTTCTAGGAGGTCCACTAAAAGCTTTCCTCGCTCCATTTGAGCTACTAGCACTTGGGTCTTGTATCTTCCCCATTTTCAGCAACGTTTCAACTCTTTCTCCCGCAATGACAATATCGTTGAACTTAGTAGCAGAACTCGACGCCAGTCTCTCAAGAAATACCCCCTGGAGGGTACCCATAAACATATCGGCCATTTCATTCTCTAACAGGGGTGGTTGCACCCTGGCAGCTAGCTGGCGCCACCTCTGGGCATATTCTTTGAAGCCCTCTTTTGCTGTCTGAGCCATATGCTGCAACTGTGTGCGGTTCGGAGCCATATCCATGTTATATTGATACTGCCTCACAAAGGCTTCAGCTAGATCCTTCCAGCTCTTGACATTGACCCTACTGAGCTTCATGTACCATTCAAGGGAAGCTCCCACCAAGTTGTCTTGAAAGTAATACATCCACAGTTTCTCATCGTCTGTATGAGCGGCAATTCTCCCAACAAATGATTGCAGATGGGTCTTTGGGCAAGCAGTGCCATTATACTTCTCGAAGGTTGGAACTTTGAACTTATACGGAATCCTGACTCCAGGAACCAAGCCCAAGTCGGTTATGTCGAATCCCAAAGAGCTCTGGGACTGAATAGCCTTGATTTTCTCAGCCATCTCTTCGAACCTCTTGTTCATTTCTACCCCTTGACCTTCAGCTTCATCAAGTAGAGTGAACTGGTCATCATGATTGTCCATCTGAAGGTTATGCAGCCCATCATTGATTATAGTCGCTCCTGGTTGTGTAACAGGAGTTTCAACCTGACGTGCGCCCGCACCGGTACGATTATCAGCATTAGCAGCAGCAGCAGTATTCCTGTTCTGATTCTCAACCATCTCTCGCAGACGCTCTTGATTTTGCCCCATGCCGGCCATTAACATCATGAAGTTATCCATTCTCTGCCTCAGGTCTGCCAAGTCCGCCTGCATCTGGTCCATGGCTCGTTCTCTGTTAATCTTGGTTGGGTATCTGTGCACTGCTGGTTGTTCCCGAACTTTACGGGGAGCTATAGTGCCTGTTAAACAAAACACGTTAGCAACCGAGACACTACCTGCAAAACAACAAACAGGTTATATGGATGCAATGCAGTTGTTTATGTTTCCAATCACAGGTCATTTATGCCCCGGTTCCGGTATTTAGCAAAGAAAACCAGATGGGCACTGATCCTCGACTTTCAGAAACCTTTGCGGGAAACCACATTCAAACCATAATAGCAAGCAAACCAAGAAATGGTGAGAAACATCATAACATATCTCAGCCCATTAGACACAATAAAACAGAATTCCCCATAGGGTACAAGTTCTTACAGAGGAGAAACAAACAGCTAGGACTCCTACAACATGCCTGTAGGTAATCCAGATACAAAAACAAACTAAGAAGCACAACCACCGCCTGAGGATCCTGAAACTCCATCATCAGACCTGACCTTCTTGATTCCCGCCATCAACTTGAGGTCTTCAATCTCATTAAGTGCTGCTTCGAGGGCTTGTTGACTGTCTGCGAGCTGTTGGGTCTTCTCTCTACGAATTTTGTGGGCCTGCTCCACCTCTTCTTTCTTGTAAGCCATCTGAACTTCAAAGAACTCTTCTTTTTTTTTATATTGCTTCAACTCTTGCTCTCTTTGTCCCTTCAACCAGACAATAGACTGACGAGCATCTCTGAGGGTCTTTGACTTCTTCTTGCGCTCAACTTCTCTTTGGGCTTCAATCATCCCTAATCTGCGGAAATGTGCTTCTCTTCCGGCAAAGTCCTTCTCCTTAGCCTCCAAGGTCATCTGCATCTTCAGCAACTTCTCCTCAGCTTCAATCTTGGCCCTGTCGGCTTGGTGATACAGGCTTACCATCTCAGTATTTTCAGCTCTAACGGCATGTAGTTGGGCTTCCAACTTCTTGAATTCCTCTAGAGGCACAGTATTAATGGACTCAGCAACTGGGGGAACTGGTGTTGAAAATGGTAACAAAACTCTCTTGGCTCTGTCTTTCAACCAAGCTTCGTACTCTGGGAATGTCTGATTGTTGCACTTCCCAAAGCTAGCTATTCCTTCTCCTTTGATGCACTTCCAAGCTCCCGCAACCTTCCTCACTAAAGGCATATTATCTTTCACCGAGAAGTAGAAAATAGGGGTCAACTTCAAATCTTCAGGCACATCTCTCAAAGCGTATCCTAATTGTCTTCTTAACAAGATCGGATTGTAATTAATCCCTCCAGTTATTCCCAACAAAGGCACACTAAGATAACTCCCGCAACTGGTGATGAAACGTGCACCTTGCAGCCTTTGAGTGAACCATCTAACATCCTTGGCCAGCAACTTTTCCAACTTCTGAGCCCATATCAAACTATGGTCACTAAACACTCCCGTACTAGGCAAATGCCTCATGAACCATATGTGAAATAACGGAGCACAGCAACGGACCAAACCTCCCCTCTTCTTCTCAGTCTTGTAATGAACTGAGTAATACAAATCCCCAAGTAAGGTAGGCACAGGATTCTTTAGCAAAAAGAGATGTATGGCGTTTATATCTATGAACTTCTCCATATCAGCAAACAAGATGATGCCATAGATAGAAAGAGCCAAGATAGCACAGACAACATCCCATTCCTCTTCAACAGCCAATTCTTCCGCCTTCTTCACTAGAGCCTCCAAAGAAAACCCAGACACACCTCCTTTAATAATGGTCAAAGACTTCACAGTAGAAGGGCTCAAATAAAGAGCCTCAGCAATAGCCTCAGGCGTCGGTCTACTCATCTCAGAATTGAAAGGAACTTGGTCTCGAACCGGCACACCCAGGATCAAAGCATACTCCTCCAGCATAGGGCCCAACTGAAAATCAGGAAAGGTGAAGCAACGGAGCTGAGGATCATAATACTGAAGCAATGTATGAATGGCACTCCTCTCTGAAGGATCTAGCTCTATCACCACATCAAGAATACTCCCGTAAGCTTTTCTGAATCTCTCTACCTGGTTGGGTGTAATCAGCTTTACCATCTTTTTCAACAAACCAACCTTGATATCAAAGAACTTGAAATGAATATTATGCTTGCGAGGATCTTCCATCTTTGAAGAGAATACCGGAACCGGAAGCAGAGATATGAACCTGTGAATGAAAACAAAACAATGATTAATGATGCAATGATGCAATGCAGATGCAAATGCAAAGACAATGGTCATCTGAGACTGTCTGGAGTCTGGCCACTGATAAGGGCCCCTCTGAATAACTGTCAAACCAAAAGTCCACTGAGTCACACTCTCTGATAATCACAACCCTCTGAAGATCTCAGGACCACAATATCAAGAATACCAGAACAAGAAAACCAGAACTCCGGAACCAAAGTAACGGTATCATAACATGAACTGCACTGGTAACAAGGGTATGATGAGGTCAAGGGTTCCTGCAAACCTGTAAACCCATTCCCAATCTCGCAGGTGTGCTCCGGGTCAAACATCACAGACTCTCAAAGCCGAATAGCAATAATACTTTCACCATTTCCGAGAAATGGCTCATGACCAAATCAGGGAATCGGTTAGGCATTATGTACTACGCAGGGAGGCATCAGCTGAGTCCGGGAAAAACAAGCATCCCTTATAAATCCCCAGCTTCAAGCGCTGAAATCGAGAAACAATAGTACATTCAGCCCGTAGGATACAGTACTAATGTCATACGACCAGATGCTTTGACTGAGTTCCTATAAGAGAACCAGGCCATCCTATGCGAGTTCCCAGTGGGCCCTCGGGTGCGAATGGGTTTGCCACAAAATGTGGTCTGCCACTGTCACCACTGGAGAGGGTTGTTTCCACAAAGGTTCTCAATGATCGGTCCCCAGATGCACATAACTATCAAGGTCCTATCCCGAAGTGGAGGAAATCCCCACACAAGATATTTCCAAGAAAGTCGCAATCTGGGCGTGAAACACATCGCCACTCATCATGCCACATGCGAGTACAATATGTCCACTCTAATCCTAGGGTGCACTCAAGCCGGGTACTTGGCTTATCTCTCAGAAATAGTATCCCCCAAGCCCACCAAACAGAAAACCAGTCCAGACAGTCTAGTATGATATATATGATGCGGAAAATAAATACTGAAAACTGTAAATAAAGTTGTAAATAAAACTGTAAATAAACAACAATACAATACAACAAGCCATAGAAAACAATCATCACCCAATGAAACAAAAACACACAAGCGCTAGGAGAGACTCACAGGGGAACCAGAGATCTCTGGTGTGCAGTCCCCAGCGGAGTCGCCAGCTGTCGCTCCCGGGATTTTCATCCTAGTACAAACGCGAAAGTGGCGCGGAAAGGTTAGAGTCGCCAGCCAGGCATTTTTATCCCAAAGAAAGGGAATGGTAATGCTGCACAAACCAGAAGAAAAGAAAAGGAAGGACACGGGTCCTGCGAACCAAAGAGACTGAGTTCGGGAGTCGGTTACGACCTGGGAAGGTATTAGCACCCAGATCGTCCGCCGTACCCGACGGGATCCACGCTTGCAAAAGAAACTGTTTCAAAGGGTGAGGGGATGAAAATTGCAGCAAAAGAAATGAAAATGAAAAGAAACTGGAACTGGAAAAGAATTGAAATAAGAAACAAAGAGAAAAATGTAGGGAAAATAAAGATTGTGCTCGAACGGGCCCTACCCCGCTGCCTACGTACCTCGTCAGGATAATGAGGATCAGAGACGCCGTAGTTCCCCTAACTAGGGGTAATAAAAGGAAATTGCTTGTGAATTAAAGGCTTGAACTGCCTATGCCATTGCTCAGGTGTTGCAGACTCGGACGACGAGTGCGTAACCGTCTTGCAAAGTGACAAATAGGAGCAAGTTCACGTACGGAGCGAAAGAGATGGGAAAAGAATTCCCGAAGGAAAGACGCTTATTGTTTGTTTGAGATTTTTATGAAGCTTTTATTTGTGAAGGTTTGCATAGGTAAGTGTACCTAAGTCTTACTCAATGGGATGTGTACATCTCACATCATCCCGAAATGGAATGCGCAAGAGGCACACCTATCTATGGAGGAAATCCCCAAAGCTAGTCCCACAAGTGAAGGCTCAAGCACACTGGCCTATTACCCTTATTAAGTGTTTTTGTGGTTTTTGGTTAAGAAGTGTTTTTTTGCTTTTCTTTGTGAGGTACTCATGCTAAGACCTATCCACCACGAGTGATGACTCACACCTCGCCCCGAAATGGAACGCATGTGAGCATCTCATAGCAAAGTCTCATGTCACATGAAAGTACTCAACCTTTATTAAATGAATTAAAATTAAGTTTGAAGATGAGAAGAGAGAGAGCACCAAAGGATCTCAAAGGAAAAATTCTAAAGGGGACTAAAATAATCCTAAGGGTTAACATGCATGGATATCCTAAGGGTTAATGAGGTTTCTATCCTAATGAAGGAGGAAGAAGAAGATAGAAGAAGGGATGAGAAAGGCCTAGGCCCAACAAAAGAGGGTTAATTCACATAAACATAAAAGGAATAGATAAGAATTAGAGATGTGGAACTCAATTCCCACATCTCACACTTACCATAGCCCCTGCAAGGTTAGTATGCACAAGCGAAACAAAAATGAGCCAATTAACATGACATCATCCAACAATCAGAAGTGAAATGAAATGAATAAATGCCTAATTCCAATTCAACTCAAAGAAATGAAGATGAGAGACTTATGACTTAAAATGAGGCAACATGAATACATATGGAAACAAATGCGCACTTATGAAAGATGTAATACAAAACACACAAAATACAAGCACAAAGTTCAAAACCAGAATCAAAATGATATAAAAAATGGCCTAAGAGGCCAGCAAGATGAAGAGAGAAGCCACACAATACCAAACAATGTCAAAATAGAAGCAACGGAATCAAAAATATGGAATTTAAGCACTTAAAGAAACAAATGACTTGAATAAGAAGCAAACTTAAAAATTCAGAAGAAACAAGACCTATCCTAGGACCAGGAAGGTACCCACACCCCAAAGGAACCCCAAATAAGAAGAAGAAGTTGGCACAAGTGCCCTTCTAAGCCTATAAGAGATCTAATAAACCGAAAGAAGCAAAATGGGACAAGGTGAGAACAAAAATCCACAAATAATCAACCAGCCATCTAAAAATTCTACAACTGAAACCAAATGATCTTAAAACACATTATATCAACTTGCCAAAAGGAATTGCAAAAATTCAGAAAGGAATTAGGCCAAATAGAGGCAAGATCACAAGCTAGGACAGAAAACTTACATCACAAGATACCTGACCAAAACCCAAGAAATAATTTCCTAAAAATTCAGAGAAAAATTACATGAAAACTAAAAGATCTTAGGAACACAATGCAAAATGAATGGGATCAAAACCCCAAATATTGAAAGCTGTAGAAAATAGACAAGACAGACTAGTCAAGAAATGAAGCAAATGAAGCTATGCACATTGGTGAATTATTTCTGGCACGTGGATCAATGAAAAAAATAAAATAAAAATGTGATAAAAAACTAGAAACATAAAGGAATATCCATGATTTATTTGAGAATTTTTAGGTGAATAAAACTATTTTAAATGAATTAAAATGAAAACTGAAATAAAAGGAATTAAATGGAAAGAAAAAATAAGAAGGAACTTGGAAAGGGTGCAATTAGTACGGGCTACATGCATTATTGGAATGGGCCAAGGTTTGGGGGAGGTGTGAAGAGCACTCTGGGTTAAGCCCAGTGTGCCGCCACATGTCTTGCTATGGGGAAGCTTATCAACACAGGCCCTACCGGACGGTGACAAGTGTCACCGCCGGTATGGGCAGAACCAACAGCCAAGGATTACTCCTTATCCTCTTATCTTATTGAAACTCGCAAACATCAGAATTCCCATTATTTTTTTATAAACCTCACTAATTTTAATAAGCATCTCATATTAAATCCAATGTAAACAAACAAATTAAAAAAACCACAAAACTGAACATCTTCTTCTCCCTCTAGCCGCGCGATACCTCTTCTCCGTCCTGCCTTCTAAACCCTAGCCGCCGGCGCTTCTCCTTCTCCGCCCTCACGACGGCCGCCATCATCAGAGCCTTCGCTCTCACCTCCTCCGATCAACCTCTTCTATAACCTAGCCCACCACTACTTCACCTCCATTCTCAACCGTCGCGATTCTGCCGGTGAAACCTCCTTCTTCGCCAACCTCTATCCAGCCGCCACCATCACCAACCCTAACATAAACCTCATCCTTCGCGGCTTCACATCAAACATACATAACCTAACCTAAACATTCATTCTCAAATCGGACTCACTACGAACGCATCTATCCTAATACTAACAAGTCTTTCACCAGCTCAAATTCAGATAATCCAGAACACAGCATAGCAATCAAAATCATATTAAGACACAGCCAGTTCATCACACAGCTAGCAATTACGTCAAGCAAACGGATCGAAGAACGTACCGGTAATGCGACGATGCGGCGAACAATACGGAAGTCAGCCTCGATTCGGTAAGTGCTTGACCTTCAACTTTTGCGAATTCGATTCCCTTCCTTTTTTTACAAATCCGGCTTGCTTCTCCGTGTTGAATTCATTCGCAGGTTTGTTTATGCTGCTGTGAAGAATTCATTCGGTTGAATAGGCTGAATCGATTGAAGAGGTTGAAACAGAATGCCGAATCTATGCTTGGATCGAAAACTGAAGCTTAATCCACAGTGTTGATGAAGATACTGTGAAGAAAATCGATGAAGATTGCGGATGATCGATGAAGCTAGAATCAGTTATGTGCGTTCTTGGTGATGAAGATTCAAGAGAATGGAGGAAGATTGTGATGAATTGGTGAGGATTCTCAAGAAAATTGATGAAGATTCAAGAGAATTGGTTGAAGTTTCGTGAAGAATTTTTGTTGAAGATTTCAGAGAATTGGTGAGAGAAAAGGGGTGAGAATCAAAATTCTGTTATTGGTGAAGCTTGTGTATCAATTCTGTTATATGATCCAAGAGAGAAAAATATGATTCTGTTATTCCCCCTCTTTTTCTTCTAGAACAATTCTGTTATGGGTGATTTTCTGTTAGGATGAGAAGTATGATTCAGTTATTCCTTCGGATTGGAGAGAAAAAAATCCGGAATCTTCTTCTGTTATTCTTTTTATGTGATTAAAAAATCATGAGCTTCTCAACAAAACCTTCTCAAAACCGTTCACACTATTTTTTTATCTCTTATTCTCTTTTTTTTATTCAATTTCTATTTCACTGCATTTTGATTCACGATATGTACGGATTTGCATAAGGTGCCTTTGCGTTTTGTGTTGAAACATGTTGCGTTTTTGGACTTGCTTTATGCGTGCTTGAGTGTGCTTAATAAACATGCCAACGTACTGACTTTTCCTCTCTTGCGTTTCGTTCCAACAAACAATGCGTTTTGATACATGGTCATGCTTCTTGGGTGATGCTGATGGTTTGATGATAAATCACGTGTTCAGTTTGGCATCACCACTTATCATTTCATTTCTTTTTTTTTTTTTTTTTTTTTGTTGACAATCCCTTTTTTGTAACAACATTAAAATAAAAATTGAAAATGGGCTTTAAAATGGATTTTGAACATGGATTAAATGAATGGCTAAGGATGTGGTTATTTGGCTAAAAATAGTTTAGAAAAATATTAAAGGGTAATAACAAAATCAAATGATTTAAATGATGATGAATAAATGGAAATTGATAGGATAAAAGATGGATGATGACTCGGAAATCGGCAAATGATCTAAGATGGACTTTACAGACGAAATTGGATGTGAGAAATGGCCATCGAATAAAATTAGAAATGAAACTTGAACAAAACCTCTGTTAATATTTCCAAACAATGAATCTGATGGAATTCAATCCGGAAACCGCACTTGAAATTATTCCAGTAACTGATTAAAAAAAGAGTTAATATGCACACTCCTCAATAGCCTTCAATTCATCTGAAACAAATCACTGGGAAAATCACTGCATAGCTGAACACAATCTGAACCAATGGATCATGGTAAACTTGGAGATTAAACCCAAACATTCTCACAAAGCATTGTTCTACAAACCAAAAGAAACGCGCACCACACAACATAACACTGAATACGCACTGCCTGAGACCTAACCATTGAAGCAGATAACTTGCAATTAAAGGAATCCTGACAGTTTGACCACACTAGGTCAAATGTCCATCTGAAACAAATCGCGAAATGAATAGCCACACTGAACTGAAATCACTGCCATGATCTATGCTATGCTTCAATAATGTATATTATGCTTCATTTTTCTATGCGGATGATGCGGTGCGAAATATGATATGCTAAATGCTATGAGCAAGAGAGGGCAAATTTGGGGTGTTACAGCGCCTTTCGGGGATGGTCGCGCTCTTGGTTGAAGAGTTCGTCGGGTCTTCTTTGTTTGTGGGGACTTATTTTGTAGAGGGGACGAATGAGTCTCTTCTTGATAGACCCAATGACCTCAGGCTGGTAGTGGTCATTCCTTTGCCTAGGTGATCTATTGCGGGATCTGCGATGTCTCCTCGCGGGAGTGGGGGACCTTGCATGCCTTGCTTCTTCAAGAACTTCCAACCTTTCTCCTTGGCGTAAGAGGAAGAGGTTGATGTTGTTGGTCGCTTCGACCAGAGTCGCTAGTGTTTGATTCGTTCCCTCACGGATAGGAATCAGTGGGAGATCGACATGAGTGATCTCAGGTTGCTAGGAAGGTCCGGGTGACGAGGAAGCAGTTCGTCCGTCCAGGAAACAATCTGGTTCCCCGAGGGGAGGGTTCGTTCTGTCACTCTCTCGTTGCTTAATGGGAATGTTGGTGAGGACCCGAGCACTGATGGGGTCGTCTTCATGAGCCATTGAAAGGAGGATCGAAAGGTGATGTTTTTTTTTCACGAACTGAAGTTGAGAAAACGGGGTAACAAAGTTCCCACAGTCGGCGTCACTGATTGTAACAATGATCAAAACCTTTAATGGCCGTTGACGTGGATTATGAAGTCTGCTCGGATGATGAGGAGAACGGGGGGTGTACATGCAAGGTACTCCGATGCCAAAGTCAGAACGAGCAAAAGAGTTAGCAAGTACAAGTAAAAGTTTATAGGGAATAATATTCGATACCTGACCCCCTCAAGTGAGAGGGTTTATATAGAGGGCCCCCAGCGCATGGCCAACAATTACTATTTTTGGGCTTGGATCACGGATCCCCCGAAAATAGGTAACTGTCAGAACTTGATCGTTAAACGAGCAACCCTGGTCGTGATGAAGATGTGTCGAGCACATAAGTATCCGAGCGGGTGATGTCTTGGCCGAATCTGGGTGATTTCTGCCTATGTCGAGCAGAGGTCAAGAGCGAGAAGAGGGAATCGACCGTGATCAGATGTGGTCAACGAGTCCTGGCCGGCGAGAAGACATGAATCTGGTGGGTCCCTTTGATGTTTGGGCTATTGGGTCATTTCATGAGCATGAATCGAGTCACGCCTAGTCGTTGGCCCAGTCCGGAACAATATATATCTTCTTTTGATTAAAAAATAATAATAATAATAATCAAAATTATATAATATCTAAAAAAAATATTGACACAACAGTAATTTAAATAAAATGTATATATTTTAAATCAATTATTTTAAATCAAATAAGCATAATTGTCTCTGGCTTTTGAAGCTTGAACGAGTATAATCTAATAATTTTAATTGTTTTTATTCTATAAAGAATATTAATATCAATTAGTTTAATGAAAAATTGTTGATCAATATATAAAACATATTTTTTTTCATAAAAACATTAAAGATATGTAAATGCTACTTTAAACTATTATCAAAAACATTTATAAAGTTATACCAATTTTTTCCCCATAAAATAGCATATCGTTCATCTAGAACCTTATATTTATGACTTATACTCGTTTATAAAATAAAATTAATATTGTGTAATCCGTGACACAAAATATTTTACTATCACATAAACATTTCATATAAACAATTCGTTTCTATTTATAATGTCACACAATCATTATAAAAAAAATAAATATGATATTGTGATGGTTAAAATAAAATATAAAAAAAAAATACAAATTAAAAAATATATATTGCAAATTATGATCGTGTTATAAAATATTAATTTAATTTTGAAGATTATAATTATTGAATCACCAAATTCATATGGACAATATATTTATTTTGGAAGCAAGTTATATATATATTGAATCTATTTGGAAGCAAGTTATATATATATATATATATATATATATATATATATATATATATATATATATATATATATATATATATATATATATATATATATATATATATATATATATATATATATATATATATATATATATATATATATATATATATATATATATATATATATATATATATATATATATATATATATATATATATATATATATATATAATCTATTAAGTAATGATTTAATTATAATAATATTTAGGGGGATATGAATGATTTTCATTAATTATAACCAATTTATAAAATTGATTTATTGAAGATTTGTCACTAAATCAAACCATTGTAATAAAGTATCATTAAATTTTATTTATATTAGACCGTTGATCTTTATCTTGTTGGCTGAAACAATTTATTAGTGTTGCTGGAAATTAATAAATTGTTCAAAAAAATGAATAATAGGGTATCGTATTTAGGGGTGGCAAAACAGACCGTCCCGCCTAATGCCTGTAACACCCTCATTTTTACTCGGTAATTATCGATAAAATCAGAGTAATAGAAATTCAACTAAATCAAACTAATAAGATGCCACATTTCAACTTTAAAACATATTCATTAGATTTCATGAAACATGAATACATAACACTTTAACATATATGAAACTATAATAACAACTTTTATTCATTCTTTGAAACAAAACAATTTTCATAACTAAGCAGCGGATTCACAATTATTCCACTAAATACAATTTATATCATCTTGTTCAACTTAGACAACTTAATAACAATTTGTTTTAATGGAAGCAACTTGAAACAACAACAACATAATAAAATTTAACAACACAACATATAAGCGTTCATCCCCTGAGTGTTACGTATCAGAGTATCGACACCAACTCGAACTAATGAAGATACACAATCTTCCTTCAAGCTAACCTGCACGTTACCAACATAGGGATAACATTCAAACAGAAGGGGTGATATATCGAACAATATAAACAAGAGTATGATAATTAATATGTTAGATATAATCATACAATTTCACTACTCTTCAACAACAACAACTTAACAATCACCAACAACATAACATTCACCAACAACTTAACAACAACTTTATCAACATAATTATTGCAACACAAAATGCGACTCGACTATGTATATTATGCATGTGGTACCATCGGAGTAGAACTCCTAACTTAAAAAATGTGCTAGATTATCGAGACATCAACAACGCATAAGCCTTCAACCTAATATTTTTGCCAATCTAGGCCAACGTGATGAGCATCCGCTCCAACTTAGAAAAATGCAATGTATGCGACAATGATATGAATGACACAACAACATACAACAAACAACTCATAACAACATAGCAACTTTCAATTCAACACCGATTCAACATTGGCCATAGACCTGCAACTTATATATCAACATTGGTCATTCGACCTACAACTCAAACCATATCCATAAATCGGGAAAATTCAACATTATTCAACTATAGCTGCCAATCAACATATTCGACATACTTGCAACAAAATAAAACAACTGAATTTGGTAATCGAACGTTACTGTTGTTCCAAGATAGTTCACGCACTCAAACAACGCTACATAACTCATCAATCACGCTCCATAAGACTATAACACGAAAACTAGCCGATTACGTATTAATTGACTAACTTACTAAATTAATTATTTAAATCAATTCCTTCACAACTAAGTCCTAACAACTTTACTTAACCTCTTCGTTCAAAAGAATTTGGATCAGATGCCAAACCATAGAAGAATCGCCGAAAAATCACTTTTTCTCACCTGTTACTGCCCATACGCGTAATGCCTGCGTAATAGCATAGTGTTACCCATAATGCCTACGTAACAGCATGGTGTTACGCGTAATGCTTGCATAACAACATGGTGTTACTCGTAATGCCCAGATTTGTTACTAGAACTTGTTTTCCCCCACCAGTCAAGTTTTCTGCTACGGGTTCACCAATTATCACCCTAATTCAGTCCTAATTTGGTTTTTATGTTGATTTTAGGCCTATAATTTCATGTAGTAGGTGAGAAAAAAATGATTTTAGGCCTATAATTTGGTTTCTATGTTGTGTGAAGTGGTGTGATTATATGATTTCTCGCTTACGTATTGATTATCATACTTCTGTTTATATTATTTGATATCTCACCCCTTCTGTTTGAATGTTGCCCTCTGTTGGTAACGTACAAGTAATCCAGAGTCGAGTACTTAGTAGCTCCAAGTTGGTGTTTGTCGCTCTAATACGTAGCACTTCGGGGGATGAACGCATGTCTTGTTTTATGTTGGATTTTGTTTTAGTTGATGAACTTGTTTAAGTTGTTTTGAAAACCATGTTGAAGTAGTTTAAAGTTGAAAGCAAATGATGTTATTTTAAAGTTGTAGTTGATGAATCCGCTGCGTTGTTTTCGAAGTATTTAATATCAATGATATGCTGTTTGGTTTTTAAGTTGAAAATGTGATATCCCATGTTTGTTGAGGAATTTTTGTAACTCTGATATTAATATTAAAGTCGGGTAGAAATAGGGTGTTACAATGTCCGCCAAAAAAAGAGTTGGGCGGGTATGCCTGCCAAGTTGAAATGAGCATAAAAGTCTAACCCGCCCCGCCAAGGTGGCGGGCTTGTCCGCCTTCTTTTTTTAAAAATATTTTTAAAATAAATTAAAAGGCTCTTTTTTTTTACATTTCAATAAAAAATAATAATAATTTAACTAGTCATATTTTGCTCATTTAACTAGTCATGTATGATAATAGAACTAACAATTTTATCGATGAGTTTTGCTTGTTATATACATAATTCTTTTCTAACAGTGATTGTAATTTGCAAAATATATACAAGTTGATCTTGAATTTTTTTCCTATAAGAGTTTTGGCATTTCAACACCCCATTCTCATTTGAAATGGAATATACCCATATACTTTCAACTGGTTCTCAAAGATGGTGATTGTAGGTGAATGTCGAGGTTTAAAACATCCACAAGCTACTTTCATATGCTATTTCAAATACTTAAAAAGTGCTTATTTCATAGGTTCGACAGACTTTGGCGGGCGGCAGGTTTTTGTGGGCGGTCTTTAGAGGAGCGGGCTTTTGTGGGCGACGGGTCCAAAATCCCAACCCAACCTATTTTGTCACCCCTAATTGTAGAAAATTTTACCTTGTACCCATACATTTAACCCCGTATCCCTACATATTTTTTAAAATTCCAATTTTATCCTTTATTTATTTTTTATTTATTTTAAAATTTTAAAATTTTTGGGAATTAAATATATTTCAAAGTTCCAAAGTGTATTTTTTAATTTTTTCACAACC
Organism: Lathyrus aphaca; assembly: GCA_963966055.1. Classification (NCBI taxonomy): domain Eukaryota; kingdom Viridiplantae; phylum Streptophyta; class Magnoliopsida; order Fabales; family Fabaceae; genus Lathyrus; species Lathyrus aphaca. The sequence goes on from OZ014519.1 coordinate 635,614,383, forward strand.
GGAAGTAACACCCTTGTTATTTCTGGTGTGTATTTTTTTATTGTTTTTCTTAACCGGAAGTAACACCCCTGTTACTTCTGGAGTGTATTTTGTTATTTATTTTCTCAACCGGAAGTAACACCCATGATATTTCCGAAGTGTATTTTATTTATTTATTTTCTCAATCGGAAGTAACACCCTTGTTACTTCCAGAGTGTATTTTTTTCTCAACCAGAAGTAACACTCTTGTTACTTCCAAAGTGTATTTTTTCCTCAACCGGAAGTAACACCCTTGTTACTTTCAGAGTGTATTTTTTTATATCTTATATTTATTTATTTATTTTCATTCCGGAAGTAACAAGGGTGTTACTTCAGTTGAGAAAAAAATAAAAAAATGCACTCCGGAATTAACAAGGGTGTTACTTCCGGTTGGGAAAAAAAATAAAAAAATACATTCTGGAAGTAATAAAGATGTTACTTCCGGTTGAAAAAAAAATAAAAAAATACATTCCAGAAGTAATAAGAGTGTTACTTTCGGTTGAGAAAAAAAAATACACTCCAGAAATAACAAGGGTGTTACTTCCGTTCCGGTTTGAAATATTTTGTATTTCGAAAATTTTAAAAAAATAAAATTAAAAATAAAAATAAAAAGTAAAATAATAAAAATAACAAAAATAAAAGATAAAAAAGAATAAAATTGAAAATTTTAAAAATTATATAAAAGTATGAAGTTAAATGTAGAAGTATATGGTAAAAATTTCCTACGCATGATCCAATAAAATTCAACACTATAGTTATAACAAATTAAAGTCAAAGTTAAATTCAAATCACAATTCAAAAGTTATATTATAAAAAATAAGTATATCACAATTCAAATGTCATCATAAAGAAATTTGTAAAACAATATACCGATCATCTAAATTACTTTGAAAAACAATATCAATATCATATCTACACTACTTAGGCTTACAATCTTGTTTATTCTCAATTAGATCCATCAATCAAGATAATGCATGATATATAATAGTTCACCACATATTAAACATTCAACCATCTCTGTGGCACTTGAATCACAATACAAAATTAAATATCTAATAATCAAACATTCAACGAATTGTCTTACTAATACAAAACACTCAAACATCAAAAGTAGCACTAAAATGTCTTTTGCAGCTTACACGACCTCCAATGCACAAGTCACACAGAATGGTAAAAACAACTTTGCTAGCACTTTTCATACTTGTCATAGTAAAACTCATGATTTTAACCCGTAATATTCACAAATATATATATATATATATATATATATATATATATATATATATATATATATATATATATATATATATATATATATATATAATCTTAAAAGTTAAGTAACATAATAATTGATGTTAAACCAGCCTAAGTGGAAGAGTACAAGAAATGCTTAAGCATCAATAATAATCATCACCTACAATAATAAAAAGTTTACTCTTTATAGCAAAATAATGTAAGAAATTTAATATCTCACAAAATATTAACTTCATCAGATATCAGTTTCAACATGTTTAGCCGAACAAATGCTTAATGGGATGTAATTCTAAACATCATCTTCTAACTAGTAGTATCATCTTTCGATTCATGCACTCAAGAATTGCAGATGAAGATGGCAACAAGACAGTGGCTCACAAATCATAACAACACAGCATGAATACAAATCAAGATGTAAAATAAAAACTATAAATTAAGTAATATTAATAAAAATCCCCTTTTTGATTTTGACCGGTAGATAAATCACCAAAATCAGATCAAATACCAAACAAACCAAAATTGTAAGAAAATTCCAGTTTATATTCACAACAACATTTTAAAGTTTAAAAAAAAAAACTGAATGCATAAGAGGAGACAAATTAGAAGAAATGTATATGTTTTATCTCTGTTTTTTAGAAGAAAAAAAGGAAAATCACAAATAAAGAAAATGGATGATTCACCTTTTTCATGGGCAATGGACACTCAAACATAAATTGGGTAGAAACACTTCGACTCGGAGAGAAAAACGGCGGCAAAGGAGCAACAGGGAAGATGGGGAATAAATGGAATCACGTGCGGAAATGAAAAATCCTCCCACGACCAAGTATCGAGAAACCTTCCATGCCACTCGACGTGAACGCCATCGGCGACACCCACTATTGTGACTCCCATTTACAACTACCTTACGAAAGAAGAACTGTCGGCCGACCAAAAAGAGGCGTCCGCGACCAAGAGAAGGGCATGCTTATACGTCATCGTCGAAGGCAAACTCTACCGACGAGGATTCTCCATCCCGCTACTCAAATGCGTCGATGAGGAAAAGGTCCCCGATATATTGGGAGAAATCCACGCGGGAATTAACGCCCAACATCTCGGAGGAAAATCCTTGGCACGAAAAGCACTTCGAGCAGGCTACTATTGGCCGACGATGCAGCACGACGCAAAAGAGAACGTCAAGAGATGCGACAGGTGTCAGAGACACGGGGACATGCACCTAGCCCCCCCTAACGAGCTTAAGACCCTGTCTTCCCCGCGGCCCTTCACTTGATGGGGGATGGACATCCTCGGGCCCTTCATGATCGGATCCTATAAAAAAAATATCTTATCGTTGGTGTCGACTACTTTACAAAGTGGATCGAAGCTTAAACCCTCGCTAAAATTACAACACAAAATATACTTTGTTTCTTCAAAAGAAACATCCTTACCGACAACGGAACGCAGTTTACAGATAGAAGGTTCCAGAATTTTGTCATCAATCTAGGCACAAAGCAACATTTCACATTCGTCGAACACCCAAGACTAACGGCCAAGCAGAGGCGGCCAACAGGGTAATCCTACGAGGCCTAAAACTCAGACTAGGCGAAGTGAAAAAGGCTTGGGTCAAGGAGTTACATAACGTTCTTTGGGCATACTGCATGACCCCGCATTCAATGACCGGGGAGACCCCATTCTGGCTAACCTACAGAACTGAGGCAGTCATCCCGGTAGAAATTCGAGAACCGTCAACACGAACAGAAACACCCCTCGACAAGGAGCTGAACGATAAAGCCTTGCGAGTGGAACTCGACCTCATTGACGAGATTCGATATGAGACATCCCTTTGGGAAGCGTTACTAAAACAAAAGGTGGCTCTGCGCCACAAAGCAAAAGTCATTAAAAGAAAATTCCAAGTTGGCAGCCTCGTCCTCCGGCGCAATCAGAAAAATCCACGAGAAGGCAAGCTGGTCGCAAACTGGGAAAGCCTATATTGAGTCCGAGACAAGACGAACAACAGATTAGGGCTTCGACTGCGACCATCATCTCGTTTATCCGCGGACGTAAAACCCGCCACCTCGCCGGTTCCCTAAACCGACGAGTCCACATAGTCGAGCAACAAGTTCACATACACAATTTAAGATCAAAATACATTTAGAAAATAAAATCATTTCATTACATGAACTGACCAAAAATTGGTCGACACAAAGTACAAAAGAGGGGGACTATGCCCAAATACTAAACGACACGTAGGCCATCAAAACACTAGGGCGCACAGACCAATCCTATTCCTCATCCTCACCCTCCTCTTCTTCTTCATCACCCGGGCCGACATACGGACATACAATCTCGCCGTCAGCCACTTCATAGTTGAAGGCGGTCCCCGCGGTCACCAACCCTGGGTTGACGATCTTGAGCTGGTCGGTTGCATTATTAAAATCCATCTTAAGAGTTCCCACGCAATCTCTCTCGAGCTTCCTAATACGAGCAATCAGGTCGCCCCGACTCTTCAAAGCTTTATCCTCCTCACCTTCTTCCTCGGTGGGGGCAACCAGGTTTTCTAGCTCAGCAACCCTCAAGCGGAGGCGCTTATTCTTCTTGACGGCTTCATCGAACTCAGCCTCTCTATCCTTCAGCTTTTTATCGTCATCCACCAGGCCATCTCGCTCGAGTTTAACCTCTCCCAGCTCGATCATCAATCCTTCTTGGAGCTGGTGTTTTTCCATATAGTCGAAGAAGTCGTGAGAAATTTATTCCCTATTGGCCTTGGCTGCCTTGAGCGCCTCCTTCGTGGCCTCCAGCTCTGACAATGGACAAGTGTTATCATACAAGACCAAGGTCGTCTCCATGACCCTGATCACAACAGCTATGTCCTGGGACAAATTCGTCTTCTTGGTCGCCCTGTCTAGGTCAATGATAGTCTTGGCTTCAGCGGTTGATACCCCGATAGATCCTTCAACGTTGAACACTTCCCATTGGAGATGGAAAGAAGGCAGAAGGCAAGTACCCGGGCTCTCCGACAGGCCCTCGTTCATAGCAGCGGCTTGACTCAACAACCCCTCTGCTTGGCATTTGGAAGGAGGAGAGTCACGCTCGACGGCTGGGCTAACGGGCGTGACCTCGACCTTAGGAGAGTTTGGATGGGGAGTGGGGTCCCAGATCCACCACCCACTTCTTCGGCAACCACCTAGCGGACACGACTCTTACCCGCCTTCTTCGGAGCTTTTGCTACATCCTTGTTGGCCAACTTCAGAACGCATTCCTTAAGATTAGGCATGACAAATGCAAAAAGAAAGAACAAGTTAGCTAGATGGATAAAAACAACAAGGGAAAAAAGAGGCAAACACAAACTACCTAAAAGTCGGAGAGCCTCCTCGTCTGATTTACATTCGAGCATGACTTTTGTATTGATCAGCAAAACCTCGAATAGAGGCAGCCCACCATCGTCCAAAATGGGGTTGTCTAACCGGTCCACACATGTCAAGAGAGTAAAACACTGGACATATGCCACCAATTTCTCATAAGTTGATGCGTCCTCGGGCCCCTGGTTCTCGGGCTTCACGCAGAAGTGGTCAGTCGGCCAGTTGAAATGATTCGGTTGCCACTCAAGGGGAATTGTCAAGATGAGGCGTTCCGTACCCCAGGCATCCCGTTGCGTGCTATAAATACTTTCTAGAGCACACGAGGTGATGGGTTTCATCGTGTACCACCTATCCTTGAAGTTTCGGACAGAGTCATGGTACGTCTTGAAAAGCCTCATCGACTGCTTGAAGGAAACCCAACTATAGCGACCATTCGCGCTCGACCACTATAGGTGGAAGACCCGAAAGAAGATGGGCAAGGTGAAGCCGATCTCGAGATGTTGGCATACCGGTTCGAACGTCCAAACCAACGCGATTGCATTGGGGTGGAGTTAAGAAGGAGCAAGTTCAAACGAACGCGATTTCATTAAGGTTCTAGAAGGGAAGACGGATCCCTGCCTCTCTGAAAGCAAATTCATACATTGGGAACCGTTTTCCCCGAAAAGCCGAGAAGATCCGTTGCTCGGGGAGAGGGGAAAAACACTCCCAATTGTGAGGTTCTTCCGGGGATAAGTCATCCACGATCATATGGGCAGTACGGTGATCTTGGACAAAACGCGAGCCCGTCTCTAACAACTCCTCCCCGACCCACGATAGGTCACCATCCCCGGAGGTGGTGGGTACATTCCTTTCCACATGATGTTCTTGTTCGTCCAGATCTTCCTCGTCCACTTTTACGTCGACGTCCTCCACAGGGACATCTTCAACTCTTTGATCCACATTACATAAAAAAATAAAGGAAATTGGTGAATTCGATGTTGCATCAAATTCACCCTTTCACTGCAGTTCAAGTGAAAGGGCGAGGGTCAAAACAGGAGAGAAAGATGCCCGAAACACTCATCTCAACCCAACGAATGCCCGTGACATTCATCGAGAGATGCCCGGGACATTCATGGAAGAACCCGAAAGGTGCCCAGGACATTCAAACGATGCCCGAGAGATTCAAAGAAAATACCTGAGTTTGCCCAACACATTCATGACAATCTCAAGAAGTGCTCGGGACATTCATCAGAATTCTCCCTAAAAAGGGCCCGAGGAAGGGCCTTCTCGTCTACTTAGGTGGAAAAATCACCGTACGAATTAACACGTTGAAACTAATCTATCAGAAAAAGGAGGAAACCATACCTGACATATTATCTAATGAAACGATGGTACGACGGTGATGACGGCATCGGTGATCCCGGTGAGAAAAAATGTGTGTCCGATGAACTTGAGAGGAGAAATGAAAAGTGAAAAGGTGGCCCCCAGGCTCCTTTTATAGACTCCAAATGAGAGGGCGTGCCTAGTTAATCATTTCCTAGGCTGCCTTGACTCCCTAGGGCGGCAGACATTTAATGCACCATCACACCAAAAATGAAACGACGCACATTAAATGTCATTGGAAATGAAAAGACAAGACACGTCACTCAGGGGAACCTTAAGGGATACCGGACACACTTATCGTCGACACCTTAAAAATGAATGCACATCCTCGACAAATCAAGACCTTCGGTGACCCACCCGAGCAGGTGGTCCTCCCCGACATAGAGGAGTTCCAAAGGGTTCTCACCAACATTGGCTTTAGGCAAGCCTAGAGTGGATGTTCATGTCCTCGACGTTGTAAAAAATGTTGAAACGCGTCTCGACGACAACGTAAAACACGAAACAAGCATACGAGCTCGACTACCCGAGCAGTGACAAATAGGGATGCTCAAATAAACTGGTTTGATGGTTTATCCATAACCATATCCAGATCCGGTTATCAAAAACCGGTTAATTTTATTTTGGTTTTTCAACCAAATCGTTTTAAAATTTATTTGGATACCCATAACCAATTGATGGATAACCACAATCAAATAAAAGATCCAAATACCAACCCAAAACCCTAGCAAATCAAGATTCACAATTCCACACATCATCACCACCGTTATTGAAGATTCAAGATTCACGCCACCGCGCATCATCACCACCAGCACACAACCGCTTATCTTTCTCGATTGGGTAATCGTCCAACTCTTCAACAACAACATTGATCTGAATCTGGTTGCATCATTCAGTATTTCGAGTTACACGTGAGGTAATCAATCATTATCATTTATGGAGGTTTCAAGTGTTTGTTTCGATTTCGCTTATATTTCTCGATTGGGTATCGCTTTAGCTATGTATATAACTCAAGCAGTGCAAGTTTTTGAAATAGAAATCAGTTTGCAGCCAAAGTGTTTGTGAAAATGTCGTAAAGAAAATGTGTTGCTATATCATACATTGTTGAGCTACTAATTTGATTTAGATTCTGTTTGACTGAGAAATCATGAATTTAACACAGTAAAACAACCTAGATTGTTTGATTTTCTATTGGAGGGGTTAGATTGTTCTGTTTTCTTACTTGTGATGTTATTCTCTTAGTTGAATAATTCTGGTACATTGTTTAAGTGTGCTTGCACTTTATTTCATAACTCATGTTAAGTGCACATCTTGTTAGAATAATGAGTTTTGGTCTTTGTAATTACACTGTAAATTTATGTCATGTTGTGGCTGCCGCATGAATTATGTTTCGACATTCACAATGATTTTGTGTTGATTGTGTTGTTTCAATATGGAAACAAGATACTTGTCGTGATGAGTTGACATTGTGTGGAATTTTTTTTATTTTGAGTATTGTCGTCCTGAATTATTTTTGTTCGATTTCATTTATGATTTTTGTCAATTATATTTTCAGCACATGCTGTATTATGCATTTTGAAACATTTATTTGTTTTGATTATTGAATAGTGTCGGGGTGTCTGCTAATTCCATTAGCAGTAAGTTGGTTCTTCACTTAGAGACTATGTGGACGAAAGAAAATAAATGTGTTTGGTTAACTTTCATGGTTTTTCTTCTTGGCATAATTTTCATGACTTTTTTAGACCAATTGTTTTGAATTTTGTTAGTTTAATTTTGATTAGCTCACTAGATTAACTTTAATGACTTATTAGAACTAATGATTTTATTGTTATTAATTTATTTTGGTAAATTGTGTTTAACTCTTGATGCAAGTTGTAATTGATTCTTGATGTTAAATTTATGAGTTCTTGATGTTGATTGATTAGTTTAAAGTTTGACTAGTTTGTTTGATTAAATTGTGAATAATCTGTAAACATGTAAGACAATTTTGGATGCTAGCTATTATTCTACTCATTGCCTTGCTAATGTATCTTTTACTGGAAGAAGCTAGAAGTTACTATCCCTTTCCCATTCATTAGTTCACTTGCTGCTTGTATGTATTATTAGTATTAATATGTTTAAAGAAATTCATATTTAGGCCATTTGATTGTTTAGAAAGTAAGTCTTACAGAGCAATATGATTTTCTATTGGAGGGTTTAGGTTTCAAATTTAATGGACTAATTACTGACTTTGATAAATAGAAATAGAAATGTGAGTTATCTTATTTAAGGCATTTTTTTTAATATTTAGAATCTTACAGTAGGGGGGCATTTGTTTATTGTTATGAGGAAATCAAAATGTTTTTTAAGTCATGCATATTGTTAAAAGCTTGTTATGTATCTCATAACAATTTTTTGTGCTACATTACTCATGTGGATTGAAAATTCCATGCAAAGCTGCTTTGTGGTATTAGAAATCAACAACATGCCCTCTGATGGTTTTAACTATGCTAGTTTTGATTCTGTGCAAATGAAATCACTTTTACTATGCTAGTTTTGATTCTGTGCAAATGAAATCACTTTTACTATGCTAGTTTTGTTTTGGAATTTGTTACATGTGTTGAACTTGCTTTTGAAAATAAGAAATTATTTAGATATAATATGATCCATAATTTGGTGTATGTGTTGAACTTGCTTTTGCTTTTACTAGACTCTAGACTACATGATGTTTAGTGTGAAAGGAGCCATGTTGTATAATTAGAAATAGCTAGATGCATGAATCATTTTGTTCCTTTTAGACACAAGGCTTGTTCTTTCTTCCTTTTAGCCGAGTCATTATCCGTATCTATTATTATTATTATTATTAGCTTCTTATTTTTATATTAACAATATTTTCATCTGAGCCTGTCGCGCAAGCTCCTGGCATTGAAGAACAAAAACCTGTCGAGAAACAATTTTGTTGTTGTACCCATACATATAGAAATAAGGTGGTGCAGTCATAGTGAAACAAAAAACATGCCTTCTTTAATTCATTATTTCCGAAGTCCTGCGCCCTAATTTTGTCATACGCCTTTCAATACATAAGTGGAGTTGCTTGTTGGGTTGAACTATATTTGGAGGTTTGAGAGGGAAATGACTGCTAAGGCTTTGTTTGAATGTGCTAATTTGAATGGATTTATTAAATCTGCAAAAACATAGTTAATTAATGAGATTTATATATAAGTGGAGTTCATTGTGTGTTGATTCTGCATTTTGGTTGAGTGTTAATTTTTTTTAATGCTTCTAATTCTGCATTTTGGTTGAGTGTTAGTTGTTTTGTTTAATGTTTATACAACATTTTGATTATCCATTAAGTCAATAAATTGCATCTTCTATTGAGAGAGTATCCTTTGTGAAATTGTTTGTTTGGTCCTCTTTTGTGGTTGTTGTAGTTGAGCTGCAGGTTTTCTTTTGTTTGCAGCAGGGAGGTTATATTGTTTAATGTTTGTATTATGTCTCTTGTTACAGGTTCTGCCATCACTGGTAAGGAGTGTGCTGATACATGGTCAAGGATTGCAAGTGCTGCCAATTGTATAAGTGATATTGGTTCAACTAGCTCATGTTTCTGTTGTTTCTATATGTTAAAGTTTGTCTTAGATTTATTTTATGTTTTGGGCTATTTTGTCATTGACTTATTGCAAATACATTTTTTGATAGACTTATTGCAAATACATTTTTTGATAGATTATATGTTTTTGGCTTATTAAAGAACATGTTGTAAATATTTGAGATTGTGTTCTCTTTTACTGCAGTCAATATTGTATAATTAATTCACCTTTGCTGAAAATAGTTTAATCTTTGTGTTATTTTTAAGAATATGAAGAAAAAAAATGGTGTAAAATTAATTTATAAAAATTGGATTTTTAAATCAAAAACCGGTTTTAGCTTAAAAACCAGTTGTAAGAAAATGAATATCCACTTTTAAAAACTGGATTTTTATATCCAAATCCGGTTTTAAGTTGAAAACCGGTTATGAAATATATAATCGTGTATACACATAATTTCGACACCATGGGTTTGATAAATAAAAGCCTTAGCAGCTGATGGATTTGTCAACTATGTTCTCCACACGTCACCATTATTTGACATGGTAGTTTCTCAGCACTCCTCATCTCATTATGTTTTGAATAATAATGTACGTAGCTGTGCAGATATTCGACAGAATAGGACCACTCTTTCTTCCAAACATGTCCAAAATCTTGAGAAGGTTTGTGATGATTTGGTTCATGATATGACAAACTGTTGTCTGTCGAAAGAGAGGATGAGTTGCCATTTAGGAAGTTCTTCACATCACTATTAGGAAGTCCTCTCGTGTTTTCGACGAGAGATGTGAAGGCAAGGATTCGACGAAGGAGACGTTGGGACTATTTGAATTTCAAATGAATTCGACATGGCAAGAAGATACGTTGTTTAGCCAGTTAAAGGGAAGTTGTTAATATGAATAAAGGCCTCGTTTGGTAGAAGATACATGGAGGAGTCTTAGAGATTAATAACATGCAGAGCGCCAAGTGGCAAATTCTTAAGAATTGACCGTTATTCGACGGTTATTTTATGTGTATATAAATAAGATAGTTTGCTCTGTGTAAAGTGTGTGAAATTTTGTACAACATTTCTGCGAAAATTACTCGAATACTCGCGTGTAAGAGAAAGGAGAATTGTCTGGAAAATGTACGTGTAAACACCATTTATCTTTCAGTTGTAAAATTTAGATTTACCCTTCATTCTTTGTTCAAGTTTATGCTTTTACTTATTTCTCAAGTAATTTACGTTTAAGCAATTTACTTACTTTTCAAGCAATTTACTTCCAAGCAAGTTTATATTCCAGAAAATCCTTTAAATGCAAACTTTAAGTTTTTCTTTTAGTTCACTGTACAAACACATCTACACTCCAATATAAATAAGAACAATTTCGTTAGATATCTTTCGACAAAACATACAAGGCAACTAATAAGACTTATATATATTAAGGAATCAGTCCTGAGAATTTAACACATGTGTCCTAGGACTTGTGTGGTTGGTCCTGCAAGTAACCCATTTCCAAGGAATTGGTAAACCAGAGGTTGTTCGCCAGAAACACCAGCGAACAAATTGGCACACCTGGTGGGACAATGCTAAAATACTAAAAAGGATTTTTAATCCAAAAGAGTTTTATTACGTTGTATGATTTTACGAAGTGGTAAATTAGCCGTGACTGACACAGAGAGACCTAGGTGAACTAGAGTAAGAAAAATGGCTATCCCACCAGTAAATACTGACGAAATTCCAGTTTCCAATGTTATTCCTTCGACAGGGGGAATATGGAGACACTCCATGTTTCAGAAGGGGGAAATCCCTCATCATCTGGATCAATACCAGCGATGTCTTTTTCTTAAAGCGGGCCCAGTTCCTCGAACATAGGGCATTCGATACCTATGGGAACCCCTCCCCCTGGAGGAAATAACTTTAGGCCGTATCAAACAAATTTCTCCACACCTATGTTTGGAAGAGAACAACCTTATGGAATGCCAACTTCAGTGATGGCTAGTTTGCATAACGCAACACCTTTGTATTCTGATGTCGTGGTCCACATGTCTTCACCATTACAAGGATCAGGTTATGGTGGGAACGTTAGTAGACCAAACCAACCCCACCAGGATTCCAAATTCTAGCAATTACAACTAATTATGTGCAGGCAATATGTCAACAAATGGACGAAAGCAATCAACAAATGGGGGAAATGTTTAACCCTTTAATACAAAGCATTACTCAAACAAATCAGATATTGGCAGCGCAAATGGTGCGTATTGTTGAGTTCTTTGGAGTTCCCCAAATTCGACAGAGAGAACCTGTGATTCAGAATCCAGTAATCAATGTCGATGAAGAACCAACAATAAATCAAAGACCTTTAAACAACCCTCAGGCAAATCTAAGACTCCAAGAAGAGGTTGTCGAACATCCGTGTATCGAAGTCCCTATCCAACAAGAGCCTAGGAGGTTGATAGTGCAGAGAGGTCAAGACGCTGATGAGATTTTACAACAGAGAATGCGTTATAATAATCCACCTGCCGAAAACAATCTGACAGTCATGGTCGAAAGAATAATGGCGCAAAATGGGGAAAACGTGGGATTTCATAGGATCAGTTAAGCTTCCCCACTTTCTGAATATGTTCTATAACAAGAACTACCCCCAAGGTGGAAAATCACCAAATTCACAAAATTCTCAGGGGATACTAGTGAATCCACCATAGAGCACATAACACGTTACTTGATCGAAGCAGGCGAAATAACACGTAATGAAAATCCGAGGATGAAATATTTCCCAAGCTCTTTAACAAAAAACGTGTTTACTTAGTTTACGTCCCTACCAGCAGGTTTCATACATACATGGACTCAGTTGGAGAGATTGTTCCATGAACAATTCTACATGGGACAAACTAAAATAAGCCTGAAAGAGTTAGCAAGCTTTAAAAGAAAATTCTCAGAGCCTATAGATGATTACCTTAATAGATTCAGACTGCTAAAAGCAAGATGTTTCACGCAAGTGCCAGAACAAGAACTGGTCGAAATGGCTGCAGGAGGTCTACACTATTCCATAAGGAAGAAACTAGATACTCAATACTTAAAAGATATGGCACAGTTAGCAGATAGGGTAAGGCAGATCGAAAGGCTAAAAGCTGAAAAGTTTAGGGCTAACAAAGGTAAAAAAGAAAGAGTGGCTTATGTAGGAGTATTCCAAGAAGATGACTGTGATGAACACGATTCAGTTGTTTTCGACGACCAAGAAATTGACTTTGCAAAATTAAAGCAAGGTCCACCATATTCTTGCAAAATGTTAACTCCGTCGAATGGAAAGAATCCCGTCGAACCAGAGAAAAACAACAAATTCCCTAAAAGAACATATATGTTCGACGTCACCAAATGTGACAAAATCTTTGATTTGTTGGAAAATGATGGTCAACTAATAAAACCACCAAGTGTTAAAGAACCCCCTATTGACCAACAGAAAAAGAGAGGTTTTTGTAAGTACCATAATTTTTTAGGCCATAAAACGTCTCAATGTTTTCTTTTCAGGGATCTAGTTCAAAATGCAATCCAGGATGGAAGGCTGAGGTTTGGAGACAAGCCTAAACAACAAATGAGGATCGACACCAATCCTATGCAGATCCTGGAAGCCAATTATGCTGAACCATTCGACATGAATATGGTTGAAATGGAGAAGATGTCTGATGATAGCTTTGAGATGATTGAAGCCACTAAAGGCTTCGACACCTACGTTAACATGGTGGGGATTAAAGAAGATCTCCCTGTCCATCCCGACGTGGAAGAAGTGTTTGTAGACGAATTAACCATGCCCGTATTGATCAAGGTTACTGATGACCTGGAGGTAAAGAACAATGTCAAGACCACTGAGGGTTTCGACGTTCCAAAACAGGTTGAGACTACTGAGGGTCTCAGCGATGCCACCAATATTGAGATTACTGCAGATTTCAACAACCAGAACAAGGTTGAGTCCACTAAGGATATCGACCATCAAGACAAAACCAGAGTTACTGAAAGCTCTGAGGGTTTGAAGAAAGAAGCTACTGAAGGCTTCGATAAGAGAAACAACAACTTGGCTGAAGAAGGAATAATATGGGACACCTTGGGAGAGCCTAGCGGAAAGTTTGACTACCTGGTGAAATACACCGCTCCTGCTAGTGCCTATGTTGACATTAACAAAATCCAGCCAACAGGTTGGGAAGACATTTTTGAGAACACTGAGGAAAAATCTGATGTTTCCCTCAGCATTGAGAAGAAGGTTACTGAAGGCCTCAACAATGAAGACAAAACTGCTGAAGATGTTGCTCCTAACCAGACAAAAGAAGATGATACCAAAAACCTCATCAATGCTGTCGAAACTGAAAAACGAGAGCACTGCAGGAGTCAGGGTGGAAACTGTCGAAGAAGCCCTCATCGAGAAGATGGATAAGCTGAACATTGCTGGAGGAAAGAAAATAGATATCAATATGGTAGAAGCCTCTCAAAAAAGTAAAGATATGGGTGAAAAGGAACGTCGTCAAGAGGAATACCAAAGGACAACATACCCAAAAGAAGATGAGAACTTGGCAAAGTTCATCCAAAGATGTCAAAAGAAAAAGACTGAAGTAATGCTATGTCCAAGATGTAGTGCCGTATTCGACAGAAAAGTAGCAACAAACTTGGAGGTTGTGGAAAATACTAAAATAAGAGGAAGTTAGGGGCCAAAGCCAGCTGTCGAAACATGTAGATGTGATCCAAGAAAAGGCCAGTATCACTTTCAGAACACTGGGGGCAGATACTACAACACTTACAAACCGTTTGGCAAGGTACCTGATGATAGATGGGTGCAACCCATAAGAGATGCCCAAGGACCAAGAAAATGGAAGAATTTCGAAGTCCATAGAGGATCTTCAGTCGAAGTAAAGAGAGAAACTGGGAAACAGAAGCCAATACCATACCCCTCAGAGAACTATAAAGGAAAAAGCCCCATGTCAAAGTCTCAGTGGAGGAGATTCCAGAGGCAGAAAAGGCTGAGAGAGAAGCAGCAAAGGGATTCAACATCAAGAAGAAAAATGCTGACGAAGATAAAGCAGAGTCAAACAGAAACACTCAGGAAGCAGAGAAGGACAAACCTCCCAAAAGGAACAACACCAACAACATGTTGCAGTTGTCAAAACTCTCCAGCATAATATCAGAAAGTGACGAAGCAACTGACAACTTTGAGTCTGAGGAAGAAGGGTCATTCAACGTAATATGCAATGTGGTTTCAGTCCTCCCTAGAGACTATGACAGGGTGATGGAAATCGAAGACGAAGAAGAAAACATGATAGATAGTATTGTGGGACCAAGGCCTGTGTGTTATTACATCATGAACAATGGCTGTGTTGAAGAACAAAACGCCTTCTATGAGAAGCCAGACGAATCAATGAGGGGGCATTTGAAACCTTTATTCATAAAAGGGAAGGTCGAAAATGTAGGCGTCAACAAAATATTAGTGGATGGGGGAGCTGCAGTGAACCTAATGCCCCATTACATGCTAAGAAAGATTGGAAAAGATGACTCTGATGTAAAACCACACAACATGGTTCTGTCGAACTATGAAGGGAAAATGGGCTCAACTATGGGTGTTATTCAAGTGGATTTGACAGTTGGCACTATCACCAGGCCAACAATGTTTATAGTTATAACTTCTAGAGCCAACTACAATTTGTTGTTGGGAAGAGAGTGGATCCATGGAGTAGGAGTTGTCCCTTCATCCATGCATCAACGCATAGTCATCTGGCGCCCTGATGGCATCGTCGAAAACATCGAAACAGATCAAAGTTACTTCATGACTGAAGTGAACAACGTGACTAGTCGAAGCTTCGACAAAAATCTGGCTCACATAGCTCCTTACAATCCAGCTGAGTTTGATCTGAAAGCATCAGACAATGCATATTGTTCCATGTACCTACATCCAACACATGGTTTTCAATGGGACAAGGAGGTAATTGGTGAAACAAGCCATGTATGGGGAACCTCTAATATAGAGCCAACTGGTCGGGGTAGCAAGTTCGACGATGATGATGAGTGAAGCATCAACATTAAATAGACTGACGGCCTACATGGCCGAAATAAACTAAAAGCGGCTCTAGAGGCCGAAATAAAATATATGGCTGTCGAAACCAATGAAGAAAATTTAGACCCACCATGCCCTCCCCGGGGAACTGATGCAGAAGATAAAGACAACATGATAGACAAATAGCAGGATCAAAATCTTGATGCCATCTATGATGACGAACCTTTGGGGTTCGAAAAAGACCCAATATCAACTAGCTTGAAAATGGTGGCACATGACCCTTTGGAAGAAATCAATCTAGGAATGGAAGCAGAGAAAAGACCAACCTATATAAGTGCTAATGTGGACCCCAGTTCAGAGTCGAATTATTCCAGTTGCTGAATGAATTTAAAGACTGCTTCGCATGAGACTATGACGAAATGCCTGGCCTCGATAGAAGCTTGGTCAAACTAAAGCTCCCTATCATAGAAGGAAATAAGCATGTAAAGCAGACTCCAAGGAGGTTCACACTAGAGGTCCTGTCGAAAATAAAAGAAGAGGTCGAAAGACTTCTTAGATGCAAATTCATTCGCCCAACCAGGTATGTCGAATGGATTGCAAATATTGTACACGTGTTAAAGAAAAATGGCACATTGAGGGTGTGCATTGATTTTCGAGACTTGAATTCAGCCACCACTAAGGATGAATATCATATGCCAGTAGCAGAAATGCTAGTAGACTCTGCAGCAGGCCATGAGTACCTGAGTATGCTAGATGGATACTCTGGCTACAATCAAATCATCATTGCAGAGGAAGATGTTGCCAAAACAGCCTTTCGTTGTCCTTGAGCGATAGGGACTTACGAATGGTTAGTTATGCCATTTGGTTTAAAAAATGCTGGAGCTATATACTAAAGGGACATGAATTCTATTTTTCATGATTTCATTGAAACATTCATGCAAGTATATATTGATGATATTGTAATAAAGTCTGTTTCAGGAAAACATCCTTTAGACCATCTTCGACAATCCTTTGAAAGGATGAGAAAATTTGGTTTAAAGATAAATCCCCTCAAATGTGCGTTTGGTGTGCAGGCTGGAGATTTCCTAGGTTTTGTGATCCATAAAAAGGGAATCGAAATAAACACCAACAAAGCTAAAGCAATAATGGAGGCGAAAACGCCATCAATAAAGAAAGGATTTCAATCACTGCTGGGAAAAATTAATTTTCTAAGAAGATTCATTTCAAACCTCACCGGGAGAACGCAAGCTTTTTCTCCTCTGCTTCGACTCAAAAAAGAAGATTTTGCATGGGGGCAAGAGCAACATGACGCTTTCGACAAGATCAAGGGATATTTAGCCAGCCCCCCAGTCTTGATGTCTCCCAGTAGAAAAAGAAGCATGAGGCTGTACATATCAGCATCTGACAAGACCTTAGGAAGCATGTTGTGTCAAGAGGATGAAAATGGCGTCGAAAGAGCCATTTACTATCTCAACAGAGTCTTAAACGATGTTGAAACTAGATATGGTGTAATAGAGAAATTATGTTTATATGTGTATTTTTCTTGTACAAAATTAAAGCACTATATAAAACCAGTTGATGTATTAGTATCATCTCATTTCGATGTAATAAAATACATGTTGTCTAAATCCATTTTACATAGTCGAATTGGGAAGTGGGCTCTAGCATTAACTGAGTACTCCTTGAAATATCTACCTTTGAAGGCTGTAAAAGGACAAGTGGTGGTTGACTTTATAGCTGACCACTCCATAGACGAAAATGAAATAAAATACGTCGAATTACAGCCATGGAGACTATTTTGATGGTTCCAGCCACAAAAATGGTGTAGGTGTGGCTCCAAACCTCAGTTCCTTGCCACTAGGCTGTGGGCACTCTTGGGAAATAACATAGGAAATACATATTATATAATAAGAAATTTATATAAAATGTAAATAATTAAATCATAATAAAATAAGAATAATAATAAAAAAAATGCCATAAGCTAGGTTTGAACCCACGCCCTTGCCCTTCATTGATTCCTTTGCGACTGGGACAAGCGCGGGCTTGTGATAGAAATTATTTACATAATCAAACAATGAAATAAAATATAAAACAAAATATTTGAAAAAATCTCCAGCGCGCCAAATCCATCATCTTCTTCCTCGTGACCTTCTTGAATCCGCAATGAAACTTCAAAGTAATTGTCCAGAAATCATCCATACCTCACAACAAACACAAATCAATGGTTAAATGCAATTTATATTGAGTATATATATGAAATCAAAAAGCATGAAAAAAAACAAAAGAAAAAACGATTCGGATTAGGCATTATGGCATGAATTTGATGATGAAGAAGATTGAGATATGTTCAAGATGCTTCAAGGATTCGTTTGCAACCTTCAAACATGAATATGCTTCAAGGATTCTTTTGAAATTTGTGTGAAATTTTGAAATATGAATATGATCTTCTTTCCCTCTGAAAATTTCTTCCCCTTATGTCTTTGTTGTGTATATATAGAGTGAATTTAGGTTAGAAATTGGGCCTTTGGAATTACTTGATGGTGAAGGAAGATACAACCAAAAATATGAAAATTAATCCAATATATCCTTGCTATTTTGTTTGTGCACGAATTTGGAGAGTCTCAATTAGTCTTGAATGGTTTTTAAAAACTTCTAGAATAAGAATCACATCCAAATATTGAGTTTTTATATTTTATTTTGATTTAAATTGAATTTTAATGAATAAAATCCAAATAAATAATAAATAAATTATAAAAATAATAAATAATTGGAATTGGGTCATGCTTGATGTTATTATAAAGATTGGATTTCAATTTCACAAACCCATTTGGAAAAAAATGGATTTGAGACCCTTATTGCTCAATGCACCCCTTGAAAATTTTTCAACTTTGCCAAGGCTTAACTCTCTCAATTTTAAAGCTATGAAGATGATATTGGACATTTTGGAAAGCTTAAAGAGTTCTCTAACAAACCTCTTTGGTATCATGTCCGTATCTTTTACCATTTTCAAA
Organism: Lathyrus aphaca; assembly: GCA_963966055.1. Classification (NCBI taxonomy): domain Eukaryota; kingdom Viridiplantae; phylum Streptophyta; class Magnoliopsida; order Fabales; family Fabaceae; genus Lathyrus; species Lathyrus aphaca. Next base: position 635,632,934 of record OZ014519.1, read on the forward strand.
TTATGCTCTTTGGAAAAAGTTGACATTTTGTTGACTTTTGAAAGGACCTATAATGTCTTAGTCCATACCCTCAAAATGAAGCATTTTTAGGCTTGGCTCGTGAGACGCAAAGTTGTAGAGAATTCAATTTCCTTCAAAATGAGATTTGGATGGGAAATGTTTTATGAAGCTGTGAAAGTTATGGCTGGTCAAAGTTCAGTTGACTTTTCCTAGGAAACCCTAATTTAGAAACTTCTCGATTCTTGATGATCTGAGATCTCCTTGATGAATCATGATCAACCCTTGATCAAATGATGAATTTTACTTCATAACCTTGATGTTGACAACAAATCTTGAAGTTTGACTGTAGTTTGACCACAGTTGACCTCATTTTGACTGTTCAACCACTTTGACTGATTTTTGCATATCTGATCATCTGACTGGTCAAACTTATTGGGAAAGCTCTAAAACTTGACATAGGGATTATTAAAGTCACGTGGGATGTTATGAAACTCACTTGAGACCTTGGAATTCATTTTAGCTTGAATAAAACTAAAACCCTAATTCTGGATGCTTTGTGTAGGAGAGGGCGTTGTCTGAGGGAAATCTCACACTTGCTGATCAATTGAGAACCTTAAGAATCTTATGATCATTGAGAAGTCTTGAGAGTCATTGTCTTCATTGTAGGAGGTAAAATTTTGGGGTAAAACAGTAGGTATCGGAATATTAATTATTTCTCCTGATAAAATTCCAACAAAATTCAAGTATAGAGTCGAAAACCCATGTTCAAACAATGAAGCTGAATATGAAGCTTTAATTGTTGGACTTGGAATGTTGTTGGAATTGGGGGAAACAAGAGTCAAAATAATGGGCGACTCAGAACTAGTAATCAAACAATTGACCAAAGAATACAGATGTGTCAAAGAAAATCTGATTATGTACTTCGTTATAGCCAATAGACTCCTCAAAGCATTTGACACTGTGACCTTTAAACATATTCCTAGAATAAAAAATCAAGAGGCCAATGACTTGGATCAAATTGCACCAGGTTACAAAGTGTCGAAAGAAAAACTAGAGAGTACTATTGAAGTAAGGGGAAGGGTTATATCAACCAAATTATCCCCATCATATTTGGAAACGATAAAACTTGGTTATGGGGATGACGAAAGCTTTGAAATCTTTAACATAGATAATTCAGGGAAGGAAGATTGGAGAAAACCCATCAAAGAGTATTTGCATGACCCAAACCAAAAGGTGGAAAGGAAAGTAAGATACAGAGCTCTAAGCTATGTACTCTTTGGAAACAAATTATTCAAAAAGACTGCAGAAGGAGTCTTGCTAAGATGTTTAGGCGAAGAAGAAGCCTACATAGCATTTCGAATGTACATAGTGGTACATGTGGTGCACACCAAGCAAGGCATAAGATGAAATGGTTGTTATTTAGACAAGGCTTATATTGGCCAACCATGCTAAAAGATTGTGTCGAACTCTCAAAGGGTTTCCAAGAATGTCAAGTCCATGCAGGTATACCACATGTCACTGCGAGCGAATTGCATTCGATCATAAAGCCTTGGCCATTCAGAGATTGGGCTTTGGATTTAATTGGAGAAATTCGACCAGCTTCGTCGAAAGGAGAAAAATACATCTTAGTAGGAGTTGATTACTTATTAAATGGATTGAAGCCATACCATCGGTGAATGTGGATCAGGAGGAAGTCATAGAATTTATCCAAAAATATATAATTTATAGATTTGGAATACCAGAAACAATAACCACTAACCAAGGGTCTGTGTTTACTGGTAGAATCATGCAAGCTTTTGCAAAAGAAATGGGGTTCAAGTTATTAACCTCTACACTATATTATGCCCAGGAAAATGGACAAGTCGAAGCAGCAAACAAGGTGATAATAAATTTGATCAAAAAACATGTAGGTAAAAAGCCTAGAAATTGGCATAAAACCTTAGATTAGATTTTATGGGCTTGTCGAACGTCACCCAAAGAAGCCACTAACTCTACCCCATTTAAATTGACATATGGACATGATGCAGTGCTTCCAGTCGAAATCTACTTACAATCCATACGTGTTCAAAGACATCATGAGATTCCTTCAGAAATATATTGGAGCATGATGAATGACGAATTAGTGGATTTAGAGGAAGAAAGGCTACACACATTGGACTTGATAAGGAGACAAAAAGAAAGAGTTGAAAAATCTTACAATAAAAGAGTAAAGTCAAAAATCCTTTGTGTGGGCGATTTAGTTTGGAAGGTAATACTTCCCATGGATCGAAAAGACAGATTAATGGGAAAGTGGTCCCCCAAGTGGGAATGGCCTTTCAAAATTTTAAGTGTTTTTTCGAATGGTGCTTATGAAGTCGAAGAAATAGGCAAAGACGAAAGAATATTAAAAATAAATGGCAAATACTTGAAAAAATATAAACCAATTCTGCAAGAAGTAAAAATAAAAGTAGAATAATTGTATTAAATGTTGTGCCAAATAAGCATTGAAGTCATTACAAAAGGTGCCTTCTAGGGCTGCTAAACAAAAAGAAAATACATAACCTATTTTCTATTACAAAGTCTTGGTTCTAAAGGAAATACTCCTTGAGTTCTATGAATTTCCTCTTCTGGACTGAGATTCGACAATCACACAGACTTTTATTATAAGACATTTCGTCAATCTCTTTTCCTAATTGTTGATCCTTGTCTGCATGATGAAGCTCTACTTTGATTTCCTCTTCAATTTCATCTTTCTTAGGTTGTTGAAGATCCGCCTTGCGCTTCTATTCTTGAGCAATTTTGGCTTCAAGCTGGGTTATTTGCTCCTTGAAGTTTTTAATGTTTTTATCACATTCAGCCACCTCTTGGGAATAAGCCTCAGAAAGTTTTGACAACTCTGAAACCTTCTCAGTCGAAGCTTCCACAACATCCCATTCAGTAGCCAGTGTGTCTTTCTTTTTAGAGATCATTTGGATATAATCCTTTCGACAACTGAGATCTCCACTTGCAACATCAATTATCTGAGCGAGGTCCATTACCAGACGAGTTTCGTCAGCACTGGTCTCCAAGACATTCATTTGTTTAAGGAGCTTTTTTAGTTCAGATTGTTGAGTGGGATTCTCCTCCAAAGTTTTGAATAAATCGACATCAAGCACTTGGGCCTTAACTTCAGCCATGATGGAGCTGAGAGTCTTGACCTCAGAAGTGGTCCCAAAGGTAGTCGAACTGCTGGAGGAATCTTGAAAGTTGTAGCGGTTGCTGAGCATGGCCCTCAAATACCCTAAAGGCTTCCTTGTCTTCAGGTTTTCAGGCTCCTCACGAGAGAAGATAGCCGAACCAGAATATGGAGGATTGCTTTGTATTGGATCAGGATTGATGTGAGTGCTAGGTGTCGCTCCCGAAGATTTGCATCCCGGTACAGGTGCGAACGGTCGGCGAAGGGAGAGAATGAAGGTGAAGTGAATAGAGTCGCCAGCTAGGCATTTTTATCCCGAAGGAAAGGTAATGCTGCTTAAACCTAAGAAAAGATGGATAAGACGGTTGCGAACCAGAGAAACTGAGAAAGGGGGTTGGTTACAACCTGGGAAGGTATTAGCACCCAGATTGTCCGTCGTACTCGACGGGATCCACGCTTAAAAGATTGTGTTTAAAGGGGTAAGTGTATGTGCTATCTGTGTGCAAAAGCCGGAAAAGAAATATACAAGTGTCATTGCAAAAAAGTGTGAAATGCCCAGGAACTGAGGCTTTAAAAGAGAATGCTGAAAGAGGGGGAAGACACAGAGACTTTTGTTCGATAAAAGTTAAGTTATGCCTACGTAACCTCTCGTGCAATGAGGAAGTCAGAACATCATAGTTCGACTCAAAGAGACTGAAAGATAAATTGACTGATGAACTTCTTGCTTGTCTATGCTCAAGTGTATGACTCGTCTGACTCGAGTGCTAACTGTCTTGCATTAGACGGAAGAAGAAAGTTCTCGTTTATGAATGAGTGTGATGAGAAAAGAATTCGGAGGAGACGATTATTGTTTGTTTTTGGTTTTTTTGTTTAGCATTAAGTAACGAGTTTAATCTCTAATCACAGATTAATGAACTCATTATACCATCCTAATAGAAGGATAATAGACGAGAACACTTAAGCTGAGGAAGATACCTCAACTTAATCCATAGCTAGGGACTAAATTCATTATATAACGAACCTTTATTAAATGGATTTTAATTAAAGATGAAATTAAGAAGTGTATTTTATGGTTTGTAAGACAACTTGAGGGGGACTTGTCCATTAAACACTAGGGTTAGTCCTTCTTAACCATAAAGGAAGAATTAGAACCCTAATGTAAGACCCAAGTTACAAGTTAATGTCTTGGTGATTATTAGAAGGATTTATTAAGAGGTCTAAACAAATTAAAGTTTTAACACTTAGGATTAAAGTTATACACTCCATCCTAATAGAAGGATACATGTATAACCCTAATTCCAAAGTCCTAAAATTTTAAGAGTTTAGTCTCTGATTATGAAGATGAGAAGAGAGACTCAAAGAGACTCAAAGGAAAAAGCTAAGGGGGACTAATCACAACCCAAATTATTATCATGCTTGGATGTTCCTATTGTTTTTAAGGCTTGAGAAAGATCTTCAAAGAAGCCACCAAAGGAAGAAGCAGAAGAAAGGAGGAAGAAGCAGGAGAAATAAGTTACTTACTTCAATGAAGAAAATAAGTAACTTAGAGAAAGGAAGTGAGAGATGAACATGAATGAGCAAGCCCACTCAAAGACAAACAAAAATGCATCAAAGATGCATATGAAGAAGATGAAGAGAAATGAGAAGTGAAGGCAAATTCACTTCTCAAATTAACTTACCACCAGAAAATGTTAGTACAAGACGCATAAGGAAAGAAATGAAATGGAATGAAGCATATGCAATGGCAAAGATCAAAACCAGAAGCATACATATGATGAAAATGATGCTATGCCATGATGCAAAGGCATACAAAGTGCAATGAATGGTCATACAAGAGAATGAATGCAAATGGAGCATGCTTTGAAGTTTGAAAGTTCATGAAGTTTAATGAAAAGAAATGAATGCGAAACCATGGCAAATGAATGAAGAAATGATCAAGCGTGATTCTAACATGTCCTAAGATGTCTAAGATGACATGTGAATGCATGAAATGTCATGGCAAGTTCATGCATGGATGCATATGCAAGATGAATGCAAATGAAGATGCAAAATTAGGGTTTTAAGGCAATATGAGGTGCATATGGCAAAGACAGGAGCAAATGACATGATAAAAATTTGAAATCACACTCAAAGGAACCCTAAAGCTATACTAGGCTACCATCCAAAGGGGGAGGTCAGAAGCTAAACCTAGAAGAAGTTATGAATTTCCTAAGTTTCTAGGGTTTTTTGGGTGATCTTTAATGTAAAATGCTAAACAAATTGAAAATCAAAGATAAATTCATGCCAAAAATACCTCAGAAACTACATGATATGCCCAAAATAATGCAAAAAGAATCATCTTCAAACTCTTCTTGGTTAGGCAGAAAAGATTTTTTTAAGTTAGGGTTCAAAAATAGGATTTAAATGACCCTTAATTCAAACAAAATTCTCAAATGATCATCAAACCTGAAAAGAAATTTGTGTTAAGAGTTTGCAAATGTTTCTAAATGCAAAGGGATGATTCATGATTTTTTTGGTGATTTTTAGAAACTTAAATGGTATTTTAATTAATTCAATTCAATTAATTAATTAAAATAAACATTTAAATATTTTAAAATTCAATTTTTATGCAAAAAATAAAAATAAAAATATTTTTGAGTTGAGAAAAATATTTGGAACTAAAATGAAGAAAATAATATTTTTGTGATTTTTCTAGGTATTTTAAAATAAATGGGAAAAAAAAATAAATAAAATGCAATAAAATCAAATTAAATGAAAGTATGACAATCTGATGGATGAGATTCAAAGCTGAGGAAAAAAGGTTGACTGCGCGCGCTAATGAGTGGCTGGGATTGAATCTGGCATTTTTAAATTAAACCTAATTAATTAAATTAATTAATCTGATTAGGGTTTTAATGAACTAATCATGGCCTTCCATTCACGCGCTAAACTTGATCCTACGGTCTACATTCAAACTGAGCCTTAAACCCTAAAAATTAACCTTAATGATTTTCAGGTGACCGGAGCTAGCTCCGGTCATCTTCTCCGGCAGGACCCTCAAACCAACTTCTTCCCTAGGCCATTTTAGGAGCTCTAAAGCTCCAGATCAAATCCCTAAACCTCCCTGAGCACGAATCTACCCTCAAAACAAATTTCTAATGCAACTTGATCAAGATACGAATCAAAACACAAAAATGGCAAAACTTTCAGAAGCACGATACATGCTCAATACTCAATCATTTTCAAAACCAACAAGTGCAGTGTGATCAGTGAAGCATGCAGATCATTTCTATAACTTAAAAAAAATATTCTGGAAAATTTGTTCTTGATGATACCTGAGATGGAGCTTCCTTAATCTGAGCTATCTGACCTCTTCTCCTATGCAAATCCACCCCATTGAACTCCTTAATGATGTTGAGAAGCTTTGCAAGAGTTTAGAATGGTTGGATTGAGAGGATGAACTCTTGCTGCACCAGAATCGTGTTTTGTGTTTGTGGAGTTTCAGGTTTGTTTGATGGTTGGGAAATGATCTATGGATGATGGTGAGTTGGTTTATGGAGTTTGTTTAAAGTTTTATGGCTTGTGCTGAGCAAATCGAAGAAGAGAAGTCTTTGAGGGATTTTTTGTGAACTTGGCTTGTGTATGGTTCTTAGCTCCAAGGTTATGTGAAATGGCTTGCTTTTGGTCCACATAACATGTCTCAATTGGCCAGAGAGTTGTTGTGGCTGCAGCTGATTGGTATGAACCAAGTTGCAAAAAGTCAACATTATGTGTACTTGAGGTATGGGCTCATGCATGGGTGGTTCAGTGGCATGTATGGCCTCAACTTGGATCAAGGAGAGCCATGGAATTGAAATTATGCAGCTGGATGGCTTGGAGGGAAAGATTTCATAGGTTTTGCAAGATTTTGCATTTTTGCCCCCTTTGAGTTATCTTGTGATGAAAGGCATGAAAACAAGTGATTCCTTGGGCAATTCTGATCACAATGCATTGTACTATGTTTGTATGATGCCTAGAGATGCATTAGAGGTCACAAAATGGCTTGGCAAGTGGTTTTTCAAAAATCCCTCTTTGGTATATTCTTGAAAATTATAGGATTTTTGCCAACTTTGAAAGATCATAACTTGAGTTCCATAATGAATTAGAACATGTTCTTGTACTTTTTGAAAAGGGAAAGACCTAATCTACAACTTTCATGACCAACAATTTTTCATTTGAAGCATTTTTGGTTGAGAAAGAGGAGGTTGAAGAACTTTCCCAAAATGGAAAGTTTCCATTACAAGTCATTTCCATTTTTGGCAACTTTTGGTTTAGCTCAAATTTCTTCAATTTTGTGAACTTCCAAGCACTTCAATGACCAAATAAAGATCATATAACTTCAATTTGATGGAAATACCCCTATGGTTCCATTATTGGGGGCCTCAGATGCCCTGGTTTTGCTCTGACTTGCTCAAGAAGTTACCTAGTGAACAGATGACTTCCACAATGAATTTCTTCATCAAACATGGTACACATGATCCTTAGAACATCTTAAGAACATTAGAAACAAGAATGGCCCAAAAATTTGGAGTTAAAGCCTCTGAAACCAAAACCCTAATTGTGGTCATCTGTGCAGTGAAAACCCTAGCTCTGCTTCCATGCCTTGCTAGTTCTTGTGATTTCTTGACTTCCTTGAACTTTGAGGGATATAATATGATGATAAAACACACATGGACCCTCTTGGAACAATTGAAGACCTTTGGAGTGACTCAGATGGATCCTTGGTGAACTTGAACTATGCAGTGAAAAAAAATGCAATATGAGATGGTATGCTTATGTTTATGAAAAAATGAAAGATCACAAGCCATGGTGTGATAAAGAGTGAGGGAAAATTTGGGGTGTTTACACTAGGCCCAGCCTCCTCTTTCCATTGACCTTTGCCTTCTATACTCTTGGCATTAAGGTTTTCTTCGCCAACATCTTGGAATTTGTTTTGCTCTTCCCCTTCTTGGACGATGGACCTCAACATCAGTCTTTTTGCCTTTGTCGTCTTTGGGGGGACTTTCTTTGTTGGCAGTGGACTTTGGCTGATCAGGGGAATTATCTGCAGAACCTTCCTCCATGGTGATGTCGAATTCAACCACGGTTTGGGGTTCCAGCATATCACCCTTGGATGTACTTTCTTCTTGGACCTTTTTGGTCGCGTCAAGAGGAGAGTCTTGCAGATTGATGGAAGGCTCCTCAGTGTTGATTTGAACCTGAAACAAAATAAAAGTTCAAAAGACAAAGAGTATACAAAGATCAAAGTCAAAATTTTGTCTAAAGAAAATTACCTGAGGAATTATGGTGTGAAAACTAGAATTCCCACTCTCTGCGTCTTGCGCAAGCTTAATTATTGGGCTTGCAGGAGGGGTCTTCTTCGACGTCACCAGTGATCTTTAGGAGGATACCTTCTTTATTTTTGTAGGTTTCTTCCTCTTCAAGGGTTGTTGGTCTGGGGATTCGTCACCAGAATCTTCAGAAGGCACCTTCACTCCATCTTTCTTTCTTTTTTGAGGAGTAGGTGGCTTTCGACTGATCTAAAATATCAAAGAAAGTTTAATAAGCCTAAGAATAAAATAATTGCATAATTGAGATAGTCTCTTTGCAAAAGGATAGAAAAGAACCTTTTTTGAAGTGGAGGTGGATATCTTGGTGGACTTGTCAGGCTTGTCTTCGACAGAGCTCTTCTTGCCAGTGATCTTGGCAGCTGAAAAGAGAAAGAAGTTAGAAAAAGAAGAAAATAAAATATAGATATGAATATAAATATAAATATGAGGTCGAAATCATGGTTACCCCTTCAAGAATGGTAGATTCCATGCGAACATGTTCTATTCCAATATGAAGGTGCCCTGGGTAATTATCCATATGATATTTGGTTGGAACCACACGCTCAACAAGCTTTTTCCGTGACTCTTGAAGCAATTTTAAGTCGGAGCCACATACAAACCAATCTAGAAAAGGTGGGCTTAGATCCACACCAAAATCAGCAGATGGTAGAGGTGGAAACTTTGGTGGATAGCAAGTATACGCAAAGTTATAACGCGCCTCTAGGGGGACGTATGAGGGCAATGCCATCTTGTCCATTTTTTCTGTAAATTTATGCTTCAGAGTCACAGCTGCTTCGCCTATAGTTCGCCTAAGATCATCTGGCCTATAAACTGTTTCAAAATATTTTTGGAATTTTTGAATCTCTTTAACATGTTGTTGGGTACCTTTCTTGGTTCGATCCTGCACGAAAGAAAAGGCATTGGTCAGAAGAGTGTTGAAGACAGATGCATCATAAAACCTGGTGAGATAATACTCTTTCCACCAAACGTCGAACTCCTGAGTGCAGAAAAAGGTTGGTCGAAAGACCACTGGGTGAATCTCTAAAGCAGCGTCATTTAGTTTTTATGAGAGCTCTATACTCTTCGAATTTGTGGAGAATGAATTGTAGAAGATAATAGATCCTTTCTTGGAATAGATGGACCTTGGCTTCAGTTGTATCAGCCCAAATTGTCGAGCCACTAAATTTGACTGATAAACTATTAGGGCCACCTTGGAATTGGACATGGTGGGGTAAGAGGACAAGAGCATGGGTGTAAGAAACAATTTCCATATGGCTAGAAAATTGTCTTCTTCCTTTTTGTGTTCCACATGAAGTTGCCTGGTGAACCACTTGGGTCCGACGATCCTATTGGCGAAAGGTGTCATGCTTTCCTTGAAGTTGTAGCTCTTGGCGAACATGTTCACGTAATTGATGAAGGACCACCGAAGACCCAATCCCTCTTTAGAAGGAGTTAGTTGCGCCAGTCTTGCCCATTCGACATGTCTATCCTTGACATATTCTTCATCCACTAGACCTTTGTCAAGAAGACTGGATTCGAAAGTGGCATTGAGCCATAATTGAAGAAGCCAAAATGGGCCTGCCAGACTGAGGTTGCCATTGTCTTTGATCTACTTGATAGATTCGACGCTCTCACTAATGGACTCATAGAGATTGGCCAGAATCAATTCACTTAGGCGCAGGTTCATACCAGCATGGAGCTGATTGGCTAGGGTGATGTACTTCTTGGCCACTTGAAGAGACCTTGTGCAGAACACGAACTTCGACAACCAGAGGGTGAGAAAGGCTATGTGTTCTATATCCGAAACATCAGCAGAGTCCTTGTCATGGTAATGGGCAATAAAGGTGGAGTATGAAGCAAAACTGGTTTCGAAATCTATGGTGTTTTCGTCCAACACAATTGGGTCGAAAGCTGCCCTTAGTGGACTAAGGCCTACTATGGCGCATAGGTCGAATAGAGTATGGGTTACCATTCCACAGGGAAGGTGAAAATTGTTGTAGGTGCTATCCCAAAAGTAGAGGGAAGCAAGAATCATGTTGGTGCAGTAGCCAAGTCCTTCTTTCGACAACTGTATCAAGTCATAAATACCAATTTTCTTCCAGTTTTTACCCTTAACTTTTTCGATTTTTTCTACCCAGTCTACATATTTAGAAGGGTCTTTCGACCAGGGACAACTTCTAAAAATCCTAGGTTGATTCAAGTATGTCAAATTTAGGGCAACCAATTCAGGGTTTTGTTCAGCAGGTTCTGGTGATTTATCACTAGACTTGGGTGTTTTTCCTGCGCCTATGGGTTTTGTACGAGAATAAGTAGGGAAACACTCCTTAAGGTGAGTTTGGTCAGCATTAGGGTTAGGAAGAGGGTCTAACAAAACATGGCACTTGCCAGATATTAAAAGAGGAATGAGTACCTGGGAATAGTAGATCCTGGCTTTCTCCCTCTCGTTTGGAGGTTCTGGGACGTATTGTTGGTTACCCACAATCTTCGGTCCAAGAATCTTGTGTGTGCAAGGGAGAGCATATGTGTTCTTGACCTTTTGTTTTATTGAAGTTGCCATTGTTGATGGTGAAGAAATTTAAGCAAGAAGGAGTAGAGACTAGGTATGTGAGAAGAAAGAGAGTTGAAATGTATAAGTTGTGGGGAGCAAAAGTTCTTCAGAAGGAAGAAGAGGGGTATTTATATTAGAAACTGGGGAGAGAAACGTTTTAGTTTTTTAAACGGTTATGGCACGTGTCGGCGCGTTAGTGGATGTGGAAAAGTAGTGGAAGCTGAAAAGAGTATGGCAGACCTAGGTTTCGTAGAGTCATGGGGATCATGTCCAAGAACGTGGTCCAGACGTGAAAGGTTAGGAGAATCTGATGATTACTCTTTATGATTTGACAAAAAGTGAGATTTTGGGAATCAACGCATTTAATGCAAGATAAAAGCAAGATCTCAAGGATCAGCGCATTTAATGCAAGACATGGAGTCAAAATAAAGGTTTCGGCAACAAAAATGATTTCTCCAGAAGTCAGTCGAAATACCTTTGTTGGGGGGCAATTTGTAGACACATAATTTCGACACCATGGGTTTGATAAATAAGAGCCTTAACAGCTGATGGATTTGTCAACTATGTTCTTCACACGTCACCATTATTTGACATGGTAGTTTCTCAGTACTCCTCATCTCATTATGTTTTGAATAATGATGTACGTAGCTGTGAAGATATTCGACAGAATATGATCACTCTTTCTTCCAAACATGTCCAGAATCTTGAGAAGGTTTATGATGATTTGGTTCATGATATGACAAACTGTTGTCTGTTGAAAGAGCGGATGAGTTGCCATTTAGGAAGTTCTTCACATCACTACTACGAAGTCCTCTCGTGTTTTCAACGTGAGATGTGAAGGCAAGGATTCGACGAAGGAGACGCTGAGACTATTTGAATTTCAAATGAGTTCGACATGGCAAGAAGATACTTCGTTTCGCCAGTTAAAGGGCAGTTGTTAATATGAATAAATGCCTCGTTTGGTAGAAGATACGTGGAGGAGTCTTAGAGATTAATAACATGCAGAGCTCCAAGTGGCGAATTCTTAGGAATTGACCGTTATTCGACTATTATTTTATGTGTATATAAATAGGATAGTTTGCTTTGTGTAAAATGTGTGAAATTCTGTACAACATTTCTGGAAAAATTACTCTAATACTCGTGTGTAAGAGAAAGGAGAATTGTCTGGAAAATGTACGTGTAAACACCATTTATCTTTCAGTTATAAAATTTAGATTTACCCTTCATTCTTTGTTCAAGTTTGTGCTTTTACTTATTTCTCAAGTAATTTACGTTCAAGCAATTTACTTACTTTTCAAGCAATTTACTTCCAAGCAAGTTTATATTCCAGAAAATCCTTTAAATGCAAACTTTAAGTCTTTCTTTTAGTTCACTGTACAAACACATCTACACTCCAATATAAATAAGAACAATTTCGTTAGATATCTTTTGACAAAACATACAAGGCAACTAATAAGACTTATATATTAAGGAATCAGTCCTGAGAATTTAGCACATGTGTCCTAGGACTTGTGTGGTTGGTCCTGCAAGTAACTCATTTCCAAGGAATTGGTAAACCAGAGGTTGTTCGCCAGAAACACCAGCGAACAAACCGGTTATAAAATTTGGTAATGGATATAACCGGTTTATAACTGGTTTTATAAAAACAAAACCATTTATATGGATTGGTTATAATAACCGGTTAGAATAAATGGATTTATATTGGATATGGATTGGTTATGTGAATAAACCAATGTTGACCATCCCTAGTGACAAATGTCATCGACACGAACATACCTCGTCGCCATGAACTTTAAGCCCGACATGTTTCCTCTTAATTCCTCACTCCGCTCCGGAGTTGCGACTTGGGGGCTCCTGTTATGGACTGAGCCTACACAGTCTGCGTCGGGCAGAGACCCAGTCGTTGGGCACATCTCATGGCCCAATACAATGAGACGTGGGGAGAGCGTCTCCCCCACGTGATCCACGTCACCCAACTACCCAATCTTATCTCCTGATATGTATGGGCAGTTGGACCAAGGGCAAGACCACATGCTAGCTCTTACCTGCTCCTACGCAGTCCTTGGCAGTTCTTCCTTGGGCCCAACTAATCCAGCCCATGGGAGAACCTTGACTCAGCGCTGGGGCACATTATAAATACCCGCCTCCATCAGAGGGTCAGGTATTCTGAATTCTATTCTCTTATACCTTTTTGTACTTGCATTTTCTTACTTTGACATCAGAGTGCCTTGCAGGTACACCCCCCAGTTCTACATCAAAGTTGCTCATCACTGGAAGGTTCCTCCTGATCAGGTCAGATCAATAATTAAAAAAAATAGAATAATAGAAATTTACAAATATGTCCTCAATTTTGTAAGGCCCTGTTTGGTAGAAATAGTGGTTGGTTGATAAATTAGTTGATAGTTTATAGTTTATAACTAATGACTGATGACTGACAACTTATAATTGATAGTTAATGATTTATAGTTATAAACTAATTGATGTGTTTGGTAAAATTAGCGGTTCAATTAGTTGATAAATGAAAATGACATAAAAGACATTTAATATATAATTGTTTTATTTAAATTAAAATAAAATAAATTATAAAAGGTAGTATTGGATTTTAATTAAAATATATTGGATTTTAATTAAAATAATAAAGACAAAAGTGGAAGAAAAAATGATAAACTAAAATGCTATTTAAACTAGCGTCTGAAAAATAAATTATAAGTTAGTAAAAAAAGCTTTAAGTTCGTGATGAAAAGATTGTTACCAAACAAATCTTTTATTGTCCTATAAACTTATAAATTATAAATTCAAAAATGGTCGTATCAAATAGAATCTAAATGACTTAACAACTTTTATATTTAAGATAATTGGAGTTGCAATGAAAATGCTCAAATTTCTTTTCAATCTGAGAATCATAATAATTTTTATTCAAATAATTATAAAATTTTAAGGATATAAGATTCAATATAGTTAGGAAAACATACTCTCTTTGTTTCACCATAGGTTCTCATTGAGATTTTTATATTTTTTAAGATTATAATAATAAAATTAATTTTATTTATTAAAATAACTTTATTAATAATATTTTATATTTTTTAAGATTATAATAATAAAATTAATTTTATTTATTAAAATAACTTTATTAATAATAAATAATGGATTAGTTACGTGATTTAAAATACAATAAAAAATAAATTATTGGAAAAAAATACCATATTGTATTTTAAGGCAACAAATATTTGACATGAAAATAAGAAAAAATACTCATATTGTGAGGCAAGAGAGTATATAATTTAACTCAATTAATTTTTTTTCTTTCTAGTGAATTGATTTAATATCCGTTTTTTTTTCTATATCTAAACTTCATTTTTTATTTTTATTCTTAACAAAATATATTATATTTATATGTTAACTATTTAAAATGTAATATGTTAGTTTTTTGCGTAATTAACGGAAACTTTAATGAATAATTTTTTAGTTTTTCTATCTCTAATTAGGTGAAAAGAATTAATAATTTACTTATTTAAAAATTAAAGAATTAATTTAAATATTTTACAAATTAAAAAACAAAATAAATTCAAGTATTAACGTACGAGAAAAAAAAATATAAAAGTTTAAATTGCATCTGCATCTTTATATCATAGAGGGCGATGGTAGGGAGGTAACCACAAATTGCACCTAATTTTGAACTGTAGGAAGTTAACCATAAATTGAACCTAACTTTCTTTTGCCAAGTTTACCCCTCTCAATAAAAGGTTCCAAAATCATCTTCTTTTTTTCATAAATCACCATTTTTTATAAAATAATTTTTTTTTTGTTTATCACCACCGTTTAGTTTGGTTCGAGTGTCAGTTCTGACATCAAGTGGTTCCAATCCACTCCCGATCGCAGTTGTGGGAAATCAACCGTAATTCTCCCTATCAAATTCTCCCTATCAAGTTCAGCGTCAGTTACCACTAAACCAATTAACAATTAACATAAAATAAAATTCTTATATAGACACAAAAACGTAACTTTACAAATTGTCAATCACAATTTATTTATTAATTAAAAATTAAAATTAAAATTTTTATCATCTTCATTATCACAACCACCTCGTAATTTCAATTAAAAAAAAACTTAAAAAATTTTAAAAAAATTCTCTCCTTATTAAATATTTTTAAAAATAAAAATTTATATGTGTTTCTATGCAAGTATCACTCAAATACTTTTGTTAATATATAAATTGGTCATTTTATTTAAGAAATGGTCATTTAATTCTTAAGATGTTAGTTAATATACCTCTCAATATGTTTTATAACTACATTTCAATAGCTGGATGTGATAACATATGTATGAGTCTCGATTAGATATAAGATTCTTCATTTCATCACATTTAAATTACGTTTAAATTGATAAAATATGATGAAATGAAATAAATAAGTTTATAATTTATTATTTGAATTGATACTCTTTTTTCTTCAGAAAAGAAGTGAACTATTTTAAGTAGAAAATGATATTTTGTTTTAAAAGTGTTTATGTTTAAGAATATAAAATGATAACAAAGAAAAATAAGATAATAATAGTGATAGAGAGTTGTTGAGGTTAGATTGTAATTAATATAATTATATACATGTTAATGATCGGTTTATACATATTTTAGCTATCAATCCATATTATCATTTTTCTGGGACAATATTATCCATATATAAAATAATATCACAATACCAATCATATTGTTTATTTGATGATCTTTCGATCTAATAGCCGATATGATGTCATTGAGCTTCTATAATATATATCAATATAAAATCTAGATTTATCTCTCGACTTTATCTTTTGATAGATGATTATCTAGGTCTAAACTTAAGAGACGTCTCGACATCATATAGATTCACAAATCATGTTGTATACTATCAAGTCATGTTTAGGCATAAAAAAATTATTCTCGTTTAAAAGTAAAAACATATCTCGACACCGGATAAATTCACAAACATAGAGTAGATCAAATATTTTGGTTAAGTAAAACGGACATAACATCATGATCACATAAAATACATATAAGTTATATTAATGTACATATCTAACCCCAACAAGAGACAACAAACAACTTTACAGCTCATAATGATACTAGTTCGATATAATGAGTAAAAGAAAAACTATATTGGATAGTCTCGAAGGTGCAAAAAACACGAGAAATAGGGGTTTGAATTGAGTTTCAAGTACTATAGATTTTCGCACCCCAAAACAAAAGCTCAAAGCAATGAAAACAAAGATAAAGTACACAAGGATTTTTATTTTGGTTCACTGCTAACAAAGTTATCTCTTGTCCACTCACCTAGGTGATTTTGCCTTAGAAAATGACTTAATCAAATAATCAAAATTGATTACAAATACAATGACAACCTATCACTGATTTCTTAAGAATTTTGACCTAACTGGTCCCCTAAGAAATTTGAGGGTCACTGGCTCCTTAAGATCCCGACCAACCTAGTCCCTTAAGAAGATTTAATCATTAATGACTACCTGTCACTGACTTCTCAAGAGCCTGGTCGCTTGAGGAATACAAACAAAGCTATAGTAACAAGTTTTATGTTTACAAAATGCTTCAAATAAACAGATACACAAGTTTAAACCAAGTATTACACTTAACAACAATATTCAATAGTTTTTGTTCTAAGTGTAAGTGTGAGAAATACTTCTTATTTTTCTGTATACATATCATGAGTATGAGTGTTGTTGAATGTTCAGTACGTGTATCTCAATTTTCTTTGCTTCTTCAATCTTCAAGGACCTCTTTATATATATGCAAATAAATATGTTGGGAGGTGAAGATGAAATATCCTCTGAGTATCTATTGTATGAGGGTCACTTCATATGCAACACTAGAGTTACGCTTGTAGCCGATAGTTGGTGAGGATGATGGGACATAGAAGACTTCTTTGACACAGAGTATAATACTTTATGCATAAAGTATATTTTCTTTTGTACTTCTGTCATATCAAACAACATTGACATATTGATTCAAATAATTTTAGTTAGAGGCTTCATATTCAAGTGGATTGAAGCTTGAGTAGAGATCAAAGTCTGTCTTTAGAATTTTGGTGAGACTTCGGAGTCTTTGGAGTATTGGGTTTTGAGACTTTCAAAAACTTGTAGTTAGAGCTTTTATCATAGTCTGTTTGGATGGTATATGTTAAAAAATATTGACTTGATAGATCATAGTTGACTTGTTTATACACACTTTTGTCCTTTGGTTCAAAGTCTGAACATCTTAAGAGTCAGAATGTGTTTCTAATTTTCTACACATTCATCAAAATGGTTAGAGTACAAAATTATTCTCTATACTTTGTTACCATCAAAACTTAGGGATAGTTGTAGAAACAACCTTGTTCCAACAATCTCCCCCTTTTTTATGATGAAAAATCCATGTATTTTGATGAAAAATTTATAGTTGGATAGTTATATTTATGAAACTTCATAAATAGGTTTGTAAGCTCTCCTGAGTTTTATATTTTCAAAATTATTTCTTCAAATTAAATATACAGAGTGATGTTTGCAAGCTCTCCCTGAGTTTAAGACTTAAAATAATTTTGGTTTCAATAAAAGTTCAGTTCAGATAAGTATGATTCAAGTAAGGTCTGTGAGCTTCCTTTGAGTGTTTATCACATTTTTCTTAATTTCTTCAAAGTGAGGTTTGTAAGCTCCCTATTAATTGATACTTAGAAAAATATTTGATGATCAATTTGATATTAGATATGTTTGGGTTATATTAAGATTACAAGATATGTCAAAATCATGTCATTCTCTCCCTCATTTGTGATTAATGAAAAATATAAAAACAGAATAGTAAAGGAACATAGAATGCATAACAAATAGCAAAATAATGAGAGAAAATAATTTGTCGTTGATGAATAAAATAATACAAAAGAAGATGAAAAAACAAGAAGATGCCAAGAAAATAAAACCAGTGAAAAGGGAAACTAGATCTAAGAGAATCCAACCCTAAAGGATCCTAAGCTACAATGAGCATTTGAATCTAGGTGGTCTCTAGAGTTTACGTTAACCCCAACTCATGCACATTCTCAACAATACCTTGTTGAAGGAAAAGTTATGACAAGACTCTTCCAAAAGGTATGAGAGAAGACACTCACTCGTGAGAGGAAACTATCTTCTATCTCAAGAAGTTGAAGATCGTGATGGGAAGGTTAACCTTAGTCCTCTACGAGATGAAAAATATAAGATACTCATCAACATAGATGATTGTTTCCAGCGCATCTTCTCATGTCTGAAAGTTTGACACCAGCAGTTAATTCCATATCTTCTCCTTGGGAAGAAAAGAGGAGACACTTTCTAGATTGGCCTAGGTAGCAAGTATCTTATCTGGGATTTTCTCAACAAATGTACTTGTTCTTGGGTACATGTCCATATGAATCTCAACCCCTTTGCACAAGATTTCCTTAGAACTAGAGCAGGCATTATAGAAATGGGAATTCCAAATACATTAGACTTAATACACAAAGAATCTTGTCTAAGTTGTAGGAGGGACACATTTGTCCAGAATTCTCTGATGAGAATAAGATAGATGGGTCATTCAAGCATGTTAAAGTAATTCACCCATTTTTGTGATCAAACATGATTTAGAATATCCAAACCATGATTTTTAAATTCATTGAAGTCAACGAATTTTCCAGAAACAATGGTGAGGGGGAAGGCTAGTCACCAAACAAAAGACATTGTTTGAGGTTTGAAAGAGTGAAGGAAAATGGAAGAAGGTGATTTTAGAAAGTTCAAAATGGGATGAGAACTAAAAGAGATAAAAAAAAGTTTAAATAGAGAAGGAATGAGATAGTTAAAGAGATATAAGAGGGAGTGTTAGAACAAGATTTGTTCATGACATATATCCCTTGGGTTTTGATGATAACAGAGTATTGAAAGAACAATGGTGTTATCTAATGTGTGTTCCAAGTATGCAGATTCTAAAGCTTAAAGAGAACATATTTAGAATCTGATATAAGGACGCATTTGAGAGAATCTGAGTTACTAGCCTCTGGTGGTTCAGAATCTGAATAACGCTCTCTAAGTCAAGTCTTGAATAGACTCTGAAGCTGAAGGCATCAACATCAGAATAGCAACATATTATCTCTACACTTAGTGAATGTATTAGATTCTAGTGATCATTCATAATTAGTAATAAATCTAAAGTTATTCATATTGCAGAAAGCAGACCGCATTTTCAAATCAATTTGTCAACTAGAGTTTGTGTTTACAAAACTCAAGAAGAGTTGACATGCTTTATGGATATATACTCTCAATGGATCTATAGTACAAGATTACATGGGAGACTCAATGGTTAAACAATTTACATAATGGATTAAGATCTTTTGGTGTATATATATTTAGCATTTCTTGAATTATGGAGTAATAAAGATGCTTGTACAAGTTATCTCTTCCAACAACTATTCTTCTACAAATACTATATAAGTAGTTGAAGATTCAATATTGATTTTAAACAAGGAACAAGGAAAGTAAAAAAGAAGAGCCAAGAAGGATAGAAGTGTTCCACACTTCTATGTAAGTGGAGGAATAACAAGATCAACAATGGCATCACAATCGAGTATGCATAAATTTTGTTATATGTTGTAAATTGTACAAAGCCTTAAGATTTCTTAAACATTGAATATCTTAGAAATCTTAAGTGCTATGATCTTTGTTATGGTGATTACCCTGTACCTCTGGTTTTGTATCAAGTACACATTGTTCTCTATTTTGCTAGACAAGTTTCTTAGCAGTTTAGATAAAAGTCTCTTGCTATGTGCTTAAGCATCAAAGTCTCTTGCTAAGAAGCTAGATCCAAGTAAGTCTCCTGCTAAGTTCTAGAACATTGAAAGTCTTGATTAGTTGTTGATTATGCAAGGAAATTCTTGGACTGCATGTTTATGCAGAAGTCTTAATTTTGTGGGATTTAAGCAAGGAAGTATTAGACTGTGAGTCTGAGCAGGAAGTCTTGTATTTGAGGGTGCGAGTAGAAGTTCTGTATTGGTAGAATCTGATCAAGGAAGTCTTTGACCGAGGGTATGAGCAGAAGTCTTAAGCCTGAAGGGCTTGAGCAAGAAGTTTTGAATCCGTGGGATTTAAGCAAGGAAAGTCTTAGGTTGGGGTCTATGCAGGAAGACTTGAACCTAGATGGTTTAAGTAGGAAGTCTCAGGATGAGGTTCTTAGCAAGGAAAAGTCTTATGCTTAAGTGCATAAGCAATTTTAATCATGTTTTGACTATAGTGAAAAATATCTTGTACTGCAAGGGGACTGGACTATTCTCAGTTTGGGAGGAACCAATATTAATCTTTGTGTGTTATGTTGTTATTTATTTTCTTTTGTTAACATTCGACTACAATGTGTTAATCAGAATCTAAACATCACTTTAGATTATGAACTCTGATTAGAGGCAATGTAAAGAAACGAAAAACACAATTCAACCCCTTTTTTGTGTATTTTTCTCACCTTCAATTGGTATCAGAGTATGGTCTGTGCATAACACTTAATAGTGGTGCATATAATGATCCAATGAGAAAATATACCTGCTGAAGATTTTCCTTCTAGAAGGAGTCAAGTACCATATGAAAAATATTACATTACTAATCCTCCCATATTCAAAGAATGATTCCACTGGATTTAAATGATGGAAAAGCAAAATATATTTTTAATTCATTGGTCTTGATAAAGGGTTTTGATTAAGGTCTATAAAATACCCCTGAGAAAGGTATTTCTATAGAAGTTGATGGTGTAGGGATGATCAAAGTTTAAAAGTCTCTCACACCAGCTCAAAATAAGTTTTATTGAAAACATCTTTGGAATTAGATGCATTCTGGTATGTGTTATATTTAATTATGAGTATATCAACATCATTGATAAGTCTACTGCTCAGACTATCTTTGTATCCTTGTTTTCTAATTTGAGGGGAATATGTTAAGAAGCTTATCTAATTAAATTTCATATAATCTTTCCAACCAAGTTATGAAAAGATTGCCTATTATATTCATACCAAAAGTCAAAACTACTCAAGAAATCATAAAACTTGAGTATGTTGGTTGTCGCGGTGAGAATCAGATGTCAAGCTATTGAATTAACTTGAATAAAAAATCTTTTAAATTCACCATAGAGCTTTAATTTATCCAAATGGAAAGGGAAAACGATCGACAAAAAACCCTAATTATGGAGAATCTAAGGTTTAGGGGTTGGTTATACATATGGAATATGTTAGCATCCTAAGCATCTGTAGTATCCTATGGGATCCTCTTGAAAATATTTGTGTTATCGTTATTTATTGCTTTCTAATACTAAAGGGGACCTAAGGTTTTTATTTCTAAGGGTGCTCGCCAAACATTGTGTTGTGTGACTACGTATCCTTTGAAGGACGAAATTAGAGCACTCTTAGTTCACCTAACTAGGAGTGAACGAACACTTGATTATGATCAAGATTCGAAGGGGGATGTAAGTGTTATGTCAAATACTCATATGACTCAACAAAGTCACAAAAAGTTTTAAAATAAAAGCTAAGTACCTAATGGCTATGGACCTAATGGCTAAGGTCAAAGGGTAACTAGGGATTTCTAAACTACTTATGACATTGAGTCAATGAATACATTATTTCCCTTTGATTGAGTCAACAAAGTAAAAGCGAAAAGTAAACAAAGGGAACAAGCTCCTAAGTCCATGCTAAAGGATAATGACTAAAACTTGTGTATGACAAGATTGATTTTGGTTGATGGCGATGCACAAAGCGATCGACTTACAAGTTTTGGGTATGGATAAAGTGTGTGTGGAACTCACTTAGCGTTGGACCAAAGATTTATTATCTTTGAAAATTAAGTCCCAATGGTGTGGCGTTTCATAATTTATCTTAACAATTTATGGTCATTATGCGAAATTTACATCATTACAAGCTCAAAGCATGCATACAACCAAACATGATAAACAATTTAGCACACCCTTAGACAAAGAGAAATAAGCCCAAACTCAACCTCTCATGTGTCGCTCCCGGGATTTCCATCCTGGTACAGACACAAAAGTTGCGCGGAGAAGGAATAGTCGCCAGCCAGGCATTTTTATCCCGTAGGAAGGGTAATGGTGCACAAACCCGAAGGAAGGAGAAAGCGAGGTCTCGTAAACCAAAGAGAAAAGATAAGGGAGTCGGTTACAAACTAGGAAGGTATTAGCACCCTAGATCGTCATTCGTACCTGACGGGATCCATGCTTGCTAGAAATGTTTCAAAGCGTGAGGGTATTTGCTACTGCTGTAACTACTAGTAGAAAGAATTGAAAAGAAATAAGGACGAATGAGAAGAAAAAATAAGGAGATGAAATGCTTTCTAAGACTGTTCAAATTACCGTATTTTGAGGAGTACGAGGGTGATTATTTCCCTTAAATTCATTTAACAATGTACGCCCAAAAGATGTCCACTCAGGCGGACAATCCAAAGCTACTGATTCACTACTTTTAGGATAGCTTGACTGGGGAAACGCTTCGTTTGGTACATGAAGCTCAACCATACAAATATCAACAGCTTCCAAGATCTCGGAAATTCTTTCATAGAACAATATAAATTCAATTTGGATATGGCTCCTAATCAGGACCAGCTCAGAGCAATGTCTCAGAAGGATAATGAAACCTTCAAAGAATACGCGCATAGATGGCATGAAATTGCTGGTCAAATTTCTCTTCCTCTCGGAGAGAAAGAAATGACAAAAAATTTCCTCAAGACATTGAGTTCATTTTACTATGAATGGATGGTTGCAAGCGCGCCCAATGATTTCACCGAGATGGTAAATATGAGAGTACGCTTAGAAGAGGCAGTTAGAGAAGGATGTTTAACAAAAGACGTTGAACCTTTAAGTTCCAACAAAAGACATGGAAGTTTCTTTCTGAAGAAGAAGGAACATGACATCAATAACATATCTTTAAGTAAATAGCGACAAAGATTTACACCTTGTTAACCGGTGACGGTATCTCCTGTTAATACCTGAGTTTTAGCTCCAATGTATCAACCTTAGATCGCTCGGAACTCTCTTAATCAACAACAGTATCAGCAAAGGCAGCAACCTCCTCAACAGTCTCATCCACAATTTAACAACAACGGGTATCCAAGGGATCCAACAATTGATCTTATACCTACAACATATGTTGATTTGTTTCCACTATTACTAATCAAAGGGCACATTCAGACAAGGACTCCTATTCCAATTCCTGCTGATCCCCCTCCATGGCATAAAGCAGATCAATCTTGTCCTTATCACCAAGGAGGGAAATGGCATAACTTTAAAAATGGCCTAGCTTTCAAGTACGACGTCCAAAGACTCGTCAGAAACGAAGTTTTATCTTTCAGAGATACTAATCCAAATATTCAAACATATTTGTTACCACAACATGAGAAAGCGTCGGTCAACTGGATTCAAGATCAGGAAATTCGAGGAGTCAATCTACTTAATGATCCTCCAAGAATTGTTTAAAACTTTGACATCCGAGCAATGAATGTCAATCTGGTCGCAATGCATTCTAGACAAAGTTTACATCATAATTTACCATGGCACGACTACCAAAGTTGCTCCGTCTGCTCGACAAATGATCAAAGGTGCTCCTTTGTATAGGAAGCCCTTCAATGACAAACAGATTTAGGATGGATTCAAGATTACTATGAAGAAAATGATCCTCGAATTAACATGGTTCAAGTCTTCGACATTCACATAATGAATACCAGTTTAGTCAGATTTGTTTATATTCTTCTCTCTAACAGACTGTTATCCTCTTAGGGATTTCAGAGATCAATTCAACGATCATTTATTCCTCAGCAAGAGTCAGATATTGTCAGAAATATCTTTATCTCATTCCTCAGTAGAATGTTAGTCAGGACGTTCTTATCCCATCGAAGCTTTTCAGATAGAATTCTCCCCTACAGAGTCATTACTCCCTCCACAAATCCAGCCTCAGTGGATTGATTTCAATGTCCAGTCTCAATGGACCAACCTTAGAATGATTATCTATTTGGTAGATGGCATGTCTTTTCCTTGGAAAGAATCTTATAGTGTGTTCCTTAGACGTGGGGTTCTAATCAGGATTTCCTTTTTATCATACATCCGACGCATATGGTATATGAAGAGAATCTTACAGCGCATTCCTCAGAAGCAGGGTTCTAGGAAATGTATTGTTTGGAAAGAATCTTACATTGTTTTCCTTAGACGCAGTGTTCTAATCAACATGTTGTCACCACATAACTCAACTTAGGGTATGTGAAGTGGGTTTTACAATGCATTCCTCAGACGTAGGGTCTTGACGGTGGGATTTATCGTCAAAGTGGTATAAAGAATCTTACAGTGTGTTCCTCAGACGCAGGGTTCAGACGTATAGTGTACCACATGTTCAACGCATATGAGGTGTGAAGAGAATCTTACAACGCGTACCTCAGACGCAGGGTTCTAATTAATGCATTGTTATCACTTATTTAGTTACAGGATATTTGAAAAGAATCTTACAACATGTTCCTCAAACGCAGGGTTCTGACAATGTATTCTTACCATTTATCCGATGCATAGGATATTTGAAGAGGATCTCACAGCGCATGTTCAAATGCAGGGTCTTGTGCGTGTCTATCCCACAGACTAAAGTGCACAAAGTCCACCATCGTTGTGGTAAGCCAGTAGTCATTTGGCATCGTATAAAAGACAGGTTTCCAAGTCCAACATCGATGTGGCAAGCCAGTAGTCGTCCGGCGTCATACAAAAGATAGGTTCCAAGTCCACTATCGTTGTGGCAAGCCAGTATTCATATGGCATCATACAAAAGACAGGTTCCAAGTCCACCGTCATTGTGGCAAGCCATTAGTCGTCTGGCGTCGTACAAAAGACAGGTTTCCAAGTCTACCGTTGTTGTGGCAAGCTAATAGTCTCCTGGCGTTGTTCAAAAGATAGTTCTCCTTTGTTATTTGGTTACTTTTCACCATACCATATTTCTCCAAGCAGAGTTTCATTTGGTTGGGTTTATATCCATTTTCTTCTTCATCAGAGTGCAAATTTAATGGTTTATTTTTGGTATTCAATCACAGTTTATCTCGGACGTCTGATAGTCGATGCTCTCATCCTTTTCAGATTAACAAATGATTGAATATGGGTAGCTGTAACACCCCAAAATTCTCCCTCTCATTTTCAAAGCATTTAGCATTTCATTTGCATACATAGCATTGCATTCTTAACATAGAAAACTGAAGCATAACATCCATAACTTGAGGCATAAGGAATGTGGTCAATGATATGTGTCTTTATGATCCTTCAAATCCAAAGAAAAAGGTCAATTGTATCTCAGTTAGGCTCAAAGGTCTCCTCATATCTCACACAAGCTCAAGTTTTGTTTCAAGTCCCTTGAATAGGGAAATTCACCAGGTAGCTAGTCCAGAGCATTATCTCCTACACAAGGAACTAAACTAGGGTTTTGGTTGCAAGAGGCCTCTTGAGGATTTTTTGTTCCAATTTGTTCTCAAAGTTTTATATATGTTACCAAATGTTTGTGTATGAATTTTTGTGCATTGGTTCATTGATGAAGTTTCTCAGGCAGACAGTTACTTGTGGTGCAAGCAAAAGTCAACTATGCAAGAAGAAAAGTCAATTATGACTTTTTGAGGTCCAATTCATGATTTTCAAGGTCCCATACCTTCACATGATCTTAAAATGTCAAGATTTACACCATTCATCAAGAATCAAGCTTCATGGCAAAAGTTACTAATTTTGGAAATGACCTATAATTTGGATTTTCCATTTTTGGAAACTTTTCAAGTCACCTTCAACATGACTTTTCATCATAAAAAAATGATTCAAATGAAATTTTTAAAACATGAAAGTTAAATATCTTTCTCTCCCCTTTCCAAAAAGTATTAGATCATTTCCATAGAATTTGTGAAGCTCAAGATATGATCACAAGACTAAAGGTGGTGTTTTAAGGTTTTTCATGTGAACCAATTCTTACACTTTTGCAAAAAGCCTCTTAAAAGGTTTGTGTTTCTTCTAACTTGCTATTTCAGTCCATATACTTCAAGTACACGCCATTTGAAGCAAGTTTGGCTTTGGAATCATTCACTTTCATGAATTATTTCTCACTTTCACAACAAATAGCCAAAATGCAAATTTACTTGTAACTTGAAAACCAAGTCATCACAAGTCACAAAACTAATTCATTATGGATTAACATGATAAATGAAGCCAAGGCACGCACATGATCATCCCCATGCACATGCACATTGTAACACCCCACTCATCCCAATTTATAAAATAACAGTTTATTACGAAAAATCAGTTTTTAAAGTGGAATGCCCCGTTTTCAACAATAATAACCAACATAAAATTCTTCATTAAAACAACGGAAATTATAAGATTCATTACAACTCATAATCAAAACAACAACAACAATAATTCCTCAATAATTCTCTTGGTTTATAAAATGGATACATAACAAATTAAACAAAACAACTAAAAATCCCATCCCATGTAACGTATCAGAGCATCCTAAGACTCGAACACAACAACACGACTCCACGCACTCTCAAGTACCTGGATTATTTGTACTTCCAAAGAAGCACAAACACAAAAACAAACAACAAATGGGTGAGAAACAAATTCAAATATAAACAGTGCATATAACATCTTTAAGGGTAGATTCCCACTCACAACAACAAATACAACAATTTCACCAATAGATAAGCAACAACAAGTACAAAAATAGTTATGCAACAACAATAATTATGCAATGTAACTCAACACGACACAATGCACGTGGTACCAAATTTTGTTTATTCAATCGAACACCGATAATCACATACGCCTATCCGACAATGATTATCCCACCATTCTCCATTGCGGAGTACAGATGATCGTATTCACCCATCCGGCACGACCATCCCAACAATTATTCAACAAATGTATGCATGATTATGAAAATGCATACAACATGTATAATTCACCATATTATACATCTACATGATCCATCCGATCATAACACAACAATAATTCAACCAAAAATCGCCAATAATAACCTCACGCAATTTAATCTATTATTCAACTAATTAAATCCACCTAAAGTGGATCATTAATTCATTCTCGATGTTAATCCTTGATTAAACATGTCTTAAGGTCCATATCAATACCTCACACCAAAAGAACCAGCTACGCACGCAAAATCGGGACAAAAATCGCAAAATAGTACATTTTTGCCCTAAACTCTGTTCATACGCGTAATGTCAAGGCCATACGCGTATTGACCCAACCCAATACGCCCACACGCCCCTCATACACCCTCATATGTGTAACAACTTAGACTCCTACGCGTAGCTTACTAAAATGGGCAGAAAACCCCATATTTTCACCCTCCATACGTGTAATTCCCCTTCCATACGCGTAATGCCTCAATAATCACGCCCAACATACGCGTAATGGCATGGTCAATACGCGTATGGGCAGAGTGCCCATATTTTTCTGGTTTTTCCTCTTCATTCCAGATTTGTTTCTCACAACTCTCGATTTCGTGATTCATACCAGATCTATGATTGTTCTAATCCAGTTTTACACTCTTAATTTCATTCTTCTTTCATCTATCTTACTATATACAATTTATATTTTCATTATAGATCTAAAATTCATATTGTTCATCAACAACAACAACATCTGCATAATTATACATCATCCAAAACAACAACAACAATATTTCATCAGAATTTCATCAAGATTACATCATCATATTCACAGATTTGAAACACATATCACATATTCACAAATTTATCACAAATATCATAAACAACATAAATTCCTACGAGGGAAGGAAGTCCTCACTACTCATCATGTTAAATCACCTAAATTTAAATCCGTTATCCCCTCTTACCTCGAATTCAGATGAAAATTCCTGAGAATTTCTTTAAGATTGGTGCCCTAGATTGATCTTCCTCCTTCCTAGCCCCTTTTGCTCTTCT
Source organism: Lathyrus aphaca (assembly GCA_963966055.1). Classification (NCBI taxonomy): domain Eukaryota; kingdom Viridiplantae; phylum Streptophyta; class Magnoliopsida; order Fabales; family Fabaceae; genus Lathyrus; species Lathyrus aphaca. The sequence continues at coordinate 635,660,934 of OZ014519.1, forward strand.
AACAAAATTCTACGATTACTCTTTCCACTAATCTTCTATTTTGACTAATTCACCTCTAAACCCTCACCTTGAGATTTTACTAAACCGTCCTTTATTTTAATTAAATCCAAATAATAATATTAATTACAATTCTAATATTACTAATATTATTTAATAATAATAATAATAATAAAATAGTAATTAAATGGTCTTATTATTCGCACACCGCTATTACTAAGCGCACCCCGATTCTACCCGTCCCACTAGGACACAACACCGAAAACAACAAGATATACGCCTTGAACAAGGCCAACATAGTACCGAAAATACCCGATGATTAAATATTAAAAACGGGGTGTTACTACTCTCCCCCACTTAGAATATTTTCGTCCTCGAAAATGTACTTGATGAGAAAAGTTCCGAATACGATTCTCGCATCCTGCTTTCCAGCTCCCAGGTCACACTCCCACCAGCAACTCCACCCCAAGTTACTCTTACTATAGGAATCTATTTACCTTTGATTTGCTTCATCTTGCGATCCTCAATTCTTATCGGCATCCCTTCCATAGTAAGATTCTCCTTGACCTGCACCTCATCACTCTGAATAACATGAGATGGGTCAGACACATACTTCCGAAGTTGTGATACATGAAACACATCATGCAAGTTCGAAAGCTCTGGCTGTAACGCCACCCTATAAGAAACTGTACCAACGTTCTGCAAAATTAGATACAATTCAATGAACTTAGGATCCAACTTCTTCGATTTCAAAGCACGTCCAATGCTTGTCATTAGATTAACCCTCAGAAACACATGATCACCTTTAGCAAATTCTAATTCTTTTCTTCGGTTATCATGATAGCTCTTTTTTCTACTCTGAGATGCTTTCATCTTTTCTCTAATCATCTGAATTGCCTCAGTAGCCTGTTGTACAATTTCAGGTCCAAGCACCACATTTTCACCAGTTTCATACCAACATAAAGGTGTTCTACACCTCCTACCATACAAAGCTTCAAACGGAGCTACTCTAATACTAGAATGGTAACTATTATTGTACGTGAACTAAATTAATGGCAAATGAGTATCCCATGCACCACCCTGTTCCAACACCTAAGTCCTCAACAGATCTTCTAAAGTCTGAATAGTTCTCTCTGAGTGACCGTCCGTCTGCGGATGATAAGCCGAACTCAACTTCAACTTGGAACCCAAATCCTCTTGTAAACTTTTCCAAAATTCAGAAGTGAACCTCAGATCTCTATCTGATACTATACTCGAAGGAACACCATGCAGCTTCACAATTATCCTGATATAAATATTTGCCAACTTTGCCAACGGAAAACTCATGTTAATCGGAATAAAATGTGCAGATTTTGTAAGTCTATCCACCACCACCCAAATAGAATCAAATCCTCTCGCCGTATTTGGAAAACTAGTAACAAAGTCCATATCAGTACTATCCCACTTCCATTATGGAATCTCCAATGGTAGCTTCATTCTCGAAGGCTTCTGATGCTCCACTTTCGATTTCTGACACACCAAACAAGCATACACAAATTGCGCTATATCCTTCTTCATGCCAAACCACCAAAACAATTTCTTTAAATCTTGATACATCTTTGTAGCTCCTGGATGAATACTCAAGCTACTATGATGATTTTCTTCTAAAATTGCCTTTTTCAACTCAGCATTGTCTAGTACACAAATTCTTCCTCGGAACCTCAACACACCAGAATTATCTACCTGAAAATCACTTTCAGGATGATTTCCTCCTGTAGGCATCAAATATACCAACTTCACATCAAGTCTCTGATTCTCTTTAATAATATCCAAGAAGTCATTATTCACCTTCAACATTCCAAGCCTAACACTCCCAGGTGTCGTCTCGCAAACCATGCTCAAGTCTCTAAACTGCTCAATTAATTCCAATTCTTTCACCATCAATGCCGACATGTGAATTTTCTAGCGGCTCAACGCATCCGCTACAACATTAGCCTTACCCGAATGATAAATCAAATTAAAATCATAATCTTTTAGAAATTCCAACCATCTTTTTTGCCTCATATTTAGATCTTTCTGATCAAACAAGTACTTCAAGCTTTTATGGTCACTAAACACGTTAAATCTTGAACCATACAAATAGTGCCTCCAAATCTTCAACACAAAAACCATTGCAGCTAACTCAATATCATGAGTTGGATAGTTCCTCTCAAGCACCCTCAACTGCCTAGAAGTATAAGCCACCACCTTACCATCCTGCATCAATACACCACCTAGTCCCATCTTGGACGCATCATAATATACAACAAAAGGTTCACCAGGACTTGGTAAAACTAACACTGGTGTCGTAGTCAGTTTCTTCTTCAACTCTTCAAAACTTTCCTCACAAGTTGCATCCCAAATAAACGCTTGACTCTTCCTATTTAATTGAGTCAATGGCAATGCCAAATTAGAAAACCCTTGAATAAATCTTCTATAATAACCTGCTAATCCCAGAAAATTTTGAATCTTTGTTACTGTCTTCGGAGGTTCCCATTGCAATACAACACTTACCTTAGAAGGATCCACTGCTATACCATCACTAGAAATAACATGACCTAAGAAACTCACATTATCAAGCCAGAATTCGCACTTCGATAACTTAGCAAACAACTTGTTATCTTTCAACACCTGCAAAGCAACTCTCAAATGTTCCTTATGATCATCTTCATTCTTAGAATAAATAAGTATATCATCAATAAACACCACAACAAACTGATCTAAATAAGAATGAAAGATGCAGTTCATATACTCCATAAATACACCTGGCACATTAGACACTCCGAAAGGCATCACAACATATTCATAATGTCCATATCGAGTTCTAAACGCAGTCTTCTGAATATCACCTTCTTTCACTCGAATCTGATGGTAACCTGACCTCAGATCAATCTTACTAAAAACACACGCACCAACTAGCTGATCCATTAAGTCATCAATCCTTGGAAGCAGATACTTATTCTTAATGGTCACCTTGTTCAATTGACGATAATCGATGCATGGTCGCATACTACCATCCTTTTTTTCACCAACAATACTGGAGCTCCCCACGATGACACACTTGGCCTAGTAAATTTCTTATCCAACAACTCTCCAATCTGAGATTTCAACTCAATCAATTTTGACACAGACATCCTGTACGGTGCCATAGAAATAGGTCTTGTACCATATATAAGGTCAATAGTAAATTAAACTTCTCTTGTCGGAGGTAATTCTGTAATATCATCAGGAAACACTTTCGGAAACTCATTCACAACTGGCAACCCATTAACCGATACTTTAATTTCAACAGATAATGACACGAACAACGCAAACATCTTATCCTTGTCTTCTAACAAAGTCCTCAACTCTTTAGTAGATAAGGAGTTAGCCAACGCTTCCTCTTCAGGAGTAAGGAATAATAATTTCTTCCTATAACAGTCAATATAAACCCGGTTGAACTCCAATCAGTTCATCCCCAAAATAACATCCACATTCCAATCAATAAACAAATCAAATCCACATAGAAATCTCTATCAAAAATAGTGAGAGGACACTTCAAACATACTAAAGATGTAACCACAGACCCAATAAACGGAGTTTCAATTGTCATCCTCTGCTCTAGAGTAGACGACACAATTCCTAACCTTCTCACACAGTAAACATAAATAAACGATGTGTTTCACCCATATCAATAATAGCAATCAAAGAAGTACTATTAATAAAACAAGTACCTTTGACAAAACTCTCCTCATTAGTGGATTGGGCTCCCACCAAAGAAAACACTTTACCACTGGCTCTTTGTGTCTTCTTTGGCTTCTGACAAGTCGTACTAATATGACCTTGTTCACCACAATTAAAACAAGTAGGCATAATAGCTCTGCAGTCAGCTATCACATGACATGTCCTTCCAAAATTGAAGCACTTCTTAACTTAATTTTGGAAAGTGTTAGCAAGATGACCCATGCTTCCACATCTGAAACACTTCACAGGATTGGGATTTACCCCTCCCGCACTTGGCTTCTTATTAGCAGTAAACTTCTGTTTACCTTTATCAGCTGGAGTGTAACATCCTTTCTACCCCATCACAAAATAGTCAATTTAAAACCATATATCAGAGTATAACTCATTAAAAGGGCATCACATTTACTTCAAAACTCAAACGTCAAACATCATATAGAGTCTTGTCTCTTAACACGGGTTCACAAAATCATGAAAAACACTATAAATATTTTCTCAATATTTATGCAGCGGAAAAAAAATTAATAAGTCGTAATGCCTCTTTCATAAAACAAAACTCATAAGTTATCTCAAATGTCATTTTGTCAAAATACTCAAATAAAACTTAAAAACTTAATCCAACTAAAGCATAAACACTCAAACGAATCTCATCTTGGTGTTACTGGACACAGAACACGACTCCACTTCTAACTAACTCGTCGACTCACTATCTCTGAGTCACACACGTACCGAGCTAACCTTGATTATCTGCAGGATGGTATAATAGACCATCACCAAAAGGCAGGCAGGGTGAGTAAATTCACATTCCATAATATAATATAGAAACAAGAATTTAAAACAAAACAACAACAACAAATCATTTACTGCTCATTTACACATATCATCATCATCATCACCTCATAGAAATATTCACCATGTTTAATACACTTCATCAAATACGTCTCATCATTACACAAAACATCAATGCACTCATGTTATGTCATTTAGAATGAAATGCAACCTCTTACTAATACACGTGGTACCGAAACATCCTCATGTGATGGACACTGGGCCATCAACCCTCCCCTAAGGGAGCACATCATAAACATCATATCACTCCAATCCACACAATGGGATTTAAGCTACCAATAGACCGAAGTCATAAATTCAATGCCATGAATGCAAGACGCAATATACATACATCATCCTCAAAACATCATAATATTGCATGCACATTCATTATTAATCAGTTATTCCTTATACTCATTCATAACATTATGTACATACTCATGGAACATCCTATAACACACTCATCCTACATCATGAAATCATACATCGTAACTCAAAGAAAATCAAATAATTCATCGTTCATCACTTAATCACTAACTCTACTCATATAGCCCCCAAGACACATCATTTGACAACTTCACAACGTCATAGCAACCTAGAACTTACTACCTTAAAAAAATTTTTCAAAATTAAAACATTTTTCCAAGTTTTCCAGGGCTCGCTAAACGCCCGACTCTCTGACTCTTCTCGCTAAGCAAGCTTCGTGATTTTTGCATAATTCTTCTACGATTTCGACCTTCTCAATGATGTAAGATACATAATAATCAACATAAGCTCTTGCAAATTAGGACAATTATTTACAACATAAATCAAACCATTTTCAGTAGTTATGTTACTCCTTCACCCATCATTGTGAAGCATTTTCAACACCTTACAACTTTTAGCCACAAATGCCAACATCTGAACACTCAGGTGTTTATAAGATGAAAAGTTTCCAACTTCAAACACTTTGATACACCAACAAGACCCATATCACTTACTGTTGCACCCCAAAATTTTCCCTCACAAGACAAGACTTTGTGTACCAAGAGGCTCACAAGGTTCACAAGGTTCACAATTAGTCAGAAGATTTGACATTTCCCTCAGACAATGCATCCTCCTAAGCAATGCATCCTAAACTAGGGTTTTGACTTTAATCAGGCTAAATGGATTTCCAAGACTTCAAGTGAGCTTCATAACATCTTATATGTGTTTAAGAATCCCCATGACAAGTTTCAAGACTTTTCCCAAAGGTTTGCTCAGTCAGATGATCAGATAGGTCAAGATCAGTCAAAGTAGTTAAAAAGTCAAACTGAGGTCAACTGTGGTCAAACCAAAGTCAAACTTCATGATTTTTTGCCAACATCAAGTATATGAAGTAAAATTCATCATTTGATCAAAGGTTGATCATGATCCATCAAGGAGATTTCAGATCATCAAGAATCAGGGGTTTCTAAATTAGGGTTTCCTCAGGAAAAGTCAACTGAACTTTGACCAGCCATAACTTTCACATGCTTCATCAAAATTTTCCCATCCAAATCTCATTTTGAAGGAAATTGAATTCTATACAACTTTGTGTCTCACAAGCCAAGCCCAAAAATGCTTCATTTGGAAGGTATGAGCTAAGACATTATAGGTCCTTTTGAAAGTCAACAAAAAGTCAACAACTTCAAAAGAGCATAACTTAAGAATGGTAAAAGGTATGGACATGAAACCAATGGGGTTGGTTATAGGACTATTTAAGCTTTCCAAAATGTCCAAGAACACCCTCATAGCATTAAAATTGAAGGATTTGTGCCCTTGCAAAGTTGGGAAATGTTTGAGTGGTTTATGAAGTAAATGGGGTCTTAAAACCATAATTCTTCAAATGGGCTGAACTTTTTGTGACCCAATGTGTTCCATGACATCATGCACGAAATTTATTTAATATTTTCATAATTTTATTCATTTTATTTTATTTATTATGATTTTTTATATTAAAAATCATTTTAAATTCAAATAAAATATAAAAATATGAAGATTTAAAAATATTTTGATTCTAGAAAGTCATGAAAGCTAATTGGATCAGATTGATATGAGAATTATGGTGATTGTCTTAAAATAGCAAGGTTGTATCCAAGAATATTTGAAATTTAAGACATGATCTTTTTCAATCTTCAATGATCAAAAAGTCCAAATAATCTTACAATGTTTTGACCTAATTATGTTCTACTATATATACATAACTCATCCAAACACAAAAGGGACGAATTGGCAGCCTAAAACCATAATTTCAAACTTCACAAAATCCTTCAAAAGTCAATTTTCGGTTTCAACCCTAGAAGAGGTTTCAAGGTATTTTAAGAACATCACAAGCTTCCTTAAGCTTCTCTGAATCGAAACCAATCATCATATGCCTTTGAATCATGCCATAATGCATAACCCGAAGCAATGTTGTTCTTGAATTATTTTTTTTCGATTCCATAAATTCACTGTGTTTTAATGGATTTTGTTTGTCTAATCATGTTTATAATGATGTGTAGAATTTTTCTGGATACTTAGATCAAAGCTTCATGGCCGAATCATGAAAACACCATAGTTAGGGTTTCGGCCAAGGTTTAGGGCTTCATGATTTATGGAACATAAATGGATTCTAAAACCATGGATCGATTCGAATGGACATCTGGACCATGTTTATGGATTTAATTTTATGAAATTTTATGGTTTTGTTGATCATTGGATTTCGTAGGTTTTGCTGCCTTTGTGATTTCGCAGGAAATATGGTAGGAAACTTTGCAACAAAATCCGCAGGAACCAAGGAAGAAGATGAAGTTCTTGGCGCGCTGGCTGGAATTCAAATTTTGTTTTAATATTTTATTGTATTATTTGTAATTTATTTCACAGATGCACGTCTGGCCCAGTGGTGATGGATGCGCGTGTTATGGTTCAGGACCTTGGTTCGATTCCTGGAGGCAGCATTCTTTTTATTTGATTTTCCCATTCATTTACAAAACTTAATATATTATGAATTGTTGTGGTTATTTAACAGATGCGCCCTTCTGGCTGGATGGTTGGAGTGTTTGTTTGTTGGTTGAGGGTCCTGGGTTCGAATCCTCCCCAGGCCCTTTTGCATTGCTTTTATTTTTTTGTTGTGATTTGTGCAGGATATGAAACAAAACTACATGGATCTCATTCTATATCACCAGCGCGCGCTGGCCTGGATGGTTTTGTGCTCTGCATATGAGGCAGGGGACCTGGGTTCAAATCCCAGGTCCTTTCTTTTTGATCAATTTTCCATGTTTTCTTATTTTAATTTATTTCATTATATTATTTCTATTTTATTTAAATTGATAAATATAAATTATAAAAAATATTTTCTAATATTATTAAAATATTTTTGTGTATGTATTCCTAAAATATTATTTTATTTATATTTATTTCATAATATGTATATATATATAATTTGTAAATGAATTGATTTATTTTGTACATTAATAAGAAAAAAACCCTAATATTCTCATAAACCCTAATTTATTTTGATTAACCTTTATATTCTTATAAAGCCTAATTATATTATAACTTTTAATTCATTTATTTGTAAACTTTAATTATGTACATTATTTTATAATTTTTTTATAATTATTATTGAATATATTTTTCACATGTAAATAATTTCAATTAAATAGTAAACCCTAGATTATTAAAAATCCTAATTTGATCTTATAAATATAATTTATTTTTATAATATGTTTATTTAATTATAATTAACCAATATTTTTATAATATGTATATAAATTTAAATCATTAGAATAATTTAGTACATAATACTTATTATTTATTTCTTTTATTAAATTCTCTTAAAAAATATTATTTATCTAATTTTGAACTTTAAATTTATTTATTTTCATTATGCTAATCCTTTCATCTTATTCTTATTTATTTTATTACTACTAACCCCCTTTATTTATTTATTTATATATTATATGATTGTTTATTTTATTATTATTATTGTCACTAACCCACTTAATTATTCATTTATTTGCTTATTTAATTTATTTTAATTATTATTATTATGTAATTGTATCCAATATGTAATAGTTGTAGTAATTTTTAATATTTAATTTTAAATGCTATGGTTAGTAAAATAGGGAGTGCAAGACATGTTTGTATGTAAAATTGAATATAAATCACTAATCTCAAGATAAATATTTGAATTGGTACACTCACACACGTAAGTCGATCCTGGATCGCCATCTCACTTCTTAAGGGTTACCTCTCAAGTTGCCTAAACAAAAGGTCAAGTAAAGTGTAAAGCAAAGTCCCTCATCTCATATCATCTAGTCCCTTAATAGATAAAAAGATCAAGTCCCTTCGTGGTTGCCTTCGTAATGATCTTGTCCCTTTCGAATAAAGATGATAAGTTCCTTCAAATTGCTTATACACTTTACAATTGCCTGAATAACAGTTGTCCCTTCACATGTCCCTTATAACATCCAAGGTAATGACTACCTATTCCTTAATAATAGGGATAGTCTTACCATTTAAAGGATATTTAAGAACAGAAAAGACTTAACTTAGGGTAGGTTCCTCTTATATACTTGCTCACTTCTCAAAAACATTTCAAACACTTCACATTTTCAAACAAATTTTCAAAACAAAGACTTTATATATATCCGTACATGGATCATTATAAAGTACTTAAAGAAAATTCTATTCACACACTTCACATTTCAAAAACATTTTAAAGTGAGCTAAGTAACTAAGAGCCCATGGATAACCATGGATGTAAAGGGTGCTAACACCTTCCTTTTACATAACCTACCCCCCGGACCCAAAAATCTTTTAAGGTCTTTCCTGTTCTTTTATGCCTTTCCTTTGGATAAAATAAAAGTCGGTGGCGACTCTTGCTATCCGCAACATAACTAAAAGTTAGTTCTCCCACCGTGTTACACTTACCATAACATTTTCAAGATGAATCTCAACCAACATATTCAATTTTCCCCACCGTCGAAAGAGTCGAGTCTAAATTCCCCACACACCCAGTCAATTTAAGAGTTTGAAACTTCTTCAAACCAATTATTAATGACATAAAGTGTGTCCATTACCAAGCTCGTTCAAAAAATATTGATTTGATAAAGAAGAACCATCACCATAAATTATTCAGCATCGTCGTCGTTATCTCCACGAATTCTCTTAACGGAAACCCCTCAATACCTTTGTTGTTATATACACATAAATGAATATTGTTAACACCGAATAATCACTACACAATCGAAAGCTTCTTCAAATTCTTGAAATTGTTCGCAAGATCTAATATTCTAATCTAGGTGATTTCCTTAAATCTGTGTAACTTCAAGTGCGTGAGAGTGTATACAGTGATAATGAACAAGAGAATCACGAATGAAAAACCTTTCTCCTTCGATTTTCCCTCAAATTCTTCCTTTGAAAGATTAGGAAAATGATAGTTTGTGAAAGTGAGAGAAATGTCGTCTCTTTACTCTCCCTCCTATTTGATTCTAGGGTTTGAGAGAAAAGAATGGAATGGTTGAAAAAGGGAGAGTAAGGTCATACTAGTTGCAGAAGGAAGAGGGTGGAAGATGTTGAAAATGACAAAACAAACGAAGAATAGAAAAAATGAAAACAAATAATAATGAAAATTAATAATAATAATAATAATAATGGGAAAAAATTAGAATGAAAAAAAGTGGGAAAGTAAAAGAAGAAAACATGAGAATTAAAAAAAAGCGAGAAAGTAAAAGAATTAAAAAAAATTAGAAATAAAGAGTGATCAAAATTGTTACGACAGACCGTTCTAACGGTCGCGGATGTAGAAAATGATGGTTACTTGGTAACTGTCACAATTATGTTATTAAGATGACTAAAAACTCTATGACGGTTGGCCTTAACTGTCGTGACAAGTGTCGCGGTCTAAGAATAAGGACGGTTTTGTGGGAACTATCGCAACTCATGTGTCGTAAATCACATTTTTTCTTGTAGTGATTAACAACACAAAATCATCAATCAAAACCTTATTTTCCTAAACTACACCAAAAAACCCCAATTCCATTCCCACATTATAATATCGAAAGGAAAATACTCCCCATACCTTAATTTCCGTAAGATTTTCGATAATCTCTTCGAAATCCTTTCCAAACTTCAAGCACTAGCTTTTTCCTTCTTCTCCAGAGCCTTTTCCCAAAAGTGTGATCGTTCCAAATGATTGTTCTCTCCAACTTTTCCCTCTTTTGTCACTCTTTCCCCTAGGACCTCTTTTAATCTTTCCCCATAAAACCCTCACTTATCCTCAACCAAAAGACCACAATGCCCTCATCCTCTAATTCCTTTTATTTTATTTTATTTAATCTCAAATAATAAATCTAAACCCCATGTACCTAATTATTCTAATTATTATTAAAATATTAAGCTACCCTCAAACTTCACAAAACATCAATTAACCTCATAAACATCAAAATTCACAAGAAAACACATCAATATAATTAAAATCGACTTTGGGGTATTACATGGAGCACTATAAGGAGTTCCCCCAAACCTCTGCTTACCCTTCTTGTCATTCACAACCTTGTAATGAGCAATCTGAGCCATGTTATCATTATCATAAATCCTGCTCCTACTCACTAGCTCTGGATAGTTCCTGATCTTCTGGAAAGCAATACCCTGTTTGATCTCAGGATGCAGTCCATTCTCAAATTTCAAACACTTCGAAGTCATAGCGTCTTTAGTGTTATAGTATGCACAATACTACACTAATTCTTCAAACTTCGTGGCGTACTCAGGCAGAATCATATTACCTTGCTTGAGCTCCAAAAATTCTACTTCTCTGGCACTACGAATGTCTTCTGGAAAGTACTTCTCCAGAAACTCACCTCGAAACATAACCCAAGTGATAGCAGTACCTGCAGTTTCCAACCTTTGGCGACTGTTATCCCACCAGATCTCAGCTTTGCCCTCAAGCATGTAAGTACGAAATCTCACCTTCTGATCATCATTGCACCTCATGGTCTTGAAGATCTTCTCAATAGACTTCATCCATTTCTGTGCAGCCTCTGGATCCAAAATACCCCATTCATACATAGGTGGCTTGTTACTTTTGAATTGATCCAAATCACAAAATTCAGAATTCCCAACAGTTGGACCAATGTTCTCAACAACTTATGTCATGGCTTGCATAGCAGCAACAAGTGCAATATCATTCCTTCCTTCCATACTAATACAACAAACACAAACACCTCAGATTAAAACACGACAACAACTCCTATTTTAAAGACTGACTCGACACAACATCTGGCTGATTGGACTGACCTGCTCTGATACCAATTGTAACATCCCACTTATCCCAATTTATAAAATAACAGTTTATTACGAAAAATCAGAGTTTTTAAAGTGGAATGCCATGTTTTCAACAATAATTACCAACATAAAGTTCTTCATTAAAACAACAGAAATTTTAAGATTCATTACAACTCATAATCAAAATAACAGCAACAATAATTCTCTTGGTTTATAAAATGGATACGTAACAAATTAAATAAAACAACTAAAAATCCCATCCCGTGTTACATATCAGAGCATCCTAAGACTCGAACACAAATACACGACTCCACGCACTCTCAAGTACCTGGATTATATGTACTTCCAAAGAAGCACAAACGCAACAACAAACAATAAAGGGGTGAGAAACAAATTCAAATATAAACGGTGTAGATAACATCTTTAAGGGTAGTTTCCCACTCACAACAACAAATACAACAATTTCACCAATAGATAAGCAACAACAAGTACAACAATAGTTATGAAACAACAATAATTATGCAATGTAACTCAACACGACACAATGCATGTGGTACCAAATTTTGTTCATTCAATCGAACACCGATAATCACATACGCCTATCCGACAATGATTATCCCACCATTCTCCATTACGGAGTACATATGATCGTATTCCCCCATCCGGCACGACCATCCCAACAATAATTCAACAAATGTATGCATGACTATGAAAATGCATACAACATGTATAATTCACCATATTATACATCTACATGATCCATCCGATCAAAACACAACAATAATTCCACCAAAAAACGCCAATAATAACCTCACGCGATTTAATCGATTATTCAACTAATTAAATCCACCTAAAGTAGATCATTAATTCATTCTCGATGTTAATCCTTGATTAAACACGTCTTAAGGTCCATATCAAAACCTCACACCAAAAGAACCAACCACACACGCGAAATCGGGATAAAAATTGCAAAGCAGTGTGTTTTTGCCCTAAACTCTGGTCATACGCGTAATGGCAAGACCATACGCGTATTGACCCAGCCCAATACGCCCATACGCCCCTCATATGCCCTCATACGCGTAACAACTTATCCTCCTACGCGTAGCTTACTAAAATGGGCAGAGAACCCCATATTTTCACCCTCCATACACGTAATCCCCCCTCCATACGCGTAATGCCTCAAGAATCACGCCCACCATACGCGTAATGGCATGGTCCATTCGCGTATGGGCAGAGAACCCTATTTTTCTAGTTTTTCCTCTTCATTCCAGATCTGTTTCTCACAACTCTCGATTTCGTGATTCATACCAGACCTATGATTGTTCTAATCCAATTTTACACTCTTAATTTCATTCTTCTTTTATCTATCTTACTGTATACAGTTTATATTTTTGTTCTAGATCTAAAATTCGTATTGTTCATCAACAACAACAACATCTGCATAACTATACATCATCCAGAATAACAACAACACTATTTCATCAGAATTTCATCAAGATTACATCATCATATTCACATATTCGAAACACAGATCACATATTCACAGATTTATCACAAATATCATAAACAACAGAAATTCCTATAAGGGAAGGAAGCCCTCACTACCCATCATGTTAAATCACCTAAATTTAAATTTGCTCCCCCCCTTACCTCGAATTCAGATGAAAATTCCTGCGAATTTCTTTAAGATTGGTGCCCTAGATTGATCTTCCTCCTTCCTAGCCTCTTTTGCTCTTCTAACAAAATTCTACGGTTACTCTTTCCACTAATCTTTTGTTTTGACTAATTCACCTCTAAACCCTCGCCTTGAGATTTTACTAAACCGTCCTTTATTTTAATTAAATCCAAATAATAATATTAATTAAAATTCTAATATTACTGATATTATTTCATAAATATAATTATAATTATAATAATAATAAAAATAGTAATTAAATGGTCTTATTATTATTCGCACACCCGCTATTACTAAGTGCACCCCGATTCTACCCGTCCCACTAGGACACAACACCGAAAACAACAAGATATACGCCTTGAACAAGGCCAACACAGTACCGAAAATACCCCATGATTAAATATTAAAAATAAGGTGTTACACACATGATCACTTTCACTTCAACATGCACATTTGCATTTTTCCTCCAATTTGATTAACCACACTTCCTTTGGGTCTCTAACTCTGGTTAGGCCTAAATTATGTCACATATAAGCTTCAGATAATCATAGTTCAAGAGGAGTTTAATCCATTGTTGAGTTTCATCATATTTTTCAATTTTCTTCTCTTCTTCGATTCTCACTCCTCACAAAATCTTTTCACAAAATTCTTTCATATTTTGGATCCTTGAACTCCATAAAACACAAATCATCCATCATCTGAAGCTCATTGCAAGGATTTCAGTGGATACGAATTTGAATTACTCTTCTTCAAAACTCAAGATCTAGACCAGATTCAAGCTTTATTAGCATTTAGTTTGCAATTAGTGGTTCCGAAGGATTGATCTGTAGCTTTCAGATGGAATTCTAGGAGGATTTCAAACTCTTCAAGATATCAGGTTAGAGAAGATTCCATGCTCCTAGATCTTGTATTTTTTATGTGCATTTGAAAATAACATGTGCAACGCGCTTGTTTTATAATTTACATTTAAATGATTTTATGCGCGCGCCTTTGGTTGTTGTTGTGTGCATATGATCTAAGCCTTTGATTTGGACTACTTTTGGATTGTGTTGACTAAGTGTGGTGCGCATGATCAATATGAGGGTTTGTGTGAGTCAATGTGGTTGACTGAAGACTTTTATATATTTTTTGACTTGCGTGTGAAATAGATTGGACCTTTGAATGTTAATCTCACCCCCTGACTAAGCCCAATTCATTTTATAACTTGTTTTTTACTAATGGCATACCTCCCTACATCATTTCATTCTATTTTCATTTTATTTTCCACACCTCTTGCATTTTTATTTTTTAAAATCATTAAATATCATCTTAAAATCCAATAAAAAATCATGGACATTATTATTACATTTAAGTAGTTTTTTGTATTTTTTAATTCGGAATTCATGATTTTTTTCATATATTTTCATATTTTCTTTTTATTTCTTTTTAAAATTGGTTTCTATTTTCATAACCTAATTTCAAAAATTAATTTCTCATAGCATATTAAACATTTTTGCATCAATCTTTTTTCATTCATTCATTAACATTTCAAAATTCATAAAAATATTGTTTCATTTTTACAACTTTTTTTTATTGCATTTTGGTCCCTCGTCTTTGCATATTAGTCCTTGGTTCCTATGTGATCTTTCATGAATTGTTTGAGGTCCTCTCACTTTGAATTTTTGTATGAGATTTTAACATGTGTTTAGTCTCTGGTTTAGGTCACTTATGTTCTGATTTAATATTTTTTTAATGCCATTTACCATATGTTTGGATTCTTGTGCTTGAAGGAACTTTGTGTGATCCTTATGTGTCTTTCCTTAAACCCTAATTTCATGAGGCATTTATGCCACCATTTGAGATCTCTTGTATGACTTTATGGGTTGTGTTTAGACTTTGAGAAACCTTATTTGATCATTTGTAAGTTCATTTTATATGTGTTGGCTTTTCTATGTATGATGTATCTTGTATGAATCTTTTTGACCTAATTTCTTCACATGTTTTCATCTTACGCCTCCCATGCTTACTTGTATGCCTCAAACATGATTCTATCATCATCTAATTTGTATTCTTATCCATGATATGCTAGTTACTTTATATCCAAGCATCCATACTTGTATGACACTTTGATTTTTTTTTTTGCATCCCATTTCAAGTATGAAGCATTCATTTCCTAATGTGACATCCTTATGCATCTTTGCTAAGTTGTTTGAACTTGATTGCCCTGTGTTTTTGCCATGATCATTTGTTCATCTTTAACATTTCATATTATGAATATTCTTCTGAATGTGATCATCTCATGTTATCTTTGCAACTTCTACTTTCATCCTTACCTTACTTGTTCCTTAACTTGAATGTGTGTTTGCCTTTCACTCCTCATCTCTCATTATGACATGAACTAACTCATGCACTTTGATATGTTAATTTAAGATGACATTAGGCATTTAAATTTTTTGTTTGAGGTCTGACTTTGAGGTTCATCACGTGTCCTTAACCATGTGTGGAATATTGGAACAAACCCTAGTACAAATAGCATGTCGTCGAAGTCTGCTCACATGTTATTGTTTAATTGGGCTTTGTGTTATGGATCCAATTGATTAAGTTAGCTTGTACCATAAGTTAGCTTGTAATGAGTAATTGTTAAAAAGCCCATTAGGTTAGTGTGTTAGTTTTACTATAAATAACATACCAATCTCTCATAGTTTGCATAAGGAAAAATAGGAAAATAAAACCCTAATTCAAAAGTGAGAGAGGTTATTTGTTATTATTATATACTTGTAATCTTGTTTAAAAAGAAAGGAAAGAATAACAGTTTATAACCAATCCTTGTTGTTATCTTTGGTAACCTTAAACCCTAACCCTTGTGGGTTTCTTGATCATAAAGAAACTTATTATACTTTGTTTCCAAGGTATCTAATTCACAACAAATTGGTGAGGTGAGCATGGAGAAGATGCCTTCAACAAAGTATAAGATTTAAAAGTTCACTAGAATGAACGATTTTGATCTGTGGCACTTGAAGATGAAAGCCATGCTTGTTCAGTAGGGTTGTTTGGAAGCGTTAAAGGGAGAGACGACCATAAATGCAACGTTAACGGAAGCTGAAAAGACGACCATGATTGAGAAAGCACATAACACAATATTGTTGAGCCTTAGTGATAAGGTTCTTCGAGATGTATCCAAGGAGATGACGACATCAGGATTATGGTTGAAACTTGAAGGTTTATACATGACCAAATCGTTGGTGAATCGACTCTACCTGAAGCAAGCCTTGTATTCATTCAAGATGAGTGAAGACAAAGTGTTGGCTGAACAGTTGGATATGTTCAACAAGCTGATTCTTGATCATGAAAATATTGATGTGAAGATCGATGGTGAAGATTAAACGTTGTTGCTGTTATGCGTTTTTCCTAGAACACATGCTCACTTCAAAGAAACCCTCTTGTATGGAAGAGAGTCCCTAACCTTTGAAGATGTTTAATCTGCCTTGTACTATAAGGACTTGAATGAACGAAATAAGCATAAGTCTTTGACGGTTGGTGAAAGTTTGGCCATTAAGGAGAAATTCTTGCGAAAGGATGGTAAGTTCGACAAGAAGAAGGGTAAAAGTCAACATAAGTCTTATAGTGGTGAAGCAGCTGGTGTTCGATGCTATCATTGTAATAAGGAGGGTCACATTTGAAAGATGTGTCCTGAACGCTTGAAAGATCATGGAGGTAATGATAATGGCAATGTTGCCATTGTTCAAGATGATTTCGACACATATGATGTTCTTGTGGTTTCTAGCGGTGACTCAAGAAAAAAATGGATTATGAATTCAGGTAGTACTTGGAACATGACTCCAAATAAAGACTTGTTCGAGGAATTATGTGATCAAGATGGTGGATCAGTGCTATTGGGAAACAACAAAGCTTGCAAAATTACAGGTATTGGATCTGTGAGATTCAAGCTCCATAATGAGTCAATAAGACTATTGACTGAAGTTAGGTATGTACCTGACTTAAAGAGAAATTTGATTTCTCTTGGTGAATTAGACAAAAAGGGATATGTCTTTCAAGGAGAGAAAAGGATCATAATATTCATGAAGGGGTCGAAGGAAGTCTTGAGAGGCGTGAAGAAATGAGGCTTGTATACCCTTGAGGCTGAAGATGTAAGTGGTTCGACAAATGTTGCATCCACGAAACTGTTGTTGAAGACAAAATTATGGCACATGAGATTGGGCCATGTCAACAAGTGAGGTCTGGTCGAATTGGGGAAATAAAACCTTCTAGGTGGTGACAAAGTCGAGAAGTTGGAGCTTTGTGAACCTTGTGTATTTGGTAAATCCAGTAGGGTGAAGTTTAACAAAGGTAAACAAAGAAAACATAGATCCCTTGATTACATCCATACTGATCTTTGGGGGCCTGCAAGGAATCCTTCACATTCAGGTGCAAGATATTTTCTATCCATAGTTGATGACTATCCCTGAAAGTTATGGGTATTCATTCAGAAGATGGAGGATGAAACTTTTGAGAATTTCAAGAGTTGGAAGGTTCTGGTCGAAACTCAAACTGGCAGAAAGGTCAAGAGGTTGAGAACTGATAATGGCCTTGAATTCCGCAATGAAGCTTTCGACAGTTATTGTGTCGAGTCTGGGATTGCAAGGCATAAGACTGTAGCACGTACTCTTCAGTAAAATGCTCTAGCCGAAAGACTCAATCGAACAATCCTCGAAAGGGTTAGATGCATATTGGTTAGTGTTGGATTGAAGAAGGTGTTTTGGGTTGAGGCTGTTTCAACAGTAACATATCTGATAAACAAATGTCCTTCGACTATGTTAGATATGAAGACACCTGAAGAAGTTTGGTCAGGACATCCAATATATCTTGACAAACTGAGAGTATTTGGTTGTGTAGCATATGATCACATTAGGCAAGACATGGTCGAACCTAGAGCTCTGAAATGCATGTTCATGGGATATCCTGAAGGAGTCAAAGCTTATAGGCTATGATGCCTAGAGCCAGGTCACAGGAGGTGTATCACCAATCGAGATGTAGTTTTCAATGAAGCTGAGATGGCTTTCAAGAAAATTGACGATGTTGTAGAAGATTTGGAACAGGGAGAAATTCATGTTGAGGTGGAGCATAGTGATGCTGAATTGCATGACCCAGATGAAGTCGAAGAAGAAGAAGAAATTGTTGTCGAAGATGAGGAGACTGATAATGACAACCTGCTGGCAAGAGACGGGTCGAGAAGAGTCATCAAGCCACCTCAGAGACATGTGTATGCAGATCTTATAGCTTATGCCATAATCTCTACAATTGAGGTTCTAGACGAAGAACCTAGAGACTATAAGGAAGTTATGAGGAGTCAAATAAGACTAAATGGCTGAAGGCCAGGGATGATGAGATGAAATCTCTTCATGATAATAATACTTGGGAACTGATCAAGAAACCCGCTGGAGCCAGGTTAGTCAGCTGTAAATGGATTTTCATAGTTAAGGAAGAAATCGCAGGAGGGGCGTCGAAGAGATACAAGGCAAGGTTGGTTGCAATGGGGTTCACTTAGAAAGAAGGTGTTGACTTCAATGATGTGCTCTCTCCTGTTGTGAAGCACATGTCCATTCAAATGTTGCTTGCCATGGTGGCATAGTTCAACCTTGAACTAGAACAAATGGATGTGAAGATTGCGTTCTTGTATGGTGATCTTGATGAAACAATCCTGATGAGGCAACCTAAAGGGTATGTCGAAGAGGGGAAAGAAGAGTATGTGTTAAAACTGAAGAGATCTTTATATAGGATGAAACAATCTCCTCGATAGTGGAATATGAGATTTGACAAGTTCATAGCACGCATAAGTTTCATCAGAAGTCGGTTTGATCACTGTGTTTACTTTAGATTTCGACCTGGTAACTCATTTGTTATTTTGTTGCTTTATGTGGATTATATTCTAATAACAAGCAAAAATGTCGAAGATGTAATGAGGGTGAAGGTTGAACTCAATAAGGAGTTCGATATGAAGGATCTGGGAGCTGTGTCCAAGATTCTTGGGATTGACATCCGGAGAGATAGAAAGCAATCGAGATTATGCTTATCTCAAGAGGCATACTTGAAGATAATTCTTGATAAGTTTGGTATGTCGAATTCAAAGCCTGTTGTGACTCCAACAAACCCTCTATTCAAGCCGAGTATAGATAAGTGTCCCAATACTGATGTCGAAAGAGCTTATATGAATAGCATTCCATATGCTAATATAGTAGGTTCTTTGATGTATGATATGTTCTGTACTAGACCTGGCATATCATATGTAGTAAGTCTTGTAAGCAGGTACATGTCGAATCCTGGAAAGGCTCACTGGCAATCATTGAAGTGGATTCTAAGGTACATAAATGGGTCTCTGAGCATAGTCCTAATTTATTGTGGATTCTTGGGTGAAGATAGTAAAGCAACAATAGAAGGATATGTTGACTCTGATTATGCAGGTTGTATGGATTCCAGAAAATCTATTTCTGGATATGTTTTCTCTATGTTTGGCACAACAATTAGTTGGAAAGCAACACTTCAGAAGGTTTTTGCCTTATCAACCATTGAAGAGGAATATATCGCCCTAATTGAAGCTGTAAAGGAAGCATTGTGGCTTGAAGGTTTTGCAAAGGAGTTGCAACTTCAAGGTCGAAGTATCACTATTAGATGTGATAGTAAAAGTGCAATACACCTATCGAAGAACCCAACCTATCATGAGTGAACTAAGCACATTGATGTGAGGCTGCATTTTGTCAGAGGGGTAATCGAGCATGGAGAAGTCCAAGTGCTGAAGGTTTCAATAGATCATAATGTCGTTATATGATCACCAAGATGTTGCCCAGTTGCAATTTTTTCCACTATATGCAGTTGATAAATCTGCATGAAGAAAGCTAGTTTGTTTCTTGTTGGTATAGGGTGTGTTCCAAGGTGAAGATTTGTGGAATATTGGAACAAACCCTATTAAGAATAGCATGTCGTCGAAGTCTGCTCACATGTTATTATTTAATTGGGCCTTGTGTTATGGATCCAATTGTTTAAGTTAGCTTGTACCCTAAGTTAGCTTGTAATAGGTAATTATTAAAAAGCCCATTAGGTTAGTGTGTTAGTTTTATTATAAATAACATACTAGTCTCTCATATTTTGCATAAGGTAAAATAGGAAGATAAAACCCTAATTCATAAGTGAGAGAGGTTATTTGTTATTCTTGTATACTTGTAATCTTGTTTAAAGAGAAAGGAAAGAATAACATTTTATAACCAATCATTGTTGTTATCTTTGGTAACCCTTGTGGGTTTCTTGATCATAAAGAAACCTATTATACTTTGTTTTTAAGGTATCTAATTCACAACACTATATTTGTGCATCTTTGCATTCTTACTTCTTCTTTTGAACTTCTTTGAACGTCTTCATCTTTCTTGTGCTTCTTTGCAAGTTGTTTGATTGTGGTTGAGCTCTTTGAACTTTTAAAGTTTGGTTATGATATGATTCTTACTTGTAAGGTCTTGGCACCTTGGTTTCCATTTCATTCATGTTCTTTTAGTGTTTAGTTTTCACCTTACTTCTTATGAAAGTTCATGCTTCTTTTACTAACATTTTAGGGGCTTTGGTAAGTTGAAGGGATGTGGATATGCTTCCATATTCCAATCTCTCTTTTCTCTTTTAATGTTCATACTTGAGTTTATGCAAGCATTCAATATGTTTTTTTTTCATAATTGCTTCTCATCCCTTTTAGAAGCAACTAAACTTCCATCTTGGAAGTAAGTTGTCTTCTAATCCTTTCTCCTTTCTTCTTCCTTTTCCTTTCTCCTCTCTTATTCCTTTTCTTTGCTTCTCTTCTTCTTTGTTCTTCTTTAGGATAGAGATATCAAGCCTTACAAACCTAGGATATCCAAGCATGATAACTTCATTAGGCTTAGTTTCCCTTAGACATTTTACCTTTGAAGATCCTTTTGGTGCTTTCTCTCTCCTCATCTCAAAACAACTAAAAAAGACTTAATAAAGGTTGAATTGACTTCTTGTGATATTGACTTATTCCATGGGGAATTTGCATCTATCCCATCTTGGGGTAATATAAGCTTGTCT
The DNA here is from genome assembly GCA_963966055.1 of Lathyrus aphaca. Lineage (NCBI taxonomy): Eukaryota > Viridiplantae > Streptophyta > Magnoliopsida > Fabales > Fabaceae > Lathyrus > Lathyrus aphaca. The sequence goes on from OZ014519.1 coordinate 635,682,499, forward strand.
AGCATGATGTACAAGTCTAAACTTTAAGTCATCTTCACAAAGAAAAGCTAAAAAACACTTCTTCACTTCAAAATACAAAAAACACTTAATAAATACAATGAGTTAGTGTGCTTGAGTCCTAATATTTGGAACCATGTCTTGGGCGTCTTCTCCTTGCTTGGGTGTACTTCTTCCTCATTCCATCTTGGAGTGATGTAAGAAGTACATACTCCATGGAAAAGGACTTGAATACACTTTCACATGCCAAACACAAATAAAAGCTTCTAAAGCATTTAAACCAACAATAAGCGTCTTTCCTTCGGGAATTCTCTTCTCATCTCCTTAACTCTTTATGAAAGAACTCTCTTCGACTTATCTATTTCAAAATAGTAAACACATTCATGCCAGATGAGCCTGCAACACCTGAGCATAGACATAAGCAGTTCAAGCCATAAAAAACACAAACAAAGAAATTTCCTCCCTAGTTAGGGGAACTACATCGACTCTGATTCTCATTCCCGATGAAATACATTGGCAGTGGGGTAAGGCCCATTCGAGAACTTTCTTTGTTTTCCCTACATTTTCCCATTTCTTTCTCATTCCAGTGGCAGTTTCAGTTCAGCAGCAGATACCCTCACCCTTTGAACAATGCTAGAAAGCATGGATCTCTTCGGGTACAACGGACGATCTGGGGTGCTAATACCTTCCCAGTTCGTAACTGACTCCTTTACCCTTTCTCTTTGGTTCGCGAGACCTCTCTTTCTCCTTCTTCCGGGTTTGTGCAACATTACCCTTCCTTCGGGATAAAAATTCCAGGCTGGCGACTCTTCCTTTTCCGCACCACTTTCGCGTCTGTACCAGGATGGAAATCCTGGGAGTGATATTATGTATATAACTTGAAATCATTATTCTCAGACTGATCTATTCCTACCATCGAATCTACCAATTTCACATCTAGCTTATGAGTTTCTCTGATATTATCTAGAAAGTCATTGTTAATCTTCAATATTCCCAACATAACACTCTTCGGTGTCACTTTGCAAACTAAACTAATATCCCTGAACTGTTTAATTAGTTCCAACTCTTTAACCATCATCGCCGACATATGCAACGTTTTCTGACTTAAGGCATCAGCTACAACATTAGCTTTACCTCGATGATAGTTCAAACCGAAATCATAATCCTTTAATAACTCCAACCACCTTCATTGTCTCATATTCAACTCCTTCTGGTCAAACAAATACTTTAAACTCTTATGGTCATTAAACACTTCAAATCTAAAACCATAAAGATAATGTCTCCAAATATTCAGCATAAAAACAACTGTAGCAAGTTCTAAATCATGCGTAGGATAATTCTTTTCATGAGTTCTTAACTGCCTTGACGCATAAGCAACTACCTTATTATTCTTCATAAGTATACCTTTTAAACCCATCATAAAAGCATCATAATATACCTCAAACGGTTCTCCTGAATTCGGTAATCTCAAAATCAGAGCCGACGTCAACCTCTTCTTCAATTCTGTAAACCTTTCTTATCGAATGTCCCACATAAAAGCTTTAATTTTATAAGTCAACTTAGTTAACGGAAGTGTCAACTTAGAAAAATCTTCGATAAACCTTCTATAATAACCAGCTAGACCCAAAAAGCTTCTAATCTCAGTAACAGAATTTGGAGTCTCCCATTGTAACACAACATCTACTTTATATGGATCCACAACAATATGACTACCTGAAATGACATGCCCAAGAAAACTAACTTCCTTCAACCAAAACTCACACTTAGACAACTTCGCATACTACTTTTTCTCTTTCAAAACTTGCAATACTAGTTTCAAGTGTTATGCATGCTCTTCTTCCTACTTAGAGTAAATCAATATATCATCAATGAACACCACCACAAAACGATCCAAATAGGTATGAAAGATACGGTTCATGCATTCCATAAATACTCCCGGTGCATCAGTAACATCGAAAGGCATCACCGAATACTCGTAATGTCCATAACGTGTTCTGAATGAAATATTCTAAATATCCTCGTCTTTCACTTTAATCTAATGATAGCCTGATCTCAAATCGATCTTGCTAAACACACAAGCACCGACCAACTGATCCATCAAATAATCTATTCTCGGAAGGGAATACTTGTTCTTAATTGTCACTTTATTCAATTGTCTATAGTCAACACAAAGTCTCATACTTCCATCTTTCCTCTTTACTAACAACATTGCAGCTACCTACGACGATACACTTGGTCTTACAAACTTCTTCTCAAGTAGACCCTCCAATTGCTTCTTTAATTCTGACAATTTAGATGCAGACATCTTGTACGATTCCATAGACACAAATCTAGTACCAGGTACATGATTAATTGCAAATTCAATTTCCCTCTCTGGCGGCACATCAGGAATTTCATCAGGGAAAATTTCAGGAAATTCACGCACCACTTGCAACTCCTCAATCTTAACTTTGTTCTCATAGACCACATCATCGTCAACGAAAACATCTGAGTTTCTTCTTTCACCAACTGCTGCAACTCTCTAAAAGACAACAAACCAACTCCCTCTTCCTCAGGAGTAGAAACCCTCATTGACTTGCTATAACAATTGATATGAACATAGTTATATTCTAACCAATTCATTCCTAAAATCACATTCATTCCTATTAACGGAAAACACGCCAAATCAACAGCAAAGTCTCTATCGAAGATTGATAATGAACACTTTAGACACACAAGAGAAGTAGTCACCGATCCCTTATCCGGAATCTCGACGACTAATTCTCCATTCATAGCAGACAACTTAAGACCCAATCTTTTAACACAATCAACAACAATAAAGCAATGAGTAACACCAATGTCAATTATAGTAATTAAAGGAGTACTATTAATGAAACATGTACCTCCGATGAGTCTGTCATTATTAGTCGTCTAAGTTCCAGACAACGTGAACACTTTTCCAGTCTGCGTTTTCTTTGGTTTCTCACACTGACTACCAATGTGTCCTTCTTCATGACAGTTGAAGAAAACCATCTCTTTATGTCTGCATTCAGATATTGCGTGCCCCGTTTTACCACAACGGAAACACCTCTTCACCTCAGCAGTACACACATTACTCTTATGACCAGGTTTCCCACATTTGAAACAAACAATACAAGTAGGAGCATCTCCCCCACTAGTTCTCTTACCATCAGCCATTTTCTGTTTACCTTTCCCAACTGGAGCATCGTAAGGCTTTCCATGACTCTGTTGGTGCTTGCCCTTCCTCTCATTAATAATCTTGTAATGAGCATTGTTGTCCTCTTCATAAATCCTACAGATGTCAACCAAATCAGCAAAGACACAAATCTTCTGATATCCAACTGCCTTCTTAATCTCTGGACGCAACCCATTCTCAAACTTGTTGCACTTTGAAAATTCAGCCTTTGCCTTATTATAATGCAGGTAAAACTTAGCCAAGTCAACAAACTTCTCAACATAATCAGTAACCGACATGTTCCATTGCTTCAGCTCTAGGAACTCAATTTCCCTCTTTCCACGAACATCCTCCGGATAATACTTCCTCAAAAATTCCCTACAGAGCACAACCCAAGTGATCTCCTCACTTGCAGCATCCAATCTCTTACGAGTCTCTAGCCACCAATCATCAACCTCGACTTCCAGCATATGAGTCTCGTACCAAACCTTCTGATCTGGAGTGAAATACATCACATGAAAGATTCTCCCAATCTCCTTCAACCAATCCAACACTGCATCAAGATCATACTTACTCTTGAAGGTAGGTGAATTCTCCCTCTGAATATTTTCCAAACGACGAGATCCAGCATCCTCGCCAGTGTTCGGCAAATTCTGCACATCCTTAGCCATTACTTGCATAGCAGCAACCATCGCAACATCGTTCCTTTTATCCATCTCAACTTAATCACTACAACATAACCAAAGGTTAGAACTAGATAACAATACTTGATTGTTAAATGACTACGACTCGGCAACTTGGCCAGACGGACCGACCTGCTCTGATACCACTAATGTAACACCTCATTTCTAATCGATAATTAATAATAAAATTAGAGTATAAAATTCCAACAATTCAAATGAGATGGTACATTTTCAACCTTAAAATAAGATTCAACACTTGATTAGTCTTTAAAACAAAATACTTTATTATCACGCAGCAGATTCATAAAATTCAACTTAAAATAGCTCAACTTGTATTCAACATCAAAACAACTCAAAACAACAATCTTTAATAAAGACAACTAAAAATTCAGCAACATAATCAAATCCAACTTCAACAGAAAACATGCATAATCCCCCCCGAGTGCTACGTATCAGAGCGACAACACCGACTCAAATCTACTAAGGTACTCAGCTCTACTCTAGATTACTTGCATGTTACCAACAGAGGGAAACATTCAAACAGAAGGGGTTATATATTGAACAATATAACAAAAAATATGATAAATAACATATTAAATCGGATTATATAAACCACCACTTCACGACTCACAAACAACTTAAACCATACAAGATACAACATAACAACACAATATGCAACTCAAAAATGCAACTTAGACAAATGCAATGCATGTGGTACCATTGGAGCAGAACTCCCAACTTATAATCTTGCCAATTAATTGTAAACACCCCAAATTTGCCCTCACTCATTTCACCATGGCTTGTGACTCTTTTCATTTGCATAAGTTCAATCATATCATCTTATATTGCATGTTTGCTTCACTGCATTGATTCAAAGCCATCTGCATCTAGGGTTTGTGATCTGAGTCATCCCTGAGCCATCTGAGCCACTCCAAAGGTCTTCAATCATCTAAAGAGGGTTCATGCATGTTCAAGCATCAGATTATATCCTCTCTAGGTCAAGGAAGTCAAAAAATCACAAGAACTGAGGAAGGTGTGGAAGCAGAGCCAGGTTTAACTGCACAGATGACCTAAAATTAGGGTTTTGGTTTCAGAGGCCATAACTCCAAATTTTTTGGTCATTCTTGTTTCTATTGGTCTCTATATGTTATGAGGATCATGCATATCAATTTTCATGAAGAAATTCAATGGGGAAGGCATCTGATCAAAAGATGACTTCTTGAACAAGTCAGTGCAAAATCAGGGCATCTGAGGCCCCCAATGACACAACCAAAGGGTGTTCTCCATCATTTTGAATGTGTATGATCTTTATTTGATCATAGAAGATGTTAGAAGTTAACAAAATTGAAGAATTTCAAGCCATTTGCAAAGTTGCCTTTTTGGGAAAGTGACTTGTAATGTAAACTTGCCATTTTGGGAAAGTTTTTCAACCTCCTCTTTTTGATTCAAAAATGCTTCAAATGAAAAATCTTTGGTCATGAAAGTTGTAAATTGGATCCTCCCATTTTCAAAAAGTACAAGAACTCATTCTAATTCATTTTAGATCAAAAGTTATGGCCTTGCAAAGTTGGACAAAATCACTAAAACTTCACTTTTGCACCAAAGAGGGAAACTTGCAATTTCACATGCCAAGCATTCTCATGACTTCAAAATGACTTCTAAGCATCACATAAACATAACACATGACCTAAAATTCAGAATTCACCAAATAATCACTCATTTTCATGCCTTGATCATTAAGAAATCTCAAAAGGGCCAAAGGTTCACAAATTTGCAAAACCACACATAAGCTTCAATCCACTTGCCAATTGGCCCCAATCTGAATTCCATGGTTGCCCTTAATCCTTGTTGCGCAGGACACCCCATTGTCGTTGGCCTGCCATGACCCATACCTCAAAGGACACCTAACCTTGACTTTTGGCAAAATGGACCATACCAATCCGCATAGCCCACACCAACTCCACAGACCTATCACAGCTTGATAAGTGGACAAAATGAAACTCAAAACACACAAGAGGCAAGCCTGAAATCACAGCATCACCATAGCTCACAAAAATCCCTCCTTTTGCATTTTCTATCGAATCTCTCAACTCAGCAACTCAAACTTAAAACTTCTTCCACCATTCATCTTAGAATGCATCACTGATCACAAACCACCCTTTACTTTGCCTTAAAAGCCCTCACACACCAAATAAGATTTTTCTCCTCTTTGGACTGAACTGAATCAATCTCACAAACTAGCCACAAAGAACTTCAATCAAGCATCAAAGCTTCTTCAGGGAAATCATTGGAGGGGTTTTGAAGCAGGGAAGCAGTCTGAAAGCTCCAAGTTAAAAGCTTCACCTCAGGTAGCCTCGCAAAATTATTTTTTCCAGAAACCCTTTTTTAAGTTATTGAAATGATCTACATGCTCCCCTGACTACTCTGCACTTTTTATTTTTGAAAATGATTGATTATTGAGCATGTACTGTATCTCTGAAAGTTTGGTCGTTTTTAGGTTTTGATTCGTTATTGAGCATGTACTGTATCTCTGAAAGTTTTGTTCTTGAGAGGTCGCCGGAGAAGACGACCGAAACCACTGTTCCGGTCGTCTGAACTTGTTTAGCCCTAATTAGGGTTTAGCCACGTAATTAAGTTAGTTTGAACTTGGGGCGTTGGATGAAGCTTAGCGCACGTGAACCTAGGGCCAGGATCTCCCAATTAGTTTTTAATTCTGATTAATTAGATTAACTAATTAGGGTTAAGTTAAATAAGCCAGTTTGAATATAGACTGTCCAGATGCGTGCGGATCAACTCCCTCCAATTCTATTTGAATTCCAGCCCTAGGATCTGCATACTTTCCCTTTTATTTAATTTTATTTCATTTCATTTGTATTTTATTTCCACGAATTTTTAAAAATAGTAAAATGCATTGAAAAATTCTGAAATTTTTTATCAAATCTTTTATTAATTTTCAGAACCCAAAAATATTTTTATTTTTATTTTTTGCATTAAAAATTATTTTTAAATCATTTAAGTGTTTATTTTTAATTAGTTAATGGAAATTAATTAATTAAAAATGCATTTAGGTATTTAAAAATCACCAAAAAATTCACATTGCATTTTAAAACATTTAGAAACATTATCAAACTCTCAAAGCAAATTTCTTTTTGGTTCTTGACCTATTTTGACATTTTTCATTGGAATTAAAGTTATTTAAAGGCAATATTTTGGTCCTAACTTGGAAAAATTCATTCTGCCTAACCATGAAGAGTTTGATGATGTTTCTTCTTGCATTGCATCCTTCATAGCATTTAGTTTCTAGGGTAAAATTTGTTTGAATTTATCTTTCATTTTCAATTTAATGTGCATTTTTCCTTTTGAAGTGCTTTGAAACCCTAGTTGACTTGAGAAAATCATAACCCCCATTAGGTTAAGACTTAGGTCCTCTCCTTTGGGCAGTGAACTTGTGTAGGGTTAGGGTTTCTTTGATCCCATTTTCAATTTTTTATCATGTCATTTGCTTCTGATTTTGAATTTTGTGTTGCATGTTATGCATAAACCCTAATTATTGCCTTCATTTGCATCCATCTCTCATTTGCTTGCATACATGAACTTGCCATGACATTTTGTGCATCAACATGACATATAAGACATCTTAGGACATATTAGAATCATGTTTGATCATTGCATCATTCATTTCCCATGTTGTGCATTCATTTCATTACATAAACTTTCATGAACTTTCATGGTTCAAAGCATGCTTCATTTGCCTCCACATCCTTGTATGATCATCCACAACTCTTGACATGTGTTTGAATCCTCTCTTAGCATCATTAACATCATGTTCATGCTTCTGACTTTGTCTTGCATCATGGCATTTCATCTCATTTTCATTGCATTTCATTTCTTTTGCTAACTTTTCAGGTGGTAAGTTGTTTTGAGAAGTGTATTTGCCTTCACTTCTCACAATCTCTTCTCATCTCTCTCCCTTGCATCATTGCTGCATTTTATCCTTGTGTATTAGAGTGAGCTTGCTCATTCATGTTCATCTCTTACTTTCTTTCTTCAAGTAACTTATCTTCTTAAGTGAAGTAAGTCAACTTGTTTCTCTTTTCTCCTTCTCTTTTCATCTTGTTCCTCCTTGGAGGCTCTTTGAAGGCCTTTCTATCTTTAGCCTCATAAACCCTAGGAATACCCAAGCATGATAACATTTAGGGTTTGATTAGCCCCCCATTAGTTTTACCTTTGTGTCATCTTTGTGTCTTCTCTTCTCATCTCACAATCAAGGACTAAACCTTAAAGGTTTTAAGGCTTTGTGATTAAGGTTATGCCTGCATCCTTATATTAGGATGGAGTGTATAACTTTAATCATAAGTATTAAACCCTTAATGTGTTTAAATCCTTTAATCAATCCACTTAATAATCACTAAGACATCAAGCTTGTAACTTGGGCCTTGCATTAGGGTTCTAATTCTTCCTTAATTGGTTAAGAAGGACTAACCCTAGTGTTAATGGACAAGTCCCCCTCAAGTTTGTCTTACAAACCATAAAATTCACTTCTTAATCCCATCATTAACTAAAATCCACTTTAATAAAGGTTTTGTTTTGTCATGAGGTTAATCCCTAATCATGGATTAAGTTGAGGTATCTTCCCCAGCTTAAATGTTCTCATCTATTATCCTTCTATTAGGATGGTGTAATGGGTCCATTAAATCCTTGATTATGGCTTAAACTCATTACTTAACACTAAACAAAAACTCCAAAAACATCTAAATAAATGCAAATAGGTTAATGATCTCAATCCTACATCATGGTGATTAAGTGTGAGGTGTTTACTTCATACTTAAGGTACTCTCATTACCCCTAATCAGAGGGAGGATGTGATGAGTTTACTAACCCTTGGTTTAGGCTTAAGCTCATTAACTTATGACAAACCCCAAAAGCAATAAAAGATTGAAAACACAAAAACAAACAATAATCGTCTCCTTCGGGATTCTTTTCTCATCACCTTCACTCACAAACGAGAACTTGCTTCTTCTGTCTAATGCAAGACAGTTTGCACCTGAGCCAGACAGGTCATACACTTGAGCATAGACAAGCAAGAAGTTCAGAAGTTAATTTCATTTTCAGTCCCTTTGAGTCGAACTACGGTGTTCTGACTTCCTCATTGCACGAGAGGATACGTAGGCATAACTTAACAGTTATCGAACAAAAGTCTCTGTACACCCCCCCTCTTCCAACATTGTTTTTAAGCCTCATAGTCTTGAGCATTTCATTCTTGTTCTTACACTAACACTTCTCTTATGCACTTCACATTCCTTTTACATTGACACTTGCATTCTTTCCAGCTTTGATACACAAATTGCACTGACATTACCCCTCTAAAACACAAATCTTTTAAGCGTGGATCCCGTTGAGTACGGCGGACAATCTGGGTGCTAATACCTTCCCAGGTTGTAACCAACCCCCTTTCTCAGTCTCTCTGGTTCGCAACCGTCTTATCCATATTTTCCTAGGTTTATGCAGCATTACCTTTCCTTCGGGATAAAAATGCCTAGCTGGCGACTCTTGTCTTTTGAGTTCACCCTTGTGTGTTCTCTCTCTCTTTTCGCCGACCGTTTGCGTCTGTACCCCTCTTGGCCCCGGGTGTCATTTGGTGGGAGCGACATTAATAGAGGCATCACCATCAAGGCATAAGCGTTCAACTTATTTTTCCAATCCATACCAACTTACCGAGCAGCAACTCCAACTCAGATAATGCTATGTAATGCGACTCAACATGAATGTCAATCGACAACAGTTATAACTACCAAGCAACACAACAACATTCAACTTTGGCCATAGGCCTGCAACTTATATTCTTGCCATTCATAAGGCATTACAACATAAAACAACAACCAGCAACTTTACAACTTACAACAAGCAACACAACACAAGAGCAACCAATTATACCGCATTCCCATTCATCCAAGTTTCGATTAAAACCAATTAATTAAATTATTTACTATGCTCTGTTATTTCTACTTACTACTATCCTATTAATATACTTCTGTTAAATACATGACAGCAACCAACATACCAAACTTGCTACTAATTCTACTTCACTGTTATCTTATTGTTTTCCTATTAATTCCTCACAGTGCCACTTATTAATACTCTGCCAATTAAAATTATAGTTAGTGATAGTTCAAATCTTAAGGTGATCTAAATGTACTAATGTTACTGGCAATGAAAACAGACAGGATGACAACCAGAAAAAAGAACGCAAAAACAAAATTCCACACTACCCATATGACCATTGTCACACTTGTGTGACCCCCATCACACTTGTGATCATGACGATCGTCCTAGGGAGGTGATGGGAGTCACACATCCGTACGGACGTCAGGCAATGGGACGATCGTCCCACAGTCAAAAACCTGCAACTTCTATGTTTCTCTCTTTCCCGCATCTCTGCAATTCCTTCACAATTCCCTCTCTAACTAATTTACTAATCAACCAATACACCAATTCAACAACAGCACAACAAATTCATACACACAATTCAATTTTCTTAATAAACTAAAAACAACTTATTCAATCAAAACAACTTATTCGACCAAAACAACTTATTCAACCAAATAACACAACAACTGGCAGAAACAATCTATATACCCAATCCCACATGTATTCATCACACAATCCCGATTATAGAGTTAGAACCTCACCCTTACCTTGGATTGAAGGCGACTCTAACAATTTGATCGGAACCCTAGTGTAATACCTCAAAATTTTCCCTCTCGTATCCTCAACATTTAGCATAGCATTTAGCATATATAAGTTCACAAATAACCAAAAACATTGCATCATGTGTAACATAGCTGAGGCATAGGTATGTGGTCAATGACTGAAATAACTGAGGGCTATACAAAGACAATCAAAGGGCCACAATGCTTCTCAACATTGTGCAAAGGGTCCACAACATCCCACAAGCTCTCATTTGAAGCCACAAGTCATGGAAAGATTTGGTTTGATCAAGGAAGGCAAGCAGTGCAACATCTCCTAATGAAAAAGGCCAAATTAGGGTTTCATTTCTACTGGGCTTCTGCATGAAGTTTTGATTCAAAGTGGATTTCATTGTTTTATATATGTTGACAAGTGCCTAGGGTTCAAATTTCATCCACAAATTCATTATGGAAGAGGTTCAATTGGCCAGATGATTGAAAATCAGGGATTTGGGGAAAAGTCAACCATGCTGAAGAAAACGTCAACTCCTGACTTTTTGAGATCAAAATCATGAAATTAGGGTTATAAGGATCCTATGGTTCAAATTTGATCAAGAAATTATGGAGGAATCAATAGAAGTCAAGGAAACCAAAACTTACCATTTTTTGAAAATTAGGGTTTCCAAAAATGGCAAGTTTTGGCCATTTTTGCAGCATCTTTGAGAGAGGCCTTCTCCCAAAATATGAGGGCTATCAAAATTCTACTTGGAGCCAATTAAAGAGGGCATCTTGAGCTTTAAATCCATAGGTGGAACTCCTCCATAACATAAAAAATGAGTGATATATGATCTTGGCAAGTTGGAACAATTCAAGGCCCAAGGCAAGTCATGGGAAGGGCAAATGCATGCCAGCGCGCGCGCCCTGCAAGGCATATCATCAAACAGGTGGAGGGTCAAATGTCATGCCATTTTTCTTGGTAAAAAATGCTTCAAATAAATTTTTGGTGAACTACAAAGTTGTTCCCCTATATGATTGCTACAACTTTCATGTTCAACAATTTTTCATTTGATCAAAGGATTGAGAGTTATGAGTGGCTAAAGGGAGAGGGTTGCAACTGGTCATACCTAGGGCATCATGGTGCATGACAAGGCAATGTGTGCAGGTAAGTTATGCAGCATCAAATCATGATCTTCAAATGCATTTTTGAGTCATCTAGAAACCATATTTCATTTTGGATTGAACATCAAACATGTTCCATGAAGCATTCTCTTCAAATTGGGCACAAGAATCATCTTCATTAGTAGCTTGCTCATGAAGAAACATACATTTGAAGATCAATGTGAGCAACTGGTTTTCTTGTATGACAAGGTATTGCATTGCATTCAAGATTCAGTTCAGTTCAACTGGTTTGTATCATTCAACATTACTTGGCCACGAAGCATTGCATTAGGATGCACATGATCCTATGGTTGCTTGCATACCACACTTGCTATACACCCTTAATGGAGTTCAAGCCAACTGAATGAGATTGAACTTGCTGCAAACATGATCAGAATAGCTTCACTTTTCTTCACTACAACTCATCATAACTACCATGTTCATCACTGAATAAGATCACACCTCAAGGCTGCACTGACTTAATATACAAGCCCTTACCTCAAGTACACCATAATTGCCATGGCAGCCATCATAGAGAATCCAACTCAAATGTGGAAGTTTCTAGAGAGTTTCAGTTGCATAACCAACTTGACTCACTTGTAACAAACTCAACTCAGTTAACCAGGGTTCTAACCCTGGTTCTAACTGTTAACTAGAGGTCAAGGACTCTATAAAAGCAAGAGCTCAGTGCATTTTGAAGCTCTCTCTCACTTTTTGCCCGATTCTTACCATATAACTCTCAAGTTCTTTCTCTTTAATCTCTGCAAGTTCTCTGATAATTGAAGAGGATCAAGCTTCTTCAACCCTCAACATTCATCATCTTCTTCTTGGTGTTTCTTCAAGCTTCATCAAAATCACATTTCCATGGAGAAATCTCTTTGAATCACTACAACTACACCATTGCAATATCACTGCATTGTGACTCGAGCAACCTCAATTTTCATCAATTTCACATCAACCATCATCTATTCATCATCATCAGCAGTAATCACACCATTGCCATGGCTCCAATAGCTTGATTCTCTAAGGACATAACACTGCACATCCTCTGCACCAGATCATTTTCCTTCAAGAGTCCTGCATCCAGAGTGTTTATTTCACTCTTCAAAGGCTCAAGAACTTTCGTCAAGCTCTATGGAACCTCATCTCTGGTCCTTCTTCAACAAACTGAAGATCTGCATTTCAGGTTAGAGCTTGAATCTCAGGCATTCAATTTCATTGATTCTTGTTGGTTTCGTGTGTTATAAGGCTCAATATGAGCAATGCTGGAACTGTTTAGTTGATATACACCCTAGGTGCTTAGATCCAATTTTAGGTCTGATTTTGTTTGGCTTCGATTTGTGATATTCATGAACCCTAAGTAGAATCTAAGGCCATATTTGTGTTCAGCTTGAAGAAAAGAACCCAACCATAGCTCCACATTTCATTTTCATGGAGGTTTAAACTTTGCCCTAACCAGAGCCTCGCCGGAGAAGGTGACCGGAGTCCTTCTCCGGCGCCTGAACAATGCCCTAACCTTTTATGTAACTTTAAGTCGTAGCCGTTAGATGAACATGATCCAAGCACCCTCAAATTTCCAGTGCATTAAAATTCTCGTGCCTAGCACATGGTCAGAGTCAACACAAAAGTCTTCAGATTCTTATTCACACCCCACACGCGTTTGACATGAGCCCAATTATGTTGTTTTTGTTGCTTCCAGTACCCCCCAGGCCCAAACCATTTCTTTTCTTTTTATTTCTTTTTTACATTTTATATCAATTTCGTTTCCTATTTTTAAAAATACCAAAATGCATTAAAAAATTCCAAATAAATTCATATAGGATCCTCTCAATTTTCTCTAATTTTCTATACTTTTAGATTTTATTTTTTTAATTGTTGAAGTCAGAATTAATTTCTCTTTTAATTGTTTCACAATTCCCCCATTTTGAACCATTCATTTTGCATATTTTTGTTCTCATAAACCACAAATGATAAAGACCCCATTCTTTTTTCATTCTTTTAAGAGCTCATTAAACTTCCAAAAAATATTTTTCTCTCGATTTTTAGGTCTTTTTGAGTCCATTTTCCCACATTGATCACATAAACCCTAATTGTATTCTAATGATTCTTTCACTACTCAAAAATAGGAATTGTCAAGAGATTTTTTGTACACATGTTACTCTCTGGATTTTGTATTGAGTTGTCAAATTTCATAATTGTTATAGGTCATTTGATATTTTTCTCAAGTTGCTTAAGCCTTAAGTCATTTTTGGTCCCTTTTAGAAATCTCCCTCATTCCATTTGAATAAGGCATTCATGCCATTGTTATAAGGTCTTGATTTTGAGTCTTTTAGGTCTTATTATAGGTTCTGGAATGATGTATGTCCACCTTAGGTTATCACTTTTTGATTTTGTTGCTTACTTGCTTCATAAGTCACACATGTGTCCATTTGCCCTAATTCTTCTTCTCTTTCCCTCTTAAGACTTCTAAACCTATCTCATGAGTATGTCAACTATGTTACATCATTGTTATTCATCTTATAAGTGTTCGACAATCATCTTTATGCATTCACTTCTTCTCATAAGTCTTCATGATTCATTTAGTTCCATATGACACTTTGAAACTCCAAAATCAAACCTCTAGTTCCCTTAATCCTAATGGTATTTACCCTAGCTCATTTGTGGTTAATTTTTTTGGCCTAAGCTTCATTCTAACTTTTCATCAAGCCCCTGGTTTTTGTATGGGGAATTCAAACCCTTTTGGTCATGTTTGATCTTTTACCTTAAGCTTTTTTTTGTTCCTTTGAAGTTTCACATGCATTCTTTCTTATGTTCACATCATCACTCATATAGTTTGCATCTCTCTTACTTAGATCTCTTCCTCCATTTTATTTTGACCTCTTAGAAGACTTTAATGTGATGTTAGCCCCTGGATTTTCTATTCACTTTAGGGTTTATACCTTTTTAGATTACTTAGTCCTTTAAGTTTCTTCATGTAACTTCACCTTAGATCTTAATAGGGTTTAGCTTCTTTTTAGGGCATAGTTTGAAGTTGTCCACCTTTGTAGATTTAGAATACTTAAGTTGAGTTTAACTACTAACTTTTTAAGTTTACCATCTTATAAGTTACCTTAGGCTTAGGTAATTGTCTTAGGGGTTCACTAATCTCTTCCTTAGATAGTGTGAATGGTTTGTGAAGATTTACCATGTAATAATTGTTCATTTTGCTTCATCATACTAATATTTGTTTTGTAGGGGGGAAGATGAGGTAATCACTTCATTTCTTATCTCTTATGCATCAATTTGTTTTGCCTTAGCACCTTTGTGCTTTGTTCATAGGTTCCCCTTTCTCTCTTTAGATTCAGCTTAACTTCTTTAGGAAGTAAGTTGAATTCTAACTTGTTCTTTCTTTTCCTTAGGATTAGAATAACTCATTAACCATAGGATCACCTCTTATACATAATAAGATAACTTAGGGTTGTGTCTTAGTCCCCCATTAGCTTTGACCTTTTCCTTTTGAGTCTTCTTTCTCATCTTCAAACAAAATATAAAAAAACACTCAATAAAGGCATGAAAGAATCTCTTGTGTATAGCCTTATTCCATGGGGCACTTACATTCATTCCATCTTGGAATGGTGTAGGCTTGTCTAGCATGATGTACAAGTCTGATCAAGAGGTTATTTCACAAAGAAAATCTAAAAGACACTTCTTCAAGCTACAAAAACATCTAATAAAGTTCAACAAGCTAGTGAACTTAAAACCTAATCCTAGGAAACAAGTCTTGGATAAATTCTCCTTGCTTGGTGTGCTTGTTCTATTATTCCATCTTGGAATGTAGTAGAAAGTACACATTCCATGGAAAAGAGTTTGAATTCACTTCCTTGTGCCAAATTCAGACAAAACTCTTAAAAAGCAAACAACAAACAATAAGCGACTTTCCTGTGGGAACTTCTTTTCTTACCTTATTCACTCTCAACGCAAACTTGCGACGACTTGTCTCGCATGCAAGACGGTTAACGCACTCGTACCAGACGAGTCTGCAACACCTGAGCATAAACATACACAGTTCCAGCCATAAAAAAATACAAATAGTTCCCGCCTTAGTTAGGCAGCGGGGTAGGGCCCGTTCGAGCACACTCTCTATTTTCCTTACATTTCCCCCTTTCTTCTCATTTCTTTTCCAGTTTCCTTTATTATCTTCAGTTCCATTCCAGTAGCAGTTCATTTGTTCAGCAACAGTTATATTCTTTTACCCTTTGAAACAAACAAACAAGCGTGGATCCCGTCGGGTACGGCGGACGATCTGGGGTGCTAATACCTTCCCAGGTTGTAACCGACTCCCGGACCCAGATCTTTGGTTCGCAGGACCTCGTCATTTCCTTCTTCCTCAGGCTTGTGCAACATTACCTTTCCCATTCCTTCGGGATAAAAATGCCTGGCTGGCGAACTCTACCTTTTCCGCGCCACTTTCGCGTTTGTACTAGGATGAAAATACCGGGAGCGACACCTAACTTTTCCTCTCTTAAGCAACTTCATGTAACCTCCTTCTCCACTTCTTATTTTCCTTATTTCACTGATAACCTATTTTCTATAATTCTAATTAACTTATGGTTTTAATTTAATCTTAATAATTTCCATTGGGCCTAAACCATACACCTCCCACCATTTCTACTTCTATTCACACACAAGCCCACTTATCAAAACTAGTATGATTCTAATATTAAACCCAAAAATTAATCAACTAAACTTAATCCAACTAATCACAACACAACTTAAATCAACTTAATCGACTTAATTCAAACCAACAAAATACAGTGATATTTAATTAAATAAACAGGTGTAACACCTCAAAATTTGCCCTCATATTTATTCCCTTTACGGGTGTATCATTTCGCTTTCGTCGGCATTTCTCACCAGATCATCAACATCATAGTAGTTCATCTCATTATTTCATAAGGCATGTGATCAGGGCTCAAGGAAATTAGGGTTCCTCATTTTATTTGTATCTGTCAAAGATTGAACTGGTGAAGAATATTTGCTAATAGATCTGACCCATTCTTGAGGTGTTCGATCAAGTTCGCTTTGAATAAGGGTGTTGACTCTCTGTAATGCCTCGGGTTGTGTTTTTCTTCATTGAATATCTCAAGGAGATACTGGAATTCTTGTTCATGATTTGATCTCAAGGGCATTTCATCAATGGAGGTTAAGGATATTAGAATATTGGTTTGAATTTGTATGTTTGTTGAATAACGATTTCGGGATCATGAGGAATTTATTGTGGCATCAAATGGCTTGAGAGTGGAGCAGGTCCAAGGATTTGTGTCAAGGTAAGGGAGAATGCGCAGTTACGGTAACATCATCATCAATTCGAATATCATTACTATTCTCGATGCCGGAATTCATCAAAATCCATTAAATCCATGTCATTGTCCAAAATTTGTTTCGTTGTCCGCTCGCTTTCCTTTCAGTTCTATATTTTTATCAATTCTACAACCAATTATTAAGCACTTTAAATTGCATATTCTTTTTGTTGTTTTATGGTAAAAATTAAACTTTAGGGAAAACCCATAATATTGTATAGTTCACTATTTTATTTTTATTGTGGTGTGTCAATGCTGTTATGCACAGGACTTTGTTTTTGTTACTTTCTTGTTTTCTTATCATAATTTCTTGCTTCTTCTTCATATTTGATTCATTTCAAGGTTATATCACCAATGAGTTGATGACTATGGTTCTGATCAATTTGATAGAACAATAGAATATAGTTTGTGCTAGTGTGTATCTGTTGGGTTTTTATGGTTGAATTGAGTTACATATTGCGGGAAGGATATCACCTTGAAGGCTTGGACTGCCCTCCTCACTTTGATTATGGTTCCTTACTCACACATACGTACTTGTTCACAACACTAACATACAAAACTCTAAAAAACAAAAAGGGAATGACAGGCCTATTATTCTAATTGTCAGTTTTAGTCTTTACTCATTCTTAAGGCGTAGTGCCTCATCTATTCAAAGATTGGAACCTTTTTCATGTGAAATATGAGAGTACTCCGTTTACATTCTCTTATCTCACTTTGGATGGCAAGACCATTGACACATTGGAGGGAGCTGATCCGTCAAGTTTAGCCAGCAAGGTTTCTAAAGTAGCAGGATCGATACACCCTGGTGATGCTGCATCTCCTGCTAGTCTTGGGATGGCCGCAGGATCTGCTGTTCTCGAAATAGTGAAAGAATTAGCACAAGATAATTTCTCTTCAAAGAAAAAAAGAAAACTTTAACAAAACCACAAAGCTACACCAGAAAAATTTCAACATAAACAAAGAGTCCATGACAGGATAGCAACAAGCAAAACTCTCTTCAATCTTTATCACCCCTTCACCAACCTTCAACGATGTCGTCTCTGATCTGCACATCACGCCAAGAAGAAAAATCCAATGTTGATAAGCATCACAACAACAATAGTGAGCAATTTCAAAATTGAGAAAGGGGAGAAACAGAAAATGAGTTGATTTGAATTAATAACAGTAAGCAAAAACAAGCAGCAAGAATTTAGAGAGAAGTTCAGTACAAGAATGGATGTTAACCATCTCTAGCCTCCAAAGAAAATCACCGGCCACAGCTTCATCTTTGTACGTCAGCTTCTACTATTTTGGTTTAAGTTTAATACAAGTCCAGTGTCAGGCCTTGGGTCTGTTACAACTCCTTTGAAAAACTTTTGTGCGAATCTTCATAGTCCTGTGAGAAATCCCGAAAACAGTTAAGAGGAATCAAAAAGAAAGGAAAAATCTCAGCAGAATTTCTTTTGTTCAATCCAAGTATTCCTCAGTTTCCAATGTCACATTAAACTTTCCAATTTCACATTAAACTGCAGTAACAATATTTGGAGGGAGTGGAAATTAAAGAACAAGCGAGATAGGCCTCATTGTAAAAATCAGCTCGTAACCATTTTAACAGAATTCCATAACCTATAACTTCCTAACAGATTCACAACAAGCTCATAATTAATCCTAACCAAAATATCAAAGCTAACAAAAGTTCATAACCGAAAAATAACAAACTCTAACAGCTATAACAGAATTCCAGCTGAACATACCTGAAGCTTCTAGAGTATTCTTCCAGGTTCTATAAATCAGAACCGATTTCTACCATTTCGTTCTCTTCCACAAAAATTTTGAGGACCCTCTCTTCACAATTTCTTAATCTTCACACCTTTGTTCTTCTTCACCATTATTTTTCACCACGTAATTTCTCATCACTCTTCATCAACTCTCTGCCTTCACCATCTTCAAATTAAGTTTCACCACTCTTCAGTTCAAGAATACAACAACAGAAATAGTTACAGTGAGAAAAACAGTTGCAATGAAAAGGGAGAAGAGAAAAAAGTAAATCCATTCCTTGGCAGCCTTTACTTACCTTCATCAATCATATCCTTAGCTTCACCACCTTCAATCACCTTCGCCGACTGAGCTCTCTACATCAAATCATTCTTCTGCTCTGAGCCTTTTCACAGAATTTCAACCATCAACAATCGCATCATCTTCATCAAATTGCTTTCATTTCAACCTGCTTCAGGTCACTATAACCAAGAAGTCTCCTTTTTCTTTGACCTTCCCGATCCGCACAGTACACAAAGATCTTCCCCATCCTGTATCAACAAAATAACATTGATCCATCAGCATATTCAATACCATAATTCAGAACCTGCAACTCGTAAGAATCAACAACAGATTGGCAACAGTATGTCTTCGATCAATGACAACATCAAGAAGCAGCTTTGAGATCATGAAATAGAAGAAGAAGCAAGGGAAAATCAGGACAGAGTAGCATTTGAACGTACCTAGTGGGATTTCGTATCATTCATCGCTAAATAATCACTTCCGCATCCATCGCTACGACCCCGATTCAAGGTACGAACCTTCAACCTTATTGCTTGTTGCTCTGGTGTGACGGTGGTTTAAGCGTAATATAAGTGAACTTTGTCTGGATAATTTACGGAGTTTAATTGTCGTTTCGGATCGGAAAGGGTTAGATTGAGGAAATTAGTTTTAGAAGTTAGACTGTTAGGATCTTGCTTCAGTCTGAGAGAGGGTAACGTGATGTTGAGTTGGGACGGTGCGGATTTTGGAGTCTAGGGTTGTCTTCGGATAAGGGTGAAGATGAATCCGTGACGGTGGTGGAGAGGTTGAGTCCAGGCGAGATTTGTGTTAGAGGCTAGGACAAGTTTCGATTTGGGTGGACGAAAGAAGCTGAAGGAGAATGGTGGCAAGGTGGAAGAAGGGAGAAGGAAGAAGGACGGAGACGACGGAAAGGGGGGTTGCGGCGGCGCTGGGAGAGGAAGAAGAGGAACTAGGGTCCCATCTCAATTTCTGATTTTATTTGATTTGTCTTTGTAATTATGTTTTAGATTAAGATCTTAAATTAATCTTTCTAATAAACTATAGTTAGTTTGGATTATTAGTTAATACATATTTCATAGTTTTTAGATTAAAGACTTAATTTATTTAGCAGTTTTATATTTTAATTCATTTCTCAATATTACTAGCTAGTTAGTATAATAGGATTAATCTAATTGTTAGTTTAATTTAAAATCTTTAGAAATGTTAATAGGATTAATCTAATTTTTAGCTTATTTTAAAATCTTTAGAAGATGTTAATCTAAGTTTAGTTTATTCTTTTCTTAAGTTAGAATATAATCAAACTTTAGTTTTTTTTTTCTAAATTAATATTATTAAGAAATATTATAAGATTGGTTTAATTTTAAATTAAGATTTTAGGCATTAAAGATTTATAATAGATTAATTTAAGTTTTTTTTAGAAAAAATTAATAGTTTAACTTAAGTCTTTTTTTTAGAAAAGATTATAGAAATAGTTTAATTTAAGATTTTGTTTAAATTGAGTTTTTTTGGAAAAATATTAAATTTAAGCTTAGTATTATTTCATTTTATCAAATTAAGAGTTTTAGAAGAAATTACCATAAGCTTAGTTTAATTGATTTCCTTAAATTAAGATTTTTAGGAGAATATTAGTTTAATAAGTTAGCTTAGTTTTTCTTAAATTAAGCCTTTTTTTACAAAATATTAGTTTAGGTGAGTTTAATTCACTTTCTTAATTTCAGATTTTAGAAATAATTTTATAGTAAGATTAATTTAGTCTTAATGTTAATAGTAGTATAATAAGGATCATTAATTTTAATGCAAATTCCATATGGGCTTAGATGGTTCTGCTATCTGCACCCTGTTTTAGGCCCAGTAGAGTAAAAAGAACTTAAAGTATTACTAAAGCACCCCCTGTTTTATTTCTTTAGACATTTAATTTTAAGTTAGCATTAAATTAGAAATAATTCATTAAAAATAGGAAAAAGCATTAGAAAATTCCCCAAAAATTAAGGAGGGTTAATAATTGAATTTAGAAATTTAGGATATTTTTATTTCCTGAAATTTATTTATTTTTGAATTAATTCTGAATTGTTCTTGTATTTAGTTTTATTGAATTTCTTCTTAATTGTGCAGAATTTTGTTTATTTTATTTAAATAACTTCCATTAATCTTTTTGAGCCATTCTTTTTTCTGTAATTAAAAGACCCCTAATAGCTCTTAGAATATTTTTTATGGAATTTTTAGGAATTTTTATCTTAGGTTTTGGTAATAAAATACTTAGGAAATAATAGTTAATTCCTAGCTTAAAATAATTAGTTGTTAGGCATAGAAAAATAAGTATTTTTAGGATCCCTTTTAATATAATATTTTAGATAGTGTTAGGATCCCATAGTTTAATTTTCATAATTTTTCTAGAGGATTTAGTATTTTGTTAAAATATTAGTTTTAAGCTTAGTTAGGCATAATTTCCATTAGATTTAGGCCATTAGAAAAAATATAGTTCAATACATAAAAAAATAATAAAATAGTTTAGTTTAAGTTTAACCCTAGAATTAATATTAGACTTAGGTTTAGTTTAATTTGTTTTAGGATGAACATTAAGTTTGACTTAGATTTAACACTTAGGTGAATTTTCATTTCCATTAGAAATAGAATAAATGAAAATAGTCTATATTTTTTATTCATGCCTTTAAAGCATTTTTTTTAGAAGTTTGTTCCTTATGCTTAACTTCATTTTTTTGATTATTTTTATTGTTACAACTTGTATAGGATTCCCATTTGTTCTTAGAATCAACTTAACTTCATTAAGAAGTAAGTTGAATTCTAGTAGTTTTAAGTTTCCATTAGGAATAGAAAACCTCACTAACCATTAGGATCACTTTGTAAATACATAACACATTAGGATTGAGTCTTAGTCCCTTAGATTTTTCCTTTTATCAACTTGAGTCATTCACTTTCTCATCTCAAAAGAAAAGCAATAAAACACTTAATAAAAACCGAACAATCTTGTACGACACGAGACTTTGTTGCGGAGTGTTTATACGCGTCCTGTTTCGGGGCGAGGTGTAAATACTTCCCGCGATGGATAGGTCTTAGTACAGGACAGTTCACAAACAAATTCAAAACATTTCTTTTAAAAAAAAGACAAAAACAAACAATAACCGACTATCCTGCGGGAACTTCTTTCTCATCTCATTCATTCACAACGCGAACTCGCGACGACTTGTCTCGCATGCAAGACGGTAAACGCACTCGTACCAGACGAGCCTGCAACACCTGAGCATAGACATACGCAGTTCTAGCTGTAAAAAACACAAACAAATAGTTCCCGCCTAGGTTAGGCGAACTACGTCGACTCTGATCCTCATTTTCCCGATGAGGTACGTAGGCAGCGGGGTAGGGCCCGTTCGAGCACATTCTTTATTTTCCCTACATTTTCCCCATTATTTCTTTTGTTCTCTTTTCCGATTCCATTTCTTTCCTCATTACCATTCCAGTTAGCAGTTTTGTTCAGCAGCATCTTTATTTTCTCACCCTTTGAAACAAACAAGCAAGCGTGGATCCCGTCGGGTACGACGGACGATCTGGGGTGCTAATACCTTCCCAGGTCGTAACCGACTCCCGAACTCAGATCTTTGGTTCGCAAGGCCTTGTCCTTTCCTTCTTCCTCAGGTTTGTGCAACATTACCTTTCCCATTCCTTTGGGATAAAAATGTCTGGCTGGCGACTCTAACCTTTCCGCGCCACTTTCGCGTTTGTACTAGGATGAAAATCCCGGGAGCGACAGCTGGCGACTCTGCTGGGGAGGAACCTGATTCTTCCGGTTTCCCTTGTAGAGTCAATCCTAGCGCCTGTTTGGTTTTGTTTCTTTGGGTGTTTATCTGTTTGCTGTTGGTGCTTTAGTTTAGCTTTACTGTTTTTCATTTACAGTTTTATTTTACAGCTTTACTTTATTGCATTTATTTATCGCTTTCAGTATTTTATTTTCCATGCATCATATTATACTGGACTGTCTGGCTGTGCTGGTTTTCATTTTTTCTGTGGGTGGGAGTTACTGTGAGATAAGCCAACTACCCGGCTTGAGTGCACCATAGGATTAGCGTGGACACGTTGTGCTCGCATGGTTACATGATGAGTGGTGATGTGTTCCACACCCAGGTTGCGACTGTCTTGGGACTATTCTGTGTGGGGGTTCTTCCCCACTTCAGGGTACAACCTTGATAGTTATGTGCAGCTGGGGACCGATCATTGAGAACCTTAATGGAAACAACCCTCTCCAGTGATGACAGTGCCAGACCACATTTGTTGGCAAACCCACTCGCATCCGAGGGTCCATTGGGAACTCGCATAGGATGGCCTGGTTCTCTCATAGGAATTCAGTCAAAGCAAACTGTTCGTATGACGATAGTATTGTACCCTTCGGGATGAATGTACTATTGTTTCTCGATTCAGTGCTTGAAGCTGGAGACTTGTGAGGGATGCTTGTTTTTCCGGACTCAACTGAGACCTCCCTGCGTAGTACATAATACCAAACCGATTCCCTGATTTGGACATGAGCCATTTCTCGGAAATGGTAAACGTATTATTGCTATTCGGCTTTGAGAGTCCGTGATGTTGACCCGTAGTAGCACACCCGTGAGATTTGGGAGGGGTTTACAGGTTTGCAGGAACCCTGGTACCTTCAGCATACCCACTTTGCCTTTGGTTCAGTTTTGTGATCTGGATTTCTGTTCTTAAGTTATGGATACGGGATCAGAAGGATGATTATTGTGATATCTGGGTTTTGAGACCGTGCACCGACACCTGATTATATGATTGGCACATCACAGACACTTCACTGATCACATGCCTTGTCTTGCATAAACATCATATCATCATTAATCATTTGTGTTTCTTTTATTCTCAGGGTCTACATTTATTTCCGGTTCCTGGCCATATTATTGCTTCAGAATGGAAGACGTCAAAAAGAGAACTGTGCACTACAAATTCTTCGATACTAAGATGGACCTGATCAACCAATTGGTGTCTCTGATTACCCCGGGTCATTTGAGCTACTTCAAAGAAAAGTATGGTGATATTCTGGATCTGGTATTCAACTTGGATAATTCTCAGAGGAGCGCCATTCACACTTTGTTGCAGTATTATGATCCACGGCTTAGGTGCTTCACATTTCATGATTTTCAGTTGGGTCCTTTGTTGGAAGAATATGCTGAGATTATGGGAGTTTCAATCAAGGATCAGCTTCCTTTTAATTCGGAGATGACAAGACCAACTCACGATGATATTGCTAAGGCTCTTTATTTGAGCCCGTCAGAGGTGTCTTCTAATCTGGTTTCCACCAAAGCAGGAGTACTTGGTTTTTCCTTAGAGTTTCTGGTCAAGAGAGCTGAAGAACGTGCCGTGGAGAAGCAGTGGGATTCAGTTTGTGCTATCTTGGCATTATCTGTGTATGGGATAGTTTTATTTGCTGACATGGACAAGTTTGTGGACATGAATGCCATTCATTTGTTTGTGTT
Source organism: Lathyrus aphaca (assembly GCA_963966055.1). Lineage (NCBI taxonomy): Eukaryota > Viridiplantae > Streptophyta > Magnoliopsida > Fabales > Fabaceae > Lathyrus > Lathyrus aphaca. The sequence continues at coordinate 635,707,069 of OZ014519.1, forward strand.
GAAGAATCCGGTGCCCACTCTCTTGGGTGATCTGTATTACTCTGTGCATTACAAGAATGAGAAGAGGCGATGAGGTCTTGTTAAATGTTGTGCTCCTTTATTCTACAAATGGGTTATGAGACACTTGCCTACTACTGAGAGTTTTGCGGATCCTAATTCTACTTGGGCTCAGAAGCTGAGTACTTTGTCTGCTGGAAATATCAGGTGGTTTACTTTGAAGTTGAAGGGAAAGAATTTCATTACTAGTTGTGGTAATTACCCTAATGTGCCTTTGTTAGGAGTATCAGGATGTATTAACTACAATCCCATCCTCTTAAGAAGACAGTTAGGGTATGCGCTCAAGGAGGTTCCTGATGAGTCTGAATTATTCCAAACCTTCTATTTTCCGGTAAAAGACAATCTTCCTTTGGTCCAAAAAGCTGCAGGGTCTTGGAAGATGATTAAGAGGAAGGGTATAGCATGTCTAGGCAAGAGCAACAATCGAATGTTTCCTGAATTTGAAGTCTGGATAAAGAATGAGGTTCAAGCGGCTCTAGTTCCTTTTTCTGTGCCAACTCCACCACCTGCTACGGTACCTTTGGAGGAATATCAGAAGTTAGAGGCTTTGGTTAAGCAACTGAGGGTTGAAAATCAAGAGGCTCTTAATTCTTGTCAAGCGCTGATGATCCAGAACCGTCAATTGAAAGATAGAGCTGTGCAAGCCGAGGAGATAGTCCGTCTTAAGCAGAAGGACTTTGAAGATAGAGAGCTCTATTTCAGAAAGAAAGGTTTAGCTGAGACTCATAAGACGGCCCAGCGCCGAAGAGAGAAGAAAGATCTTAGTGAAGCCAATGAAGCTGTTACTTTATGGCAGGAGAAATGGGACGAAAATCTGAAGAAACAAAAAGAGTTGGACGCCAAGCACAAACAGGAAGTCAAAAGTCTTCAGGATTCTTTAGATGGGCAGAAAGAAATTCTCAGGAAAGCTTATTATCAAGAGGAAGATCGTATCCGGCGCGTAACAGAAAGTCAGCAGGCACTGAAGGAAGCTCAAAAGGAGATTGAAGACTTGAAGTTGAAAGCTGATGTGAAAAGGTCGAAGGCCGAGTCGAGTCAAAGCAAGGAGAATGAAACAGCATTTCTACAGCAGATCGAGGAGTTACACGCTTCTTCTGATACGAGGGACCTCCTCATTCAGAAGCTCATCCAGGAGCCCGGTCATCCAGATGTGGTTCAGCTGTTCCAGAGCGTCAAATGCCTTAGCTGGAGATTGAAAGATATAGAGTTCCCTAGTGTTTAATTTCATATTGTTGTACTTGGATTACCCACAGGCTTGTTGTGGGATTCCTTATATGTGATGTACTTTTGTTATTGTGATTGGCACCCTTCGGGGACTTTGTATTTTCAAACTCCAGTTTATATGATTGATTTGTTCCGGATTTCTTGTTTGTTATTTGCACCGACACGGGGTAATGAGCACCAATTCTTCGCAGCCGGCATTATGTCTGAATATTATTTGGGTCTTCTTCCCAATTCTTATCTTCTTAATGCCAGGACCGAACACAGTAAAATACTCGGGAATAAAAGGAACACATTGCATTGCATGCACATCATTTGCATTTTTGTCTTTGTCTTTGCAGGTTTTTCTTCGAGATGTCTAATTTATCTGTGTTCATCAGGCAAAGATTGCGAGGGCCGCCAAGACCCGGTACATTCGACAAAATATTCCTCATCGGTACGCGACCCGCAGTAATCAAAGAACAGCAATGGACGCCATGCAGACAGAACTCAACGATGTCCGTACCAAGATGGCAGAATTTGTGACTCTGATGCAGGGGATGGCCCAGGGGCAGCAGGAGCTGAGAAATGCAATTCAAGGGTTAACTCCTCCTAACACTAATGCTCAGGCAACTACTTCCGGTGGACTAGGGGCTCCTCCCAATACTAACAACGGTATAGGTGGACCTCATGTTCCAGATCCAGCTATGGCTACGTATGTTCCTGTGCAGGACAGGCAGGAAGACCAATTCCAGTACTTCAACAATGATATGGGTTTTGGCGGTGATGGAAACCTCAACGACTTCTTGGTGCTTGCAGAGAAGGTCAAGGCCTTAGAGTGCAAGGATACTTTGGGGATTGACGTATCAGATATGGGTTTAGTACCTGGGGTGGTCATCCCACACAAGTTCAGGCCACCAGCATTCGATAAATACAACGGCAACTCTTGCCCGAAAACTCACCTACAGGCCTTCTACAGGAAGATTGCGGCTCACACGCGAGACGAGAAGCTATGGATGTACTATTTCCAGGATAGCCTTTCTGGAGGGTCCTTGGAGTGGTACATGAAGTTGGAAAGGAGTTCTATCAGAAGCTGGAAGGATTTGGGAGAGGCCTTCCTCAGACAATATCAATACAATATTGACATGGCACCTAGCCGTACTCAGCTTCAAAGCTTGACACAGAGGAGTTCGGAGAGCTTCAAAGACTATGCACAGAGGTGGCGTGAGGTGGCCGCCCGAGTGCAACCACCTTTATTGGAAAGAGAGATGGTCGATCTTTTCCTGAATACCCTCCCAGGGCATTTCATGGAAAGGTTGGCTGGTTGTTCCTCAAGTGGTTTTTCGGACATTATCCTGACTGGAGAAAGAATCGAAAGCTGGCTCAAACAGGGGAAGATTCAAAATGGAAGCGCTTCAGTATCTGGTATCAAGAAACCCTTTGTGAAAAGGAGAGAAGGAGAAACAGGAGCAGTATACGCACAGAGAGGAATGATGCACCAAGGATATTATCAACAAGTGGCCCCCGTCACTATTTCAACCCCTCCAGTTCAACAACGGATTCAGCCTTCACAGCCGCAACGCTCACAGGGGTATCAGCCAAGACCCCCTTGTCCGTACTACTCCCAGAGGGTGAAGGATAGACATATTGAAGCTCCACCAATGTCTTACTCCCAACTGTTGAAGAATCTCCTGCAGCTTCAAATGATTCAGCTCCGTACCTTGCAACCTCCGAGGCCAGGCCAAATTCCTGAAGGTTATGATTCGAATGCTAGATGCGAGTTTCATTCTGGAGCTCCCGGCCATAGTACTGAGAATTGTAAGGCATTGAAGCATGTTGTTCAGGACTTGTTGGATTCTAAAGCGATCAATTTCGCCCCCTCTCCTAATGTGCTGGAAAATCCCATGCCTCCTCACAGGGGCACGGTTGGTGCAATTGGTGAAGGGGAGAAATTGAATCTGGTGGATGATGTAGATGACTTGAAGACTTCATTGGTTGCTATCAAGGTTTGTTTGTTGAAGAAAGGTATTTTCCCCGGATGCGAGGATGATTGTTCAGAATGCACAGAAGCTACCAACGGTTGTAAAAGATTGAAGGCCGGAATTCAAGGTATGATTGATGAAGGAGTGTTGCAATTTGACAAGATCGTGAAAGAAAGTGAAGTATCTACGGTGACTATCTTTTATGATCCATCCCAAGTTCCTTCGTGTGCTAGAGTGGCACCAATAACCATTACTACTGCTGGACCCATAATGTACCAAAGTGACAGAGCTGTTCCTTGGAATTATGGTGGTGAAGTGTATTACAATGGCCAGAGGCAAGAGTTGGCCACGACTAGTATAACCCCAACTCAGGTAGAGAATGTTGGAGTAGGGGGTTTTACTAGAAGCGGAAGACTATTTGCGCCGGAAGCACTGAGAAGCAATGTGATACCACCCAGGGATACTGCCGAAGCCCAAGCTAGAGCCAGGGGAAAGCAGCCAGTAGTTGCCAATGATCCAACTCCATCAGCTGATCCAGATCTCACCTTTGATAAAGAAGCCGAAGAATTCCTGAGGATCATCAAGAAGAGTGACTATAAGATTGTAGATCATTTGCAGCAGACGCCGTCAAAGATCTCCATCTTATCATTACTCATGTGTTCGGACTCTCACAGGAAGGCCCTTTTAAATATTCTGAATAAGGCATACGTACCTCAGGATATTTCCGTAAACCAGCTAGAAACGGTGGTGTCCAGTGTTAATGCCAGTCATGGACTGGGTTTCACGGACTTGGACTTAACTTCTGATGGGCGTGCTCACAATCGGGCATTGCATATTTCTCTGGAATGCAAGGGTGCAGTGCTCTCCCATGTGCTGGTGGATACTGGTTCATCTCTGAATGTCTTGCCTAAGAAGGCATTGATGAAGCTGGACTATGATGGGGTGGTGTTGAAGCCCAGTGATTTAGTAGTACGGGCATTTGATGGATCAAGAAGATCGGTATTTGGAGAGGTGGAGTTACCTATTAAGGTAGGTCCACAAGTCTTCAATACCACGTTTTACGTGATGGATATCCATCCGGCATATAGTTGTTTACTTGGAAGGCCCTGGATACACTCGGCAGGAGCGGTTTCTTCTACGCTTCATCAGAAATTAAAGTTCGTCTGGGAAGGTCAAGTTGTGACAGTCAGCGGGGAAGAAGATATCTTCGTCAGTCATCTAGCCTCATTCAAATATGTGGAGATGGATGGCGAAATAGTCGAAACTCCATGTCAAGCTTTTGAGCCTTTGAAGTCCGAGCAAGCATCCGCCGTAGCAACTTCTCCTGAGGTGCCAAAGAAGGGGGTGTCTATAGCTTCTTATAAACAAGCGCGTGAATTAGTAGAATCTGGAGTGCGAGAAGGCTGGGGCAGCCCAATCGAATTACCAGAGAAGAAGGACATGTTCGGGATTGGCTATCACCCTGGGGGATCTTCGTCTAAAACAAGTGCAAAAGGTTGTCAGAGCCCGGTCACTTTCACAAGCGCAGGAGTGGTAGACTACGGAAATATCAGCGCAGTGCAGGATGAAGCTGTTGATAGTGACTGTGACTTGGATGAATGGATTAGGCCTGCCGTCCCAGGAGCTCAACTTAGCAACTGGACGTCAAAAAGGCTCATTTCAGTAACATCTTTTGAAGAGTAATGTTTTTTGTTTTTGTTTTCCTGTATTAAAGCACTATGTCTTGCCCGGGGCATAGTGGCTCTTTGTAAGGGTTCATTTTGTTCATTAACACAATCATTAATAAAATTGACGTTTCACATTCATTCATGTTGTTCTCTGTCTTTCATTTTTTACTTTTGTTTTTCAAAAAAAGAAAGAAAAGTTTTAAAATGGCAATGTTTCTCATTTTATCAAGTTGTTGCTAAAGCCTTGCATGAATCATCATTCATGCAGGTGCTCGTCACCGGATCTTATCAATGACGACCCTGTTATGGCTAAGTATGACTTCGACAATCCAATTTATCAAGCCGATGAGGAAGGTGAAGAGGATTGTGATTTACCCGAAGAATTGGCCAGACTGCTGGAACAGGAAGAGAAGATGATTCAGCCGCACGAGGAAGATGTTGAAGTGATAAACCTGGGTACTGAAGAGGACAAGAAAGAAGTCAAGATCGGAGCTGCATTAGAAGAATCTGTCAAGACTCGTTTGATGGCTATGCTTCGAGAATACGTCGACGTCTTCGCATGGTCCTACCAAGATATGCCAGGTTTAGACACTGACATTGTGGTACACAAGCTACCCCTCAGAGAAGGTTGTCCTCCGGTAAAGCAGAAGTTGAGGCGCACACGTCCAGACATGGCAATTAAAATAAAAGAAGAAGTGCAAAAACAGTTTGATGCTGGGTTTTTGGCCGTGACTAGTTATCCTCCATGGGTTGCTAACATTGTGCCGGTTCCTAAGAAAGATGGCAAGGTCAGAATGTGTGTGGATTACAGGGATTTGAATAGGGCCAGCCCCAAAGATGATTTCCCTTTACCTCACATAGATGTACTTGTCGATAATACTGCTCAGTTTTCTGTGTTCTCCTTCATGGATGGATTCTCAGGCTATAATCAAATCAAGATGGCTCCCGAGGATATGGAAAAGACAACTTTCATCACTCCTTGGGGCACCTTTTGTTACAAAGTCATGCCGTTTGGTTTAAAGAATGCAGGAGCTACCTACCAACGGGCAATGGTGACGTTGTTTCACGACATGATCCATCATGAAATTGAGGTTTATGTTGATGACATGATAGCAAAGTCCCAGACGGAAGAAGAACACTTGGTCAACCTAGCAAAATTGTTTGACAGGCTTCGAAAGTTCAGACTAAGGTTAAATCCGAATAAATGCACCTTCGGGGTTCGTTCTGGCAAGTTGCTCGGCTTCATTGTTAGTGAACGAGGAATTGAGGTCGATCCGGCCAAAGTGAAAGCAATCCAGGAAATGCCTGAGCCAAAGACTGAAAAGCAAGTGCGTGGTTTCTTGGGGAGATTAAACTACATTGCACGGTTTATTTCTCACCTGACGGCCACGTGCGAGCCCATCTTCAAGCTTCTGAGGAAGAATCAAGCCATTAAATGGGATGAAGAGTGTCAGCGAGCCTTTGACCGAATCAAAGAGTACCTGTTGGAACCACCAATTCTTATGCCTCCAGTGCCAGGGAGACCTTTGATTATGTATCTCACTGTGCTGGAAGGATCGATGGGATGTGTACTGGGTCAGCAGGACGAGTCTGGTCGAAAAGAGCATGCCATTTATTACCTTAGCAAAAAGTTTACCGATTGTGAGACACGATACTCACTACTCGAGAAAACTTGCTGCGCTTTGGCATGGGCTGCTCGCCGACTAAGACAGTACATGCTGACTCATACTACTCTCCTAATTTCCAAGATGGATCCCGTGAAATACATCTTCGAGAAGCCGGCTTTGACTGGAAGAGTGGCCCGTTGGCAGATGATTCTTACGGAGTATGACATACAATACACTTCGCAAAAAGCAATCAAGGGGAGTGTGTTGTCAGAATACTTGGCCCAGCAGCCGATTGATGATTACCAACCCATGAGGTTTGAGTTTCCGGATGAGGACATCATGTTCCTCAAGTCGAAAGACCATGAAGAACCACTTCCGGAGGAGGGGCCTGACTCTGAATCCAGATGGAAGTTGATGTTTGACGGGGCTGTAAACATGAATGGGAGTGGAGTCGGTGCTGTTATTATCTCACCAGAAGGAGTCCACACACCTCTTACCGCTCGGTTGACCTTCGAGTGCACTAACAACGAGGCAGAGTATGAAGCTTGCATCATGGGGATCGAAGAGGCAATAGACTTGCGAGTCAAGAACCTTGAGATCTTCGGAGATTCTGCTTTGGTGGTAAATCAGGTCAATGGCAAATGGCTAGTTCATCAAGCTCGTTTGATTCCTTACCGAGATTACGTCAGGAGGCTGTTAACCTTCTTTACCAAAGTAAAGCTGAGCTATGTTCCTAGAGACGAAAACCAGTTCGCCGATGCTCTCGCGACTTTATCATCCATGATTAAGGTATGCCGAGAGAATTTCGTGCCTCGAATTTCGATCTCTCGTCTTGAAAGACCGGCTTATGTCTTCGCAGTTGGTGATGGTGAAGATGACAAGCCTTGGTACCACGACATCAAACAATTCCTGAAAGCTCAAGAATACCCGGCCGGGGCATCCAGTAAAGATAAGAAAACTCTTAGAAGACTGGCGGGAGGTTTCTTCTTGAATCAGGATGGTGTGTTGTACAAACGGAACTTTGACATGGTGCTGCTCAGGTGTGTGGACAGACACGAGGCAGACATGTTAATGCAGGAGGTTCACGAAGGCTCCTTTGGTACCCATGCTGGAGGACATGCCATGGCCAAGAAATTATTGAGATCGGGATACTATTGGATTACCATGGAATCTGATTGTTGTAAATACTCCCGCAAATGCCATAAGTGTCAAATTTATGCTGACAAGGTCCATGTGCCTCCGAATCCGTTGAGTGTCATGTCTTCACCGTGGCCATTCGCTATGTGGGGCATCGATATGATTGGAAAGATTGAGCCAACAGCTTCTAATGGGCATCGCTTCATCCTAGTTGCTATTGATTATTTCACGAAGTGGGTTGAAGCAGCTTCCTATGCCAATGTCACTAAACAAGTGGTCGCTCGATTTATTAAACGGGACATCATCTGCCGGTATGGAGTCCCTGAAAGGATCATTACTGATAATGGTTCTAATCTCAACAACAAGATGATGGCTGACTTGTGTCGAGACTTTAAAATAGAACACCACAACTCTTCTCCATATCGTCCGAAGATGAATGGCGCCGTCGAGGCGGCTAATAAAAACATCAAGAAGATTGTGCAGAAGATGGTTGTGACATACAAAGATTGGCACGAGATGCTACCATTCGCGTTGCATGGGTATAGAACATCAGTACGCACTTCAACTGGGGCAACTCCATTCTCATTAGTATATGGTATGGAAGCAGTCTTACCGATTGAAGTGGAAATCCCTTCCTTGAGGTTGATGATGGATATCAAGCTAGATGAAGTTGAATGGCTCCGATCCAGATATAATCAACTGAGCCTCATTGAAGAGAAGCGTCTAGCAGCTGTATGCCATGGACAGTTGTATCAACGACGAATGAAGCAAGCTTTTGACAAGAAGGTGCGACCACAGAGGTACATACCAGGAGATTTAGTGCTGAAAAGGATTCTTCCTCCTCTCAACGATCACAGGGGCAAATGGACACCCAACTATGAAGGACCGTTCGTGGTTAAAAAGGTTTTCTCAGGCGGAGCCTTAATGCTGACAACCATGGACGGAGAAGACTTTCCATCCCCTGTCAACGCAGACGCAGTAAGAAAATACTTCGTGTAAAAAGGACCCGCTGGATAAAAACAGAATAAAGATCCAGGCAAAAATGGGCATCCCGGCGAGCCAAAAACAGAATAAAAGGCTCGGGCAAAAGTTAGGGAAATTTTGAAAAAAATGTACACCCGCTGAGTTGAAAAGCCACATCGGACAACTCAGGCAAAAAAGGGTATCCCGGTGGATTGAAAACCCGAAAGGGCGATCCACGCAAAAGAGGGATTAACACGAACGACTGCGATCTGCGAGATCCATGACCTACCTACAGTTGAGGCTATCCTAAGGGTTGAAGATCAATTCATTTACTTTTTCTCAAGAGACAGAGCGAGCGGAGCGTCTTGAAGATATACGAGTCATAACCGGGTTGAGACTTGATGAGATCCATTTCTCACATTGCCAATAGGGTAGTTTTGTTTTTCTTTTAGTTGTTCCCTCATTCCAGGGAACTGCTTCCTTTGTATTGCCTATTCAGGGCCACCTTTCCAAATCAATAAAAATTCAATTTCAGTCAATTGACCATTTTAGCTTTTTGTTTTTACTTTTTCATCTAGCATTGATTGATTGTGAAAACGTCTAGCAAATGGTAACTTGCATTGTGTTATGAACATTTGAATGCTTTTCTAACTCGTGCAGGAGAATAGAAACATTTAATATAGCTCAGAAAGGGTGTTGAGATACCTAGACGATGATTCATGCTATGAGCCTGGGGCAAGTAGGTCCCAAACTAATTCTCTAAGTTGCAGGTACTATCGATTGTGTTCATGCAGGTACAAGTACTGGTGTTGCTGACAGAGCTAAGGATCATTATCCAGGATGGGCATTCCTTTTTGTTTGAACAGAAACAAGCATCTCCCAGGGTATTTCCAATTACCCCCAGCCATGTGGAAGTTGAAATTTCACCCAGCAAGGTGGCAGAGAGTGGGTGCAATCCCCAAGCAGAAGTCTCCTTGCAGACAGGGGCAATTCTTAACAGCATAAGGAGTGTTTTGCCTTCCCAGCAGTTGCTTCCTCAACAGTGTCATGCCTTTAGTTCCCAGGAAGTCCCCACTTCCCCATCAGAGTTCAAGAAGGGTTCGTCTCCAGCAGGGTCTTGGCGCTCCAATCTCAAAGTCCAATTTATTTTTGGCAGTGACGGCTATTCAGAGCCAGTGAATTATTAACAACTTTCCCCGCAGAGTTGTTTCCTCCTCATCAGGATGAGCCAGATCAATGCAGTGATCATCGTTTCTTTCCCAGCCAAGTTATCTGGAATTACCTGCAGTCTCCTTACCAGGAGATCTTTTTGCATTGTCATTCGCATAATCATCATTGCGTCTGCATCCTCCAAAGCGTAGCATTTCCATCATCATGGAGCATTACGCCATAAATCCAAACATATGCATGCCAGCATGGGCCAGTTTTGAGGTATATTACATAAGACCCGTTACATCTCCAATCAGATTGAAGTATTCCCCACAGAATGCAACTCTGTTTCCCATGGTGGTTACTTCTACCGAGTCTTGTTGTTATCCCCAGTTGAGTCTTGTTTCAGTACAACAGTCTCATTTCCTTTCGCGTCTCCGTTTCAGTACAACGGTCGCGTCTCAGGTTATCATTTAAGTACAATGGTCCTGTTTGCTTGGGCTCTCGTTTAAGTACAACGATCCCATTTCATTCGAGTCTCCATTTAAGTACAATGGTCTCGTATTTGAGTCTTGTTTCAGTACAACAGTCTCATTTTCTTTCGCGTCTCCGTTTCAGTACAACGGTCGCGTCTCAGGTTATCATTTAAGTACAATGGTCCTGTTTGCTTGGGCTCTCGTTTAAGTACAACGATCCCATTTCATTCGAGTCTCCATTTAAGTACAATGGTCTCGTATTTGAGTCTTGTTTCAGTACAACAGTCTCATTTCCTTTCGCGTCTCCGTTTCAGTACAACGGTCGCGTCTCAGGTTATCATTTAAGTACAATGATCCTATTCTTTCCGAGTCTCCATTTAAGTACAATGGTCTCGTCTTTGAGTATTGTTTCCGTACAACAATCTCATTTCCTCATGTCTCCGTTTCAGTACAACGGTCACGTTTCGGGTTATCATTTAAGTACAATGGTCCCGTTCCATCTCGTCCTGTTTTCTTTTCTTTGTGTTCGATTACCGCCTGCGGCCGGTATACCTTTGCGTCTTCGTTCAAGGACGGTTTCACGTTGGATTCGAGGATCCCTTGTGAGCTGTCGTGTGAGGATGGCATTCTTCCTAGCATATTCCCACCTGGTTTGATGTTCCCCGTTACCTATTCAGAGGTCAAAATAAAAAAGACATAAATGGGCAGATGGCATTTCCATTACTTTCAGTGTGCAAATTTTCAGGTTTTATTCGGGTATTCAATCACTCCATACCTTGAACGTCTAAAAGCATTCGCAATTATTCGTTCAGGCTTGCAGATGATTGAATAGGGGCAGCTGTAACACCTCAAAATTTGCCCTCATATTTATTCCCTTTACGGGTGTATCATTTCGCTTTCGTCGGCATTTCTCACCAGATCATCAACATCATAGTAGTTCATCTCATTATTTCATAAGGCATGTGATCAGGGCTCAAGGAAATTAGGGTTCCTCATTTTATTTGTATCTGTCAAAGATTGAACTGGTGAAGAATATTTGCTAATAGATCTGACCCATTCTTGAGGTGTTCGATCAAGTTCGCTTTGAATAAGGGTGTTGACTCTCTGTAATGCCTCGGGTTGTGTTTTTCTTCATTGAATATCTCAAGGAGATACTGGAATTCTTGTTCATGATTTGATCTCAAGGGCATTTCATCAATGGAGGTTAAGGATATTAGAATATTGGTTTGAATTTGTATGTTTGTTGAATAACGATTTCGGGATCATGAGGAATTTATTGTGGCATCAAATGGCTTGAGAGTGGAGCAGGTCCAAGGATTTGTGTCAAGGTAAGGGAGAATGCGCAGTTACGGTAACATCATCATCAATTCGAATATCATTACTATTCTCGATGCCGGAATTCATCAAAATCCATTAAATCCATGTCATTGTCCAAAATTTGTTTCGTTGTCCGCTCGCTTTCCTTTCAGTTCTATATTTTTATCAATTCTACAACCAATTATTAAGCACTTTAAATTGCATATTCTTTTTGTTGTTTTATGGTAAAAATTAAACTTTAGGGAAAACCCATAATATTGTATAGTTCACTATTTTATTTTTATTGTGGTGTGTCAATGCTGTTATGCACAGGACTTTGTTTTTGTTACTTTCTTGTTTTCTTATCATAATTTCTTGCTTCTTCTTCATATTTGATTCATTTCAAGGTTATATCACCAATGAGTTGATGACTATGGTTCTGATCAATTTGATAGAACAATAGAATATAGTTTGTGCTAGTGTGTATCTGTTGGGTTTTTATGGTTGAATTGAGTTACATATTGCGGGAAGGATATCACCTTGAAGGCTTGGACTGCCCTCCTCACTTTGATTATGGTTCCTTACTCACACATACGTACTTGTTCACAACACTAACATACAAAACTCTAAAAAACAAAAAGGGAATGACAGGCCTATTATTCTAATTGTCAGTTTTAGTCTTTACTCATTCTTAAGGCGTAGTGCCTCATCTATTCAAAGATTGGAACCTTTTTCATGTGAAATATGAGAGTACTCCGTTTACATTCTCTTATCTCACTTTGGATGGCAAGACCATTGACACATTGGAGGGAGCTGATCCGTCAAGTTTAGCCAGCAAGGTTTCTAAAGTAGCAGGATCGATACACCCTGGTGATGCTGCATCTCCTGCTAGTCTTGGGATGGCCGCAGGATCTGCTGTTCTCGAAATAGTGAAAGAATTAGCACAAGATAATTTCTCTTCAAAGAAAAAAAGAAAACTTTAACAAAACCACAAAGCTACACCAGAAAAATTTCAACATAAACAAAGAGTCCATGACAGGATAGCAACAAGCAAAACTCTCTTCAATCTTTATCACCCCTTCACCAACCTTCAACGATGTCGTCTCTGATCTGCACATCACGCCAAGAAGAAAAATCCAATGTTGATAAGCATCACAACAACAATAGTGAGCAATTTCAAAATTGAGAAAGGGGAGAAACAGAAAATGAGTTGATTTGAATTAATAACAGTAAGCAAAAACAAGCAGCAAGAATTTAGAGAGAAGTTCAGTACAAGAATGGATGTTAACCATCTCTAGCCTCCAAAGAAAATCACCGGCCACAGCTTCATCTTTGTACGTCAGCTTCTACTATTTTGGTTTAAGTTTAATACAAGTCCAGTGTCAGGCCTTGGGTCTGTTACAACTCCTTTGAAAAACTTTTGTGCGAATCTTCATAGTCCTGTGAGAAATCCCGAAAACAGTTAAGAGGAATCAAAAAGAAAGGAAAAATCTCAGCAGAATTTCTTTTGTTCAATCCAAGTATTCCTCAGTTTCCAATGTCACATTAAACTTTCCAATTTCACATTAAACTGCAGTAACAATATTTGGAGGGAGTGGAAATTAAAGAACAAGCGAGATAGGCCTCATTGTAAAAATCAGCTCGTAACCATTTTAACAGAATTCCATAACCTATAACTTCCTAACAGATTCACAACAAGCTCATAATTAATCCTAACCAAAATATCAAAGCTAACAAAAGTTCATAACCGAAAAATAACAAACTCTAACAGCTATAACAGAATTCCAGCTGAACATACCTGAAGCTTCTAGAGTATTCTTCCAGGTTCTATAAATCAGAACCGATTTCTACCATTTCGTTCTCTTCCACAAAAATTTTGAGGACCCTCTCTTCACAATTTCTTAATCTTCACACCTTTGTTCTTCTTCACCATTATTTTTCACCACGTAATTTCTCATCACTCTTCATCAACTCTCTGCCTTCACCATCTTCAAATTAAGTTTCACCACTCTTCAGTTCAAGAATACAACAACAGAAATAGTTACAGTGAGAAAAACAGTTGCAATGAAAAGGGAGAAGAGAAAAAAGTAAATCCATTCCTTGGCAGCCTTTACTTACCTTCATCAATCATATCCTTAGCTTCACCACCTTCAATCACCTTCGCCGACTGAGCTCTCTACATCAAATCATTCTTCTGCTCTGAGCCTTTTCACAGAATTTCAACCATCAACAATCGCATCATCTTCATCAAATTGCTTTCATTTCAACCTGCTTCAGGTCACTATAACCAAGAAGTCTCCTTTTTCTTTGACCTTCCCGATCCGCACAGTACACAAAGATCTTCCCCATCCTGTATCAACAAAATAACATTGATCCATCAGCATATTCAATACCATAATTCAGAACCTGCAACTCGTAAGAATCAACAACAGATTGGCAACAGTATGTCTTCGATCAATGACAACATCAAGAAGCAGCTTTGAGATCATGAAATAGAAGAAGAAGCAAGGGAAAATCAGGACAGAGTAGCATTTGAACGTACCTAGTGGGATTTCGTATCATTCATCGCTAAATAATCACTTCCGCATCCATCGCTACGACCCCGATTCAAGGTACGAACCTTCAACCTTATTGCTTGTTGCTCTGGTGTGACGGTGGTTTAAGCGTAATATAAGTGAACTTTGTCTGGATAATTTACGGAGTTTAATTGTCGTTTCGGATCGGAAAGGGTTAGATTGAGGAAATTAGTTTTAGAAGTTAGACTGTTAGGATCTTGCTTCAGTCTGAGAGAGGGTAACGTGATGTTGAGTTGGGACGGTGCGGATTTTGGAGTCTAGGGTTGTCTTCGGATAAGGGTGAAGATGAATCCGTGACGGTGGTGGAGAGGTTGAGTCCAGGCGAGATTTGTGTTAGAGGCTAGGACAAGTTTCGATTTGGGTGGACGAAAGAAGCTGAAGGAGAATGGTGGCAAGGTGGAAGAAGGGAGAAGGAAGAAGGACGGAGACGACGGAAAGGGGGGTTGCGGCGGCGCTGGGAGAGGAAGAAGAGGAACTAGGGTCCCATCTCAATTTCTGATTTTATTTGATTTGTCTTTGTAATTATGTTTTAGATTAAGATCTTAAATTAATCTTTCTAATAAACTATAGTTAGTTTGGATTATTAGTTAATACATATTTCATAGTTTTTAGATTAAAGACTTAATTTATTTAGCAGTTTTATATTTTAATTCATTTCTCAATATTACTAGCTAGTTAGTATAATAGGATTAATCTAATTGTTAGTTTAATTTAAAATCTTTAGAAATGTTAATAGGATTAATCTAATTTTTAGCTTATTTTAAAATCTTTAGAAGATGTTAATCTAAGTTTAGTTTATTCTTTTCTTAAGTTAGAATATAATCAAACTTTAGTTTTTTTTTTCTAAATTAATATTATTAAGAAATATTATAAGATTGGTTTAATTTTAAATTAAGATTTTAGGCATTAAAGATTTATAATAGATTAATTTAAGTTTTTTTTAGAAAAAATTAATAGTTTAACTTAAGTCTTTTTTTTAGAAAAGATTATAGAAATAGTTTAATTTAAGATTTTGTTTAAATTGAGTTTTTTTGGAAAAATATTAAATTTAAGCTTAGTATTATTTCATTTTATCAAATTAAGAGTTTTAGAAGAAATTACCATAAGCTTAGTTTAATTGATTTCCTTAAATTAAGATTTTTAGGAGAATATTAGTTTAATAAGTTAGCTTAGTTTTTCTTAAATTAAGCCTTTTTTTACAAAATATTAGTTTAGGTGAGTTTAATTCACTTTCTTAATTTCAGATTTTAGAAATAATTTTATAGTAAGATTAATTTAGTCTTAATGTTAATAGTAGTATAATAAGGATCATTAATTTTAATGCAAATTCCATATGGGCTTAGATGGTTCTGCTATCTGCACCCTGTTTTAGGCCCAGTAGAGTAAAAAGAACTTAAAGTATTACTAAAGCACCCCCTGTTTTATTTCTTTAGACATTTAATTTTAAGTTAGCATTAAATTAGAAATAATTCATTAAAAATAGGAAAAAGCATTAGAAAATTCCCCAAAAATTAAGGAGGGTTAATAATTGAATTTAGAAATTTAGGATATTTTTATTTCCTGAAATTTATTTATTTTTGAATTAATTCTGAATTGTTCTTGTATTTAGTTTTATTGAATTTCTTCTTAATTGTGCAGAATTTTGTTTATTTTATTTAAATAACTTCCATTAATCTTTTTGAGCCATTCTTTTTTCTGTAATTAAAAGACCCCTAATAGCTCTTAGAATATTTTTTATGGAATTTTTAGGAATTTTTATCTTAGGTTTTGGTAATAAAATACTTAGGAAATAATAGTTAATTCCTAGCTTAAAATAATTAGTTGTTAGGCATAGAAAAATAAGTATTTTTAGGATCCCTTTTAATATAATATTTTAGATAGTGTTAGGATCCCATAGTTTAATTTTCATAATTTTTCTAGAGGATTTAGTATTTTGTTAAAATATTAGTTTTAAGCTTAGTTAGGCATAATTTCCATTAGATTTAGGCCATTAGAAAAAATATAGTTCAATACATAAAAAAATAATAAAATAGTTTAGTTTAAGTTTAACCCTAGAATTAATATTAGACTTAGGTTTAGTTTAATTTGTTTTAGGATGAACATTAAGTTTGACTTAGATTTAACACTTAGGTGAATTTTCATTTCCATTAGAAATAGAATAAATGAAAATAGTCTATATTTTTTATTCATGCCTTTAAAGCATTTTTTTTAGAAGTTTGTTCCTTATGCTTAACTTCATTTTTTTGATTATTTTTATTGTTACAACTTGTATAGGATTCCCATTTGTTCTTAGAATCAACTTAACTTCATTAAGAAGTAAGTTGAATTCTAGTAGTTTTAAGTTTCCATTAGGAATAGAAAACCTCACTAACCATTAGGATCACTTTGTAAATACATAACACATTAGGATTGAGTCTTAGTCCCTTAGATTTTTCCTTTTATCAACTTGAGTCATTCACTTTCTCATCTCAAAAGAAAAGCAATAAAACACTTAATAAAAACCGAACAATCTTGTACGACACGAGACTTTGTTGCGGAGTGTTTATACGCGTCCTGTTTCGGGGCGAGGTGTAAATACTTCCCGCGATGGATAGGTCTTAGTACAGGACAGTTCACAAACAAATTCAAAACATTTCTTTTAAAAAAAAGACAAAAACAAACAATAACCGACTATCCTGCGGGAACTTCTTTCTCATCTCATTCATTCACAACGCGAACTCGCGACGACTTGTCTCGCATGCAAGACGGTAAACGCACTCGTACCAGACGAGCCTGCAACACCTGAGCATAGACATACGCAGTTCTAGCTGTAAAAAACACAAACAAATAGTTCCCGCCTAGGTTAGGCGAACTACGTCGACTCTGATCCTCATTTTCCCGATGAGGTACGTAGGCAGCGGGGTAGGGCCCGTTCGAGCACATTCTTTATTTTCCCTACATTTTCCCCATTATTTCTTTTGTTCTCTTTTCCGATTCCATTTCTTTCCTCATTACCATTCCAGTTAGCAGTTTTGTTCAGCAGCATCTTTATTTTCTCACCCTTTGAAACAAACAAGCAAGCGTGGATCCCGTCGGGTACGACGGACGATCTGGGGTGCTAATACCTTCCCAGGTCGTAACCGACTCCCGAACTCAGATCTTTGGTTCGCAAGGCCTTGTCCTTTCCTTCTTCCTCAGGTTTGTGCAACATTACCTTTCCCATTCCTTTGGGATAAAAATGTCTGGCTGGCGACTCTAACCTTTCCGCGCCACTTTCGCGTTTGTACTAGGATGAAAATCCCGGGAGCGACAACAGGGCGTTACAAAATCTAACTACGAAAGAAATAGTGAAGGATTTTTACTAAACTCGTAAAATCTATAATTGGAATATGTAATTTCTCCACAAAAATACCACTTCTAAATTAAATATTTTATACCCCACACCGTATTCTTATAATTCCAATCCTCCATTCAGAAACATACATCATTCCTAGCTAACCAAAAACTCCAAGTGGTTTCTAGCCAAACAACTCCCAACTTTCCCTCTTTAACTTTTTTTTACACGGAAAAACGAATACCAATCCATAAAATTTGAAAGGCACTCTTCCTCCATTTCTTCCGATTTACCAATCCAAATGGCAATTTTCTTCCAAATAAACTTAACCACATTACAATTAAAGAAGGAATTAGTTAAGTTTTCCGGAGCAACCCCAGAAAGACACAAATCAAAGAATCAATATGTAAGTTAATATCTCTATAAGTCTAAAGATCCTTAGTTGGAAGTTTATTCACAAGGAGTCTCCAACCAAAGGCCTTAATCTTGAAAGGAACTTTCGTCTTCCAAATTAATCTCAACACCTCGTCATACCTATTAAAAGGACCAAAAGGGATACGATAAAAAGCATAAAAATCATTGCAAGAAGTCATCGAGAAACCAAAACTGGGTTTAAGATCCCAAAAGATATTATTGGATTGCCCTTCCAAAATACCATGCTCTAAGACCCGTTCGTTTAAAGCTTCAAAATCGTCCCTTAACATAACATCTCTATCCACCACCCCTTTAAGACCAAAGTCATCCCACACCCAAACTCCATCCCTCCAATATCCCATAGCCGCAATCAATACTTTCTCCAAGCATGATTCTGCATACAACTCCGGAAACTCATCCTTCAAAACAACTTTCTCTAACCATCTAGCTTCCCAAAAAGGGATGTTGTAACCACTTCCAACTTTGAAACTACTACAATCGTTAATAAGATCAAAATGGTTTTTTTTACAAAATACAACTAATGTCCTTCCACCAAAAAGACATAAAGGAAGAAATGTTTTTGATGTCTTCTCCACAAATCACCTTAGTAGAAATGTCACTGTAACTGGCTCTCAAAATGTTATACCAAATACTCTTAGGATTTTGAAGGGTTCTCTATAACACCCTTTTTACCCACACAAAAAATTAAATCATATTATTTATTTAAAATCATAGTTCCACAAAAAGGGTATCACATTTACTTCCAAAAACATCATAATAACAACATAATATGTGTCATGTCCCTTAACACGAGTTGCAACTTTCATTCATAAATAACATAATGTTTCAAATTATGCAGCGGATCAAAATTCAACTTGTTTAATATTCTTTTTAAAATAAAACATACAACTAAGGTCAAACATCATCAAACCATAGTTTAAATTCAACAAAAACAACCAAACAAAATAAACGTTCCCTAGTGTTACATGACTCAGAGCAGGACACACCTAACTATATATACAACGGGACGCACTCCAAGCTACCTCAAAAATCTCTAAACTAAGCTTCAGAATACGTAGGATGGCATAATCGACCATCACAAAAGGCAAGCAGGGTGAGTAATCCAGATTCAATAAAAATAATACCAAGACTGAATTATAAGAAACATGCAATCATACAACATTTACAACAAACTCACCCACATAGAATCATCAACAAGTCACATCATCAAACAACAAATGCGATCATGTTATGCCACATAGAATGAAATGCAACATTATAAATGCATGTGGTACCAGTTTTCAACATGTGATGGACACTGACCATCTACTCTCCACAAGGGAGAACAACATAATCAACAACACCTCAAATCCACACAATGGGATTGAAGCCTAAAATCAACATAAGGGATGCCATGAATACAAGATACACAAAACAACACCATAATCATCTTCATTAACATGTGTATCAGCATTCATCATTAATCATATACTTAGTCTATTAATACTACCATTACATCATGTCATCATTTTTACAACATATCATCCTTACATCATGTCATCATTATTATTATTACGTTTAGAATAAATAAGCATGGTAATAATTTCTAGCAACATAACACAACAAAATAAAACATCTCAGGTCATCAAACAAAAGAAGTTTTTTTTTGGATCCTACATGCCTCGCTAAGCGAGACACCTAGCTTACTAAGCAAGTAACTCTCTGTAAAGCTCGCTCCAATATACTCACTCGCTCGCTAAGCGAGCTCCTGCTCGCTAAGCAAGGATGCAATTTTCCGCTGAAAACCCTGCAATTTTCTGAAGAACTCAGACATGCCCAAGCATCACTAAACCTAACAATACATCAGAAAAACAACAGAAAACGACCAATTACCACATTATCATCATAAAATCATTATTATCAACATATACCAACAACTAATCATCTAAAACTATCAACAAAATACCCAACCCTAAGGTTTCCCCTCAAAATCCCTTTTCCTCATGAAACAATCAAATATTATGATAATTGAATAAGAATACTCCCCATACCTTGATCAATGTAGTCTTCTCCTTCACTCTTGATCAAACTCCTTCTTTGTCTCCTTGTTCTTCAGAGCGATCTTCACCTTTTTCCAAAAAAACGATTGTGAGAACTTTTGATCGTATCCTCTATTCTCATAAAACTCTCAAATGACAACCTTACCCCTTAGACCTCCAAACTATTTTATTTTATTTTCTTTAATAATAATATTAAATAATATCCAATATTATTATATCATTATCTTAATAAACTAATTCTTTTATTTTCCACAAAATACCACTTTTTTCCACTTATTCATAAATAATTACTTAATCAATTAAATTATGAAATTGGGTTGTTACAACTCTCCCCCACTTTAGAAATTTTCATCCTCGAAAATGTTACCTGAAGCGAACAGAGTCAGATACGACTCCTTCATCTGATCTTCAGGTTCACAGGTCCAACTTTCACCTGCTAATCCACCCCAAATACCTTTACTAAGGCAATCTCTTTTCCTCGTAACCGCTTCATTTCTCGACCATCTATCTGTAATGGTAAAAATTCAACAATTAGATTATCTCTCACCTGAACATCATCCATCTGAATCACATGTGATGGATCACACACATACTTCCTCAACCGCGACACATGGAACACATCATGTAAATTCGCAAGCGATGGCAGCAACGCAATCCGATATGCCACCTCTCTGATCCTTTGCGAAATATGATACGGACCAACAAAACACGAAGTGAGCTTTCTAGACTTTAAAGCTCTCCTGACACCTATCATCGGAGTAACTTTTAAGAACACATGATCTCCCTCTTGGAACTCAAGTGCTTTTCTTCTTTTTTCATGGTAACTCTTTTTTCGACTTTAAGAGAAACATTCATTATTTCTTGTATTATCTTAATTTTCTCAGTCGTCTCTTGCACAATTTCAGGTCCTAGTACTGCACTCTCGCCTGACTCATACCAACATGTCGCGGTGAGAATCGGATACCAAGCTATTAAGTGAGCTTGAATCGCAAAACATTAAATGTTCACCACCGACTTTAATTTAATCCAAAGGGAAAAGGGAAAAAGATCGTAAAAACCCTAAATGAGGAGAAACTAGGTTCGGGGGTTGATTATACCTAGGGAAGGTGTTAGCATCCTAAGCATCCGCAGTATCCTACGGGAACCTCTTGTTAATATTTGTGTTATTGTTATTTATTGCTTGTTAAAATTATGGGAACCTAAGGTTTTATTTCTAATGGTGCTCGCACAACATCGCATCGATGCCTACGTATCGGGTATAGAATCAGAGCACTCGTAGTTCTCCTAAGGATTAACGAACACTTGGTTACGCTCAAGGTTCGCGGGGGAAGGTAAGTGTTATGGCAAACACTCACGTGACTTTAGGAAAGTCACAAAAAGTTCTAAAATAAAAAGTCCTAATGGTTAAGGTTGAAAAGGAACTAGGGATGGCTAAACTTCCTATGACATTGAGTCAACTGCAGGAGTTCTTTCCCTTTTGGATTTAAATGCGAAAAAATAAAGTAAATAAATGAGGGTGCAAGCTCCTAAGTCTAAGGCATAGGTTGCTACTTGCGAAAATGGACTGAAAGAAGTAAATGGAAATGCAAGATAAAAGGCTTAGTAACTGGGTTATGGCTCCGATATATGGATCGAGAATGCGGAGGTGGAAAACAAGCGTAGTGCGTTAATTTGTTTAAGTTAAAAGCTGTGAAATGTGAGGAATGTGCAGATGGCGATCGTAAACGACCGACTTACGTGGGTGAGTGTATGTGAAGTGAACTTGGCGTTGGACCAAGGAATTATTATTATCTTGAAAATTAATGTACACTTTCGATTTTATTTTAACAGGTATATGGTCATGATGCGAAACGAAATAAATACAAACATAGTGCATACAACCAAGACATCGGAAAATTAAATAAAAACTCATACTAAGAGATAAATCTAAATCTAACCCTCTCACCCTAATAGAATCTAAAACTAGCTAGACAAACTCTATCTTAAACAAAAAAGAACTATATGAATATTTTTTTGATTTTTTATTATAAAATAAGTGATTAATTAAACATGTACCAAAACAAAATAGAAAAGAAGGAACTGGATTTGAAATATTTTTTGTTGTATATTTTCTTATATGTATCAATATCTAGCTAGATATAATAATAGGAATAAAAATAGAAAACAGGAAAATATTGGAATTAAAATATTTATTTACTTATTTGTGTATAATAATTTAACTAAGTATAATAATAATAGAAAAGACAATTTTAAAAATTAAAAAAAGCTTGATTATTTATTTTGTACATACATTTTTAACTAATTAAAATCCCCCTTATATGTATTTTAAAATGAGAAAAGAATAAATTATCTAAACTTTTTTTTTTAAGAATAGTTTAATTAATTAGAAATAAATAATAAATTGAAATAGAATAAATTAAATAAATAAATGGAATTAAAAAAAATGGCCTCATATTGGTCACGATTAATCGGAAACGATTTATCGTGACCTTTTGTCATATCATCGGCCCTGAAACGATAAAAATAGAGCAAGGAAGCAATATAGAAATACTAAATAACTTACTAAAACAATTTTTTCCAAAAACATTTTCTAAATGGTAGCTTGACTAAATAATAGTAGAAAAATAGAAAAGAAAATTAAATAAAAGAAATAAGTATAATGAAACAAAAACAATGGAAATAAATAAATGAAATAAAAAAAAAGGTGTCGTTTACATTTGTTTCAGGTGTGTGTATAGTAATTAGTGAGAGACCTAGGCTAAAGATCTAATAAACTTATATGATGGAAATATAAAACAAACATATGTATATATATATATAAACAGAAAAAATAATAACATAAAGTGAGATATGTGTCGGTGGAGGTATAACATAGCGTGTGTATAGTGAAACAACACGTGCTAAGAGCAAATGGCCCCAAAAGATCCACAACAATGATAACTAGGTCTAATATATAAAAGAAATAGAAATTAATAAAACAGACCCCAAAAAAAAATGGAATAAAAAATTCCTCTTCTTCTCAGTAGGTTAAAACACGTTTCACAGAGTTTAAAAAAGAAAATACCCTTTTTGTGAAGAGTTCCGGCGGGTTAATGGCAGTGGTGGTGGCACAAATCGGTGAAGGGTTACGAAAGAAAGGTTTGTTTCGGATTTGGTTTTTGGAATGGGTGAGTTTACTCAGTGAGGGTTGAATGCTGTTTTCGCGGAAGAGACAGATTGAAGGTTTGTGCGGGTTTGAAGACGGTTTAACAGTGATGGTCCGGACGATTTCGACACGGTTGGTTGATGGGTCGGATTTACTGGGTTTTGGATGGATTTGAAGGCGATGAAAGCTTTTTCACAGGTTTGCCATTTGCATTTGATTTTGGGATTCTCGCGGTAACGTTTCGACAGTTTCGGATCTCTTTCATCTCTCAGACCCTCATGATTCTGTGTTTGGTTTCTGCTTGGTTTTTATCTGCAGGTGGAAGAAAGATTTTCTTTTCGGTGGCGATGAAGAGGTGGTCGTCTGATGGTGGTTGTTTCATGTTTTGACTCGGGTGTGGCTGAGGTTTGTTGGTTGTTGTTTCGCGGACGACGAAAGGGTGGTGGCCGACGCGGCTTGGTTTCGGCATCTGTATTGTTGCTGGTTTGAAAATGATTTTGGTTGCGTTTGTTCTGGTTTTGGACTTGGTGATGCGGGTTTGAGGTGAAGCTCACGGTGTGTTGTTGCTCTTTCTTTTTTCACAATTTCTCACGCGGTTTAGTGCGGTCTCATTTCTCAAACGCGTTTCAGGTCTGTGGTTGGGTTCGGTGGATGGCCTGTTACGATTGTGCGGTTCTGTTACTCTTGGTTTGGTTGCTGCGATTTGCGGCGGGTGAGGTTGTTATTGTGCGGTTTCTGGCTTGTGTTGAAGAAGGTGAGGAAAGGGTTCAGTTTTGTGTGAGTTTTTTTTGCTAAAGTTGTGGCTGCCCTCTGAGTTTGTTTGTGTCTACTTTTTTTGAAATTTCTTTTTTTATGGCTTTGTATGCAGGATGTTATGCAACATGGGAAAAATGAAGTGAAACTAAAAAACTAGCTAGTCGAAATAGAGATTAAACCGTAAAGAGAAACAACCGTAAGAGGAATCAAACGAAGATGAACAAATATGCTGAAAAGAGGTGAAGGAGAAAGAGATATTACCGACCCGAAAGTTATCGGGGTGAAGAATCCGCGATTGTAAGTGTTCTATTCCTCTTTCGCTACTGCTCTACTCCTTGCTGAATTTTTCTGTGTTCTCTCTTTTCTCCCTTTCTTTTTTGGTTTTTTGGACTGAATTTTTGTGGTTTATATGGTTGTCTTGGTGTGTGATTTTTTTGATGTAACAGTGTTTATATGGGACTGTTCTCAGTGCTTAGAGGGCTGAATTTTGGGGTTATTCGGCAGATTTTTTTGTAGTTTTTGATGCTGTTTTTTGAGGCTGTCTCAGTTGGTTTTGAGGCTGTTTGATGCTGAATTTTTTTGTGGTTTGGAAGTTGTTCTGGTGTGAGTTACAGTGGCTGTTTTAGGGCTGAGTTTTGTAGTGTTTGTGGCTGATTTTTTTTGGTTGATTTTCTTTATAACAGTGTTCTTTGGGACTGTTTTGTAGTGAGTTTGAGAGCTGATTTTTTGGTGTGCTTGGTGCTGTGTTTTTTGTTGTTCTTTGGCTGAAATTTTTTTGTGTTTTGTATGGATATAACAGTGTGGTTTTATGGCTGTTCTGATGTTGTTTTATGCTGAATTTTGTGTTGTTGCTTGTAGGTGAAGGGTTGGAGGCAAGGGGACAAATGCTGAATTTTGCAGCAGTAGTGGGAGGCTATAGCAGGTTGTTGGTGGCTGCATGGAGCTGTTGAGGGGCTGTATGGAGCAGACTGTTTTGGCCTTGTGGTCCTGCTGAATTTTTGTATTTTTGTGCTGAGTTTTTTTGTACAATTTTCTCTCTTTGTAATTGTAACACATGCTGATGTAAATATGGCAAAAAAAATTGTGAACTTGAATTTATGAAAAATTGAATGAATTATGTGATTATGTGAATGATAAATGACTAAAAAAAAGTTTGAACATTATGAATGAGTTATGAAAAATAATGAAACATGAGTATGATAGTATAGACATGGGATTGAATTTGAAATTTTAAAATTGGAATTGATTCTTGAATTGAAATTGGAAATGATTCTTGAACATGACTTGGAACTTGATTTTAAAATATTAAAAATTGAAAATGGAATTTGGAATTAAATTGGAACTTGAAGCTTGTGAATAGAAATTGAAAATAGAAATTGGAATTAAAATTAAACACTTATAATATAAACTTGGAAGAAGAAATAAAAGTGGAAATAAAATTGGAATTGAGAATAGAAATAATAAAAAACTTTGCAAATGAAAAGGAAATAAAATTTAAGTTCAAAATTTAAGAATGAATTAAGAACTAAAAAGTAGAAATTGAAATAAGAATTAGAAGTAGAAATTGAAAAGAAAATAGAAACTTGAAAAATAGAATAAGAAAAAGGAAATTAAGATTAAAATTAAAACATGAGTTAAAGAGTTAGAAATGTGAAATATAAATTGAATATATACAAAAAACTTGAAAGTGGAAAGAAATTAAAATTTAAATTAAAAAACTTGAAAATGAGTTAGAAGCAACAAAGTAAATTTTTTTTAATTTCTCTGCTAAATGAAATGAACGATGATTATGATATGAGCGATTAGGGGTAAAATTTGGGGTGTGACAGTTGCCCCTATTTAAATAACTTTACCAGATGGTTTGAATGGCGATAGGCACTCATGAGATCGTGGTGAAAGGTATTTAAATACAGAAATAACCAGAAATTTTGCCCCTAAATGCAATGTTATGCTGGACTACAAACTATCTAATTCTGCAACTCTTATGCAATGAAATGATGATTATGGTATGAATGATTAGAATGAGATAAACCGACGATCACAAACCAAGACTCACTGGGGATGACAAACACTGGGGATGACAAACGAAAACGGGAAATATTCAAAGTGATAAATCAACAGGTTCAAGTGTAACTGTTGACACTAGGAATAACAAAAGACGGGAACAAAAGGAAATCCAAATCGTTGGATCAACGAACACAGATAAAACAAAATAAAATTCAAAGTGACTGCACAGTGGCCCGATGCGACCAACTGACACCAAGAATACAAACAAGACAAGGAAATAAGTTGAAGTGGTTGACCAATGGCTCTATGCGACCAAATGACTTTGAGAAGTAAAAAGCAACAACATATTCGAAGTGAAATGCGCAGTGGCTCGATGCGACCAACTGACACTAAGAATACAACAAAATAAACATTCAAAGGGAAAGTGCAGCGGCTCAATGCGACCAACTGTCATCAAGAATAACAGCAAAATAAACATTCAAAGTGAATGCACAGTGGCTCGATGCGACCAACTGACACTAAGAATAGAAATGACACAAAATTCAAAGAGAATGCGCAGCGGCTCGATGCGACCAGCTGACACTGAAAATGATAAACATAATATTCGAAGTGAATGCGCAGCGGCTCGATGCGACCAACTGACACTAAGAATAATCAACAAAATAAACATTTAAAGTGAATGCACAGCGGCTCGATGCGACCAACTGTCACTGAGAATGACAACAAGCTTATTCAAGGTGAATGCGCAGCGGCTCAATGCGACCAACTGACACCATGAATAACAATCGAAAATAAACATCCAAAGTGAATGCACAGTGGCTCGATGCGACCACTGTCACTGAGAATGACAACAAGCTTATTCAAGGTGAATGCGCAGCGGCTCGATGCGACCAACTGACACCATGAATAACAACAAAAATACTCGAAGCGGAAGCACAATAGGTTCGAAACCTATTGACACTACAAAAGAAAACCAAGATACACTCAAAGTGAATGCGCAACAAGTTAAAAAAACCGGTTGACACTAAGAATGATAAAGGTAAAGTAGTCAAAGCATTCAAAAAAATGGTAAATTAGCAGGTTCAAATGTAACTGCCGACACCAAGGATAAGGAAGGAAATCACAATGATTTAGTAGCGGCTCTATGCGACCAGCTAACATTGGGGATAGAATGGAGATCACCCAAAAATGAATCAACGGCTCTAAGCGACCGGCTAACGCAAAGAAATAACAGCAAAATATGTTGGAGTATTCAAATAAAATAAGACATCCAAACTCTGGAAATTCCTTCAGGAACCATCAGGAGAAAGGTACAGGCATGCGCCAAAATCAGATTGACTTGGATTTAAGAAAAAGGTTTCCGGACCTGCTTAAAAGATTTGTGCCAATGACAATTGGACTTCAAGGAGACACGGTGGTCATAAGGACAAATACCAAACACAAATAGAAGTCCACAGGGGACACCAGCAACTACTGGGGACAATAACAAATAGTAAACCACTTCGGGTACCAACAACAATGAATTCTCAAATTGAACACTAACGATATCTGGACTTGGGGATAGACAGACGACAACTGGGGAAAGACAAATGCTAAATGTCAAATGCGCATGATTGAGCATGATGCGAATGATCATGATATGCAAATGTTGACTCTAAAGAGACAAAGAGTTGACAAGACTCAAAGAGGAGTAGGCTCTCAACACAAATACTCAGATGAGCAATATGAAAAACACTGGGGAGATGTCTTCGAACTTGGAAATCATGCTTGGTCCAAGGATCCATCCGAGAGTGTTATCAGTTTTGAACTTCTATGGGGATTTCTGTAATAATAGTATAAAAGTGTTGTTGCAAACCAGGACTTCTTGGGGAAACAGAAGGTTTTTTCCGATTTTTCCAAAGTCAAAGAAACTTAAAAGTTTTTCAGTATGTTTTCAAAAAACATTTCCTTAAAAAAAACTTGTCATTTTCAGAGTTAAATTGTAATCAAGTGATGGCATTTTGCGTAACAAAAGAAAATAAGAAGCTGAACAACAAAATTCATAGGCAAAGTTTGTATTTTATTCAAGAATGGTAGCTTGCCAATGGCAAAAACTCCATGGGAAATTACAGTTTGAAAATGGCAATGGGGAAAGGTCTACATTGAATCCAACGACCACTACAATCCCTAATAACTAAGACTGCCCGACACCTTGCTTCTGACAAGAGCAAATGGATCGATCTTCCAGTATGGTTCTTCAGTAATGGTAAACACCATCTGATACAGTCAAATGCCTTTGTCCCTAACTTTTGCCTGGACCGCCCTTTCGGGTTTTCAATCCACCGGGACGCTCTTTTTTTTGCCTAAGCCGCCCTTTCGGGTTTTCAACTTAGCGAGCTCTTATTTTTCATTTTTATCCCTAACTTTTGCCTGTATCTCCTTCATAGGTTTTGATCCACCGGGATACCCATTTTTGCATAGGTCGCCATTTCTGGTTTTCGACCTATCGGGTTTTATTTAGGCATAATATTTTTTGACTGCATCAGAATTCACCGGGTGCTTCAGCTGTTCACCATCCATAGTTGTAAGGATTAAGGAACCTCCGGAGAATGCCACCTTCACAACATATGGGCCTTCATAGTTAGGACTCCATTTTCCACGCATGTCTTTGTGGACTGGCAAGATTTTCTTGAGTACGAGATCTCCTTCTTTGAATTCTCGGAGACGGACTTTCTTGTCAAATGCTCTTTTGATGCGCTTCTGGTACAACTGGCCATGGCACATGGCGGTCATTCTCTTCTCGTCAATAAGATTCAGTTGGTCAAACCTGTTTTGGACCCACTCAGCTTCCTCCAGTTTGGTTTCCATCAAGATTCTCAAAGAGGGTATCTCTACTTCAATAGGGAGAACTGCATCCATCCCATACACCAGAGAGAAAGGGGTTGCCCCTGTTGAAGTGCGAACTGATGTTCTGTATCCATGTAAAGCATATGGTAACATCTCGTGCCAATCTTTGTAAGTTTTTACCATCTTCTGCAGAATCTTTTTGATGTTCTTGTTTGCAGCTTCAACAGCTCCATTCATCTTCGGACGATACGGAGAAGAGTTATGATGTTCAATCTTGAATGTCTCACACAGCTCTTTCATTGTTTTGTTGTTCAAATTGGTCCCATTATCTGTGATGATTCGGCTTGGGATCCCATAACGGCAGATAATTTGGTTCTTGATGAAGCGGGCAACCACTTGCTTTGTCACATTGGCGTAGGAAGCTGCTTCTACCCATTTGGTGAAATAATCAATTGCGACCAAGATAAACCGATGACCGTTGGAAGCTTTAGGCTCAATTGCCCCTATCATGTCAATGCCCCACATTGAGAAAGGCCAAGGCGATGACAGAACATTCAAAAGTGTCGGAGGTACGTGCACCTTGTCGGCATAAATCTGGCATTTATGACACTTCCTGGCATACTTGAAACAATCTGATTCCATGGTCAACCAGAAGTATCCAGCTCTCAAAATCTTCCTGGACATGGCATGTCCATTGGCATGTGTTCCAAATGATCCTTCATGGATTTCCCTAATCAATAAGTCTGCTTCGCGCTTGTCCACACATCTGAGCAGAACCATATCATGATTTCTCTTGTAAAGCACATTGTTGCTGAGGAAAAATTTGGACGCCAATCTTCTTAAAGTCTTCTTGTCTAGAGTTGTTGCGTCAGCTGGGTACTCCTGATTTTGCAAATAGTTCTTGATGTCATAGAACCACGGTTTCTCATCAGTTTCTTCTTCGACCAGTAGACAGTAGGCTGGTGCAGTTCTTCGCTCGATTGTAATGAGTGGAGCTTCATTAAGAAATCTGACTTGAAACATAGAAGCCAACATAGCCAAGGCGTCTGCTATTTGATTCTCTGCCCTTGGAATGTGATGGAAAGTGACTTCATCAAAGTATTTGATCAATTCCACAATGTGGGCACGGTATGGGATCAACTTCTCGTCACGGGTCTCCCATTCACCTTTGACTTGGTAAATTACTAAGGTTGAGTCTCCATATACATCAAGAATCTTAATTCTGGTATCAATTGCAGCTTCGATACCCAAAACACATGCTTCATACTCAGCAATATTGTTGGTACATTCGAAACATAATCTGGCTGTGAAAGGAGTATAACCACCATCAGGATTCATCAAAACAACCCCTACACCATGCCCCATGTAGTTAGAGGAACCATCAAACATCATTTTCCAACGAGACCCTGGCTCGGGACCTTCATCTGGACCTGGAACTTCATAGTCCTTTATCAACATAATGTCTTCGTCCGGGAAATCGAATTTCAAAGGTTCATAATCTTCGACAGGATGATCAGCAAGGTATTCAGATAAAACACTGCCCTTAATAGACTTCTGGGTTACATATTGGATGTCGTATTCGGATAACAACATGTGCCACCGGGCGAGTCTTCCAGTCAAAGCGGGCTTCTCAAAAATGTACTTTATTGGATCCATTTTCGAGATCAACAAAGTAGTGTGACAAATCATGTACTGCCTGAGGCGTCTAGCCGCCCATGCCAAGGCACAGCAAGTTTTCTCTAAAAGTGAATATCTGCTTTCGCAATCTGTGAACTTCTGGCTTAAGTAATAAATGGCATGCTCCTTACGACCAGTTTCGTCTTGTTGGCCTAATACGCAACCCATAGATCCCTCGAGCACAGTGAGATACATGAAAAGAGGCTTCCCTGGAGTAGGTGGGATCAAGATAGGAGGTTCTTGTAGATAAACCTTAATCTTCTCAAAAGCCAGTTGACAATCAGGACTCCACTCAATTGCTTGATTCTTCCGGAGTAGCTTGAATAAAGGCTCACAAGTAGCAGTCATGTTGGAGATGAATCTGGAGATGTAGTTCAATCTTCCGAGGAAGCCTCTGACTTGCTTTTCTGTTTTTGGAGCTGGCATCTCTTGAATTGCTCTGACCTTATCTGGATCTACTTCAATACCTTGCTGACTAACAATAAAACCAAGTAACTTTCCTGATCGGACACCAAAAGTACACTTAGCCGGATTCAGACGCAGTTGGAACTTTCTGAGACGCTCAAATAACTTCAAGAGATGATCCAAATGATCCTCCTCACTCTGTGATTTGGCAATCATATCATCCACATAAACTTCTATCTCTTTATGCATCATATCATGGAAAAGGGTGACCATTGCCCTCTGATAGGTGGCTCCTGCATTTCTGAGACCAAATGGCATAACCTTGTAACAATAAGTGCCCCATGGTGTAATGAATGTAGTCTTTTCCATATCGTCAGGATCCATCTTGATCTGGTTGTATCCTGAAAACCCATCCATGAAGGAGAAAACAGCAAATTTAGCAGTGTTGTCAACCAAAGTATCAATATGCGGAAGAGGGAAATCATCCTTCGGACTGGCTTTGTTCAAATCCCTATAGTCCACACACATTCTAACCTTGCCATCCTTTTTGGGGACTGGCACAATATTAGCTACCCACTCAGGGTACTTTGCAACTGCGAGGAATCCAGCATCAAACTGTCTTTTGACCTCTTCTCGAATCTTCAGAGCCATGTCCGGTCTTGTTCTTCGAAGCTTCTGCTTTACAGGAAGACAATCTGGTCGGAGAGGCAACTTGTGGACCACTATGTCTGTGTCTAAACCGGGCATATCTTGATACGACCATGCAAACACATCTACATACTCTCTGAGAAGCTTGACCAATCTTTCTCTGATGTCTGCCCCAAGTGTTGTACCAATCTTGACTTCCTTCCCATCTTCATCAGTGCCAAGGTTGATGGTCTCAACCTGCTCCTTATGTGGCTGAAGATCTGTGTGCTCATACTCCACTAATCTTGCCAGTTCTTCGGGAATGTCACAATCTTCCTCACTTTCATCTTCCGCTTGGTAGATAGGCGAATCAAAGTTAGGAGAGAATGTAGAGTCATTGGATTCAACAGGGTTTTCGTTTATTCTGCATATGATAATGATTTGCTTTTATTAAAAGTGGAAAATAGAGAAATGCAAGAGAAAAAGCTTTTTATTGGTTTTGAAAGATTGCCATTTTCTTTTAAAAGTGAAAAGAGAGAAAAACAGTAAATGATCAAAATAAGAGTTTAACAAAATGCCTTCATTGATAATAACTTTAAAAATGATAAGGGGCCCTACAAAATACTCCCATAGCCTTGGGCAGAGCTAGGGAACTTTGAAAACATTGAAAAACAAACAAATTACTTTGACAAAGGAAAAATTTCTGGGATCTCGACTGCCTCCCAATTATCCAAGGCTTCTTCACACTGATACACTAAATGATTCACATCTTCATCTTCAGAAACTCCATCAATTGCATTGACCTGATAACCAGCACTGGAAAACACCTCTTGAATGGTCTTCGGACGTCCTTTAACGGAGGTTGACGCTCCTTCCTTCACATGAGTTGGTTTGTAACCCAACCCGCAACGATCTAGCTTCTGTTTGACTTCGATGACATCACCCCAACCTTCATAGCTTCTTTCTTCAATGGTGGAAATGGTACTCTTCAGCGATGCAAAAGATGGAATACCCTTCCCTTTTGGTTCCTCTACCTCCAAAAGGACAGCATTGGCTATCTCAAGAGCTTGGAAAGAAGTTTCCAAAGCATCTTCATCAGCCTCAATATAGCTAAAGGATGAAAGGTTGCTAACCATGAGATCTTCTTCCCCAGATACGGTTACCAGCTTGTTATCGACCACAAACTTCATCTTTTGATGTAGGGTAGAAGTGACTGCCCCAACAGCATGGATCCAAGGTCTTCCGAGCAAGCAACTGTAATTGGGGTTAATGTCCATAACCTGGAAAGTGATTTTGAAGACCTGTGGCCCAATCAAGATTGGTAGGTCTACTTCTCCAATAACAGTCCTCCTTGACCCATCAAAAGCTTTTACAATCAGTGCACTGGGCATCATCTCTGCCCCTTGATAAGATAACTTAGCAAGTGTTCTCTTCGGCAAAACATTCAATGAAGATCCTGTATCCACAAGAACTCTTGCTAAAGTATCCTCTTGACATTTCACAGATATGTGGAGAGCATGGTTATGGTCCAAGCCCTCCTTTGGAAGATCCTCCGTACTGAAACTGAGGTTGTTACATGCAGTGATATTGGCAATGACTCCATCAAACTGATTCACTGTTATATCATGTGTAACATGAGCTTGGGCTAGCAACTTCTGAAGCGCACTTCGATGAGCCGGAGAATGCATAAGAAGTGACAGGATAGATATTTTGGAAGGCGTTTGATGTAGCTGATCAATAACCTTATAATCACTCTTCTTAATGATTCTGAGAAATTCTGCATCCTCTTCTCCCAAGACTACTTCTTTATCCTTGTTGGCAACAGCTGGAATGACTTCTTTAGGCGGAGCCGTATTGACTTGCTGAGTATAAACACGACCACTGCGAGTCAAATGACCTGCACCTGCTATGTCAGCACTTGCAACTTTTGAACCTCCCTAGCGACTAGCTTTATCAATCTTCTGATGAACTCTCCCTGTATCATACTTCCATGGAACTGCTTTAGTGTCTTCATACAGGAAAGAGTTAACCCTTTGTTCAAATCTTGGCTCAGGTATATTGAAAATTGGCACCACAGATTCTGGAGTATTGAAAATAGGTTGAACTCCTGAAGATTCAGGCAGGTTGAATACTGGCACCCAGGTAGAATCAGATTCAGGCAAGTTGAAAATGGGTTCAATCATTGCCACTTCATTCTTCTTCATATGACCGCTCACTTGTACGACACCTTCATCAATCAAAACTTGAACATCTTTTAAGACCAATTCACATCCCTTTGGACTATCAACACAACCTTCACAATTCTTATGACAGCTCTTCAGTATACCCGCCCCCACTAATTTTGCATGGAAGTCTCGAAGCGGGGTCTTGATCTCGGTGGCGTTGAGAATCAAACCTTCTTCGGACTCGTCAACAATGGCATTTATAGACCCGTGCTTGGGTAAAGGATTATCTTTGACATTCGGACCAGTATTCCCAAATGACAGAATGTTCTTCTCCATCAAATCTTTCACTATGTACTTCAAAGCATAACAACCCTCCAAATCGTGCCCTGGGGCACCTTCATGGAATAAACAGTGAGCATTTGGGTTGTAATTAGGTGGGAGCGGATTTGGTGGAGGACCCAAAGGCCTTGGAGTAACCAAACCCTTCTTCAGCAGTGAAGGATATAACTCAGTATAAGTTATAGGGATTCGAGGATTAGGAGGCCTTCCACCTGGTCTTCTGTTCTGAAAATTGGGATTTGGATGAGGAGCTGGAGTCCTCTGCTGGTAGGCTGAAGCATTGGGTGCTTGTTGATAGCCTGGATTGTTGAGCATTGGTTGATAAGGTTGAATCATTGGAGCCGCTTGTTGATACATCGGTGCTGCTTGAGTTGGCCGATACATCGGGACTTGTGGATTAAATGACGGTTGAACCGCCGCTACATAAGGATGTTGGGCATACTGTTGTTGATGAGCATACTGCTGTTGAGCCATAGGTCGAGGTCTCTGCCAAAGCGGATTTCTTCTTTGACTTGTCATTATGGCATTCGTCTCACCCTCTTTCTTCTTGTGGAAATTACTGGTAAATTTCTTGCCAATATTTCCACTGCCAGTGCTGGAACTACCAGATGCACCACTCATCTTTCCACTTTTCAAACCGAGTTCTACCTTGATTCCCACAGCCACTAAATCAGAGAAACTAGCAGTTATGCTTCCCACCATTCTCTCATAGAATTCTGGTCGCACAGTGTCAACAAACCAGTCAGCTAATTCTCTTTCAGTCAATGGGGGCTCTACTTGAGAAGCGGTCCCTCTCCACCTCTGAGCATATTCTTTAAATGATTCAGAATCTTTTTGTGACATACTCAGCAGTTGCCTCCTATCGGGAGCAAGGTCCATGTTGTATTTATATTGCTGGATGAAAGCATTTGCCAAGTCTTGGAAACTGCGAATCTTCGACTGGTCCAGCGTTAGATACCATTTGGAGGAGATTCCCTTCAGACTGTCCTGGAAGCAGTGGATCATTAATTTATCGTTGTCCACCTGCGCAGCCATTCTTCGATAGTACATCAAGAGATGGTTTTTAGGACAAGTTGCACCCTCATACATATCAAACGTGGGTATCTTGAACTTTGGAGGTATTACCAATCCAGACACCAGACACATCTCTCTGGCAGCAGCCCCAAAGATCTGGTCACCTTCAATCGCTCTTAACCTTTTTTCAAGGGTATCAAAATTCTCTTGCATCTTCACGTGTTTCTCATCTCCGTTTTCAGACATATCTGGCGCTTCATACCCCTGATGGTCATTAAAGTACGGTTGAGCACGGGTGTGCACAATGTCTTGTGTAAAATTAGCAACTGCATGATTCTCTTCATTAGTCACAGGAACAGTTTGTTGAGCAGCGAATCCTTGAGGAGGAGGCACAAAACCTTGGAAAGGAAATGCCATACCCTGAGAGGGAGGTGCGAAACTTTGAGAAGCTAAGCCTTGGGACGGAGGGAAGAAACCCTGAGCAGCAAGTCCTTGGGAAGAAGGTATAAAACTCTGAGTAGCAAAACCTTGAGAAGGAGGGAAGAAACCCTGAGCAGCAAGTCCTTGGGAAGAAGGTATAAAACTCTGAGTAGCAAAACCTTGAGAAGGAGGGAAGAAACCCTGAGCAGCAAGTCCTTGGGAAGAAGGTATAAAACTCTGAGCAGCAAAACCTTGAGAAGGAGGGAAAAATCCAGGAGGAAACCCAAAAGGAGACCAGGTCACAGGGGTAGTGACTGATGACGTATGCTCGGTCGTTGCAGTGACAATTTCAGTCGTTGCAGTGACAATTTCTGACACCACAGTCTGCTGGGTATCCATCTTCGCTCGAATAACCTGCAACATTTCCATCATCTGACCCATATCTCCACGAATCTCAGTAAGCTCTTCGTTAACTCTGTCCATCTCTATGTCTCTTTCAGCCATCCTCTTTCTGGCTTGAGCTCGAGTGTAGTATTTGCGTGAGAGCCTCAGTGTGAAAGCTGAATTGAGAGCAGATGACGGGAATGAGTTTTATGAAAAAAATGCAAATGCAATGCCAAATGTATGAGTGCAATGCGAAAATTTATCCAAGGAACTTAAGAAACAATTTGCAAATACCAAGGAACACATAATAATCAAAAGGATATGATTTCATTAAATTCAAAAAGTGATACAAAGTCTTGAGTACATCTTCAAAAATCCCAAACAAAGCTTAATAAAGACAAAGACAAAGTCCTAAGGAGATTCTCCTAAAAGCCTCAAGTTGAGCTTCTCGATTTGTGCCTTCATCTGAGCCCTTTCAAGCATAAGTTGATCCACGATCGACTTCCAAGAAGTGTCCTCTTGAGTGTTGGAGGAAAATAAATCCTCTTGTGCTTTCCTTTTCTTGCTGGAGAGCTCTTCTTCTTCCTTCATCTTCAGTTGTCTTCTAAGTTCTTCATTCTCACTACTGATGATCTGATGTCGATTCTTCCATGCATTCTTCTCTCGAATCTCTTTCTCCAAATCAATCTTCAGCTTCTCTGCATCATCCATAAAGATTAGAATGGGTTTCTTGAAGGTCATAGGATCCTGGCGAGGGTAAGGCATCTTCATAATGATTGCCCTATCTCGTACCCATTGGAGATAGGGTTCCATAGAAACACAATTCGGCTTTCCCAAGCTACTCCTCCCCTTCCTATAGATGTACTTCCAAGCTTGCATAATCTGCTTCTTGAGCTCTGGTTCTTCGTCATCCTTAAAGAAAATTCCTTCCACTTCAACACTTTTAGGTTTGTCCTTCAACGGGTACCCGAGTTGGCGGCGAGCCAAAACCGGATTATAGCTGATTCCTCCCTTAGTGCCAAGAAGAGGCACATTAGCAAAATCACCACAGCTATCAATAATCAATGCTCCATCATAAACACGATTGTACCAACTAATGTCAGAATGGGTAAGAGACATGATCCTTTGTGACCACCACAAACCATCCTTAAGGTTCCAAAATGAAGCTGACTTAGGCAAGTGCGAAATAAACCACTCGTACAACAATGATGCACAACAAGTAATCATCCCCCCCTTATGGAGATTCCTCAGATGGATGGAATGGTAAGTGTCTCCGAGCAAAGTAGGGACCGGGTTCTTCTTCAGAAAGATCTTGATGGCGTTCAGGTCGACAAAGTCTTCAAAGTTTGGGAAAAGTAACACTCCATATATCAGCAGAATAAAAGTCGCCTCAAAAGCTTTCATATCCTTTACATCAACAAAACTC
Source organism: Lathyrus aphaca (assembly GCA_963966055.1). Classification (NCBI taxonomy): domain Eukaryota; kingdom Viridiplantae; phylum Streptophyta; class Magnoliopsida; order Fabales; family Fabaceae; genus Lathyrus; species Lathyrus aphaca. The sequence goes on from OZ014519.1 coordinate 635,744,157, forward strand.
TTGGCCTTTTCTATCAAAAACTTTGTAGGGAATCCAAAAATCTTTCCTTTGTAGGTCATATTTTCCTTAACCTCCGGAACACTCAAATATGTCGCCTTTGCAATCTCCGCTTCTTCAGGGTCCTTCTCTAGAACAGGGAATGGAAACTCATCCTTAACACGTGATCCCACCAAAACTGAATACTCTTCCAAAGTAGGCGCCAATTGGTAATCAGGGAACGTAAAACAGTGGTAGAGAGGATCATAAAACTGGAGCATCACAGAGAGCAACCTTCCATCCCAATCAGTCTTAAGTAAGGCTAAGAGTCTCCTATGCTTCTCCATGAAGGCTTCTTGATCCAGAACCAAATCTCTTAATTTCCTTAGGTCTTCGAGTTTGGGAGTTTTGAATGTGTACTTGACAGTCTTTCTTCTTCCAAAATCCATGATGATACCTATGATATTTGCAAAAATAGAGTTTCTGAGTTCCTTGAATAAAAAGGTAAAAATGATGATTCATGATGCGTGAATGCAACAAACACAAACAAGGCTTAGGTTCAAAGCTTGCATGAGGTCAAAGGTTCAACCCTCCCAAAAAGGTATGTACTATGAGTTCATTTGTACCTGTACAACGGGTTCTAAAAGTTCCCAGAATCATTGTCCCATCTTTCGGATATTACCGACTTCCCAACTCAACTTGGTAATCAGTAATATTCTCAAGAGAGTCTCATCCGAGTGTAGTATCGCGTATCAACTATTTCGGATTTGCACCCTCATAGTCATCGCACTACATCCCTAAAAGGCCAAGTGGGGGTAAATGTTCTACGGTCCTCAGCATTAATGGCTCTCAGGTCGAATATAGTAATGTTTTCACGACTGAACTCGGTCAACAAAACTACATCCGAGGAGGCCTCCGCTGAGTGGTGGTGTCTCAAGTCAACTTGGTCGGGACTCAACTCCCTACAAGCCTTCTTGAATATACCACCGTCCTATCTTATTTGCACTCAAGTCCGGGTTAGGACTTATCTCACCACACATGGAACACCCAACAAAAATCCAAAATAATAACAAGCAATACAACAACAAATATACAAATATACAAGGTGGGCTTAACCCTCAAAAATAGAATCCCCAGTGAAGTCGCCATTTCTGTCGCGGTGAGAATCGGATACCAAGCTATTAAGTGAGCTTGAATCGCAAAACATTAAATGTTCACCACCGACTTTAATTTAATCCAAAGGGAAAAGGGAAAAAGATCGTAAAAACCCTAAATGAGGAGAAACTAGGTTCGGGGGTTGATTATACCTAGGGAAGGTGTTAGCATCCTAAGCATCCGCAGTATCCTACGGGAACCTCTTGTTAATATTTGTGTTATTGTTATTTATTGCTTGTTAAAATTATGGGAACTTAAGGTTTTATTTCTAATGGTGCTCGCACAACATCGCATCGATGCCTACGTATCGGGTATAGAATCAGAGCACTCGTAGTTCTCCTAAGGATTAACGAACACTTGGTTACGCTCAAGGTTCGCGGGGGAAGGTAAGTGTTATGGCAAACACTCACGTGACTTTAGGAAAGTCACAAAAAGTTCTAAAATAAAAAGTCCTAATGGTTAAGGTTGAAAAGGAACTAGGGATGGCTAAACTTCCTATGACATTGAGTCAACTGCAGGAGTTCTTTCCCTTTTGGATTTAAATGCGAAAAAATAAAGTAAATAAATGAGGGTGCAAGCTCCTAAGTCTAAGGCATAGGTTGCTACTTGCGAAAATGGACTGAAAGAAGTAAATGGAAATGCAAGATAAAAGGCTTAGTAACTGGGTTATGGCTCCGATATATGGATCGAGAATGCGGAGGTGGAAAACAAGCGTAGTGCGTTAATTTGTTTAAGTTAAAAGCTGTGAAATGTGAGGAATGTGCAGATGGCGATCGTAAACGACCGACTTACGTGGGTGAGTGTATGTGAAGTGAACTTGGCGTTGGACCAAGGAATTATTATTATCTTGAAAATTAATGTACACTTTCGATTTTATTTTAACAGGTATATGGTCATGATGCGAAACGAAATAAATACAAACATAGTGCATACAACCAAGACATCGGAAAATTAAATAAAAACTCATACTAAGAGATAAATCTAAATCTAACCCTCTCACCCTAATAGAATCTAAAACTAGCTAGACAAACTCTATCTTAAACAAAAAAGAACTATATGAATATTTTTTTGATTTTTTTTTATAAAATAAGTGATTAATTAAACATGTACCAAAACAAAATAGAAAAGAAGGAACTGGATTTGAAATATTTTTTGTTGTATATTTTCTTATATGTATCAATATCTAGCTAGATATAATAATAGGAATAAAAATAGAAAACAGGAAAATATTGGAATTAAAATATTTATTTACTTATTTGTGTATAATAATTTAACTAAGTATAATAATAATAGAAAAGACAATTTTAAAAATTAAAAAAAGCTTGATTATTTATTTTGTACATACATTTTTAACTAATTAAAATTCCCCTTATATGTATTTTAAAATGAGAAAAGAATAAATTATCTAAACTTTTTTTTTTAAGAATAGTTTAATTAATTAGAAATAAATAATAAATTGAAATAGAATAAATTAAATAAATAAATGGAATTAAAAAAAATGGCCTCATATTGGTCACGATTAATCGGAAACGATTTATCGTGACCTTTTGTCATATCATCGGCCCTGAAACGATAAAAATAGAGCAAGGAAGCAATATAGAAATACTAAATAACTTACTAAAACAATTTTTTCCAAAAAACATTTTCTAAATGGTAGCTTGACTAAATAATAGTAGAAAAATAGAAAAGAAAATTAAATAAAAGAAATAAGTATAATGAAATAAAAACAATGGAAATAAATAAATGAAATAAAAAAAAAGGTGCCGTTTACATTTGTTTCAGGTGTGTGTATAGTAATTAGTGAGAGACCTAGGCTAAAGATCTAATAAACTTATATGATGGAAATATAAAACAAACATATGTATATATATATATATAAACAGAAAAAATAATAACATAAAGTGAGATATGTGTCGGTGGAGGTATAACATAGCGTGTGTATAGTGAAACAGCACGTGCTAAGAGCAAATGGCCCCAAAAGATCCACAACAATGATAACTAGGTCTAATATATAAAAGAAATAGAAATTAATAAAACAGACCCCAAAAAAAAAATGGAATAAAAAATTCCTCTTCTTCTCAGTAGGTTAAAACACGTTTCACAGAGTTTAAAAAAGAAAATACCCTTTTTGTGAAGAGTTCCGGCGGGTTAATGGCAGTGGTGGTGGCACAAATCGGTGAAGGGTTACGAAAGAAAGGTTTGTTTCGGATTTGGTTTTTGGAATGGGTGAGTTTACTCAGTGAGGGTTGAATGTTGTTTTCGCGGAAGAGACAGATTGAAGGTTTGTGCGGGTTTGAAGACGGTTTAACAGTGATGGTCCGGACGGTTTCGACACGGTTGGTTGATGGGTCGGATTTACTGGGTTTTGGATGGATTTGAAGGCGATGAAAGCTTTTTCACAGGTTTGCCATTTGCATTTGATTTTGGGATTCTCGCGGTAACGTTTCGACAGTTTCGGATCTCTTTCATCTCTCAGACCCTCATGATTCTGTGTTTGGTTTCTGCTTGGTTTTTATCTGCAGGTGGAAGAAAGATTTTCTTTTCGGTGGCGATGAAGAGGTGGTCGTCTGATGGTGGTTGTTTCATGTTTTGACTCGGGTGTGGCTGAGGTTTGTTGGTTGTTGTTTCGCGGACGACGAAAGGGTGGTGGCCGACGCGGCTTGGTTTCGGCATCTGTATTGTTGCTGGTTTGAAAATGATTTTGGTTGCGTTTGTTCTGGTTTTGGACTTGGTGATGCGGGTTTGAGGTGAAGCTCACGGTGTGTTGTTGCTCTTTCTTTTTTCACAATTTCTCACGCGGTTTAGTGCGGTCTCATTTCTCAAACGCGTTTCAGGTCTGTGGTTGGGTTCGGTGGATGGCCTGTTACGATTGTGCGGTTCTGTTACTCTTGGTTTGGTTGCTGCGATTTGCGGCGGGTGAGGTTGTTATTGTGCGGTTTCTGGCTTGTGTTGAAGAAGGTGAGGAAAGGGTTCAGTTTTGTGTGAGTTTTTTTTGCTAAAGTTGTGGCTGCCCTCTGAGTTTGTTTGTGTCTACTTTTTTTGAAATTTCTTTTTTTATGGCTTTGTATGCAGGATGTTATGCAACATGGGAAAAATGAAGTGAAACTAAAAAACTAGCTAGTCGAAATAGAGATTAAACCGTAAAGAGAAACAACCGTAAGAGGAATCAAACGAAGATGAACAAATATGCTGAAAAGAGGTGAAGGAGAAAGAGATATTACCGACCCGAAAGTTATCGGGGTGAAGAATCCGCGATTGTAAGTGTTCTATTCCTCTTTCGCTACTGCTCTACTCCTTGCTGAATTTTTCTGTGTTCTCTCTTTTCTCCCTTTCTTTTTTGGTTTTTTGGACTGAATTTTTGTGGTTTATATGGCTGTCTTGGTGTGTGATTTTTTTGATGTAACAGTGTTTATATGGGACTGTTCTCAGTGCTTAGAGGGCTGAATTTTGGGGTTATTCGGCAGATTTTTTTGTAGTTTTTGATGCTGTTTTTTGAGGCTGTCTCAGTTGGTTTTGAGGCTGTTTGATGCTGAATTTTTTTGTGGTTTGGAAGTTGTTCTGGTGTGAGTTACAGTGGCTGTTTTAGGGCTGAGTTTTGTAGTGTTTGTGGCTGATTTTTTTTGGTTGATTTTCTTTATAACAGTGTTCTTTGGGACTGTTTTGTAGTGAGTTTGAGAGCTGATTTTTTGGTGTGCTTGGTGCTGTGTTTTTTGTTGTTCTTTGGCTGAAATTTTTTTGTGTTTTGTATGGATATAACAGTGTGGTTTTATGGCTGTTCTGATGTTGTTTTATGCTGAATTTTGTGTTGTTGCTTGTAGGTGAAGGGTTGGAGGCAAGGGGACAAATGCTGAATTTTGCAGCAGTAGTGGGAGGCTATAGCAGGTTGTTGGTGGCTGCATGGAGCTGTTGAGGGGCTGTATGGAGCAGACTGTTTTGGCCTTGTGGTCCTGCTGAATTTTTGTATTTTTGTGCTGAGTTTTTTTTGTACAATTTTCTCTCTTTGTAATTGTAACACATGCTGATGTAAATATGGCAAAAAAAATTGTGAACTTGAATTTATGAAAAATTGAATGAATTATGTGATTATGTGAATGATAAATGACTAAAAAAAAGTTTGAACATTATGAATGAGTTATGAAAAATAATGAAACATGAGTATGATAGTATAGACATGGGATTGAATTTGAAATTTTAAAATTGGAATTGATTCTTGAATTGAAATTGGAAATGATTCTTGAACATGACTTGGAACTTGATTTTAAAATATTAAAAATTGAAAATGGAATTTGGAATTAAATTGGAACTTGAAGCTTGTGAATAGAAATTGAAAATAGAAATTGGAATTAAAATTAAACACTTATAATATAAACTTGGAAGAAGAAATAAAAGTGGAAATAAAATTGGAATTGAGAATAGAAATAATAAAAAACTTTGCAAATGAAAAGGAAATAAAATTTAAGTTCAAAATTTAAGAATGAATTAAGAACTAAAAAGTAGAAATTGAAATAAGAATTAGAAGTAGAAATTGAAAAGAAAATAGAAACTTGAAAAATAGAATAAGAAAAAGGAAATTAAGATTAAAATTAAAACATGAGTTAAAGAGTTAGAAATGTGAAATATAAATTGAATATATACAAAAAACTTGAAAGTGGAAAGAAATTAAAATTTAAATTAAAAAACTTGAAAATGAGTTAGAAGCAACAAAGTAAATTTTTTTTAATTTCTCTGCTAAATGAAATGAACGATGATTATGATATGAGCGATTAGGGGTAAAATTTGGGGTGTGACACAACACAATGGAGTCTGACATCTTCTACCATGCAACGCTTCATACAGTGCCATTCCAATACTAGCATGATAACTATTGTTATAGGTAAACTCAATCAACGGAAAATGACTATCCTAAGACCCTCCTTGATCCAACACACAAGCCCTCCATAAATCCTCTAAATATTGGATAGTTCTCTCAGTATGACCATGTGTCTGCAGATGATAAGCATAACTCATCCTCAACTTAGTGCCCACAGCATCTTGTAAACTCTTCCAAAACCTCGAAGTAAACTGCGGATCCCTATTTGATACGATACTCGAAGGTATCCCATTCAACTTCACAATCTCTTCAATATACAACTCAGCTAGCTTTTGCATAGAATGATTAACCTTCATAGGTAAGAAATGGGCCGACTTAGTCAATCTATCTACGATTACCCAAATAGAGTCATTTCCCTTAGAAGTCTTCGGTAAGCCTGTCACAAAATCCATGGAAATGCTATCCCACTTCCATTCTGGAATATTCAACGACTGCATCATACCTAACGGTCTCTAATCTTCAATCTTCGACTTCTGACAAGTCAAGCACGCTTACACAAATTCAGCAACATCCTTCTTCATATTGGGCCACCAAAACAATTTCTGCAAATCGTGGTACATCTTCGTAGCACCAGGATGAATACTCAATCGACTATGATGTCCTTCTTCTAAAATACTCCTCTTAATTTTCGGAACATCAGGAATACACACGCTATCCCGAAATCTCATGACACAATTCTCATCAACTCGGAATTCACCTCCGTTATCTTGGTTAATCAAGGTCAACTGATCAACCAACTTCAAGTCAGATTGTTGTCCTTCACGAATTCTTTCCATAATTTCATTGGTCAACTTCAACATTACCAACTTTACACTCTTTGACGTAACTTCACACAACAAACTCATATCTCGGAACTACTCAATCATTTCAAGTTCGTTCACCATCAGCATCGACATATGCAATGTCTTCCTACTCAAAACATCTGTAACCACATTCGTCTTGCAAGGATGGTAATTCAAATCAAAGTTAAAGTATTTCAATAATTCTAACCATCTTCTTACCTCATATTCAGTTCCTTCTTATCAAATAGATATTTCAAACTGTTACTATCACTGAACACTTCAAATTTCGAACCAAAGAGGTAATGTCTCCAGATCTTCAACACAAACACCACGGCCGCTAACTCTAAGTCATTCATAGGATAATTCCTTTCATGAACTCTCAATTGTCTTGAAGCATATGCAACCACTAGACCATTTTTCATCAAAACTCCTCCAAGCCCCATCTTCGACGCATCACAATACACTACGAAATTCGGATTCGAAAAAATCAACATTGGAGCAGCTGTTAACTTCTTCTTCAACTCTATAAAGCTCTATTCACACGCAACAACCTACACATAAGCTTGGCTCTTTCGAATCAACTGAGTCAAGGGTAGTGCCAACTTCGAAAAACCTTTAATAAACTTCACGTAATAACCTGCTAAACCCAGAAAACATCTAATCTCGTTACCAGACTTAGGAGTTTCCCACTGCAACACTGCATCAATCTTCGACGGATCAACAACAATTCTACCACTGGATATTACATGTCCAAGAAAACTCACTTCTTGTAACCAGAACTCACACTTCGACAGTTTAGCATACAACTTCTTCTCTCGCAACACTTGCAACACAATCCTCAAATGCTCTGCATGTTCCTCTTTTGTCTTGGAATAAATCAGAACATCGTCTATAAAGACTACCACAAATTTATCCAAGTACTCATGAAATATTCTATTCATGTACTCCATGAACAAAACCAGGGGCATTGGATACACCAAACGACATCACCGTATAATCAAAATGACCATACCTCATTCTGAAAGATGTCTTTGGAATATCACCAGACTTAACATGAATCTGATGGTAACCAAACCATAAATCAATCTTGTTGAATACACAAGATCCTACCAACTGATACATCAAATTATCGATTCTCGGAAGTTGATACTTATTCTTGATAGTAACCTTATTCAATTGTTGATAATCAACACACAACCTCATGCTACCATCTTTCTTCTTAACCAACAACTGTCGAACAAATTTCTTCTCTAACAACTCTTCTAGTTGCTTCTTCAACTCACTTAATTCTACAACAGACATCTGATACGGAGCCATAGACACATGACTAGTACCAGGTAATAAATCCACTGCATACTCAACCTCACGCTCTAGAGGTAAATCACTTATGTCCTCCAGAAATACATCAGGAAACTCTTAAACAACCGACAACTTAATACTCGAAGTCTTCCCTTTGACTTGCAACGATGCAAACTTCGCAAACATATGATCTTCATCTTCTAATAATTCGTCTACTTGTTTAGCCGTCAAGAACATCAACTCACCATGATCACCAATTTCAGGAAACTCAACAGTCTTTGCATAACAATTGATATGCACAAAATTGAACTCTAACCAGTTCATCCCAAGAATAACATCAATTTGGTGTAAAGGAAAACACACCAGATCCATCAAGAAATCCTTCTAAAAAATAGTCAAAGGACACTTCAGACATACAAGAGTAATAGTAACAGAACCCTTAGCTGGTGTTTCTATTACCATACCACCATTCATACTAGATAATTTCAAACCAAACTTATTAGCACATTCAAGAGAAATAAAATAATGCGTAGCACTAGTATCAATAATTGCAATCAACTCAACACCATTAATAAAACATTTACCTCGAATCAAGTTGTCCTTCTTAGGAGCTTCAGAACCACTCAAAGAAAACACTTTGTCATTGGTCTGAGCAGCAGTAGAAGTCTTCTTACGCTTCTGACATTGGGTGCTGATATGTCCTTGTTCACCATAATTAAAACAAGTCGGACCATCATTCGGACAATCACCAACCTGATGACCTCTCTTTCCACATCTGTAGCATCGCACCACTGGACTAGTGTAAACATCTGGCTTGTGACCAGATTCACCACACTTATGACACTTGGGAGGAATAGAACCTGCTCCCCCACTTGGCTTCTTCCCATCTGAACCCTTCTAAATTGACCTTTCTCTTTCTTCTCAATCAATTGCTTTTAGTGAGTAGACCGACCTTGACTATCTTCATCATAGATTATGCTCTTATCTACCAATTCAGCATACCTGCGGATCTGCTGACATCCAATTCCCTATTTGATCTCTGGTCTCAACCCACTCTCAAACTTGAGACACTTTGATAACTTAACATCAACACGTGTAGTGAGGATAATACTTCACCAACCTCTCAAACTTGGCAGCATACTCGACTAACGTCATACTTCCTTGTTTCAGCTCAAGGAACTCTACTTCCATCTTACCACGAGCATCTTCTGGAAAATATTTCCCCAAAAACTCCCTTCTGAACACTTCCTAAGTCACTGCAGTACCAGCATCTTCCAAACACTGACGAGTATTATCCCACCAGTCTTCAACCTCTTCTGACAACATATGTGTAGCAAACTGCATCTTCTGTGCATCCGTACACGCTATCACCCTAAAGATATTCTCAATAGCCTTGAGCCACTTCTAAGCACTAAGCGGTTCATGGTCACCCTCAAACACCGACGAACTATTACTCTGGAACTTCTCCAAATCACAAAACTCATCATGTTCATTGTTCCGAGCCATAGCCTCAACCAACGCCGTAACATCCTCTATAAGAGCACGCATGTTGTTTGCAGCCATTCTTCACAACACTTGCAACATCAATAAGAATAATCGTTAACAATAACAACCGACACAGACTGACAACAACGACGCACGACCTGACAGACCGACCTGCTATGATACCATTAATGTGACACCCTTTTTATCCACAACAAAATTAAATCATATTATTTATTTAAAATTAGAGTTCCACAAAAATGGTATCACATTTACTTCCAAAAACATCATAATAACAACATAATATGTGTCATATCCCGTAACACGGGTTGCAATTTTCATTCATAAATAACACAATGTTTCAAATTACGCAACGAATCAAAATTTAACTTGTTTAATATTCTTTTTAAAAGAAAACATACAACTAAGGTCAAACATCTTCAAACCATAGTTTAAATTCAACAAAAACAACCAAACAAAATAAACGTTCCCCAGTGTTACATGACTCAGAGCAGGACACCACCTAACTCTATATACAACAAGACACACTCCAAGCTACCTCTAAAATCTCCAAATTAAGCTTCAGAATCTGCAGGATGGCATAATAGACCATCACAGAAGGCAGGCAGGGTGAGTAATCCAGATTCAATAAAAAAAATACCAAGACTGAATTATAAGAAACATGCAATCATACAACATTTACAACAAACTCACCCACATAGAATCATCAACAAGTCACATCATCAAACAACAAATGTGATCATGTTATGCCACATAGAATAAATGGAACATCATAAATGCATGTGGTACCAGTTTTCAACATGTGATGGACACTGGCCATCTACTCTCCACAAGGGAGCACAACATAATCAACAACACCTCAAATCCACACAATAGGATTGAAGCCTAAAATCAACATAAGGGATGCCATGAATGCAAGATACACAAAACAACACCATAATCATCTTTATTAACACGTGTATCAACATTAATCATTAATCATCTACTTAGTCTATTCATACTACCATTACATCATGTCATCATTTTTACAACATATCATCTTTACATCATGTCATCATTATTATTATTATTACGTTTATCATAAATAAGCATGGTAATAATTTCCAGCAACAACACAACTACATAACACAACAAAATAAAACATCTCAGGTCATCAAACAGAAGAAGTTATTTTTGGATCTTACAGGCCTCGCTAAGCGAGCAACTCTTTATAAAGCTCGCTCAAAAATACTCACTCACTCACTAAGTGAGCTTCTGCTCGCTAAGCGAGGATGCAATTTTCCGCTGAAAACCCTGTAATTTTCTGCAGAACTCAGACACACCCGAGCATCACCAAACCTCACAATACATCAGAAAAACAGCAGAAAACGACCAATTACTACATTATCATCATAAAATCATCATTATCAACATATAACAACAACTAATCATCTAAAACTACCAACAAAATACCCAATCTAAGGTTTCCCCTCAAAACCTCTTTTACTCACGAAACAATCCAATATTATGATGATTGAATAAGAATACTCCCATACCTTGATCAGTGTAGCATTCTCATTCACTCTTGATTAAACTCCTTCTTTGTCTCATTGTTCTTTAGAGCGACCTTCACCTTTTTCCAAAAACACGATTGTGAGAAATTTTGATCGTATCCTCTATTCTCATAAAACTCTCAAATGACAACCTTACCCCTTAGACCTCCAAACTCTTTTATTTTATTTTCTTTAATAATAATATTAAATAATATCCAAATATTATTATATCATTATCTTAATAAAATAATTCTTTTAATTTCCAAAAAATACCACTTATTTCCACTTATTCATAAATAATTACTTAATCAATTAAATTATGAAATTGAGTTGTTAGATTCTCCACCTCCATTTATTGAGAAGGGTTAAATTAAAATCCTCCAAAATTTTAGTGTCTAATCCCCCTTTTTCGAAAGGAAGACAAACATTCTTCCAACTAACCCAATGAATCTTCATTTTATCCTCCATTCCACTCCGGATAAAATTGCTTTGAATTTTAATAATAAGAGTAAAACAATCCTCTCATCATTTTTAGTTATAAACATACATTGCATATTTTAGATGTAGAAAAATACAAACAAATGCTCTCGAAATATTGTCTAAGTAATTTCAAAATCATTTTTTATACCTTTTATAGGTGTTTAATTTGTACTTTCAAGATAATATTTTTTCTATGGATTCTTTAAATAATATTTATAAAAAAAATGTATCTAGTAGTAGTGATTTGTTAATGAGTTTGTCATTTAAAGACAATGTTGCTTCTTTCTTCTTTACTCACTCCTTAATTTAATGTTTTTGATATTTTATACAAATTAAAAATGTAATTAATTTTAGTGGATGGGATAGATCAAATGAAATTCCAATGATATGATTTTTTTATAAGTGAAATTAATTAGATGGGAGTATTAGGGGTACTCCAACCCAATTACAAAAGCCAACAATACAAATCACAAGAATCACATGGTGATAAACCCAGTACTCATAATAAGTGCATCTAGACTTATTCCTATTAATCAAAATCAACCACCACCAAGACAAATTAAATATCCTATGAAAAATAATCTTCGGGTTGCATATCTCATCGTTGAAGATGATGTGATTCCTCGAATGTCAAATAGCCTAACAAGTGGAAACCACATGAAAGAAGCAGATTGAACCAAGCAAATAGACATCATCCGAACGAACCATTCCAATAAAAACTCATTGAGATTTGTAGCATAAAACCGCTTAAGGCCTAACCAATTAAAGACAAAGTTCTAAACCAGTATAGCTTTTACATAATTTCTAAAAATGTGGTTAGAGTCCTCGACGACCATAAAACAGAAAACACACACACAATCATGCAGATCGTTGATAATGTTGTGAATTAACAAGTTGGACCTAGTTCCTAATATATCAATCAACATGCGTCAATCAAAAAATTTAACCTTCAATGGATCGACCATTTTCGATAATAAATATAAAGCTAACAAAGAATTCTGATCCAAGGATAAACCATCTTCATAGTTAAGGTATCTATGGTAAAAAGAATTAACAAAGAAAGAATTATCATTACTCCTAGGCCAAAGCATACCATCATCTTCATCCAATTTCGATTGCACGTCGCTCAATAGAACAAACAGTTCTACAAACTCCTTCCTGGCCGAAACAAAACTAGTAGAAATAAAGGCAGACCAATTCCAATACCAAACAGATCCAACCCAGCTTAGAGTCTACAAAATCGAAATATTTTTCGTTGTAGCTTCCGCAAACAGATGCAGGAATGCACACAACAAATGAGTATTGATAAGCCAGTTATGTTTCCAAAACAAAATAGAATCACCCCTTCCAAGGCTGAACCTAATACCCTCCTGCACACTACCAAGATGATTAGCGTCCCTAAGTGCAAGAATGTCGCGCCACCATAACGAGTGAAAAACGATCCCAACTGAGGACTCCCTTTGTAACAGAGTCACCTTAATGTCTCTGTATTTGAATCTTACTATCCCGTCCCAAATAGAATTCATCTTCTTCAAGAGTCTCCAAATCTACTTCACCACTAAAGCCTTATTAAACAGACGGATGTCGCTAATTCCTATACCACCTTTCTCTTTAGGACAACACACAATACTCAAATTTACCCAAGCCATAGCCGATTTCTCTGACGTTTCCGCCCATAAGAAATTTCTTTAAAAATGGCCACAATCTCGTTAATAACAGACACCAGAGCCAAAAAGAAAGAAAATATGTGAGTTGGAAGATTTGATAGGATACTACTTAAAAGAATGACCCTACCCTCAATCGACAACAACATCCCTTTCCACAAGGATAGCTTAGACTTTAACATATTAACCACCGGTCTCTAAAACGAACACGACCTATGATTTCCCCCACCGTGATTTCTAAAAAACTCTTCCAAGCATTAATTTTGAGAGGATGCCGAAAGAAAGTCTTTCCCAACACCGATACCAACCAAACAACTCTTCCAAGCATTAATTTTGAGCCCCATAACCATTTCAAAACCTCAAAGGATAGATTTGAGCCCCCATAAATTTGCCCAAGTGGCATCGCATATCAATATCGTGTCATCCGTGAATTGAAGGATGTTGTATTGAGAAATGTTATTAAAGGAAATACTAGTCAACTTGCCTAAACTGCATTTTCTTCTAACTAACATAGTGAGGCCTTCAACTACTATGAGAAAAGGAACGGGGATAACAGATCCCCTTGGCGCAATCCCTTAGTCGCTCTGAAATCTTTCGTTAGGCCACCGTTAACAAGAATCGCAAGGTGGTTGTTAAAAACACTGCCACACATCCATTGAATCCACCAAGACCCAAATCCAATGTCACGAAGCAAGGAAATCTGAAATTCCTAGTCTACGCATTCATACGCTTGATCAAAGTCAAGCTTGAGCATGATACAAAACTTATTCTAAAGCTTTTTATAATCCATGATTTCATTGAGAACAACAACACCGTTGAGAATATTTCTCCCCAGAATAAAACCTGTTTGAGTTTGAGACACAATCTTCCCAATAACCTTTTTAAGGCACACAATAAAAAGTTTGGATATGGTCTTATAAATACAACCTATTAAACAAATCGGCCGATATTCTTTCAGGATTTGTGAATTCTCAACTTTCGAAATCAGAGCTAGGAAATATGAGGTCATGTATTTAGGAAGAACAACAGTAGTGTGGAATTCCACAATACAATTCACAATTTCCTTACCAATGATGTCCCAACAATATCTAACAAACTCAAGAGTAAAATCGTCTAAGCACGGGCTTTTAGTCCCATCACAGTTGAACGTGACATCCCCAATCTCCTCACTTGAAAAACATCTCTCAAGCTCATTTTTTCCCTCCTCATTAAGTTTAGGCAAATCTTCTGCCTTCAACTTCGGCCGCACCATTACAAACTTTTTGAATTTACTATGGAAATACTCTTTGATTTCATCATTGACATCTCTCACTTCTTCAACTATACTAGTCTCTGTCTTAACAAAGGATATCGCATTCCTTCGCCTACGAGCCTTCATCAGAGAATGAAAAAATCTAGTGTTGATGTCTCCGTCCCTAGCCCAATTCAGCATAGCCTTTTGTATTATGATACTTTCCTGAAGAAACAGTTTGTTCCGTAATTCTTCTTGGGTACAACCGTAGTCCTCCGCAATTTTCTTAGCGTCATATTCATCAATCAAGATTGTTTCATCATCCAGATTTTCAATAACAAACACTTTGTCATTGATTTCCAGCTCCACCCAGCCAAAAAATTTCTTGTTCCACCACCTAAGTCTACCTCTATGGGTCTTGAGGTTCTCTCTAAGGATGAACACTGCACTGGCCTTCACTATAATCTTCTCCCATTCATCACGAATAAATTTCCAAGAACTTAGGATGTTCAAGCCATCATTTAAAGAATTAAAAAGGTTTAGCCCCCCAATTCCAAGAATTAGCTCTAATAGAGATCGACATGTGATCATAAATATCATGTTTTCCTACGTGTTGTGTAACGCCCCGATTTCATAATTTAATTATTTATTTAATTATTTATGAATATGTGGTATTGTGTGGTGTTTTGTGGTGTTGTGGTGAATTATTTTATTTCGATAGTAATATTAGAATAATTATGATTATTATTTAAATATTATTATTAAAAATAAAATAAAAGAAGTTGGAGGTCTTAGGGGTAGGATGGTCTTTTGAGAAGATTATGAGAAAATGGAATATGATCAATTTTCTCATAATTCGTGTTTTTGGTGAAGATTGAAGGTTGCTCTGAAGAACAAGGAGACAAAGGTTGGAATTGCTCAAGAGGTGATCGGAAAAGCTCAATCGACTGAGGTATGGGAGTGATTCTTATTCAATATCTATAATGTATATATAATCTTATGAGAAAAGGGGATTTTTGAGTAAACCTTAGGGTTAAGGGAATTGTGGGTAGATTGTTGATGATTTGATGTTGTTAGATGTTATAGTTGATGATTATAAGATGATAATAGGTAGAAACAGTGAATTCTGTTGTTTTCTGTTGATAATTGTCGCTCCCGGGATTTTCATCCTAGTACAAACGCGAAAGTGGCGCGGAAAAGTTATAGTCGCCAGCCAGACATTTTTATCCCGAATGAATGGGAAAGGTAATGTTGCACAAACCTGGGGAAGAAGGAAAGGACAAGGTCCTGCGAACCAAAGATCTGAGTTCGGGAGTCGGTTACGACCTGGGAAGGTATTAGCACCCCAGATCGTCCGTCGTACCCGACGGGATCCACGCTTGCTTGTTTGTTTCAAAGGGTGAGAAAAAGGATGCTGCTGAATAAAACCGCTAACTGGAAATTGGGAATGAAAATGAGAAAGGGACTGAAATAAGAAAATGAAAAGAAAGGGGGAAATGTAGGGAAAATAAAGATTGTGCTCGAACGGGCCCTACCCCGCTGCCTACGTACCTCATCGGGATAATGAGGATCAGAGTCGACGTAGTTCGCCTAACCTAGGCGGGAACTGTTTGTTTGTGTTTTTTACAGCTGGAACTGCGTATGTCTATGCTCAGGTGTTGCAGACTCGTCTGGTACGAGTGCGTTTACCGTCTTGCATGTGTGACAAGTCGTCGCGAGTTCGCGTTGTGAGTGAATGAGATGAGAAGAGAAGTTCCCGCAGGATAGTCGCTTGTTATTTGTTTTTGGTCTTTTAAGAGAAATGTTTTGAGTTTGTTTGTGAATTGTCCTGTACTAAGACCTATCCATCGCGGTGAGTATTTACACCTCGCCCCGAAACAGGACGCGTATAAACACTCCGCAACAAAGTCTCGTGTCGTACAAGATTGTTCGGTTTTTATTAAGTGTTTTATTGCTTTTCTTTATGAGAAGAGAAAGAATGACTCAAGTTGATAAAAGGACAAAATCTAAGGGACTAAGACTCAATCCTAATTTTATTGATTTATTCACAAGAGAGGTCCTAAGGTTAATGAGGTTTCTAAGCCTAATGGGAAAAAGAAAAGAAGAAAAGAAAGCTTAGAAATCAACTTACTTCCTAAGGAAGTTAAGTTGTTCTAAGAAAGGGGAAAGCCTAAATGCAAAGCACAAGGTGCTAAGGCAAACACAATTAAAATGCATAAGATATGGGAATGAAGTAATGCTTACCTCAATCTTCCCCCCTACAAAACAAAAATTAGCATGACAATGCGTATTGAAAGTAAAGTCAAAGCATGAAAGTGATTAAGTACCATAAACGTCCTAGAATGGCACTAGGGTTCAAAATAAGACCTAAGTCTAAAGGTGAAGGTACCTAAAGGTTACATGACTTCTAAAGTCAGTAGCTACATGCTATAGGTCCCTAAGTATGATAGGAGGCCTCACAAGATCAAACTATGTCAAACTATGTACAAAAAGTTCACCTAAGTTCACATGAATGCAAATTAGGGTTTATGGATGAAGTATGAATGCGTATGGCTTACAAGCATGAATTAATACATGAAATGAACATCAAAGTCAGTAGTGAATGCTTATGAAGATGGATGAATGAATATACAATCATGGATGTAATGGATTAGGCATATGGAGCAATGAGAAGAAGATGTGAGATGAAATGGAACAAACATCGCATAAGATCGCACATGATGAAAGTTAAGGAAGAATGGTATGTGAATATGCATGAAATGATTATGGGTCAGTAGTGAATGCTTATGAAGATGGATGAATGAATATACAATCATGGATGCAATGGATTAGGCATATGGAGCAATGAGAAGAAGATGTGAGATGAAATGGAACAAACATCGCATAAGATCGCAAATGATGCAAACTAAAGAAGAATGGCATGTGAATATGCATGAAATGATTATGGGTCAGTAGCATACAAGGTATGAGATGCAATTAGAATGCATGAATAGGCATTAATAATTTCCACACAATTCAAGTTATTATTTAGAGGAGAAGAGAATCTATTTTAGGTTAAAGTTAATTCACATAAGTATGCACTTTAAAGCACCAAAACAAACCGAATGGGCATGGTTCAAAAAAAGACCTATGACTGGAATTAAAGACATAAAAATGACCTATAATTAACTCCTAAAAGCTACCAAAAAGTTCCTTAATCAAATTACATGAATGCCTTCTTAACATTTAGGTTATGCGACACATAAACACATGAATCAACCTAGGATCTAGGTGACATGGAAAAATAGCAAAAAGGCTTAAAAAATTATGAAATTAAATCCCTGGAATAACATAGTCATTATCTTACATGGTCTAAAAGGATTACACAAAATCATGCACCAAAGTGCCAAAACAAATCCTTGACTAGCAAGGTAACAAATCATGATCATCAAAAAAACAACTCCGCAAAGCGGATCAAAAAGGGAATCTAAAATTATGGAAAAAATTCATAATGAGCATCAAGATGTCACAAATTACATTGATTAATCACACACAAAAAATAGGTTTCACACCTATGGGGAAAAATTGTTTTTGGTCCCTTATGTCAAAACATTCCTTTTTGGGACAGCTTATGATCTAAAATCCAAATTAATTATTAAAACCACCCAAATCTGGAAACAAAAAATATGACAAATTAATTAAGAGGATGAGGATCACTCATGAATTTTTCCAGAATTTTATCCCACCTAAAACTATTTTTAATAATTGCGACGAAACGGGCAAAAAACGATATTTTAAGGGAAAGTGAAAGGAATCGAATTCTCTAATCCGTAACCTAATCCCTAAACTCCAAAATCGACACATATCAATATATATCACAAATAAATCCAATGCCTCAGGTGGGAGGGCTCAATATGCACCTTAAGTTATATGATCCTAAGTCGCATACAACTAGAATGATGCATTAAAGTAGAGAATCAAGATTACTTACTTGGTCGAAGTGCCGATTCTTTCACATAAAAGAAATCCAAAAAAACTTCAAGCCAAGCCTTGTAATCTCCCATGAGCAAAATAAATGTTCATCTTCCATAATTGCTTTGTGAAGATTCCCCATAATCGAAACAAAAACAACGGCACAAAATATCATTTGAATCCAAAGGTATCCCACAAATAAAGTGGAATACCAACCAAACGATCGTCGTTAAGATCTTTGCAAGAACCTTGCATGAACTCAACAAACGCATTAGAAACCAAAAAGAGGTGCAATCGGAAGTTGCACCTATGCCTCACAACTCCAAATCAAGTAGAAATATGAATATACGAGTCATGGACATGCATTGAAATTTACGTTTCAAAACGGGGCATCACTTATGCTCTAACATAAACAACATGCAAACTCAAACCGGAATTGAACAAATTTACATGCAATGAATGACAAATGATCAACAAACATATATACAAGTCAAAACAAGATCAATGCATCAAAATCGCACCAAACCGAACTTAAAAAGCCTTAAAACGAAAAAACGCGTCAAAAATCACCGACTCAGAATTGAACGAAAATCGCATGGTAACTTGCAAACGTGCCAACGGATTCAAATATGCAATCGATTTTTGAAAATTCCGCTTGGAAGTGATACTTTTTGGCCGATTTCGTCGGCTGGCAGTAGCAAAATAGCCGGAAAAAATTGTCCGAAATCGACTAAAAAGTTCACCAATGGCTCCGAAATAATCAACAAAGTCAATTTACACTATTCACATTCGCAAAAACGCGCTACGGTTAGGAAGTTATGACCAAAACATATTCTCGACACGCGACACATGAACAACATCAATAATTAAGCCTCAACCTATCCTATTTTAAATTTGCACATTGAAACAAGCATGAATTTAAAAGTCAAGCACTTCAATCAATATCAAGTTATAATAATTAGCTCTCTTAGGAATTTTGTCAAACACCTAACATTCACCGATTATTCTATGTCAACTTTACCAAGCCTTTTCAATCATGCACCACAACAATTATTAGGATAAATTAATCAAGAATCAATCAATAATCAAATCATGAATCAATGCACATAATCTCCACAAGATTAATTCAACTTCAAAATTCAATTCAAGAAACAATTCAACAATTATTCATGAATTAAAGTTTAAGAAGCTTACCGAATGAAGAATCGACGAAGAAATTGCGAATCCGAAGGAAGTAAGACGCGATCATGAACGGAGGAGAGGAGGAGAGGCCGCGCGGCTGCCGGTGGCGGAAGATGGTGGTCTTACGGTGGTGAAGTTGACCGGAGGTGGTGGTTCGTGGCGGCTCGGCTACCGGAAGTTTGATCGGAATTGTTGTGTTCTTGAGTTCTTGATGAAGTTGTTGTTGTGTTCTTGAGAAAGAATTGAGAGAATGAACTTTGATCCTTTAGAGAGAGTTTGTGAGAGTTTTTTTGGTGTTTGTAAATTATGATTCAAATTATGAGACAAATTGTGGGTCAAAAGAATATATAGTGGAGTGTAAAATGAAAGGCAAAAGGTAAAATTTCGGCTTAAGTGAAAATAACAATATCTTCGGCAAGAAATTTCAACTCTGAGCCTTCCACAATATCGTCCGCCTCTGAATCACAGTTGCAACACAAAAATAACGGACGTCATACGATCAAAATCGAGTGCGATCGATACGTTTAAGCTGCAAGACGTCACTGAATAAGTTGTTTTTTCGGCTTATTTGGTGTCCGCTACTCAAAAATGTGACGAGGCCAACCTCTTCGGAGCATAATCTCGACTCGACTTTGTCATCAAAGTTGTAGATCTATGAGTCAGTGACCTGGTGTTAAAATCTAAGCTAAACCTGACAAACGACGAGGGAGATATGAATTTTCTCGTGAAACCACTTTCAGCATTTTTCTTCGGTTCAGCACTTCAGTTTTGTGAAATAAACCAAAACGACAATCTTTGGAGCACCGTTCGAACTCACTTTTGTATTTGAAATTTAAGAGGATAAAATTTGTGAACCAACGCTTCAAGAACGGGTGATATCCGATGAAAATTGACCGAGTTATGAATTTTACAAAATCTGACAGACAGTGCACTGCATCAAAGAACCTTACTGGTAATTCGCATTTTCGAGATCCTTCCGCTCGGACCTAACCCAAACTGAATTCACATAATGAAGATAACATCTAAACGGAATTTTAGGCACCGAAACAACATCAATTCGATAAACGAGCCAAGAGTTATGAATTTTTTAGTGTTCAAAACTCACCGGTTCAGCACTGTTTTTCACTATGTCGACTCTAAAGATTCGCACATTCTGAAATCTTCTTCAAAGAATTAGTTCTCGGCCAAAACCCAAAAGTTAGAAAGGATATCAAGACGAAACTTTTGGCATATGAATCTCTCATACATGTTGACCCAATCAGAAGTTACGAACTCTTGAATACCGCTAGCACAGTTAATCGGCGAAACCGAAATTTCAAAAACAAATAATTCCCGCCATTTTCCTTGATGAATTGGCCTCCGAGCCGAACACAAAAGTTGTAGAGAATACCGAAATAGTCTAATCTATTGAGTTTCAAGCCAAAATGAGTTTCCGAGCATAAGTTACAACTTTTGCAAACTGCACCATAAAACTGATATTCTGCTTAAACTCCTTTGAATCAACCGAGAACTTTTGGTTTCTTCTAAGATTCTTGTGCACGTTCCGCATGAAAAAATAAAGGCCAGTCGCAACCTATGAAAGCTCAAATGGAGATGTATATTCATGTATGTTTATGATGCAATTGTGATCTAAATGCAATGCAATGTATGAAAGGATATGCTAAATGGCATGAAAATGAGAGGGCAAATTTTGGGGTGTTACAGCTGCCCCTATTCAATCATCTGTAGACTTGAATGGATAATTGCAACAGCTTTTAGACGTTCAAGGTATGGAGTGATTGAATACTCGAATAAAACCTGAAAATTTGCACACTGAGGGCAACAGAAATGCCAACTGCCCATTTATTTATTTATATCTTTTTTGGTTTTGACCTCTGAATAGGTAGCGAAAATAGAACCAGGTGGAAATATGCTGGGAAGAATGCCATCCTCGAATGACCACTCACACGGGATCCTCGGATCCAGTACTAAAACCCTCCTCGAATAGAAACACAATGGTATACCGGCCGCAGGCGATAACCATCAACAACAAAGACTGACCTCAGACAGACTTTGCAAAAGAGACAAACTGACCTCGATCAATAAGCTCAAAAAGTGAACTACTATCCTCGAATAATAGCCACACAAAACAAAAACAAGACCAACCGCAGAAGGACTTGAAGAAAAGAATGTCATCCTCGGATGACAATCCAAAAGATCCTCGGATCTAACACGAAACCATCCTCGAATGGAGACGCAAAGGTATACCAGCCTCGACTGATAACCAAACACAAAGCTTACCTCAGACAGACTTTGCAAAAGAGACAAACTGACCTCAATCAATAAGCTCGAAAAGTGAAATACTATCCTCGAATAATAGCCACAAACAAGACCAACCGCAGAAGGACTTGAAGAAAATAAATGCCATCCTCGAATGACAATCCAAAAGACCCTCGGATCTAACACGAAACTATCCTCGAATGGAGACGCAAAGGTATACCAGCCTCGACTGATAACCAAACACAAAGCTGACCTCAGACAGACTTTGCAAAAGAGACAAACTGACCTCAATCAATAAGCTCAAAAAGTGAACTACTATCCTCGAATAATAGCCACACAAAACAAACAAGACCAACCTCGGAAGGACTTGAAGAAAAGAAATGCCATCCTCGAATGACAAATCAAAAGATCCTCGGATCTAACACGAAACCATCCTCGAATGGAGACGCAAAGGTATACCAGCCTCGACTGATAACCAAACACAAATCTGACCTCAGACAGACTTTGCAAAAGAGACAAACTGACCTCGATCAATAAGCTCAAAAAGTGAACTACTATCCTCGAATAATAGCCACCACAACAAGACCAACCTCGGAAGGACTTGAAGAAAAGAAATGCCATCCTCGAATGACAAATCAAAAGATCCTCGGATCTAACACGAAACCATCCTCGAATGGAGACGCAAAGGTATACCAGCCTCGACTGATAACCAAACACAAAGCTGACCTTAGACAGACTTTGCAAAAGAGACAAACTGACCTCGATCAATAAGCTCAAAAAGTGAACTACTATCCTCGAATAATAGCCACAAACAACAAGACCAACCTCGGAAGGACTTGAAGAAAAGAAATGCCATCCTCGAATGACAAATCAAAAGATCATCGGATCTAACACGAAACCATCCTCGAATGGAGACTCAAAGGTATACCAGCCTCGACTAATAACCAAACACAAAGCTGGCCTCAGACAGACTTTGCAAAAGAGACAAACTGACCTCGATCAATAAGCTCAAAAAGTGAACTACTATCCTCGAATAATAGCCACACAAAACAACAAGACCAACCTCGGAAGGACTTGAAGAAAAGAAATGCCATCCTCGAATGACAAATCAAAAGATCCTCGGATCTAACACGAAACCATCCTCGAATGGAGACGCAAAGGTATACCAGCCTCGACTGATAACCAAAAACAAAGAAAATAGGACAAGATGGAACAGGGTTGTTGTACACAAATGAGAGCCCAGGCAAACAGGACCGTTGTACGAAACGGGGACCTGTGACGCGACTGTTGTACCAAACAAGACGCGGAATAAGTGACAATCATCGACTTGAAAAGACAAAGATGTATGGAAAACGATATTGGTATCCTCTGTGCGGAGTACTTCAGGTTGAGAAGATGTTATAGGTAGTATGTAATATACCTCAAAACTGGCCCATGCTGGCATGCATATGTTTGAATTTATGGCGTAATGCTCCATGACGATGGAAATGCTACGCTTTGGAGGATGCAGATGTGATGATGATTATGCGTATGCAAATGCAAAGAAACCTCCTGATAAGGAGACTGCAGGCATCCCAGATAGCTCGACTGGGGAGGAATAATGATCACTGCATTGATCTGGCTCATCCTGATGAGGTAACAACTCTGCGGGGAAAACTGTTAATAATTCACCGGCTCTGAACAACCGCCATTGCCAAAAATAAATTGGACTATGAGATTGGAGTGCCAAGCCCTGCTGGAGATGGACTCTTCTTGAACTCTGGTGGGGAAGTGAGGACCTCCTAACTTGGCGGAGAACCAAAGGCATGACACTGTTGAGGAAACACCTTGCTGGGGAGGAAAGAACTCCTTGTACTGTTGAGGATTGCCCCT
The DNA here is from genome assembly GCA_963966055.1 of Lathyrus aphaca. NCBI lineage: Eukaryota > Viridiplantae > Streptophyta > Magnoliopsida > Fabales > Fabaceae > Lathyrus > Lathyrus aphaca. The sequence goes on from OZ014519.1 coordinate 635,767,913, forward strand.
GTCTGAAGGGAAACTTCTACTTGGGGATGACACCTACATTCTGCTGCCTTGTTGGGAGAGATTTCAACTTCCACTTTACTGGGGATGACAGATAATGTCAATGATAAAGCTTCCCGCTGAAGATAAGAGCTCAAGTTGCCACTTGCTGGGGATAAAAGATAAATCCTCTCATGTTGGGAATGAGAGATGTAAGGCGTCTCATGCCGGGGATGAGAGACGATGATATCCTTCTGCTCAAGAAGTAATCTTCCATTTGCTACACTGCCGGAGCAGGGATTGTCTAATGAGACCCCTAGCCCTGGGTTGATAGGTTTCCAACTAATTATGAGTGAGCAATGGGTCTTTGCAATCCTCAATTCGCCTCAGATTAAGGTCCGTCAGAAGTAAATGTCTCAAGAGGATTTTACAGAAAACATGGCATATGAAATGCCTCAGTGTCTTCAAACTCTTGGAGAGATTCATCGGATCTCGAAATAACTGCCCTAGACTGCATGGTCTGTGAAAGAATTTGCCTCGCAAGGATTCATGAAGAACCTTATTGGACTTTGGATAGGTGCTTTGGATTTACCGTCTTCAGGAAAAAGTGATTTCTCATGCTCTTGTGGTGGCCTACCCGGTACAAGTCTTGAAGTGATTACCTCTGAATGACTGTGCTTTGAAGAAAACACCCAGATCAACTGTTCTTTGAGAGATTGGATCTCGAAGTAATTGCCCCAGTTTGACTAAAATTTGAAAGTATGCCTCAGACTAATGGCTCTTTGAGAGATTTGAATCTCGAAGTGATTGCCCCAGCTTGGCTGAATTTTGAAGAGATTGCTCGACATGATTGCCCCAGATTAATTGGCTCTTGCTACGACTGTTGGGAAAGTCCCTACTCAATGGAGTTTTTTTTTGGAAAATTACATCTTCATAGATTGTCCTTCGGAAGTTTCAGACTTCTCAACTTGGCAAGATTAAGCTTCTGGACTGAAGTTTCATGTGCGAACTTTTATGATGCCAAACAAATGTATGTAAGCAGAAAATATTTATTTTAAGAATGAAAATTCTAATGCAACACACATGTTAATCTTGAAGTTTTACTGTAAAAAGATGTCGCCACCCTTTGTGAGTGAATCACTGGTTAAGATACGACATTGATTTTTGATGAATGAAAGCATGCACATGCAACACCAACAAAGAACTTTTAGCACAACTCATAGGAGTCAGGAACGTGGTCTCGTGGTAGTACGCTCTCAAAATAACCCCATTTCAGTTAGGACTTTTGAGGGTTGTATCGTGGCCTGGTTCACGGTTATAGAAACAAAAGATATAGGCTCGAAATTTATTTGTGCCCACCCATCTTCGTGATGTTCTCCATTCCTATTTTCAGCTAGCTTTCACAAGCGCTCACTTCTCAAAAAGGGTTTTGTGATGGTTGAGGAACCAATTACACTAACGGTTTAAGCACCACTCAAGTTGTTGTTTGGAGTTAGTCACCCCTTCGTCTTCCGTGTCTGTATCACACGACTTTGTTCTTTTTCAAGGATCTTTCTTGTATAATCCTTTTTGTCTTTTGCTTTTGCATTATTTTACTTATCCCTAACTTTTGCCTGGACTGATTCTTGTGAATCTTTGATTGTGAAGTCCAGCGGGATGCCCTAATTTTTGCCTAAGTCGCTTGTTTTCAAGCTTCGACTTAGCGGGCTTTTTTATTCATTTTTTCTCTTCTTTTTTTTTGAAAAAATCATGTGACACTGTTTGTCTTGAATGCTTTGCAAGGGTCGTGACTGTCTCACTTATTGGTTGTTGAGGAATAACCATTGTGGTTTCTGGTCTTTGGACCTATTGATTGGGATAACCATTGTGGTTTCTGGTCATTGGACCTCTTGACTTGGTACAACGAAAGGTAATGGATCCTCAGATTTGCATTCCTTTTGAAATTTGAACGCTCGGTCAAACTAACTGACGCCTACCCTGCCCCTGGGTTAAGTGCGAGGGTTTTTTTCATTCAAAAAGAAACTCCTACTTCAAGGCTCAAATGGGCTGGCGAGGGTCTATCTCCCTTATATCTCCGGTGTTTAGGATTTGCAACAATGCCTGTACATCGTCAACAGGGTCTTTCTCAAAAGCACACAATTAAAGATTTTTGCGTTTTCAGTTCGTCATCCTCCCTGATAGAGTTTAAGCACAACAGTTGGTATTGCAATGCACATACACAAAAATCATGAGTGAATACGAATGGATTACTTCAAGAAAAACATGTGCATTTATATTATGATTAACATTCAAAAACAAATAAGTTTCATGCATGCATACGAATGTTTAAACAAACAATATAAACTACAAATGAAAAATGCAGTAAAGAAGCTGAACATTGCCGTCATTGAGGAGACTTGACTCCGTATGGACTTATTGCTTCTGAAGATGCCTTTGCATATTGGGAGACCCATTTGATGAGGAGACTTCAATATGTGAGCAGACTTTCTGGCATGATGACCTTTGAATCGATCAACTTTGGGACCTTGTCTTCACCTTTGCCTCTGAAAGACTTGCAATCTTCAATTAAAAGGTCGGGTGCCCCAGAATGGTAATCATACTTGGCATTGAAACCCCAAAGGAAGCTTTGTCAGAGATGATCCTGATGCAATTAGCTCAACCACTTCGAATTTGCGTAAATAAGGAAACTTGTTGCACGTACGTCATCAGAATATGATCAAACTTCTTCTCAAGTGGTTTTGGCCTTTACCCTTATGCTCTGCCCGCTGCACTCTCTTGGGAAGCTGAAATTGGATGCCGACAAATGACGTCTGGAGGGAAGAGGTTGATAAATGAAGTTGATAAATAAAGTTGCTCGCAAAGATCTTGCACGATCTCCTGCCTACGTATCTCCATTTACCAATGGAGAATCAGAGCAGCATAGTTCCCCTCAATAGGGATGAAAATAGCTTTGTTCAGAATTTCCATAACCAAGCTCATCTGAGTCTTCATCTGGTTGACTTCCTCTTTCAACAAATTCTGATTCTGAAGTAAGGTTTACACCTCTGTCCTGAATGGCCTCAGCTGGGTCTTCCTTCGATTACCTCCGCCCGGAGTTGCTTCAAATGTGATTCAAGTTGTCCATTCTGATGAGAAATCAAGTCAGGAAAAGAATTTGTCTCTGAACACCTGTCAAGAATGCAAGGATGTATGTAAATGCCATGTTCAATTATTTCTGAGGAATCTAACTGCTTTGATTCAAGTTTTGACACAGACAAAGTCCAATGGCATGATTCAGATATGTGATCCTCGGAAATAACTGAACATGTGTGCAGAAATGCTATGATGTCATGTATGCAACAGGCATGTGATCAATAATCTGATGCTGGTGTTGAGCAGTGAACCAAATGTCTGTATAGAATCACAATAGCGACACCATCTCTGTATAGAACCCCATAACTGAGAACCCAATAACTGTAGAACTGGATCACATAATTGAACAATCACTGATGGTGTTGAAGTTGAACAACGAGCCAAGTGTCTGTGGAGAGTCATAATAACAGTCACAATGTCAAGGTCGCAATGGTAATCACAGTAACAATTTCTCTGAATAGAACTCCCGAATCACAGAATCAGAGAACCATAAAACACTGAACAATACTGACAAAGTGGGTATGTTGAAGTTTAGGGTTCCTGCAAACCTGTAAACCCCTCCCAATCTCACGGGTGTGCTACTCGAGTCAACATCACGGACTCTCAAAGCCGAATAGCAATAATACGTTCACCATTTCCGAGAAATGGCTCATGACCAAATCAGGGAATCAGTTTGGCATTATGTACTACTCAGGGAGGCCTCAGCCGAGTCCAAGGAAACAAGCATCCCTCATCGGTCCCCAACTTCAAGCACTGAATCGAGAAACAATAGTACATTCATCCCGAAGGGTACAATACTACCGTCATACGAACATTTTGCCTTGACTGGATTCCTATGAGAGAACCAGGCCATCTTATGCGAGTTCCCAGTGGGCCCTCGGATGCGAGTGGGTTTGCCAACAAATGTGGTCTGCCACTATCATCACTGGAGAGGGTTGTTTCCACTAAGGTTCTCAATGATCGGTCACCAGATGCACATAACTATCAAGGTTGTACCCTGAAGTGAGGTAATCCCCACACAGAATAGTTCCAAGACGGTCGCAATCTGGGTGTGGAACACATCGCCACCCATCATGGTGAGATACCATGGGAGTACAATGTCTGTCCACGCTAATCCTATAGTGCACTCAAGCCGGGTATTTGGCTTATCTCACAGTAACTCCCAACCCACACAAAAAATGAAAACCGGCACAGCCAGAAAGTCCAGTATAATATGATGCATGGAAAATAAAATACTGAAAGCGGTAGATAAATGTGATAAAGTAAAGCTGTAAAGTAAAACTGTAAATGAAAACAATAAAGCTAAACTAAAGCACACGGCAGCAAACAGATAAATACCCCAAAGAAACAAAAACAAACAGGCGCTAGGATTGACTCTACAAGGGAAACCGGAAGAATAAGGTTAGTCCCCAGCAGAGTCGCCAGCTGTCGCTCCCGGGATTTTCATCCTAGTACAAACGCGAAAGTGGCGCGGAAAAGTTATAGTCGCCAGCCAGACATTTTTATCCCGAATGAATGGGAAAGGTAATGTTGCACAAACCTGGGGAAGAAGGAAAGGACAAGGTCCTGCGAACCAAAGATCTGAGTTCGGGAGTCGGTTACGACCTGGGAAGGTATTAGCACCCCAGATCGTCCGTCGTACCCGACGGGATCCACGCTTGCTTGTTTGTTTCAAAGGGTGAGAAAAAGGATGCTGCTGAATAAAACCGCTAACTGGAAATTGGGAATGAAAATGAGAAAGGGACTGAAATAAGAAAATGAAAAGAAAGGGGGAAATGTAGGGAAAATAAAGATTGTGCTCGAACGGGCCCTACCCCGCTGCCTACGTACCTCATCGGGATAATGAGGATCAGAGTCGACGTAGTTCGCCTAACCTAGGCGGGAACTGTTTGTTTGTGTTTTTTACAGCTGGAACTGCGTATGTCTATGCTCAGGTGTTGCAGACTCGTCTGGTACGAGTGCGTTTACCGTCTTGCATGTGTGACAAGTCGTCGCGAGTTCGCATTGTGAGTGAATGAGATGAGAAGAGAAGTTCCCGCAGGATAGTCGCTTGTTATTTGTTTTTGGTCTTTTAAGAGAAATGTTTTGAGTTTGTTTGTGAATTGTCCTGTACTAAGACCTATCCATCGCGGTGAGTATTTACACCTCGCCCCGAAACAGGACGCGTATAAACACTCCGCAACAAAGTCTCGTGTCGTACAAGATTGTTCGGTTTTTATTAAGTGTTTTATTGCTTTTCTTTATGAGAAGAGAAAGAATGACTCAAGTTGATAAAAGGACAAAATCTAAGGGACTAAGACTCAATCCTAATTTTATTGATTTATTCACAAGAGAGGTCCTAAGGTTAATGAGGTTTCTAAGCCTAATGGGAAAAAGAAAAGAAGAAAAGAAAGCTTAGAAATCAACTTACTTCCTAAGGAAGTTAAGTTGTTCTAAGAAAGGGGAAAGCCTAAATGCAAAGCACAAGGTGCTAAGGCAAACACAATTAAAATGCATAAGATATGGGAATGAAGTAATGCTTACCTCAATCTTCCCCCCTACAAAACAAAAATTAGCATGACAATGCGTATTGAAAGTAAAGTCAAAGCATGAAAGTGATTAAGTACCATAAACGTCCTAGAATGGCACTAGGGTTCAAAATAAGACCTAAGTCTAAAGGTGAAGGTACCTAAAGGTTACATGACTTCTAAAGTCAGTATCTACATGCTATAGGTCCCTAAGTATGATAGGAGGCCTCACAAGATCAAACTATGTCAAACTATGTACAAAAAGTTCACCTAAGTTCACATGAATGCAAATTAGGGTTTATGGATGAAGTATGAATGCGTATGGCTTACAAGCATGAATTAATACATGAAATGAACATCAAAGTCAGTAGTGAATGCTTATGAAGATGGATGAATGAATATACAATCATGGATGCAATGGATTAGGCATATGGAGCAATGAGAAGAAGATGTGAGATGAAATGGAACAAACATCGCATAAGATCGCACATGATGAAAGTTAAGGAAGAATGGTATGTGAATATGCATGAAATGATTATGGGTCAGTAGTGAATGCTTATGAAGATGGATGAATGAATATACAATCATGGATGCAATGGATTAGGCATATGGAGCAATGAGAAGAAGATGTGAGATGAAATGGAACAAACATCGCATAAGATCGCAAATGATGCAAACTAAAGAAGAATGGCATGTGAATATGCATGAAATGATTATGGGTCAGTAGAATACAAGGTATGAGATGCAATTAGAATGCATGAATAGGCATTAATAATTTCCACACAATTCAAGTTATTATTTAGAGGAGAAGAGAATCTATTTTAGGTTAAAGTTAATTCACATAAGTATGCACTTTAAAGCACCAAAACAAATCGAATGGGCATGGTTCAAAAAAAGACCTATGACTGGAATTAAAGACATAAAAATGACCTATAATTAACTCCTAAAAGCTACCAAAAAGTTCCTTAATCAAATTACATGAATGCCTTCTTAACATTTAGGTTATGCGACACATAAACACATGAATCAACCTAGGATCTAGGTGACATGGAAAAATAGCAAAAAGGCTTAAAAAATTATGAAATTAAATCCCTGGAATAACATAGTCATTATCTTACATGGTCTAAAAGGATTACACAAAATCATGCACCAAAGTGCCAAAACAAATCCTTGACTAGCAAGGTAACAAATCATGATCATCAAAAAAACAACTCCGCAAAGCGGATCAAAAAGGGAATCTAAAATTATGGAAAAAATTCATAATGAGCATCAAGATGTCACAAATTACATTGATTAATCACACACAAAAAATAGGTTTCACACCTATGGGGAAAAATTGTTTTTGGTCCCTTATGTCAAAACATTCCTTTTTGGGACAGCTTATGATCTAAAATCCAAATTAATTATTAAAACCACCCAAATCTGGAAACAAAAAATATGACAAATTAATTAAGAGGATGAGGATCACTCATGAATTTTTCCAGAATTTTATCCCACCTAAAACTATTTTTAATAATTGCGACGAAACGGGCAAAAAACGATATTTTAAGGGAAAGTGAAAGGAATCGAATTCTCTAATCCGTAACCTAATCCCTAAACTCCAAAATCGACACATATCAATATATATCACAAATAAATCCAATGCCTCAGGTGGGAGGGCTCAATATGCACCTTAAGTTATATGATCCTAAGTCGCATACAACTAGAATGATGCATTAAAGTAGAGAATCAAGATTACTTACTTGGTCGAAGTGCCGATTCTTTCACATAAAAGAAATCCAAAAAAACTTCAAGCCAAGCCTTGTAATCTCCCATGAGCAAAATAAATGTTCATCTTCCATAATTGCTTTGTGAAGATTCCCCATAATCGAAACAAAAACAACGGCACAAAATATCATTTGAATCCAAAGGTATCCCACAAATAAAGTGGAATACCAACCAAACGATCGTCGTTAAGATCTTTGCAAGAACCTTGCATGAACTCAACAAACGCATTAGAAACCAAAAAGAGGTGCAACCGGAAGTTGCACCTATGCCTCACAACTCCAAATCAAGTAGAAATATGAATATACGAGTCATGGACATGCATTGAAATTTACGTTTCAAAACGGGGCATCACTTATGCTCTAACATAAACAACATGCAAACTCAAACCGGAATTGAACAAATTTACATGCAATGAATGACAAATGATCAACAAACATATATACAAGTCAAAACAAGATCAATGCATCAAAATCGCACCAAACCGAACTTAAAAAGCCTTAAAACGAAAAAACGCGTCAAAAATCACCGACTCAGAATTGAACGAAAATCGCATGGTAACTTGCAAACGTGCCAACGGATTCAAATATGCAATCGGTTTTTGAAAATTCCGCTTGGAAGTGATACTTTTTGGCTGATTTCGTCGGCTGGCAGTAGCAAAATAGCCGGAAAAAATTGTCCGAAATCGACTAAAAAGTTCACCAATGGCTCCGAAATAATCAACAAAGTCAATTTACACTATTCACATTCGCAAAAACGCGCTACGGTTAGGAAGTTATGACCAAAACATATTCTCGACACGCGACACATGAACAACATCAATAATTAAGCCTCAACCTATCCTATTTTAAATTTGCACATTGAAACAAGCATGAATTTAAAAGTCAAGCACTTCAATCAATATCAAGTTATAATAATTAGCTCTCTTAGGAATTTTGTCAAACACCTAACATTCACCGATTATTCTATGTCAACTTTACCAAGCCTTTTCAATCATGCACCACAACAATTATTAGGATAAATTAATCAAGAATCAATCAATAATCAAATCATGAATCAATGCACATAATCTCCACAAGATTAATTCAACTTCAAAATTCAATTCAAGAAACAATTCAACAATTATTCATGAATTAAAGTTTAAGAAGCTTACCGAATGAAGAATCGACGAAGAAATTGCGAATCCGAAGGAAGTAAGACGCGATCATGAACGGAGGAGAGGAGGAGAGGCCGCGCGGCTGCCGGTGGCGGAAGATGGTGGTCTTACGGTGGTGAAGTTGACCGGAGGTGGTGGTTCGTGGCGGCTCGGCTACCGGAAGTTTGATCGGAATTGTTGTGTTCTTGAGTTCTTGATGAAGTTGTTGTTGTGTTCTTGAGAAAGAATTGAGAGAATGAACTTTGATCCTTTAGAGAGAGTTTGTGAGAGTTTTTTTGGTGTTTGTAAATTATGATTCAAATTATGAGACAAATTGTGGGTCAAAAGAATATATAGTGGAGTGTAAAATGAAAGGCAAAAGGTAAAATTTCGGCTTAAGTGAAAATAACAATATCTTCGGCAAGAAATTTCAACTCTGAGCCTTCCACAATATCGTCCGCCTCTGAATCACAGTTGCAACACAAAAATAACGGACGTCATACGATCAAAATCGAGTGCGATCGATACGTTTAAGCTGCAAGACGTCACTGAATAAGTTGTTTTTTCGGCTTATTTGGTGTCCGCTACTCAAAAATGTGACGAGGCCAACCTCTTCGGAGCATAATCTCGACTCGACTTTGTCATCAAAGTTGTAGATATATGAGTCAGTGACCTGGTGTTAAAATCTAAGCTCAACCGGACAAACGACGAGGGAGATATGAATTTTCTCGTGAAACCACTTTCAGCATTTTTCTTCGGTTCAGCACTTCAGTTTTGTGAAATAAACCAAAACGACAATCTTTGGAGCACCGTTCGAACTCACTTTTGTATTTGAAATTTAAGAGGATAAAATTTGTGAACCAACGCTTCAAGAACGGGTGATATCCGATGAAAATTGACCGAGTTATGAATTTTACAAAATCTGACAGACAGTGCACTGCATCAAAGAACCTTACTGGTAATTCGCATTTTCGAGATCCTTCCGCTCGGACCTAACCCAAACTGAATTCACATAATGAAGATAACATCTAAACGGAATTTTAGGCACCGAAACAACATCAATTCGATGAACGAGCCAAGAGTTATGAATTTTTTAGTGTTCAAAACTCACCGGTTCAGCACTGTTTTTCACTATGTCGACTCTAAAGATTCGCACATTCTGAGATCTTCTTCAAAGAATTAGTTCTCGGCCAAAACCCAAAAGTTAGAAAGGATATCAAGACGAAACTTTTGGCATATGAATCTCTCAGACATGTTGACCCAATCAGAAGTTACGAACTCTTGAATACCGCTAGCACAGTTAATCGGCAAAACCGAAATTTCAAAAACAAATAATTCCCGCCATTTTCCTTGATGAATTGGCCTCCGAGCCGAACACAAAAGTGGTAGAGAATACCGAAATAGTCTAATCTATTGAGTTTCAAGCCAAAATGAGTTTCCGAGCATAAGTTACAACTTTTGCAAACTGCACCATAAAACTGATATTCTGCTTAAACTCCTTTGAATCAACCGAGAACTTTTGGTTTCTTCTAAGATTCTTGTGCACGTTCCGCATGAAAAAATAAAGGCCAGTCGCAACCTATGAAAGCTCAAATGGAGATGTATATTCATGTATGTTTATGATGCAATTGTGATCTAAATGCAATGCAATGTATGAAAGGATATGCTAAATGGCATGAAAATGAGAGGGCAAATTTTGGGGTGTTACAATAATTAGTGGTTTTGTTGAGTTTGGTTGCAGGTGGAACGTGTAGAAAATCGCAGGGTTTTCTGCAGAATTCTGCCTTCTTGCTTAACGAGCAGGAGCTCGCTTAGAGAGAGAGTAGAACTTTGAGAGTTGCGCAAACAGAGACTTGCTTGCTTAGCGAGCTTGATGTTCGCTTAACGAGACCTGTAGCATTTTGAAAAACATTTTCTTTTTCCGAATGACTCGAAATGTCTTGTTTTTTTGTACTATGTTGCTATAATGTTGTTGTGAGTTCTTGCCATGCTATAATATGATATATGTGTAAGAATTATGAGGAAAATGATACTTAGGTGTTAAGTTGTATAATGATGACAATGTAGTATTGATGACATGAGTAGGCAAAGTAGATGTATGAATGAAGAATGATGAATAATGATGAATGTTGATGAAAATGTTGATTATGATGATTATGTTGATGTTATTGCATCATTGCATTCATGGAATACTTATGATGATTGATGCTTCAATCCCATAGTGTGGATTGAGGTGTTGTTGTTTATGTTATGATCCCTTGTGAAGGGTTGATGGCCAAGCGTCCATCCATTAAGATGTTTCGATACCACATGCATATTAAGAAGATTGCATTTCATTCTTGGTGGCATAGCACGAGTGCATTTTGTTTTATGATGATGTGATTGATTTTGTCATATGTGGGTGAGACTTGATGTAAATGATGTATTGTTGTATGTCGTCTTATAATTCTGTCTTTATATTATTTATATTGAATGTGAATTTACTCATCCTGCCTGCCTTTCGTGATGGTCTATTATGCCATTCTGCAGATACTCGAGAATAGCTCGATGTTTGGAGGTAGCTTGTAGTGCGTCCTTTTGTCGTTTATAGAGTCTGGGTGGTGTCCTGCTCTGTGTCATGTAACATTGGGAACGCGTGGTTGTTTTTGTTGTTTTTTTATTTATTTTATTACATGATGATGATGTTTTGGATTAGAACTCAAATCCTTTTAAATATGTTGATTAAGTCGTTGAATGATGATTCGCTGCATTGAATTGATGTTTTGTTTTAATTAAGATATAAGTTGCATCCCATGTTACGGGACATGACACATAAATGAGTATTATTGAAGTTTTGACAAAATGTAATGCCTTTTTGGTTGAAACTCTGATTTTTATTAAATAATTTGTATGAATATATCTGTCAGGTCGCGTTTCGTTGTTTTCAGTCTGTTGTCGGTCATTACTTGTTAACGATTATTCTTTTTTGATGTTGTGAGTGTTGTGCAGAATGTCTAGAAACAACTTGCGTTCTCTTGTGGAAGTTGTTGCGGTGCTGGCTGAGGATACGGCTCGAAACAATGAACAGGATAAGTTTCGTGCTTTGGAGAAGTTCCAGAGTAACACTCCGCCACTTTTTGAAGGTGATCATGACCTGCATAGTGCATAAAAGTGGCTCAAGGCAATTGAGAAGATCTTTAGGGTGATGGCGTGTATGGAGCGCAGAAGGTACAATTTGGTATCCACATGTTGTCTGAAGAGGCTGAAGATTGTGGGATAATACTCGTCAGCGTTTCGAGGATACTGCTATTGTGGTGACCTGGGCAGTGTTCAGGAGAGAGTTTCTGGGAAGTGTTTTCCATAATATACTCATGGTAAGATGGAGGTGGAGTTCCTTGAGTTGAAGCAAGGAAACATGACGGTGGCAGAGTATGCTGCTAAGTTCGAGAGGCTAGTGAAGTATTGTCCCCACTACAATCGTGTTGATGCTGAATTGTCGAAGTGTCTCAAGTTTGAGAATGGGCTGAGACCAGAGATCAAGCATGGGATTGAATGTCAGCATATCCGTAGGTATGCTGAGTTAGTGGACAATAGTAGAATTTATGATGAAGATAGTCGAGCTCGATCTGCTCACTATAAGCAATTGAGTGAGAAGAAAGAGAAAAGCCAGTTTAAAGGAAAGCCATTTGTGACTCCAGCTGAGAAGGGAAATCAGAAGGTTTCAGATGGGAAGAATCCAAGTGAGAGAGCAGGTTCCATTCCTCCCAAGTTCTACAAAAGTGGAGAATTTGGTCACAAGCCTGATGTGTGCAGTAATCCAGTGGTGAGATGCTACAGAGGTGGCAAGAGAGGTCATTGGGTTGGTGATTCTCCAAATGAAGGTCCGACTTGTTTTAACTGTGGTGAATAGGGTAATATCAACACTCAATGTCAGAAGCCTAAGAAGACTGCTACTGCTGCTCAGACCAATGGAAGAGTGTTCACTTTGAGTGGTTCTGAAGTTCCTAAGAAAGACAACTTGATTTGAGGTACATGTTTTATTAATGGTGTTGAGTTGATTGCAATTATTGATATTGGTGTTATTCATTCTTTTATTTCTCTTGAATGTGATAAAAAGTTGGGTTTGAAGTTGTCTAGTATGAATGGTAGTATGATAATAGAAATGCCAGCTAATGTTTCTATTACTACTACTTATATATGTTTGAAGTGTCCTTTGACTATTTTTGAGAAGGCATTCTTGATGGATCTGGTGTGCTTGCCTTTACACCAAATTTATGTTATTCTTGGAATGAACTGGCTAGAGTTCAACTTTGTGTATATCAATTGTTATGCAAAGACCGTAGAGTTTCCGGAACTTGGTGATCATGGTGAATTGATTTTCTTGACGGCTAAGCAAGTAGATGAATTGTTAGAAGACAAAGCTCAAATGTTTGCAATGTTTGCGTTGTTGTAAGTTGGAGGGAAGACTTCAAGTATTGATTTATCGGTTGTCCAAGAGTTTCCAGAAATGTTTCCAAAGGACAGAAGTGATTTGCCTCCAGAACATGAAGTTGAGTTTGCAGTGGATTTATTACACGGTACTAGTCTTGTGTCTATGGCTTCGTATCGGATGTCTGCTGCAAAATTGAGTGAGTTGAAGAAGCAACTAAAAGAGTTGTTAGAGAAGAAGTTTGTTCGACCTAGTGTTTCTCTGTGGGGTGCTCCTTTGTTGTTGGTCAAGAAGAAAGATGGTAGCATGAGGTTGTGTGTTGATTATCGGCAGTTGAAAAAGTTACTATTGTAACACCCCAATTTTACCCGATAATTATTAACGAAATCAGAGTATAAAAACTTCAACAAAGAAATTGAAATGATACATTTCAATTTTAAAACATAGTTCAACACTTGATAAGTCTTTAAAACAAATGTTTTATTACTACGCAGCGGATTCATAAAAACAACTTAAATTGTATTCAACTTCAAAACAACTCAAAAGTGACAATTCTTTAATTAAACAACTTAAAATTCAGCAACTAAATCAATAGCCAACATAAACATAAGACAAGCGTTATCTCCCCGAGTACTACGTATCAGAGCGACAACACCGACTTAAATCTACTAAGGTACTCCGTCCTACTCTAGATTACCTGCACGTTACCAATATATGGCAACATTCAAACAAAAGGGGTGAGATATCTAAAAATATAATCAAGCATATGATAAATAACATATCGAATTAGATTACACAGATCACCACTTCACAAACAACCAACGACTTGGAATCAACATAAGATACAACACCACAACGTAATATGCAACTTGATATGCAACTTAGACAAAGGTGATGCATGTGGTACCAACGGAGTTAAACTCCCAACTTATAATCATGTCAATTAATAGAGGCGTAAATACAAGGCATAAGCCTTCAACTTCATTCTTGCCAATCCAGGCCAACTTACCGAGCAACCAGTTCCAACTTGAATGTGATATGTTATGCGACTCGACATGATTATCAACAAACAATAACTACAACAACATAACAACATTCAACTTTGGCCAGAGGCCTACAACTCATAATCTTTCCATTTATAAGGCACTGTCGCATAAACAACAAACAATAACTTTTCAACTTATAACAAAGCAACACAACAAAAACTACCAAATCTACTACATTCCAACCCACACAAGTTTTGACTAAAACTGATTAATTAAACTAGTCAATACGTTCTATTATTACTACTTATTATCAAGTTTTTAACATGCTTCTATTAGCTCCATCACAGCAACCAATACACCAACCTGCTACTAATTCTATGCCACTGTTAACTAATTTTCTTCTACTAATTCATTTTTATATCACTTATTAATTCTCTGTTAATTAATTAATAGAACCTATGATACTTAAAATAATATTCTCCAACTTTATTATGCTACTGGAATTAGTTTTATAACAGATTAATATTGCAGACACAAAAACAAAAACCAAAACTACAAAATTCTCCCAACCCCGTGTGACCATCGTCACACTGTGTGTGACCCTCTTCACAACTGGCGTGTGATGACTGTCCTAGGGATGTGATGAACGTTACAACTCCCAGATGGTTGTCTGGCTTAAGGGACGGTCGTCCCACAACCAAATCTACTATGCTCTCTATTTCTCTTGCTTCGTCTCGTCTTTGTAACTTCTTCACGATTTCATCTCAGACTAATTTCCCAATTAATCTAGCACGGTGATTCACCATAACTCAACACAATCATCATTTTCTTAATCATCTAAATAACTTATTTATCACAAAAGACATATTCATCAAACGACTTATTAATTAAAAATAACTCATTTATCAAAACAACTTATTTTTCCACACAAAGCGACAATTAACAACAACGATTCCTATACCCAATCCCATATGAACTAATCATATATTATCGAATATAAGGCTAGAACCCCGCCCTTACCTTTGGATTGAAGGCAACTCTAACACTTTTCGATCGAAACCCTAGCTTTTTCCTCTCGTATGCACTTCACGCAACCACCTATTTTCCCACTTTTTTCTTCTTAATGATTAATCCTTCTAATTAGGTTTTTCAACTTAATAATACTAAAACTTCACTAGTTAACCAAATTACTAATGGGCCTAAAATAGCACCCCCATCTTTACTACTCTTACACCACAACCAAGCCCACTTAATATATTATTTCATTAATAATCCTATTATTACTTCGACTTTATTAACTCGACCAACCCAAACACGACTTGACCATCAACTTAATTAATTCAACTTAGTCCAATAACAACAACGCAACTTAAATCAACTTAAATCGACTTATTCAACTTAACTCAGCCAACTTAGAAACTCAACATAAAACAAAACCAAACATACGATGATATTTAATTAAATAAATAATTAAATCATCAGGGTGTTACAACTATCAAGAACAAGTATCCACTTCCGAGGATCGATAATTTGATGGATCAGTTGGTGGGAGCTTGTGTATTAAGTACGATTGATTTAAGGTCTGGTTACCATCAGATTTGCGTTAAGTCTGATAATATTCTGAAGACAACTTTCAGAACGAGGTATGGTCATTATGAGTACACGGTGATGTCGTTCGGTGTATCCAATGCACCCGGTGTGTTCATGGAGTACATGAATAGAATCATCCATGAATACTTGGATACATTTGTGGTAGTTTTTATTGATGATATTCTAATTTATTCCAAGACAGAAGAGGAACATGTAGGGCATTTGAGGATTAAGTTGCAAGTGTTGCGAGAGGAGAAGTTGTATGTGAAGCTGTCAAAGTGTGAGTTCTGGTTGCAAGAAGTGAGTTTTCTTGGACATGTGATTTCCAGTAGTGGAATTGTCGAAGATTGATACAGTGTTGCAGTAGGAGATTCCAAAATATGCTACTAAGATTATAAGTTTTCTAGGTTTAACAGGTTATTACAGGAAGTTTATTGATTTTTTTCGAAATTGGCGTTACCTTTGACTCAGTTGACTCGAAAGAGTCAAGCTTATGTGTGGAATGTTATGTGTGAAAAGAGTTTTAGAGAGTTGAAGAAGAAGTTGACAACTGCTTTAGTGTTGATTTTGTCAGATCCGAATGAATCGTTCGTAGTGTATTGTGATGCATCAAAGATGGGACTTGGAGGAGTTTTGATGCAGAATGGTGAAGTGGTTACTTATGCTTCTAGGAAATTAAGAGTTCGTGAAAGGAATTATCCTACACATGATTTAGAGTTGGCAGCTGTGGTGTTTGTGTTGAAGATTTAGAGACATTATCTCTTTGGATCGAAATTTGAAGTGTTCAGTGATCATAAGAGTTTGAAATATCGGTTTGATCAGAAGGAACTGAATATGAGGCAGAGGAGGTGGTTGGAATTATTGAAAGATTTTGATTTGAATTACCATCCTGGTAAGGAAAATGTGGTTGCAGATGCTTTGATTGGAAGACATTGCATATGTCGATGCTTATGGTGAAAGAACTAGAAATAATTGAACATTTCAGAGACATGAGTTTGTTGTGTGAGGCTACACTTGAGAGTATGAAGTTGGGGATGCTGAAGTTTACCAGTGAAGTTGTGGAAAGGATTTGTGAAGGACAACAATCTAACTTGAAGTTGGTTGATAAGTTGAATTTGATTAACCATTGTAATTGAGGTGAATTCCGAGTTGACGAAAATGGTGTGATGAGATTTCGGGATAGAGTGTGTATTCCTGATGTTCCAGAAATTAAGAAGAGTATTTTAGAGGAAGGGCATCAAAGTAGATTGAGTATCCATCCTGGTGCTACGAAGATGTACCATGATTTGCAGAAATTCTTTTGGTGGCCAGGTATGAAAAAGGATGTTGTAGAATTTGTGTATGCATGTTTGACTTGTCAGAAGTTGAAGATTGAACATCAGAAATCGTTAGGTATGATGTAACCATTGAATATTCCAGAATGGAAGTGGGATAACATTTCCATAGATTTTGTAACGGGTTTGTCGAAGACTGCTAAGGGGAATGATTCAATTTGGGTGATTGTGGATAGATTGACTAAGTCGGCCCATTTCTTGTCGATGAAGATTAATCATTCTATGAAGAAGCTAGCTGAGATGTATATTGAAGATATTGTGAAGTTGCATGGGATATTGTCGAGTATCATATCAGATAGAGATATGCGGTTTACGTTAAGGTTTTGGAAGAGTTTACAAGATGCTTTGGGCACTAAGTTAAGGATAAGTTCTGCTTATCATCCATAGACAGATGGTTAGACAGAGAGGTCTATCCAATATTTAGAGGATTTACTAAGAGCTTGTGTGCAGGATCAAGGATGATATTGGGATAGTCATTTATCGTTGATTGAGTTTACCTACAATAATAGTTATCATACTAGTATTGGAATGTCACCATATGAGGCGTTGTATGAAAGAAAAATGTCAGACTCCATTGTGTTGGTATGAATCAAGCAAGAGTGCAGTGCTCGGACCTGGGATTGTGCTGGAAACAACTGAGAAGATTAAGATGATATAAGAAAGAATGAAGGCTTCTCAGAGTCGACAGAAGAGTTATCATGATAAGAGGAGGAAAGCACTTGAGTTCCAAGAGGGAGACCATGTGTTCGTGAGAGTTACTCCGGTGACTGGTGTCAGGAGAGTGTAACACCCAAAATATTCCCACAAAATTTTAATTTAAAAACCAGAGTAAATAAAACACACCATTCATTTTGAGTGTCACATTCACTACAAACACATGGATCAAAGTGATATGTTTTACAAAATGTTTTTACTTGCAGCGAAAATCTCTAAATGAAACACAAAATAATGTTTAAAGCAACATGTCTTTCTAAAATGAATAAATAAAGAAACAATCATCGTCCCAACACCCTAAAGTCCGTATCAGAGCCGGCTCCTCTAAATGTGAAGTACACCGACTTTACCGACCACCATCTACTAATCATGATCATCTGCATGTTACCAACATAAGGGTAACATTCAAAAAGAAGGAGTGAGATACTTACACTAACAAAAGGGAAAAATAATAAGAACAAAAGCAAGTATGATTAAGTAGTTCACCATTTCTGATCAAAAATAATCAAATAAATACACCAAAACACATAACGACATTATGCATACCAACAACAACTTATGCAATGAGACTATACCAACTATATGCATGCGGTACCATATATCGATCTCTGTTTCAAGATCCAGTTCCCGTCGGATCTCTCGACCCCTATTTCATGGTCTAGTATGATCCATATTTCATGATCACACCCTCGACCCCTATTTCATGGTCACGTACGATCCCTATTTCATGACCGCACCAACATAACATCGATCCCCTTTAGGATTCAAATGGACATACCCTACCTTGGTACGCCATTACCAACCATGCACATGCCATGCACCATCAATGAAAATTATGCATGTCTACAAACACTACTTCAAGCCATCAACATCAACAACTAACGTTCAACAACTTACAACAGCACCGAACAACATCCACAACATGTATCTTCGAATACAACAACATATATCAACATCCACGAGAAACATAACAACATCACAACACACATCAACAATTACATTCACATATATCAACATCAATGTCATATAACAGCAACAACAACAACCACACATATCAACAACAACAACAACAAATGTACAAATCAATTCATGTTA
Organism: Lathyrus aphaca; assembly: GCA_963966055.1. Taxonomy (NCBI): domain Eukaryota; kingdom Viridiplantae; phylum Streptophyta; class Magnoliopsida; order Fabales; family Fabaceae; genus Lathyrus; species Lathyrus aphaca. The sequence goes on from OZ014519.1 coordinate 635,786,554, forward strand.
ATTTCAAGTTATGCTCATTATTCCTCTAATTAATCTCAACCCTTATCTCTACCTACCTCTAATAGCACTACATCGATCCATATCCCTTAATATAATAATTAAAGAATTTTAGAGAATTTTTCAGAATAAAAACATTTTATTTTTCACTCCAGGTCTCGCTAAGCGAGCAACTCTCTGTAAAGAAAGGTCTAAAGTTTCCACTTGCTCGCTAAGCGAGGACTGCGATTTCTGGGGTTTTCTTTCTGCGACACAGCCAAAACCCTGCTACGATTTTATGCCCCAAAACCAGTTTTTACAGCCAAAAAATACCGAATTTCCACAATCAAACACCTAATTCATACAATTATCATACAATCAACAATTTCTAACAACCTATCATGCTTTTTCATCAAAATACTCCCAACCTCATACCCTTTACTCAACAATCTTAAGTCTAATATTCATATTATCAAACCCTTAGGAGATGAAGAAATCCCACCCTTACCTTAGTTTGATGAGTGATTCCTTCTCTTAGCCTGAATTCCTCTTCAAGCTTTGTCATTTGTCCTTCCTTCTTCTTTGTTCCTGTTTCCTCTTCACGGTCGGTTTTCACGACTGATTCCTTCTTTTCCTAATTTCCAAACATAACCCTTAGACCCCAACTAATAATTTCCTTATTTGCCCTCACTATCCTTCACCAAATTATCATTCTACCCTTTTCTCTTTATATTCCAATATTTTAATTATTCAATATAATATAATTCATTTTAATTCATATCTTATTAATTAATGTTATACTTTTTCCACGCACTATCAACTTCACACCACACACAAAACACAACAATTCCAATTAAATAATTAAATAAATAATCGGGGCGTTACAACTCTCCCCCATTTAGAATGTTTTCGTCCTCGAAAACTTACCTCATGCGAATAGATTCGAATAAGACTCGCATATTTCTCTCCAATTCCCAATTCATGTTCCCACCGGTAGCTCCTCCCCAAACCACCTTTACAAGAACAATCTCTTTGCCTCTCAACTGTTTTACCCCACGATCATCAATTCTTTATAGTAGTGCTTCAACCGTAAGATTATCTCTTACCTCAACTTCATCCATCAGTATCACATGTGACGGATCCGGAACATACTTCCGAAGTTGAGAAACATAGAATACATCATGCAAATTTGATAATCATGGACGCAACGCCACTCTATAAGAAATAGGTCCAACTCTTGCAGAAATCTGGTACGAACCAATAAATTTAGGAGTAAGCTTTCTCGACTTTAAAGCTCTCCCAACACCGGAAATCAGAATATCATCTATAAATACAACAACAAATTGGTCCAAATAATCATGGAAAATCCGGTTCATATATTCCATGAATACTCCAGGCGCATTAGTAACTCCAAATGACATCACTACATATTCATAGTGTCCATACTAAGTCCTAAAAGTGATCTCTTGCACATATTCATCTTTTACTCTTATCTGATGGTAACCCGATCGCAGATGGATCTTGCTAAACACACGAGCACCAACTAACTGATCCATCACATCATCTATCCTTGGAAGTGGATACTTGTTCTTAATTGTCACATTATTTAGTTGCTAGTAATCAATACATAATCTCATACTACCGTCTTTTTTTTCACCAACAATACTGGAGCTCCCCAAGGCGACACACTTGGTCTCACAAACTTCTTTTCTAGAAGTTCCTCTAACTACTTCTTCAATTCAGATAACTCGGAAGCTGACATACGATATGGTGCCATCGAAATAGGTCTAGTTCTGGGCACAAGATCAATACTGAATTCACACCTTTCTCTTTGGCGGAACACCCACAATGTCATTTGGAAATACTTCCAGGAAGTCTCTCACCACTAGCAATTCGCCGATTGCCATATCATTTTCCACCGATAAAGATGCAAACAATGCCAAAACTTGTGCTTCTTCATTCAAAAGTTCTTTCAACTCTCGAGCAGATATATATATATATATATATAACCAGCTTCTTATTCCTCTTCACCAAGAGTAAGAAATTGAACTGACTTTCTGAAACAATTAATGTGAACATGATTAAACTCCAACCAATTCATTCCCAAAATCACATCTAAACCTCCCAACGGCAAACAAATCAGATCCACACCAAAGTACTTACCATATATCGATAGAGGACAATTCAAACAAACGAGAGAAGTAGTTAACGACCTATCAACAAGAGTCTCGATAACCATTTCTCCTTTCATATGGGAAACAACAAGACTTAGTCTTCTCACACAATCAATAGAAATAAAATAGTGTGTAACGCCCATGTCAATCATAGCAATCAAAGGTATATTATTAATATAGCAAGTACCTCAGATCAAACGATCCTCACTGGAAGTTTGTGTCCCTGTCAAAGCAAACACCTTTCCTCTAATTGCAGCTTTCTTTGATTTCTGACAATGAATGTTGATATGACCTTGCTCTCCACAATTGTAGCAAGTAACCAGATTAGTCTTACACTCTGCAATTAAATGTCCAGGCTGACCACATTTGAAACATTTCTTCATCTCACTCATACACTTATTGATATGTTGATCCAATTCACCACACCTGTAGCATTTCAAAGAAGCAGGAGAACCCCCCTCCCCACACTTGGCCTTTTACCCCCTACCTGGTTCTGTTTACCTTTATCAACTGGAGCTGCATAAGGTTTCCCATGATGCATCTATTGCTTTCCTCTTATCTCAGCCAAACTCTTTAAGTGATTTGATCGAGCCTTGTTGTCTTCCTCAAATATTCTATAGCAATCAACTGAATCCAAAAATCTTCGGACCCTCTGATAACCAATTCCCTGCTTGATCTCGGGCCTCCAACCATTCTCGAACTTGACACACTTTGGGAACTCTACAATCGCCTCACTATAGTGTGAATAAAACTTTTCCAGATCAGAAAACTTGGTAGCATACTCATTAGCTGACATACTTCCTTGCTTCGGTTCTAAGAAATCAATCTCTTTCTTTCCCCCGAACATCTTCAGGAAATTACTTCCTCGAGAATTCCCTTCTAAATATATCCAGGTAACTGCCCCACCAGATGCCTCCAACCACTGACGAGTGCTAACCCACCAGTCATCAGCTTCTCCCACTAACCTGTTAGCACCCAACTGCACCTTATTGCCTTCAGAACATTCCATCATTTTGAAGATCCTCTCGATCTCCTTGAGCCACTCTTGTGCTCCATTTGGGACATACTTTCCCTTGAATGTAGGTGGATCATTCTTCCGAAACTCATCACTCTCACGATCCCCAACATTCATCGGATTTTGCACAGAGCGGTAGCAAGTGCAATATCATTTCTTCCAGCCATTCTAACTCTGTCACACAACAATAATCTAAACAACGATTAAGAACTCTACCACACACTCAACAACGACTGGACGACTCAACTACTTGGTTGGACTTACCAATCTGCCCTGATACCACTTTGTAACACCGAAAATATTCCCACGAATTTTTAATTTAAAAATCAGACTTAATAAAACATACCATTCATTTTGAGTGTCACATTCACTACAAACACGCGGCTCAAAGTGATACGTTTTACAAAATGTTTTTACTTGCAGCGAAAATCTCTAAATGAAACACAAAATATTGTTTAAAGCAACATGTCTTTCTAAAATGAATAAATAAAGAAACAATCATCGTCCCGACACCCCAAAGCATGTATCAGAGCCGACTCCTCTACATGTGAAGTACACCGACTTCACCGGCCACCACTCTACTAATCCTGATCACATGCATGTTACCAACATAAGGGTAACATTCAAAAAGAAGGAGTGAGATACTTACACTAACAAAAGGGAAAAATAATAAGAACAAAAGCAAGTATGATTAAGTAGTTCACCATTTCTAATCAACAATAATCAAATAAATACACCAAAACACATAACGACATTATGCATACCAACAACAACTTATGCAATGAGACTATACCAACTATATGCATGCGGTACCATATATCGATCTCTGTTTCAAGATCCAGTTCCCGTTGGATCTCTCGACCCCTATTTCATGGTCTAGTATGATCCATATTCCATGATCACACCCTCGACCCCTATTTCATGGTCACGTACGATCCCTATTTCATGACCGCACCAACATCACACCGATCCCATTTAGGATTCGAATGGACATACCCTACCTTGGCACGCCATTACCAACCATGCATGTGCCATGCACCATCAATGACAATTATGCATGTCTACAACCACTACTTCATGCAATCAACATCAATAACTAACATTCAACAACTTACTACAACACCGAACAACATCCATACCATGCATCTTCAAATACAATAACATATATCAACATCCACAAGAAACATAACAACAACACAACACACATCAACAGTTACATCCACATATATCAACATCAATGTCATGTAACAACAATAACAACAACCACACATAGCAACAACAACAACAAATGTACATATCAATTCATGTTCATTTCAAGTTATTCTCATTATTCCTCTAACAACACTACATCGATCCCCATCCCTTAATATAATAATTAAAGAATTTTAAAGAATTTTTCAGAATAAAAACATTTTATTTTTCACTCCAGGTCTCGCTAAGCGAGCAACTCTCTATAAAGAAAGGTCCAAAGTTTCCACTTGCTCGCTAAGCGAGGACTGCGATTTTTGGGGTTTTCCTTCTGCAACACAGCCAAAACCCTGCTACGAATTTATGCTCCAAAACCGGTTTTTATAGCCAAAAAATACATAATTTCTACAATCAAACACCTAATTCATACAATTATCATACAATCAACAATTTCTAACAACCTATCATACTTTTTCATCAAAATTCGCCCAACCTCATACCCTCTACTCAACAATATCAAGCCTAATATTCCAATTATCAAACCCTTAGGAGATGAAGAAATCCCACCCATACCCTACCTTAGCACGCCATTACCAACCATGCACATGCCATGCACCATCAATGACAATTATGCATGTCTACAACCACTACTTCATGCAATCAACATCAACAACTAACGTTTAACAACTTACTACAACACCGAACAACATCCACAACATGCATCTTCGAATACAACAACATATATCAACATCCACGAGAAACATAACAACAACACAACACACATCAACAGTTACATCCACATATGTCAACATCAATGTCATGTAACAACAATAACAACAACCACACATAGCAACAACAACAACAAATGTACATATCAATTCATGTTCATTTCAAGTTATGCTCATTATTCCTCTAACAACACTACATCGATCCCCATCCCTTAATATAATAATTAAAGAATTTTAGAGAATTTTTCAGAATAAAAACATTTTATTTTTCACTCCAGGTCTCGCTAAGCGAGCAACTCTCTGTAAAGAAAGGTCCAAAGTTCCCACTTGCTCGCTAAGCGAGGACTGCGATTTCTGGGGTTTTCCTTCTGCAACACAGCCAAAACCCTACTACGATTTTATGCCCCAAAACCGGTTTTTATAGCCAAAAAATACAGAATTTCCACAATCAAACACCTAATTCATACAATTATCATACAATCAACAATTTCTAACAACCTATCATACTTTTTCATCAAAATTCTCCCAACCTCATACCCTCTACTCAATAATATCAAGCCTAATATTCCTATTATCAAACCCTTATGAGATGAAGAAATCCCACCCTTACCTTAGGTTGATGAGCGATTCCTTCTCTTAGCCTGAATTCCTCTTCAAGCTTTGTAATTTCTCCTTCCTTCTTCTCTGTTCCAGTTTGCTCTCCACGGTCGGTTCTCACGACTGATTCCTTCTTTTCCTAATTTCCAAACATAACCCTTAGACCCCAACTAAGGATTTCCTTATTTGCCCTCACTATCCTTCACCAAATTACCATTCTACCATTTTCTCTTTATATTCCAATATTTTAATTATTCAATATAATATAATTCATTTAAATTCATATCATATTAAATAATGTTATAATTTTTCCACACACTATCAACTTCACACCACACACAAAACACAACAATTCCAATTAAATATTTAAATAAATAATCGGGGTGTTACAGAGAGCTTTGAAGTCTAGAAAGCTCACTCTGTATTTTGTTGGTTTGTATTAGATTTTGCAAAGGATTGGAGCGGTAGCATATCGGATTGCGTTACCACTATCGCTTGCGAATTTGCATGATGTGTTTAACGTGTCACTATTGAGGAAGTATGTGTGCGATCCATCGCATGTGATTCAGATGGATGACGTGTAGGTAAGAGATAATCTGACTATTGAGGCATTACCATTGCGGATAGATGGCCGATAAATAAAGTTGTTACGAGGAAAAGAGATTGCCTTGGTAAAGGTATTGTGGGGTGGACCAGCAGGTGAAAGTCTGACTTCGGAACGTGAAGATCATATGATGGAGTCGTATCTAACTCTGTTTGCTTAAGGTACATTTTCGAGGACGAAAATTCCTAAAGTGGGGGAAATTTGTAACGCCTCGATTTCATAATTTATTTATTTATTTAATTATTTATGAATATGTGGTATTGTGTGGTGTTTTGTGGTGTTGTGGTGAATTATTTTATTTCGATAGTAATATTAGAATAATTATGATTATTATTTAAATTTTATAATTTAAAATAAAATAAATGAAGTTGGAGGTGTTAGGGGTAGGATGGTCTTTTGAGAAGATTATGAGAAAAGGAAATACGATCAGTTTTCTCATAAATCGTGTTTTTGGTGAAGATTGAAGGTTGCTCTGAAGAACAAGGAGAAGAAGGCTGGAATTGCTCAAAAGATGATCGGAAAATCTCAATCGACTGAGGTATGGGGAGTGATTCTTATTCAATATCTATAATGTATAGATAGTCTTATGAGAAAAGGGGATTTTTGAGGAAACCTTAGGGTTAAGGGAATTATGGGTAGATTGTTGATGATTTGATATTGTTAGATGTTATAGTTGATGATTATAGGATGATAATAGGTAGAAAGAGTGAATTCTGCTATTTTCGGATGATAATTGGTGGTTTTGTTTAGTTTGGTTGCATGTGGAACGTGTAGAAAATCGCAGGGTTTTCTGCAAAATTTTGCCTTCTCGCTTAGCGAGTGAGTAGAACTTTGAGAGTTGCACAAACAGAGAGTAGTTCACTTAGAGAGCTCGATGCTCACTTAGCGAGACTTGTAAAATTTTGAAAAATATTTCCTTTTTCTAAATGACTCGAAATGTCTTATTTTGTTGTACTATGTTGCTATAATGTTGTTGTGAGTTCTTGCCATGCTATAATATGCTATATCTGTGAGAATTGTGAGGAAAATTATGCGTGTTAAGTTGTATAATGATGACAATGTAGTATTGATGACATGAGTAGGTAAAGTAGATGTATGAATGACGAATGATGAATGGTGATGCAAATGTTAATTATGATGATTATGTTGATGTTCTTGTATCATTGCATTCATGGCATACTTATGGTGATTGAGGCTTCAATCCCATAGTCTGGATTGAGGTGTTGTTGTTTATGTTGTTCTCCCTTGTGGAGGGTTGATGGCCTAGTGTCCATCCATGATGATGTTTCGGTACCACATGCATATTAAGAAGATTGCATTTCATTCTTGGTGGCATCGCATGCGTGCATTTTGTTTTATGATGATGTGATTGATTTTGTCATATGTGGGTGATACTTGATGTAAATGATGTATTGTCGCATGTCATCCTATAATTCTGTCTTTATATTTTTTATATTGAATGTGAATTTACTCACCTTGCCTGCCTTTCATGATGGTTTATTATGCCATCCTGCAGATACTCAAGAATAACTCGGTGTTTAGAGGTAGCTTGGAGTGCATCCTTTTTTCGTTTATAGAGTCTAGGTTGTTTCCTGCTCTATGTCATGTAACAATGGGAACACGTGGTTGTTTTTGTTGTTTTTATTTATTTCTTTCATTACATGATGATATTTTGGATTAGAACTTAAATCCTTTTTAATATGTTGATTAAGTTGTTGAATGATGATCCACTGCATTGAATTGATGTTTTGTTTTAATTAAGATATAAGTTGCAACCCGTGTTATGGGACATGATACATAAATGAGTATTAATGAAGTTTTGACGAAATGTAATGCCTTTTTGGTTGAAACTCTGATTTTTCTTAAATAATTTCTATGAATATGTTGTGGGGTTAAAAAGGGTGTTACATGTTGCACAACCAAATTTTGCTTGTTAATCAAACCATCAGATAGAAGAAATCTGTCCAATCTACTTTTACAGGAACCATTTACCTTGAACCAAGTAAAAGATTCACCAATAACCGGTAAGTCGATCAAGTCCATAACTTCTATGAACTACTATGGAAAACCCATTTAACAATGGTTGGAAACTTCATATAATCACGCAGATCAAGGCATTATCATGTAGAATGTTGTTGTAAATACGCTACTTATAATTATGGACTTGGGACCATTGTTGTATTCTGGAAAGTGCATAGTATATTACAATGGTTATGGATAACAATCGTTGATATATACTGAATATTACAACGCTTATGCATTTCAACCGTTGTGGAATATACCCTTAGTTTACTATATACCAATGTATATTGCTTGTTTTACCATACACCTAATTAAAGAAATACAACCATTAAAATTGGTAAAGAACTATATAATCTGAAAATTAAACTATTCTTGAAAACTAACTTAAAAACACCACTATTTTCCAAATCACATGTGTCTCATAGTGCACATAGATATCTTTTATTATAGTTCACCTTCAAAACATAGATATATTTTATTATGGCTCAATGATCGGTTTCCTTCAATACATAGATATCTTTTATTATAGTTTACCTCATCATCTCCGCTTATCATCGTGATTGTTATGATGACTTATCATCATAACAATTATGATCATAACAATCTCGGTGATAAGTGATGACAACGAGGTAAAGTAGAATTGTAGATATCGATGAATTGAAGCAAATAGACCATTGAACCATATATTATGTGCTAAGGAACATAAAATGTGCAGAATGAGATGCAAGGTATTTGAAAAACATTGATTGATATAGGTTAGTTTTCAAATACATCTTAATTTTCATATTATAATTTTCTATGTCAATTTAAATGATTTCATTTTCAATAAAAGGATAGTGAAACAAATAATATACATAGTATATAATAAACTAAATTTCATATACAATATCAAAAGGACTTTATATATATGTACGTTATCAAATCATATTATATGTTTGTTACCACCATCATCATCACCATGTATCATTTTTACTATACAGCTTCAGCTATTTCAAATAAAAGAATTAGTTAGTATTCAAAACAAATCCAGCAAAAGTCGAAACAAAACCCTAAGTGGGATTGTAGCCTAAGTGGGACTGTAACATAACAAGATACATTGTTTCCATATGTACCATTACAATGAAGTTCACCTAGCTTGTGAAGCATCTTGAGTTGAAAGAAAACACTAAAACCATAATCCATTGAAGAGTAAAGAGAAATTGAAAGAGAGAGAGTATGAAAAACATCTTGTTCGTGAAGCAATGAAAAATAAGTACAAGGTGGATAAAGTTTCCATCATAGCTTCATAATTCTTATACGTTTTTCCATTACTACACAAACAATATGTCCCATAGCCAATGTATGGTCTTTGTTAATGTATTGAAGACGAATCTACAAAAATGAGAACAACCAACAAAAACAACATGAAGTAAACGAGATAATGGGAACTATCTAACAAGAAGATGAAATTATAATAATACCTTATTTTCCATAGCTACACGAAAAATATGTACCATAGCCAATGTATGGTCTTTGTTAATGCATTGAAGAAGAATATGCAAAATGAGAACAATCAACAAAAACAACATGAAGCAAACGAGATAATGGAAGTAGAAGAATATCTAATAAGAAGATGGAAGAAGAATAATACCTTTATGTATGAAGCACAATATTCAAAACTAATAGCGAGGAAAAAGAGAAAAAATGGGTGTTAGGGTTTCGCTGTGAAGGAATCGACGTTATTGTCAATAAGTGAAAGTTAATTTGCTTATGTGGGTAAATATTTCACAACAGTTATCAATAAGAACTGTAATGATAGGTATATATTTATTTTTAATATATCACAACAGTTATTCATATGAACTATAGTGATACCCCTTTTAATTGGTACAAGGTTCGAATCCTGACAACAACATTTTTTTCCATTTACATAATTATTTATTCACACTTATAATAAGAAACCGTAGTAATATTACAACCTTTGATCTTCCCAAAAGAGAGAAACACTCATCCCAAGTATAATAATGATTTAAAAAAAATTCTCATTTTTTCAAAAATATCATTAGAGTATAACAACCATTACAAGTTATCATCATTTCTTCATAATATTCTTCGTAACAATGAGTTCTACAAATGAGAATGCTAACATAAACATCATCAATGAGGTCACCATTGAATAACATCATCAGTTGTCAAATGAGGAGGTCCAACCATGTGGGTAGTTGGTTGTCAGAGATACGTTAAGGGTGAGGAATGCCAAAAAGAAGAAGAATAAGATGATGAAGAAGAAAAATAAAAAAAAGTTGAGGAAGACTTTTTATGATTCTGATGAGGGTAGTAAGGAGAGAGTCCTAGATTATGAAGATGCATTTGTTTTTATGGGCTCAGACATTTGAAAAATATATGTAATGATATTATCAATGTACTCTTCTTTTTTGAATTTTAATGAAGTTTTCTATTATATATACTCTTTTCTTTTATCAAACTCTTATCTTTCACTTAAAAATAGAAGAAGAAAAAAGATGAACTTTGGGTTTTGAGGGTAAAGTCCCGTAACACTAAAAAATAAAATAAAATATATGTTTAAATGAAAAAAAGGAAAAAATGTTGTTACTGGGAATTGAAGCTTGTTACACATCATTTATTACTACAGTTTTTAAGCCAATCGTCATTAAATTACTGTATATAAATCCAACTGCAAAAAATTTAACCTATTACAACAATGTATATTCATCCGTTGTAAATCTGAAGTTGTTATTTATGAGTTTTGTAGTAGTGATGAATGATGAAAAATCATCCATGTAGGACCATTTAATCCTACTGCTGTCACATCTCTCCTTCGTTGTCTTGATAATGTTAAATTCTCCCGCAACAAGCCATTACCCTTGAGGCATTCTATATTTCAGATCCACTAACTCTGACCATAACTTCTGTTTACCAGCTTCATCACAAGGAGCATATATGTTAATGAAGTAACATTTCAGATCCTTCCAACAAGCGTTGAAACCCAGAAACCCCTAAACAAGATAGATGTTTAAAAGAATTTTCTTTCAAGATAGTAAGGATTCCTCCAGCTCTCCCTACAACATTCATTGCCGACCAACCACACAAATCTTCTCCCCACAGGCTATAAACTAAATCCTCCTTTGTATCAATAAATTTTGTTTCTTGGAAAAAACACAAATCGACTTTCCTTTCCAATAAGGTTTTTCTGATTCTTCTTCTCTTAATAGAGTTACTTCTTCCCCTAATGTTATATGAAAAAAAATTCATGGTAAACTAGTTGTTGCCTCCAACTTCTCAAAGTAATCAATCTTGTCCCTCTCTTCCATGCTTCTAATTATGCCTTCAAACACTTCATCATCTTCTTCACCTTCAATACCTAACTCCTTAATCGATTGTCACACTTTACTAGGAATCCTGTTCATAGTTTTTTTTTATCCTAATGATCGGAAAATTAGCAAGTGTACTATTTTTACCGATATAGTAATAAAAGGGAGTTATCCTGAATATCGATCTCGAGGACTGCGTTCCAAAATAAGTTTTTTTGAATAGATTTCAATTGAACAAAAGTTTTGGTTGATAGTTTGTTTTGAGATAAAATAAAATTAAAGTACTAAAATGTAAACAAAAATAGAGGTTGCACGAATATGAGAATAATGTCAGGGACGGTGTATAATTTGCAATGCAATAACTTAATAATTTCTCGACTCTAAAGAGACATGCTTCAAACCTTATCTTTCCTATGTTCAATATTGTTTTTCAGAAATTCCTTTAGAGAAAAACCTTTGGTATTCTTCCTCGACCTTAATTTCTCAATGGCCAAGGAAGAATATCAAGCAATAATTCTGACATAAAAATGGTTTTCACAGGGTATTCCAATTCCTCGGTAATATCTACCGTGATAAAAATTACGCAACAAAGTTAGGATGGTTGGTCAGACCAAATCCTAACTACGATCAATTATCAAATTTTCCAAAAAGATAAAGCATTATGAACGTTGCATAAAATAAAGAAAATGGTTTAAACGCATAATCTCATAGATTAAGAATTCAAAAAGTCATTACAATAAGCAAATCAGGGACACCCCCTGGCATTGGGGGGTTTAGCCAGTCATGTTCATAACAAAAATAAAAATTGCATAATAATATAGAGACATTACAATCAACGTTGGATAGGTTGGATCGTCAATTGCTTCCGCTCTTGATCAATCCTTCTTCTCCTTCGATATCCACTATAATCTCTCTCTATCGTCAAATCCAAAATCCCCAATTCAAAAGTTCAAATCCTCTAAGTCTTAATCATCTAATATATCAATCTTCAAAATACTACGTGAAATGTCCAGAATGTCCTCCGAAAATATCTCAGTCAGCATCATAAAAATAGCAGAATTTTTTTGTTTCTGGTTTCCACGACACGGGCCGTGTTGTGCCACTGATTCTCCTCAAATTTACATCTCCTTCAGAGGCCATGACACGGGCCGTGTTGTACAACACGGGCACCCGTGTCATGCTTCTGGTTTGATCCTTTTCAACCCAAGAACTCCTCTTAAAAAGGCCTTCACAACACGGGCCGTGTTGTATGGCACGGGCACCCGTGTTGTGCTTCTAATATCTCTATTTTGCTGGTTTTTCAACACTCGGGTCATCTTTGCGAAGGCTTCGAACAACCAACTAGATGTAGACCTGAAAACACATCAACAAAACAACCAAATAACACATACCAAAGATAAAAATTGATAAAAAGACCAAAACTAGACTTGCATGCTAAAATAAGAAAACTACGACGAAAACGTGAAGGAAACACTTCAAACAACCGAAAGCATACGAAAAGAACAACGAAAACGGCTTGAAAACTATGACTAAAGATCACTGATCAAACTCCCCCGAACTTGAACTTTTGCTTGACCTCAAGCAAAGAGCTTGCATTCACACACTCAAACACTGTCAACTCATTCAACACTAGCGAGATGAATCACTATACTCATATGTGGATTTTCGTTCCAAGTCACACAACAAGTTATTTTGGTACTTCTTTCTCTGCGAAGGTATCACACAAACACTAAACCGCGGTAAACCCCGGACCTGAATCTCCTTTTCAGTAACCTCTTCGACCATGCTTCAGGCTTAGGTCTTCTGTTTCGATTTTCCACCCTTTTCATTCGGACAATCCTTTTTAAGGCTTCTTATGATTTTCACCGTGTGTACAAAATTGATCCTTTTTTCTCTTTTATTGGCACCGTTATCTCTTTGTCCCTTAAGGGGAACATTTATATTCAACCGCCGTTAGGCTGAATAACCGGGTGAGGGTTACCCAACTTAGAAGGATCGATCGTTCTAATGTTCTTATTCATTTTTTTTCGGTGCCTTCATGCATTTTTTTCTCTTTTTGATCAACTCTGCACACACAATTATTATAGATCAAGCCAGATATGTCAGTAGAAACTACTTAGGGTTTACTTCTCAGATCAAAGTACCATGGCACGAATCTACACGTCGGACTCGTTCCTAATTCAGTAGACTCAGTGTGTTCGTGTTGTACCTAAACATCAAAATTTTTCCATTTTCCTTATCAGGTTTCTTTTCACTCAATCCGATATACTTTCTCATTATTCACTCGCAATAACACACATTTAACAGGTCAATTCAGGGGTGTTTTTCAAACAACTTATAACCATAATTTTCAAGCCGACTACCTAAAACACTACTAGAAATAAAAAAAACAAATAAAAATAAAATAAAACAAAAACATGAAAACTAAATCCCCCCACACTTGAACTCAACAGTGTCCACACTATTGAAGAACCAATGTCGGAGGGAACTCACAGATACCACTGAGGCGGGGGAAAGCCATGCAGCCTCATCTGCTGCATCCACTCATGCAACTCATCAATGAGGTCCCCTTGACGGGTCTGCTCTCTTATCATCTCATCCCATTCTTCCTTGGTCAGGCTCCACTGACCGGTCTCCTGATTTGATGAGCCGCCGGCAGTTTGTACAGGGACCTCCTCAGCTTGGTACCCCTCATCATCCTCACCTGAAAAGAATTCATCATAGTGCTCGTTGTCACCTTGTAGAGGGTTCTCATACAACCAATTAGCTTTATTATCAATGGTAATCAAATTGGGAGCATGCAAAGATATCAAATGACGGTTACGGGTAAGCACAAAGTAGTAATTATGAAAACTCTTAATCATACCTTGGTTAGTGAGGGTGTCTAAATCAATTTTATTCTTACCTACAACTGAAGGTACCTCAAGCAATCTCAGGCCGTAACCAAGTTTGTCAGCTATCTGCGTTATCATTCCTCCTACAGAGATCTCACAGGAAGCGGCATTGGCTACCCGCTTGAGGTGATCTGCTGCGAAGGCCGCTACATTGATCAGTTCATTATTAGCCATACCATAGAGAAAGTACAACTCTCTTTGTGTAGCTACTCATGTGTTGTCACCTCGGCAGAAAAGGGTATAAGCCAACCCCTTTTGAGCATACCTAAAACACGGGTTATGAATCCCCGAAGCCTTCGCCGCAGATGCAACATAGTCAGTATTGCCAGTAATGTCCCTCCAGAATTCTCCTGCAACAAACATGTTGGGAGGTGCTCCAGGCCCATAGATTGGAAGATCTAGAATCTTTCCCAATTCCGCAACCGATAACACGTGATCAATGTCAAAAAGACGAAACTTCAAAGTACCGTAGTACTCTGTATCCGACCCAGTCCACCTGTGCTTTAGCTGAAATTGCAAAGAACTCAAAAACTCTAATGTTATGCGCTCGAAAGTCGGCACCTCAAATTGCATAAAATTCAACATACCAATATTATGAAACATCCTATGTACCTCAAATCTCAGCCCTAGGTTTTCGAGAGTCTCATTACAAATATATCTAGCTGGTATTAACTTACGCTTTACCAACTTAGAGTACTTGACTTGGTGCTCCGGATTCTCGAATAAAATGTCGTGGGCATTAGGCATGCGGTGCGCTCACTTTCGGGGGCGAGACGACTCAGCCACATTCTTTCCAATATCTCTGCGAGGAGGCATTTTGATTCCCTGCACAAATACACAATAAAATTCGACAGAGGAATTAGTGAAATCAGTCACTGTAGAAGTGACAAGGGAGACGAGGGGAACACTTTTTGTGAAGAGAGTAAGGATTTTTGGTGAGTGGGTGTTGGAGAAATGGAAGCTTTTGTGTAGGAGAGTAATGGAGGTTAAGGGTTTTTAGAGGATGAGGGTTTGTAGAAGATGGATGATTAAGAAAAATATGTGGTAATAAGGCTAGTAATGATAAGTTAAGAGTATTAATTCGTGGGCCCCATTTCATTAAAAATGCTTGGAATATGAAAAATTTTGAAAAAACTGCCCCGCACTCCTGACACGGGCCGTGTTGCGCAACACGGGCACCCGTGTCAGGCCCCTGCATTTCCACAAAATTCACATAAAAATAAGGGGATGTTCAGGCTTTGCAACACGGGCCGTGTTGCACAACACGGGCACCCGTGTTGCACCCCTGTATTGCCACAAATTCACATAAGAATCAGGGGATGATCAGACTTTGCAACACGGGTCGTGTTACACAACACGGGCACCCGTGTTGCACCCCTGTATTCCTTAAATATCAGTCAAAGTCCATCCTCCTGACACGGACCGTGTCATGGGACACGGTCACCCGTGTCAGGGCCCTGACTTTTTAATTTTTCAGTATTTTTCTTGATCTTTAGCTTACGATCCAACTTCCCTTTATCCTTAGCAGAATCTGTGATTAACACAAACGCACAACCTACAAAAACTGAAACAAACAAAAGTAATCATGAGAAAAATCGTGGGTTGCCGCCCACGTAGCGCTGCGTTTAACGTCGCATGGCTCGACGGTCCGTCGTCCTACTGAGTAAGACGAATGACATTCACATCACCAGTAGTTTGGCCTCTGAAGTAGGGCTTTAATCTCTGCCCATTCACCTTGAAAATATCTCCATTTGTTTGATTTTTAATTTCGACTGCTCCATTAGGAAATACCTTGTGAACTACAAAAGGTCCCGACCATTTAGACCGTAATTTTCCTGGAAATAGCTTCAACCTTGAATTGTACAAGAGGACCAGTTGTCCTTCCCAAAACTCTTTTCTTTGAATCCTCTTGTCATGCCATTTTTTTGTTTGCTCTTTGTAAACCTTAGCATTCTCATACGCCCGATTCCTGAATTCTTCTAACTCATGAAGTTGAAGAATCCGAGATCTCCCAGCTTTTGACAAATCCATATTAAGGTACTTAGACGCCCAGAAAGCCTTGTGTTCAAGTTCCAATGGTAGGTTACATGCCTTTCCGTACACCAGCTGATATGGTGACATACCGATAGCCGTTTTGAAAGTCGTTCGATACACCCATAGAGCATCATCCAACTTAATCGACCAATCCTTTCGAGATGAATTCACTGTTTTTTCCAGAATTTGTTTTAGTTATCTATTCGACACCTCTACTTGGCCACTTGTTTGAGGGTGGTATGGAGTAGCTATCCGGTGTTTCACATTATACTTTTGCAAAAGCTTCTCCATGAGGTGATTCAGGAAATGTGTTCCTTCATCACTTATCAATGCTCTCGGAATACCAAACCTTGCAAAAATATTCTCTTTCAGGAATCTCACCACAACCTTCGCATCGTTGGTAGGCAATGCAACAGCCTCTACCCATTTGGAAACATAGTCCACCGCAACCAAGATATAGTTCTTGCCAAATGACGGTGGAAACGGCCCCATGAAGTCTATCCCCCATACATCGAATAACTCAACCTATAGCATAGAGTTCTGGGGAATCTGATTTCTTTTTGATATATTCCCAGTCCTCTGGCATCTGTCACACTCCTTCACTAACTCTTGAGCATCCTTAAATAAAGATGGCCAGTATAGCCCGGATTGAAGGACTTTAGATGTTGTCCTATCACCACTGAAATGTCCACCGTACTCGGAATCGTGACATGCTTTCAGCACATCTTTCTGCTCTTCGTCGGGTACACACCTTCTGACCAAGCCATGTGTAAACACCCCAAATTTTCCCTCACCCATTCACACCATGGCTTGTGATCTTTCTCATATGCATAAACACAATCATACCATCTCATACCATAATTTTGAGTCATTGCATTGGTTCTAAGTCATCTGCACCTAGGGTTTGTGATCTGAGCAATCCAAGAGCTTCTTGAGCCACTCCAAAGGCTATCAATAAATTCAAAGGGGTCTACATGTGTTCAAGCATCATATTACATCCTCACAAAGCCAAGAATTCAAAAGAATCACAAGAACTAGGGTTTGAGTGGATGCAGAGCCAAGTTTGACTGCACAGTTGACCTAGAATTAGGGTTTTGGTTTCAGGGGCCATAACCCCAAATTTTTTGGTCATTCTTGTTTCCATTGGTCTCTATATGGTATAGGGAGTATGCATATCAAGTTTCATGAAGAAATTCCTTGGGGAAGTCATCTGATCAAGAGTTGACTTTCTGGACAAGTCAGTGCAAAATCAGGGCATCTGAGGCCCCCAATGACCCAACCAATGGGTGATCTTCATCATTTTGAGTGTATTTGATCTTTATTTGATCATGGAAGAAGGTTTAAGTTCATAAAAATCAAGAATTTAGGGTTTTTGAAAATGTTGACTTTTTGGGCATAGTTGACTTTTCAAGAATGGTTCATTTTAGGTCATTTTTCAAGCCTTGATTCTTGATCCAAAAATGCTTCAAATGGAAAAACTTTGGTCATGAAAGTTGTAGATCTCATCTTTCCCTTTTCAAAAAGTACAAGAACATGATCAAACTCTTCTTGGATCAAAAGTTATGGTGTGACAAAGTTGGCAAAAATCATTGATTTTCAAGGCATGCCTCAAATGAGAATTTTGCAAAATCATGGACCAAGGCCAATTGCAACCTCTAATTCATTTCAAACCAGCACACTAACATTCTCTAAGTCATGAAAATCAGAATTGAGCCAAAATCACATGTTCATGGTTCATGTAACAAGGTTTTCTTTCATGAAGTACAAAAAGGCAACAACTTGCAAAACACTCATGACACTTCCCTCAACTTGCTGCCTTGGCCTTTGAACCTTGCTAGCTCTCTCACCACACCATGCTGCGCCAGCCCTAGCCTTTGTACCAAGCTAGTATCAAGCCCATGCCTCTCTTACAAGAAATTTGACTTTTGGCAAAAGCAAACATCCCAATCACCACAGGCCATGTCACATCCTCTGGCCACTTGCATTTGTTTATTGTATCCTTTGGCAAGCCATAACACAAGGCAGGCAAGGCTGAAACACACACAACAACACATTCACAAAAAACACACCAAGCTGCAAGTTGCTTCGAATCTCTCGGCCCAGCCTTCAAACACTCAAACCATTTTCACCATTCAACTCATCACACTTCATAGACCTCAAACCACCATTCACAATGACCTGAAAGTGCCAGAATCACCATTGCCATTTCTGACTGAGTTGAAGCAGGAGCTTTCGAAACTCATTATTCAGCCAACATAAACTCTTTTTGAGCACTCAAGCATCATCTGGGGATCAAGTGGAGTGGATTGCACAAGGAGAAGTGGCCAGAAAGTCATCAAAGTGAAAGCTTCGAATCTCAGGTAGCTTGAAATTTATTTTTCCAGAAATCACTTTGCATGTTATAAACTTGTTCCTTATGCTTCCCTGATCATCCTGATGTCATTGGTTTCGAAAATGGCTTTGAAATGAGCATTTAATTTCTCTCTGAAACCTGCGTGCCCTAGTTTTCATCTTCTTCGATTCAGCTTATTTAGGAAGAAGAAATTTGTTTTGAGAGAGGGGTTTGATTCGTGAGTGTGTAAGGAACATTTCCCATTTCTTAGTTTTCATTTTTGATACGATTTGAGTGAGTTGGGAAGTTTTCAGGGGAGTTGCTCGCCGGAGAAGACGACCGGAAGTCTTCTCCGGCAGCCTGAATGTGATTAGGGCTAATTGTCATTAATTAGTGAACTTCAAACCTGGGCCCTTGGATGTTGTTTCCCGCGCGCTAGTGAATGGTCAGGATCAAGTCATTATGCCCTAATCCACTTAATTAGTATTAATTAATTCGTAATTAAATTAATTTGGCCAGATTGAATCCAGACCCTCCATTCACGCGCCAGTCAACCAATTTGAATCCAGAGCCCATCCTGGCCCTCCATCCTGATTACTTTTCTTTTTTTCTTATTTTAATTTCATTTTATTTCATTTAACTTGCATAATTAATTAAAAATAGTAAAAAATTCTTAAAAATTATGAAACTTTTTCCTAAAAGTTTTATTAATTTTTAAGACCCAAAAATATTTTTATTTTATTTTTTATCATTAAAAAAGTATTTTTAAATGTTTAAAAGATTATTCTTAATTGATTAATGGAAATTAATTAATTAAAAATACTTTTAGGTATTTAAAAATTACAAAAAAATTCATGAAATGTTCTAAGACATTTAGAAACATTGTCCAACCTTCAAACCAAATTTCTTTTTTGATCTTGATGCATTTTAAGAATTTTTCATTGAATTAAATCATTTTTTATGCATTATTTTGATCATGGGTTCAAAAATTCATTTCTGCCTATCTAGGAAGAGTTGGACATTGGTTCTTCTTGCATTGTTCCATGTTTAGCATGTAGTTTCTAGGATAAAATGGCCATGATTTGATCTTGCATTTTCCAATTGTTTGGCATTTCTTTTGTTAAGAACCCTAAAAAACCCTAATAACTTAGAAAATTCATATCTTGAGATTGGTTAAGAGTTGAGAGCTCCCCTTTGGACTTTGATTTAGTATAGGTTTAGGGTTTCTTTGGGTGGCATTTTCCATTTTTATCTTAGGGTTTGCTTCTGTTTTGGGTTTTTGTTTGATGCATTGTCCATAAACCCTAATTTGGGCTTTCATTTGCATCCTTCTTGCATTCTCTTGCATAACATGACTTGTCTTAGCATTTCAAGCATTCTTGTGATTCATTTGACATCATAAGACATGTAGGAAGCATGTTTGATCATTGCATCACATATTTGCCATGTCATTTACCTTGTATGCTTCATAACTTTTCATGTTCATTCATGCTCCTTAACTTGCATCATCTGCATCCATGATCTTGTATGAACATTCCCATGTGCTGCCTCATGTTTATATCATCTCATAGCATCATTATCATAATCAACATGCTTCTGGTTTTGTTTTGCTTCATACCATTTCATCCCATCTAGCATTGCATTGCATTTCTTCCTAACATTTCAGGTGGTAAGTAACTTGGGAAGTGAATTTGCCTTCACTTCTCATAACTTTTCTTTTCATCTCTCTTGCATCCATTGCTGCATTTCTATATGTGTTTGAGTTTGAGCTTGCTCATTCTTTCTCCTCCCACTTTCTTTCTTCAAGTGACTTGACTTCTTGAATGAAGCAAGTTGCTTTGCTTCTCTTGATCTTGTTCATCTGCTTCCTGGTGGCTCCTTTGAAGATCTTCTCTTGAAAACCTCACAAACCTTAGGAACAACCATGTATGACAATGATTAGGGTCTTGATTAGTCTCCCCTCTTAGTTTTACCTTTGTGTCTCTTTTGAGTCTTCTCTTCTCATCTCATAATCAGGGACTAAACCTTAAAGGCTTTAAGGCTTTGTGATTAAGCTTATGCCTGCATCCTTCTCTTAGGATGGAGTGTATAACTTTAATCCTAAGTGTTAAACCCTTAGTGTGTTTAAATCTCTTAATCAATTCACATAATAATCATCAAGACATCACACTTGTAACTTGGGCCTTGCATTAGGGTTCTAATTCTTCCTTAAATGGTTAAGAAGGACTAACCCTAGTGTTAATGGACAAGTCCCCCTCAAGTTGTCTTACAAATCATAAAATTCACTTCATCATCATATCATTAAGTAAAATCCACTTAATCAAAGGCTTGTTTTGTCATGAGTTTAATCCCTAATCATGGATTAAGTTGAGGAGCTTTCCTCAGCTTAAACATTCTCACCTATTATCCTTCTATTAGGATGGTGTAATGAGTCTGTTTAATCCTTGATTATGGCTTAATCTCATTACTCAACACTAAACAAAAATACCAAAAACATCTAAATAATCACAAGTAGGTTAATGATCTTAATCCTACACCATGGTGGTTAAGTGTGAGAATCTGACTTCACACTTAAGGTATTCTCATTACCCCTAATCAGAGGGAAGATGTGATGAGTTTATTAAATCCATTGGTTTAGGCTTAAGCTCATTAACTTATGACAAATTCTCAAAAGCAATAAAAGACTGGAAGCACAAAAACAAGCAATAATCGTCTCCTTCGGGATTCTTTTCTCATCTCACTCACTCACAAACGAGAACTTGCTTCTTCCGTCTAATGCAAGACAGTTTGCATCTGTGCCAGACAGATCATACACTTGAGCATTGACAAGCAAGCAGTTCACAAGTCAATTCATCTTTCAGTCTCTTTGGGTCGAACTACGGTGTTCTGACTTCCTCATTGCACGAGAGGATACGTAGGCATAACTTAACAGTTATCGAACAAAAGTCTCTGTACATTCCCCCTCCTTCTAGCTTCATTCTTTAGCCTCATTATCATGAGCATTTCATTCCTGTTCTTACACTGACACTTCACTTATACACTTCACTTACACTGACACCTGTACATTCTTTTCCAGCTCTTTTATACACAAATTGCACTGACACTACCCCTTTAAAACACAAATCTTTTAAGCGTGGATCCCGTCGAGTACGACGGACAATCTGGGTGCTAATACCTTCCCAGGTTGTAACCAACCCCCTTTCTCAGTCTCTCTGGTTCGCAACCGTCTTATCCATCTTTTCCTAGGTCTATGCAGCATTGCCTTTCCTCCGGGATAAAAATGCCTAGCTGGCGACTCTTTTCATCTCCAGTGAGTTCACGGCTGTGTGTCCTCACTGTCCCTTTCGCCGACCGTTCGCGCCTGTACCTTCATATGATCCGGTTTCATTTGTTGGGAGCGACAGCTTGGCGACTCTGCTGGGGACCCTTATACTGCAACCAGGGCTTCTGGTTCTTTTTGTGGGTTCCTCCTAGCGCTTGATTGATTTGTGTTTACTGGGGTGTTATGTGCTTATTTGTGCTTGTATTTATTTTGCTTTATGTACAGTTTGCTTTACTGCTTTCTTTATTGCACTTTGTATATATCATACTGTCATGCTGCTGGCTGGATCTGGTTTTCCTTTGGTGGGTGGGTGTTTCATTGAGAGTTAAGGTCCTATACCTGGGACCTGAGTGACACCTAGGCTAGAGTGAATCATATTCTTTCCCATTCCATTTCGGTCTGGTGCGGGAATATGAAACACGGTTCAGATATGGGTTTCTTCTTGAGAACTCTGTGTTGCAGATTTCCTGCAATGCTAGGGCTATCTGGGAAGCCTGCTAAGTCTGGATGACCTTTTAGTACTGACCTTCAGAAACTGAGGTGAATTAGAGGAGGAATTGTTATGGTTATTGTAAACACTGTGCCTCCGGGTTAGAAGTGTTTACACTTCTCATAACTGATCCAAGTCTGAGGATCCTTGTTTTAGAACACCACCTGTGAGGGGGTTGGGCTGTTTACAGGTTTGCAGGTACCTTGACCTCAGAATACCATGTTACTTTGATTTGTTAAGAGTACTCCATGTTGGATAGTTCTTGTGATTCTAAACCCAGGACTTGTGGTTCTTTATTTGAGCCCCCCACCCTGGTTACTGGTTTTATAGACCTCCAACTAGAATTCTTGAACACACTTGGACCTATATCAGAGCACTTTGATCAGATCCAGCTTAGTCACAAACCCTTGCATATCATTTGCATACATACTCATTGCATCATATTAACATTTGCTTATTTGTGTTTCAGGGTATCCATCTTCATCTGGTTTTGGTTTTGACCCCATCTTCAGTTTTTGACCTGCCTTCATCAGCACTTGCTACCAGCTATCTATTCCATCCAATCAGTGGCCCTTCTCTTCAGTATCTTCATCAACATTTGTCATCATGGCTCCAAAGAAAAGCAACATCACCTATCACTTCTTCCAGCCAGACTTATCAGACATCAGGAGGATCCAAACCCTGATCACTCCAGATCACATACCCTTGTTCAGGGAGAGTTATGGAGATATACTGGACATGGTTATGGATCTGGACCCTTCACAGAGGAGCCTCATCCACACCTGCATTCAGTTTTATGATCCTCCACTGAGATGTTTTACTTTTCAAGACTTTCAGTTGGGCCCCTTATTGGAAGAGTACTCCTCATTAGTTGGTATGCCTATCAGGAGAGAAATTCCTTTCAACCCTGAGATGGTCTTTCCTGCTAATGGAGAAGTAGCAAAAGCTTTGCATCTGGAACCTGTTTTGGTTGAGCAGCATATGACCTCTAAAGATGGAATCCCTGGCTTTCATCTGGACTTCTTAATTTCTCAAGCTAGTCTGAAGGCTTCCCTGGGGGAATGGAAAGCTGTTTGTGCTTTACTGGCCTTGAGTATATATGGAATTGTATTGTTTGCAGATGAGCCTCGATTCATTAGCAAGAATGCAATCCATCTGTTCATCCTGAAGAACCCAGTGCCAACTTTATTGGGGGACCTTTACTATTCAGTGCATCAGAGGAATGAGAAGCAGAGGGGAAGGTTAGTGAGGTTTTGTGCTCCATTGTTTCACACTTGGCTTCTCAGGCATCTACCCAGGACAGATGCATTCCTAAACCCTCATCAGCAGAGCAACTGGGCTAAGAGACTCACTGTTCTAACTTCAGCAGATATCAGATGGTGCACTCAAAGCACCAAGGGCAGGGATATCACCACCAGCTGTGGACATTTTCCCAATGTGCCTTTAATAGGAGTTAAGGGTAGCATCAATTACAATCCTCTGCTGTTCAGAAGGCAACTGGGCTATGCACTGGTCCACACTCCTAGGGCACAGGACTTGGTTGAGACTCTTTATTGTGAGAACAAGATTAGTTTGGCTGTTGTTAGGCAGGCTGCCTGGGCCTGGGATAATGTTCAAACCAAGGGAGTCACCATTCTGGGGAAGTGTAATAATGTGGCATCAGCACAATATTATGAGTGGTCCCGTGCCAGGGCCCAATTCTCTGGAATGCCCTTTACCATAGAAGACCTGCCTGAGTCATCTTCAGCACCACCCCCTGCCACCATCAGTTTGGAGGAGTTTGAGAGCTTGAAGGAAAGAAATGAGAAGCTAACCCAGGCTTTGCAGAAGACCCTCCGGGAGAGGAGTGAAGGTATGAGGGAGATTGAGAGATTGGAGAAGTTGAGAGTGGAGCATTTGACTAAGATTGAAAAGTCTGGGGATTATATCAAAAAGTCTAAGGCTGGTGAACAAATTCTGAAGAATGCTTGCAAAGAAGCCCAGTTCCAGAGAGCGAGGACAGACTTGTACTTGAAGGAGAGTCAAGCCCGGTGGGTCAGGATCACCGAGGCTCGTACCCTGGAAGACAAGAGAGTTCAAGACAAGATGGAGCAACTGGAAGCTAGTGCAAAAGAACAGCAAGAAGCCCTGGCAGCAGCCCAGAGGGAAATATCAGAATTGAAGATCAAAGCAGGGGTGAAGAGGTCCAAGGACCAAACTCAACACAAAAAGCTAACAGCAGCTGTTACGACCCGGAATCTCCTCATCAGGAATCTCACGGAGCGTCCGGCTGATCCTGTGACCGAAGCACTTCTCAAGGAAGTTCGTGAGGATGAGTTTGGTGTTTGACCATTTGTTTGTTGTTGCTTTCTTTCCATGTACTTTTATTTTTGTACTGTATTTTGACCCCTTAGTGGGCTTGTGTTGTAAAACGAACAAATTGTATTATTTCACCTTATGTAATATATTCATGTTAGTTTACTTCGAAAGCAACTTCAACAGCAGCATCTTCAAGGGTCTGGAAGGGTCAAAACTGAAGGCCAAACCGGATACCTTGAGAGCAAATAAGCATAACTGCATTGCATACTAACCTTTTTGTTTGTTTTGTAGGTTTTTGTTTTGTTGTTACTAAACTCTGTTGTGAATCTCAGGAATTATTGCTCGCCGCCGGGTATTTCCCCTCAACAGGCCACACAGATACCCAACTAGAAACAATCTTCCGGGCATCCTGATGGACCAGATGCAGCAGGACCTTACGGAGGTCAGAAACCAGATGGCCAACGAAAGGTTGGAGATGAGAACTCAGATAACACAGTTCATGGAAGTAATGAACAATTTAGCTCAAAGCCAGGAGAGGCTCAGAGCTTTGGTAGAAGGGAGGAATCAATAGGAGCCCCATGTGGGAACTGCTGGCACAAGTAACAACGAGAGGGTCCAACCTCATGTCAATCCCCCAGTTTTTGGACCCCATCTCCATCCAGAGGCCAACATCCCTGTCAATATACAAGGGACTGCCACAGCAGGGAGGGTACTACAGGAAGACCCTCAAGAGGACCAGTTCACAGTAATGGGTGTTGGAGAAGAGGCTTATGATAGAAGATTGGATGAAATAGCTGAGAAGTTGAGGTCCTTAGAATCTCAAAACTCTTTGGGATTCGACGTCATGGATATGGGTTTGGTAGACGGGGTCAGGATCCCCCATAAGTTCAAGCCTCCTTGTTTCGAAAAGTATAATGGGACTTCATGCCCCCGGACTCATCTACAATCATTTCTGGGAAGGCTGAAGGCCTATACAATGGATGAGAAATTGTGGATGTTCTATTTTGAAGATAGCTTGACTGGAGCTTCGAGGGAGTGGTATTCCCATCTGACAAGAGCAACAATTAGATGCTGGAAGGACCTGGCAGAGGCCTTCATCAGACAGTATCAGTATAATCTAGACATGGCACCCAACAGGACTCTCCTGATGGGAATGTCACAGTCTTCGAGGGAGAGTTTCCGAGAATATGCCCAAAGGTGGAGGCAACTGGCTGCTGCTGTTCAACCACCTATGTCTGAACGGGAAATGGCAGATATGTTCATGAACACCCTTCAGGGAACATATATTGACAGGTTGGCTGCTTTCTCTTCTACTAGCTTTGCAGATGTTGTCATAGCTGGGGAGAGAATTGAAAGCTTGTTAAAAATGGGAAAGATCTCAGACAATGGTGCAAGCTCGTCCAGTAGTACAAGAAAGCCTTTTGCAGGCCCGAGAAGAACTGGCGAGACCAATGCCATCCATTCAAACAGGGGTAGGCCCCAATATGCTCAGAGGTCCATAGCAGCAGTCACCATCCCTGCTCCAGCTCATCCTCAACCTGTCTATCAACCTCCTCAGCAAAGCTATCAACAACAACCTCAGTACCATCAGCAAAATCAGTATCCTCCAAGGAATTACAACAACAGCAACACCAGCAACAACAATCAACAAAGGCCATTCCAACAGAGGCCATCTCAAGCTAACAGAGTGATCGACCCGATCCCAATGCCATATGCTGCCTTGCTGCCACAACTTCTGAAACTCAACCTAGTTGAGCTAAGAACGTTGGCACCTCCGGATCCCAACAGTCTACCAAGGAACTATGACTCCAATGCTAGGTGCGCTTTTCATTCAAACGCACCTGGTCACAGTACAAAAAAATGCAGGGCTCTGCATATGAAGGTACAAGACTTGGTAGACTCCAAGGCTCTGAATTTTGCACCGCCGCCCAATGTCAATAAAAACCCGATGCCAAACCATGGTGGTCCCCGGATTAACGCTATTGAAGAAGACCAGCCGTCTTATTTAATAACCAGTGTGGGACAGATACGGACACCATTGGTAGAAATCAAGGCTCAGCTCTTGGAATGTCAGATGTTCCCAGGGTGTGAATTGGGTTGTGCTTACTGCAATATCTCGATAAATGGGTGCGATAATTTGAGGAATGGCATAGATGGCCTTATTCAGAGTGGCCAACTTCAGATCACCACATCATTTCCAACAAATCCAGCAATTTCATCAGCAACGGTTTCAGAACCTCCTACAACTGCAGCAACTATTGTTCCTGACAATTCTTCGGCTTCATCAACAAGCACTTCATCAATCATCTCAACTGATCAGTTTTCAACAAATTTTTCTTCTACAACTTCAGCTTCACTCCACTTCGAGACTCCTACAACAACAACATCATTTCTTCCGACAATACCTCCTACAACACCAGCAACAAATCATGAAGATGTCTCTACTGTCACCATATTTTATGATCCTGAAAACAACTCTGCCTACCATTCAGAAGGTGCTGCTCCCACCAGGGCACCAGTTACAATCTTTTACGATCCACAAACAATTACAGTCCCTTCAGCAGCAGCAATCAGTCCAGTCACTGTCACGGTGCCTGGACCAGTACCATATGAAAGCAATAGGGCCATCCCTTGGCACTATGGCTCTGACGTATACTGCGAAGGAAAAAGAATCGCTCTTGAAACATCAACACCTGCACCACAAGTAGATAATGTGGGGGGAGGCGGAGGCTTCACTCGAAGCGGACGTCTCTTTGCTCCACCAATTCAAAGGCCTACTGCCGAAGCAGAAGCTGCTGCCAAGGCAAAGGGAAAGAGCCCGGTGCAGGAAGATCAAGCTGCCAAAGAAACCCTGAAAACACCGTTCGATCAGGAAGTTGATGAGTTTATGAGAATCATCAAAAAGAGTGACTACAAAATTGTGGATCAACTTCACCAGACGCCATCCAAAATCTCTATCCTCTCACTGCTTATGTGCTCCGAAGCCCATCGGAATGCACTACTTAAAGTCCTGCACGCAGCTTACGTGCCTGAAGAGATTACTGTCAACCAGTTGGAGACCGTGGTTGGAAATGTTACTGCTAGCAATGGGCTAGGGTTCACCAATACTGACTTGACAGCGGACGGCCGCAACCACAACAAAGCCTTGCACATAACCATGGAATGCAAAGGAGCTGTCCTTTCTCATGTGCTGGTAGACACAGGTTCATCCCTGAATGTCTTACCAAAGAAGGCTCTGGTGAAGTTAGAATATGATGGTTTGGCACTGAGACCCAGCAACCTGGTGGTAAGAGCCTTTGATGGTTCTAAGAGATCGGTTCTGGGAGAGATTGAGCTGCCTGTGACAATTGGCCCACAGACCTTTAAAACTATCTTTTATGTGATGGACATTCAGCCCGCCTACAGCTGTTTGTTGGGTAGACCCTGGATTCACGCCGCCGGCGCAATAACGTCTACCCTTCACCAAAAGTTAAAATTTGAGTGGGAAGGCCAAGTTGTCACAATCTGTGGAGAGGAGGACATTTTTGTCAGCCACCTGGCAACCTATAAGTACATTGAAATGGATGGGGAGATCCATGAAACAATGAGCCAGGGGTTTGAAGCTTTGAATGTGAATGAGGCATCTGCTGTATCTGGTACTCCAATGTCATCATACCAACAAGCCCGGAAGGTTGTTGAGGAAGGAACTGCCCAGGGCTGGGGCAAACTGCTATCGGTGGAGAAAAAAGAAGACAAGTTTGGGTTGGGTTACAGACCAACTCAACATCAAGCAAAGGCTGCTGAAGAGCCTGGTTTTGTCAGTGGAGGGATGCTTACCCCCGATGCTATCAACTGTCTGGAAGACGAGCTGGAAGAGGAGCGCAATCTGGAGAATTGGATTCGTCCAAAGATCCCGGGGAGCAGTGTCTCGAACTGGTCTTCCCAGGAAATTATAAGAGTTACTCGATCAGAGTAATTATTATTTCCTGTATTTTATAAGCATGCATCAAAGTCTTGCATCTTGCCCAAGATGACAAGACTCATTTTGTAATCGGGCCATCTGTACTTTTTGTGCAAACAAGATCAATTAATGAAATATCAGACATCTTTTTGCAAACGAGTCTTTTTTTCTTTTCGTTCACTGTTTTTCCATTTTTTTTCTTTTTGTACAAAAATAAATGGCAGTGTTTTCAAAATGACAACTTCATTTCACTTTTCTAAATAAGATTAAAATCGGATCACTAAAACGAACAACTTAACCCTTGCAGAGAGTGCCTTCCTGACAGCACCGACAACAGCACGGCTATGACATCATATGACTTTGACAATCCGATCAATCAAGCTGATGAAGGGGTTGAAGAAGAATATGAGCTTCCTGAAGAGCTAGCCAGGTTGTTAAGACAAGAGGAAAAGGTTATTACCCCTCACCAGGAGGAGGTTGAAGTGATTAATCTTGGTACAGAGGAAGACGTGAAAGAGGTTAAAATCGGGGCCTGCCTGCAAGACTCAGTGAAGAAGCAACTGGTTGATCTACTTCAAGAGTATGTGGATGTGTTTGCTTGGTCGTATCAAGACATGCCAGGGTTGGATACCGACATTGTGGTGCACAAGCTGCCTTTGAGAGAAGAATGCCCTCCAGTCAAACAGAAGCTGCGTCGTACTCGTCCAGACATGGCTATGAAAATCAAGGAAGAGGTACAAAAGCAATGGGACGCCGGGTTCCTTGCTGTAACTAGCTACCCGCCGTGGGTTGCTAATATAGTACCTGTGCCTAAGAAGGACGGCAAAGTAAGAATGTGTGTTGATTACCGGGATCTGAACAGAGCCAGCCCGAAAGATGATTTTCCATTACCTCACATTGACGTATTGGTAGATAATACGGCTCAGTTCTCGGTATTCTCCTTCATGGATGGATTTTCAGGATACAACCAGATCAAGATGTCACCTGAAGACATGGAGAAGACAACATTCATCACACCTTGGGGCACGTTCTGCTACAAAGTAATGCCATTTGGGCTCAAGAATGCCGGTGCGACGTATCAACGGGCTATGGTAACGTTATTCCACGATATGATCCATAAAGAAATCGAATGTTATGTGGATGACATGATCGCCAAGTTCCTTACAGAGGAAGATCACCTGGTGAATCTGCTCAAGTTATTCAAGCGTCTGAGGAAGTACCAACTGAAGTTGAACCCCAACAAATGCACATTCGGGGTGCGGTCTGGTAAGCTGCTGGGCTTTATTGTAAGCGAGAAAGGGATTGAAGTGGACCCTGATAAAGTCAAAGCTATTCAAGAGATGCCTGCACCGAAGACAGAGAAGGAGGTTCGAGGGTTCTTAGGTCGATTGAACTATATCTCACGGTTCATATCTCACCTCACAGCAACCTGTGAACCCGTGTTCAAACTGCTAAGGAAAGAACAAACGGTCAGGTGGAACGAAGACTGCCAAAGGGCTTTTGACAAGATCAAGGAGTACTTACAAGAACCTCCAATCCTCATGCCTCCAGTTGAAGGAAGACCTCTGATAATGTACTTGACAGTATTAGAAGAATCAATGGGGTGTGTGCTAGGCCAACATGACGAGTCTGGTCGAAAAGAGTATGCAATATACTACCTAAGCAAAAAGTTTACCGACTGTGAACAACGTTATTCACTGCTCGAGAAAACTTGCTGTGCTTTAGCGTGGGCTGCTCGCCGACTGAGACAGTATATGTTGACCCACACTACTTTATTGATCTCGAAGATGGACCCAGTCAAGTACATATTTGAGAAGCCAGCGCTTACCGGACGGGTTGCAAGATGGCAAATGATCCTTACAGAATATGACATCCAGTACACCTCTCAGAAAGCCATCAAGGGCAGTGTACTATCTGAATATCTTGCTGAGCAACCCATCGATGATTACCAGCCTATGAGGTTTGACTTCCCTGATGAAGACATCATGTTCATTAAATCAAAAGATCATGAAGAGCCTATTCACACTGAAGGGCCTGACCCGGAGGAAGAATGGATTATGATGTTCGATGGGGCTGTTAACATGAATGGCCGTGGTGTTGGTGCAGTCCTCATTTCACCAAAGGGAGTTCACATGCCTTTCTCGGCAAAACTCACTTTCAACTGCACTAACAACGAAGCTGAATACGAAGCTTGCATTATGGGTCTTGAGGAAGCCATTGACCTCAGGATCAAGACATTGACCGTATTCGGAGATTCAGCTTTGGTAGTCAATCAGACCAATGGGAAATGGTACACACACCAGGATCATCTGATACCTTACAGGGATTATACAAGAAGGTTATTGACATTCTTCACAACAGTCAAGCTTGAGTATATCCCTCGGGACGAGAATCAGTTTGCAGATTCTCTTGCTACCATTTCGTCCATGATCAAAGTTCAAGCTGCTAACTTTGTACCTCAGATTTCAGTGTCCAGACTCGACAGGCCAGCATATGTATTTGCAGCAGATGTAGTCAAAGATGATAAGCCTTGGTTCCATGACATTAAGTGCTTCTTGGAGGATCAAACATACCCACCTGGGGCATCTTCCAATGATAAGAAGACCTTGAGAAGGCTTGCTGGAAGTTTCTTTCTGAACACTGATGGTTCTCTGTACAAAAGGAACTTTGATATGGTACTCCTCAGGTGCGTTGATAAGACAGAAGCGGATTTGTTGATGCATGAAGTGCACGAAGGATCCTTTGGTACCCATGCCGGAGGGCATGCCATGGCTAAGAAGTTGTTAAGATCGGGCTATTACTGGATCACAATGGATGCCGACTGTTGCGCCTACGCCAGAAAATGCCATAAATGCCAGATTTACGCAGATAAAGTGCATGTGCCTCCCAACCCTTTGAACATTATGTCTTCACCATGGCCCTTTGCCATGTGGGGCATTGATATGATTGGCAAGATCGAGCCAACTGCTTCAAATGGTCACAGATTCATCCTGGTCGCCATTGACTATTTCACCAAATGGGTTGAAGCAGCCTCATATACAAATGTTACAAGGCAAGTGGTAGCCCGATTCCTAAAGAGAGATATCGTCTGTCGGTACGGAGTTCCCGAGCGAATCATTACTGATAATGGTTCCAATCTAAACAACAAAATGATGGCAGAGCTGTGCCGGGACTTCAAGATTCAACATCACAATTCCTCTCCTTACAGACCAAAGATGAATGGTGCTGTTGAGGCGGCAAATAAGAATATCAAGAGGATTGTGCAAAAGATGGTAGTCACCTACAAAGACTGGCATGAAATGCTACCATTTTCCTTGCATGGGTACCGCACGTCAATCAGGACGTCCACTGGGGCAACGTCGTATCAGCTTGTTTATGGTATGGAAGCGGTCCTACCAGTTGAAGTTGAGTTACCCTCTCTGCGGGTACTTGTAATACCTCAAAATTTGCCCTCTCTGTTTTTTTATCGTAACTGGCTTACCGCTTTGCATCTGCATTTCTCGCTAGGTCATTAACATCATAATCATGCATTTCATGGATTCGTAAGGCAGGGGATCAAACATTCTTTTGCGACTCGAATTCTCCTATTCCTAGGTGATTTATTTTATCATCACATTGAGACAAAGGTTAAGCCCATACCATCATAGAATATTCCTATTCAGAGGATCATCATACTCCAAAGTTTTCCTTGTTTAGAGAATTATTCGAAAGCGTCGGATCAGGAGGTTATTGGCATGAATTAAGAGTTTGTTTCTCTGTTTCTCTCAGAAGATCGGGGTTTCATTCTTTTGGTGTATGAATTGATTGATGTTTTTGGTGCAAGAGATCGAATTCCGAGTGTATAGTGGTATTCTTGGTGCAAGAGATTGGATTCATTGTTTATGATATAGGCTTCAACTATTTCAAGCCCATGACCATCTTTGAACCCATTATTTTTGAACCTTTTTTCTAATTTATTCACCCATTCTTCATCTCTCATAATTTAGATTCATTTGGAAGTTAATCAACCAAATCCAAAGCTCATTAAGCCCATTACCTACAAATCATTTGTTCTAATCTATTTTTAGATATTTTACCTCATTCATATTCCCGCTATTCATTGTAGAAATTCGTTTAATACGAATATTCAAATTTTATATTCACTTGGGCCAATATCATTTTCATATCATTTTTATGATTCACCATTTTTATCCATTATTTCCAATATCCATTATTATCATTTTTATGATTCACTTCCATTATTACCATTTTTATGATTATTTCCAATTTCCATTTTTTGTCCACTTAAACCAATACTATTTTTTAAACTTCTAGTGACTGTTATATTTTATTATTCAATAAGGAGGAAATTAACTGAAAAAATGCAGATTGATTCCATAACAGAATTTGGACAAAGTTCACTTGACAGGTTTCAGTTCAGTTAGAAAAATTCCAATAACAATCAGGAAAAACATTCAGTTACAGGAGAGTGAAAAATAACAAAAAAAAACAGTTAGAGAGAAAACAGAAATAGAAAAAGGAGAGATCTCTTCACGGCACATCCTCTCCAATAACCCCTAACATAATCATCACTCTCTGCATCATCTTCAATACAACACTTTCATCACTCTTCTCTCAACAATTTCTCACTAATCCTGCACACAAAAATCTCCATCTCCAATCTCTCAATTAAAAACTGATTATCGTTGTTGTTGATTTATTCATCCCCTTTACCATCTTCCAGCAATTTTTGCAGAAGCTCACAACAACAAGAAACGAAAAAAACTACAACCCAAGCCTTCATCAACCGCTGACTCGCAATGAACTCTCCTCTCTAACAACACATCAGCATCAATAATCTTCAAGCTGAAACACTCTGCAACCTTCGTGCTTCAACCAGCTCCAACCTTCACTGATCTTGATAATCTCACCGTAAACAGGAGCCATAGCTTCACCATCTATCCTTCAATCATCATCATCACCAATTTATAATATCTGTAGAAATTGATTCAAGAAAGCTACACATTCAATAACAGTTACGGATACGCGGAATTGCAAGTAATTCAAGAAGAGAGAGTTACCTCAGATTTGAAAGGTAAGAGAAATCAGTGTCAGCCGTTATTACCTCGAAGTTCTGCATCGTCATCATTACCGCAACGTCATCCTTCTCCCTGTAAATCATTTCTGCATCAACTTGTTCTTCAATTTGTCATCAACCTTCAATGAATGCAACAATCTCCAACTGGACCTCTTCTTTCTCCATCAATTTTCCAATTCTCCTCTGCATAGCATTCTTCATCACCATCGCACATCTTCATCAATAAAGAACAGGTTGCATCCTACAAAATTAAAGAATAACAATTCAGCAAACAACAATTCACAGCAATGAGTCAATAACCGAATTCGTCATCAACAATTCCATATCTACAAACCAATGATTTCGGATGCAAGAAATTAGTGAAGATCAAGTACACTATAACATAACCACAACAAGGAATCAACATACTCGCGTCATCCATTACCGCGGCGGAGGTATGACCGAAAGTGCGCCGTTCGTTCTTAATCCATGGGGGTTCTGTGACTTTAAAACCCTATTTTGAGCTGTATGATTCAAAAGAGGCCAAAAAGGAAAGACAATCATATCCGATAAACGGGCAGAGACGCAAAGATATCATGGTGGAATCAAAAGAAGATTTAAGGGGATAACGGCGATAAGCTTAGATTCGGAGAATGGGATTTGAGAAAGTGAAAGAGGCGTCACGGTGAAGGAGAGTCAAGGAGTCGAACGGAGAAGGTTGACACGGCGTCTTGAATCGCTTACCGGCGCGATTGTTGAGAGAAAAGGGACGGCGCCGTGAATCGAAGAAGATGAAGAACAAGTAAGCGGCGCATGAGTTGGGAAGAGTTGGTTGCTGAGCATTTTTAGGGTTTAGAGTAAAAGCTGGGTTGGGCTTTGCATAGCCAAAGCCATGGATTTCCTACTCGGACCCTCCAATTATGTTTCATACTCCCCTCTCCTGCGGGTCTTGTTTGTGTGGGTTGGGCCTACAGCCACCCTGTTTTACTATCTACACACACGAATCTCCTAAGGGCACCCCCACCTGCACTATGTGAGAAGGTTAATGGGCCTTGGGCCAATCTTTTGTTATTCACAACCCTGGTTTCTATTATACTCCTTGTATTCACTATATTTTTTTTATTTTATTTTAGAAATTTGTTAATGGATTTTCTTGTTAATTAGATTAATTTCTTGTAATAAATTTTGGGTGATATCAATATCTTGATTAGCATTTTGATAATGTTGGTTAAAGTTTTTTATTTTCATTTTTTTAATTAATTAGAATTTTTGCACTAATTCTAATTATGGTTGAGACAATTTTGGATGTAAATATTCCATGAGCTTTTTTTTGATCGATTTCGATCGATTTTAATTTTGGTAAAGCTTCACAAAGAATTTATGGAAGATAAGCATTTATTTTGCTTATGGAGATCACAAGACCCTACTTGGGATTTTTTTCGGATTTCTTTTGCGTGAAGAATCGGTACTTCTATCAAGTAAGTGATTTCGAGCTTTTTTCGACTTTTAAGCATCATTATAGTCGTATGTGGCTTAGGACCATGTAATTTAAGATGCATCTGAGCCCTCCCACCTGAGGCATTGGATATATTTGTGATTTATGTTGGTTTGTATCGATTTCGGAACTTAGGGATTAGGTTAAGAACCATTAGGATCGATTCCTTTCACTTCCCCTTAAAATCCACTTTTCCACTCGTTTCGTCACATTTATTAAAAATAGTTTTAGGTGAGATAAAATTCTGGAAAAATTCATGAGTGATCCTCATCCTCTTAATTAATTTGTCATATTTTTTATTTCCAGATTTGGGTGGTTTTAATATTTTATTTGGATTTTAGTTCACAAGCTGTCCCAAAAGGGAACGTTTTGGCGTAAGGGACCAAAATCGATTTTTCCCCATAGGTGTGAAACCTATTTTTTGTGTGTGATTAATCACTATAATTTGTGACA
The DNA here is from genome assembly GCA_963966055.1 of Lathyrus aphaca. Taxonomy (NCBI): domain Eukaryota; kingdom Viridiplantae; phylum Streptophyta; class Magnoliopsida; order Fabales; family Fabaceae; genus Lathyrus; species Lathyrus aphaca. The sequence continues at coordinate 635,822,483 of OZ014519.1, forward strand.
TTTTGATGCCCATTAGGCATTTTTTTCATAATTTTTAGTGCCCTTTTTGATCCACTTTGTGGAGTTGTTTTTGGGTGATCATTCATTGCTACCTTGCTAGTCAAGGAATTGTTTTGGCACTTTGGTGCATAATTTTATGAAATCCTTTTGGACAATGTGAGATAATGATGTTATTATTCCAGGGATTTAATTTCATAATTTTTAAAAGCTTTTTGCTATTTTTCCATGTCACCTAGATCCTAGGTTGATTCATGTGTTTATGTGTAGCATAACCTAAGTGTTAAGAAGGCATTCATGCCATTTGCTTGAGGGGATTTTTGGTAGCTTTTAGGAGTTGATTATAAGTCATTTTTATGTCTTCAATTCCAGTCATAGGTCATCTTTTTGAACCATACTCATTTGGTTTGTTTTGGTGCTTTAAAGTGCATACTTATGTGAATTAACTTTAACCTAAAATAGATTCCCATCTCCTCTAAATAATAACTTGAATTATGTGCAAGTCATTAATGCCTATTAATGCATTCTAATGGCATCTCATAACTTGTATGCTACTGACCCATAATCATTTCATGCATATTCATATGCCATTCTCCCTTAACTTTCATCATGTGCGATCTTACGCGATGTTTATTCCATTTCATCTCACATATTCTTCTTATTGCTCCATATGCCTAATCCATTGCATCCATGATTATATATTCATTCACACATCTTCATAAGCATTCACTACTGACTTTGATGTTCATTTCATGTATTAATTCATGTTTGTAAGCCATATGCATTCATACTTCATCCATAAGCCCTAACTTGCATTTAGGTGAACTTAGGTGAACTTTTTGTACATAGTTTGACATAGTTTGATCTTGTGAGGTATCCTAGCATCCTTAGGAGCCTATAACATGTAGCTACTGACTTTAGAAGTCATGTGACCTTTAGGTACCTTCACCTTTAGACTTAGGTCTTATTTTGAACCCTAGTTCCATTCTAGGATGTTTATGGTACTTAATCGCTTTCATGCTTCGATTTTACTTTCAATATGCATTGTCATGCTAATCTTTGTTTTATAGGGGGGAAGATTGAGGTAAGCCTCACTTCATTCCTATCTTTTATTCATTCTAAATGTGTTTTCCTTAGCACTTGGTGCTTGCTTATAGGTTTTCCCTTTCTTTAGAGACAACTTAACTTCCTTAGGAAGTAAGTTAGTTTCTAACTCTCTTTTCTTCCTTTTCTTTTTCTTTATTAGGATTAGAATACCTCATTAACCATAGGATCCCTTTTGTATATGATAACTAACTTAGGGTTGTGTCTTAGTCCCCTTAGTTTGTCCTTTTTTCAACTTGAGTCATTCTTTCTCATCTCATAAAGAAAAGCAATAAAATACTTAATAAAAACCGAACAATCTTGTACGACACGAGACTTTGTTGCGGAGTGTTTATACGCGTCCTGTTTCGGGGCGAGGTGTAAATACTCACCGCGATGGATAGGTCTTAGTATGAGAATGTTCACAAACAAATTCAAAATACTTCTCTTAAAAGACCAAAAACAAATAACAAGCGACTATCCTGCGGGAACTTCTCTTCTCATCTCATTCATTCATAACGCGAACTCGCGACGACTTGTCTCGCATGCAAGACGGTAAACGCACTCGTACCAGACGAGCCTGCAACACCTGAGCATAGACATACGCAGTTCCAGCATAAAAAACACGAACAAATAGTTCCCGCCTAGGTTAGGCGAACTACGTCGACTCTGATCCTCATTATCCCGATGAGGTACGTAGGCAGCGGGGTAGGGCCCGTTCGAGCACATTCTTTATTTTCCCTACATTTCCCCCTTTCTTTCCATTTTCTTATTCATTTCTCATTTCTAGTTCCAGTTAGCGGTTTTATTCAACAGCATTCGTATTTTCTCACCCTTTGAAACAAGCAAGCAAGCGTGGATCCCGTCGGGTACGACGGACGATCTGGGGTGCTAATACCTTCCCAGTTCGTAACCGACTCCCGTATTCAGATCTTTGGTTCGCAAGGCCTTGTCCTTTCCTTTTTCCTCAGGTTTGTGCAACATTACCTTTCTCATTCTTTCGGGATAAAAATGTCTGGCTGGCGACTCTAATCTTTCCGCGCCACTTTCGCGTTTGTACTAGGATGAAAATCCCGGGAGCGACAGCTGGCGACTCTGCTGGGGAGTAACCTGATCTTTCCGGTTTCCCTTGTAGAGTCAATCCTAGCGCCTGTTTGGTTTCGTTTCTTTGGGTGTTTATCTTTTTGCTGCTGTGTGCTTTAGTTTAGCTTTACTGTTTTCATTTACAGCTTTTATTTACAGCTTTACTTTACCGCATTTATTTACCGCTTTCAGTATTTTATTTTCTATGCATCATATTATATTGGACTGTCTGGCTGTGCTGGTTTTCATTTTTTTCTGTGGGATGGGAGTTACTGTGAGATAAGCCAAATACCCGGCTTGAGTGCACCATAGGATTAGCGTGGGCAGACATTGTACTCTTATGGTATCTCACCATGATGGGTGGCGATGTGTTCCACACCCAGATTGCGACCGTCTTGGAACTATCCTGTGTGGGGATTACCTCACTTCAGGGTACGACCTTGATAGTTATGTGCATCTGGTGACCGATCTTCGAGGACCTTAATGGGAACACCCCTCTCCAGTGATGACAGTGGCAGACCACATTTGTTGGCAAACCCACTCGCATCCGAGGGTCCATTGGGAACTCGCATAGGATGGCCTGGTTCTCTCATAGGAATTCAGTTAAAGCAAACTGTTCGTATGACGATAGTATTGTACCCTTCGGGATGAATGTACTATTGTTTCTCGATTCAGTGCTTGAAGCTGGAGACTTGTGAGGGATGCTTATTTTTCCGGACTCAACTGAGACCTCCTTGCGTAGTACATAATACCAAACCGATTCCCTGATTTGGTCATGAGCCATTTCTCGGAAATGGTGAACGTATTATTGCTATTCGGCTTTGAGAGTCCGTGATGTTGACCCGAGTAACATACCCGTGATATTGGGAGGGGTTTACAGGTTTGCAGGAACCCTAAACTTCAACATACCCACTTTGTCAGTATTGTTCAGTGTTCTATGGTCCTTTGATTCAGAGATCCGGGATTTCAATTCAGAGAAATTGTTATTGTAATTACCATTATGATCCTTATATTGTGACTATTATTATGAATCTCCACAGACACTTGGCTCGTTGTTCAGCTTCAACACCATCAGTGAATGTTCAATTATGTGATCCAGTTCTACAGTTATTGGCTTTTCAGTTATGGGGTTCTATACAGAGATGGTGCTACTATTATGATTCTATTCAGACACTTGACTCATTATTCAACACCGGCACCAACATCAGACCATTGATCACACGCCTGTTGCATACATGACATCATAGCATTTCTGCACACATGTTCAGTTATTTCTGAGGATCACATATATGAATCATGCTGTTGGATTTTTCTGTATCAAAACTTGAATCAAAGCAGTTAGATTCCTCAGAAATAATTGAACATGGCATTTGCGTACATCCTTGCATTCTTGACAGGTATTCAGAGACAGATTTCTTTTCCTGACTTAATTTCTCATCAGAATGGACAACTTGAATCACAGTAATCAAGGTATATATTTGAAGCAACTACGGGCGAAGGTAACCGAAAGGAAGACCCAACTGGGGCAATTCAGGGCAGAGGTATAAGCCTTATTTCAGAATCAGAAACTATTGAAAGAGGAAGTCAACCAGATGAAGACTCAGATGAGCCGGTTATGGAAATCCTGAATGTGGTGTCAAGGAAATGAAGCTATTTTCATCCCTATTGAGGGGAACTACGCTGCTCTGATTCTCCATTGGTCAATGGAGATACGTAGGCAGGAGATCATATGAGATCTTTCCGAGCAACCTTATCTATTAACTTTATCAACCTCTTCCCTCCAGATGTCGATTGTCAGCATCCAACCTCAGCTTCCCAAGAGAATCCTTGGGGAAAAGCATATGGGTAAAGGCCAGAACAACCCGAGAAGAAGTTTGATCATATTCTGAGGCCGTACGTGCAATGAGTTTCCTCATTTACTCAAGTTCGAACCAGTTGATCTAATCACATCAGGATCATCTCCGACAAAGCTTCCCTTGAGGTTTCAAGGCCAAGTATGACTACCATTCTGGGGCACCTGGCCTTTTAATTGAAGATTGCAAGTCCTTCAGAGGCAAAAGTGAAGACAAGGTTCAAATTTGATCGACTCAAAGGTCATCATACCAGAAAGTCTGCCCAGATATGAAGTCTCCTCATCAAATTGACATCTCAGTTTGCAAGGGCATCTTCATAAGCAATAAGTCCAGACGGAGTCAAGTCTCCTCAATGATGGCAATGTTCAGCTTCTTTACTACATTTTCATTTGTAGTTTATATTGTTTGTTTAAACATTTGTATGCATGCATGAAACTTATTTGTTTTTGAATGATAACCATAATAAAATGCACATGTTTTTCTTGAAGTAATCCATTCGTATTCACTCATGATTTTGTGTATGTGCATTGCAATACCAACTGTTGTGCTTAAACTCTATCAGGGAGGATGACGAAATGAAAACGCAAAAACTCTAATTGTTCGCTTTTGAGAAAGACCCTGTTGAAGATGTACAGGCATTGTTTCAAATCCTAAACACCGGAGATATAAGGGAGATAGACCCTCGCCAACCCATTTGAGCCTTGAAGTAGGAGTTTCTTTTCGCATGGAAAAAACCCTTTCATTTAACCCAGGGGAAGGGTAGGCGTCAGTTAGTTTGACCGATCGTTCAAATTTCAAAAAGGAGTGCACACCTGAGGATCCATTACCTTTCGTTGTACCAAATCAAGAGGTCCAATGACCAGAAATCACAATGGTTATCCCAATCAAAAGGTCCAAAGACCGGAGACCACAATGGTTATCCCTCAACAACCAAGAAGTGAGACAGTCACGACCCTTTCTAAGCAATCAAGACAAACAGTGTCACACGATTTGTTCAAAAAAAATTTTAAAAAATGATGATGAGAAAGCCCGCTAAGTCGAAACTTGAAAACAAGCGACTTAGGCAAAAATTAGGGCACCCCGCTGGACTTCACGATCAAAGATTCACAAGAATCAGTCCAGGCAAAAGTTAGGGATAAGAAAAATAATGCAAAAGCGAAAGACGAAAAAGGATTACACAAGAAAAATCCTTGAACAAGAACAAAGTCGTGTGATACAGACACAAAAGGTGAAGGGGTGACTGGCTCCCAATGACAACCTAATTGGTGCTTAAACCGTTAGTGTAATTGGTTCCTCAACCATCACAAAACCCTTTTTGAGAAGTGAGCGCTTGTGAAAGCTAGCTGAAAATAGGAATGGAGAACATCACGAAGATGGGTGGGCACAAATAAATTTCGAGCCTATATCGTTTGTTTCTATAACCGTGAACCAGGCCACGATACAACCCTCAAAAGTCCTAACTGAAACAGTGTTATCTTGAGAGCGTACTACCACGAGACCGCGTTCCTGACTCCTATGTGTGGTGTTGAAAATATTTGTTGGTGTTGCATGTGCATGCTTTCTATTATTCAAAAAAAATCAATTAATGTCGAATCTTAACCAGTGATTTGTTCACTAAGGTTTGCGACATCTTTTTACAGTAAAACTTCAAGATTAACAGGTGTGTTGCATTAGAATTTTCATTCTTAAAATAAACATTTTCTGCTTGCATACATTTGTTTGGCATCATAAAAGTCCATGTATGGAACTTCAGTCCAGAAGCTTAATCTTGCCAAGTTGAGAAGTCTGAAACTTCCGAAGGACAATCTGTCGAGGTGCACTTTTTAAGAAAACTCCATCGAGTAGGGACTTTCCCAATATTCCTGGTAAGAGCCAGCTAATCCGGGGCAATCATGTCGAGCAATCTCTTCAAAATTCAGCCAAGCTGGGGCAATCACTTTGAGATTCAAATCTCTCAAAGAGCCATCAAGCGGAAGCATTATTCAAATTTCATCCAAACTGGGGCAATCACTTCGAGATCCGATCTCTCGAAGAATAGTTGATCTGGGTGTTTTCTTCAAAGCAGTCATTCAGAGGTGATCACTTCAAGACTTGTACTGGGGCAGGCCACCCCAAGAGCACTGGAAGTTACTTTCTCCTGAAGACGGTTAATCAGAGGCACCTATCCAGAGTTCAAAATACTGGGGCAGAATATCTCACAGTGATATGAGACTTTTCATGAATCCTTGCGAGGCAAATTCTTGCACAGACCATGCAGTCTGGGGCAGTTATTTCAAGATCCGATGAATCTCTCCAAGAGTTTGAAGACACTGAGGCATTTCATATGCCATGTTTTCTGTAAAATCCTCTTGAGACATTTTTCTGTAAAATCCTCTTGAGACATTTACTTCTGACGGACTTTAATCTGAGGCGAGTTGAAAATTGCAAGGAACCATTGTTCACTCATGATTAGTTGACAACCTATCAACCCGGGGCTAGGGGCAAAGCCATTGTCAGCACAGTACTTCAAGAGTTATTTCATCAGCAAGCTTCATTGATCAAAATTCTTTAGCAAGTCTCATTAGACAGTCCCTTCTCCAGTAGTGCGGCAAATGGAAGATTACTTCTTGAGCAGAAGGATATCATTGTCTCTCATACCCGGCATGAGACGTCGTACATCTCTCATTCCCAACATGAGAGGATTTATCTTTTATCCCCAGCAAGTGGCAACTTGAGCTCTTATCTTCAGCGGGAAGCTTTATCATTGACATTATCTGTCATCCCCAGTAAAGTGGAAGTTGAAATCTCTCCCAGCAAGGCAGCAGAATGTGGGTGTCATCCCCAAGCAGAAGTTTCCCTTCAGACAGGGGCAATTCTCAGCAGTATAAGGAGTGTTCTTTCCTCCCCAGCAAGGTGTTTCCTCAGTAGTGTCATGCCTTTGGTTCCCAGCCAAGCCAGGAAGTTCCTCACTTCCCCATCAGAGTTCAGGAAGAGTCCATCTCTAGCAGGGTCTGGGCTCTCCAATCTCAAAGTCCAATTTATTTTTGGCGGTGGCGGCAGTTCAGAGCTGGTGTATCATTGACAACATTCCCCGCAGAGTTGTCTTCTCCTCATAAGGATTAACCAGATCAATGCAGTGATCGTCAGTTCCTACCCAGTCAAGCCAGTTGGGATGTCTGTTATCTCCTCATCGGGAGACCCCTTTTGCATTTGCATTTGCATCCAGTAATCATCATTACATTTGCATCTTCCAAAGCGTAGCATTTCCATCATCATGGAGCATTACGCCATAAATTCAAATATATGCATGCCAGCGTGGGCCAGTTTTGAGGTATATTACATGAGACCTGTTATATCTCCCATCAGATTGATATGTTCCCCACAGAATGCAATTTCATTTCCCAAGATGGATGCTTCTACCAAGTTTTGTTGTTATCCCCAATTGAGTATTGTTTCCGTACAACAATCTCATGTTCTCATGCCTCCGTTTCAGTACAACGGTCGTATATTAGGCTCTCGTTTAAGTACAACGATCCTATTCTTTCCGAGTCTCCATTTAAGTACAATGGTCTCGTCTTTGAGTATTGTTTCAGTACAACAATCTCATGTTCTCATGCCTCCGTTTCAGTACAACGGCCGTATCTCGGGCTCTCGTTTAAGTACAACGATCCTATTCTTTCCGAGTCTCCATTTAAGTACAATGGTCTCGTATTTGAGTCTTGTTTCAGTACAACAGTCTCATTTCTTTTCGCGTCTTCGTTTCAGTACAACGGTCGCGTCTCAGGTTATCATTTAAGTACAATGGTCCTGTTTGCTTGGGCTCTCGTTTAAGTACAACGATCCCATTTCATTCGAGTCTCCATTTAAGTACAATGGTCTCGTATTTGAGTCTTGTTTCAGTACAACAGTCTCATTTCCTTTCGCGTCTTCGTTTCAGTACAACGGTCGCGTCTCAGGTCATCATTTAAGTACAATGATCCTGTTTGCTCGGGTTCTCGTTTAAGTACAACGATCCCATTTCATTCGAGTCTCCATTTAAGTACAATGGTCTCGTATTTGAGTCTTGTTTCAGTACAACAGTCTCATTTTCTTTCGCGTCTCCGTTTCAGTACAACGGTCGCGTCTCAGGTTATCATTTAAGTACAATGGTCCTGTTTGCTTGGGCTCTCGTTTAAGTACAACGATCCCATTTCATTCGAGTCTCCATTTAAGTACAATGGTCTCGTATTTGAGTCTTGTTTCAGTACAACAGTCTCATTTCCTTTCGCGTCTCCGTTTCAGTACAACGGTCGCGTCTCAGGTTATCATTTAAGTACAATGATCCTATTCTTTCCGAGTCTCCATTTAAGTACAATGGTCTCGTCTTTGAGTATTGTTTCCGTACAACAATCTCATTTCCTCATGTCTCCGTTTCAGTACAACGGTCACGTTTCGGGTTATCATTTAAGTACAACAATCCCGTTTCATCGCGTCCTATTTTCTTTTGAGTTGTCATTCGAGGATGGCATTCTTTCCAGCATATTTCCACTTGGTTCTATTTTCGCTACCTATTCAGAGGTCAAAATCAAAAAATACATAAATAAATAAATGGACAGATGGCATTTCCATTACCCTCAGTGTGCAAATTTTCAGGTTTTATTCGGGTATTCAATCACTCCATACCTTGAACGTCTAAAAGCTGTTGCATTTATCCGCTCAGGTCTGCAGTTGATTGAATAGGGGCAGCTGTAATACCTCAAAATTTGCCCTCTCTGTTTTTTTATCGTAACTGGCTTACCGCTTTGCATCTGCATTTCTCGCTAGGTCATTAACATCATAATCATGCATTTCATGGATTCGTAAGGCAGGGGATCAAACATTCTTTTGCGACTCGAATTCTCCTATTCCTAGGTGATTTATTTTATCATCACATTGAGACAAAGGTTAAGCCCATACCATCATAGAATATTCCTATTCAGAGGATCATCATACTCCAAAGTTTTCCTTGTTTAGAGAATTATTCGAAAGCGTCGGATCAGGAGGTTATTGGCATGAATTAAGAGTTTGTTTCTCTGTTTCTCTCAGAAGATCGGGGTTTCATTCTTTTGGTGTATGAATTGATTGATGTTTTTGGTGCAAGAGATCGAATTCCGAGTGTATAGTGGTATTCTTGGTGCAAGAGATTGGATTCATTGTTTATGATATAGGCTTCAACTATTTCAAGCCCATGACCATCTTTGAACCCATTATTTTTGAACCTTTTTTCTAATTTATTCACCCATTCTTCATCTCTCATAATTTAGATTCATTTGGAAGTTAATCAACCAAATCCAAAGCTCATTAAGCCCATTACCTACAAATCATTTGTTCTAATCTATTTTTAGATATTTTACCTCATTCATATTCCCGCTATTCATTGTAGAAATTCGTTTAATACGAATATTCAAATTTTATATTCACTTGGGCCAATATCATTTTCATATCATTTTTATGATTCACCATTTTTATCCATTATTTCCAATATCCATTATTATCATTTTTATGATTCACTTCCATTATTACCATTTTTATGATTATTTCCAATTTCCATTTTTTGTCCACTTAAACCAATACTATTTTTTAAACTTCTAGTGACTGTTATATTTTATTATTCAATAAGGAGGAAATTAACTGAAAAAATGCAGATTGATTCCATAACAGAATTTGGACAAAGTTCACTTGACAGGTTTCAGTTCAGTTAGAAAAATTCCAATAACAATCAGGAAAAACATTCAGTTACAGGAGAGTGAAAAATAACAAAAAAAAACAGTTAGAGAGAAAACAGAAATAGAAAAAGGAGAGATCTCTTCACGGCACATCCTCTCCAATAACCCCTAACATAATCATCACTCTCTGCATCATCTTCAATACAACACTTTCATCACTCTTCTCTCAACAATTTCTCACTAATCCTGCACACAAAAATCTACATCTCCAATCTCTCAATTAAAAACTGATTATCGTTGTTGTTGATTTATTCATCCCCTTTACCATCTTCCAGCAATTTTTGCAGAAGCTCACAACAACAAGAAACGAAAAAAACTACAACCCAAGCCTTCATCAACCGCTGACTCGCAATGAACTCTCCTCTCTAACAACACATCAGCATCAATAATCTTCAAGCTGAAACACTCTGCAACCTTCGTGCTTCAACCAGCTCCAACCTTCACTGATCTTGATAATCTCACCGTAAACAGGAGCCATAGCTTCACCATCTATCCTTCAATCATCATCATCACCAATTTATAATATCTGTAGAAATTGATTCAAGAAAGCTACACATTCAATAACAGTTACGGATACGCGGAATTGCAAGTAATTCAAGAAGAGAGAGTTACCTCAGATTTGAAAGGTAAGAGAAATCAGTGTCAGCCGTTATTACCTCGAAGTTCTGCATCGTCATCATTACCGCAACGTCATCCTTCTCCCTGTAAATCATTTCTGCATCAACTTGTTCTTCAATTTGTCATCAACCTTCAATGAATGCAACAATCTCCAACTGGACCTCTTCTTTCTCCATCAATTTTCCAATTCTCCTCTGCATAGCATTCTTCATCACCATCGCACATCTTCATCAATAAAGAACAGGTTGCATCCTACAAAATTAAAGAATAACAATTCAGCAAACAACAATTCACAGCAATGAGTCAATAACCGAATTCGTCATCAACAATTCCATATCTACAAACCAATGATTTCGGATGCAAGAAATTAGTGAAGATCAAGTACACTATAACATAACCACAACAAGGAATCAACATACTCGCGTCATCCATTACCGCGGCGGAGGTATGACCGAAAGTGCGCCGTTCGTTCTTAATCCATGGGGGTTCTGTGACTTCAAAACCCTATTTTGAGCTGTATGATTCAAAAGAGGCCAAAAAGGAAAGACAATCATATCCGATAAACGGGCAGAGACGCAAAGATATCATGGTGGAATCAAAAGAAGATTTAAGGGGATAACGGAGATAAGCTTAGATTCGGAGAATGGGATTTGAGAAAGTGAAAGAGGCGTCACGGTGAAGGAGAGTCAAGGAGTCGAACGGAGAAGGTTGACACGGCGTCTTGAATCGCTTACCGGCGCGATTGTTGAGAGAAAAGGGACGGCGCCGTGAATCGAAGAAGATGAAGAACAAGTAAGCGGCGCATGAGTTGGGAAGAGTTGGTTGCTGAGCATTTTTAGGGTTTAGAGTAAAAGCTGGGTTGGGCTTTGCATAGCCAAAGCCATGGATTTCCTACTCGGACCCTCCAATTATGTTTCATACTCCCCTCTCCTGCGGGTCTTGTTTGTGTGGGTTGGGCCTACAGCCACCCTGTTTTACTATCTACACACACGAATCTCCTAAGGGCACCCCCACCTGCACTATGTGAGAAGGTTAATGGGCCTTGGGCCAATCTTTTGTTATTCACAACCCTGGTTTCTATTATACTCCTTGTATTCACTATATTTTTTTTATTTTATTTTAGAAATTTGTTAATGGATTTTCTTGTTAATTAGATTAATTTCTTGTAATAAATTTTGGGTGATATCAATATCTTGATTAGCATTTTGATAATGTTGGTTAAAGTTTTTTATTTTCATTTTTTTAATTAATTAGAATTTTTGCACTAATTCTAATTATGGTTGAGACAATTTTGGATGTAAATATTCCATGAGCTTTTTTTTGATCGATTTCGATCGATTTTAATTTTGGTAAAGCTTCACAAAGAATTTATGGAAGATAAGCATTTATTTTGCTTATGGAGATCACAAGACCCTACTTGGGATTTTTTTCGGATTTCTTTTGCGTGAAGAATCGGTACTTCTATCAAGTAAGTGATTTCGAGCTTTTTTCGACTTTTAAGCATCATTATAGTCGTATGTGGCTTAGGACCATGTAATTTAAGATGCATCTGAGCCCTCCCACCTGAGGCATTGGATATATTTGTGATTTATGTTGGTTTGTATCGATTTCGGAACTTAGGGATTAGGTTAAGAACCATTAGGATCGATTCCTTTCACTTCCCCTTAAAATCCACTTTTCCACTCGTTTCGTCGCATTTATTAAAAATAGTTTTAGGTGAGATAAAATTCTGGAAAAATTCATGAGTGATCCTCATCCTCTTAATTAATTTTTCATATTTTTTATTTCCAGATTTGGGTGGTTTTAATATTTTATTTGGATTTTAGTTCACAAGCTGTCCCAAAAGGGAACGTTTTGGCGTAAGGGACCAAAATCGATTTTTCCCCATAGGTGTGAAACCTATTTTTTGTGTGTGATTAATCACTATAATTTGTGACATTTTGATGCCCATTAGGCATTTTTTTCATAATTTTTAGTGCCCTTTTTGATCCACTTTGTGGAGTTGTTTTTGGGTGATCATTCATTGCTACCTTGCTAGTCAAGGAATTGTTTTGGCACTTTGGTGCATAATTTTATGAAATCCTTTTGGACAATGTGAGATAATGATGTTATTATTCCAGGGATTTAATTTCATAATTTTTAAAAGCTTTTTGCTATTTTTCCATGTCACCTAGATCCTAGGTTGATTCATGTGTTTATGTGTAGCATAACCTAAGTGTTAAGAAGGCATTCATGCCATTTGCTTGAGGGGATTTTTGGTAGATTTTAGGAGTTGATTATAAGTCATTTTTATGTCTTCAATTCCAGTCATAGGTCATCTTTTTGAACCATACTCATTTGGTTTGTTTTGGTGCTTTAAAGTGCATACTTATGTGAATTAACTTTAACCTAAAATAGATTCCCATCTCCTCTAAATAATAACTTGAATTATGTGCAAGTCATTAATGCCTATTCATGCATTCTAATGGCATCTCATAACTTGTATGCTACTGACCCATAATCATTTCATGCATATTCATATGCCATTCTCCCTTAACTTTCATCATGTGCGATCTTACGCGATGTTTATTCCATTTCATCTCACATATTCTTCTTATTGCTCCATATGCCTAATCCATTGCATCCATGATTATATATTCATTCACACATCTTCATAAGCATTCACTACTGACTTTGATGTTCATTTCATGTATTAATTCATGTTTGTAAGCCATATGCATTCATACTTCATCCATAAGCCCTAACTTGCATTTAGGTGAACTTAGGTGAACTTTTTGTACATAGTTTGACATAGTTTGATCTTGTGAGGTATCCTAGCATCCTTAGGAGCCTATAACATGTAGCTACTGACTTTAGAAGTCATGTGACCTTTAGGTACCTTCACCTTTAGACTTAGGTCTTATTTTGAACCCTAGTTCCATTCTAGGATGTTTATGGTACTTAATCGCTTTCATGCTTCGATTTTACTTTCAATATGCATTGTCATGCTAATCTTTGTTTTATAGGGGGGAAGATTGAGGTAAGCCTCACTTCATTCCTATCTTTTATTCATTCTAAATGTGTTTTCCTTAGCACTTGGTGCTTGCTTATAGGTTTTCCCTTTCTTTAGAGACAACTTAACTTCCTTAGGAAGTAAGTTAGTTTCTAACTCTCTTTTCTTCCTTTTCTTTTTCTTTATTAGGATTAGAATACCTCATTAACCATAGGATCCCTTTTGTATATGATAACTAACTTAGGGTTGTGTCTTAGTCCCCTTAGTTTGTCCTTTTTTCAACTTGAGTCATTCTTTCTCATCTCATAAAGAAAAGCAATAAAATACTTAATAAAAACCGAACAATCTTGTACGACACGAGACTTTGTTGCGGAGTGTTTATACGCGTCCTGTTTCGGGGCGAGGTGTAAATACTCACCGCGATGGATAGGTCTTAGTATGAGAATGTTCACAAACAAATTCAAAATACTTCTCTTAAAAGACCAAAAACAAATAACAAGCGACTATCCTGCGGGAACTTCTCTTCTCATCTCATTCATTCATAACGCGAACTCGCGACGACTTGTCTCGCATGCAAGACGGTAAACGCACTCGTACCAGACGAGCCTGCAACACCTGAGCATAGACATACGCAGTTCCAGCATAAAAAACACGAACAAATAGTTCCCGCCTAGGTTAGGCGAACTACGTCGACTCTGATCCTCATTATCCCGATGAGGTACGTAGGCAGCGGGGTAGGGCCCGTTCGAGCACATTCTTTATTTTCCCTACATTTCCCCCTTTCTTTCCATTTTCTTATTCATTTCTCATTTCTAGTTCCAGTTAGCGGTTTTATTCAACAGCATTCGTATTTTCTCACCCTTTGAAACAAGCAAGCAAGCGTGGATCCCGTCGGGTACGACGGACGATCTGGGGTGCTAATACCTTCCCAGTTCGTAACCGACTCCCGTATTCAGATCTTTGGTTCGCAAGGCCTTGTCCTTTCCTTTTTCCTCAGGTTTGTGCAACATTACCTTTCTCATTCTTTCGGGATAAAAATGTCTGGCTGGCGACTCTAATCTTTCCGCGCCACTTTCGCGTTTGTACTAGGATGAAAATCCCGGGAGCGACAGTACTAATGGATGTTAAACTGAGTGAAGCAGAATGGGTTCGGGCCCGATACGAGCAGCTGAGTCTGATTGAAGAGAAGAGATTGGCCGCAATCTGTCATGGGCAGTTATATCAGAAGAGAATGAAGAGAGCCTTCGATCAGAAAGTCAGGCATCGAGAGTACCAAGTGGGAGATCTTGTGCTGAAGAGAATCCTCCCTCCTCATACAGACCACAGGGGCAAATGGACTCCAAACTATGAAGGACCATTCGTGGTAAAGAAAGTTTTCTCTGGTGGAGCGCTGATGCTCAGCACCATGGATGGTGAAGATTTCCCGTCCCCTGTGAATTCAGATGCAGTTAAAAAATACTTCGCATAAAATGACCCGCTGGACATAAAAACAGAATGTAAGTCCGGGCAAAAATAGGGCATCCCGGCGAGTCAAAAACAGAATAAAAGACTCGGGCAAAAATAAGGGAAATAAATAAAAAATGTACACCCGCTGAGTTGAAAAGCCGCATTGGACAACTCAGGCAAAAATGGGTGTCCCGATGGATTGAAAACCCGAAAGGGCGATCCATGCAAAATAAGGGAATAAGCGAACAACTGCATTCTGAATTCGTCTGTATCACTTGCAACTTGGAAAGCTCCAAAGGACCAAGCTCTAATCAGAATCAACCTTCTTCAGAAAGCAAGACGAGAAGAACGTCATTGTCATACGAGTCATAGCAGAAGAGGAAGCTCCTTAAAGCGTCGTCAACACCGCCAGCATTTTGTTTCTCAATTTATAAAAATCTCCTTATTTTAGGAGACTTGTTTCTTTGACTGTATCTTGCCAATTCAGGGCACATGAATTAATAAAATCAGATTTTTCAGTCATGTTTCGTTTTGTATATTTTTATTTGCAAAGGATGTCTGATGTCTCTAAAAAATCAATTGCATAAGTACAGATGCTTTTCTCCCAAAAATAATAATAATAAAACACATGCTTGCAGGGAATATACTTACTCGTGAGAATGCTTGACTCCTATGACGGAATCCAGTAAAGGATACCTCGGGACCTTTTGTGCGTCTCCTTATCTTTGCAGGATTGCAGGTATCCAGAACGCAACCTGGGGCATGCAAGTTACGTCTCAACAAGCTGGCGAATCATTATCAACTCGGTCTATCTTCCACGTGGCACTGGAAGGTGCCCACTTCCCCAGCAAAGTTGTCAAATCAACATACACTCAATCTCAGCATCTGAAATGCTCTATCCCCAGCTGAGTTGCCTCTTGTTGCTATCCCCAGCTGAGTTGCCTCTCACAATTCCCCAGCCGAGTTGCCATTTCATCCTCAGTTGAGTACAGGAGTCAGGGAACCATCTCCCCACAGAGTTCCAGCCTCTATCCAGAAGAGCAACGCATGAAGGGATCACGACAGAGTGAAGAAAGCTTCTACAAACCCCAGCTGGGTCCCGTATTATAAGGATATGTCAACCAGTGACCTATATCCCCAAGCAAATATCGTCTTATTAGATCTACCAATGATCTCTTCCCCAGCTGGGAGGTCCATTTCAAACAGATCAGCCAGAGATCTTCGCGGCTACGGGATCCGAATCCCGGTTGGATATCTTTGCATAATCATAGCATTCGCATCATACTATCCCCTCAGAGCGTAGCATTCCGTCTAATACGGAGCATTACGGCAAAAATCAAACGCATAGCATAATCACGAGCCATGTTCGGAATCAACACTTGTAAATAATAATCATTCATCAGAATACAGAATACTTCCCCAAAAATCCCCACCAGAATCCCAGCAAAAACAGTTGCCTCATATTCACAAATACCACCATATACACCCTTTGATACCCGTCCGTATCATCACTCCCCAGTAAAATCGCTGGAACACTCTTTATAACAAGATTACCCGTATCACGGATACTTCATGACACCCGTCTGTGTCATATTACCAGCAGAAAGCCAAAGACGTCCCCTTTGCACCCACACATACCTATGTATACACTTTCTTGACACCCGTTCGTGTCATATCCCCAGCAGTCATCTATACTTTGTATAGCAGATACTTGTTCATATTACACTTTTCTCTCTTGGCACCCGTCCGTGTCATTCTCTCCAGCAGTTAAAACATTCATCTATATCTACTCACGATACACTTATACAGATACTCGTCCGTATCTTGTATACACCATCACTTATCTCCCCACAGAATCGACAGTAGTCCTTGTTCTTTGTTAACCAGTTGGTACTCGTCTGTACCATCATCTCAGAACATTGCGTCTGGTGTTTGTTTCTACATGATACACGTCCGTATCATAATCTTAAGGATGCTCGTCCGCATCTTTAATCCATACACTGTGTAAAACACTTGTGTCTTCTTGAATATAGACACTCGTCCGTGTCTACTTTTCCCCAGAAGAGTCCCTTCAGATGCAACATTCGTCCGTGTTCTTTGTTAACCAGATGGTACTCGTCCGTATCATCATCTCTGAACATGTGTCAGTTTGTTTCTACATGATACTCGTCCGTATCATAGTCTTAAGGATGCTCGTCCGCATCATTAATCTATACATAATACCAAACACTTATACTTTCCTTTCTTGGTTGTAAACGCTCGTCCGTGTTTACTATACCCCCAGTAGATCGCCAAGTAAGCTTTTTTCCTTTATCTAACACTCGTCCTGTGTTATGATACCCCGAGAGCAGCCGTCCCCTGCTGAGTGGTCGTCCTCCACTTCTTGATGGTCGTCCTCCATCATGCTCATCCGATGGCCGTCCCCATCGTTGATCTTTTTCGGCAGCCGTACCCTGCCAGGTGGTCGTCCTCCACCTTTTGATGATCGTCCTTCATCATTTTATCCAATGGCCGTCCCCATTGGTGATTTTGGTTATCTGGCATTCGTCCTATGTCATGATAAACCCCGAGAGCAG
Organism: Lathyrus aphaca; assembly: GCA_963966055.1. Classification (NCBI taxonomy): domain Eukaryota; kingdom Viridiplantae; phylum Streptophyta; class Magnoliopsida; order Fabales; family Fabaceae; genus Lathyrus; species Lathyrus aphaca. The sequence continues at coordinate 635,839,854 of OZ014519.1, forward strand.
TCGTACCCTGCTGAGTGGTCGTCCTCCACTTCTTGATGGTCGTCCTCCATCATGCTCGTCCGATGGCCGTCCCCATCGTTGACCTTTTCTATCCGATGGCCGTCCCCATCGTTGATATTTTCGGCAGCCGTACCCTGCCAGGTGGTCGTCCTCCACCTTTGATGGTCGTCCCCATCATATTTCTTTTATCCCCAATAGAGCAGCCGTCCCCTGCTAGGTGATCGTCCTTCACCTTTGATGGCCGTACCCCATCATCTGTTTATTTCATTTATTCTTTAACCCGATGGCCGTCCCCGTCGTGGTCCCTTTTTCTTTTCTTTTAGCCCGATGGCCGTCCCCATCGTTGGTCGCTTTACCTTTATGAACTTGATGGCCGTCCCCGTCGTGTTTCATTAATTTCCAGAGAATTTTACAGCTTTATCTTGATGGCCGTCCCCATCACGATTTTATTTTTCCCAGCTAGTCGGCCGTCCCCGTCTTGGCTTTACCTTTTATCCCCAGCATGTCGGTCGCCCCCGTCATTGCTATTTACCCAGCAGTCGTCCTCTGCTCGACGGTCGTCCTCCGTTGCCCACACTTTACAATATACTTTATTTTCTTTCACAATCTATGTCCCTTTTTTTCTTCATTCTGTGAGTGCAAATTTTGGACTGTCTTTGGTATTCAACCACAAGTTATCTTGTTTGCCTGTTAAGCCGTTGCTTACATCCTGCACAGCTAACTCATGTTTGAATAGGGGCAGCTGTAAACACCCCAAATTTGCCCTCACCCATTCACACCATGGCTTGTGATCTTTCTCATATGCATAAACACAATCATACCATCTCATACCATAATTTTGAGTCATTGCATTGGTTCTAAGTCATCTGCACCTAGGGTTTGTGATCTGAGCAATCCAAGAGCTTCTTGAGCCACTCCAAAGGCTATCAATCAATTCAAAGGGGTCTACATGTGTTCAAGCATCATATTACATCCTCACAAAGCCAAGAATTCAAAAGAATCACAAGAACTAGGGTTTGAGTGGATGCAGAGCCAAGTTTGACTGCACAGTTGACCTAGAATTAGGGTTTTGGTTTCAGGGGCCATAACCCCAAATTTTTTGGTCATTCTTGTTTCCATTGGTCTCTATATGGTATAGGGAGTATGCATATCAAGTTTCATGAAGAAATTCCTTGGGGAAGTCATCTGATCAAGAGTTGACTTTCTGGACAAGTCAGTGCAAAATCAGGGCATCTGAGGCCCCCAATGACCCAACCAATGGGTGATCTTCATCATTTTGAGTGTATTTGATCTTTATTTGATCATGGAAGAAGGTTGAAGTTCATAAAAATCAAGAATTTAGGGTTTTTGCAAATGTTGACTTTTTGGGCATAGTTGACTTTTCAAGAATGGTTCATTTTAGGTCATTTTTCAAGCCTTGATTCTTGATCCAAAAATGCTTCAAATGGAAAAACTTTGGTCATGAAAGTTGTAGATCTCATCTTTCCCTTTTCAAAAAGTACAAGAACATGATCAAACTCTTCTTGGATCAAAAGTTATGGTGTGACAAAGTTGGCAAAAATCATTGATTTTCAAGGCATGCCTCAAATGAGAATTTTGCAAAATCATGGACCAAGGCCAATTGCAACCTCTAATTCATTTCAAACCAGCACACTAACATTCTCTAAGTCATGAAAATCAGAATTGAGCCAAAATCACATGTTCATGGTTCATGTAACAAGGTTTTCTTTCATGAAGTACAAAAAGGCAACAACTTGCAAAACACTCATGACACTTCCCTCAACTTGCTGCCTTGGCCTTTGAACCTTGCTAGCTCTCTCACCACACCATGCTGCGCCAGCCCTAGCCTTTGTACCAAGCTAGTATCAAGCCCATGCCTCTCTTACAAGAAATTTGACTTTTGGCAAAAGCAAACATCCCAATCACCACAGGCCATGTCACATCCTCTGGCCACTTGCATTTGTTTATTGTATCCTTTGGCAAGCCATAACACAAGGCAGGCAAGGCTGAAACACACACAACAACACATTCACAAAAAACACACCAAGCTGCAAGTTGCTTCGAATCTCTCGGCCCAGCCTTCAAACACTCAAACCATTTTCACCATTCAACTCATCACACTTCATAGACCTCAAACCACCATTCACAATGACCTGAAAGTGCCAAAATCACCATTGCCATTTCTGACTGAGTTGAAGCAGGAGCTTTCGAAACTCATTATTCAGCCAACATAAACTCTTTTTGAGCACTCAAGCATCATCTGGGGATCAAGTGGAGTGGATTGCACGAGGAGAAGTGGCCAGAAAGTCATCAAAGTGAAAGCTTCGAATCTCAGGTAGCTTGAAATTTATTTTTCCAGAAATCACTTTGCATGTTATAAACTTGTTCCTTATGCTTCCCTGATCATCCTGATGTCATTGGTTTCGAAAATGGCTTTGAAATGAGCATTTAATTTCTCTCTGAAACCTGCGTGCCCTAGTTTTCATCTTCTTCGATTCAGCTTATTTAGGAAGAAGAAATTTGTTTTGAGAGAGGGGTTTGATTCGTGAGTGTGTAAGGAACATTTCCCATTTCTTAGTTTTCATTTTTGATACGATTTGAGTGAGTTGGGAAGTTTTCAGGGGAGTTGCTCGCCGGAGAAGACGACCGGAAGTCTTCTCCGGCAGCCTGAATGTGATTAGGGCTAATTGTCATTAATTAGTGAACTTCAAACCTGGGCCCTTGGATGTTGTTTCCCGCGCGCTAGTGAATGGTCAGGATCAAGTCATTATGCCCTAATCCACTTAATTAGTATTAATTAATTCGTAATTAAATTAATTTGGCCAGATTGAATCCAGACCCTCCATTCACGCGCCAGTCAACCAATTTGAATCCAGAGCCCATCCTGGCCCTCCATCCTGATTACTTTTCTTTTTTTCTTATTTTAATTTCATTTTATTTCATTTAACTTGCATAATTAATTAAAAATAGTAAAAAAATCTTAAAAATTATGAAACTTTTTCCTAAAAGTTTTATTAATTTTTAAGACCCAAAAATATTTTTATTTTATTTTTTATCATTAAAAAAGTATTTTTAAATGTTTAAAAGATTATTCTTAATTGATTAATGGAAATTAATTAATTAAAAATACTTTTAGGTATTTAAAAATTACAAAAAAATTCATGAAATGTTCTAAGACATTTAGAAACATTGTCCAACCTTCAAACCAAATTTCTTTTTTGATCTTGATGCATTTTAAGAATTTTTCATTGAATTAAATCATTTTTTATGCATTATTTTGATCATGGGTTCAAAAATTCATTTCTGCCTATCTAGGAAGAGTTGGACATTGGTTCTTCTTGCATTGTTCCATGTTTAGCATGTAGTTTCTAGGATAAAATGGCCATGATTTGATCTTGCATTTTCCAATTGTTTGGCATTTCTTTTGTTAAGAACCCTAAAAAACCCTAATAACTTAGAAAATTCATATCTTGAGATTGGTTAAGAGTTGAGAGCTCCCCTTTGGACTTTGATTTAGTATAGGTTTAGGGTTTCTTTGGGTGGCATTTTCCATTTTTATCTTAGGGTTTGCTTCTGTTTTGGGTTTTTGTTTGATGCATTGTCCATAAACCCTAATTTGGGCTTTCATTTGCATCCTTCTTGCATTCTCTTGCATAACATGACTTGTCTTAGCATTTCAAGCATTCTTGTGATTCATTTGACATCATAAGACATGTAGGAAGCATGTTTGATCATTGCATCACATATTTGCCATGTCATTTACCTTGTATGCTTCATAACTTTTCATGTCCATTCATGCTCCTTAACTTGCATCATCTGCATCCATGATCTTGTATGAACATTCCCATGTGCTGCCTCATGTTTATATAATCTCATAGCATCATTATCATAATCAACATGCTTCTGGTTTTGTTTTGCTTCATACCATTTCATCCCATCTAGCATTGCATTGCATTTCTTCCTAACATTTCAGGTGGTAAGTAACTTGGGAAGTGAATTTGCCTTCACTTCTCATAACTTTTCTTTTCATCTCTCTTGCATCCATTGCTGCATTTCTATATGTGTTTGAGTTTGAGCTTGCTCATTCTTTCTCCTCCCACTTTCTTTCTTCAAGTGACTTGACTTCTTGAATGAAGCAAGTTGCTTTGCTTCTCTTGATCTTGTTCATCTGCTTCCTGGTGGCTCCTTTGAAGATCTTCTCTTGAAAACCTCACAAACCTTAGGAACAACCATGTATGACAATGATTAGGGTCTTGATTAGTCTCCCCTCTTAGTTTTACCTTTGTGTCTCTTTTGAGTCTTCTCTTCTCATCTCATAATCAGGGACTAAACCTTAAAGGCTTTAAGGCTTTGTGATTAAGCTTATGCCTGCATCCTTCTCTTAGGATGGAGTGTATAACTTTAATCCTAAGTGTTAAACCCTTAGTGTGTTTAAATCTCTTAATCAATTCACATAATAATCATCAAGACATCACACTTGTAACTTGGGCCTTGCATTAGGGTTCTAATTCTTCCTTAAATGGTTAAGAAGGACTAACCCTAGTGTTAATGGACAAGTCCCCCTCAAGTTGTCTTACAAATCATAAAATTCACTTCATCATCATATCATTAAGTAAAATCCACTTAATCAAAGGCTTGTTTTGTCATGAGTTTAATCCCTAATCATGGATTAAGTTGAGGAGCTTTCCTCAGCTTAAACATTCTCACCTATTATCCTTCTATTAGGATGGTGTAATGAGTCTGTTTAATCCTTGATTATGGCTTAATCTCATTACTCAACACTAAACAAAAATACCAAAAACATCTAAATAATCACAAGTAGGTTAATGATCTTAATCCTACACCATGGTGGTTAAGTGTGAGAATCTGACTTCACACTTAAGGTATTCTCATTACCCCTAATCAGAGGGAAGATGTGATGAGTTTATTAAATCCATTGGTTTAGGCTTAAGCTCATTAACTTATGACAAATTCTCAAAAGCAATAAAAGACTGGAAGCACAAAAACAAGCAATAATCGTCTCCTTCGGGATTCTTTTCTCATCTCACTCACTCACAAACGAGAACTTGCTTCTTCCGTCTAATGCAAGACAGTTTGCATCTGTGCCAGACAGATCATACACTTGAGCATTGACAAGCAAGCAGTTCACAAGTCAATTCATCTTTCAGTCTCTTTGGGTCGAACTACGGTGTTCTGACTTCCTCATTGCACGAGAGGATACGTAGGCATAACTTAACAGTTATCGAACAAAAGTCTCTGTACATTCCCCCTCCTTCTAGCTTCATTCTTTAGCCTCATTATCATGAGCATTTCATTCCTGTTCTTACACTGACACTTCACTTATACACTTCACTTACACTGACACCTGTACATTCTTTTCCAGCTCTTTTATACACAAATTGCACTGACACTACCCCTTTAAAACACAAATCTTTTAAGCGTGGATCCCGTCGAGTACGACGGACAATCTGGGTGCTAATACCTTCCCAGGTTGTAACCAACCCCCTTTCTCAGTCTCTCTGGTTCGCAACCGTCTTATCCATCTTTTCCTAGGTCTATGCAGCATTGCCTTTCCTCTGGGATAAAAATGCCTAGCTGGCGACTCTTTTCATCTCCAGTGAGTTCACGGCTGTGTGTCCTCACTGTCCCTTTCGCCGACCGTTCGCGCCTGTACCTTCATATGATCCGGTTTCATTTGTTGGGAGCGACACCATGCACTCCTTTTTTGTAGAGAAACAGATCGTCCCATAAGTAAAACATGCAATCATGAACAAAATTTTTCCTTTTGTTAGAATCAAAATCGTCAGGTATAATACCGCCAACAAGGTAGTTCGCATAATCTGCAAACTAAGGCACTCCAATAACAGCTAGGATGTGTTCGTCAGCAAACTCATCCTTTATTGGGCGCTGCTCTTCAGTCTCTTCAATTGGTAACATCCGAGAAAGATGATCCGCAACAGTGTTCTCACACCCCTTCTTGTCGCGGATCTCGACATCAAACTCCTGGAGAAGCAAAATCCACCTCAAGAGCCTGGGCTTCGAATCCTGCTTAGCAAAAAGATATTTCAAAGCAGCATGGTCAGTGTAAACAATCACTTTTGAACCCAACAGATATTGCCTGAATTTATCGAAGGCATACACAACAGCTAGCAACTCATTCTCGGTAGTTGCATAATTTATCTGTGCAGGGTTCAAAACGTGACTAGCATAATAAATCACATGAAGCAATTTTTCTCTTCGCTGTCCAAGAACAGCCCCTACCGCAATGTCGCTCGCATCGCACATGATCTCAAAGGGTAGAGACCAATCAGGGGCAATCATAATGGGTGCCGACACCAATTTATTTTTCAGTGTCTCAAATGCATCGGCACACTCTTTATAAAAAACAAAGGTCTTTTCCTTAACTAACAAGGTAGTCAGAGGTTTGTCTATCTTGGAAAAATCCTGTATGAATCTGCGGTAGAAACCCGCATGGCCTAAAAAACTCCGAATACCTTTTTCATTCACCGGTGGTGGTAATTTTGAGATGACCTCCACCTTGGCTTGGTCGACTTCAATTCCCTTATGGGAGATCTTGTGTCCCAAAACAATGCCTTCTCGTACCATAAAATGGCACTTTTCCCAGTTAAGGATCAGATTGCTTTCTTGACATCGCTGCAAAACAAGTGAAAGGTTAGTTAAACAATTATCAAATGATGAACCAATAACCGAGAAGTCATCCATGAAGACTTCCATATGCTTTTCGAGCATATCATCAAAAATAGAAGTCATGCATCTTTGAAATGTCACTGGGGCATTACACAGCCCGAATGACATCCTCCTATAAGAAAAAACACCGTATGGGCAGGTGAAGGCTGTTTTCTCTTGATCTTCCGGTGCAACCGCAATTTGCTTGTATCCGGAGTATCCATCCAGAAAGCAATAGTAATCATGCCCCGCTAGCCTTTCCAACATTTGATCAATGAATGGCAAAGGAAAATGGTCTTTTCTCGTAGCCAAGTTCAATCTTCTATAATCAATGCAAACTCTTCATCCAGTAACAGTTCTAGTAGGAATCAACTCATTTTTTTCATTAGTTATTACTGTTGTTCCTCCCTTTTTGGGTACCACATGGACCAGACTCACCCAGGCACTATCGGATATAGGATAGATCAATCTTGCATCCAATAGCTTAACAACTTCCTTTCGCACTACCTCCTTCATCACAGGGTCCAATCTCCTTTGGGGCTGCACAACCGGTTTGTGATCTTCTTCCATGAGTATTTTGTGCATGCACACCGTAGGACTTATACCATTAAGGTCTTCAATTTTACACCCAATTGCTCCCTTAAATTTCTTAAGAACTCCAATTAACTTGTCCTCTTGCACACTTTTCAAATTAGCGCTAATAATAGCGGGACATTTTTCTTCAGTGTCGAGAAAGACATATTTGAGATTATCGGGTAGTTGTTTCAATTCTGATATCTTTGGCTTGTCTTCGCCTTCCTCAACCATTATAGGTTGTCTTAACTCTTCCCACCGATGCATTCTAACTCTTTTCAGGATAGGTTGAGTTTCAAGCATAGCTACCACTTCCATATCACTACTTTCGACTTCCTTATCATCTTCAAAAATAGACATACTCAGTACCCTTTCTAGAGGCCATTTGGATACACTCTCTAAATGTTCACTAGCTTCCACTTATTCTAACACTTGTATGTTACTACTAGTGCCCACATCATCTTTATACTTCAAAGTGTTCCTGACATCAATTTTCAACTCTTCATCGTACACTTTCAAAGTGAGTGTCCCCCCTTCCATATCTATCATGACTCTCCCGGTTTCTAAGAATGGTCTTCCCAAAATTAAAGGAATTTCTTCATCTTCAGGCATTTCAAGGATCACAAAGTCAACCGGAAACACAAACTTGTCCACTCTAACCAGGACATCATGGACTACTCCATATGGTCGCCTCACAGAATGGTCTGCAAACTGGAGAGTCATCCGAGTATCTTGAACAACACCAATACCCAACTTTTTGTAGATGGATAGAGGCATTAAACTAATGCTCGCTCCCAAATCAATGAGAGATCTCTTGAATGACCGGTCACCGATGGTGCATGGAATGGTGACAGCTCCTCTATCTTTTTTCTTCACCGGAATCTTTAGTCCCTGCAAAATAGCACTACAAGTTTCGGTTAGAATAATAGGTTCATCTCCCATGGTCCTCTTTTTAGCAATGATATCTTTCATGAATTTGGCATAGGTGGGCATTTGCTCAAGTGCTTCAAGTAATGGAATATTCAGCTCCAGCTTCTTGAAAAACTCTAGGAATTTCTCAAAATTCTTCTCTTGCTGCCCTTTCTTTTTGTTTCTTGTTGGATAAGGAAGTTTGATCACCGGTTTCGGTTCTACCACTTTTTCTTTGATTTCCGGTGCTGGGGTTACTTCTTCCTCTTCTTCAACAACTTCATTCTCTTTTATTTCCAGTTCCACTTCAATTATTTGATTTTCACTCTCAGAATTTTCTTTCACCTGTTCAGTTGCTTTACCTCTTCGTGTTGTGATTGCATTGACTTTGTGATTATCTCTTGGATTTGTTACAGTAGCACTTGGAAGAGTCCCTGGAGTTTGGGGAATAGCTAGGTGTTGGGAAATTTGGCTCATTTGTACTTCAAGGTTCTTGATAGAGGCTCCAGTATTCTTGAAGTTACTCCTCGTTTCTTCTTGGAATTGAGAATTGTGAGCTGCCATCTTTTCAATGGCAATTTCCCAATCAGCTTTTCTTGGAACTGGTGGCTGATATTGTTGTTGCTGGGGCTGATATTGTTGCTGGCCTTGAACTGATTTTTGGATGTTCCCTTGTTGATCTTTCCAAGAGAAATTGGGGTGATTTTTCCACCCCGGATTATACTTGTTGGCATACGGATTGTTCTGTGATGGGCTAAAGACGTGTCTAATTATGTGTCTAGCGGTATCTTAACTGCAAGTGCACAGCCTATCGAAGTAATATTTAAGATTATCGATCCACAGGGACTCTATGGTTACTTAGTGCTAGATGAACTTCTAGTTTAGCTAAGGCGAATGGTTGTCACGATTTTTTGTTGATTTTAAGATATTAAAGGCGGAATTAAATTTAAGTTTTAATAAAATAATACTAAGGCGGACGGTATGTAATTATACTAACTTAGGTGGGTCAATCTAACCTAGGCTTATAAAGGTGTTTACTTAATCTATTCGGTAGAGGTTACCAGTTTAAATACCCTCAACTCACACTCTCGTGGTCTTATCTCAGATCTTACCCCTAAAGCCCTATGCCTGCTCTCGCTAGCCCATAAGTGTTTAGAGATAATTTTTGGAAACTTAGTAATTCTAATTTATTTTAAAGCGCTCTCGCTGTGTTTAATTTAAATGCCTAACTTTAGCTATCTGGTTAAAATCTCACACTCTCGTGGTCTTGACCTAACCTAATACTCTTTTCTTACTCTCGTAACGAAAAGGTCGATTTTAATTAAAAAGTATCAGCCAGAATGTTAAGTTATTAATTATTTTAAGCCTATGATTAAATTTTACCGATTAAGTTTGTTTTAACTACATACCGCCCTAAGGTAATTAGCTACTCATTGATGTTGAACCAGACAGAGACAGAAAAACAAATAATAGAATACTCATGGCAGAAAAATAAATAAACATTATAAATATTAAATTTGCAATATAATAAAAAACCTGGTTAACAAATATTATAGCAGACTCCTTCTTCCACAGACCGGAAAGCTTGGAGTTGGCGGAAATCGAAAATAAATCAAATTCTGAAGGTTTAGAAACAAGTAAATGTATAACAATTTCCTGATGTTGGAAATTGTTATATGGCTGGTTTGGATACAATAAGAATGAAAAACTGAAAATAATACAGAAATAAAGACAGGGTCGTAAAACAATTCGGCAGAGCTTCCGCAGGAAATTAATAGAAAAAATGCTCTGTAGTTTCTTCATAAAACTTGTGCTATTTATAGAACCATTAATGGGCTTGAAAATTGGACTTTGTTGCATTGGGCCTTGCTGAAGTGGTGGAGGAGATATAGGAACGTGGCTAAAAAAATAGGCAGGAAATCCTTCACGTAAGGTTTTGACGTGGTCTCAGTCAATAACCTACTTTTTACCTTGTCACGGTCGTGACAAGGTCTTCACGCTCGTGTCCTGTGCAATTTAAGTGTCACGGTCGTGACAATGTTCTCACGGTCGTGATGGCTTCTTTTAGGGTGTCACGGTCGTGACACCTTGGTGACGATCGTGACTGCAACAAATTATGCAGTTCTGCAGGCTTCTTCATTTCTTCATCTTTTTATGGTTGCTTTTGTTCCTTTTGTTCTTAATTCATGGTTTAGCTCCATATATGATGTACCTGCAAAATGGTAAGAAAAACTCGAGAAATCGAGTGTTAAAACGATGATTATGCGATAAAACGTTAATGAAACCTAGCAATATAATCGATACGTTTTCTCGTTATCAAACTTCCCCAAACTTAAACCTTTGCTTGTCCTCAAGCAAATAGTCGGTTGAAAATCGTTGGACAAGTTTTTATTGACGCATACACATAACAAACCGTACGAGGGACCGTTTTGTCGGATAAACCGGTACTTTGATATTACACTACCGATACACTAATGACACAAGCAACAAGCTATGTCGTCGACTTCCCGTTAAACGAAACAATCGGTAATTACTTTACGATTTCACCTAGAGTTTTTCGATCTTATTTCGCCCGGTTTCATTCTAGCGCAATCACATTAAGCCCTTTGCCTTAGCACGCACGTAGTGGAGTAGCCAGTTAGCGACTTTGATCCTTTTTAAGCACGGGGTCTGGTACACGAGTGCGGTAACCCTACATATATTATCCGATTTGGAGGTTGTGGGGGATCGAGCCGTAGCACGCCCTACCAAGTTCAGAACCAGTACCTCTGAACCAACCCGCAATGGACTCCTTCTCATATTTCTCGTTTCTTATATGCGACCGTGTACTTTGGTGCAATTTCTTTTCATTTTGCATCGAGATATGAAGGATCATTATTGATTAGGCATCAAACGCTTATATTCATCGGCTCCCCACGTGGTTTGTGTTCAGACGGTGCTGACTGCTAGTATAAACTACTAGGGGTTACTTTTGAACTGAAACTTAAAGTGTACTCGTAATGATAATCGGAATGGAATCGCTTAAGTGGGAAGTCAAAGGTGTCAAGATTGTATTGGTCTTATTTAATCGTTCTCAGCTTCCTAATTACGATTCCGTAGGTAAGTCGGGTAATGCGAATAATTAAAGATTTTTTTCTGGTATGGCTAAATAAACGGGGAAAGTTTGAAACTAAAGAAAATAGCACAAAGATTTGCTCGCTTCATTAACTTACGAAAAGAAATACAACGGAATTGAAAATACAACGAAATGGAAAAGTGCGAAAAGGGAAAAATGCGGAAATGAAAGGTACCTCTCCCACACTATATCAGACATTGTCCTCAATGTTGTGATATAAATGCGGTAAAAGTACAGTACAAACGACAAAAACGACAAAAACGAAAAACAAACATAAGCAAAACTAAAACTATGGCTGCTGAGGACCGTGGGGTCGGCTTCTGGTGCGGGAGCGTCTGGAAGGAGTCGCTTCAGGATCAGAACCGGTACCGGTAGCAGCAGTGATGCCAATGCGTAAGGCCTCTAGCTCGCTGAAAATTTCTCCAAACTTCTCATTAGTAGCTTCCTGGTTTGCTGCAATAGTGTTGAGTAGAGCATCATACTGCTCCTTCTGCCTTCGCTCCAGTGCGGCGTTCATCTGGTTCTGCTGATGAATCGCACGGAGGACTTCCTCAAGTGTGATTTCCGGTGCAGGAGGCTGTCGGGTAGATGACTCTGGTATATCCTGGACAGGCTCAGCTGCATCCATAGCATCCTGCATCTCATCCGCTGGAGGATCTGCCTGATCATCATGAATAGGGGCGTGGTCGGCAGCATCTGGGAAAATAAAGAGCCAGTTGGCTCGGCTGGATGGGTCGATGCGATCACGGGACGGCAGAATGATATGGTGAAAAATGGTGCCATGGACAACAGGGTTATACCTGCCATCCTCTCGCTGCGCAATCAGGTGAGCGGACCTGCAATAACTCTTGGTGAGGAATTCTGCTTCTCTGAAAGGTTGATTTACGACCAAGTCACCGAGCCCCAACTGAATGGCGAGGGTGGTGACAATGCCGCCTATGAAAAATGAGGTTGATCCTCTATGCGCAATAGCCTGGATGTGATAAAGCATGAACGGGGCAGCGTTGATCGGCTCGTCATTTAGAGCGCAGTGCAAGAATAGAAGCTCCTTGGAGTTGAGCTTATGGTTACTTTCTCGAGCGAATATGGTGTTGCAAATGACTCGGTGGAAATAACGGATTGTCGGGTTGTGGATGTGTGTAGCATTGAGGCTTTGGAAGGCTGAGGCACGGGTATTAGTTATGTCATGCCATAGAGTGAAAGCGGGTTCACTAAAATTATCGGGCACGCGGAGGTGAGCTTCATTTCCGTGATCGAAGCCTAGCAACTCGGCTATCCTGTTTTGCGAAAGGTTAAACTCCTGGCCATGCAATCTGAATTTGGCGAAACCGGTGAGTTGACTCTGAGAACCGGCAGGAGTGATGTACTGGAATGAGCTAAGGAATTCCAATGTCAAAAGCTCGAATGTGGGCTGAGGCTGACTGCAAAGATCCCACAGACCGACTTTTTGAAGCAGGCTCTTGACACTGGGAAGCATTCCGAGTTCCCTCAAACAGACAGTGTCGATATAACGTGTAGGTTGCACACCGCGGTTTTGGAATCGGAGAAATCTTTCTCTCTGGGTTTCTCCAGCATCACCTTCTCTAAATTAAATGGTATCATTGCATGCAAGAGGTAGAGTGAAAGATGGAGATTTTTGATGTTTGTGAAAAAATGATAAAATGAGAGAAATAATGATTCAGAATAAATATTGGAAGGTGATAATGTGATAGGTGTGGTGATAATGGGGGGTTAATGAGTTTAAAGTTGGTAATGGGGGGTTACGGAAGTTATGGAGAAAATGGGTGGTTTTTGGAAGTTATGGAGGAAGAAGAAGAAGAGGTCACGAAGAGAAACAGTTCTGTTTCTAACGAATCCTGTAATTAGGGTTGTCACGGTCGTGACAAGGAGGTGACGGTCGTGACACGCTAAATGAGCACGTCACGATCGTTAGGGGGGTGTGACGACCGTGAGGGCTTGCTTCGTTGAATAATTTCCAGAAAACACTATCTCATATATTTCACATACTTTATAATAATTTATTTTCTTCACTTCTCACTCAATATTACATTTAAACACCATATAATAATTTATTTCAACATAGTACTTTACTAACTTGCATGGCATGAGAGATTTTTATATAATAGGAGTAAATGCAAGCATAACAGTACATAGAATGAAAAATATATAAATTGATTAAAATGGAGAAATTTTGGAATTAGAAGTGCATTGCATAAGGTAATTGAAAATGAAATTACATTAATGAAAATACGGTACGAAATTGTTTGCGAAAAATAAATCTAACTAGAAACGAAAACAATGAGAAAAATAAACTAAATCACTTATAGCATTTTCAAAAGCGTTTCTTCAAATCTTTGATGGCGGAGTTCAAGTGATAGAATTGTTCGCAGGTTATGTCAGTCAAACCTATAATGTCCAATCGCATGCTCTTAATGTCTTCTTTAAATGAATTTATGTCAGTTTGGTAAGCTTCAAGAGTGTTCATGATGTTCTGTAAGTTGTTAGCATAATCTCCTTGATTCACTTCAGGGGTTTCATTTACTTCGTCAGTGTGGTCAATGTCATGGTAACCAGGAGGTGTCTCAGGGTCACTTTCGACATCGGTCATTATATCATCTTTTATCTTGTAAGACTGAGGTGTTTCAGGAGTGGATGGATAATCAGGTGGGGTTAACTCATAAAGCCAGTTATCCTTATTGTGAACACTTACTCTAGCATGGTTTGGCAATGTGAACAGGGTTACTACCTCATTCCGGATTAGGTACTCAAAAGGTGGATGTCCTAAATTCCTTATGATATGTCTATTAAAGCAGAAGTTAAGATTCATAGGACGGATGGTACCTAAACGATTGCACCTGTGCAATTGGTACCTAAGTCCTAAGGCATCAGCAATCATAGTTACAAGACCTCCTACTAATATAGGTAATTCAGGTTCTTCTTGGATACGGGTGAAGGTTTGCATCATGAAAGGTACACCATTAACAGGCTGTCCATTAGTGAAACATGACATAATGAATATCTCATCTTTAGAGACTCCGGTAATGTTTTCTTCTTTTCCAAAGAAGGTGTGGGCAAGGATTTTATGGAAGTAACGGAGAGCAGGGTTATGGATCTCATCATTATTCATGCTATTTGGTTCAGGGTGGTAGTTTCCGGTTAAAGTTCCCCAAAAGAAATCTAGCTCAATATCCATCAATTCTACCTGTGTGGTAGTAAAAGCAAATGGTCCACTAGGGAATCCTAATAAGTCAGCTAGTTCTTTATGGTTAAAGTCATATTCTATTCCAAATAGGCGGAAACTGATAAATCCTTTCCTAAATCCAAAACCGCGCTCAGGTAGGTAAACTAAGGAGCTAAGGAACTCAAGGGTGAGCTCGCGGTAAGTCACAAACTTATGTTGGATCAATGCATTCTCCCATCCAAGTTGGTTAAACAAGTACAGGATGCTATCATGTATACCTAGGGTTTCCATAGTCTGATCATCCGGGTACAGGGTCAAATCCATTTGCCTCTGTGATAACTCTTCAAACTTCATTCTTTGGTTCCTACCTCTAAATTTGGTTTCCATATGGTTTATGGGTTGGTTAGCCATGGTCAGTGCAAATATGGAGGAAACAAATCAGGGGGAGAAGGAAAGTGGAAAAGACTTTTAGAAAATCTGTAAAAAGTGATTTAAGATAAAAATAAGAAAATGAAATGCATAATTTAAAGGCATTAATAGTAGTATGGAATAAAACTATAAAATGACAAAACAAATAAATAAATAGTAAAACGATAAATAACAAAAATAATAAAATGATAAAGAGAATAGTTTAAATAATTAAATGAGTAAATGGGTTGCCTCCCACTAAGCGCTGTTTTTATCGTCAAAAGCCTGACGTAATGCTTAGGTTTAGATTAATCAGGGGAATTAGTGGACAACTCTAAAAGTCTTAGATTATTTGCATAATCTCTATTTTCAACTTTATGATAATGTTTTAAACGTTGTCCGTTTACTATGAATGATTCACTATTCCTACCCTTAATTTCTATTGCTCCACTCGGGAATACTTTAGTTATTTCAAAGGGTCCTGACCATCTAGATTTTAGTTTTCCAGGAAAGAGCCTAAGTCTTGAATTAAAGAGGAGTACAACGTCTCCCACACTAAATTCTTTCCTAGATAGGCGTTTATCATGCCATCGCTTAGTTCTTTCTTTATATATCTTAGCATTCTCATAAGCATCTAGCCTTAATTCTTCTAATTCGTTAATGTCTAGGATTCGCTTTTCTCCTGCAGCATTATAGTTTATATTGAGAGTTCTAATCGCCCAATAAGCTTTGTGTTCTAGTTCTACTGGGAGGTGACAAGATTTTCCATAAACTAGTTTGAAAGGTGTAGTACCTATGGGTGTCTTGTAAGCGGTCCTATAAGCCCATAAAGCTTCATTAAGTTTAGATGACCAATCTTTCCGAGATATGGCGACAGTCTTTTCTAAGATTTGTTTAATTTCTCTGTTTGAGACTTCGACTTGTCCACTTGTTTGTGGGTGATATGGTGTTGCCACACGGTGTCTTACTCCATACTTAGATAGTAATTTGTCAAAGATTTTTGAAATGAAGTGCGAGCCACTGTCACTTATGACGAGTCTAGGCACACCAAATCTGGGAAAGATTATATTTTTGAAAAGCTTTATTACTACTCGTGTATCGTTTGTAGGAGAAGCTATAGCTTCAATCCATTTCGAAACATAATCAACAGCTACGAGTATGTAATTATTACCGAAAGATGATGGGAATGGTCCCATGAAATCTATTCCCCAGACGTCAAAGATTTCCACTTCTAATATTCCTTTTTGAGGCATTTCATCTCTTCTTGAAATATTGTCAGTGCGTTGACACCGATCGCAATTTATAACAGTGATGTGGACATCTTTCCATAGATTAGGCCAGAATAAACCGGCTTGCAAGATTTTTGCACAAGTTTTGGAAGTGCTTGTATGTCCACCATAAGGAGATGAATGGCATTGAGCAATGACATCTTCTATTTCTTCTTCGGGAATACATCGGCGAAAGATTCCATCGGGTCCTCTTTTGAACAATAATGGTTCATCCCAATAGTAATGTTTTAGATTGTGAAAGAATTTCTTTTTCTGCTGATAGGTTAGATCGGGTGGAAGAGCTCCTGCGGCTAGGTAGTTGACAATGTCAGCGTACCATGGCAGTCCTACAGTTGTCTGGATTGTTTCCACGGGTTCTGGTTCATTTATGTCTAACTGAACTAGGTCGCTTCCTATTTGTGCTATCAGCTGTTCATACAGAAAATCATCGTTAATCGGCACTTGTTCGGGTTTAATACCTTCTATTCTAGATAAATGGTCCGCTACGACGTTTTCAGTACCTTTCTTATCTTTTATTTCGAGATCAAACTCTTGTAAGATTAAAATCCATCTCAAGAGTCTTGGTTTAGCATCTTTCTTTGTTAATAGATATCGGATAGCAGCATGGTCTGTGTAAATGATTATTTTCGCTCCTACTAGGTAAGAACGGAATTTGTCAAGCACAAAGACAACTGCTAACACTTCTTTTTCAGTAGTGGCGTAGTTCATCTGGGCAGAATCTAAGGTTCTACTGGCATAGTAAATCGCATGAAGTTTCTTTTCCTTCCTCTGGCCTAGAACTGCGCCTACAGCATAGTCACTCGCATCGCACATGATTTCGAAAGGTAATCTCCAGTCAGGGGGTTGCATGATTGGTGCGGTGATGAGGGCTGTTTTTAGAGTTTCGAATGCTTTAAGACAATCTTCATTGAATATGAACTCAGCATCTTTCATTAATAAACCAGTAAGAGGTTTAGTGATTTTCGAGAAATCTTTGATGAATCGTCGGTAGAAACCGGCGTGTCCTAAAAAGCTTCGTATTTCTCGAACGGTTTTAGGGGGTTGAAGATCTTTTATGACTTCAATCTTAGCTTTATCAACTTCAATTCCCTTGTCGGATATTACGTGACCTAATACGATTCCTTCTTTGACCATAAAATGACATTTCTCCCAGTTAAGCACGAGGTTTACTTTTACACATCTTTCTAACACCATTTCTAAGTTTGATAAGCATCCCTCAAAACTTTGCCCGCATACAGAGAAGTCGTCCATGAACACTTCCATGATGTTGTCTATAAAATCTGCGAAGATTGACATCATACATCTTTGAAAGGTTGCAGGAGCGTTACATAATCCAAAGGGCATTCGTCTATAAGCGAACGTTCCATATGGGCATGTGAATGTAGTCTTCTCTTGATCATCTGGATGGATAGGGATTTGGAAAAATCCTGAGTAACCGTCAAGATAACAGAAGTAAGAATGCTTGGCTAATCGTTCTAACATTTGATCTATAAAGGGTAGTGGGAAATGATCTTTTCGAGTGGCTTTGTTTAGTTTACGATAATATATGCATACTCTATGTCCCGTCACTACTCTTTGCGATATCGATTCGCCTTGAGCGTTTTTCACAACAGTGATACCTCCTTTCTTTGGCACTACATGTATTGGACTAACCCATTCACTATCAGAGATTGGATATATTATTCTGGCATCTAGTAGTTTCTTAACTTCTTCTTTTACTACAGTGCTAAGGATTGGGTTAATTCTTCTTTGAGATGCTGGTGGATAGAATGGATGCTATGGAGTTGCAGAAATCATCTGGGCTGGATTTTGAGGATTTGAGTCTGATATCTGGGGTTGTTATACCCATTGGTTTCAAGGTTCCTACCTTTGTTGTTTATGATGGGGTCTCCTGTCCCAAGCTGCATTTGAGGTCTTATGTCAGAAGGATTCAACCTCACACTGCTGACAAGAAGTTGTGGATCCACTTTTTTCAAGAAAGCTTATCTGGAGCTCAGTTGGAGTGGTATTATCAGTTGGAGAGTGTCAACATCAGAGACTGGAACGATCTTGCTGAAGCTTTCTATAAGCAGTACCAATACAATGCTGACTTAGCCCCCACTCGCATGCAGCTTCAGAGCATGTCTATGGGTGCCAAAGAAAGTTTTAAGGAGTATGCTCAGAAATGGAGAGACTTAGCTGGAAGAGTTCAACCCCCTTTGACTGACAGGGAATTGGTTGATATGTTCATGTGTACGCTGAATGGTCCGTTTTACAGTCATCTCATTGGAAGCTCATCATCTGGCTTCACTGAGTTGATTATGACAGGAGAGCGAGTGGAAAATGGTATAAAGAATGGCAAGATCCAAGTGGGTACTTCTTCATCAGGTGCTGCAAAGAAGCCTCCCACTGGGAAGAAAGAATCTAATGCTGTTTATGGTCAACCTGATCGTAACAAAAGGCATCAGTCTGTTAGTGCAGTCCATATTTCAAATCCAACTCCTGCAACAACAGAGCAGCCACAGGGCAACCAACAGAGGGCTAGAAGGCAGTTCACGAAGATCAACATGTCAATGGCTCAGGCATTGCAACATTTGTTGAAGACTGAACTCATCACTTTGAAGGAGGCTCCTCAGAATCCTAATGTTACCTCACCCAGGTACAATCCCAATGCACGATGTGCATATCATTCAAACTGTCAGGGTCATGATACTAATAACTGCTGGATCTTGAAGAACAAAATTCAAGATATGATTGATGCTGGAGAGATTGAGTTTGACCCTCCGGGTACTCCAAATGTGATTACTTCTCCAATGCCAAATCACGAGAAGACTGTCAATGCCATTGATGAAGACCTGCATGTCTATTCAGTAATGGAGTTGAACACACCATTGTCTGTTATCAAAAAGAGGTTAGTACAAGCTGGGATCTTTCCGGGTTGTCGTGAAGATTGTTTGTATTGTACCTATAAACCGGATAGTTGCTTCATATTGAGAGATGGAATTCAACGTCTCATGGATAAGTATACTATAGTGTTTGAGAGGACTCCGTCGTCTGTAGAAAGTATGGTGGATCATCTGACTCAAGGTAAGAAGACTGAAGAGGTTGACATGGTTGACAAAGTACCAATAAGAATCACTTCAAAGGGTCCCATTAAAATCACTCATCAGGGTCCAATCAAAATTACTGCTGAAGGTCCCGTGAAAGTTGTTGCTGAAGCCAGAGTGGCTCCTCTGATCATTACTACTCCTGGTCCTATTCCTTATACATCTGATAAAGCTGTGCCTTGGTACTATGGGTCTGATGTTTACATCCATGGTGTTAAGCAGGAGCCTTTACCTGATGTGCCTGCTGACATTGATAACATTGCTGGATCTAGCAAGATCACTCGTAGTGGAAGGGTCTTCTCTCCTCCAGTCACTTCTAAGAATGCAGTTACTCCTGCTGCTACTTCCACCACTGATGCCCGGGGCAAAGGTCCTGTTATTGAGCCTGTATCTACTGATGTGCCAGCTGCTGATGATCTCTCCAAGCAGATGGAAGAAGTATTGAAAATCATTCGCAAGAGTGATTATGACATTGTGGATCAACTGGGGCATACTCCCTCAAAGATTTCTATGTTGTCCTTGTTGTTATGCTCTGAGGCTCATGCCAAGTCCTTGATCAAGTTTCTGAAGACTGCTCATGTGCCCAATGCTATTTCTGTTGACCAGTTTGAAAATTGTGTTGCCCACTTAACTTATGATAATGGGTTGGGATTTTCTGATGCTGATTTGACCCCTGCCAAGAGGGATCATAACAGGGCCCTGCATATTTCAATTGAATGCAGGGGCACTACCCTGTCACATGTGCTGATAGACAATGGTTCCTCTCTGAATGTGTTGCCTAAGGAAGTCCTGAATAAGCTGAGTCCTGAAGATGCTGTGCTGAAGCCCAGTAATATTGTGGTGAAGGCTTTTGATGGTTCTAGAAGAGTAGTGCATGGGGAAATTGATCTTCCAATTAAAGTTGGATCTCAGGTTTTTACTGCTACATTTTATGTGATGGATATTCGTCCTTCGTACTCTTGTCTGCTTGGTCGTCCCTGGATCCATGGGGCAGGTGCTGTAACCTCTACATTACACCAAAAGTTGAGATATCCGGTGGATGGAAAGGTTGTTACTGTCTATGGAGAAGAAGAATACTTTGTCAGCCATGTAAACACTTTCAAGTATCTGGAAATGGAAGGTGAATATATTGAAACTCCGTGTCAGACATTTGAAGTGGTTCCCTGGATTGTTAATGATTATGTAGCTCCTCCTGTTGCGAAGAAAGTTCCTGTGGTCACCAGAAAACCTCCAACAATGGCAATGGCCTCCCTCAATGATGCTAGAGCTGTGGTGGATGAAGAGTCCCAGAAAGCTGTTCGTCGTGCTCGTGCTGTTCGTATCACCAATCAAGGGGTTATGAAAGATCAAATCAATGCTGTGGGAGACTATGAAGAAGACTACAATCTGGATGCTTGGATTTTTCCTACTGTGGGTGCTGGGCTCAATAATTGGAAAGCTGAAGATGTTATCCCTATCTCCTTTAGTCAGGAGTAAATACTACTACTGTGTTGTTGCTTTTAAGTTTGTAATTTCTTGAACAATAAAACTTTCAAGCCTTGTGCCTTACCCGGGGCATAATGGTGTGCTTGTTACGGGCTGTCATTTCATTTGCATACTTCATTCAATAAAATCAGTGGACGTTTCGTTTTCGTAAATATTGTGTTCCTTGTCTTTCTTTTTCTTTTATTTTTGTTTTATCAGCTATGTGTTCTTACACACACCCACATCACTAAAATGCAGATCCTCATCCACTCTGGATCCTGTTGATGACAGTTCTACTATTGCCAATTATGATTTCGAGAATCCGATCTATCAAACTGAAGACGGAAATGAGGACGATTGTGAAATACCTGTAGAGCTTGCTAGGTTGTTACAACAAGAAGAGAAAGCTATACAGCCACATGAAGAGCCAGTCGAAGTTGTGAATCTGGGAACTGAAGAAAACAGGAAAGAGGTCAAGATCGGGGCTGATTTAGAGGACAGTGTCAAGAGCAGATTGATTCAGATGTTACGTGACTATGTAGAGATCTTTGCTTGGTCTTATGAAGATATGCCAGGGTTGGATACAGACATTGTGGTTCACCGTTTACCAGTGAAAGAAGATTGTCGTCCAAAGAAGCAGAAGGTTCGTCGTATGCGTCCTGAAATGTCAGAAAAGATCAAGGCAGAGGTAATGAAACAGTTCAATGCAGGGTTCTTAGCAGTGACTTCTTATCCTTAGTGGGTTGCAAATGTGGTATCGGTTCCTAAGAAAGATGGTAAGGTACGTATGTGTGTGGACTACAGAGATTTGAACAAGGCTAGCCCCAAAGACGACTTTCCACTTCCTCATATTGATATTCTGGTAGACAACACTGCCCAGCATAAGGTATTCTCTTTTATGGATGGTTTCTCTGGTTACAATCAAATCAAGATGGCACCTGAAGACATGGAGAAGACAACATTTGTGACACAGTGGGGCACTTTTGGCTATAAGGTGATGCCATTTGGTTTGAAGAATGCAGGGGCAACATATCAGCGTGCTATGGTGGCTTTGTTTCATGATATGATTCATCATGAGATAGAGGTATATGTGGATGATATGATAGCCAGATCTCAGAATGAAGAGCAACATCTTGATCATCTGCACAAGTTGTTTGAGAGGTTGAAGAAATATAAGTTGAGGTTGAACCCAAACAAGTGTACTTTTGGAGTTAGATCTGGTAAACTCCTGGGTTTCATTGTCAGTGGAAAAGGTATTGAAGTGGATCCTGCAAAAGTAAAAGCCATACGAGAGATGCCAGCTCCCCGTACTGAGAAGGAGGTTAGAGGTTTCTTGGGACGATTTAACTACATCGCAAGATTTATTTCCCAATTAACTGCCATCTGTGAGCCAATCTTCAAGTTGTTGAAGAAAGATCAGGTGATGGAATGGAATGATGAATGCCAGACTGCCTTTGATGAAATCAAGAGATATCTGCTAGAACCACCAATTTTGATGCCACCAGTTGATGGAAGACCCTTGATCATGTACTTAACAGTGTTAGACAACTCAATGGGGTGTGTGTTGTGGCAACATGACGAGTCTGGTCGAAAAGAGCAGGCAATATACTACCTTAGCAAAAAGTTTACCGACTGTGAAACAAGATACTCACTGCTCGAGAAAACTTGTTGCGCTTTGGCATGGGCTGCTCGCCGACTAAGGCAGTATATGTTGACCCATACTACCTTGTTGATTTCAAAGATGGATCCAATCAAGTACATATTTGAGAAACCTGCTCTCTCCGGAAGAATTGCAAGATGGCAAATGATCTTGACAGAATATGATATACAGTATACTACTCAGAAGGCCATTAAGGGAAGTGTTGTTGCTGATCATTTGGCTCATCAAGCAGTGGATGATTATCAGTCAATGAGTTTTGAGTTTCCTGATGAAGACATTATGATTATTACCAAAGAACCTAGACAATATGACGGACCTGAACAAGGATCCCGATGGACTATGGTTTTTGATGGTGCCTCTAATGCACTTGGTAATGGTGTTGGTGTTGTGATCAGTTCCCCTGAAGGTTGTCATACCCCGATTACTGCCAGACTTTGTTTCTATTGTACCAATAACATGGCTGAGTATGAGGCATGTATCCTGGGTATTAAAGCTGCTATTGATATGAAGATTCGGTTCCTTGATGTGTATGGGGATTCAGCCCTGGTAGTCAGTCAGATTAAAGGAGATTGGGATACTAAGCATGACAATCTCATTCCTTACAGAGAGCATGTTTTATCTTTGATCCCACATTTTAAAGAGATTACCTTTGAGCACATTCCACTAAGAGAGAATCAGTTGGCAGATGCATTAGCCACCATGGCATCCATGTTTGAGATCAGTTGGGATGATGAAGCTCCCAAGATTACTATTGATAGATTTGAGAAGCCTGTGTACTGCAATGAGATTGACACAGAAGGGGCAGAGGAGAAGCCTTGGTTCTATGAAGTGAAAAGATATCTTGAAGCTCAGGAGTTCCCTGAAGGGGCATCTGTCAAAGATAGGAAGTTTCTGAGGAGGTTTTCTGCCAAGTTCTTTTTGAGTAATGGGATTCTGTACAAGCGCAATCATGATTCAACTATGCTTCGTTGTGTGGATAAGAAGGAAGCAATTGAGATTATGGAAGATATGCATGATGGGATCTTTGGCACTCATTCTAGTGGTCATACTATGGCAAAGAAGATATTGAGAGCAGGTTACTATTGGTCTACCATGGAAGCTGATTGCTACCAACACTCCAGAACTTGTCACAAATGTCAAATTTATGCTGATAAAGTACATGTACCTCCATCACCATTGAATGTGTTGACTGCTCCTTGGCCCTTTGCTATGTGGGGCATTGATATGATTGGTGAGATCAAGCCTACTGCTTCTAATGGGCATCGTTTCATCCTGGTTGCTATTGATTACTTCACAAAGTGGGTGGAAGCAGCTTCATTTGCATCTGTTACTAAGAATGTGGTGGCTCGATTCATTAAGAATAATCTCATATGTAGGTATGGCATCCCTGAAAGGATTATCACTGATAATGGCTCTAATCTGAACAACACTATGATTACTGATCTCTGCACGCAGTTCAAGATTAAGCATCACAACTCTTCTCCGTATCGTCCAAAGATGAATGGGGCAGTTGAAGCTGCTAATAAGAACATTAAGAAGATTGTACAGAAGATGACTGTTACCTACAAGGATTGGCATGAGATGTTACCATTTGCTCTTCATGGTTATCGTACTACAATACGTACTTCAACAGGGGCAACCCCATTCTCTTTAGTCTATGGTATGGAAGCAGTTCTGCCCATTGAAGTTCAGATCCCCTCCTTGAGAATTATGAAGGATGCAGGCTTGGATGAAGAGGAGTGGATTCAGACTCGACTGGACCAGATAAATTTAATTGATGAGAAGAGGTTAGCAGCAGTTTGTCATGGCCAGATGTACCAGAAACGGATGATCAAAGCTTTTAATAAGAAGGTTAAGCCAAAGGTATATCAGGCTGGTGACTTGGTAATCAAGCGTATCATATTACCACAGGGTGATCCTAGGGGCAAGTGGACTCCAACATATGAAGGACCATTTGTAGTCAAGACAGTGTTCTCAGGAGGTGCCATGATACTCACTACAATGGATGGTGAAGACTTCCCACAGCCCGTGAACGCAGACATAGTTAAAAAATACTACGCATAAAAAGAGACCCGCTAGGTTGACAGGCCTAGGCAAAAATAAGGGCATCCCGGCAAACCAAAAGGGTTTGGGCAAAAATTAGGGATATATATAAAAAGATGTACACCCGGCAAGTCGAAAACCTGAAAAGGCGGCTTGGGCAAAAAAGGGTATCCCGGTGGATTGAAAACCTGAAAGGGCAATCCAGGCAAAAGTTAGGGATTAAAGCGTATGACTATGTCTCGTTTGGATCACCCATAAAACTGCAACCAGTTGTACTACTTACTCAAGCTCGAACAGATAAAGCTCAATCCAATTGTTTTCGTCTCAACAGCAGAAGATGAGATACTTGAAGATAATGGCAATAGTAGAATTGAAACTCAATAAGATTAGTTCCCACATAACTGATTTTCTTTGTTTTGTAAAAACTTTATGACAAAATCCTCTTACTAGGGTTTATGTCTCTTTGTACAAATTTACCCCTGTATGGGTCACTTTTTGATATAAATAAATTCCATCTTTTGAATCCAGATTTACTTTTACCCTATTTACATAAGCGAAACGTCCATTGGTTGTGTTTGAATGTGTGTATGCTTTTGAATATGATTAATGTTTACCAGAAATGCATGTATGCTTAATATGATTAATGTTTACCAGAAATGCACGAAAATGCAGTAATAGTATTTACTAAGGACGAACGAGGGAAGGATTTCAACGAAGCTTCGCCGGTTCATCTTTACAAGACAATCACAAAACCCTCAGTAGGGCAAGTTCATCTTCATAAAGTCTCATCTCCCCTGGAATTTATATCCATCTCTTTTATCCTCATACGGATATACGGGAAATTACTTTCCAATAAGAGTACGACGAACGAAGACGGAATGTTGTATCTACTCCACTATCAAACAAAGACGAAGGTTATATATACCTTACTATCCCCAGCAGACGGGAGGTTATCTATACCTTACTATCCCCAGCATACGGGAGGTTATGTATATCTCATCATCAAACAAGACAGGGACGAGTTCCTCATATTCTTCAACAACGAATCGGGATTTATTTTTCCTGGCCAGCAGTTGTTATACGAAGATATCCAGACGCTTCCGGCAGTATCATATCATACATACATCATTTACATCATACCATAACATACCTAATACATTGCTTAAGTGCACCATATCATACATGCATACATAATACATAAACTAATATTATTATACAAATGCTACCTTGTTTCAGGTTAATTATCCAGCAGATAAACTTACGAGTATCAGGATTGCTTTATCCTCCTGAAAGCATATCATCCATCAGGACTGCTTTATCCTCCTGAAAATTCCTATTACATCAGGAATGCTTAATCCTCCTGAAGACTTATCATCTCTCAAGATTGCTTCATCCTCTTGGGAATACATTATTACATCAGGACTGCTTCATCCTCCTGAAAGCATATTATCAAATACCTCAGGGTTGCTAAATCCCCCTGACAGCTTCTTTACCTCAGGGTTGCTAAATCCCCCTGACAGCTTCTTTACCTCAGGGTTGCCAAATTCCCCTGACAGCTTTTTTACCTCAGGATTGCTTCATCCTCCTGACAGCTATTATCATTATTTCGGGACTGCTTTATCCTCCTGAAAACTCCTATTACATCAGGATTGCTCCATTCTCCTGAAAGCACATCATTACATCAGGATTGCTTCATCCTCCTGAAAGCATATTATCAATACCTCAGGATTGCTTCATCCTCCTGACAGCTTCTCATACATCAGGACTACTTTATCCTCCTGAAAACTCCTAGCACATCAGGATTGCTTCATCCTCCTGGAATCATAATATCAATACCTCAGGATTGCTTTATCCTCCTGACAGCTTCTAGTACCTCAGGATTGCTCCAGCTTTCTGACAGCTATCATTATACCTCCATATTTTGGACTGCTTCATCCTCCAAGACATGTATCTGAAGAACTCTCCTCCAAGTGGCATCTTTAAGCCCACTCAATCATATTCAACTAGCCATCTGTACCACTTTATGCACTGGTGAGTGCAAATTTTTGGGCTTTTGTGTTCAATCCCCTTCAACCTTCCAGGTCACGACTGGCAAACATACCAATCTAACCCCTCAGGTTTCAGAAAATTGAACAGGGGCAGCTGTTGCACCCCAAAATTTGCCCTCACAATACAAGACTTTGTGTTCTATGAAGGTTCACAAGGTTCACAAGTTTCCCAATACTTACAAGACCTTTCATGAGGTTCATGAAGTCTACAGGTTACTTTATGAAGGTTCACAAGGTTCACAAGTTCCACAATGCTTTCAAAACCTTTTATGAGGTTCATGAAGTCTACAAGTCACTTCTTGAAGGTTCACAAGGTTCACACGCTTCTCAACATTTACAAGACCTTTCAGGAGGTTCATGAAGTCTACAAGTTACTTCTTGAAGGTTCACAAGGTTCATCATACCTTCCATGAGTATCACAAGACATTTTATGATGGTTCACAAGGTTCACAAGGTTCACAATTGGCCATAAGAGTTGACAATTCCCTCAGACAATGCACCTCCTAAGCAGTGCATCCAAAACTAGGGTTTTGACTTTAATCAGGCTAAATGGATTTCCAATACTTCAAGTGAGCTTCATAACATCTTATATGTGTGTAAGAATCCCTATGTCAAGTTTCAAGACTTTTCTCAGAAGTTTGCTCAGTCAGATGATCAGATAAGTCAAAATCAGTCAATGTAGTTAAAAAGTCAAACTGAGGTCAACTGTGGTCAAACCAAAGTCAAACTTCATTATTTTTTGTCAACATCAAGTATATGAAGTAAAATTCATCAGTTGATCAAGGGTTGATCATGATTCATCAAGGAGATTCCAGATCATCAAGAATCAGGAGTTTCTAAATTAGGGTTTCCTCAGTAAAGGTCAACTGAACTTTGACCAGCCATAACTTTCACATGCTTCATCACCAAGTCTCCACTCAAAGCTCATTTTGAAGGAAATTGAATTCTCTACAACTTTGATCTTGCAAGTCAAGCCCAAAAATGCTTCATTTGGAAGATATGAGTTAAGACATTATAGGTCATTTCAAAAGTCAACAAAAAGTCAACAACTTCAAAAGAGCATAACTTGAGATTGGTAAATGATATGGACATGAAACCAATGGGGTTGTTTAGAGGACTCTTCAAGCTTTCCAAAATGTCCAAAAAAAAACCTCATATCATTAAAATTGAGGGAGATGTGCCCTTACAAAGTTGGGAAATTTTGTGATGGTTTATGATGAAAATGGAGGTTTAAAACCAATTCTTTTCAAATGGGCTTGCCAAGTTGTGATCCAATCCATACCATATCATCATGCACGACCCAAATGATTAAAAATCAGAATTTTTATTATTTTATTTGTATTTATTTTGATTTAATTCATAAAAAATCATTTTAAATAAATATAAAATATGAAAATATATTATTTGATGAAGATTGAGCTTCTAGAATCTCTTCAATACTGATTTGAATTAAAAGGGAAGGAAATCATGAGATTGGTACAAAAATAGCAAGCCTTCATGAACAAATATTTGAATTTTAAACCATGATCTTTTTCAATCTTCAAATATCAAAATCTCCATACAACCATTCAATTTTTCTGACCTAAATGATCCTCATATAAGTACTGATCATAACCCTATCACTCATACACGAATTGACTGCCTCTAAGTGTAAGTTCCAAACATCAAAAATTCTCCAAAAAACTCATATTCGGATTTTGAGTTCCAAAGCATTTGAAGGTAAAACATGATCATAGACGTGTTCCTTGGGCATCCATGAAGCGAAATCATCACTCATATGCATCCCATATGCACCATATTGCTCAACCCGAGCCATACTTGTTCTTGCTTTTCCTTTTTTCGATTACATCAATTCACTGCAAATTAATGGATTTTGTTTGTCTAATGTTGTTTATAATGTTGTGTAGATCGTTTCTGGACAGAAAAATCAAAGAAACCGTGGCTAATTCATGAAACGCCATTGTTAGGGTTTGGACCTAGGTTTAGGGATTTTGGATTTAAGAAACCTAAATGGATTCTAAAAACACAGGATTAATCGCGTGAATGTCTGGATCATAATGTTGTGCTTAATTTTGTGAAATTGTACAGTTTTGTTGGTTATTGATTTTTGTAGGTTTTGCTGCCATGGTGAATTCGCAGGAAAAATGGAAGCAATTATCGCAGCTAATTTTGTAGGTCATAAGGAAGAAGACGAAGTCCATTCGCGCCTGTTTTAAAAATTCAAATTTCGTTTAAAAATATTATGAATTAATCCTGGTTATGTTTCACAAACGCACGTTTGTCCCAGTGGTAAAGCTGATACGCGTATGGTGTGAGGGCACTAGTTCGATTCCTGGCTGGTGCATTGTTTTTGTTCTTATTTTTCAGGTTAAAAGTAGACTTAATATATTATTGTTTCTTGCCATTCAACTACCAGAAGGGCTCTCCCAGCCAGGCGGTAAAGCGTGCGTGTGAATGATCAAAGGTCCTGGGTTCAACACCACCCCAGGCCTTTTTGCTTCTATTATTTTTTCTGATTTTTCTGGATGAAGCACAAAACAAATTTCACACTCTCTTTTGTTGCCTGCGTGCATAGTGGCTTGGTGGTGGTTCTTCTTGCTGGTAAATAGGCTGACCTGGGTTCAAACCCCAGTCAGGTAAGTTTTCACATTTTTTTTGCTTTTTCTTTTATTTGTTTTAATTATTCTCTTATTAATATAATCTTATATATATGCTTTCTAAATAATTAAACAAAAGAAATAATGAAGCATGCTTAATATTTTCCAAAATTTTAAAATATATATACATATTATTAAAATAGTTTAGTATATTAAATTAAAAAAATCTAAAAAATATTTTTTTTTTAACCAAACCCTAATTTATTTTCTAAGTGCTTATTAAAAAACCCTAGTTATTTATTTTCCAATTCTTAATATAAATTATCATGTATATATTTATTTAATATAATCTTCAATATAATTAATTTTTGTAAATATAATAATTAATAAAAATTAAATTTTGCAATTATACTTATAACCTATTTTTCTTTATATGATATGTAAATACTTTTTATAACTTTTTGCTTAGAAATAATTGAATTTGTGATGATTATAATACATTTAAAAATAATTTGTAAATATAATTGCCTATATTAAAAAAATTGTTAATTTTTTATTCTTATAATATTTTGGCTAATTTTATTTATTTTAATTATTGTTACTAACCATGTTATTATTTATTATTTTTGCTTCATTAATCTTATATATTTTATTATTATTTCACTAATGTTATTTAATTTTTCATTATTATTTTAACTAACCCTATTTTTAATTCTTATTATTACTAACCCCTATTTATTTATTTATCGCTTATTTATTTTTGCTTATTATTTATATTTTGCTTTATATTTTGCTATTCATTTTTAATTTGCTTATAATTTTGTAATTGCTTCTGGATGTAAATTTTTTGTAAATATTCAATTTTTGCTATGGTTAGTAATTTAGGGAGTGCAAATATGTATTCTATTTAAAAATTAACTTAGATCATTTTAATTAAAGATAAATAATATTGAACACTCACACACGTAAGTCGATTTTTAATCGCCATCTCACATTTCTAAGGCTATCCCTCAATGTTGCCTAATCATAAGGTCAAGTGGGGTGTATAAAAGCAAGTCCCTTAAAAGAAAAAATCATCAAGTCCCTAATGGTTGCCTTTAAAAATCAAGTCCCTTCGAATAATGATGATAGTCCCTCCTAAATGCTTAATACACCCCACGGTTGCCTTCATAAAAACAGATGTCCCTCACATGTCCCTTACATCCAAGGTAATGACTACCTACTCCTTAATAGTAGGGATAGTCTTACCAATTAAAGGATAAAGAACAAGAAAGACTTAAACTTTAGGGTAGGTTCCTCTTATGTACTTGCTCACTTCATTCAAAACTTTTCAAACTTTCCACAATTTCAAACAAAATTTTCAAAAACAAGTTTTTACGCATCCGTACATGGATCATTATTAACTATTATGAAAATTTTTCTATTCACACACTACACTTTCAAAAACAATTCAAAAGTGAGCTAAGTAACTAAGAGCCCATGGATAACCATGGATGTAAAGGGTGCTAACACCTTCCCTTTACATAACCTACCCCCCGGACCCAAAAATATCTCTTAAGGTCTTTCCTGTTCTTTTATACCCTTTCCTTTTGGATAAAATAAAAGTCGGTGGCGACTCTTGCTATCCGCAACATAACTAAAAGTCAGTTCTCCCACCGTGTTACAGTATGCCTACAGGATATTTAACAGAGCGATCGGCTAGTTGAACAGACATTTTAGTTGGTCTTAGGTCTCCCATGTCTAGCCTTTTGCAAATCGTTAAGGCCCAAGCATTGCAACACTTGTTGAAAGCTGAACTTATCACTCTGAAAGATGCTCCTCAGAATCCTAATGTTACCTCTCCCAGGTACAATCCTAATGCACGATGTGCATATCATTCGAACTGTCAGGGACATGATACCAATAGTTGCTGGGTACTGAAGAACAAAATTCAAGATATGATTGAGGCGGGAGAGATTGAGTTTGACCCTCCGGGTACTCCAAATGTGATTACTGCTCCCATGCCAAATCATGAGAAGACTGTCAATGCCATTGAAGAAGATTCACATATTTCCTCAGTTGCAGAGTTGACCACACCATTGTCTGTTATCAAGAAGAAGCTAGTACAAGTTGGGTTCTTTCCAGGTTTTCGTGAGGATTGTTTATATTGTACCTATAAGCCGGATAGTTGCTGGAGGTTGAGAGATGGAATTCAACGTCTCATGGATAAATATACCATAGTGTTTGAGAGGACTCCACCTTCCGTAGAGAGTATGGTTGATCATATAACCCAGCGTGCGAAGATTGAAGAGGTGGATATGGTTGATAAAGTGCCAGTAAGGATTACTTCCAAGGGACCTGTCAAAATCACTCATAAGGGTCCAATTAAGATTACTGCTGAAGGCCCTGTGAAGATTGTTGCTGAAGCTAGAGTGGCCCCTATGGTCATTACCACTCCTGGTCCTATTCCGTATACGTCTGATAAAGTTGTGCCTTGGCATTATGGGTCTGATGTTTATATCCATGGTGTTAAGCAGGAACCCTTAGCTGATATGCCTGTTGATGTTGATAATATTGCTGGATCTAGTAAGATCACACGAAGCGGAAGAGTTTTCTCTCCTCCAGTTACTTCCAAGAATGCAGTTACTCCAGCTGCTACCTCCACCACTGATGCTCGGGGCAAAGGTCCTGTTATTGAACCTATACAAACTGATATGCCAGCTGCTGATGATCTTGCTAAGCAGATGGAAGAAGTATTGAAAATCATTCGCAAGAGTGATTATGACATTGTTGATCAGTTGGGGCATACTCCCTCCAAGATTTCTATGATGTCTTTGTTGTTATGTTCTGAGGCTCATGCCAAGGCCTTGATTAAGTTTCTGAAGACTGCTCATGTACCAAATGAAATATCTATTGACCAATTTGAAAATTGTGTGGCACACCTGACCTATGATAATGTGTTAGGATTCTCCGATGCTGATTTGACTCCTGCCAAGAGGGATCATAACAGGGCTCTACATATCTCTATTGAATGCAGGGGCACTACCCTGTCACATGTATTGATAGACAATGGTTCCTCTCTGAACGTGTTGCCCAAAGAAGTCCTGAATAAGCTTAGTCCTGAAGATGCTGTGTTGAAACCCAGTAACATAGTGGTGAAAGCTTTTGATGGCTCAAGAAGAGTGGTGCATGGAGAAATTGATCTCCCAATCAAAGTTGGTTCTCAGGTCTTCAATGCTACCTTTTATGTCATGGATATTCGTCCATCATATTCTTGTTTGCTTGGGCGTCCCTGGATCCATGGGGCAGGTGTTGTAACCTCTACATTACATCAGAAGCTGAGATATCCGGTAGAAGGAAAGGTTGTTACTGTCTACGGGGAGGAAGGATATGTGGTTAGCCATGTGAACACCTTTAAGTACCTTGAAGTGGAAGGTGAATATGTTGAAACTCCGTGTCAGACATTTGAAGTGGTTCCTTGGATTGTTAATGATTATGAAGCTCCTCCTGTTGTCAAGAAAGTTCCTGTGGTCACCAGTGTACCTCCTACAATGGCCTCCCTCAAAGATGCTAGAGCTGTGGTGGATGAAGGTGGTTGTACTATTTGGGGTCAGCTTCTTGATATCCCATACAAGTCTGACAAATTTGGTTTGGGTTTCACTGCAGAGTCCCAGAAGGCTGTTCGTCGTGCTCGTGATGTTCGTATCACCAATCAGGGGATTATGAAGAATCAGATCAATGTTGTGGGTGACTATGATGAAGACTACAACTTGGATGCTTGGATTTTTCCTACTGTGGGTGCTGGGCTCAATAACTGAAAGGCTGAAGATGTTATTCCTATCTCCTTTAGTCAGGAGTAAATACTATTACTGTGTTGTTACTTTTAAGTTTGTAATTTCTTGAACAATTAAAACTCTCAAGCCTTGTGCCTTACCCGGGGCACAATGGTATTCTTGTTACGGGCTGTCATTTCATTTGCATATTTCATTCAATAAAAATCAGTGGACGTTTCGTTTTCGTAAATATTGTGTTCCTTGTCTTTCTTTTTCTTTTTTTGCTTTATCAGCTATGTGTTCTTACACACACCCACATCACTAAAATGCAGATCCTCATCCACTCTGGATCCTGTTGATAACAGTTCTACTATTGCCAATTATAATTTCGAGAATCCGATCTATCAAACTGAAGACGGAAATGAGGACGATTGTGAAGTACCTGTAGAGCTTGCTAGGTTGTTACGACAAGAAGAGAAAGCTATACAGCCACATGAAGAGCCAGTCGAAGTTGTGAATCTGGGAACTGAAGAAAACAGGAAAGAGGTCAAGATAGGGGCTGAATTAGAGGATAGTGTCAAAAGCAGATTGATTCAGATGTTACGTGACTATGTGGAGATCTTTGCTTGGTCCTACGAAGATATGCCAGAGTTGGATACAGACATTGTGGTTCACCGTTTACCAGTAAAAGAAGATTGTCGTCCAAAGAAGCAGAAGGTTCGTCGTATGCGTCCTGAAATGTCAGAGAAGATCAAAGCAGAGGTAATGAAACAGTTTGATGCAGGGTTCTTAGTTGTGACTTCTTATCCTCAGTGGGTTGCAAATGTGGTACCGGTACCTAAGAAAGATGGTAAGGTACGTATGTGTGTGGACTACAGAGATTTGAACAAGGCCAGCCCCAAAGATGACTTCCCGCTTCCTCATATTGATGTTCTGGTAGACAACACTGCTCAGCATAAGGTATTCTCGTTCATGGATGGTTTCTCTGGTTACAATCAAATCAAGATGGCACCTGAAGATATGGAGAAGACAACATTTGTTACACAGTGGGGCACTTTTTGTTATAAGGTGATGCCATTCGGTTTGATGAATGCTGGGGCAACATATCAGCGTGCTATGGTGGCTTTGTTTCATGCTATGATTCAACATGAGATAGAGGTGTATGTGGATGATATGATAGCCAGGTCCCAGAATGAAGACCAACATCTTGATCATCTGCATAAGTTGTTTGAGAGGTTGAAGAAATACAAGTTGAGATTGAACCCAAACAAGAGTACTTTTGGAGTTAGATCTGGTAAGCTCCTGGGTTTCATTGTCAGTGGAAAAGGTATTGAAGTGGATCCTGCGAAAGTGAAAGCTATACGAGAGATGCCAGCTCCCCGTATTGAGAAGGAAGTTAGAGGTTTCTTGGGACGATTGAATTACATTGCAAGATTTATTTCCCAATTAACTGCCACCTGTGAGCCAATCTTCAAGTTGTTGAAGAAAGATCAGGTGATGGAATGGAATGATGAGTGCCAGACTGCCTTTGATGAAATCAAGAAATATTTGCTAGAACCTCCAATTTTGATGCCACCAGTTGATGGAAGACCCTTGATTATGTACTTAACAGTGTTAGACAACTCAATGGGGTGTGTATTGGGGCAACATGACGAGTCTGGTCGAAAAGAGCAGGCAATATACTACCTTAGCAAAAAGTTTACCGACTGTGAAACAAGATACTCACTGCTCGAGAAAACTTGTTGCGCTTTGGAATGGGCTGCTCGCCGACTAAGACAGTATATGTTGACTCATACTACCTTATTGATTTCAAAGATGGATCCAATCAAGTACATATTCGAGAAACCTGCTCTCTCCGGAAGAATTGCAAGATGGCAAATGATCTTGACAGAATATGATATACAGTATACTACTCAGAAGGCCATTAAAGGAAGTGTTGTGGCTGATCATTTGGCTCATCAAGCAGTGGATGATTATCAGTCAATGAGTTTTGAGTTCCCCGATGAAGACATTATGATTATTACCAAAGAATCGGGACAATATGACGGACCTGAACAAGGATCCCGATGGACTATGGTTTTTGATGGAGCTTCCAATGCACTTGGTAATGGCGTTGGTGTTGTGATCAGTTCCCCTGAAGGTTGTCATACCCCGATTACTGCCAGACTTTGTTTCTATTGTACCAATAACATGGCTGAGTATGAGGCATGTATCCTGGGTATCAAAGCTGCCATTGATATGAAGATTCAGTTCCTAGACGTGTATGGAGATTCAGCCCTGGTAGTAAGTCAGATTAAAGGAGATTGGGACACCAAGCATGATAACCTCATTCCTTACAGAGAGCATGCGTTGTCTTTGATCCCACATTTTAAAGAGATTACCTTTGGACATATTCCACGAAGAGAAAATCAGTTGGCAGATGCATTAGCCACCATGGCATCCATGTTTGAGATCAGCTGGGATGATGAAGCTCCCAAGATTACTATTGATAGATTTGAGAAGCCTGCATACTGCAATGAGATTGGCACTGAAGAAGCAGAAGAGAAGCCTTGGTTCTATGAAGTGAAAAGATATCTTGAAGCTCAGGAATTCCCTGAAAGGACATCTGTCAAAGATAGGAAGTTTCTGAGAAGGTTTTCTGCTAAGTTCTTTTTGAGTAATGGGATTTTGTACAAGCGCAATCATGATTCAACTATGCTTCGTTGTGTGGATAAGAAGGAAGCAATTGAGATTATGGAAGATATGCATGATGGGATCTTTGGCACTCACTCTAGTGGTCATACTATGGCAAAGAAGATATTGAGAACAGGTTACTATTGGTCTACCATGGAAGCCGATTGTTATCAACACTCCAGAACATGTCACAAGTGTCAAATCTATGCTGATAAGGTGCATATACCTCCATCACCATTGAACGTGTTGACTGCTCCTTGGCCTTTTGCCATGTGGGGCATTGATATGATTGGTGAGATCAAACCTACTGCTTCTAATGGGCATCGTTTCATCCTGGTCGCTATTGATTACTTCACGAAGTGGGTAGAGGCAGCTTCATTTGCATCTGTTACCAAGAATGTTGTGGCTCGATTCATTAAGAATAATCTCATATGTAGGTATGGCATCCCTGAAAGGATTATTACTGACAATGGCTCTAATATGAACAACACTATGATTACTGATCTCTGCATGCAGTTCAAGATTAAGCATCACAACTCTTCTCCGTATTGTCCAAAGATGAATGGGGCAGTTGAAGCTGCTAATAAGAACATTAAGAAGATTGTACAGAAGATGACTGTTACTTACAAGGATTGGCATGAGATGTTACCGTTTGCTCTTCATGGTTATCGTACTACAATACGCACTTCAACAGGGGCAACCCCATTCTCCTTAGTCTATGGTATGGAAGCAGTTCTACCCATTGAAGTTCAGATTCCCTCCTTAAGAATCATGAAGGATGCAGGCTTGGATGAAGATGAGTGGATTCAGACTCGGCTTGACCAGATAAATTTAATTGATGAGAAGAGGCTAGCAGCAGTTTGTCATGGCCAGATGTACCAGAAGCGAATGATCAAAGCTTTTAATAAGAAGGTTAAGCCAAAGGTATATCAGGCTGGTGACTTGGTAATCAAGCGTATCATATTACCACAGGGTGATCCTAGGGGCAAGTGGACTCCAACATATGAAGGACCATTTGTGGTCAAAACAGTATTCTCAGGAGGTGCCATGATACTTACTACTATGGATGGTGAAGACTTCCCACAGCCTGTAAACGCAGACATAGTTAAAAAATACTACGCATAGAAAGAGACCCGCTAGGTTGACTGGCCTAGGCAAAAATAAGGGCATCCCGGCAAACCAAAAGGGTTTGGGCAAAAATTAGGGATATATATATAAAAAGATGTACACCCGGCAAGTCGAAAACCTGAAAAGGCGGCTTGGGCAAAAAAGGGTATCCCGGTGGATTGAAAACCTGAAAGGGCAATCCAGGCAAAAGTTAGGGATTAAAGCGTATGACTATGTCTCGTTTGGATCACCCATGAAACTACAACCAGTTGTGCTACTTACTCAAGCTCGAACAGATAAAGCTCAATCCAATCATTTCCGTCTCAACAGCAGAAGATGAGATACTTGAAGATAATGGCAATAGTAGAATTGAAACTCAATAGGATTATTTCTCACGTAGCTGATTTTCTTTGTTTTGTAAAACTTTTATGACAAATTCCTCTTACTAGGATTTCTGTCTCCTTGTACAAACCAACCTATGTATAGGTCACTTTTTGATATAAATAAAATTCCATCTTTGAGTCCTGATTTACTTTTACCCTATTTACATAAGCGAAACGTCCATTGGTTGTGTTTGAATGTATGTATGCTTTTGAATATGATTGATGTTTACCAGAAATGCATAAATGTTTAATATGATTGATGTTTACCAGAAATGCATAAATGTTTAATATGATTGATGTTTACCAGAAATGCATGAAAATGCAGTAATAGTATTTACTAAGGACGAACGAGGGAAGGATTTCAACAAAGCTTCGCCGGTTCATTCCCACTAAGACAGCTACAAGTTCCCCAGTAGGACAAATCCATCTTCATAAATACTTCAAGTCACATCTCCCCTGGAATTTATATCCATCTCTTTTATCCTCATACGGATAATCGGGAATTTATTTTTCCAATAGGAGTACTATCAAACGAAGACGGGAGGTTATATATACTATATTATCAGACAAGACGGGAACGAGTTCCTCATATTCTCCAGTAACAAATCGGGATTTATTTTCCCTGGCCAGCAGTGGTTATACGAAGATATCCCAGACACTTCAGGCTGCATGATTCATACATACATCATTTACATCATAACATACATATACATAAATACATAATACATTACTTAAGGGCATCATATTATACATGCATACATAATGCATAAGCTAATATTATCATACAGAATGTTATAATCTTGTTTTTCAGGTTAATTCTCCAGCAGACAAATTTCATCAACAAGTTGTGACTATTGGGCTGTTGTTTATCTTCCCAAAAGTTATCATTTCCTCAGGACGTTGTTTATCCTCCTGAAAGCTTCTTATACCTCAGGACGTTGTTTATCCTCCTGAAAGCATATCATTTCCTCAGGACGTTGTTTATCCTCCTGAAAGCACATCATTACCACAGGACGTTGTTTATCTTCCTGAAAGCATATCATTACCTTGGGCCGTTGTTTATCTTCCCAAAGGTCACACCATTTCCTCAGGACGTTATTTATCCTCCTGAAAGCATATCATGACTATTGGGCCGTTGTTTATCCTCCCAAAAGTTATACTTATACCTCAGAACGTTGTTCATCCTCCTGAAAGCATATCATTTCCTCAGGACGTTGTTTATCCTCCTGAAAGCATATCATTACCTCAGGACGTTGTTTATCTTCCTGAAAGCATATCATTACATTGGGCCGTTGTTTATCTTCCCAAAGGTCATATCATTTCCTCAGGACGTTGTTTATCCTCCTGAAAGCATATCATTACCTCAGGACGTTGTTTATCTTCCTGAAAGCATATCATTACCTTGGGCCGTTGTTTATCTTCCCAAAGGTCACATCATTTCCTCAGGACGTTATTTATCTTCCTGAAAGCTATCATTATATCTTCATATTTTGGACTGCTTTATCCTCCAAGAAATGTATCTGAAGAACTTTTCTCCAAGTGGCATCTTTAAGCCCACTCAAGCATATTCAACTAGTCATCAGTATCACTTTATGCACCGGTGAGTGCAAATTTTTGGGCTTTTGTGTTCAATCCCCTTCAACCTTCCAGGTCACGACTAGAAAATATACCAATCTAACCCCTCAGGTTTCAGAAAATTGAACAGGGGCAGCTGTTGCACCCCAAAATTTGCCCTCACAATACAAGACTTTGTGTGCTAAGAAGGTTCACAAGGTTCACAAGACCTTTCATGAGGTTCATGAAGTTTACAAGACACTTTATGAGGTTCACAAGGTTCACAAGACCTTTCATGAGGTTCATGAAGTTTACAAGACACTTTATGAGGTTCACAAGGTTCACAAGACATCTTATGAGGTTCACAAGGTTCACAAAGTTCACAAATAGTCAGAAAGTTTGACAATTCCCTCAGACAATGCATCCTCCTAAGCAGTGCATCCAAAACTAGGGTTTTGACTTTAATCAGGCTAAATGGACTTCCAAGCCTTCAAGTGAGCTTCATAACATCTTATATGTGTTTAAGAACCCCCATGACAAGTTTCAAGACTTTTCTCAAAGGTTTGCTCAGTCAAATGATCAGATAAGTCAAAATCAGTCAAAGCAGTTAAAAAGTCAAACTGAGGTCAACTGTGGTCAAACCAAAGTCAAACTTCATGATTTTTTGCCAACATCAAGTATATGAAGTGAAATTCATCATTTGATCAAGGGTTGATCATGATTCATCAAGGAGATTTCAGATCATCAAGAATCAGAGGTTTCTAAATTAGGGTTTCCTCAGGAAAAGTCAACTGAACTTTGACCAGCCATAACTTTCACATGCTTCATCACATTTTTCCCATCCAAAGCTCATTTTGAAGAAAATTGAATTCTCTACAACTTTGTGTCTCACAAGCCAAGCCCAAAAATGCTTCATTTGGAAGGTATGAGCTAAGACATTATAGGTCCTTTTGAAAGTCAACAAAAAGTCAACAACTTCAAAAGGGCATAACTTGAGAATGGTAAATGATATGGACATGAAACCAATGGGGTTGTTTATAGGACTCTTCAAGCTTTCCAAAATGTCCAAGAATACCCTCATAGCATTAAAATTGAAGGATGTGTGCCCTTGCAAAGTTGGGAAATTTTTGGTTGATTTATGAAGAAAATGGAGGTTTAAAACCAATTTTTTCTAAATGGGCTTGCCATGTGATGATCCAATCCATACAAACACTTCATGCACGACCCAACCCTCAATTATTCAGATTTTTTATTATTTTATTTTATTTATTTTGATTTTATTCATTTAAAATCATTTTAAATTAAAATAAAATAGAAAAATCAAATATTTAAATGAGATTGTGCTTCTAGAAAATCATAAATATGGCTTGGATCAAATTGATATAAAAATTATGGTGATTGGCTTGAAATAGAAAGGTCTTATTCAAGAATATTTGAAATTTAAGCTTGAATCTTTTTCAATCTCATTGATCCAAAATATCCACACAATGATCCATTATTTTTGACCTAATTCAATCCACTATAAGTATACAACACAATCCTATGCACAAGACACGAATTTTTGGCCTCCAAGAGTAAGTTCACATATTCAAAAAAAATCACCAAAGTTCAAATTCGGATTCTTCAATAGAGACCATTCCAAGGAGATTTGAAGGTTGAGACATGTTTATTGGACATCCTTGAATCATTCTCAATACTCATATGCATCTATAACCTCATGAATAGCTCAAACCGAATCCAACTTTTGACATCTTTATGATTTTTTCGTTCTTATATATACATGCAATATAAATTGAATTTGATTATGGTTTTGTGTTTGTGACAAGCTTGTGAATGTTTCTGGGCAATTCAATTTGATTTTTGATACAAGATTGGAGAATCACCATGGCTAGGGTTTTTCGGCCAATTTAGGGTTCTTCGATTAGTTAAATATAAATGAATTCTGGAAACATGGTTGTGTTGTATGAAGCTTAAGGATCATGATGCACTAATTAATTTTGAGAAACTGTACAGTTTTGATGATGTTTCAAATTCGTAGGGTTTCTGTATTTGAAAAATCGCAGGAAACTTCATAGCAAAATTCATAGGAAATTTCGCAGGTCTGGAGCTAGGAGATGAAGTTTCGCGCATTCTGGAAATTTGAATTCTGGACTTATTTTTTATATTATTTGTTTCAAGTTATAATCACCAACCTGCAGTTGGTCTGGTGGTGAGAGACGCGCGTGTATTGTTTGAGGACCCTGGTTCGAATCCTGGCTGCAGTGATTTTTTTCTTATTTTTCTGTTTAATTGTTGGATTTAATATATAATTCATTGTAGCCATTATACTAACAGAAGCGCCCTCCCGGCTGGAATGGTAAATGCGTTTGTGTATTGTTTAAAGGTCCTGGGTTCGAATCCCCCCCATGCCTTTTGTGTTGTTTTCTTTTTCATAATTTTTCCAGGATTAAGCAACAAAAACAAATGAAGTTCTTTCCTTAGCACCTGTGCGCGCGCTGGCCCAGTGGTTGGTTTGATAGGCTGGAAACTATGAGAGCTCAGGGGCTGGGTTCGAATCCCAGCCCAGGTAAGTTCCTTTTTCTCTTTTCTCCATTATTTGTTTTTGTTTGTTTATTATTATTATTAATTATAATTAAAACCATAGCCCTAATTTAATAAACCCTAAAATATTTTCACAAAAAACCTAATTTTCTATAAACCCTAATTGTAAATATTAGTTTATTTATTTATTTTAATTTCATAGTTCTTGTTTATATTTTAATTAATAAATAAATTTTAATAATCAAACCCTAATTTTCTTCTATTTAAAACTTAATCCTATTTTATTTAATCATGTATATATATTTTATAATTTGTTTATAACTTAATTCTTATATATAAATAATTTTCAATATATGATTAAAAATAATTAAAACTTGTTAATTTAATTTTTGTAAATATAATTTGTTTTTATAACATGTTTGTAATTAACCTAATTTCTATTTTGTAAATAATTTAAAACTTTATGATAATTAGTATAATTGTTTATATTTTCTTAATAATTGTTCATATAAAAAATTGATATTTTAATTATTATGCTAATATTTTTGTTTACGTTATTAATTATGTTTATATGATATTTTATTATTACTAACCTCATTTATATTGTGATTTATTATTATTATTTTTTTACTAACCCAATTATTATTATTATTTATTATTTTGCTTATTTATTTAATTTGCTTTAATTATTATTATTATGTAATTGTCTCTTTGATGTAATATTTTAGTAGTAATGTTTAAATATTTATTTTATGTTATGGTTAGTAAAATAGGGAGTGTAACATGTTTGTATGTTTAAAAATTAATTTAGCTCATTAAATTTAAAGATAAATATTAAAATTATACACTCACACACGTAAGTCGATCTTTGATCGCCA
This sequence comes from Lathyrus aphaca, assembly GCA_963966055.1. Classification (NCBI taxonomy): domain Eukaryota; kingdom Viridiplantae; phylum Streptophyta; class Magnoliopsida; order Fabales; family Fabaceae; genus Lathyrus; species Lathyrus aphaca. The sequence continues at coordinate 635,881,802 of OZ014519.1, forward strand.
TCTCACTTCCATAAGGATACCTCTCATGTTGCCTAATCAAAAGGTCAAGTAGGGTGTATAAAGCAAACGTCCCTCATCTCACATCATCTAGTCCCTAAAACAGATAAAAAGATCAAGTCCCTTTCGAATGTTGCCTTCGTAATGATCTTGTCCCTTTCGAAAAAAAGATGATAAGTCCCTTCGAATTGCTTATACACCCCACAGTTGCCTAAATAAACAGATGTCCCTTTACTTGTCCCTCACACATCCAAGGTAATGACTACCTATTCCTTAATAATAGGGATAGTCTTACCACTTAAAGGATATTTAAGAACAGAAAAGACTTAACTTAGGGTAGGTTCCTCTTATGTACTTGCTCACTCTTCAAAAACATTTCAAACACTTCACAATTTTCAAGCAATTTTCAAAACAAAGGCTTTATATATATCCGTACATGGATCATTATAAAGTACTTAAGAAAATTTCTAAACACACACTACACATTTCAAAAACATTTTAAAGTGAGCTAAGTAACTAAGAGCCCATGGATAACCATGGATGTAAAGGGTGCTAATACCTTCCCTTTACATAACCTACCCCCCGAACCCAAAAATCTTTTAAGGTCTTTCCTGTTCTTTTATGCCCTTTCCTTTGGATAAAATAAAAGTCGGTGGCGACTCTTGCTATCCGCAACATAACTAAAAGTCAGTTCTCCCACCGTGTTACAGTGCGCATTTGTTAACCCCTTTGAGCTTTGTCAATATCCATATTTCGTGTGAACTTTATGCTTGTCTATGAGTGTTAGTTCTCTTTTTGTATGGATTTTGATTCTTTTTTCTTGAACCCTCAACCATGACTTATGGTTTGAATTTTACCTTGCCTTAGAAAGTAGAGAGTATTCACGCCTTGATATTGGTTGAATTCAAGTTGGGGAGAGCAATGTTTGCTCACTTATGTTGTTGGTTTCTATGAGATTGTGAAAAAGAAAAGTATGAAAAATAAAATAAAATAAAATTGAAAAGAAGCTTTGAAAAAGAAAAACAAAAAGAGTAGAATAATGTTGTGCTAATAAGTTCTATTGTGTTTGGTGTAAAATTTGGGATGAAAGAAGAAGTTTGATTGGAATTCTCTGTTTGAAACTTTGTGAGTTGATCACTCCCTTAGGAATAGGCAAGTTTTTGTTTCGATTAACTTTAGGAATTATCCCTTGCTTGTTCACTCGACCGTATTACAACCCTGAAAGTCCTTTTGATTCTTGCTTTTGTGTTTTCAACATGATTTTTGGATGATTGCATAATTTAGTCTTTTTTTTGCAAGATTGTTGTGTGAGTGAAAAAAATCCCTCATTTTGTGTTTTTCATCGACCGATGATTGTGTGCTAGATGTGATTCATTTGTGAACTTGTATTGTTTTAGAATGTTTGGCATGCCTTTTGTATTGAGCATTTGTTTCGTGATTATGTTAGCGTTGAAATTTAGTGGTGAGTATTTACTTTGTGTGTATCATTTTCGATTGAACCATTGCATTTGTTTTCCATTTTCAGAACTTGTTGATTCGTGATTTTTGGATTATCATCTTTTGTTCCTTTAGTGTCTGGATTTGTTTGAGGACAAAAAATTATGTAAGTTGGGGAGAGTTTGATAAGTGCAAACTGTAGGCATTTTTGTATATAAGTTTTGTTGCACTTATCGATACTTTTTGTTAGAATCATTCGAATAAACCCCGCTTTGTTTGTAAATACGTTTACCTTACATTATAGTGTATATATTACGTTATCTTGTAAATATTATTGAATTTAATTGTTTTCCATTTATTTTTGTAGGTTTTACATCATTGATATTAGATCATTGTTAAATAGATCATTGAATAAGCTTTCCAACGCTTCGAACCGGACAAAAATCAGAGTTACGGTTCAAAAGATATGAAGAAAACAATTTTTGGATTTTTGAACTTCCAGCAGGTTTTTCGCTGAGCGAGCTGTAAGGCGGTTTAACAATTTTTTAGGTCTCGCTGAGCGAGCCCTGCGATCATGACAACTTATATAAAGGTAAAAACAGATTTTTAGAGTATGGTTTGGTTTTTTTTTGCTCTCACTCTATCAAACTTCATTTCTTCATAGATTTAGCTTAAAAAACAACATTGGAGCTTGCATTTGGATGATCCGAAGTCGAATCTCTCGTCGATTGGAGTTGACAAACCAAGAAATGTTTGGTTCCTCTTCTTCTCTTCTCTTTGTAAATTCTATTTATTGAGTGTTGTATAGTTACTATGAACATATGTATCTTTGTTGATCATAATAATGAATAAATCTACTTTACAAATCATTATCGATATCTTCCTTGATCTTTTTGCATTTATGTTTGGATTTGGGTTGTGTTAGAGATAAACATCACAAATCTTGGTTAGGGATGGATATCTATTGTCTATATGCTAGAGATAGATTTAGATAATAATCTTTATGGTGTCGGAACTTAATGTCTTCCGTGTTTCGAGGCGTCGTGCGCGAGAGTGACGACGAGAGTGATACGGTTGCTCTCTCAGCTCAGTGTGCCAGAGATGGACATTATTGTGAGCGATACTGGATGATTTTGATGAGTATTGTAGTATAGTGAAAATGGTCGATAAATTTATGTTTGTGACAAGTCAATTATATACATGCTTGATAAGCTTCTTTTCTCTTAAGAATGTATACTTTTATGTTCTTATTTACTTTCCCGCATTTACCTTAAAACCATTTTAATCCAAACTCATAAACTTAGATATTGTCGAACGGCAGTTCAATAGAACCGATCTCAGTGGATACGATAAATTCCCGGAAAAATACTTCCAAACTTTTGTTGCTTGCCGCTGTACCGCATTCCAACATGATCTTAAACTTACAGCCCAAACAAAACGAAGACACTCTTCAAAAAAATCTTTGACATTGCTTAAAAACTTTAGTCAAATACAAACACTTTTGCTTAAATGCTTTGAGTGGACAAAATACAAATGCACACCTTGTCCAAAACAATAATTAAAAGACAATTGCTTGGCTCACAAGAAACTAACACACACACACACATGAAAAACGCTGAATACACAATCCTTATTGTCCACATGTTCACACTAGGGTAAAACAGCCTTAAGTAGATCCTTGAATGGGCATTGGGCCTGCTGAACTTGCACAAATCAGAAATAATAATTCTTCAAATAAAGGAACAAAAATAACAAGAACAAATATTCTGCTAAAATAACTCCAAGCTGAATCCTTCTTTTCCTTCTGATAAAATCGCGCTAAAACCACAACAAAATCTCAGAAATAATGATTGAAGGATGCGCGCACAAAATAGGATTCACCTAGGTCTTCAGGCCCAGTCAGAGATGTCATGACATCAGTCTTGACATCCTGATGAAAGCAGTTGCACACAAAAACTTCACACCTGCATAATGCTTCAATCACATGTCATAACATTACCTATGACATTCAAACACCAACATAAGTTTTACCACAAAATATAGCCAATCTAAACATCTACACGTATCCAAAGCTTCTGTCCCATTAGGTCCTTAGATTGAATATGTGCATTAACTGGAGTAGAAAGCCTTTCCTCACTCATTGATCTTGTGGATATATCGCGAATACCAATACCCATTTTTTTCACTCTGCATAGCCACCTGTTTGACAACCTTAATGCCTGATATAGACCCCTCAGCCTCCAAATTATCTTTGACTTCAGAAGTAGCATTACCTACCACCTCCATGTCATCATAAAAGTTGTGTCTATCAATATTATGATTAACCTCGATGTTCGTGCCTTCACCTACCAACCCTAAATTCTTGTTGTGAAAGCCTTTGTCATCCTCCGGTATAGGTCATCAGACTCGCTATACGCCAGAGACTGCAAATTATCAAACTGACCTTTGAGATAAAAAAAATATCCTCAGTTAACCTAATATGATAAGCTTTATTATTGATCTCAATATTGAAGACTTCATGCATAATCATGCAGCAACTTGATTTCACCAAAAATCTCGCAACATCCATCTTGTACAGGTTTGTCGTAACAAAATCACACCTGATGAAATCTCTTATAGTGCATGCGATGATCCTAACCACCTCTGGTTTCCAAGCAAAAGGTGGTAAATCATGACAAAACACCCACATCAATCTAACATTATCCATGTCACTGGGTTTCCAAGGCCTAACATCAGCAAACCACCTCACAATCCAAGCTTTATCCTCCTCTAATAAGGATTTGATACCCTCTTCTTATGTTTCTTCCAATAAGCAAAGAGAAGCTCTAATTGGAGTGTCTTTAATATGGAAGTACCCTTCCATGTACAAAGCTTGTTGGATTTCAAAAGTGCCACCTAGGTTAACCATGGTGCCTACAAACACTTTAACAAATTTTCTCATCTTCTCCTCAACTATATGGAACTTAAGACGATCATGAACCACCACTGATGTTTTATGCATTCTACCTTCCCTAACACCCTCTCTCTATGAATGAGATGAATGTGATCTAGATTCAACCCAGACAACTCCCGTCTTTCTCCCTACAACCTGAGCAAACATTTTCTTATTCTGATCACCATTATAAATTGATGCAGTACATGAAAATTTCAATACCTTCTCATCCTCTCTCATGCATGTCTAAACTCTTATTTTCCGTCCCCTTAGACTCTCTAAGAAATCTAGGAAGATTAGCATGAATTTTTTTTACCATTGATGAAAATGCTATCGAACTTTGCTGCCATGACTCTAGGGTATAACACCCTAAAATTCTCTCTCTCATTTTCATAGCATATGGCATTGCATTTACATACATAACATTGCATTCATTTGCATAGAAAATTGAAACCATAACATTCATTGATGAAGCATAGCATAAGCTGGCAGTGTTTTCAGTTCAGGCGTGTTTGTTCGATCACAGTCCAATTTAGGTTGTGGTTGGAATTCATCAGAATACCTAGTAGTGGTTTGTGTGGGGTTTAATTTCAAAATCAGACTTATCATGATTCATCAGTTCAGAGTGTGCTTCTTCATTGGATTGGTTTTCCTGATGATTGACTCAGGCGAACTCAAATTGATCCATGATTTATTTGGTCAGGAGTTCAGAGGATGTTTAATTCAGAGAGTTGTTTGTTTCAGTGGCTAATTGTTCAATGGGGAACAAATTCATTTTTTTACAGAGATGTGTGAAAGAGGCTTGGGTGTGATTGTTAGGCTAAATTCAGTCAAGATTGGTTCAAGAATTTTAAATAAGGGTCCTAATAAGGAATATTCAAGTCAATAAAAAAGGTCTTCAAGAGTGCAAGTTGAATTCAAGATTTATTTCTAAAGTTTAATTCGAGTTCGTATTCATTTCAAGTGAGAAAATTCAAACAAGTTTAATCCATGCATGGCATGATTCAAAGTTAAGGGTCAAATGTTGATTGGTTTTGGAATAGTTATGAGACACTATTGGATGCAAGTTAATGCTCTTTATTCATACTCATTATCCATGGAGTTCCTTAGTTAAGAAAATTTCAGATTTGATCAAGCAGATGATAAGGAGGTGCAAGTTCAAATTATAAAATCATGAATATTTGTCCAAATGGGTGTAAAAACCATTACAAGAAGCCCATTTATATTCAAAAGTCTGTAACACCCCAAAATTTGCCCTCATGATTTATAACCATTAACTGGTTTTTGGTTGCACATCCAGCTGCATTTTTCATTTCATTGGTTCCTAAGATATATGATCTTAAATTGCTATGGATTGGGCTTTCCTATTTTCTTGGAGTTTTCTTTCTTTTGTGCCAAAACAAGAGGTTGGGTTATGTTCATCCTAACCTCCACATCAAGGATTTATCAAGTACGTGTCCTAGGGATTTACAAGAGACAGTAAGCGATTAAAGTTTTATCAAGGTTTACTCGAGAATAACCAGGAGTTACGACTGGGTTGGATTTCGATATTTTCAAACCGTTTATTCATTTAGTACATGTTTCAAGATGTTTATGTTTGAGTTCATGGACGTTTTCATTAATTTAGGATCGTGTTATAATGTTCAATAGTTTTCAAGACATTATTATCAGGATATCTGGAATATCTTTGTGGCAAGGGGTTAATTATACGCATGACATTGTTACCTTTTGTTTTTGAATCTTTCCTAGAAATATCAATAGTAGTGAGGGCAAAAAATGGAGTCAAGATGGTCATGAAGAATGCAACTTGTTTTCATCGGCAAAGGAGAATTTTGGTGGATGCTCATGTCAAATGTTTGGTTATGGTTTTTCCAAATCTTCAGATGTCTATTTACCAATTAAAGCCATCTCTATCCATTTTTTAGTCAATTAGTCCGAATTACCGAGAAATATAGGAATTATACTTCTTCAGGGGTCAATTCTTTGTAGGCCCATCAACAAGGATACGTTGGCATTTTTTTGGAATTTATGAATTATTTCAAGGATTAATTTAGAAGAGATCTTGTGTATGCGGTATACTATGTTCAAAAGCCTTTGGATTCCGTTATGAAGGAAAGGTGGTTCGAACTATTTTGCTGATATTACAACCGATGAGTTTCCGTCACCTTATGCCGATTTGTCTCAAAAATTATTGTACTTTGCAAATCAAGGGATATTAAAGGAATTATTTTGAATTCAGTCAAAAGCATTTAGAAAGCAAGTGGTCCATAGTTTTAATTATTTCAAACTGATTTCAAACTTATCACAGGAAAATTCAAGCATATCTGTTACAAAAATTCTAAAGAATTTGGATACCCAAAACAAAAATTCTTCAAGCTTAGAAGAAGCTCTTCAATAAAAAGCCAAAGGATTACAAGAGAAAATCAACACAAAAAAATCAGTTGAAAGAACAATAACTGATTAAAACTGAATCTCTAACAGAAAAGTTAATAGAAACTTCCAATTGAATCCAGAAGTTTCTAATCGAAAATCTCCGGAAACTTCATCTTCGTCTCTATAAATTTGATCTTTCGCTCATTCTTCGGGTTGGCTGGAATTTCATGATCTACCTCTCTCATTTTCCGTATTCAAAAACGCTAAAAAGCCTCCATTTCCGTTTTTCTGAGTTTCATTCATTACCTCCATGACTCCCTGCAACAATGGACATCAGTGACAACCTGCAAATCATCACACGATTCAGAAATGCGCGTCCACGAAAACGCAGAACCTCGAAGAACAAGAAAGATTCAGAATGAAATCGAATAAGAGAAAAGCAGCAAATGAAGAGTAAATGGCAGTATCAAAAAAAAGAGAAGGGCTGAAAGTGAAATTACCTGAATCCAAAAGAAATACCATACTTTCTCTGATATGATTTCCATCCCCTGGTTCACACAAAACCATCCCACCTCCATTATCCCCTTCCGAGCTCTTTCATCACCCTAGTAGTATCAGCGAATCGATTCGTATATCAGTTCATCAAGCTGCAGAAGCCGGTACGAGTAGTAACAATCAGAGACCAATAATATCAGCATAGCATCGCTTGTGCAGAAGAGATCAAAACTCGATTTCTTCGTCTTCGATTCGTCAACACTTGCACAGACTTTTCCGATCTTCAAACAAATGTTCATCACAACTCAGCAAGTCCTGCAATCAATCCAAAGCCTCCATTACTTCGTTGCAAGAATCAGCAAAATAAAGGAAAAGATCGAACCTGCAGTATTAATGAACAACAATCGATATACGGGGCAGATGGCATAATCGGGTATGGTGCGGAGATCTAGCCATGAGCACGAGTTACCTCAAGAATTTGTGAATTCAAGAAACTGAATTCGTCAACAGCGAGCTTCAACAATCACCATTACCCTCATCGATCGGCTCAGTTTCATCAACACCAATCTGCAACCAAGATGAGTCATTGACGATGACGAAGAACCCACAAAGATATCCTTCAAGTGTCGCCGTCACCTGCGACATCCACGGCGTCTTCATCGCTATGGTGTAGACTCGTAAGGCATCGTTGTCGGCATCATCAACACAACCTGCAAAAAAAATCGATCAAAGATTAACACACATCAATAACGCTGTTATCAACAAAGCGCTTCACAGGATCAAGTCGGCAGCAACGAGGTTCGGGAGTATACGCAATCGATACTCCAATCCCGAAATTCGTACGCAATAAAGAACAAAAGAAACTGAATAAGAAGAAGAAGAGGGATAAGAAGCAGAGCTGAAGTTCATACTCGAGGTAACATTGTCTCGCTCGTCGTTAAAACCTTGTTCGCGTCTTCCTCTTCAACAAATGAGGTACGAGCCATTTTCGCCTCACTCTCAGGTGTCCTTGTGACGTTAGAATCAGTGTGCTTTTAGTACCAGAATCTTAGCTTGCGACTTGTCGAATGTGAGCTTGAGAGTATGAGTTAGAGGTTAGGGAGAAAAGCAGGCCCGGATTTTGAAGGGACATGAAACATGAGGAAGGTTTGGTGTTTGTGTTTTGTGGGTTGATGGTGGTGGGCCGAAAGGAAGCCGCCGCGGATGGCGGCTAGGGTTTAGAAGAAGATGGTGTTGCTGCGAAAGGAAGGGGAAGATGGCGCCGCGGAAGGGAACGATGGATCTAGGGTTTGGCATTTCATCCCCTTTTATGCTGAAGCTTTTCTTTTTTTTACTTTATGTTGTTTTTTTATTTTATGAAATTAAAATCAAATAAATTAGAAATTTAATGATGATATCTTGCTATTAAGAGTAATTAAAAGAATTAATCACATTGAAACATAATTAAGCACACTGTTTAACTTCTGTTTTCAGAATTGGGATAAGAATAAGCTCTTACGCAGTGGGCCTAGAAAGTTTGCTTCTTGCACCCCCAATTCCAGGCCCATTGGTTTTTAGTTTAGAAAACTTTCTTTTTTTTCAACTCCCTCTCTATTCTCATTTCTTTCAATTTCTATTTTATACCTTTTTCGATTAATTCACAAATAAATACGAAAATGAATAATAAAAATCCACCAAAATTAAATTAGAATATTAAGACATTTTAGAAACATTCTCAATTTGTATTTTCTGAATATAATCATTTTTTCAATTTTAATTCGAATTTTTTTAATGTAATTGACTTATATTGGATTTCCACTTGGACACATAAATTTGTGTAATTTATTTTTGTCACTTCCCATAATATTTTCTGCCCTTTCTTTTTGCTACTATTAAAAGACAAGTTAAAGTATCTATAATATTTTTTGGTGAATTTTTAGGACATTTTTGCTATGGTTTTGGTAGTATAATTTGTGTAATTTTGTGATTGAACTTTAGTTAGGTTTAGGCGATCATTTGCCTTAGTTAAAATAAGAATTTTTTAGAGATTTTTTAGCATAGTGATATAATCAGGTTTAAGACCTTAGGAATTTAATTTCATATTTTTCTCATGACTTTTAATATTTTTGCCATTTTAATTCATTCCTTCATATGATGCATATACATAATCCATAGCATTCACTAACTATTTGTTTTTTTGTGCAAGGTGTTTTGCAAGGTTTGGCTATTGGACTTGGATATTTTTATGCTTAATTGTGTTTTATACTTTGTGTATTTTGTGATTGTAATAGCTTAGAATTTGTGTGCTTTTATAATTTCCTTAATTAGGATTAGAGAAGATAAAAATAAATCGTTAGAAAACCAAATTTTCAAAAACAAATAAAGTATTCGATCCAACGTCGAGTATACTTTTAAATAAATAAATAAAGTTTATACTATTCTAGGGCTCCACGATTACCTTCGTTCCATTCCATTCAACCAATATCAAACCTTGCATGTTTCATACCATAAGTCGTGTGTCTTAGCACCACGCAACCGACCTACACACCCCATTGTTCCATCCTGTTTACATTTCATACGTTTTACCTACCATGACCTAGGAGGACCCTATTGCTCATTGTTGACTTCTTTTACTTGCATGTTTAGTCTTATATCTCTTATATTTCTTAGGTAGATTCAATTGCAAACCTCACTAACCATAGGTTATCCATGAATTCAAACTAATTTAGGGTAAGTCTAGTTTCCCTTAGAATGTTTACCTTTTACAACTTGAGTCTCTTCTCATCTCAAAATAAAATCAAAAACAATTAATAAAGGAAAGGTGTACAATGCGCCACGAGCCTTAAGCTATACGGGAAATGACTAGTGAAGGTCTCCTTCACTCTTCTAGGATGCTTTACAAACGTTCCATTGGGGGCGATCTTGGAAAGTATTCGCTCCTGTGTCATAGTCTTTAGTGTTGTACATTCAATAAACACAAATCCAAAACATTTTCTTCTAAAAAACAACAAACCAAGAAGTCACGTCTTCTTTCTCATCTCATACTCTTTGCTGACGAACATGACTTGTCTCGACAGTTCAAACAGCGATACGGTAAACACCCTCGTGTCAGAGCCGGTAACACCTAAGCTAGAGCTATGGCAACGTCATCCTAAAAACCACAAACGAGTGTAAGCCTTAGTTAGACGAACTACGGCGTCTCTGATCCTCATTTATCCCGATGAGGTACGTAGGCAGTGGGGTAGGGCCCATTCGAGCACAATCTTTCTTTTTCCCTACATTTTCCCATTTTATTCCCATTTGTTAATTCCATTTCTTTTTCTCAATTCCATTTCATTCCAGATAGTTATTCTTTCAGTCAAACAGCATATTATTCTTCACCCTTTGAAAACAGACTTTTAAGCGTGGATCCCGTCGAGTACGGCGGACGGATTGGGGTGCTAATACCTTCTCAATTCGTAATCGACTCCCGTATCCATATCTTTGGTTCGCAAGGCCTCGTCTTTTTCCTTCTTCCTCAGGTTTGCGCAACATTACCTTTCCCATTCCTTTGGGATAAAAATGTCTGGCTGGCGACTCTACCTTTTCCGCGCCACTTTCGCGTTTGTACTAGGATGAAAATCCCGGGAGCGACAGCTGGCGACTCTGCTGGGGACTTTAGAAATTCTAATCTCCCCTTTGAGAGTCAATCCTAGCGCTTGTCTGTTTCTGTCTTCTTTGGGTGTTTATTTGTTTGTTTGTTCTGCTTCAGTTTAGCTTTACTGTTTTGTTTACAGTTTATCACTTTCCTTTACACCTTTATTTACAGCTTTCTGCACTTTACTTTATTGTCGCATATACTGGCATATACTGTACTGGCTGCTCTGGTTTTCCTTGGCGGGATGGGATTATTGTGAGATAAGCCAAATACCCGGCTTGAGTATACACATAGGATTTAGAGTGGGCAGTCGTGTGGCTTGCGTGGTCTTGAGCACGTGTAGTTTTCACGAGTCCCACACCCAGATCAGGCTCTCTTAGGATATGTTCTATACTGCCTAGGCAGACCATAGAATGTTCCTACCTGAGCTGCTAACACTGGGAACCGATCATCGAGGACCTTAGTGGAAACAACCCTCTCCAGTGGTGACAGTGGCAGACCACATTTCGTGGCAAACCCATTCGCACCCGAGGGCCCACTAGGAAATCGCATAGGATGACCTTGTTCTCTCGTAGGAACCTGGTTAAAGCAACTGGTCGTATGACGGTAGTATTGTACCCTTCGGGATGAATGTACTATTGTTTCTCGACTTCAGTGCTTGAAGCCGGGAACTTATGAGGGATGCTTGTTTTTCCGGAATTCAGCTGAGGCCTCCCTGAGTAGTACATAATGCCAAACCGATTCCCTGATTTGGTCATGAGCCATTTTTCGGAAATGGTGAACGTATTATTGCTATTCGGCTTTGAGAGTCCGTGATGTTGACCCGTAGTAGCACACCCGTGAGATTGGGAGGGGTTTACAGGTTTGCAGGAACCCTAAAACTTCCAACATACCCGATTTTGCCAGTGTTACTCAATGATATGATCCGGTCATATATGATACTTGGTTGAGAATTCTGGAACTTCTGTACAGAGACACTGATATCATGATCTTCACCAACACTTGGTTATCTGATCCGCACCAGCGTCGGACCGCTGACCACATGCCAGTTGCATACATGACATCATGGCATTTTAGCATACATGTTCAGTTACTTCCAAGGATCCCATATCTGGATTATGTCGGATTTTCTTCTGCATTAGAACTTTGATCAAAACAGATGGATTCCTTGGAAATAACCGAACATGGCATTTGCATACATCCTTGCTTTTTTGACAGGTGTTCAGAGACAAATTCTTATCCTGACCTGGTTTCTCTCCAGAATGGTCAATTTGAATCACGATTGTCAAGGTTTAGACATGGAACAACTCCGAGCGGAGGTGACCGAGATGAAGGCCCAACTGGGGCATCTTATAGTGGGCATTCGAGCGTTGTCCCAGGATCAGAAATTGCTGAGAGAAGAATTCAACTTGATGAAGACTCAGATAAAGTTGCTTACAGGAATCATGAATGCTATGTCAAAAAAAAAAAGAAAATAGTTGTGTGTCTACTTTTAAAACAGCAGGTCATGTTTCTCCCATCTCTTTGGGATGCCCAATAAATCAGGGTTCTTTAGATGGATTTCCTCTACAGTTCGAATTTCTTCACCAGCAATCGCCACTCGTCAGTCAGGAAGATCATCAGATAGGAACCAACTCCACATGTGAACTGAATGATCCTGCACCAACCTTTACCAAAGAAGTGAGCACTTTCTTTCCTTATTAGGGATCCTCCTCAGATGCTACGCCTCGGTTTCCAGGAAAAATACTTCAACCGATTTCATCTATAACTCCTCCATTGCTAGCAACCCGTCATCAACAGGTTCAAGAGAGGGTTATTGATCCAATACCCATGTCTTATTCTGAAGTATGTTCACCACTGCTCAAAATGGGATTTATTGAGTGTCACGAGATAACTCCTCCGTCAGCATGCATGAATACAAAAGAGATGGTCAATTTTCCTTCTCCTAGAATCATTGCTCAGGTCAAGTCTTCAAAGGGGCTGCATCAACAATCTTCATTCACTCCTCGGCCAAGTATGAGTAAGAAAGTACGAGGACATGTCGGGCGTCCAACGCAGTGTCGACAACGAAGTTTTCAATCACGACCACAGGTTCAACAACAACAACTACAGTTTCAACAACAACAACCACAGTTTCAACAACAGCGACCACAGGGTCAGCAACAACAGGTACAGAGGCCATTTCAAGAAAGAACAAGAGCGAGAAACCGCAGACTCGACCCCGTCCCATGCCCGTATGCTGTATTGCTCCCAGAGCTGCTAAAGTTGAACCTGATCGAGCTTCGTACCATGAGACCTCCCGCTCCCGACAATCTACCTCCGAATTTTGATGCTAACGCCAGGTGCGAATTCCATTCAGGTGCCCAGGGGCACAGTATTGAGAAATGTTGGGCCTTTCAGAACAAGGTACAGGATCTAGTTGACTCCAAGGCGATCAATTTCGCTCCTCTCCCAAATGTACTTCATAATCCGATGCCTAGTCATAATGGAACCGGTGTCGCGGTCGTTATACCAGATGGATCACGCTAAGCCGAAGTCTTCAAGCTGATCACCCAGGACGCCAGGGTATTCATGAAGCAAATAGAGCCAGCAGTATTCAAATACTCTCAGTGATGGCATTTATGTGTTTGCCTTTCTTCATTGTTCGTTTTTCATCCCTATTGAGGGGAACTACGTCGCTCTGATTCTTCATTGGTCATTAGTCAATGGAGATACGTAGGCAGAAGATCGTCAGGTCTTTCCGAGCAACCTTATGGGGCAACTTTACTCCCCAGCTTCACTCTTTCCTTCAGATGTCTCGCGTCAGAGTCAGAATGGCTAGAAGAGGAAGTATTACTGCCATGATTGGGCATGTAGCTGCAAATTGAAGATTACAAGTCTGTGAAAAGAGCTATTGATCGTTGAAAGTATCCAAGACTGACAGGTCCAGACGGAGCCAAGCCTCCTCAACTATGGCAATATTCAGTTTCTTTACTGCATTTCCATTTGTAGTTTCTTTTATGTGTTAAACATTTGTTTACATGTATGAAACTTGTTTGCTTTTGAATGTTAGAAATAATAAAACTCACATGTTTTTCTTGAAGTAAATTCATTTGCATTCCCTTATAATTTTGCATATGTATATCGCAATACCAACTGTCATGCTTAAATTCTATGAGGGAGAATGACGAAACAAAAACGCAATATCTCTGAATTGTGTGCTCTCAAGTAAGACCTTGTTAACGATGTACAGGCATTGTTTCAAATCCTAAACACTGGAGATATAAGGAAGATAAACCCTTGCTAACCCCTTTGAGCCTTGTAGTAGGAGTTTATTTTCAAATAAAAAAAAAAAACCCTCACATATAACCCAGGGGCAGGGTAGACTTCAGCTAGTCAGACCAAGTGTTCAAACTTTCATAAAGAAGTGTATTTGAAGATCCGTTGCTTTCTACTATGCTAATCAAGAGGTCCAAAGACCCGAAACCACAATGGTTATCCAAGTCAAAAGGTCCAAAGATTGACAACCACAATGGTTATCCTTCGTCGACCACAAAATGAGGCAGTCACAACCCTCGTGAAGCAATCAAGACAAACAATATCACGCGACCTGTTCAAAATGCAAAAAGAGAAAGAAAAGAAAAGGCCCGCTAAGTCGAAACTTGAAAACAAGCGACTTAGGCAAAAGTTAGGGCATCCCGCTGGACTTCACAATCAAAGATTCACAAGAATCAGTCCAGGCAAAAGTTAGGGATAAGCAAAATAATGCAAAAGCGAAAGACGGAAAAGGATTACACAAGAAAGATCCTCAAATAAGAACAAAGTCGTGTGACACAAACACGAAAAATAGAGGAGTGACTGACTCTCAACAATAACCTGATTGGTGCTTGAACTAATAGTAGCAATGGTTCCTCAATCAACACGAAACCCTTATGAAAGGTGAATGCTTGTGAAAACTAGCTGAACATAGGAATGGAGAACATCACGAAGATCGGGTGGGCACAAATAAACTTCGAGCCTTTATCCTTTGTTTCTATAACCGTGAACCAGGCCACGATACAACCCTCAAAAGTCCTAACTGAAACAGGGTTAATTTGAGAGCGTACTACCACGAGACCGCGTTCCTGACTCCTATGAGTTGTGCTAAAAGACATTTATTGGTATTGCATGTACATACTTTCATTCAAATAAAGGTCGTATCTTAACCAGTGATTCTCTCACGAAGGTTAACGATCCATTTTCAAAACTTCAAGATTAACATGTTTGTTGGATTAGGATTTTCATTCTAAGAATAAACATTTTCTCACTTGCATACATTTGTTGAGCATCATAAATGGTTCACATACGGAAATTCAATCCAGAAGCTCAAGCTTGCCAGGTTGAGGAGTCTAAAACTTCTGAAAGACTGTCACGTCGAGGTGCACTTATCCGAATAAAGCTTCATTGAGCAGAGACTTTCCCAATTAGTCATGGTAAGAGCCAGCCAATCCGGGGCAGTCACGTCGAGCAATCTCCTCAAAATCAGAGTACCCAGCCAATCCGGGGCAGTCACGTCGAGCAATCTCTTTAAAATTAGAGCATTAAGCCAATCCGGGGCAGTTACGTCGAGCAATCTCTTCAAAATTAGAGTACTGAGCTAATCCGGGGCAGTTATGTGGAGCAATCTCTTCAAATTTCAGTCAAACTGGGGCAATCACCTCGAGATTCAAATCTCTCCAAGATCGAAGATCAGTCACTCAGGTGCAAATCTATTCAAATACTCGTACTGGGGCAGGCCACCCTAATAGTACGAAAGTTCACTCTTTCCCGAAGACAGAGGATCGGAAGCATTTACCCGGAGTTTAGAATACCGTGGTCACTTGTCAAGCCAACTATCTCGTTCAGCACTTCTGACAGATACAAACTCATCCGCATTGGCAATGGTTACCTCCCCAGCAAGGTTATTACACTGATTCATGCAGTCGTTACGATACCTAAGAGTTTAAAGACGCCAAGTCTTTTTGTAAAATCCTCTTGAGGTAAAATCCATACGAAGCAACTAATCCCCAGCACGAGACGACTTGAAATCTTTTCTCTTCAGCAGGACGTGTCCCGGTGTGGTCATCTCCAACAGGCAAATGGAAGTTGTCCTCACTAAAGTCAGCACTTTTTCTTTCAGTTGGTTTCCTTGATCCTGATTTCTCATCAGATCCAAGGCAATTCTTATTCCCCTAGAAGATGTCCGATGAATCATTCTCCTCCCCAGCAGGTCCATAAGAGTGGATATTCCTCAATAATCAAGGTATCCTTGGGCACGACCCTCAAATCTAAGAGTCCAATTTATTTTTGGCAAAGGTGATGATTCAGACAGATGAATTATTCACGCTCCTCTCTGACAGAGATGTCATCCCCACAGGGCTACTTGATATCGAATTCGCGATCATTGTGTTTCCCCACAGAGTCAACAGAGATTTATCATTTCCGCGTCAGGAATTTCTTTTACATTCACCAGTTCATTAACAATATTCAAGACATAATATCCCCAGTGTCATGGGGCAGTATGCCGTGCAAATTCAGCATATGTAAAGTCCAGCCGCAGACTGGCCAAAGTCCATCTTCGGGTGGCAAATTTCAAAGTCCAGCCGCAGACTGGCCAAAGTCCATCTTCGGGTGGCAGATTCCAAAGTCCATCTTCGGGTGGCAAGCTTCAAAAGTCCACCCGCAGTGTGGCAAATCTCTAAAGTCCCCCGCAGTGGGCAAAAGTCTCCCGTAGTGAGCAAAAGTCTCCCGTAGTGAGCAAAAGTCTCCCGTAGTGAGCAAAAGTCCACCCGCAGTGTGGCAAATCTCAAAAGTCCACCCGCAGTGTGGCAAATCTCAAAAGTCTCCCGTAGTGAGCAAAAGTCTCCCGTAGTGAGCAAAAGTCTCCCGTAGTGAGCACAAGTCCACCCGCAGCGTGGCAATGTATTTTGAAGTCCAACCGCAGATTGGCGAAAGTCCATCCTCAGGGTGGCATCATATCAAAAGTCCACCCGCAGTGTGGCAATGTATTTTGAAGTCCAACCGCAGATTGGCGAAAGTCCATCCTCAGGGTGGCATCATATCACAATTCCACCCACAGTGTGGCAAGTCAGTAGTCCTCTGGCATCATTCAAAAGGCATCCCTCGTGTACTTTTCTTCACATCATAATTATATCCAAGCAGAGATCGTTCGGTTGAGTTTATTTCCCTGTTCTTCTGCCGCAGAGTGCAAATTTTCGGGTTGTTTCTGGTATTCAATCCCTGCATACTTCAAACGTCTGAAAGCAGCTGCTATCATCCATTCAAGTCTACAGTGATTGAATAGGGGCAGCTGTAACACCCCAAAATTTGCCCTCATGATTTATAACCATTAACTGGTTTTTGGTTGCACATCCAGCTGCATTTTTCATTTCATTGGTTCCTAAGATATATGATCTTAAATTGCTATGGATTGGGCTTTCCTATTTTCTTGGAGTTTTCTTTCTTTTGTGCCAAAACAAGAGGTTGGGTTATGTTCATCCTAACCTCCACATCAAGGATTTATCAAGTACGTGTCCTAGGGATTTACAAGAGACAGTAAGCGATTAAAGTTTTATCAAGGTTTACTCGAGAATAACCAGGAGTTACGACTGGGTTGGATTTCGATATTTTCAAACCGTTTATTCATTTAGTACATGTTTCAAGATGTTTATGTTTGAGTTCATGGACGTTTTCATTAATTTAGGATCGTGTTATAATGTTCAATAGTTTTCAAGACATTATTATCAGGATATCTGGAATATCTTTGTGGCAAGGGGTTAATTATACGCATGACATTGTTACCTTTTGTTTTTGAATCTTTCCTAGAAATATCAATAGTAGTGAGGGCAAAAAATGGAGTCAAGATGGTCATGAAGAATGCAACTTGTTTTCATCGGCAAAGGAGAATTTTGGTGGATGCTCATGTCAAATGTTTGGTTATGGTTTTTCCAAATCTTCAGATGTCTATTTACCAATTAAAGCCATCTCTATCCATTTTTTAGTCAATTAGTCCGAATTACCGAGAAATATAGGAATTATACTTCTTCAGGGGTCAATTCTTTGTAGGCCCATCAACAAGGATACGTTGGCATTTTTTTGGAATTTATGAATTATTTCAAGGATTAATTTAGAAGAGATCTTGTGTATGCGGTATACTATGTTCAAAAGCCTTTGGATTCCGTTATGAAGGAAAGGTGGTTCGAACTATTTTGCTGATATTACAACCGATGAGTTTCCGTCACCTTATGCCGATTTGTCTCAAAAATTATTGTACTTTGCAAATCAAGGGATATTAAAGGAATTATTTTGAATTCAGTCAAAAGCATTTAGAAAGCAAGTGGTCCATAGTTTTAATTATTTCAAACTGATTTCAAACTTATCACAGGAAAATTCAAGCATATCTGTTACAAAAATTCTAAAGAATTTGGATACCCAAAACAAAAATTCTTCAAGCTTAGAAGAAGCTCTTCAATAAAAAGCCAAAGGATTACAAGAGAAAATCAACACAAAAAAATCAGTTGAAAGAACAATAACTGATTAAAACTGAATCTCTAACAGAAAAGTTAATAGAAACTTCCAATTGAATCCAGAAGTTTCTAATCGAAAATCTCCGGAAACTTCATCTTCGTCTCTATAAATTTGATCTTTCGCTCATTCTTCGGGTTGGCTGGAATTTCATGATCTACCTCTCTCATTTTCCGTATTCAAAAACGCTAAAAAGCCTCCATTTCCGTTTTTCTGAGTTTCATTCATTACCTCCATGACTCCCTGCAACAATGGACATCAGTGACAACCTGCAAATCATCACACGATTCAGAAATGCGCGTCCACGAAAACGCAGAACCTCGAAGAACAAGAAAGATTCAGAATGAAATCGAATAAGAGAAAAGCAGCAAATGAAGAGTAAATGGCAGTATCAAAAAAAAGAGAAGGGCTGAAAGTGAAATTACCTGAATCCAAAAGAAATACCATACTTTCTCTGATATGATTTCCATCCCCTGGTTCACACAAAACCATCCCACCTCCATTATCCCCTTCCGAGCTCTTTCATCACCCTAGTAGTATCAGCGAATCGATTCGTATATCAGTTCATCAAGCTGCAGAAGCCGGTACGAGTAGTAACAATCAGAGACCAATAATATCAGCATAGCATCGCTTGTGCAGAAGAGATCAAAACTCGATTTCTTCGTCTTCGATTCGTCAACACTTGCACAGACTTTTCCGATCTTCAAACAAATGTTCATCACAACTCAGCAAGTCCTGCAATCAATCCAAAGCCTCCATTACTTCGTTGCAAGAATCAGCAAAATAAAGGAAAAGATCGAACCTGCAGTATTAATGAACAACAATCGATATACGGGGCAGATGGCATAATCGGGTATGGTGCGGAGATCTAGCCATGAGCACGAGTTACCTCAAGAATTTGTGAATTCAAGAAACTGAATTCGTCAACAGCGAGCTTCAACAATCACCATTACCCTCATCGATCGGCTCAGTTTCATCAACACCAATCTGCAACCAAGATGAGTCATTGACGATGACGAAGAACCCACAAAGATATCCTTCAAGTGTCGCCGTCACCTGCGACATCCACGGCGTCTTCATCGCTATGGTGTAGACTCGTAAGGCATCGTTGTCGGCATCATCAACACAACCTGCAAAAAAAATCGATCAAAGATTAACACACATCAATAACGCTGTTATCAACAAAGCGCTTCACAGGATCAAGTCGGCAGCAACGAGGTTCGGGAGTATACGCAATCGATACTCCAATCCCGAAATTCGTACGCAATAAAGAACAAAAGAAACTGAATAAGAAGAAGAAGAGGGATAAGAAGCAGAGCTGAAGTTCATACTCGAGGTAACATTGTCTCGCTCGTCGTTAAAACCTTGTTCGCGTCTTCCTCTTCAACAAATGAGGTACGAGCCATTTTCGCCTCACTCTCAGGTGTCCTTGTGACGTTAGAATCAGTGTGCTTTTAGTACCAGAATCTTAGCTTGCGACTTGTCGAATGTGAGCTTGAGAGTATGAGTTAGAGGTTAGGGAGAGAAGCAGGCCCGGATTTTGAAGGGACATGAAACATGAGGAAGGTTTGGTGTTTGTGTTTTGTGGGTTGATGGTGGTGGGCCGAAAGGAAGCCGCCGCGGATGGCGGCTAGGGTTTAGAAGAAGATGGTGTTGCTGCGAAAGGAAGGGGAAGATGGCGCCGCGGAAGGGAACGATGGATCTAGGGTTTGGCATTTCATCCCCTTTTGTGCTGAAGCTTTTCTTTTTTTTACTTTATGTTGTTTTTTTATTTTATGAAATTAAAATCAAATAAATTAGAAATTTAATGATGATATCTTGCTATTAAGAGTAATTAAAAGAATTAATCACATTGAAACATAATTAAGCACACTGTTTAACTTCTGTTTTCAGAATTGGGATAAGAATAAGCTCTTACGCAGTGGGCCTAGAAAGTTTGCTTCTTGCACCCCCAATTCCAGGCCCATTGGTTTTTAGTTTAGAAAACTTTCTTTTTTTTCAACTCCCTCTCTATTCTCATTTCTTTCAATTTCTATTTTATACCTTTTTCGATTAATTCACAAATAAATACGAAAATGAATAATAAAAATCCACCAAAATTAAATTAGAATATTAAGACATTTTAGAAACATTCTCAATTTGTATTTTCTGAATATAATCATTTTTTCAATTTTAATTCGAATTTTTTTAATGTAATTGACTTATATTGGATTTCCACTTGGACACATAAATTTGTGTAATTTATTTTTGTCACTTCCCATAATATTTTCTGCCCTTTCTTTTTGCTACTATTAAAAGACAAGTTAAAGTATCTATAATATTTTTTGGTGAATTTTTAGGACATTTTTGCTATGGTTTTGGTAGTATAATTTGTGTAATTTTGTGATTGAACTTTAGTTAGGTTTAGGCGATCATTTGCCTTAGTTAAAATAAGAATTTTTTAGAGATTTTTTAGCATAGTGATATAATCAGGTTTAAGACCTTAGGAATTTAATTTCATATTTTTCTCATGACTTTTAATATTTTTGCCATTTTAATTCATTCCTTCATATGATGCATATACATAATCCATAGCATTCACTAACTATTTGTTTTTTTGTGCAAGGTGTTTTGCAAGGTTTGGCTATTGGACTTGGATATTTTTATGCTTAATTGTGTTTTATACTTTGTGTATTTTGTGATTGTAATAGCTTAGAATTTGTGTGCTTTTATAATTTCCTTAATTAGGATTAGAGAAGATAAAAATAAATCGTTAGAAAACCAAATTTTCAAAAACAAATAAAGTATTCGATCCAACGTCGAGTATACTTTTAAATAAATAAATAAAGTTTATACTATTCTAGGGCTCCACGATTACCTTCGTTCCATTCCATTCAACCAATATCAAACCTTGCATGTTTCATACCATAAGTCGTGTGTCTTAGCACCACGCAACCGACCTACACACCCCATTGTTCCATCCTGTTTACATTTCATACGTTTTACCTACCATGACCTAGGAGGACCCTATTGCTCATTGTTGACTTCTTTTACTTGCATGTTTAGTCTTATATCTCTTATATTTCTTAGGTAGATTCAATTGCAAACCTCACTAACCATAGGTTATCCATGAATTCAAACTAATTTAGGGTAAGTCTAGTTTCCCTTAGAATGTTTACCTTTTACAACTTGAGTCTCTTCTCATCTCAAAATAAAATCAAAAACAATTAATAAAGGAAAGGTGTACAATGCGCCACGAGCCTTAAGCTATACGGGAAATGACTAGTGAAGGTCTCCTTCACTCTTCTAGGATGCTTTACAAACGTTCCATTGGGGGCGATCTTGGAAAGTATTCGCTCCTGTGTCATAGTCTTTAGTGTTGTACATTCAATAAACACAAATCCAAAACATTTTCTTCTAAAAAACAACAAACCAAGAAGTCACGTCTTCTTTCTCATCTCATACTCTTTGCTGACGAACATGACTTGTCTCGACAGTTCAAACAGCGATACGGTAAACACCCTCGTGTCAGAGCCGGTAACACCTAAGCTAGAGCTATGGCAACGTCATCCTAAAAACCACAAACGAGTGTAAGCCTTAGTTAGACGAACTACGGCGTCTCTGATCCTCATTTATCCCGATGAGGTACGTAGGCAGTGGGGTAGGGCCCATTCGAGCACAATCTTTCTTTTTCCCTACATTTTCCCATTTTATTCCCATTTGTTAATTCCATTTCTTTTTCTCAATTCCATTTCATTCCAGATAGTTATTCTTTCAGTCAAACAGCATATTATTCTTCACCCTTTGAAAACAGACTTTTAAGCGTGGATCCCGTCGAGTACGGCGGACGGATTGGGGTGCTAATACCTTCTCAATTCGTAATCGACTCCCGTATCCATATCTTTGGTTCGCAAGGCCTCGTCTTTTTCCTTCTTCCTCAGGTTTGCGCAACATTACCTTTCCCATTCCTTTGGGATAAAAATGTCTGGCTGGCGACTCTACCTTTTCCGCGCCACTTTCGCGTTTGTACTAGGATGAAAATCCCGGGAGCGACAAAGTCCATCACATTTTTCTTATCAAGCCACTTCAAAAAATATAATAAAAAAATATAAAATAATAGACAAAATAAATGGGACAAGTGATGTGTTTCGTTCAAGAAAAATTTCCAGCCACACCACTTCTCTCGGCTCAGCAAGCCATCAGCCTTATTGCACTGCATACGAACATGATGATCGCGCGTTTCATCAGCAAACACATGACTTCAGCTAGCTTACCTATTCCAATCAACATGTCATCAAGCAAGCCAAACATCAAGTCGTTCACGCATTCACGCAGAATTACAGCTCTAAATGCAGTGGTATATTGAATAAAACGCAAGGAAATTACCGCGTACAAACACAGATTTAGCATGATAAAAAAATGCAGAAATATTCCAAAACAAAAATAAGGAAATTCATAGTAAATGGATTGTTGTTTTTACACCATCACAAATAACAAATAGAATACATAATTCTCTTCTTGATTACAAAAGCATAATCGATTTTCTCCATCCTCGCCAATAATCATAACAAAATTTCTTTCGAATATACTTCAATTCCAAAAAACCAATGTCTCCATTATTCTTCATCAATCAATAAAACAGAAAAAAATAAAAATAAAAACAATCCTAACAGAAAATAACTCCATAACTGAATTCTAACCGAATTCAATTGAAATTCCAAAATCGCCCTCACTCTTTATCACATATAAATCAGAAACTGATATTCATGCTTCTTCTTCACCTTTTTTTTCTTCCATGCTCCATTTCTAAACTTCATCTTCATCAATCCAATTTCAACTTTTGAATCAATCAACATTTCTCTTCAATCTCCACCTTCGTCTTCATCCTTCATCTCTCTTCTTCAACCTCTTCATCAACGCATCACCATCATTACACCATCGTCATCCCCGACTCTGCATCATCTTCAGCCTGCACGGCTCAATTCTTGCAAACCTCGTGTCACTTTCGCCTTTGCAACAAATTACAACAAGAATTCACTCAAACAGGATTCAACAAGAGTCAACAACTGCAAATTCAGAAAAAAGACTTTACACAATTCAATACCACACACGCAGAGGAAGAAGAAGCGAAAATTCAACACATCAAGGAACAACGGAAACAAAAGAATAAATTGCGCAAAAGAGTAGAAGGAGAAGAATAGTGGATCGCAGTTTTTCGTACCTGAAGCATTTGTCTACGTCGTTGTCACCTTCATCTTGCAGGTACGTCAATATCGTGATTAATCTTGCTATTGTGATGTGATGTAGCTGATTAGGGGGCCAAAATCGTCATGTTGTAGCATTATTTTGCTGATTCTAATCGTTTTTGAGTTTTGCGATAAGTAGTATAGAACTAGGATTAAGATGAATCGTGTGAAGATTCGTTGTGAGGAACTAGGCGTAGAGTAATTAGCGGCGGAAATATTGACAAGAAAATAGTGAAACACGCGATGTAGTAGAGTAGAGATCTCCACCGTCATCGTCATAGAGGCACGACACGGCAGAGTGCTTGCAATTGACGGCTAAGATTTTAGGTTGAGGTTGAAGATGGTGTCGCTGCGAGAGGGAGAGAGACTCGGGTTTAGATTTGTGAGGAGTAACATTGGAGTGAGTGAGGTTTCACCGTCTGTCTTCATATTCTCCGATGGTTATTCATGGTGGCAGAGGTTTTAGGGGAAAAAAGAGAATAGGATAACGCCGTGGCAAGGGGAAGAAGAAAGAGAACGCTATGGTTTATTTTCTCTGATTGTTTTGTTTTTTTAGTTTTATAATTGTTAAGATAATGGTTTAAAAGATTGAGAGAGTGTGTGATACAAAAGGATAAGATCATGAGATTTTTTTGCAAATCCACCATACCGGCAGTGACACTTTTCACCATCCAGTAGGTTTTCCATACTATGATCCCATGCATGCACGAACACCTCACTATCATGTTCCTCGCTCATGTAGCATTCTGATGTGAGGACTTGTTCAGTCCATTGATCGTACGTCCCAGATGAGGTCAAGATGTTGACCAACGCCTTACCATACTCCCTCATTCTTCCATGCGTTCTGGGCCTATACCGTTACTATGCGCACCCCATTTCTGGCCCAGTTCTTTTATTTTAACTAACAATTATTGTGCTTACACCCCTCATTCTTCTCATTGTTTTTTAATTTCTGTTTTCACCTGGTTTCCGTTTTAATCCAGAAAAAATATTAAAAATCCTAATAAAATTCTACAAAAATTACACAACATATTAACTCATTCCAAAAATTTTGTGTTTTTTTACTTTCTGATTTCAGTGATTTTTCAATTTTATTTTGGTTTTTCATTTGATTTCTTTTTCATTGAATTCCCACATTAACACTTCAGTTTGTCCAATTTAATTCTTCCACCTCAATAAACATTTTTACCCCATTCTTTTTGCATCTTCCAAAGGACTCAGAAGCTTAACTTCCTTAGGAAGTAAGTTGAGTTCGAAGCTCTTCTTTTCTTTTTCTCATTAGGATTAGAAAACCACACAAATCATTAGGATCTCCTTTTTCATGCAATAAACAACTTAGGGTTGTGTCTTAGTCCCCTTAGTTTTTCACTTTCTCGACTTGAGTCTCTTTCTCATCTCATAAGGAAAAGCAGTAAAAAAAACATCTAATAAAGGTTGAACTTTCTCGTACGCCAGGAGACTTTGTCGTGGATTACTTATACACGTCCCATTTCGGGGCGAGGTGTTAGGCATCTACCATGATGAACAAGTCTTAGTATGAAAATGTTTCACAAATAACAAACTCAAAACACTTCTTTAAAAGAGTAAATAAACAACAAATGTCTTTTCCTGCGGGAATTTTCCTCTCATCTCATTCACTCTAAATGTGAACTTGCTACGACATGTCTCTTTTCAAGACGGTAAACGCACTCGTACCAGACGAACCTGTAACACCTGAGCATAGGCATAAGCAATTCAATTCATAAAAAACACAAACAAAGTTCTCGCCTTAGTTAGGAGAACTACGTTGACTTTGATCCTCATTTTCCAGATGAGGTACGTAGGCAGCAGGGTAGGGCCTGTTCGAGCACACTCTTTATTTTCCCTACATTTTTCCCGTACCTTTTCCAGTTCCTTTTCTTACTTCCATTCCAATTAGTAGTTCTTTTGTTCAACAACATCCTATTTCCTTACCCATTGAAACAGACGAACAAGCGTGGATCCCGTCGGATACGAAATACAGTCAGGGGTGTTAATACCTTCCCAGGTCGTAACCGACTCCCGAACCTAGATCTTTGGTTCGCATAACCTCGTCCTTTCCTTTTCTCTTCGGTTTGTGCAACATTACCTTTCTCATTCATTCGAGATAAAAATGCATGGTTGGCGACTCTATCTTTTCCGCGCCACTTTCGCGTTTGTACTAGGATGAAAATCCCGAGAGCGACATAGGGTTAGAAACATTCCTAAATCACACGAATCCATACCTAAATCCCCTCTTGTCCCTCCTGATAGGAATAAACACTTCAGTTACAATTCCATAATCTTTAAAGATAATGAACATATCCTTAGCAACAAAAATCTCGGAAACTCCATAAAGAAGAACAAAGTTTCTTCATCTCTATCCATGTTGCATTTCCCATTCTTCTCCGTCCAAATAGAAAATTGATTCCTTCTTAACTTATCCTCCTTCTTCCTCCTCAGAACAGTCCATACCATATTAGTATTCTCAGCCATATTCAAACACTAAAAAACGGTAAAACTACCACCAGACGAAACACACGAATACCAAACTTAATCAAAATAATAAGGACCTTAACCTTAAGATTAGGAATTTAATCCAAAATTATTTGACCAAGATTAGGAGTTTAGTTCAGTAATCCACGCGAGGTTAGTGTAGTAACGAAGGTTAGTTAAGAGAATAAATTTTTAAAAGAATGTGAAAAAATGGCATGTTTATATATTGGAATGTGGGTGAGTACCATATGTATATATGCATGTATCTACCTTTCATTGGAAGGAAAACCCAACCACCCGTTAGTTGTAGATATCAACACCCAAATGATATTTATTAGTTGGATTAAATAAGTGAAAATTGTGTGTATATTTTGTTCGATCTTTAATGACAATATTTATTTTATATTTATGTATTAATATAAAAAAATATTAATATTAATAAATCAACAACTTAAAAAAATAAATAAATAAATTTAATTTTAAAAAATAAATTATACATGGTTTCACAATATTATCCTGAATTACCTATAAAGAAAAGAAAATTATAAATAATTGAAAAAAGAAAAGTAATAAATAATAGAGATATAATTGGAAAAAAAATATAAAGTGATTTATGATTTTAAATAAAAATTTCTTTAATAATAATTTATACTACTAATTTGGGAGGAGTGGTGGTTATAATAATTAGGTATTATGAAGGGGAAAAAATAGAAAATCGTTATATAGCAATAAATGTTTTTAATGCAAGTAATAATCTTTCATTATGTCTGTCCTAATCACACAAAATGATTTAGAAAAGCAATCATTCATGAGGGTAATTACGTCCTTCACCATATCCTCTGGCTTTTATTAATTGCATTGAAAAATCATTAATTGTTATTAAAATCATCAATATTATTTTCATACACAAACGCGTATATATATATACAACAAGGAAAGTGTATAGTCTTCAAATCTAAATCTTCACTTCCAACTGTTTCTCTCAACTCACGTATTCTTTTCTTCTCATTCTCTTGCTTATTTGTAAGTTGCTTCTCACTCTTTTTCTTTTGAATTCTTTTTATTGATGTGTCATGCCCCATTTGATGTTTTGGATTTGTTGCTTTAAAGATTTGAAATGTAATGGATAGTTTTTGTGATCTGTGTGTTGCTCAGTTTTGTTGGATCTGTTGTGGTTTAGAAGATGATAATTGATCCAAGTCAAATTAAGCTAGGGGTGTGTTGTGTGTTTTATTTGCCTGGGTTGATTGAAAGAGAGTGTAAAATTATAGCTTTAATTTTGCATTTTTTTCTTCCTCAGTGTTAATAGCCATGTAGCACTGAAATTTCTGTGCTTCATAGGTTAATGGTTAGATTTCTATACTGTAATTCACTGGTAAATGATATATATATATATATATTGAATTGATTTTTTTTTTTTACTTAAACAAATGGTTCTGGAAAATATGTTGCTAAAAGGTTTGACTTTTTTTGGTCTTTGAAGTAGAAGGTTATTTTGTTTATTATGAGACTAACAGCTTTTGAAGAATGCCATGTTTTTATTTTAGTTTATGTGATTATTTAGTGAAAAGGGAATGTTTTGATTCAATTTTCAGTAGTTTTAATTTGTATGTGTTTGTAATTTTTGTTATTGTAGAAGTTGCTTGATATGACTACTCATACCCCGAAAAATATCCTGATTACCGGGGCAGCTGGATTCATTGCATCTCATGTTGCCAACCGACTTATCCGGAACTATCCCGACTACAAAATTGTTGTTCTCGATAAACTCGATTACTGTTCGAATCTGAAGAATCTAATTCCTTCAAAATCGTCCCCCAACTTTAAGTTCGTGAAGGGGGACATTGGAAGTGCGGACCTTGTCAACTACCTTCTCATCACTGAGGCGATCGACACGATTATGCACTTTGCTGCTCAAACTCATGTTGACAACTCTTTCGGTAATAGTTTTGAGTTTACCAAGAACAACATATATGGTACTCATGTCTTATTAGAAGCTTGTAAGGTAACTGGACAGATCAAAAGATTCATCCATGTAAGCACTGATGAGGTCTATGGAGAGACCGATGAGGATGCTGTTGTAGGAAATCACGAGGCTTCTCAGCTACTTCCGACGAATCCGTACTCTGCAACAAAAGCTGGGGCAGAAATGCTCGTCATGGCATATGGTAGGTCCTATGGATTACCAGTGATCACAACACGTGGAAACAATGTCTACGGCCCGAATCAGTTTCCTGAGAAATTAATTCCAAAGTTCATCCTCTTGGCATTACAAGGAAAAGTTCTTCCGATTCACGGTGATGGTTCGAATGTGAGGAGTTATTTATATTGTGAAGATGTCGCAGAGGCTTTTGAAGTTATCCTTCACAAGGGAGAGGTTGGACATGTTTACAATATTGGGACTAAGAAGGAACGGAGAGTTATCGATGTAGCCACCGATTTATGCAGACTCTTCTCGAAGGATCCAGAGACTAGTATTAAATTTGTAGACAACAGACCGTTTAATGATCAGAGATACTTTCTTGACGACCAAAAGCTGAAGAATTTGGGTTGGTCGGAGAGAACTACTTGGGAAGAAGGCTTGAAGAAAACCATGGATTGGTATATCAAGAATTCCGATTGGTGGGGTGATGTGAGTGGCGCATTGCTTCCTCATCCGATCCTTGCGATGCCCGGTGGTTTGGAGAGACATTTCAATGGATCTAAAGAGGAAAGCTCGGCATCATATGTCTCGAATACAAATACTCGAATGTTGGTTCCGACCACCAAGAACGTTGGATCTTCACAGAAACATCCTCTCAAATTCTTGATCTATGGAAGGACGGGTTGGATTGGAGGTTTACTCGGGAAATTGTGTGAGAAGCAAGGGATTCCTTATGAGTATGGAAAAGGGCGCCTTGAGGATCGCTCATCACTCGTGGCTGATATTCAAAATGTGAAACCAACTCATATTTTCAATGCAGCAGGAGTGACTGGAAGACCTAATGTTGATTGGTGTGAATCTCATAAGACAGAAACAATCCGCGTCAACGTTGCTGGTACTCTAACATTGGCTGATGTCAGCAGAGAGCATAACCTTTTGATGATAAACTATGCTACCGGCTGCATATTCGAGTACGATGAAGCTCATCCAGAAGGTTCAGGCATTGGTTTTAAGGAAGAAGACACACCTAATTTCAACGGTTCTTTCTATTCCAAAACTAAAGCTATGGTAAGTTATCAAGATTTATACTTTTATTCCCTTTCCATTATGATTGTTGATTATGAATATGAATATCTCTTAATAATCAATCTATAAATGTTTCTTAGGTTGAAGAGCTCTTGAAAGAATATGACAATGTATGCACTCTCCGAGTCCGCATGCCAATTTCATCCGACCTAAGCAATCCACGCAATTTCATCACCAAGATTTCACGTTACAACAAAGTCGTTAACATTCCAAACAGCATGACTATTTTGGATGAACTTCTTCCTATTTCAATTGAGATGGCTAAGAGGAACCTAAGAGGCATCTGGAACTTCACAAATCCTGGCGCCGTGAGCCACAACGAGATTCTCGAGATGTATAGGGATTACATCGATCCGAATTTCAAGTGGCTTAACTTCACACTTGAAGAACAAGCCAAGGTAATAGTTGCTGCCAGAAGCAACAATGAAATGGATGCATCCAAATTGAAGAATGAGTTTCCAGAATTGCTTTCCATCAAAGAATCACTTATCAAGTATGTGTTTGAGCCAAACAAGAAAAGTGCTTAAAACATAGTTTCACATTTCATCAGGACATCATTTGCTACTAAATTTTTGTGTTTGGCTACTTAAATTATCACTCTCATGATTACATTGTTATCTCTTTATACTGTTATTGTGTTTAGAGGATGATTTACTAATAATTGATAAGTATTATAGTTTGGGTTAGTTATGGTTTCTAAATAATGATTTAAGAGTATCCTTAGGCTGTTGCCTCGTAAGCTTGCTACGAATAAAGTTGGCCATCCATTATGGAAGACATGCATTTTTTTATTTTACTCTTCTTTTGTTAGTTGTGATTGTATCATATTCTTGTGGCAATTGAGATTAATTTAGTTTTCTCATTTAAAAAAACTAGTTTTATATGACATTCTAATAAATTATTGGTTTAAATATGTCTTTTGCCCATGTAAATGGGTGAGATTTTGGTTTTTGTTCCTGGATTTTTTTTATAAAAAAAGTCTTTTAATGTTAAGTTCCTTTTGGTTTTCGCTCTTGATGTCAACTTTTCATTGCAAAGAGTTATGTAGCAAATGTTTCTGATTCAATTGTTGATTCATTATGTGATGAGGTTGGTATAGTTTAATGGTTTTAAAAGGAAGGACAAAATCCATAAATATTTGCTTTTTCGAATTCATCTTTTTCTTCCCTATTTCAACTCGTTCAAATTCATCTTCTTTTTTCCATTTATGTACATTGATGCATGATTTTGTCGAATTTTGAGAACTCCACTGCATTTTAATTCCCAAAATGTGGTTGTAATAGATCAATGAAGATGTTCATTTCCAATTCCAATGAAAACCCTAAAAGAATATATTGGAAATGTGTAAATTAGCTGATAAGTTTGAGTGCAACTAGTTTCATCTGATCATAGTTAATCTGATAATGTTAATATTCATTATTCATATTAGTTGATAATCTTATTTGTGAAATATCTTATATTCCCTTAAATGCTCAATTGAATATCAGTTAGATTAACTGAGTTCCTATGAACTACTCCCTCCGTCTAATAAAAAGTGTCCAATTTGAGCAATGTGCGGTTATTAAGAAAATGATTAGATGTATTGATTTTAGTGAAAAAGTTAATATCATTTACTAAAATACTCATATTAAATGTAATTAATAAAATAGTTGAATAAAGTGAAAGTTAATGAATAGGGTATAGTAGTGAAAAAATAATAATAAATGTTGCATTGATAATGTAAATGGACAATTATTTTGAGACAAAGAAAAAGTCTAAATGAGACACTTTTTATGAAACGGGGGGAGTATATCTCTGTCAGTTGGAACAATTAGAGCTCCTAAGTACTTTGAATGTTGTTAATTGGGATCAATAGAGTAATTAGTAAATTCTGAAGATATCAATATCTGATGAAAGAGACATACCAATAATAATAAGTATAAGAGGTGACATTTTAGTAACTCTAATAATTGGTCAATTGGTGTTAGATGACGAAATATCAATTGGAGATATTTTATATCACTATATAATATTATATTATATATGTATTGTATATATTTGATGAAAGCGAAAGAGTAAAGTTAGTAAGAAGGAAGACGAAAAGAGAAATAGGAGAGAAAGGGAGAAAGAAGAGAAGAAACTCTTGGAAGAGAAAGAGAGCTTGGATTCTTCAACAACATTCATCTCCATCATCAATCTTTCTTCATCAAAGGTGAGTTTCAAAGTTAGATTCAACTTTAGAAGGGGAAAATGTATGATTAGGGATTTAGGTTTTAGTGTGAGAATATGCCTAAGTGTGAATTGTATGCCTTAGAAACATGTGAGTTTAGGATTTTGGCCATGGTTCCCTTCCAAACGCGTTTTGATGATTCTGGAAAACAATACGGTCGCATAATGATCCAACAACAATTTGCAATTTATGCTACAATCGCACAATGAGCTCGTAGCGAGTTGTAGGCGAGCCCTCGCCTTGCGGTCTCACAACGACCACTGAAGCATTTTCCTTCCATCTCCTGTCCGCCCAGAGCTTGCACAAAGAACTCAAAGCAACCAATCTTGCTTTCCCATCGCACAACGACCATGACAAGGTGCAATTTTTCTATTTTTGTTTCCTTTATAACTTTTGAACCGTAACTCGGATTTAGGCGTAGTCTGAAGCATTGGAAAGCTATGGATATAACTGTTTGAATAATGGTGTAATATTGAAATGAATGTGAAAATTATATATATATATACATATATATATATATATATATATATATATATATATACACACACACACATACACACACACACATAAACAGGTGATGATGAACACCTTGTGTTTGTAATGAAAACCATGAAGATTGGTTTGATATTTTGGTGAGGGACTTGGCTCCGGAAGAACTAAATTTAATGTAATCATGTATTAATCGAGAACGTCGGAAGAGGAATGTTGGTTTTATGCCTTACGGGAGATGTTTATGCTTGATATGTTGTGCTACCATATGTGTGTTTCATTTATGTTATTGTGCTATGGTATATATGTATATTGTGATTGTATTGGTTATGTGATAATGATCTTACCTGATCAGAAGGGCCTTCCAGGTGTTGGACAACGAACGTGACAGTTGGTTGAGAGAAGGTGGGGTGGGGTACCTGTAAGGCACTCCGATGCTTAAGTGAGTATGGGTACATAAGTAAAATAGAATAATAGATTCAGAATACCTGACCCTCTAATGAAAGATGGTATTTATAGTGTGCCCACAGTGCTAGGTCAAGGTTCTTTCTTGGGCTGGATCAGCTAGGCCCAAGGAAGAACTGCCAAGAGCGTGTAAGACCTAGCATGTGGTCTTGCCCTTGGTCCAGCTGCCCCTACATTCTAGGAGATAATAGTGGACAGTTGAGTGACGTGGCATACATGGGGGAGACGTAGTCTCTCCACTGCCAGCTAGTAGGTCGTGGGCGTGCCCGACGGTTTGAGCCTTTTGCTCGCTGGGTTGGGCCTCTGCCCGACTGATTGGGCTTCTACCCGACACAGTCTTAGAGGCCCAGTCCGGAACAGGAGCCCCCCAAGTCGAAACTCCGGGACTGAGTGAGGACTTAAGAAGAACTTGTCGGGCATAAATTTCAGTGTTGGGGACAGCCACGAGCTCACGCGTGGTGAGGAGCACGATGACGGGCAGAATGTATTTGACAAACCTCGGACTGATCTGTCGCGGAAGCCAGGAGTCTCTTCTTGTTGAGCTGATGACGCAGTTCGAAGGTTATGGACGAATGAAGTTGAAATGCGCTTAAGCTAGTGTCGGGGAATCTATGAGCATCTGTTTTTGTCGAGGAAAACTTCATGGTGCACGACATCTTTTGGTGTCGAGGACGTAGCGCATGCTCGCCGTCTTTTGGGATTCTTCAAGATGATGTGTCTTTATTGATTTTAATGCGTGTCTTTTCATTTCCCGCGCATTAAATGCTGGCCAGCCTAGGGAATCTAGGTAATGATTGCATAGGGCGCGTCCTTTCACGCAATTCTTATAAAAAGGGGTGAGGGGACCATTCCATTTTTTCCCTTTTCCCTCCCCTGACGTTTCACCGGATCCTCAATTTTTCTCTCGCTAGTACAACTGCCGTCGTTGCCTTCATTCGTCGTCGTCATCACATCACCTGAACCATGTCAGGTAACATCTTGATCCCCTTTTTTCTGGAAATTTTGGACTTGGTTAGCTAGTTATAATGGTGACTTATTCACCGAAGTAGGTAGAATGTTTGTCTTATAGGCAGTTTTTTAGGGTTTTTAGATGAACACCTCGAGCAACCTATGAATATTCCAGGCAACCGTGGGAGATTGTAGATGAATGTCTCGGGGCACGCGATGAATGCGCCGAGAAAACGTAGGAGTTTCATTCAAATATCACAGACATTTTTTGAAGGCCCCGAGCAAAATCTTCATCAATTTTTTGAATGTCTCGGGCATTCATCGAATGTCCCAGGAGAGACCTTCATAAATACCTTGGATATTCTGGGAACTCTTTGAATGTCCCGGGTAATTTAGTTTAAGTATGTCGGGTACTTCCCCCCTCGCCCTTTCACTTGAACTGCGATGGAAAGGTGAATTTGATGCGACGTCGAATTCACTTTTTCTTCTGCTTTTCAGGTAACATGGACCAAGGACGTCCCACAGAAGGGAGCGCACCGTCTTCATCTGGAAGTGAGGATCTCTCGTGGGTTACCGACGAACCAATGGAGACAGAATCTCGCTTTATCGACGACCACGCCAACGACCACATGGTAGTCGAGGACGTGGGTCCCGACGAGCCACTTAACTAGCAGTGTTACGCTCTTCTTCCCGAGCAAAGGATCTGCTCGTGTTTTCGCGGAAAACGATTCACTATGTACGAGTTTGCCTTTCGGGAAGCGGGGATGTGGCTCCCCTTCAATGACTTTCAGATGGTGGTTTTAAGGTGGCTCAAGTTGGCGCCCTCACAACTCCATCCCAACTCCATATCGTTCATTCGGGCGTTTGAACTAGTATGCCAGCATCTCGAGATTGGTTGCACCTTACCTCTCTTTTTTCGCGTCTTCCACTTGCAACAGTCGGGCAGTGATGGGAGACATAGTTGGGTTTCTTTCAAGTAACCTTCGAGGCTTTTCAAAATCTACCACGACTCTGTCCGGAATTTCAAAGACAGATGGTATACGGTGAAACCCATCACCTAGCACGCCCTCGACAACATATATACTTTGCAACGGAAGGCCGACGGTGGGGAACGCCTGGTATCGAAGATCCTCCTTGAGTGGAGGCCGAATCATTTCAGTCTGTCGACCAGTCATTATATGGTAAAGCCCGAGCTTCCGGGGACCGAGGACAAGTTATCCTACAAAAATCGGGTGGCCTATGTCCGAAGTTTCAACCCTGTAACGTGCGTAGACCGACTAGATAATCTGTTACTGGGTGACAATGGACTGCCTCTCTTAGAGCCCCCGCTAATTAACACGAGGTCCGTGCTCGAGTGTAAGTCGGATGAGGAGGCTCTCCGACTTTTAGGTAGCTTATTCTCGACTCTCTCTTTTTTTATTTTTGTTTTTAACTTGCCTTGCTGACTTGTTCATTTTGCAGGTGACATGCCTAGACTCAGGGAACGAACGTTGAAATTGGCTAACCAGGCTGGGGGGCCCGGCCAAGCAGTTGAAGAAAAAGAGCAAGGGCCGCGTCCAACAGGTAGTCACCGAGCACGTGGCTAGTGGTTCAGGGACTTCTAGTCCTACTCCACACTCTCCTTCCCAGAACTCTCTGCCCCATACAACTATACCGAACAGTCTCATCCCGCTGAACGATTCTCCTCACCACGAACGTCCCTATTCTTAGGGTCTGCCAGGTCGATCAGCTGCTGTGCACAGAGGTCCATCTGAGAACTAAAGGGTCTACCTTCTTCCTCCCTGCTACTTAGAGCGTGAAATTTTCAGCTCATAAGGCTCTATCGGGGTGGTTCCTGCAGAGACTAAAGCTATACTCGACCAGGAAACAATGAGCAGGAGTGCCAGTCTGCCCCAGGACATCACTGCGGTGATCAGGGTCATGGAAATGGCCTTGGTCCTGTCCGACAATTCCTGCTCCTTGTCTGACCTAAAGACCGCGGAGGAGGCGCTCCGAGCTGTCAGGACTGAAAAGGACCAGATCTCCCAGGATTTATCCAGTTACAAGGAAGAATGCAAACTCTAGGAAGGGTTGAAATTTGAGCTAGACGAGGTAAAGCGTGAGCGAGAGACCTTGGCCGAGGAGAACAAGAAGCTGAAGGAGCGAGAGACCGAGTTTACTGAAGCTGTCACGGAGAATGGGCATTTCCACTCGAGACTCGAGGTGCTGGAGAGGATGGTTCTCACTGTTGAAGGTGAAAGTGAGGAGTAGCTGGCCTTGCGAAGCCGAGGTGACTTGATTTCCCGGATCAGGGAGCTTGAGAGGGACGTTGTGGGGGTTTTCAAAGAAGGTTTCGACAATACCATCGATCAGATCAAAATCGTCAACCCTGGGCTCACACCGATGGAACGACCTTCTACTACATAGTGGTTGATGGGGAGATCACCTGCCCTGCCACTGGTTCGGGGGATGACGAAGATGTCAATGAATAGGTCTGACCTGCGTTCCTTTGTTCTTTTTGGCCTGCGTGCCATTTTACTTTTATTTTTATGGCCTGTGCGCCACCCGTATTTTGGGCTCTACCCTATTTGTACTTTACCGGTCAGTTTTTGGCCGGGTTTATAATACAATGTTTATTTTGTTAAGTTTGTTTAATTTTGATGATATTATGTGAACTTGTTTGCTCGACTGTATAGGCTCGTCGGTTTAGGGAACCGACGAGGTGAAGGGTTTTATGTTCGCTGTAAATCAGGACGAGGGCCGCGGTCGAGTCCTTGATCTCGGGGCTTGGGTCTTCCCATCGCGAGTTGGGTGCCCTGCCGACATGGTACTGCGACGCTGGAGTTTGTTTTGAAGTGTCCAACGTCGAGGGAGGTCATGCCCATCTTCCGGGAATGCCGACCTTCCTTTCGATTACTGACGAAGTGCCATGGTCGTATCTTCCATGTCTTCATGAACTATTTAGCTATAGTATTGCTTGAGTTTTTCAGCATTCCATGGTCGAGCAAGTTCTTCTCTTTGTAAATTCTTGAGGCAGTAAGGCCCATTATCCGTTTTGTCCCAGACACGATATGGGTCTTCCCAGTTCGCAGCCAGTTTGCCCTTGCGCGGGCTCTTTTGGTTTCGTTGAAGGACGAGGTTGCCCACTTTAAATTCTCTTTTTATGACTTTTGCGTCATGGCGCAAAGCTACCTTTTGTTTCAGTGAAGCTTCCCATAGGGATGCCTCAGAATGAATTTCCTCGACGAGGTCTAACTCTTCTCGCAAGTCTTCGTCGTTCAGTTCTTCGTCGAGGGGCGCTTCTATTTGTCTTGAGGGTTCCCGTATTTCATCGGGATGACTGCCTCAGTCCCGTAGGTTAGTCAGAATGGGGTTTCCCCGATTGTAGAGTGGGGTCATGCGGTGGGCCCAGAGTACGTTGTGTAGCTCCTCGACCCACACTTTCTTTACATCACACAATATGCGTTTTAGTCCTCTTAAAATTACCCTATTGGCCGTCTCTGCTTGACCGTTAGTTTGGGGGTGCTCGACGGACGTGAAATGTTGCTTCGTGCCTAAGTTGGCGACGAATCTTGGAACCTCATGTCCGTGAATTGTGTCCCATTGTCGGTGATTACAACTTCGGGTATGCCGAAGTGGACGAGGATATTTCTCTTGAAGAAATGGATTATGCTTTGTGCAGTGATCTTGGCAAGGGCTTCGGCCTCGACCCACTTTGTAAAATAGTCAACGCCGACGATAAAGTATTTTTTATGGTAAGAGCCGGTCACGAATGTGTAATACCTCAAAATTTGCCCTCATATTTATTCCCTCTAGTGGTTCATCATTTCGCATTCACCTGCATTTCTCGTCGGTTCATTAACAGCATACTAGTGCATTTCATTGTTTCATAAGGCATGTGATTAAGGCCGTACTGGATTAGGGTTTCGTATCTTATCTGTATCTGTCAGAGACCGAAATGGTGGAGAATATTCACTGGAAAATGATTCCACTTCAAATGTGGTTGTTCAGTTGTGTTTCAATTCAGATGGGAGTTTGACTTAATCTCGGTCAAACTATCAAAATATTACTCCAACTGCCAGTGACGCATCCGGATTCGAATGTTCATGGCATGGTTCAGACGATTCAAAGGGGGTGTAACTTATCTGGACAATTATTCAGTGGCTCAGAAGTGGTTATGTTTACAGACTTGTGGAAAGAATTCAAAATAGGTTTTGGGATAAAATCAAGATTTCATTCATTGCTTTGTTCTCATTGTTATGAACCACTCCTGATTATTCCATTCCATTCTCATCTTCCTATTTCAATACGTTTCCATCAGTTCATTGTTAGTTTTCTTTCATTTTGTCCATAATCCATTGTGAATCACCTTTTAAAGTCTAGTTGCCTAAAACCATATTCAAGTTTCAAAGCCAATGGCCATATTCATCCCTCAAACGTATTCAAGATCCGAACACAAATTCAAATTCTATCTTCGCCCATTTATTCATTCGTAAATCTAAAGCCCATTTTGGAATTCGTTTCTCTTCTATTTCGAACCAATTCTCTATTGTTAATCCATGTTAGGATAGTGGTTAATTCTCAAGCCCATTTTAATCCATTCTAAGACTAAACTCTCAACTCATGTCTCTTTTCTACTAGTTAATTGTTGAATTTTTATGTTATTCTTAGTTCCTTTAATCCATTTTCTCTTTATACTAAATCATTCTTTTAATCCTTTTTAGATTAAATTCTCTAGCCCATCACAGTTTTCCAATTTCTCAATAGCTTCATATTGTCTTCCTACCAAAGGTACCATTACCCAAATAATTGTGCAATCATCAATTATCATTGTATTCATATCAAAATAAACTTACAAATTATGCTTATAGCTGCATGGTATTAATTACATGCTAATGTTAGATCAAGTCCAAAATACATATCAAGTCCAAAGGGGTCAAGGAAAAAAGAAAAAGAAACATTGATTGAAACTGTTACAAAACTCATTCGTTAGTTGGTCGAAAAGAAATCGTGTCTCATTGCCAAAGGGTTGTTGAGCACTTTGCGGAGAGGACATTGAAGAATTTGGCTTGGACTGTATCAGAATCTGAGGATGTGTTGCACCATGAAAAAGGAACATCCTGAATGTCTAAGGATTCGCACGCATTCAAGTACGCTAGCAGTAAAAATACTCTCCTATGTGTTGAAGGATTTCAGGGTGAATTCATTTGCTAGCGTCTGGACGTCAATGCCATCTCTAAAGCCATCGAGATTCACACCCAATTCATCCTGTAACTGCAAAAGATAACAAGATCAGCCAAGGAAATTGTCAAGAGAAAAAAGCGGAGAAATAGAAATAGTTGATCACAAAGTAGAGTTTCGCTCAGACTTCATAACCGAATTCACAAAAAAATTCAGCATACCAAACCACCTGCCAAAGTATATAAAGAAAAGAGAAGGAGCTGAAACAGGTTTTCTAAATTCATCTTACTCATCCACCATGAAATAAGTACTCAAGATCTCACAAGTTGAACGTAATTACCTCGCCACTGCAAGTGATATGGTGGTTGCAGCATTTGTTGGTTCAACGTAGTGTGTTTTGTTCAACACTTTATACACCAGCAGCAAGTTCAATAAACCCTTCATCGGATCAACCGTATCTTCTGCTAAACGCGTGTGTTCCTCTTATCACTTCAATGCAGCTTTATCAAGTCACCCGATCCCGTTTCATCACTCCACCAACTTCATTAATTTCTTGATAATAACCATCTGAAAATTGAAGGCAATGGCAAGCACAACCGTCAGTTACAATTCAAAAAAATAGTAATACAAGATACCAGAACATTCAGCAGAAAAGAAAAAAATCCTAGCAGAACCTAACAGAAATTGCAAAACTCATTGCAAAATCAGTTCAAAAACTCTAACAACCATAACAGAATGATAACTGAGTTTACCTGAAGAATCTTCTAGATAAATCTCTGA
Organism: Lathyrus aphaca; assembly: GCA_963966055.1. Taxonomy (NCBI): domain Eukaryota; kingdom Viridiplantae; phylum Streptophyta; class Magnoliopsida; order Fabales; family Fabaceae; genus Lathyrus; species Lathyrus aphaca. The sequence continues at coordinate 635,921,171 of OZ014519.1, forward strand.
ATCCAGCTCTATAAATCAGAACTTCATCCTCTCTTCTCAAGTCTTCTTCTTCACAATTTTTTCCCATTTGTTTCTTCTTCTCCTCCAGCCTCTTCACAATCCCTAGTCTTCACCATTTCTCCTCAATAATTCTCCAATCATCCCTTCATCATCTTCAAAAAAAACCTTTCTGCAATTTATCTTTATCTTGCAACCATCCCCTTTAATCAGAAATTTCAACTACCTCAGACACGAATCCTTCTCAATCTTCATCATTTTTCAACAATCTGCATCAATTCATGATGATGACGAACATGGTTAGAAGAAGAAAGGAAGCGGAATCGATGAAAAGAGTGTGCCAAAGGATTCATACCTGAATGTTTCTTTGTGTGGCCAATTGAACAAATCTGCCCGCGTCACCACCGCCATCGCACCTTCGAAAGTTTAGATTCGGATTTGACGAGTCCATCGTGTTCGTGAATCGTCAACAGACACAGAGTTAACGTCGTGTACCATCATCCATTGCTACTTTTGATCCTTCGATAAACTTCATCGCACAAATTTCAGAACAATCCTTTTTCGATTCACAAGGTACGCGTTGCTTGTTGTTGCAATCTCTGTGAATTGTTGGTTACGCCGAGTCAAGATTCATAGCGGTGGTCTTTGATTAGAGTAGGAATGGATGTTTCTTTTGTGGTTTGAGGATTCAATTCGGATTTGAGAAAGAATAGTGTTAGGTTAGGGTTATGGTTTCGGAATTGGGAGTTGAAAGAGGATTAGGAGATGGAAGAGGGATAGGCGAAGAAGATGAAGCCGAGGAAAGATGACGGTGGTGGTGGCGGGATTCAGTGAAGATGAAGGAGGGAGGCGGCGGAATTTGGAGAAGAAGGGGATGACTAGGGTTTTCAGTTTCATTCATGTATGTTTGATTATAGGAATAAGTTAAAGAAATAAAAGGAAATTAATATGTTAATTAATATTATTTAATCCCTGTAAATCCTTATTAATTTAGTTAAGTGCTGTTTAATTTCCATTAATCCACCGTTTGAATTTTAAAAAAGAAGATATTATGACAGAATCTTGTGAGTTTTGGACTTATTTTCGCAAGTTGTTATTGGCACCCCCATATTAAGCCCATCCAGGAAAACAAACATAAACATTTGCTCTTCTCACCTCCCTCACAAGAGCCTGCGTTCTGGGCCTAAGTTGTTTACTAATCTCACCTCCCATTTTGAGCCCATGATGAAAATTAACATAAAAATACACTGCATGCACCCCCTCCAGCTTCCTGCGCATATGGGCCTAGGCTATTTGCTATCTGTCCCCCTTTTCTGGGCCCATTTTGAAAAGCAGCTAGGAAAATTTCCAAGTTCACCCCCATCATTTTCTTGAGAGTTTAATTTTTTTTAGTTTTATATAATTGAGAAAATAATTCAATAAAAATAGAAAATGATTAGAAAAATTCTATAAAAAATTAGATAGACTCTTAATTCAATTTAGAATTGCTTAGCACTTTATTTTTCTGATTTTTTTGCATTTTTGATTTTATTTGGTTTTTCCTTGTAATTAGCTTTATTTGGATTTCCTTTAATGGTGCTGGATTTTGTTGATTTTATTTAGGTAGCTTCCAGTAGGATTTTTGACCCACTCTTTTTACTGTAATTAGAGGACTCATAATAGTGCTTAGGATATTTTTAGTGGATTTTTTAGGACCTTTTATCTTAGGTTTTAATGGTGTAATCCTTAGAAATTAGTGGTTAATTCTTAGGTGAAAATAATCATTTTTAGGCATAGAAAAAATATGTTTTTTTAGAATCCCTTTTAATACAATATTATAGATAGTATTAGGTCCCTATAGTTTAATTTTCATATTCTTTCCAGAAGTTTTAATATTTTTTAGAATATTAGTTCTTAGGCCTAGTTATGCATAATTTCCATTTAGTTTAGGCCATTGAAAATAAAGTTCAATAAAAATATAGTTTAGACTAGATTTAATCCTAGAATTTGATACAGGTTTAGGTTAGTTTAAATTGAGTTTTAGAATGAAAATATTAGGCTTGACTTAGTTTAGAACTTAGGCTTAAAGTTCCCTTTTCATTAGAACTAGAATAAATAAAAATAGACTATTTTTTAATTCATGCCTTTAATGGTTTTGTTTAGAAGTTTATTTCTTAATTCAATTTTATTGTTTTGCCTTATCACTTGATCTTATAACTTGTATAGGCTTCCCCATTGTTCTTAGAATCAACTTAACTTCATTAAGAAGTAAGTTGAATTCTAGTAGTTTCTAGTTTCTCATTAGGAATAGAAAACTCCATTAACCATAGGATCTCTTGTAAATAAACAAATAAACTTAGGATTGAGTCTTAGTCCCTTAGATTTTGTCCTTTTATCAACTTGAGTCATTCTCTTCTCATCTTCAAACAAAATCCAAAAAACACTTAACAAATAAATGAAAGGATTCCTTGTGTATAGCCTTATTCCATGAAGCACTTGCATTCATTCCATCTTGGAGTGGTGTAAGCTTGTCTATCATGATGCACAAGTCTCATCAAGGAGTTGTTCACAAAAAAAAACTTAAAAGACACTTCTTCACAAAAGCAACAAAAACACTTAATAAAGTTCAACAAGCCAGTGAACTTAAGCCCTAATCCTAGGAAACCAGTCTTGGCTAAGTTCTCCTTGCTGGGTAGGCTTGTTCTATTATTCCATCTTGGAATGTAGAAGCAAGTGTACATTCCATGGAAAAGAGTTTGAATTCACTTCCTTGTGCCAAATTCATATAAAAACTCTTAAAAGACAAAAACAAACAATAAGCGACTATCCTGCGGGAACTTCTTTTCTCATCTCATTCACTCACAACGCGAACTCGCGACGACTTGTCACACATGCAAGACGGTAAACGCACTCGTACCAGACGAGCCTGCAACACCTGAGCATAGACATACGCAGTTCCAGCTGTAAAAAACACAAACAAATAGTTCCCGCCTAGGTTAGGCGAACTACGTCGACTCTGATCCTCATTATCCTGATGAGGTACGTAGGCAGCGGGGTAGGGCCCGTTCGAGCACATTCTTTATTTTCCCTACATTTCCCCCTTTCTTTCCATTCTCTTTTAGTTCCTTTTCTCATTTCCATTTCCAGTCAGCAGTATTATTCAGCAGCAGTTATATTTTTCTCACCCTTTGAAACAAGCAAGCAAGCGTGGATCCCGTCGGGTACGACGGACGATCTGGGGTGCTAATACCTTCCCAGTTCGTAACCGACTCCCGAACTCAGATCTTTGGTTCGCAAGGCCTTGTCCTTTCCTTCTTCCTCAGGTTTGTGCAACATTACCTTTCCCATTCTTTCGGGATAAAAATGTCTGGCTGGCGACTCTAACCTTTCCGCGCCACTTTCGCGTTTGTACTAGGATGAAAATCCCGGGAGCGACAGAATGGACCAAGGATGTCCATTCCCCACCAGATGAAAGGCCACGGGGAGGAGAGTATTCGTGTGTCTTTGACACTTGTCGTATCTCTTGACGTGCTCCTTTGTGTCGTGTTGCATCGTCGGCCAGTAATAACCTGCTCGCAATGCTTTGCATGCCAATTGTAACACCCCATTTCTACCCGCACATAATTATAAATAAGTCAGAGTTCAACCAAACAGGGTATCACATTTTTCTTCATAAAACATCAATCATCAATGCATTATTCAAATTAAAATACTTCATTTACTATGCAGCGAAATCATTTAAAACATAACAACTCATCATAGTCTCAACTTCATAATAATTCCTCATAAATCCAAAACAATTAACTTTTAAAAGAAACATCTGAATTTCAATCTTAGATAAAACAAAATCCAAATAAAACAATCATTCGCTAATCCCCCCGAAGTGCTACGTATCAGAGCGACCAACGACTCACACCATCTAATGAAACTCCTCGCTACTCAGGGTTACCTACACGTTACCAACCAAGGGTAGCATTCGAACAGAAGGGGTAAGATATCGACAATTATAAACAGGATATAATAATCAATACATATAAGATAAAGTCATTCAATCACCCATTCACATCATATTTATCATAAACATCGTAATATCGCATAGTTCGTAACATTTCAACATTCATCCAATAATGCAAATCAATGAGACTCGATAATGTATGCATGTGGTACCATTCGGAGCAAACTCCCATCTTAAAATTCATGCCAATTAGGTGGGCATCTGCAAGACATAAGTATTCATCTTAATCATCGTGTTTGCCATTCCAGACTGTCGTACCTCGGAAAATACGATCCTCACGAATGCGGTCGCGGCTGGGCTGACTTGAGAGTCACCACCTAATTTTGATTTATTCCCAAAATAGGGAAAGATAAAATATAGATAAAACCCGGGAAGAAAGGGATAAAGACAAGGTCGTCGGAACCATTTCCTGGGTTCGGAAGTCGGTTATGCAGGGGAAGGTATTAGCACCCCCTACATCTATCGTACTCGATGGGAATCATATAAGTTGTCATGTGAGAAAGGATGTATATGCCTAACGAATTACTTGTTTAGAATATTTTATTACCTAACACCGCTTGACATTTGGATCAAGGGTTTGAATCTAAATGAATTGCTTTGGTTTTTTGGTTTGATGGCGATGCGCGAAGCACTCGACTTACGGGTGAATGCAAAATGGAGTGTAAAGGTTGATTGATTACGCGGGATCTAGTCCTAGTCCTAAGCTAACACGGAGCCGTTGGAGCTCGGATTAAACTGAAGGCGTCAAAATGTAGCTCTTTAACTATCTTAGAATCGATTCAATGTTAGAATCATTCTATGAGAAGTCGAGCGTCACTTTATAATCAAATAATTATTTAAATAAAAGTAAGTTATATCATCGACCATTTAGATCGTTTGTTATATCATCGACCATAAAATAAAGTAAGTCGAAAAATAATAGTGAAAATAAAAGAATGACCTCATATTTAGTTTAGATAACGTCGATTTATTCGAAATCGAATATCTAAATATTTATTCATCGGCCGAATAAAGATAAATCGGGACAATGAGAAATAATAAGGAAAATAAAGGAGTGACTTCAAATTAGGGGATAACGTCAATTTATTAGAAATCAAATATCACCATTTATCATTGGCCAAAATAATAATAAAATCGATAAATGATAAATGGATCTAAAATTAATTAGAAACCATAAAAATAATTGAAAAGGGTCTCATATCGGTTTGGATAACGTCGGTAAAATCGAATGTCACAAATCGGATAATAATATCATAGACCATAAATAGGTGAATAAATCGAGAAATCGATAAAATAATGGAGAAATGGAAAAAAAGTATTAAAAAAATGATCTCATATTGGTTTAGATAACGTCGATTAAAAAATCGAATATCAATAAACCATTAATTTATATCATTGGCCTTAAAATAATGAATCAGACTAGTAATAATAATGGATTAAAAAAATTAACAATAAATCAAACCACTAAAAAAACAAAGAAAATAAATAAAGGAAAATAAAAGGGGTGCATTGCCAAAAAACACTGTGCCAAAAACGAATGGACCAAACAAAGAATAGGTCCAAAGTACTTAATCCTCAATTAAATGGACCTGGGTATAACGACCCGGTTCACGAGATCCGCCACATGGTGTCATGGAACAAATAGGTTCTAAACCTAGCATCATATGTGAGATCAAAAGTTCAAAAGTTATGAACATGTGCCATTGAATATATGTCATTGGTGCATAGGGCAGTGGGAAAACAGCTTTGGGAAAACAATTATTAAGAAACTAATTACAATTCAAAAGAAACAAAAAAAACTTCTTAAATTAAAACCATATTTATTCTTTTCTCTGAAGTTTTAACGTTCAAAACAAACCTAAGAAAAACATAACTAGGTTTATTTCAAAATAACACAAACCTAGAAACACTTTAAGTTCTCAGTTTCTCCCTTCTTCTCATATTCAACTCAGCTCCAATTTCTTTCAGAAACGGCGCATCATAGTAATCATCAAATTCACACAACATAAATTAAGATGAATCAACAACAAACCCCAATCCCAAATCCAAAAACCCTAATCTCATTGTTCTCAACAATACGATTTGAAACACACAATCAATGATTTGAGCGATCAAAGAGATCAACAGAAATAAAAAAACCATGGACGCATCAAGAAATATCTAGAGTTACCATTATAAGAAAAGAAAATATCTCGAGTTTCAAGAAGGAGACCATGTATGTTTGAGGGTTACTCCGGTGACCGGTGTTGGAGGAGCCTTGAAGTCGAGGAAGCTTACTCCTAAGTTTATTGGGCCGTACCAAATTTCGGCGAGAGTCGGACTTGTTGCTTATAGTGTGGCATTGCCACCGAGATTGTCAAATTTGCAAGATGTGTTTCATGTGTCACAACTTCGGAAGTATGTTCCGGATCCGTCACATGTAATACCGATGGATGAAGTTGAAGTAAAAGATAATATTACGGTTGAAGCATTATCGAAACGAATCGATGATCGGGAGGTGAAGCAGTTGAGAGGCAAAGAGATTGTTCTTGTGCGAGTGGTCTGGGGAGGAGCTGTCGGAGGGCACATGACTTGGGAATTGGAAAGAAGGATGCGAGAGTCGTATCGGAACATTTTTGCTTGAGGTAAGTTTTCGAGGACAAAAACCTTTTTTAGTGGGGGAGAGTTGTAACGCCCCAAATTTATTTAAATATTTTATTCAGAATGTTGTGTGTTGGTGTGCATAGAATAATATATATTATCAAATATAATTGTAATTTAAAATTATATTGTGAAGGATAATTGTATTATTATGTGATAAATAAAATGAATGGAATAAATAAGAGATAAGGACAAGGTGGTCAATTGGTGAAAGTGGTAAGGGTAAAAATGGAAGATCATAAGTCGGGTCTTAGGGGTTATGTTGGAAATAAGGAAAGAGGGAAAACATAATCGTGTTAGAGAAACCGAAAAGCAACCGTGAAAGGTGTGAAGAGAAAAAGAAGAGGAAAAAGGTTTAATCGTGAAGAGAATTCGCGAAGAAGAAGAAGATTCTCGACAAAACCTAAGGTAAGGGTGAGATTCTTCCATCTTAAGGGTTTTATAATGAGAATTGGGTAGGTTGAGAATTAGGGATTGAGATTCTGATGAATGGTTGAAGAATTTCGTTGAATTAAGAGTTGTTTGTTGTTGTTGATTGATTATTACATGAACTAGACAATAGAATTAGTAATTGCTAAGAATTCTGGTTGGTTTTGGTGTTTTGGAAAACTGTTTTCGTAGCAGGTTTTGAGAGCAGAGAGCGGTTGGACGATTTACGAAATCGTAGAGCGGTTGTTAAAAAATTATGGATTTTCAAAATAATATTTCAATTCTCTGTTTTAAAAAATTTCATATTACTTCATGATTATTATTTTTTTAATTCAAATTTTAGATATATAATAAAGTACTTGTTATAATTTATGAGAATTAAATGTACAATTGGTGTGTTCCAAAATGAAAAGAAAAGTGGAAGAAAAACAACACTTCGTGAAGTGTTGTTGCGGAATGAAAATATGTAATGGTTGGAAACATGACAACTTTTGGTTAAAAGGTATTGTTTCATCAAGGGTCGTAACCTTGTGAAACAACACATGCATGCCTATAAATACCTTATTCCGGAATTCAGAAAATAGATTACAAATCAAATATTCTCTTATACAAAATTCTAAACACTCTTCGCTACATAATCGAGTTTTCGTCAGTCATGCGCAAACTCGATAAAAGACTGAATTATCCTGGGTATTCCTGCGTTCCAACTCTAAGACATTTTACAGAGTGCTTGAAATACTTTTAAGAAAAGTGATTTCGTTCACAATTCTAGCCTCGGTACAATCCATTCGATTTATATTAAATTTCCAACAATACTGAGATTTGTTTTAATTCAAATTTCTTATTTTGAAATTAGGAAGAATACAAGAACAAACATATCTATGATGTACTATCCTTAGCATATATTTTAAGCAACTCTCACATTTTTTGGACAATCATTTTAAAATTTATTTATTTCAAACATACATAAATATTATTTTTAATATTATTAATATATATTACTCCCTCCGTCTCATATTATTTGTCACATTGGATCATTTCACACAGATTAAGAAACATTAATAAATGAAAGAGAGAGAATAGTAACCTTACCAAATTATCCTAATTAATTATTGATGTATTCAAATTAGCATTAATATTAAGTGAGAAAACAATTAATTAAGAGTATTTATTAGAGGATATAATTGGAAGATTAAATATAAAAATGTCTTGTTAATTTAAAGTGACAAATATTTTGAGACAATTTTTTTTCTCAAATGTGACAATTATTTTGGGACAGAGGGAGTAGAATACAATTATATACTAGAAAGTAATTTTAACATGTTAAAATTTATTCATTTGAAATAATTAATTTAACATAATCATTGTGCTTTAGATAATTAAATTCATAATTCATATTATATTAATTAAAATTAATGGACCCGTGCTGCACGGGTCTTCTACTCGTGTTATTAAAATCATCAATATTAATATCATACAGAAGCGCGTATTTATATGCAACAAGGAAAGTGTAGACTTCACCTCCAACTGTTTCTCTCCATTCTCTTGCTTTTTTTGTAAGTTGCTTCTCACTCCTACTTTCTTTCTTTTTTTTAATTGTTTTTGTGATCTGCGTGTTGCTCAGTTTTGTGGATCTGTTGTGGTTTAGAAGATGATGATTGATCCAACTCAAATTAAGCTAGGGGTGTGTTGTGTGTTTTCATTGCCTGGGTTGATTAAAAGAGAGTGTAAAATTATAGCTTTAATTTTGCAATTTTTCTTCCTCATACTGTTAATAGCTCTGTTGCACTGACATCTCTGGAACCGACATTGGCATTTGTGATTATATTTAATTTATTATTTTTATGTTCATATGTTAATGGTTAGATTTATATGATGTAATTCACTGGTAAATGATATACCGAATTGATTTTTTTTACTTAAACAAATGGATCGTGAAAATATGTTGCTAAAAGGTTTGACTTTTTTTGGTCTTTGAAGTAGAAGGTTATTTTGTTTATTATGAGACTAACAGTTTTTGAAGAATGCCATGTTTTTATTTAGTTTATGTGATTATTTAGTGAAAAGGGAATGTTTTGATTCAATTTTTCAGTAGTTTTAATTTGTATATGTTGTCTGCAATTTTTGTTATTGTAGAAGTTGCTTGATATGACTACTCATACCCCGAAAAATATCTTGATTACCGGGGCAGCTGGATTCATTGCATCTCATGTTGCCAACCGACTTATCCGGAACTATCCCGACTACAAAATTGTTGTTCTCGATAAACTCGATTACTGTTCGAATCTGAAGAATCTAATTCCTTCAAAATCGTCCCCCAACTTTAAGTTCGTGAAGGGGGACATTGGAAGTGCTGACCTTGTCAACTACCTTCTCATCACTGAGGCGATCGACACGATTATGCACTTTGCTGCTCAAACTCATGTTGACAACTCTTTCGGTAATAGTTTTGAGTTTACCAAGAACAACATATATGGTACTCATGTCTTATTAGAAGCTTGTAAGGTAACTGGACAGATCAAAAGATTCATCCATGTAAGCACTGATGAGGTCTATGGAGAGACCGATGAGGATGCTGTTGTAGGAAATCACGAGGCTTCTCAGCTACTTCCGACGAATCCGTACTCTGCAACAAAAGCTGGGGCAGAAATGCTCGTCATGGCATATGGTAGGTCCTATGGATTACCAGTGATCACAACACGTGGAAACAATGTCTACGGCCCGAATCAGTTTCCTGAGAAATTAATTCCAAAGTTCATCCTCTTGGCATTACAAGGAAAAGTTCTTCCGATTCACGGTGATGGTTCGAATGTGAGGAGTTATTTGTATTGTGAAGATGTCGCAGAGGCTTTTGAAGTTATCCTTCACAAGGGAGAGGTTGGACATGTTTACAATATTGGGACTAAGAAGGAACGGAGAGTTATCGATGTAGCCACCGATTTATGCAGACTCTTCTCGAAGGATCCAGAGACTAGCATTAAATTTGTAGAGAACAGACCGTTTAATGATCAGAGATACTTTCTTGATGACCAAAAGCTGAAAATTTTGGGTTGGTCGGAGAGAACCACTTGGGAAGAAGGCTTGAAGAAAACCATGGATTGGTATATCAAAAATCCCGATTGGTGGGGTGATGTGAGTGGTGCATTGCTTCCTCATCCGATCCTTGTGATGCCTTGTGGTATGGAGAGACATTTCAATGGATCTAAAGAGGAAAGCTCGGCGTCATATGTCTCGAATACGAATACTCGAATGTTGGTTCCGACCACCAAGAACGTTGGATCTTCGCAGAAACATCCTCTCAAATTCTTGATCTATGGAAGGACGGGTTGGATTGGAGGTTTACTCGGGAAATTGTGTGAGAAGCAAGGGATTCCTTATGAGTATGGAAAAGGGCGCCTTGAGGATCGCTCATCACTCGTGGCTGATATTCAAAATGTGAAACCAACTCATATTTTCAATGCAGCAGGAGTGACTGGAAGACCTAATGTTGATTGGTGTGAATCTCATATGACAGAAACAATCCGCGTCAACGTTGCTGGTACTCTAACATTGGCTGATGTCAGCAGAGAGCATAACCTTTTGATGATAAACTATGCTACCGGCTGCATATTCGAGTACGATGAAGCTCATCCAGAAGGTTCAGGCATTGGTTTTAAGGAAGAAGACACACCTAATTTCAACGGTTCTTTCTATTCCAAAACTAAAGCTATGGTAAGTTAAAAATATTTATACTTTTATTCCCTTTCCATTATGTTTATTGATTATGAATATGAATATCTCTTCATAATTAATCTATAAATGTTTCTTAGGTTGAAGAGCTCTTGAAAGAATATGACAATGTATGCACTCTCAGAGTCCGCATGCCGATTTCATCCGACCTAAGCAATCCACGCAATTTCATCACCAAGATTTCACGTTACAACAAAGTCGTTAATATTCCAAACAGCATGACTGTTTTGGATGAACTTCTTCCTATTTCAATTGAGATGGCTAAGAGGAACCTAAGAGGCATCTGGAACTTCACAAATCCTGGTGCCGTGAGCCACAACGAGATTCTCGAGCTGTATAGGGATTACATCGATCCGAATTTCAAGTGGCTTAACTTCACACTTGAAGAACAAGCCAAGGTGATAGTTGCTGCCAGAAGCAACAATGAAATGGATGCAACCAAATTGAAGAATGAGTTTCCAGAATTGCTTTCCATCAAAGAATCACTTATCAAGTACGTGTTTGAGCCAAACAAGAAAAGTGCTTAAAACATAGTTTCACATTTCAGGAGATCATTTGCTACTAAATTTTTGTGTTTGGGTTAGTTATGGTTTCTAAGTAAAGATTTATGCAGCTTTTAGTAAGTTTTTATTGTATCCTTAGGCTGTTGCCGTGTAAGCTTGCTACGAATAAAGTTGGCCATCCATTATGGAAGACATGCATTTTTTTATTTTACTCTTCTTTTGTGAGTTGTGATTGTATCATATTCTTGTGGTAATTGAGATTCATTTTACTTTATATGCCTTAAAGACACATAAGACACATGCTAAGATATTATAATTAGTAAATATTAAATATAATTAAATCATATTTAAAGTTTCAAAAAATTGAACATACATTTCAAAAACATATTTTTATAAATAAATTATTAGCATACTCGCTAAAGACACATGTTAGCATTTTCCAAATAATAATAACTCTTCAAATCACTCGCATCGTCCACCATAAAGATTGATCGAGACAAATAATACTTCCAAATCACCTCTCTTATCCTATATTCAAATACACAATATCTAGTATTAGTACGATCATGCATGAATACAAAGTGGCAGAATCGGCTTTGAGTACTAATAAAGATCACCGGAGGGAGTTACGACTCATCAAGTGGGACGTTCCACCAGCAGGTAGAGTTAAGCTCAACACGGATGACGCGATTGACAAAGATGGTATGGCAAGTTGTGGAGGCATCATCCGAGGCAGTAATAATGGAGAATGACTCAGTGGTTTTTCGAAGCATATCAGAATGTGTGATATATACTGTAACGCCCCGATTCGATTTTCCCAAATTTTTGTGGAGTCTTTTATTTTATTTGTATGATAATTGTTTTATTTGTGAAATTATCATGATGATATTTTATGTTGAGGAATTAATGTGATATGTTGGTGTGATATGTGATTTTACCGTTTTGTGAATTTTCGGGTAAAATTGGATAAGAGGGTATTTAGATATTTGTTAATTAGTGTTAAGTTACAAATTAGTAGAATTGGTAATTTTGAGAGAAATTGATATTTGGGTGGAAAGAATAGAAAATAGAAATAGAAATAGAAAGTTATAAGTTGTGAGAAAGAGAAAGAAAAGAAAAGATAGAAAGAAAATAGAAGAGAAAGAAAAGGAAGAGAAGAGAAAAGAGGGAAAACTTGGGAAAACTTCAAGATTGCTTCTAGGAATCGATTTAATCGGGTAAGGGTGTGAAATATTGTTATCTTAACATTGTGTATGATTATGTATGTGTTTGGTTGATTGGGTTTATGATTTGGAGAAGTTTTAGAGAATGTTAGGTTTAGGGTTTTGATGAGAAAACTTGGAAATTGGTGGATTAATCGGTTAGAACTTGATATAATCGAAGTATGAGGATGAATACATGTTAATAATCATGTTTGTTGAGTTTTGGAAGAGTTTTGGGGTTTTTTTACAGGTCTGTTGCGTAATTGAGCAGTTCTGAAATCGCGTTTCTCGCTCAGCGAGCGTTTTCTCGCTCGGCTAGAAATCCAGAACATTTCTCGCTCAACGAGCGTTTTCTCGCTTAGCTAGAAATCCAGAACATTTCTCGCTCAGCGAGCGTTTTCTCGCTCAGCTAGATTCTCCCTCAGCGAGCGATTCTCGCTCAACTAGACCTGGAATTTTGAAATTTTGTTTTATTCATAACTTTTGATTTGAGTATCTGTTTTAAGCGTTCCACATATCAATTCGAAGCTAAAAACATGTAAAATCTATTGATGCTAAAATATGTAATTTTTAGCCGACTTTTACCCGAATTTTTCGATGAAACGTAATTATGTTAATTATGGAATTGTGGGTTTGATTGTTGTGTTGTGTCCGTTTGGCAAGTAGATACATTGCTTGAATAAAATGCGAATGTATGCTAATTGTATGAGATGAATGCATAACTATATTGTGAATATGTATGCATTTTCAAGAATGTTGTGTGTCATTTTGCATGTAAGCATAATGTATGCATTCTTGTGTTGTGGGTTCTTTATGAATCTGTTGTAACGTCGTGTGCCCATGTGGGGTGTGAGCGATGATTGTTAGAATTGCGGGTATGATAATCCAGGATAACTTCGAAGAATCGTGTTCGTACACTTTCCGAACAAAGTATTTCGACCCTATTCTTGCATGGGTTCACGAAATCTTTGTGGGGATAATTCTTGAAGAACGAATTGTTTCTGGCAAAAGAAAATTGTTCAAAATGTAGAAAGTTTTCGGTTTTTCTTATGTGTATTCAAACTGAGGCCAAATGACTCCTTATATAGGAGATCAATAATTCAAAACGAAAAGACACACCTGTTCGGAAAAAGGTTACGTCTGTAGGGAAAAAGGTCCAACTGTTCAAAGGAAAATTTCGAACGTGGTGCTGCCCCGCACCCCACCAGGGGCTTCGCCCCTTGGAACCCCGTTTCAATTATTCGCATTCAATTATACGTTGACTCGACGAGCGTGCACTCCGCACTACCCTAACTCGTTTCCAAGCTTTAATGCATAATTGCATCAGCCTATAGTAAATCACATTACTACTAAAATACATTGATGATACTAAAATCACCAACAATGATTACAACAACATCGTGTGCCCGTGTGGGGTGTGAGCGATGGGTGATTTATTCACATTGATTGTGTGCCCGTGTGGGGTGTGAGCAATCGGATTATGTGCCCGTGTGGGGTGTGAGCAATCCATAAATATTGTGTGCCCATGGGGTGTGAGCAATGGGTGAATATCGTGTGCCCGACGGGGAGTTACTTTAGGTAACAAGCAACGATTCCATTTGGTTACTGAGTGAACCTGCTGAATGATTGAGTCGGTACCGCATTGCATCTGCATAGAGTCGTGTGTCGGTCTCTATGATTTGCATTTATCATTTGAATTATGATATGATGAAATAAACATGAATAGATATATGTTTATTTGGAGTGATATGGAGATGAAAGTGTGTGTGATGAAACATGCTTATTTATATGTATGTTTGATATATGTATATGTATGTGAATTATACATTGTAATATATATGTGGAGATAAACATGGAATGATATATGTTTATGTGATGTGAATGAAATGGTGAAAGTATGCATGATAAGTATGCTTGGTTTGTATATATATATATATATATATATATATATATATATATATATATATATATATATATATATATATATATATATATATATATATATATATATATATATATATACATTGTGATGTATATGTGCGATTGGTGATGAATTGTGGTGAGAAATGCATAAGTGTATTTTTATGTTGAAATATATAATTATATGCTTTGTTATTATGATAATATTTTTCACTCTTCTGCTGTTTTATGATGCTCTATGAGGCATTGCATAATAGGTTTGTTGGAGGTCTTTTTGTGAAGAGAGTCTTCATCCTTTTGGTTGGTCGGCTTTGATATGTAGCACCAGGTAATTAGGGTTGACTTAGTGCCATTTTTGTGATACATTGTATATGTATTTTGGTGATGAACGTTTTGTATAAACATGATATATTTGGTGAATCAAACTTGTTGATATATGAATATATATGCATGTTTGATGTTGTTGATTTAGTTTCCGCTGTGTAATTATATCTTTGGAGATATGAGTGTAAGGATTGAATTTCCTATGTTGAAAACTACCCCATCGTTGCATATCTTTAAATGAGCAGGTGTTGTATGATTTTATTTTCAAGCATAATGTGACATGTCTCTTTTATACCATGTTTAATTATACTCTGATGAAATTTTTAACATGTGCCTAAATGATTTAATTGATTATTTGGGGTATAGAAAGGGGGTGTTACATATACACTGTTGAACTTTGGGGAGTGTATGGAGGTCTAAAGAACGCTATTGATATGGGATTCACAAACATAGTTGTAGAGTTGGATGCGACGGTTGTTGTCCGAGACATCCTTACGGGAGGCCTACTAAGTGTTGGGGCTGATTTACAAAATTAGGCATTTCCTTGATCAATTCCATGGCATATCCGTTAACCATATTTTCCGGGAGGCAAACTGTTGCGCTGACATTTTGGCAAAGAATGGTCTATCTCCTTTTCATGGAAATTGCGTGTTCAATTGTTGCCCTACTTTTGTTGCTCCTCTGTTAGATAAGGATTTGGCTGGTGTGGCCACTCCTAGACTTGTTTCTGTTTAGTTCCTTCTTTTTCCAGATTTCGACATTCCTTATCACAAAAAAAAAATACACAATATTTAAACGTGAGAATAATAAATTGAAATTGAGGTTCATCCAAAAGAAATAAAATAAAACATTAATGTTATATTAAAAACTTAAATTGACAATTATAATGGGACATTAGGAGTAAAAATTTGAACTCCTATTTATCATTTTCTTTCCATAAAGAGTTACCATTTCAACTCAAGAGTATATGAATAAGATGACATAAATACTCCATTCATAAAATTTCTTAATCCACCCTATGTATCTCTTAGTCACATGCTGCATTTCCAATTTTGTTTCTTGATTCCGCTGATATACTTTCAGACGTACCATTTTTCTGTTTTACGTTGAAACCTTCCGCAAATATAATTACGGAACTAATGAAAAAACATTTTTTAAAATTAAGTCAAACTAAATAGTCGAAGACATATATATATAATGTTATAGAGACTAAATACATATTATTAAAGTCAACATGATGAAGATCTTGAGTTATGGGATTAAGTTTCCCGCCAATAGAACACTTAAAGACAAAGTTGGTGGTACTCCTATTACCACTTACTGAACCAGAAAAAGTAAACAAATGCTATTGTTACGTGTATCATAAGCTATTAGTCAAACTCTGTAGATGATCTGCAGTGAATCTATTTTCATCATACAACACAATGAATGAAGATTAATGGCTACACCAAAACAACACATTGAAGAGATACGGATAACAAAGTTTTCTATTGGCGGGAAACCTAATCCCTTGACTCAAGTTCTTCATCATGTTGACTTTAAGTATATGTTTTTAATTTCTAACATTATATATACTTCTCCGACTATTTAGTTTTACTTGATTAAAAAAAATGTTTTGCTAAAATTCACTAGTTCCGCAGATATATCTGTGGAAAATTTCAACGTAAAACAAAAGATGGTGTGTCCGGAAGTATATCAACGAAACCAAGGACATAATTAAAAACACACATATGGTGTGTGAGAGACCAATAGAATGGAATAAAAAATTCTCTAAATAAAAGTAGCCAGCCATCTCGTCTTTCATTCTTATAAAATCACTTTTTTTTTTTTTTTTTAAACCAGCTAATAGTACATTTTTTTTCTTACAAGTTACAAGACCATCCAAAACTACTTGTCCACAACATTGAGTAACTATGAAATTATTGGCTAGAAATATACCAAACTGACTACAACATTACAAGGAATTGTCAGACTAAAAATGGTTAAATTATTTATTTCTCAACATGAGGAAGCATCATTGCTCGGATGAATCAAGCTATGCATGCGCAAGTTTCTTCAGAAATTCAGCAACTTCATCAGATGATGGAAGCGTAAAGCGAGCATTTGTTTGAGTTCTACCAACCGCGCATGAGAAGTAATTCTCTTTCTTGAGGTCAAGGACATTCCAAGTGATCTTTTCGGGAGCTGGCTTCCGCGCTGCTCGGCTGAAAAGATTACTTGTTTTCTTCGGTGAATTTGGGATTGGTCGTTGTCCCTTGTTTTGATTTGTTGACTTGAATCCATTTTTAACCGATGGATTCTTCAAAGGCGATACCTTCTCATTAGCAAACTTAGCTGCTTCTGTTAACTTGCTTCTTTGAAGACTCGCACCCAAACAGGAAGGCTCTGGCTCAAAAAAGTCGTATATATCTTCATCCTGCTGTGATCAATTATGTTAAACTCAAAATGTGCATGCAAGAATGTGCTTCTCAATCTTGAATTATATAGAAAGAATGCAATTACGAATTTCATATATGCAATCATGCTTGATAAGAACACTTTCTTGTGTTACAAGTTATGCGGAAAAATATATGTATATTGAATGAAAATTTAAATCACCTTTGCCAGAAAATGTCCTATACACAGAACATAATCAATAGGTGTTGTCATGGATTTACAGTGAACAATCTCTCCCAAGATGCGGTCAATAGCTGCTCCCTGATGAAATGAATTTTTTTTTTTGCACACATTTAAATCGTTATGAAAATTTTCATGTCAAAACATAACAAACTAAACTCAGTCATTAGAAAAGGGTCTCTAACCTTTGTAACACCAGCAGCTCGGACCTCAACTGATCGGCTCCCTTGAACGACTTCAACTGATGCATTTGAAATCGGACCTGTGCAAAGATGTTGTAGCATGTCCCTTGCTTGAAGTTTTCCAAACTCAACATCTATGATCGTGTGAGAGAGAGAATTAGTAACTAGAGAGAAACAATATGCTGAACAAAAAATAATTCGACCGTGTTAAAAACAACTTATCTACCTGCATGTCTGTAGTTCCATACAAGTGAAGCTTCCCTTTCTTCGAAATGTGAGCGAGGTGTTCTCTCAGTAAAGTACTCAAAAATATGCTGAAAAATACACAGAGCATTAATGTAAGTAAATATGAAAGGGAAAGGCAAAAATCAGAACTCATAAGAATTAAAACTTCAAATAAGAACCTTCACGCTGTCAACCCATTCCATATTCAGTTGTTCTGGCATTGTGGTCATCCATTCTCCATTTGAAGAGTTCAAAAACATCCCATTCTCCGCTGCTAGCCAAGTGTTGTATTCTTTAAAGTTCTGTAATAACGATAAGTTAGAAATGGACCGAGTAGTTCGCAAAGACGAAAGTAATGTTTAGAGAATTACTTCATCTAGAATTGCTCTACCACTTCCACTAAGCACGACAACTGTAGTTTTTGGGTCACGGCAAAGTTTTGTCAAGGGTAGTTTCAGTTCTGGGTGCACTGAGAGTTCCATTTCTTTCAACTGATCACCTTTTCTCTCAACTGGTTCAGTTAATGTTCCATTGAATCCCTACAGTTTATATATCATCAATGTAGAGACAAGCTGTTAATTATTACAAATTTATGATAAATAGTAAACAACAAAGAGTCAAAAAGTGATTTAAGAATTTTTTGTAAGTTGGATCTCAGAAGAGAATAAGACTGTCCACAAATTACGTTTTCTCTTAGGACTAGACATATGGAACGTGAACAAAGTGGCCAAATATTGGCTAGCCCAATGGATCTAAGATAGACTCTGATAACGTCGTCAAGTTTGGCTTAGATCTAATTCAGTTTTTCAAAATTGGCTTGTATATTGAAAGATGTCTTCCGCTTATAAACTATGAAGCCGAAAATACTTGGATTATAAAATTCAAGATATGATATAGCCACAATACTTTAATAAAAAAATAAATTTAATATTGAATATATAAATATAAAATATAGAAACATAACTAAAAAAAAAGATAATAAATAAACATTCACACTACTGAAAATGATCAAAACAAGCGACAAACGGAATCTCAGTAGAGAGGAAAAAACATGCAGAGAAGAGATGTGACAGAGAATATCAAAAGAGATTAAAAAAAAAATAACAGGATGAATGGAGGCTGTGAGAACCGGACTGAGAAACAGAAGGATGGATGAACAAACTTGTTAGTGTGAAGGTGAAGGACATTGTGGTGTGGCGAAAGGATGTACAGAAAAACCTGTGTGAACTGCGAATGAGAGAAAACAAAGCAGAGCCACGAGGGAAATGAAGGGCGGAACTACCAAAAGTGAAGGGTGTGACCACTGGAAGTAAAAGACATGGGTCTGACCCTGGAAATGAAGACGAAGGTGAACGACGTGGATGGTTCAGATGGAAGTGAGAAGAAGAAAGAAAATGTAGTTCACCACTTAGAAAAGAAGAAATGATCCACATCAGTTTATTGGCTTTCAAGTTTTATTTATTTTTTTTGAACAAATGCTTTTCAGTTTTTTTAACAAAGGCTTGTCAGTTTCTGTTTAACAAGATTTTAAAATAAGTTATTGAAAAATGTATCATGCACTGCTATCCAAACGAACCATCCGTATCCCTTGCACATATACGGCATATCCCAAATATATCGCCCACATTTTCAAAATTAAAATTTAATCACCGGATGCTTCCTTGATACGTAACAGGACGTATCAGACATGTACCAATCTTCAATATCAAATGTGGCACTCTCAACAAGTCCGTACGATTTTTATTTAAACCAACAAGTGTTTGTCTTTCTAAAGTATAGTAGGGAACATTTAAACAGGAACTAAAATACTTGGAGAAAACAAAAGAATTTAAAAGGTTTCCTCAAAAATAAGTATTCAAAGAAGTTATATTTTTTAAGATAAGACAGCATACCAAAATAAGTAGCCGATTGGTTGACGTCAGATACTGTTGAATTGCCTTGTCGGTTGGAAGCCGTGGTGGAACTTGCTTTGTCCTCAGCTGTGCTTCAACGACAGTATCATTAAGCTCACTGCAAATATTTAAAGATAAGGATCATCATCTATTGTAAGGCATCTATTTAACAGGCTCTAATAAGATACATCACCCTCATTATAAATCAAAAACTTCTAACGTATAAGAGCAGATATTGAGAATACTTATAGCGCACCTCACAAAAGTTTCTGCCCACTCCTGTGCAGTGTGTGTTGTTACATGATGAAAGTTATGCCTGTGTCGCTTCTCTCTCTCTGCAGATGGCATGTTCAGAGCTTTGGAAATTGCTTCAGCAACTTTTGTGATATTCCAAGGGTTGACCAGAAGTGCCCCAGCACCAAGAGACTGAGCAGCACCAGCGAACTACAAGAATACCAAATGTCAGATGTTAGATCAAGAGAATACATGTCCGACGAATATAACAATTGTACATCATCCCATCGGTTAGCTTATAGCAAACCAACTAGTTTATCATTCATCCGCTATCCACTAGCTGCTACCCACTACTTTTTGCCAATCAAAGCCCAATACAGACTGAATAGAGATATTAATATAAAGATGATTATACAAATAAGTTGTTATTACTTCACTAAGAATGAGAACCCCCTTCTTTTTTTCTTGGCAGGCCACAAACTCATAACTGACAAGATTCATTCCATCCCTCAAAGACGTGACAAGTGCTACATCTGGATAAGAGAGAATGAATATGCCATAATCAAAAGTCATTCACAAGAAAAATTATTCAAAGAGAAAAAAATTCTCAAAGAACATAAATTTTACCTGTAACAGCATACAAAGCACATAGTGCATGAAAGTCAAGAGTGCGATCCTACAGATACACCAAGATTAATTTATAACACATCCTTTAAGCCATCTAGCATAGAAGGTTGACTAATAATAAATAAACTACATAGAATGCAGCAGGTTTATGTAGCATTTGGAAGTTTAAAACAGGTTTTGTGAATTCAGAAATTCAATTGATTCTTTTTTATTATGATTAGATCATTTCATAATATTTTAATTAACATTGACAGAAAAGTAAATAAGTAAGGTATAGGATGGAGAAATCAGCATTGTTATAACGATCATTAGATGACGATTTTTATAAAAAAAAACGCACCAGGTGATGTATAGGAACAGCAGTCAGGGATCCAAATCTGCCATTGATGCGACCAACAATTTCATGAACCTGGCTTGTAAGCTTTTGATCTGTAAATATACAAGAAATACGAAAAAATTCGAAATTGTGACACATGACAGTTGTTGAAGATATAAAATATTTTTACCATCCACAAAAACTGCCTAAATTAATAAGACAGTGATTAGGATTTCAATCCTTGCCCCCTACCTAATAGCTTAAGATTTTAGGAAAGCATGTATTCAACAAAAAAAATAAAAAAGGAGAGAAAGCTGAACAACTCAAGACCTCTAAGAAAATCACTAATACAGTTATGAGATCATCATATTGGTTGTGTACCCAATTTTTAGTAAACTATTTTTTTCATTAAGGAATATTTGTATACATGAACTTGAAAATACAATCAAATGTCAGCCTATACAGACTATTTTAGAATACAAGAATTCTCAAAACGATTTGTTTCTTTCTATTTTTCGCTTTCTTCTTGTGTGAAAAGACTTTATTTTGTCCAACAACATAGTGTAATACAAACAAGAAAGCATATCATCGAGTTGTCATAAGTCAAAACAACAGGGAAAAATTGAAACACAGTCCTAGATTATTTACTACTACACTGAAGATGGAATAATTAAAGAAATGGAATCATATAAGTAGAACATACACTCGGGAACATCTGTTCTTGTTGGCACAGCAATTTGAAGCAGAACAACTTTATCTCGCCATTCAACGTTCTCTTCCAGGAACTTTTCAAAAGCTAGAAGTTTTTGAGGAATCCCTTTAATCATATCAAGGCGATCAACACCTAACATTACCTGTCAAGCCAGAAAAATGGTTAAGTGAGGTCAGATGATAGAACCAATTAAAGTAGCATTTGACTTAGGGTAGAGGAAAAAACACAAATACAATAATTTGTAATAGGAAGAAATAACATTAAGAATCTGAATTAACCTCGAAATTCATAGGACAACCATGCACAGAATACAATAAGATTACTAACCACAAAAGCAGTTAATACAGAGTAAAAGGAATACCTTTCTGCCTTTAAATCTTTCTTGTAAGTCTTTGATGGGATTTTGAACTAGAGAAGTTTCAAGTGCACGTATGAATCGATCTGAGTCTATACCAATTGGAAACTGACATGCAAGAGAAAAAGAAATAAATAAGTAGTTCTTATTTTAATCCCAAGTTAATTGCTTACGGCCTAAAAAGAACAGTTTCATTCAAAACGTTTTAAGCCATTTTATTTTCAAAATCTTTGAAAGTATCAATCAGATTAGAAAACAATTGTGACCACGTACTGCAGCAACTCGAGTCAGTTTCCCTTGATCCTCAACTCCTTCTGGTGTTGCCTCAAGTCCGAGAATACGAGTACATGCACTAACAAAGTGTCGTGCATAATCATAGGTGTGGAAACTGTTCAAAAAAGTTATACTTATCCAAGTCAGAAGCAATGGCAATAAGAGAAAGTGAAAGTGATTAAACTATAAAGTCACAAAGGTTGGAACCAAAATCATATAGTTAGAGCAAGAATGTTGCCAAAATGCAGCGTCAAATCACAACTTACCCAACCAAGTCAGCAGCAAGAACTGCACGAAGGAGCTCTGAGCGAGATGGCAGAGTCCTATGAATTTCAGAAGATGGAAAGGGGGTGTGGAGAAACCAGCCAACTTTCATTTTGTTGTTAAATTTCTTTAAGCATTGTGGTAGAAACATAAGATGGTAATCATGGCACCAAACAATATCTCCCTCTTCATAGACCTTGTTTACAACATCAGCAAACATTTGGTTTGCCACCTGATACGATTCAAACTGAGATTGAAAACCACGAGTTGTTGCTAGACGGTCTTCTTGCGGAAGTCCAAGATAATGAAAAAGGGGCCACAAAATGTTATTGCAATAGCCATTATAGTACTGATGAACAATATCTTCAGTAAGAAATACCGGAATACACCTCTGCGACACAAGTAACAGGCAAAAGAAAGTTTTAAAAATAAACACACTAAAATCCACTGATGTAGTACCACAATGACAAATGCAGAAGTTATGTCTAACATTTTGAGGGAGAAAAAGTACCTTTTCAGCCAATGCTTCAGTGAGTGTCTTCTGTCCAACCTCATCTGGCACATTGACACCGGCCCAACCTATCCACCTCGCTTCAAACTCCTTCACACCTTTATGAAAAAATATAGTCTCATTAGTAACCTCGGTCAGCTAGGGGCCAAATCAAGGTTTTAAATTACAGATGTGGTCGTAGTTGTAGTCAAAGTTACACTGCAAACCAAATGATATTGCGGAAAAATGTATAATGCATGCAAATGTGGCCACAATTGGAGTTGAAATCATGTAGACCTCTAAAACCTATATTTTGCTGCCACAATTGCAGTTGCAAACAACAATTTAAAAACATGGGACCAATTGATTTCAAAATGCAACAGAACTGACAACAAAAACACATCTTAAAAAACGAATAACAGTTAAATTCATATGCAAATTTCAAACCAGATAATCAACATAAACTGAAAAACAGATGCTTAAAAATCCATCACCATTCACCACATACCTAAAAGAGCACTCACCAAGCCACCAGCACTGATCTCCAATGACCAAGAATCCTCACCTTTCCGAACAGCCGAGACGGGCAGTCTATTCGCCACAACCAAAAGCCGTTGTCTAAAAGGCTTTCCATCTTCCCGTACATATCCATCACTAAGAGCCTTTGCTGCACCTTCCAGCAATCGTTCAACAGAGGAAACACCAGAGTTCTTATACTCTTTTAAGCATATATCATTCTCAAAAGACTCAGCAACCACATGTTTATTATTATTATTATTATTAATAATATTATTACAATTATTATTAATACTATGATTACTATTATTATTATTATTATTATTATTGTTAATGTTATTATTAGTAAGAACACTATCAGGAGATTCAATCAAAGGAGATGCTGATGCCTTGCTGCTTTTCATTAGTTCTCTTACTCTCACAAGCCGTTCAACGCGACTCGGAGAACTGCTATAATTACCGTTATACTTGTTGTTCCCAGACATATGCTCGCTCTGGAACCCAACCATGGTTGAATATCAATATCAGTATCTGTAATAGCTAATTTCCTTCCCCTGCATAAACCGAAATTATTAAACACCGCAATTGAGCTTCATATAAAACAGAGTATAATATAACAGTAGTGAAAGAGGGAAAAAAATCAAGCATACAAATAAATAGGGAATTTGACATTCCAAGGCTTACCTATAAAAAAGGAATCAAGCGTAATGATGATGTAGTACATTTACACTCATTGAATATAAGGAAAAACAGAGCAATGGGAAGAGAGGAAGCAGTAACGTATTGACGGAAAAAACGAAAACTGTGCATCTGATAGAACTA
The DNA here is from genome assembly GCA_963966055.1 of Lathyrus aphaca. NCBI lineage: Eukaryota > Viridiplantae > Streptophyta > Magnoliopsida > Fabales > Fabaceae > Lathyrus > Lathyrus aphaca. The sequence goes on from OZ014519.1 coordinate 635,945,433, forward strand.
GTTATGAAAGGGGTTAAGAGTACAGGTCAGGGGAGACCTCGGAAAAGAGCAGACGCTGAAAGCAAAGAAAGAGACGGGTCTTGTTGAATACGTGAATCAACAGCTGGGGTGTGTATTTATGTAGAGAGTGAAAATCTGCAGGAATCTCAATGGCAGAGAGTGAGAAAAGAAAAGGAGTGAAAAGCAGTAGAATACTCGTGTAAGCTTTTTAAGCCCCCATAGCCTCGCTACCATGCAACTCACACCTTTTTTTTTTATGCTATTAAATTTTTTTCACCCTCCATATTCGAACCACTTAATCACTTTAGATAATTAGTTCTGACATCAAATGGTTATAATTCAATGATTCTAATCCCCTCCTCCTGATTATAGTTATGAGAATTCTATCTATTAAATTTTATTTAAAATGATTATATCTTAATTTGTCTACATTCATTTAATATTTTTTTTTAAGAAAATGCAAATAAATACTCTTGGATACTGGATAAAATATTAAAATAGTAAATTAAATATTATTTAAAAAATTAAAAAATATATATATTTTCAAATATATTTTTATTCAATGCACTATTAATAATCAACTTTATAAAAAAAATGTGTCAATAAACTTAATCTAACATTTTTTTTTTGTTTTGATATTTTTAACCAGCCGCCAACATTGATTAGCATGATTTTTTTTTTTTTTTATTGCATATTAACATAGTACTCTTACTCCTTTTTTTCTCTCTCTCTCTCTCTATTTAAATGAGGTGTTTGCAATTTTTATTTTTTTATTATTCAAAACCCGAATGCAAACCCTCCAACCAACCAATAAGTGAATTGCTCATTTTAATACTATTATATGAAGAGTTTAATGAACATCCACGTGTAAAGAGATTTTACATACTCATTTAATAAAAAATCACTAATTTATAAAAGTATTCAAATTGTTTTCAATTAACAATACTTTTTTGACAGAATGCACATTATTATTTATTGGATGATGGCGTTTTTATACTATTAGAAAATCTCCTATTTTCTTTTATATGAACAGTCAAATTAAAATCATACATAGTTAACTAGTCACTCCGATCTTATTTATTTATTAGTAAAAAACTTCTAAATTTCTTTAGTCTTAAATATATGGAAAGGTTAAAAAGTTTAACTTTATTTAATGTTTTTATTTTAAAATTATCTCTATTAATGAAAAATAATTTAATTAAAAATATATTAATAATTGTATTATTTTTCTAATACTAAAAAAATTAAATACATTTAACCATAATTCTTAATAAAATTAAATTTGTCTTTTTTTATTAATAAATTAAGACGGAATTGTATATTTTAACGGAGTTTTGAACCACAAATGAATGGTTTGTTATCACACATTCTAGGAACATTATATAAAACGTTCTATAAAGAGTATAGTAATTTCTTGCCATAGAGTGTTATGCTTTTATTTTTGTGCCACAGAGTTGGTTCATTATATATTATTATAACTAATAAATGTTTTTCACGTTTTTATTGCTACTTTAGTTTTTTTTTTTTTTTTTTTCCTACTAAAAGAATCCGTCAAGCCACTTCCATCATCTGAGCTACCCAAATTATTTGACTAGACCCAAACTCTTGAAGTCTGGAAAAATATGAAAGGTGCGATGCACTATTAAGCTTTACAAATTAAATGACCTTTGTATTATGACACATTAGTAGTTTATTATTAGTATATCACTTTAAACTTTAGTTAAATAAAGGACGCTAAACGAGTCAGACATATTAGATATATTCATTTTATTAATAATTTTTCGGATTGTGCAAAATTTTAAGTATACATGTATTATCTCTTATTCACACTCCAGTCAACACTATCTTCTTTTTTTACATGGACGTTAACATGAATTTTGTAACATTTAGGTTTTAGAGATGCATGATTCGAGATACCATCTTTTTTCTAAACAGGCTGATTTTATACATGTATTATTTATTATGTAAGTTCCATCTAACTCTATTTTTTTAGGCTATTTTGCAGGACGAATTTAAATGAGGTGGACATGCATATTTAGTCACCTATAAACTCAACTAATTCAAGATAGCTATGTTTTGTATATAGTGTATGTATTGTTTTGATATGTTTAGTTGTTCTCTAATAATATGTTTAGTTTTCATGGATTCTGTTTGGAAAATTGAGGTGATTGGCTGCTCAATGTTCATCCTCAACGGGAAGCTAAAGTTATTGAAGTGTAAGATCAAGGATTGGAACAAGACAACCTTTGGAAACATTCATAAGAATGTTAAAAAAGTTGAGATTTATCTGCAAACGGTGCAAAACAACATAGCTACTCATAACCACTCTGATGATCTCATTGAGAAAGACAAATATGCTTAAGTCATCTTAGATAATACTCTCTCTCTCTCTTGCAGATTTGTTATGGAAAGAGAAAGCTATAGTGAGGTGGTATGCTGAAGGTGATAGGAACATAAAGTATTTCCACATGATTACTAAGATAAAGAACAAAACAAGCGGGATACATTCAATGAAGATGGATGACACCTTAACAATTAATCCTGACAAGATTGTCACACATGTGGTCAATCACTATTATGTTTGTTTAACATTTTTTCTATTTTACAGGATAATAATTGTTCTGGACTGGGCCTCCAGGCTGTATTGGGCTACGACCCAATATGTCGAGCAGAAACCCATATGTTCGGGCAGGCACGCCTGGCAGACGAATAGGGGCGCTTAACGGTCGGGCAAACATCTCATACGTTGGGCATGCACTCAGGACGAGCAAGGAACACGTCTGTCAGTTCACTTGCCACGTCACTCATATGTCCCCATTATCTCCTGAAAGATAGGGGTAGTTGAACCAAGGACCAGACCACTCAGCTAGGTCTTCACGCTTCTCACGCGTTCCTTGGCAGTTCTTCCTTGGGCCTAACTGATCCAGCCCAAGGAAGGACATTGGCCCAGCGCTGGGGGCTCTCTATAAATACCTATTTGATGTACCTCTATTAACTTTGGCATCAGAGCGTCTTGCAGGTACACCCTCCCTCCATTCCATCCACTTGTTGTTGCACGTCATTGCTGAAAGGCCCTCCTGATTAGGTAAGATCAATAATCTAGTGGAAAGAGTGCTCCCCTAGCTAGTCAATAACCAAACTAACAATCTTCTCACCATGTTACCTTCATATGAGGAAATCCATGGTGCAGTTTTTAGCCTTAACGATAACAATGTTAGGGGACCTGATGGTTTTGGTCCTATTTTCTTTCAAACTTTTTGGTCAATTGTCAAAGAGGGTGTGATAAGAGCCACAATGCAATTCTTCATATATGGGTGTACCAATGTAAACCACCGGTTGAAAAATCCTCAATCAAGTTCAAGTCCTGAAACCTCTCTAATAGTTCCAGTCCTTTCACTGTCATAGATGAGAGATGAACTCACTTCCTACTCAAAGCATATGCTACTACATTCGCCTTCCCTAGGTGATACTGTAAGGTGAAGTCATAGTCTTTAACAAATTCCATCCACCTTCTTTGTCGTGAGTTTAACTCTTTTTGATCAAATAAGTACTTTAGACTCTTATGATCACTAAAAACCTAAAAAGTACCATCATATAAATAATGCCTCCATATCTTTAGTGCAAAGACAATAGCCGCAAGTTCCAAATCATGTGTGAGGTAGTTTTTCTCGTGTACCTTCAGTTGCCTTGAAGCATATGCCACAACTTGCTTATTCTGCATAAGAACACAACCCAAACCTTGAAACGACGCATCACAATAAACTTCATACTTCGTTCCGGTATTATTTTTGAGAACGTCACTTGGAGTCGTCTTTGGTATAATCAGATTGGAGAAATTTTGTCGATTTCGAGAATAATATTTTAAGGTAAGGGCTTTTCCCCATTCAACTCTAAATTAGACTGGTGTTGAAATATGATTAATATTAAGATACATGTATGTGTTTTGGAAAATCAAATAATTAGAAAAATTAAGTAAAAAAAAAAAGATAGTAATGAACCCTTATTTTATTTAAGTAGTTACAAACATTAAATCTCATCGGAGTCGTAATATCATCGTTAATGCATATATGTCTATGTAAGTAATTAGATGTAGAACAACACATATGTCGTTCGTCTTAGATGCAAACACACATAAGTGTCAAGATACTTACTACCATTTGGTTAATATAACATGTAATTGAAAGTTAAATAGTTCTCTGTAGTGAATGATTTAGACAGAAAATAAAAGATAAATGTAACATATATTAATGGTTAATACCTTAAGGTCTAAGTGTTTCTAAATTAATCAAACAGTGGTTCCTAATATAATACATATATTGGCTGCTATTCTCTTTTAAAAAAAAAAAAAATTAGGTGAGAGTGTTTCTAGATTAGTATAGTTTGTCTAGAATAAATTGATCAAGTGAGATTAAATTCTCAATTTAGTATAGATAATTGCTTTGGAATTCATAGGTGTGTGTTTAGGGGTGGTGTAATATCTATCTCTATTATGAACCTAGTAGGAGTAACATTTATGAAATTAATATGATGCAGTGGCAGAGGAATGGCTACGTATCAGTTGGAAAAAGAAAAAAAAATTGTGGACCATTACATGACAGTGGCAAATATATGAGAATTCAAATAAAAAGAGAACTACTATTCAATAAAATGTACTCATGTGTTCTATCTTCTTGAAGTGAATAATTATTTAACTTCTAATTGCCTAAGTGGCGGGATCTGGTTTTAATGTTTATGCGTTTTGTGATTGTCTTAGTGGCAGATGATTTGATGTTATTTTCATCAGACATATCATGGGCATATGCATTTCTGTGTGGTGCCTTAGTGACGGGTTATTTTCCTCATTGATATGAGATGAATTTTGTGTGGTGCCTTAGTGGCGGACTGATTATATCCGAATCATGTGGTTTAAGAGCATGCATATTCTTGTATATAACATTTTATGGTTGCGGGGATGTTGTTGTTAACCGTGAGTTGATTACTTTGTGTACTTGCTATTATGATTATATTTTGATATTAATAACTTAGGTGAATTTTCTTTCTATTTAGTTCTCTCGGACATGATATGTATAATTATATTTGTCTGATTTTTAACTCTCGTTTAATTTAGTTTGATATGGATCGTGGTTTATGGAAACTGACTCTTACAATAATATTTTAGGTACAAATGAGGAATTCTCAAAGTGATTGGTGATTGCTTGATATGTGCTCGTGGGGAAGAAGGGTTTTTAAACAACACTTTGTGGAAATAAGTTTACCGTACTACATTTTGAAATTATTTATTTAGCATTTTTTTGCTCAATGGATTAGAAGCGTGTTAATTTTCCGCTTGACGTTGAATTGATTAAATTTTTAAACCGTTTAAATTATGTGTAAGACAAGTCATTTTAATGATTTATGAGTCATGTCTTGGATGAAAATCTGGGATGTTACACCTAAGGTTAAGGTGTAAACTGCATTGAGAAGTACATGCATATTGTCATAACCAACTTAAAACACAAGATAATCATAAAGATCCTAATAGACAGGCTATCAAAGATTCTTCCGACAATCATTTCCAAGGAGCAAAAGGCCTTTGTTCGTGTCATGTCTATGAAAAATATTATTTGTCTTACTTTATAGATAGCCAACATGTTTCACAATAGGTATTATGGAGGAAACATAACTATGGAAGTGGACATATCCAAGGCCTTTTATACTCTAAGTTGAGTCTTCATCATAAGAGTACTTCAACAGTTTGGTTTTAGTTCAAAGTTTTGTCATTGAATTAGTTGCATTCTCCATTTAGCTTGCATTTATATCTTTATCAATGGTCAAGCCAGAGGTTTCATCAAGTGCAAGATAAGGGTCATACAGGGTGACCCTCTCTCACCTTTTCTTTTTTGCATTGCAGGAGATGTCTTAAGCAGGACAAGATCAAACTTATAAAGGCAAACCGAAATGTCAGTGTCCCATCTCACACTCTTTTTGTTGATGACATCATGTTATTTAGCAAGGGTAATGTTTCTTCCATCCAAGCCATCAATGAGTATGTTCACTCCTCAGGCAACACATCAACCCTTCAAAACTAAATTTGTATGTTGGCTTTCTCACTCCTCATAAGCATTCTTTTTTGGTCAACCTTAGGGGCTTCAAAGTGGGTTTTCTTCCTTTTGTTTACTTGGGAGTCTCCATTTTAAGGGTAAATCTAAATCTATTTACTTTGAATCTATTGTTGATAAAATCAAGATTAAATTAACTACTTGGAAAGCCTCTTTGTTGTCCATTACTGGTAGGATATTGTTGGTAAAATATGTCATTCATAGTATGTCAATCCATAGTATGTTGGCATACTCCTGACCTTGTTCTCTTGTGAAAGAGGTGGACAAGGAATTTCATATGGAATGGTGACATCCATCAAAGAAAGATGGCGACTATATCTAGAATCTCTTGTTGTTAAGATGTCTTAAAGGGGGAATAAGATCTATATCCATTATGAGTTTAGCCTCCAATCTCATGCAATGATGCCATTTGGCAATTCAAAGACAAAGTTCTTAGACCCGGAGAGAATATTGGTCATCATATATTCTACTCTATTTAGAGTAGTATGAAAGAAGCTTATGCCGAGATTAATTCTTCCTGGCTCATTGATAATGAGAATAATGTCAACTTCAGGTTAGACAATTGGGCAGGTCAAACTTTGACAATTAAAAGCTAAGGTTGGTCACTTTATTGAAGATCACAATATCAATCTTCTTAACTTAATGATCAACTTATACCCTCAAATCTTTAGTCTGACTCAAAATATAGTTATTACAAAATGATGTTTCAAAGGACAAAAAAGTGTGGCGTCTTGATTCAAATGGTATCCACACCTTCAAGATTTCTTATTCATTTAAAGCTAACACTGGTCAAGAAAAAACCATGGGGTAAGCTTATCTAGAACTACTTCATCCCTCCTACAAAGTCTCTGTTGTTGTAAAGGGTGATTCTTGGTAGATCGTCCACTGATGATAAGCTCATAAATAGAGGTGTTCACATGACCTCCATGTGCAACCTTTGTCATTGTAATACAAAATCTTTTAAGCATCTCTTCTTCTAGTGCTCTTATGCTAGAAGACTAATTTGGATTTGGTTGGCTTCAATTGTGGACTCTGGCCCTGCCATTAATTCAATGGCTAATTATTGGAAGTTTGTTGGGTAAACTTGGTCGAAACAGTGCTTTGTGGTCATGTTGGTAGCCATAATCAATATTTTTTACAACCTGTAGAAGGCTAGGAATCAAGCTAGATTCAATGATAAACTCATTCCTTGAAGAACCATCATTTCATGTATCATGTCTCAAGTTCTAATCCCAGGCTCTTTGACCAAGACAACAACCAACCATGTTATATGTGATTTTAAGATTCTAAAGGCCTTTAAAGTTGATATTCATCCTCCTGCTATATTTATTGTCAAGGAATTTCTATGAAACCCTCCTTTGGATGATTGATTAGATAAAGGCAAACACTTACAGTACCTCTTAGGGAATTCCATCTATTGTAGTGTGTGAAGGTATTTTTAGGACCATGATGCTACTATCTTATGTAGTTTTTCTTGTAATGTGAGATCAGGTGATGCTCTTTTTGCATAGTTAATGAGACCAATCTTAGTAATGGAGCATGCTATAGCAATGAAATGGACTAAATTCTAGCTAGAATTCGATTCTAGTATGGTGGTACTGGCTTGTAGCAATCATTCTCTTGTCCCGTGGCACATAATGAATAGATTGAAATTTTTTATTAGGCATGCATTCTATATGCTTTTGTTACCCACATCTAAAGAGAGGGAAACCACTATGCAGATAGATTTTCTAACTTAGGTATAACAATATGGGTTATCCTAGAAGGGTCATTGGTAATCCATTTGTTCCAAATAACTAAAGTTATATTTAAAAAATAATGCTAATATTTTTTGTTGTTTCATTCTAAAATAAAATAATATATTGAATTGTCTCATAAATTTTATCTCTTTTATTATATTTAATAATTCTGTTAAATATTATATACATTATTATAATCAAATTAATATTACATCATTTCATATTTCACTTAATAACTTTATTGTATTCATTACCTTGAATATTTCTTTAATATTTTGAATAATTTTAAATTTGTATTATCTTTAAAATATGTTATATTATTTTTTTATTAATTAAAATGTAGTTACAAATGCATTATACTAAAAATAATATACTTTATATATTACAATTATAATATTTATATTAAATATTATAAAAAAATATTTTATTTAGAAAAGTAAAAATAAATAGCGTATTTAAAATTGGATAGCCGGCAATATATTTAAAGCTAGATTCATATGATATATTTCAAGTTCATATCATATATTTCAAGTTTGTATTATTATATAATTTTTTTCTAAAACATATCGACTGTTTAAGATTAGATAACCTATTTTAATAGTTCTGTTAATAGTTTAGGTTGACCTATATATCTTTTTTAATCTAACAAATTTTAGAACAACTCAAAAATCCATTAAAAGCAATTTAATAAAAGAGTAATATAATCTTCAACACATTTGATAATCTTTATTTTTTGAACACACTATGAGTGAAATCTCTTGGCTCTGTTAAAATTAGTTGATAGCTTATAAATTAGTTGGTAGTTGATGACTTATAACCGGTGACTTATAGTTTATAGTTGATGATTTATAATTGATAAGTTAATTTGAGTGTTTGATAAATTAACGATTATAATAGTTGATAAATATAAAAGGACATAAAAGGACATTATTAATTTAAAAAATTAGTAGTTTTATTTATCAAATTAATTTTTATTCAACAGAAATAAACGTATTAACAATGAAATGCAAATTTAAATATATAAAATAACAATATCTAATATATCAATATTTCCTGTTGATCTTATATTTCAATAAAGTGCATATTTTTATTTTTCTTAAAATTCATGATATGCCTACTAATAAATAAATATATTAAATCATTCATTATTATATTTATAAAAAGATACATTAATAATAAAAATTCAAGTAATAAATACTTAAAATAATAATTTAAAAGTAATAAAAACAATTCATTTTAATGAATCAAAATATTTCATTAATAACAAAACGGAAGATAAATTGCATTATGAGTTTGTTCCGTAAAAATAATGACAAATCTTTTTTATTCCCTCAACTAATTATAAAACGCAATTATTTAATTTAAATTATATTAATATAAAAGATAAAATTGAATTTTTGATAAAATAACGAGGGCATAAGTGAAAGAAAAAATCATAAATTAAAAGTTATAAGCTCAAAAGCTATTTCAAATAGCTTTTGAAAAAAAAAAAGAAGCTAAAAACTAATAAAAAAGATAAATTAAAAACTAAAAGACAGTTATCAAACATAATTTTTTCATTGATATGAACTGAAAAGTTAATAGATATAAACTAAAAGCTTTTTTTTACGTCTTACCAAACATATCATTCTTTTATCTCAACTACTAATCGCATTTAATGGATATTTGGACATCCATTAAATCATTGCAATATTAACACCTAACATATCTTTTTACCGAAAAATCATAATCACCATATCTGAAGCTTCAACATTTCATCTATTTATGACTTCATTACATAATAGGTTTAAAACAAGGTTTTGGATTTTATTTTAGCATGGTGCACCTGCCTGTTAGTATTAAATTATAGATAACACTTTATAAGATGACTATTAACAATAAATAGATCATTTATATCTCATGTTTTAAAGTCTTACTTTTACACACATAGACCTTAGTTAGACGTTCAAAGCCCATTACAAATTAATCCAAATATTATAGGGTCTGATCATCTAACATTAGCAGTTTTGGACTTTTGGTACAAAATATGTTATTATAATTTTTGACATGTTTTATTGTATCAATAATGTTTCTTAGGTACTGTGTAAAATTCTAAACATATTTTTAATTTTTGAAGATACATCTCGAATACATTTTAATACATATTTTATTGGTTTTTGAATAAAACTCGAATTTTCAAAATAAATTTATTGCAGAAATATATTTCTAAGAAATTTCCAAAATACATTTTTGGTAACAATTATGTTAACTTTTTACAATACTGCGCATGTATCACTCTATACTCTATGTTAACTAAATAACATTTTATCAATTAATTATTTAATATTTATATTAATTTAATATGAAATAATTGTTAAACAACTATATTGATTAAAATAATATTAAATAAAATCGAGTACAATAACTTCATAAATATTTTTTAATAAAAATATATTAATTAAATAAAATGTTATTTAATTATTAAGTTATTGTATACTATACAAAAATATTAAATAAAATATTATTAGTTATTGTACTCAATTTTTTTTAATATTGAATTTATATATTTTTATTTAAAAATTTATTATAAAAGTTATTTATTAAATTATTGCACCAATTTTATTAAATACTCTTTAACCAATATAGTTGTATAACCAAGAAAGTGCATGCATAGTTGTATAACAATATTTTTTGAAGATAAAGTTCAGATTTCACTGAAAACTAAATAAATATATGTATTATGATGCATCCGAAGATATATCTTTGACAATTAGAGATATTTTTTAAATTTTGTATGTTGCCTAAAAGATATCTATGATGCAATAAGAAATTATATAATAATTTTTTAATTTAATAAAAATACATGATCATCATTAAATGACACTGTAAAATTAATTTACAATGTCGATGTCGGTGCATCATCTCTTTTCTCGTAACTTTTTATTATAAAATGTAACATGAAAAAATTAGATTGTTTAATTAACATTAAAAATTCACAATAGAAAATTAAATATTAAAATTATGTTAAATTACAATAATAATAATAAAACTATAAAATTTATTTGCAGTAAAACAATGAAAAAAATAAAATATCACGTGTAAGATAGACATACAAATGTTAATCATTTTAAAAGTATTCATACATAAGAGAAGTTTAAAAACTAAACTTTTAAATATTTACAATTTTTCAGAAATATTAGAAGTTTGATTTGTTTGATTGATCTTCATATAGATCTTTTTAAAAAGATAATAAAAACATGTGACTAGTTGCTCAAAAAGGTCCATTGATTCAGCCAAAAAGTGTCAAAAGTAAATCATGCAAAGATTTCCAGAATTTTCCTAGCAATAATATTTTTATTAAATTTTACGGCATTTTAATTTTTCTGTGCATATAAAGGTAAGGGGGGTCGCATTATTGAGTTGCCTCTGGCAGATACGTGAAATCAAAGTTCTAAAAGGAATGGACCCTAAGAGCTAAGGTGGACAGGGAGATCCAGTAGATCAAAACTTGTCATAAATTCAGGTAGGATTGTATGGTTACCACATATTTTAAGGACACATTCTAAAATATCATACCTGTCTTTTGAAGTGTATTTATTGACAATATTACAGTATTTGTTCAAAAAAAAGTTATTTTTGACAAACTTTGTGTTTTTTCGAATCCGTAAAGTCATAATAAATGGAGTTGGGAAAGTTTGAAAAAAGTCATTTATATAATTTTTGTGGATAAAGGTATCACTTTGTTGAGCTCAAGCAATAACCTCCGGTTAATGTTAAATTATATTTCATCACAAACATATTTGTAAGATATTTTAAGAAAATTTTATTCTAAATAGCCTTTATGGAAAAGTTATAGACATTTCTTAAACTAAAAAAAAAGTTTAGAAAAGTTATGCATAGAAAAGTATATGAATTCTAGTGTGCACGATTAACATTTAAGTATATTAATATTATCATTGGATGTTTGATTCAGCATGCAATCAACTGTATGTGTCATAAGCACACTCTTTTGTTATTAAATAATGTGAGACATGTTATTAATTAATGTGAGACCAATACATTGAATACAAATATTTCAAAAAAAAAAAAATTCTTAAAGAGTGCTCCTAGAACACGAACCTTTCTCTTATAAATATAATTTGAAATTTTATAAATGGGTATTGTGAATTCATATGTAAAAATAGTTATAGTTTTCATGAATAGAAACTAATCTCTATTTTTTTATAAAAATAATTAGTTTATAGTATCAACAATTTGTCTATATTAATAAATAAATAAAAGTAATACTACTATCAAAAATTAAATCATAGATTATCATTTTACATTCATTTATTTATTTAACTCAGTTAACATATATTAATTAATTGTATTAACTCAGTCATCTCTATTTTTATTATTAAAGTACATGTTTTTTGAGTAAAAATAAAAGTACATGTTGTTTTGATAGTTTAAGAAATGTTATTTTAAATTTTAATATGATAAAAGATAATTTAATCACGTAACATAATTAAACAATTTTATATAAGAATCTTGATCATGTGTACATATTTAAATATAAATATTAACACATGGAGAAAAGTCATTTTCATGGGCACCACCAGCGTATCTATACCTTACCCTGCAAGTTCTGGTCCAAAAGATTCTACACTCATGCATGATATTTTATTTCTGACCCTACAATTTCCTTGTTTGCTCTCAATACTAGTAGAGTCTATAAAGATGCATTAGGTAATCACTCTCAACACTTTTATTCTTGCAAGCACCATGTTCTTCTACATCAGCTACCTTTTTTAATTATAATAGTATCTTTTTTTAAAGTAAACGCAAAATAAAACACAACATTTAAACACTAGTTAGAATATTAACCTAAAGGGGCAACTTAAAAAACAGAGGGTTTGAGAAGGTGTAATACACTATAAAATGTTTGTTAGAATTATTCTATACGTCAGCAAGAAGCACACGAGGCATAACACTTAAAAAAGGAGAACCATTTGCACTGACTTTTTATCATCCAATGAGCATAAGATCCAAAGTTAGATACTTACAACCAGGGGTTTGTAAAAAGTTCAGGACCCACAATCAAGACTGCAACTTTAACATTTTTTTTATTTCTCTCAAACAGTAAATATCAACTTGACTACAATTCTTCTCAACTTTGATTCTGTAGTGGATGTAAGGAGTTCAAAGTTTAAACTGTTGTTGAGCTGTGATCTTAAATGTGTGGTTTTATGCTTGTTCAACAACTTCCAAGAATGTTTTAGTTAAACTGAGAAAGTGAGAAATCATGGTTTGCCAGACTTATGGGAAAGGTGTTGGTGCTTTTGTTAACATGTCCTGTGAATGTGAATGGTTGTGTAGAGTATATATCTTTGGGCATGTTCCAACTCGTATGGATTTGTTGTTATTGAAACTTTTGCTTGTAGTCAGAATAAAGATAATTACTATGACCAACTATTCTCATTCTTACCATAATCACAGGAACCGAATTTATTAGCATTCCAAATTCAACTAGACAGGTTTTGGATAATGATGACATAGAGTTTGACTTAGTAAACACACTATTGTGTTAAACATTGCGAAATTCAAACTTGTAATAATACTAACTAACTTAGCTTTTATAGAGAATGATAGAAACCTCATGCATATGCATAACTCTTCTAGGGTCCATCTTTCCTGTCATCCACAAACTCTACCACCACATGGGTGCCTGAGTAAGTCACATGTGATTACTATATCTATATAGATGGGAGCAATCTTTTACACAAAAGCCTGTCTTTAGAATCTATGGACAGAATTCATTTCTACACCTTCTTTTTCTCATGATTCTATCATTATACATCTTAATCTTTTCATCCTCCCATTCCCCTCCATATCACTTCAGAAAATGTTTCACCGACTAAAATTCCAAGGTCACAGAGAGTTTTAAGACACTAATTAAAGGATTTCAAAGCAGGGTTACGGTCCTCGCAAAAACGGTTGTGATAAAACGATATTGGAAAGTGCTGGTACAGATACATTTATTCAACAACCGCAATCAGAACTGCAACACTTGTACCAACCGCCACCAAATTACGACATTGATACTAACACAACTTTTTTCAGAGATGTTGATATTTCAGAGACCGAAATTGCAAAAGTCTTTACGTAAACACGGCCGTTTTAATAATCTTCCATTTGAAGGTAGTTTGCTAAGGGCCAAAGAAGCAAATTAACAAACACGTAGGGGACCACAAACGCATAAAGTTCACTACTAGTGTAACGCAAATATGCCAATATCCACTCAAATACTATCTCTCGTGTGAATAATCAAACGAATTTTGACCATAATTGACTTCTAAATTTTCATTCTTCTTTTCACAAGAATAGATTAACGTGTCAACGATTTCTAGTGACAATTAAAAGCTTAATTATTATATAGAAAAATTATGAACAAGTAATTTTCACATAAAAATTATGCACACTCGCTTTCGGTTTTCCTCTACATCACCTTATCGTAAACGAAATTTAGAATACAGAATCTAAAACATGCAAAATCAAGCAGTTCTACCGATCTAATCAAACAGTTGGATTCAAATTCAAATTCAAAATCAATGGAGTCAATAATCAACCACACGCAAACACTAAACACAAATAATCAAAACAAAAAGCAAGAAAACTAACCTGAACGACGCCGATTTTTACTGCTTCTTACTTTGTTCCAGAGTTCCGGAGCGAATGAACGAAAATGGAGGTTTGGAATTTCGCAGAGAGAGAAAAGTATTGTGTTGTTTAGATTGTGAATTGTGAAAGAAGTAGAGAGAAACTGAAGGGTTTATATAGAATCGTTAATGAGAGAGAACGTGCATTTGATGCGAGCCAAAGTATCTCAGTAAGGTGTATTCTTTTTGGCGGGTGGGGAATGAGACCAATCAATTGGAGGGAATTTATTCTTCTTTTTAATATTTTTTTATAAAGTTTAAATTTGAGTACAAGTGTATATTGGAAAATAGAATGGACGTATAAGATTTTTGTTGAATAGGATTTCATCATTTTCACGATTTAAGGATTAATTTTGACATGTTAGGCTTTATGTCAAATCTTTTTGACATCATAATTTGGCTGGCTTTATTTGTCTTTAGGTATAAACCCGACTTCAGCCCTATCCCAAAAATTAACTGAAAAATCAATTTAAGTAGGTGCAAGTTTGAGTATAGGGAAAACTCGATTTTTATTTATAGAGAAGGGGAGGGGAAGTTAGTATCCACCCCATCCCCACACCCATCTATTAAATTAAATTTATTTGTTATATTTTTAATAATTTTATTATTCATTTAGTTAATTAGAATTTCTTTAAATAAAAATGATCAAGTATTATATTATTTTTAAAATAATTAATTATTTAGTTAAATTATTGATTTTTATTGTTATTGAAAAAATATAATTTTTAAAAAAATATAATTTAAAAAATATATAATATATACGTAGGAGGACGGGAATGGAAAACAATTATTAGCCCGAACGGGTTTGAAGACCGGGATGAATATGAATATAGGAGGCGGCCGTACCCGCCCCATCCTGACTCGTTGTCATGCTTATTTGTCTTGAATTATATGTAATTTTAATAATTTTATATAAATTAAAAAATATGTTTGATGTAATATAAAAAGAAGTTTTGAGTTATTTTACAAACAAAAAAATATTTAATTCATTAATGATTTAAGAAAAAAGCTTAAATAAATGTAGAGTTGTAAAAAGTAAATAACATGTCTGAAAAATAAACATTAGTAATTCAAAGTGTATCTGTCAACAAAAAACAAATGTGTGTCATACCTATATTAGTAGGATGGTCATAAGTCTTAGTGCTTTTATATGGGTTAAGACTTGTTTATGATGGCGAGAAATTATGTTCAATAGTGTTTTTGGTTATGGAGAGAATAAGGGTATTCATTAGTTCGAAAAAATCCGAACCAAATCAGAATTCAAACCAAACCATGGTATTGTAAACCCATATTTTCGACTAGACTGAAATTAAAGGCTTGAGGTCATTTTTGTCGAAGGATAATAAAAGGAAGAAAATTCAAGGATTGCTGACAGGGTTTAAAACTCCATTACTTCGACAGAAAGGCAAATGTTGTTCTGGCAGAATAAAGTTGGGAAGTTATTTGTAACTAAGTGTTTGACAGAAGAAAGTTCTCTTTCGACGTTTCGACAGAAGATGGTCTTTCAACGATTTCGACAGAAGAGGATATTTGACAAAAGAAAATATTTGGCAAGTGCTGAAGGAGTTGTTTCTTCTTTAAAGGCTTCGACAGTTTGAAGAGATGCAAGGTTTCGTCACCAAGGAAGGGAATTCAAATTCAAAAGGTTGTAACCTTTGGCAGTTGGACACATGGAAGTTTCAGAGAAGAAATTTACATGCAGGCTGACACTTGTCGTTTAGTTATAGTTTTTCCGTTCTAAGCAGTTATTTTGTTTGTATATAAATAGGATAGTTTGTGTTTAGAATAGGTGTGTGAAAATTGATACAAAATTCCTGTAAATACTCTAAGTACCCAGTGTGAGAGAAAATGAGTTTGATATTTGGAACCATGTACGTTTGAACACCAGTTATATTTCAAAGTTATTTAAATTACTTGTTTATTCATCAAGTTTATGTTATTTTTAAACTTTATTTACTTTTCTGCAAATTTAACCTTCGACATTTATTCTTTTTCTTGTTCAACACTTTTAACTTTACTTCATTTTTAACTTAAAATTTACTTTACTTTAAGAATCAAAGTTTTTAACACTTTGACATTATCTGACAAAACAAACCATAAACCAATCACCAACACTAAGGACAGTTCGACAGAAACAATGCACATGTATCCCAGGACTTGTATGGTTGGTCCTGCAAGTAACCCAGTTTTCTGAAGAAATTGGTTAACCAGAGGTTGTTCGCCAGAAACCACAGCGAACAAATTGGCACGCCCAGTGGGACCAGTGCATTTGAAAAATCTAATAGAGAACTTCTTAGACAAATTGTTCTTTGCTACGTTGTATGATTCTTAGAAGCGGTAAACTAGCCGTAACTGACGTAGAGAGACCAAAGAGAACAAGAAGAAGAAAGATGGCTAACTTGCCAAATACTTCAAACAATCCTGACGAAACAATACCAGTTTCTAATCCTATCCCTTCGTCAGGAGCAATACCAGCGTCTGGCCCTGTTTTAGAACAAATTAGGCCTCCCTTGGGAGATGCCATACCAACGGGTTCAGGATCCCAGAATGCGCCTAGTTCTTCCACCATGGGACACGCCAGACCCTTTGGAACCCCTCCCCCTGGAGGAAATACATTCAGGCCATATCTGAATTATTCTCAGCCTTTGACTGGGAGGGACCAACCATATGGAATGCCAACTTCAATGATGGCAAGCCTACATAATTCGTCACCATTATTCTCTGATGCTATGGCTCAAATGTCATCACCACTGCAGGGATCAGGGTATGGTGGAAATGGAAATAGAAGGAATCAAGTTCCACCAGGTTTCCACATGCCCACTATGACAAACCATTCTGCACAAGTGATTCGTCAACAGATGGACGAAAGCAATCATGAGATGGTGCAGGCTTTGACACAGCAAATGGGAGAAGTGTTCAATCCCTTAATACAAAACACTACCCAAATAAACCAAATATTGGCAGAACAGATGGCACGCATTGCTGACTTTTTTGGAGTCCCTCAAGCACAGCAAAGAATGCAATTAAATCAGAATCCTGCCAATAGGGCTGTCGAAGAAGAACTTACTATAAACCAAAGGCCTTTAGGAAACCCTCATGAAAATCCCAGGGGTCAAGAGGTGGTAGTCGAACAGCCTAATGTAGAAGAGCCTATTCGACAGGAACCAAGAAGGATAATAGTCCAGAGAGACCAAAATGCTGACGAAGTATTACAGCAAAGAATGCGTTACAATAACATGCCTGTCGAAAATAATATTGCCACTATGGTTGAGAGAATAATGGCACAAAATGGAGTAAACGTAGGATTACAAAGGCCTAGTTATACTTCCCCCTTGTCTGAATTTGTCTTACAACAAGAGTTACCACCAAGGTGGAAAGTCCCCAAATTCACAAAATTCTCAGGGGATACTAGTGAGTCCACCATAGAACACGTGGCACGTTATTTGATAGAGGCAAGAGAGATTGCTAATAATGAGAACTTAAGGATGAAATATTTCCCAAGTTCTTTGACAAAAAATGCTTTCACTTGGTTTACATCACTTCCCGCAACTTCAATTTTTACTTGGACCCAATTAGAGAGATTGTTCCATGAACAATTTTATATGGGGCAAACCAAGATAAGTTTGAAAGAGTTGGCAAGTGTCAAAAGAAAATTTTCTGAACCTATAGATGACTATTTGAATAGGTTTAGATTATTAAAAGCCAGATGCTTTACGCAAGTGCCGGAACAAGAACTAGTCGAAATGGCTGCAGGGGGTCTAGATTATTCCATAAGGAAAAAACTGGATACCCAGTACTTGAGAGACATGGCACAACTGGCAGATAGAGTGAGACAAATAGAAAGACTAAAAAATGAAAAATTTAGATCAAATAAAAACAAAAAGGAAAGAGTGGCCTATGTAGGAATAGTTCAAGAAGATGATTATGACGAAAACGAACCAGTCATTTTCGACCAGCAAGAAATTGATCTTGCAGAATTAAAACAAGGCCCTCCATATTCTTGTAAAGTTTTAGCCCCGTCGAATGGAAAAAATCCAGTCGAAGTGGAAAAGAATGACAGGTTCCCTAAAAGAACCTATACATTCGACATCACCAAATGTGATGAAATATTTGATTTATTAGTCAAAGATGGTCAGTTAATAAAACTAGCAGGCACTAAGGAGCCTCCTGTAGACCAACAGAAAAAGAGAGGTTTTTGTAAATACCATAATTTCTTGGGTCATAAAACTTCTCAATGTTACCTTTTTCAGGGATCTTGTCCAGAACGCAATCCAAAATGGGAGGCTGAAGTTTGGAGACAAAGCCAAGCAGCAGATGAGGATTGACTCAAATCCCATGCAGGTTGTGGAGGCCAATTATGCTGAACCAGAAATGGTAAATGTGGTCGAAATGGAGATCATGGCTGAGAAAAATTTTGAAATAGTGGAAGTTACTGAAAGCTTCGACACCAACTTCACCATGATAGAAGCTGCTGAAGGTTTCGACACCCATGTTAATGTGGTGGAAGAAGGTGATGATCTTGCTGACCAGACTGAGGAAAAAGAAGTCAAAGCGTCTGAAGACTTCGACAGTGAGAATGCCATTGAAACTACTGAAGGTTTCGACGAAAGAGATGCAGTCAAAGTGGGAAGAAGTTTCGACAAGAAAAACTATGAAAGAGATGCTGAGCAGGGGGTGATCTGGGACACTTTAGGAGAGTCGAATGGGAAGTTCGACTTCATGGTGAAATATTCAGCACCACCAAGCTCCAAAACAGATATCAACAAAATCAAACCCACAGGTTGGGGAGATACTGTCAAAAATGATGACAAAGAGGAGGATAATCAAACCCTCACTGTCCAAAAAGAGGCCACTGAGGGCCTTAACCAAAATAAGATCAAAACAACAGGGATTGATGACAATGTCCTTACTGTCGAACCAATGAAAAGTAGTACCATCAAAACTGAAGAACATTTTGTCGAAGGTGTTGCACACTGCTGCAAATACATCTATAAGGGTTTACACCAAAAAGGCAGTGTGAAGGAGACTGTCCCAGAAGAAATGATGCTTGTCGAAAAAATGAATAAATTGAAAATCACAACTGAACAGAATGCTGGGATTCATATGGTGGAAATCACTCAAAAGGGAGGACCAGACACCAACAAGGGAAAGAAACGTCAAGAGAAGCATCAGAAGCTGGTTTACCCAGAAGAGAACGAGAGTCTTGTCGAATTCATCCAGAGGTGTCAAAGGAAGAATGCAGAAGTCATGCTTTGCCCAAGATGCAGTGCTGTGTTCGACAGGAAAGCAGCTGATGACTTAGAAGCAGCAGAAAAGACCCAGAGAAAAAGAAATTGGGGGACAGTCCCACCAACCAGAAACGAAAGAGTCGACCCAAGAAGAGGGAAGCATCACATCCAAGGGGTGGGAGGAAAACGTTTCAACACTTATAAACCATCCAACAGACCAAATGATGACAAATGGGTTCAACCTATAAGGGATGCCCAAGGTCAGAAGAAATGGAAGAGCTTTGAAGTGAACAGAGGTCCCTCAATGGAAGTTCAAAAGGAGGCAAGGCCAAAATACGTCTCTGAAAACTACAAAGGGAAGAATCCTATGTCCAGATCCCAATGGAGAAGATTCCAAAGGCAGAAGAAAATTGGAAAGGAAACTGTGGAACACAAAAAGGTTGGGCAAAAGGAGGCTGAATCAAGCAAGTGTGTGCAGATCACAAACAAGGGGATACCTCTGGCAGAAAAAGAAACCCTTCAGAAGAATAGATCTAGTGACACCATAGAAATGCAGAAAACAAACAATAGAATGCCAGTGGACGAAGAAGTCACAGATGAATTTAGTTCAGAATCAGATGCCTCTTTCGACGGAACTTGCAATGTGGTTTCTGTGCTGCCCAGAGATTATGACAGGATAATGGAAGTCGAAGATGAAGAGGATGACATGGCAGATGACAGCATAGGCTTGAAGCCTGTATGCTACTACATAATGAACAATGGCTGTGTCGAAGAGCAAAATGCTTTCTTCGAAAAGCCAGATGATGCAATGAAGGCTCACTTAAAGCCTCTCTTCATAAAAGGAAAGGTAGAAAGCGTGGGTGTCAACAAAATTCTGATAGATGGTGGAGCAGCTGTAAATCTAATTCCTCATTACATGATAAAGAGGATTGGAAAAGATGACTCCGACACTAAGCCTCACAACATGGTATTGTCCAACTATGAAGGTAAAGTAGGGACAACACTAGGGGTAATACAACTGAACTTGACTGTAGGATCCATCACCAGACCTACAATGTTTGTGGTGATAGCATCAAAGGCAAATTATAACTTGCTGCTGGGAAGAGAATGGATCCATGGGATTGGGGCTGTGCCATCCTCCATGCATCAAAGAATAGCAATCTGGAGGCCAGATGGGATTGTCGAAAACATTGAAGCAGATCAGAGTTACTTCACAGCTGATGTGAACAATGTTACTAGTCGTAACTTCGACAAAAACTTAACCCATATAGCACCATGCAATCCTGCTGCTTTCGACCTAACAGCTTCCGACAATGCTTACTGTTCCATGTACCTACATCCTACGCATGGTTTCCAGTGGGATAAAGAAATAATTGGGGAGACAAATTACACTTGGGGAACTGCCCATGTTAACCCAACTGGATGGGGGAGTGAATTCAGTGAAAATGACTGAAGTTTCAGCAATAGAAAGGATTTCGGCTTACATAGCCGAAAAACAACTCAAAACGGCCCTTGAGGCTGAAGTTAGGAATATGGCTGTCGAAGCCAGCACTCAGGTTGTCAAAGAACAACATCCTCAAGAAAATATTGAGGAACAACATGCAAATCAGAGTTTTGAAGAAGACTCAAATGGCGAATGGCAGAGTCAAAGACTTGATGCCATTTATGATGACGAACCTTTGGGGTTCGAAAAGGATCCAACCTCAACCAACATGAAAATGTTGGCACAGGATCCTTTAGAGGAGATTAATCTGGGACTGGGGGCAGAGAAAAGGCCCACTTACATCAGTGCCAAGTTGAATCCTCAACTCAGAGTCGAAATAATCCAACTGCTGAATGAGTTTAAAGACTGCTTCGCATGGGATTATGACGAAATGCCTGGTTTAGACAGAAGTTTGGTTGAATTAAAGTTTCCAATACTGGAAGGGAAGAAGCCAATAAAGCAGACTCCCAGACGCTTTGCACCTGAAATTCTGTCGAAAATCAAAGAAGAGGTCGAAAGGCTTCTAAAATGCAAATTCATCCGTACAACAAGGTATGTCGAATGGATTGCTAATATTGTTCCTGTGATTAAGAAAAATGGCAAACTGAGGGTGTGTATTGATTTTAGAGATCTAAATTCAGCCACCCCTAAGGATGAGTATCCTATGCCAGTAGCAGAAATGCTAGTAGATTCTGCAGCAGGCCATGAGTATTTAAGTATGCTTGATGGCTATTCTGGTTACAACCAGATTTTCATTGCTGAAGAAGACGTTCCAAAAACAGCTTTTCGTTGTCCAGGAGCAATAGGAACATATGAGTGGGTAGTCATGCCCTTTGGTTTGAAAAATGCTGGAGCTACTTACCAAAGGGCCATGAATTCTATTTTTCATGATTTCATCGAAACATTTATGCAAATTTATATAGATGACATTGTGGTTAAATCTGCTTCAGGCATGGACCATATTAACCATCTTCGACAGTCCTTTGAAAGGATGAGGAAGTTTGGTTTGAAAATGAATCCTCTTAAATGTGCTTTTGGTGTGCAGGCTGGGGACTTCTTAGGCTTTGTGGTCCACAAGAAAGGGATTGAGATTAATGAAAACAAAGCTAAGGCAATAATGGAAGCAAAAGCGCCATCGACAAAGAAGGAATTGCAGTCTCTACTAGGGAAAATCAACTTTCTCAGAAGGTTCATCTCCAACCTTAGTGGAAAGACTCAGGCCTTCTCACCTCTGCTTCGACTGAAGAAGGAGGGTTTCACTTGGGGGCAAGAGCAGCAAGACGCCTTCGACAAGATCAAGGAGTATCTGGCAAATCCTCCAGTTTTAATATCTCCTTGTCGAAAAAGAAGCATGAGGCTATACATATCAGCATCTGACAGAACACTAGGAAGTATGCTTTGTCAAGAAGATGAACATGGCGTCGAAAGAGCCATTTATTATCTCAGCAGAGTCTTGAATGATGCTGAAACTAGATATAGTGTGATAGAGAAATTATGTTTATGTGTATATTTCTCTTGTACAAAATTGAAGCATTATATAAAACCCGTTGATGTACATATATCTTCTCATTTCGACGTAATAAAGCATATGTTGTCTAAGTCTATTTTACATAGTCGAATTGGAAAATGGGCTTTAGCCTTGACTGAATATTCTTTAAAATATATGCCTCTAAAAGCTGTTAAAGGGCAAGTAGTTGCTGACTTTATAGCTGACCACTCCATACTTGGAGATGAAGCAAATTATGTCGAAAAAGAGCCTTGGAGGTTATATTTCGATGGTTCCAGTCATAAAAATGGAACAGGCGTTGGGGTGTTAATTATTTCTCCCAATAAAATTCCAACAAAGTTCAAGTACAAAATAGAAGGATTCTGTTCAAATAATGAGGCAGAATATGAAGCTTTAATTGCTGGACTTGAAATTTTGTTGGAACTGGGGGCAACAGAGGTCGAAATAATGGGTGACTCTGAGTTGGTGATAAAACAATTGACGAAAGAGTACAAATGTGTCAAAGAAAATTTGATCATGTACTTTGTGATAGCCAACAGACTCCTCAAGAGATTCGACAGTGTAGTCTTTAGACACATTCCTAGATTAGAAAATCAGGAAGCAAATGACCTGGCTCAGTTGGCTTCAGGGTATAAAGTGTCGAAGGAAAATCTGATGAAAGTTGTCGAAGTGAGAGGGAAAGTTTTATCCACCAGACTGTCCCCATCTGATTTGGAGACAATAAGATTGGGATATGGTGATGAAGAAAACTTTGAGATTTTTAATATAGGTAATCTAGAGGATGGAGATTGGAGAAAACCTATCAAAGACTATTTACAAAATCCAAATCAGACAGTCGAAAGAAAGATAAAGTACAGAGCTATAAGTTATGTACTCTTTGGAAATGAATTGTTTAAAAAGACTGCAGAAGGAGTTCTACTAAAGTGCCTAGGAGAGACTGAAGCTTATATAGCTCTGTCGAATGTGCACAGTGGTGCATGTGGTGCCCACCAAGAAGGACATAAGATGAAATGGCTATTATTTCGACAAGGGATGTATTGGCCAACCATGTTGAAAGATTGTGTCGAATTTGCAAAGGGTTGTCAGGAATGTCAAGTTCATGCAGGCATACCTCATGTGCCAGCAAGTGAGTTACATTCTATTATAAAGCCTTGGCCATTCAGAGGTTGGGCTTTAGATTTGATTGGTGAAATTCGACCAGCCTCTTCAAAAGGGCAGAAGTACATTTTAGTGGGGGTAGACTATTTCACTAAGTGGATTGAAGCCATACCCTTGACGAATGTAGATCAGGAAGCAGTCATAGACTTCATCCAGAAACACATAATGTATAAATTTGGAATACCAGAGACTATAACCACTGATCAAGGATCTGTGTTTACTGGCAGAAATATGCAGGCATTTGCAAAAGAGACAGGTTTTAAGTTGTTGACTTCGACACCTTATTATGCCCAAGAAAATGGTCAGGTCGAAGCAGCCAACAAAGTAGTAATAAACTTGATAAAGAAGCATGTGGGTAAAAAACCCAGAAATTGGCACAAGACTCTGGATCAAATCCTTTGGGCTTGTCGAACATCTCCTAAGGAGGCAACTAATTCTACCCCATTTAAATTAACCTATGGACATGATGCAGTATTGCCAGTCGAAATCTGTTTACAGTCAATACGAATTCAAAGACATCATGAGATTCCAACTGAAATCTATTGGAGTATGATGATGGATGAGTTAGTTGATTTAGATGAAGAAAGGTTGCATGCTTTAGAATTAATAAGAAGGCAGAAAGAGAGAGTTGAAAAATTTTATAACAAAAAAGTAAAATTCAAAGCCTTTTTAGTAAATGATTTAGTCTGGAAAGTGATCTTGCCCATGGAGAAGAAAGACAGAGTGATGGGAAAATGGTCCCCTAAATGGGAAGGACCTTTCAAAATTCTAAGAGTTTTTTCAAATGGTGCATACGAAGTCGAAGAAATAGAAAAAGACAGAAGAGTGCTGAAAATAAATGGGAAGTACTTAAAGAAGTATAAACCAACATTGCAGGAAATAAAAATAGGAACAAATTAAAATTGCAAATGAAACTTGTCTTCGCCAAACAGATGGCGTGAAATAGCATTACATATAAAATTGCTAAAAAGAAAATATCCTTAAACAAATAAAATTCCTAAGTCCTA
Source organism: Lathyrus aphaca (assembly GCA_963966055.1). Classification (NCBI taxonomy): domain Eukaryota; kingdom Viridiplantae; phylum Streptophyta; class Magnoliopsida; order Fabales; family Fabaceae; genus Lathyrus; species Lathyrus aphaca. The sequence continues at coordinate 635,970,330 of OZ014519.1, forward strand.
TTACAAAACTACTGTCGAAGGAAGATAGCTTTGAGTTCGTCGAATTTTTTCTTTTGAAGCTGAATTCGACGCTCGCAGAGACTCTTGCTGACAGTCATTTCATCAATCTCCCTGTGAAGTTGCTGGGCTGTTTCTGCATGTTGTAGCCCCTTCTGGAGTTCACTGTATATTGCTTCTTGATTGGGTTGTTGGAGAGAGGCTTGACGTTCCTTTTCTTGGAGGATTTTCCTTTGAAGATCAGCAATTTGGGCCTGGTAAGCTTGAATATTGCTTTCACACTCAGCAGCAGCCTTGGTGTATTCGTCAGAAAGCTTATTCAGCTCTGAAATCTTTTCTGTCGAAGAAGCCACTATGTTCCATTCTGAAACTTGCTCTTCAGACTTGGCTGTGATTTTTTGGGAAAACTCTTTTTGTCGAACCAGATCAGCACTGACAGAATCAATTAAGGACATCAAGTCCATCACCAAACGGCTTTCTTCAGTTGAAGCCTCCAACAAATTGGCACTTTTCAGGAGCTTCTTCAGATCATATTGGGCAGAAGCATTCTCAGCCAAGACTTCAAACAGGTCAACTCCAAGGATTCTTGTTTTGATCTCATCCATAATGATACTGATTGGTTGAAGGTCAGAAGTGGCCCCTGAAGCTGTCGAACCACTGGGAGAGGAGTCTTGGAAGTTATACCTGGTGTCAAGTAAGGCTTTTAGATATTCCAAGGGTTTTCTAACTTTCAAGCTCTCAATCTCTTCGTGTGACAAGCTTGTCGAATCAGTACCCAAAGAGGTTTCGGCAGGAACTTTTGATGAAGAAGGAATGTTTTGAGAAGTTCCTCCAAAGCTCAAGTTGACTCCTGGTTGATTCGACAGAGTGACCTCTTCTTCGACATTCTCTTTGTCAACTATTGTGGTGTCAGTTGGATCTGGGGCTTGTACATCCTGAACAAGGGCATCTTCGTCAGTTTCTGGTATGGCAGCTGGTGTTGGTAGTGGTACATCTTGATCTGGAATTATTTTTTCTGCAGTGAAGTCTGGTCGAAAAGGAGAATTGTTGCCAGAAGATTCAGAATCATTGAGGTCGAATTCATCCAAGGTTTGAGGTCCATGGACACCTGCATCTGGAGTGGCATCATCTTGAAGTCTTTCAGCCAGAGTCTTCTCAGAGTTAGAAGGGACATTTTCTTCTTGGATTGTAGAAGTCTCTTCGACATCAATGACAACCTACAGAAAACATAAAAGAGAGCTATAAGATAAAGATACATGCAGTCAAGACTGGGGGTGTTGTTTGTCGAAGTGATTACCTGAGGAATATCAGTATGGGCACTTGAGTCCCCACTTCTTTCACTCCTTGAGGGAATTTTGCTGACTGGACTGGCAGGTGGAGTTCGTTTTTGGACTATAGATCTTTGAGATGCTACTGTTTTTATTCTCAGACCTTTGTTTCTTTTCAAAGGTTGGGGTTCAGGGGATTCGTCCTCAGACTCTTCGACGCTTTCTTCTTTCTCTTCTGGTTTTCTTTTCTTTGCTGGGGTACGAGTTACCTACAATAGAAAAAAAAGTATTCAGTATAAAGAAATGTTGATGTGCATAAATAAGGAGGGTTGCTCTATTTTGTCGAAACCTTCTTGGCAGTTGAGGGAGATTTTTCGACTGTCTTGGAAGAGGTTCCTTCGCCAGCAGTCTTCCTAACAATTCTAACAGCTGAAAAAGAAAAGTTGCATGAACATTGATATAAAAATAAAAGGAGTTAGAAACAAAAAGAGGAATGTAATTTCTTCGACACCTTCAAGGATGGGTTCGTCCACAGTAACATGTTCTATCCCAATATGAAGGTGCCCAGTGAAGTTGTCCAAATGATACTTCGTCGCAACCACGCGTTCGGCAGGTTTTTTGTTTCTTTCGCGAAGCAGTTTTAAATCAGATCCACACACAAACCAATCTGGAAATGGAGGACACAAGGCCACTCCAAATTCTGCAGAAGGGAGTGGAGGGAATTTTGGAGGAAAAGTTGTGAATGCAAAGTCATAGTGTGCATGTGGTGGAAGAGATGAAGGAAACCACAACTTATTCAATTTTTCGTGAATTTGTATTTTAAAGATACTGCTGCTTCAGCTATGGTTCGACGAAGATCATCAGGCCTGTAAATAGTTTCAAAATACTTTTGAAACTTGTGAACTTCTTTGATATGCTGATCTGTACCTTTTTTCTTCTTGTCCTGCACAAAGGTAAAAGCATTCGTCAGAAGAGTAGTGAAGGTTGCTACGTCGAAAAATCTGTTGATATAATATTCCTTCCACCAGATGTCGAATTCTTCAGTACAGAGGAAGTTTGGTAGAAAGATGGTGGGATAAACCTCCAGAGATGGGTCGAAAAACTTGTTGTATAGCTCCAAACTTTTGTCGAAGTGGTGAAATGAGTTATTGAAGATGATGGCACCTTTCTTGTGGTAGATAGGCTTCGTCTTTGTCTGAATTAATCCAAACTGCCTAGCTACCAGATTGGGTTGGTAAACAATGAGGGATACCTTTGTGTTGTTAAGACTATGATGGGAGAAAAAGTGCCTGGGCATGAGAAAAGCTTCCCAAATGTAGGTATAGGAGTCTTCATCTTTCTGGTTCTCCACTGGGAGTCGTCTGGTAAACCATCTTGGACCTACTTGTCTGTTGGCGAATGGTGCCATTGAAGGAGAAAATTTGTAGCGTTTGGCGAACATCATGATGTAGCCAGTGAATGCTTGTCGAAGGCTTATATTATCATTAGTAGGGGTCAGCTGAACCAGCCTAGGCCATTCGACGCGCCTTTCTTTTACTGCTTCTTCGACAACTGGCATTTTGATGGGGATGAAAGTCTCAAAGGTGGCATTCAGCCATAGTTGTAGAAGCCAAAAAGGGCCTGTAAGACTAATGTTACCTTTGTCCTTAAGGGTCTTGAGGTTGCTTACACTCTCACTTAAGGATTCATAGAGGTTTGCCAAAAGTAGCTCACTCAGGCAGAATGCAACTCCATGATGAAGTTGGTTAGCCATAATGATATAACTTCTGGCCACCTGAAGAGACCTAGTACAGAAAACAAATTTGGCTAACCACAGGGAGAGGAAGGCAATGTGCTCTCTATCAGAGACTTCTTCATTGCTTTCACCTTGGTGATGGGCTATGAAAACAGAATACCCAGCATGCTTTGTGTCGAAGCCTATGGGATCCTTGTTCAAGTGTTCAGGGTTAAAGATTTCCCCTAAAGGACTAAGGCCAGTTATGGCTGCTATGTCGAATAGGGTAGGAGTTATCATTCCACAGGGTAAGTGGAAAGTATTGTAAGTACTATCCCAAAAATACAAGGAGGCTAACAGCATGTTTTGGCAATAACGGGGACCCTCCTTCGACAATTGGATTAAGTCATAAATACCAGTTTTCTTCCAAAACTTTTCTTTGGCTTTTTCAACCCTAGTAAGCCACGCTAAGTAGTCAGAGGGATCTTTCGTCAAAGGGGGACTTCTAAAAATCCTAGTTTGGTTTAGATAAGACAGATCTATCTTTGTCGAAGCCATGAGGACTTCAGTTTCTTTTGCTGAGGTTTCGACAGGCTTAGGGTTTTTGTTAGCAGCTATGGGTTTAGAAGCAGAATAACAGGGATAAAATTCTTTCAGACGGATAGGGTCAACAGTGGGATCAAAAATAGGACCTAACATAGCATGATGAACTCCAGAAACAGAAATGGGAATCATTACCTGTGACCTGTAAATGCTTGCCTTCTCCCTTTCATTTGGGGGTTCTGGAAAATACTGTTGGTGCTGTCTTTGTGTAGGCCCAGATAGTATGTGAGCAGGAGGAAGATCCATGGTCTTCTTTGTTTTCTTTGCGCTGCGGCCAGTAGTAGTCTTTGGAGGAGCCATTGATTTGATGAAGAGGTTGAAGAGATAGGAGCTTTGAAAGGTTTTGAAATGGAGTTTTTTACGTTTGGGTAAGAGAAGAGTTGAGAAGGTGAAAAGTATGAAATGTTGTTGAAAGTGGTATTTATAGAAGATGAAATAAATGACTAATAATAAAAAGGGGAAAATTAAAAGATTTTCAGTTGGGAAGTGGAGACGTGTGTTTCTGATCCATTGGTGGAAGTTAGAAAATGGCAGTTGGTAGGAGGCCATGATTTACCTACAATATAGGGTCATGGGAGATTGTGTAAAACGTGGGCTAGACATGACGTTTTCATAAAGTGGAAATCATGATGTTTTCTTGGGACTCAACAAAATCACTTTACAATAAATGAGACTGACAGGAAGTCAAAGGTCATTTCGACAGCAACAGATACTTTCTCCAAGAATAGTCGAAAACATCTTTGCTGGGGGGCAATTTGTAAACCCATATTTTCGACTAGACTGAAATTAAAGGCTTGAGGTCATTTTTGTCGAAGGATAATAAAAGGAAGAAAATTCAAGGATTGCTGACAGGGTTTAAAACTCCATTACTTCGACAGAAAGGCAAATGTTGTTCTGGCAGAATAAAGTTGGGAAGTTATTTGTAACTAAGTGTTTGACAGAAGAAAGTTCTCTTTCGACGTTTCGACAGAAGATGGTCTTTCAACGATTTCGACAGAAGAGGATATTTGACAAAAGAAAATATTTGGCAAGTGCTGAAGGAGTTGTTTCTTCTTTAAAGGCTTCGACAGTTTGAAGAGATGCAAGGTTTCGTCACCAAGGAAGGGAATTCAAATTCAAAAGGTTGTAACCTTTGGCAGTTGGACACATGGAAGTTTCAGAGAAGAAATTTACATGCAGGCTGACACTTGTCGTTTAGTTATAGTTTTTCCGTTCTAAGCAGTTATTTTGTTTGTATATAAATAGGATAGTTTGTGTTTAGAATAGGTGTGTGAAAATTGATACAAAATTCCTGTAAATACTCTAAGTACCCAGTGTGAGAGAAAATGAGTTTGATATTTGGAACCATGTACGTTTGAACACCAGTTATATTTCAAAGTTATTTAAATTACTTGTTTATTCATCAAGTTTATGTTATTTTTAAACTTTATTTACTTTTCTGCAAATTTAACCTTCGACATTTATTCTTTTTCTTGTTCAACACTTTTAACTTTACTTCATTTTTAACTTTAAATTTACTTTACTTTAAGAATCAAAGTTTTTAACACTTTGACATTATCTGACAAAACAAACCATAAACCAATCACCAACACTAAGGACAGTTCGACAGAAACAATGCACATGTATCCCAGGACTTGTATGGTTGGTCCTGCAAGTAACCCAGTTTTCTGAAGAAATTGGTTAACCAGAGGTTGTTCGCCAGAAACCACAGCGAACAGGTATTTGGGTCGAGTATTTATTTTTAGTTCGGACAAAAACTGAACCAAAACAATGAAATCTGATGTTAATTGGTTCGGGCATCAAATTTCAAAAATTCTACCTGCAAGGTCGTGTACCCGAACCAACCATAATAATTCATACAGTTTATATTATAGTTATAGAAACTAGTATAAAATATTCAACTTCAAGAAGAAAAAAATGAACGACATATGTGACATTCACAACGAATATGGAGAATTGAAAAAAAAAAGTAGGAATTTGATATTATTATAGAAAATTAGTTTATGAAAATTAGATATATTTTGAAAATATTTTTGCACATTTGTTTTTAATGTATCCGATAAATCCAACCCAAACCAACTCGTTGTTTTTCAGTTTGGTTCGGTTTGGGTTTTATCGCAATAATATGCAAATCCAATTGTCGCTCCCGCCAAATGAGGCTAAGTCAAATGGGGTACAGACGCGAACGGTCGGCGAAAGAGGAGAGTACACACAGGGGTGAACTTAGAAAGAAAAGAGTCGCCAACTAGGCATTTTTATCCCGGAGGAAAAGGTAATGTTGCATAAACCTAGAAAGATGTGGATAAGACGGTTGCGAACCAGAGAGTCTGAGAAAGTGGATTGGTTACAACCTGGGAAGGTATTAGTACCCAGATCGTCCGCCGTACTCGACGGGATCCACGCTCAAAAGATTTGTGTTTAAAAGGGGTAGTATCAGTGAAATTTGTGTATCAAAGCTGGAGAAGAATACAAGTGTCAGTGTGAAAGAAATGTGAAGTGTATAAGAGAAGTGTCAGTGTAAGAATAGGAGTGCAAAGCTCAAGACTATGAGACTCAATGAATGATGCTGGAAGAGGGGGGGATATACAGAGACTTTTGTTCGATAACTGTTAAGTTATGCCTACGTATCCTCTCGTGCAATGAGGAAGTCAGAACACCGTAGTTCGACTCAAAGAGACTGAAAGATGAATTGACTTGTGAACTGCTTACTGTCCATGCTCAAGTGTATGACCTGTCTGGCTCAGGTGCAAACTGTCTTGCATTAGACGGAAGAAGCAAGTTCTCGTTTGTGAGTGAATGAGATGAGAAAAGAATCCCGGAGGAGACGATTATTGTTTGTTTTTGTGTTTTCAATCTTTTATTGCTTTTTTGTTTGTCATAGGGAAATGAGCTTAAGACTAAACCAAGGGTTAGTAAACTCATCACATCATCCCTCTGATTAGGGGTAATGAGAATACCTTAAGTATGAAGTAAGCACCTCACACTTAATCACCATGATGTAGGATTAAGATCATTAACCTACTTGTGATTATTTAAATGTTTTTGTTGTGTTTGTTTAGTGTTAAGTAATGAGTTTAAGCCATAATCAAGGATTTAATGGACCCATTACACCATCCTAATAGAAGGATAATAGATGAGGACATTTAAGCTGAGAAAGACTCCTCAACTTAATCCATGATTAGGGATTAACCTCATGACAAAACAAAGCCTTTATTAAAGTGGATTTTAGTTAATGATAAGATAAAGAAGTGATTTTTATGATTTGTAAGACAACTTGAGGGGGACTTGTCCATTAACACTAGGGTTAGTCCTTCTTAACCAATTAAGGAAGAATTAGAACCCTAATGCAAGGCCCAAGTTACAAGCTTGATGTCTTAGTGATTATTAAGTGGATTGATTAAAGGATTTAAACACATTAAGGGTTTAACACTTAGGATTAAAGTTATACACTCCATCCTAATAGAAGGATGCAGACATAAGCTTAATCACAAAGCCTTAAAACCTTTAGGGTTTAGTCCTTGATTATGAGGTGAGAAGAGAAGACTCAATGATGACACAAAGGTAAAAGCTAAATGGGGGGACTAATCAAACCCTAATTGTGATCATGCTTGGGTGTTCCTAGGGTTAATGAGGTTTGCAAGAAGATCTTCAGAGAAACCACCAGGAAGCAGATGAAAGGAAGAAAAAGCAACAAGAAGCAAAACAACTTGCTTCACTTAAGAAGACAAGTTGCTTGAAGAAAGAAAGTAAGAGATGAACATGAATGAGCAAGCTAACTCCAATACACATACAAAAGACAGCAAAGAAGGTATGAAAGAGATGAAAAGAGATTGTGAGAAGTGAAGGCAAATTCACTTCTCAACAACTTACCACCTGAACTGGAGCTTTCGAAATAGGGACTTTCTGGCTGCTTCTTGGGTTCAAACAGGCTCCAATGATCCTCCTCAGAAGCTTTTGACACTTAGCTGGAGTTTATATGACCTCTGGAAGAAGTTTGCAGAAGCTCAGGTCAAGGGAGTCTTGAAATCGTGTTTTTGATTATGGTGGTTTTAGGGACAAGTGAGGGGTCAGGGATGATCAGTGGAACTTGCTGAGAGATTTTATGAAGTTTGTTTTGGTGTTTGTGTCTTGTGCAATGAGTTTCGAATGAAAATGCATAAGAGGTGAAAACTTGGAGCTATGGCTTGGGGGATGTTTCAGGCTTGTGTGTCTGTTGTGTTGAGCCCCTTTTGGTCCACTTATCACATTTGGATGGGTCAGAGAAGTTGGTGTGGCACTGTGGGATTGGTATGGGTGTTTTTGCATAAAGTCCAAGTTAGGTGTACTTGAGGTATGGGCAAGTGTGAGGCTGTGATAGGGGCATGGTTTGGCTCAGCTGAGATTAGGGAGAGCCATGGAAATGGATTAGAAGCAATGCAGCAAGTGGATTAGGGTTTGTGATAGGTTTTGCAACTTTGTGACTTTTTGGCCCTTTTGGAAATTCATGAAGTTCAAGGCATCAAAATGCATAATTCTTGGGCCAATTCTGATTTTTAGAAGTCACATGAACATGTTGTGGGGAGTTTGTGCACATTTTAAGTCTCTAGAATGCTTGATCATACCATTTTGCAAAATGCCTCTTTGGTACAAAACTTGAAATTATGTGATTTTTCCCAACTTTGACAAGCCATAACTTTTGATCCAAAATGAATTAGCATGAGTTCTTGTACTTTTTGAAAAGGGAATGACACATTCTACAACTTTCATGACCAAAGTTTTCTCATTTGAAGCATTTTTGAATAAAAAAGAAAGGGTTGAAAAAGTTTCCCAAAATGGCAAGTTTCCACTACAAGTCATTTTCCCAAAAAGGCAATTTTGCAAATGGCTTGAAATTCTTCAATTTTGTGAACTTCTAACATCTTCTATGATCAAATAAAGATCATACATAATCAAAATGATGAAGAACACCCTTTGGTTGGGTCAATGGGGGTCTCAGATGCCCTGATTTTTCACTGACTTGCTCAAGAAGTCAATTCTTGATTAGATGCCTTCCCCATGGAATTTCTTTATGAAACTTGATATGCATGATCCCTATAACATATAGAGACCAATAGAAACAAGAATGACCAAAAAATTTGGAGTTATGGCCTCTGAAACCAAAACCCTAATTCTAGGTCATCTGTGCAGTCAAACCTGGCTCTGCTTCCATGCCACTTTCAGTTCTTGTGATTCTTTGAATTTCTTGACCTTGTGAGGATATAATATGATGCTTGAACACACATGGACCCCTTTGAAGTGATTGAAGACCTTTGGAGTGGCTCAAATGGCCCTTGGATGGCTCAGATCACAAACCCTAGATGCAGATGACTTAGAATCAATGCAGTGAAGCAAAAATGTGATATGAGATGCTATGATTGAACTTATGCATATGAAGAGATCACAAGCCATGATGTGAATGGGTGAGGGCAAATTTGGGGTGTTTACAGCTGCCCCTATTCAAACATGAGTTAGCTGTGTAGGATGTAAGCAACGGCTTAACAGGCGAACAAGATAACTTGTGGTTGAATACCAAAGACAGTCCAAAATTTGCACTCACGGAATGAAGAAGAAAAGGGATATAGATTGTAAAAGAAAATAAAGTATAATTATAAGTGCGGGCAACGGAGGACGACCGCCGAGCAGAGGACGACTGCTGGGGAAAGAGCAATGACGGGGACGGCCGACATGCTGGGGATATAAGTGATTATGATGGGGACGACCATCAAGTAAAGCTATAGGATTCTCCGGGGATTATAGGTAAATGAAATAAATGATGAGGTACGGTCATCAAAAGGTGAAGGACGGTCACCTAGTAGGGGACGGCTGCTCTGTTGGGGATAAGATGAGGGACGGTCATCTAAGGTGAAGGACGATCACCGGGCAGGGTACGGCCGCCGAAAGTACCACGACATAGGACGAATGTCGGGTAACAAGGTCAACGATAGGGACGGCCATCGGATAAGCATGATGAAGGACGATCATCAAGAGGTGAAGGACGATCACCTAGCAGGGTACGACTGCTCTCGGGGTTTATCATGACATAAGATGAATGTCAGATAACAAGATCAACGATGGGGACGACCATCGGATAAAATGATGAAGGACGATCATCAGGAGGTGAAGGACGATCACCTAGCAGGGGACGGCTGCTAAAGACATCACGACATAGGACGAATGTCGGATAGAAATGGGTTCTAATGAATAGAGACTCCACTGGGAATGATGAAGGACGATCATCAAAAAGGTGAAGGACGATCACCTGGCAGGGTACGGCTGCCGAAAAGGTATCATGACATAGGACGAATGTCAAATAGGAAGGAAATAGTTTAACAAGTTTTGTTGGGGACCTTGCTGGGGAATAGTGAACACGGACGAGTGTTTACATCCAAGAAATGAAAGGTATAAGTGTTTGGCACTGTGTATGGATCAAAGATGCGGACGTGCATCCTTAAGACTGTGATACGGACGAGTATCGGGTAGAAACAAACGCTTGACGCATGTTCTGAGATGTTGATACAGACGAGTACCAACTGGTTAACAAAGAACACGGACGAGTGTTGATTCTGCGGGGACTCTTCTGGGGAACAATAGACACAGACGAGTGTCTAAATTCAAGAAGACATAAGTGTTTGGCACGATGTATAGATCAAAGATGCGGACGAGCATCCTTAAGACTATGATACGGACGGGTATCAGGTAGAAACAAACGCTTGACGCATGCTCTGAGATGATGATATAGACGAGTACCAACTGGTTAATAAAGAACGCGGCCGAGTGTCGGATCTGAGGGGATTTAAGTGATATATACAAGATACTGACGGGTATCTGTATGAGTAAAAAGTACGAGTAAGACACGGACGAGTGTCTACCTTGCTGCGGAGGGCATGACACGGACGGGTGTCTGAAAAAGTGTATTATATGATTTACAAAGTGTTTAGGTAACTATGTTGGGGAAGGTGATACGGACGGGTGTCAAGGAATTTGCATGTATATGTATTTGTATGGTGAGTGCAAAGGGAACGCTTTGGCTTTCTGCTGGGGGTATGACACGGACGGGTGCCGAAGGGAGCATGTATCTGTATCTGTAAGAGACATGTCTTGGCTCTCTGTCGGGGAATTTGGGGAGTATTCTGTATTTTGATGGATTGTCAGTATTTACAAGTGTCTGATTCAGGACATGGCTTATGATTATGCAATATGTTTGATTTTTTCCGTAATGCTCCGTATTAGACGGAATGCTTATGATGCGAATGCTATGATTATGCAAAGGTACCGATCCGAGGTCCGGATCCCGTTGCTGCGAAGATCTCTGGCTGATTCGCTTGAAGAATATCCCAGCTGGGGATGAGATCACTGGTAGATCTGTCATGTATGACTCTGCTTGGGGGAATAGGTCATTGATAGACCTATCCTTGTAATGGGGGACCCAGCTGGGGTTTGTAGAAGCTTTCGCCACTCTGTTGTGAGGTCCTCAGGTACTGCTTTGCCGGATAGGGCTTGACACTCTGTGGGGAAGTGGTTCCCGGTATTTGTATTTGGTTGAGAAGGAAAGATGACTGGCAACTCAGCTGGGGAAGAAGAAAGATCACTGGAAGATCTTCCTAGATTTCTGTGGGGATCCTGCCGAGGATGATACTTGACAACTCAGCTGGGGAGAGAACACCTCCGGTGCTAATTGGGAGATAGACTGAGTAGATAATGATTTGCCAGCTTGCTGGGGTGAGGCTTTCATGCCCCATGTTGTGCTTTGAATACCTGCAATCCTGAAAAGACAGGGAAACGCACAAGTAATCCCGAGGTATCCCTTACCGGATTCCATCATAGGAGTTCAGACACTCCCGGGAGTAAACATATTTCCTGCAAGCACGTATTTTTAGAAGAGAAGCATCTGTATTTATGCAATCAATATCTTAAAACATTGGACATTTTTGCAAACGAGAATAAAATGTATAAGACGAAACATGACTGAAAATCTGATTTTATTAATTTGTGTGCCCCGAATTGGCAAGATACAGTCAAAGAAACAAATCCCCTAAAATGAGGAGATTGTTACAAATTGAGAAACAAAAGATGTTGGCAATGTTGATGACGCTTCAAGGAGCTTCCCTTTTGCTATGACTCGTATGACAATGGACTTTCTTCTCGTCTTGCTTTCTGAAGAAGGCTGATTCTGAAAGAAGCTTGATCCTTTCGAAGCTTACCAGGTTATAAGTGATACAGATGAATTCAGAATACAATTGTTCGCTTATTCCCTTATTTTGCATGGATCGCTCTTTCGGGTTTTTAATCCATCGGGACACCCTTTTTTGCCTGAGTTGTCCAATGCGGCTTTTCAACTCAGCGGGTGTACATTTTTTATTATTCTCCCTTATTTTTGCCCGAGTCTTTTATTCTGTTTTTGACTCGCCGGGATGCCCTATTTTTGCCTGGACTTACATTCTGTTTTTACGTCCAGCGGGTCATTTTTATGCGAAGTATTTTTTAACTGCATCTGAATTCACGGGGGACAGGAAGTCTTCACCATCCATAGTACTGAGCATCAGTGCTCCACCAGAGAAAACCTTCTTTACTATGAACGGCCCTTCATAGTTCGGAGTCCACTTGCCCCTGTGGTCTGTATGTGGAGGGAGGAGTCTTTTCAGCACAAGATCTCCTACTTGGTACTCTCGGAGCCTAACTTTCTGATCGAAGGCTTTCTTCATTCTTTTCTGATACAGTTGTCCATGACAAATTGCAGCCAATCTCTTTTCTTCAATCAGACTCAGTTGCTCGTATCGGGATCGGACCCATTCTGCTTCATTCAGTTTAAAATCCATTAGTACCCGCAGGGAGGGTAATTCAACTTCAACAGGTAGGACTGCCTCCATACCATACACAAGCTGATACGGTGTTTCCCCAGTGGATTTTCTGATTGACGTACGGTACCCATGCAAGGCAAATGGTAGCATTTCATGCCAGTCTTTGTAAGTAACCACCATCTTTTGCACAATCTTCTTGATATTCTTGTTAGCCGCTTCTATAGCGCCATTCATCTTCGGCCTGTAAGGAGAAGAATTGTGGTGTTGGATCTTGAAGTCCCGGCATAGCTCTGCCATCATTTTGTTGTTTAAGTTGGAACCATTATCAGTAATGATTCGCTCGGGCACTCCATACCGACAGATGATGTCCCTCTTCAGAAATCGGGCTACCACTTGCCTTGTAACATTCGCATACGAAGCTGCTTCAACCCACTTGGTAAAATAGTCAATGGCTACCAGGATGAATCTGTGGCCATTTGAAGAAGTCGGTTCAATCTTGCCAATCATATCAATTCCCCACATGGCAAAGGGCCAGGGTGAAGACATCACATTCAGAGATTTCGGAGGCACATGCACTTTATCTGCATAAATCTGGCATTTATGACATTTTCTGGTGTAAGCACAACAGTCTGCATCCATTGTGATCCAGTAGTAGCCTGATCTTAGCAAATTTTTAGCCATGGCATGCCCTCCTGCATGGGTACCAAAGGATCCTTCGTGCACCTCGTGCATCAACAAGTCTGCTTCTGTTCTATCAACGCATCTGAGGAGTACCATATCAAAGTTTCTCTTGTACAGGGAACCGTCAGTATTCAGGAAGAAACTACCAGCTAGCCTTCTTAGTGTCTTCTTGTCATTGGAAGATGCCCCAGGTGGGTATGTTTGATCCTCCAAGAAGAACTTAATATCATGGAACCAAGGTTTGTCATCTTCGACAACATCTGCTGCAAATACATATGCCGGTCTGTCAAGTCTGGACACTGAAATCCGAGGTACAAAGTTGGCAGCTTGAACTTTGATCATGGATGAAATGGTAGCCAAAGCATTTGCAAATTGATTCTCGTCCCGAGGGATATACTCAAGTTTGACCGTTGTAAAGAAAGTCAATAACCTCCTTGTATAATCCCTGTAAGGTATCAGATGATCCTGGTGGGTGTACCATTTTCCATTGGTTTGATTAATTACCATAACTGAATCTCCGAATACCGTCAAAGTCTTGATCCTGAGGTCAATGGCTTCCTCAAGACCCATAATGCAAGCTTCGTATTCAGCTTCATTGTTAGTGCAGTTAAAGGTGAGCTTTGCCGAGAAAGGCATGTGAACTCCCTTAGGTGTAATGAGCACTGCACCAACACCACGACCATTCATATTAACAGCCCCATCAAACATCATAGTCCATTCTTCTTCCGGGGTCAGGCCCTTCAGTGTGAACGGGCTCTTCATGATCTCTTACTTTTATGAACATGATGTCTTCATCAGGGAAGTCAAATCTCATAGGCTGGTAATCATCAATGGGTTGCTCAGCAAGATAATCAGACAATACACTGCCCTTGATGGCCTTCTGAGATGTGTACTGGATGTCATATTTTGTGAGGATCATTTGCCATCTTGCAACCCGTCGGGTAAGTGCTGGCTTCTCAAAAATGTACTTAACTGGGTCCATCTTTGATATCAACAAAGTAGTGTGGGTCAACATATACTGCCTTAGTCGGCGAGCAGCCCACGCTAAAGCACAACAAGTTTTCTCGAGCAGTGAATAACGTTGTTCACAGTCGGTAAACTTTTTGCTTAGGTAGTAAATTGCATACTCTTTTCGACCAGACTCGTCATGCTGGCCCAGCACACACCCCATTGACTCTTCTAATACTGTCAAGTACATTATCAGAGGTCTTCCCTCAACTGGAGGCATAAGGATCGGTGGCTCTTGTAAGTATTCCTTGATTTTGTCAAAAGCCCTCTGGCAGTCTTCGTTCCACCTGACCGTTTGTTCTTTTCTTAACAGTTTGAACAAGGGTTCACAGGTTGCTATAAGGTGAGATATGAACCGTGAAATGTAGTTAAATCTACCTAGAAACCCCCAAACTTCTTTCTCAGTCTTCGGTGCAGGCATTTCTTGAATGGCTTTAACTTTGTCAGGGTCAACTTCAATCCCTTTCTCACTCACAATGAATCCCAGCAGCCTACCAGATCGTACCCCGAATGTGCATTTGTTGGGGTTTAACTTCAACTGGTACTTCCTTAGACGCTTGAATAGCTTCAGCAGATTTACCAGGTGATCTTCTTCTGTGAGGGATTTGGCAATCATGTCATCCACATAACATTCAATTTCTTTATGGATCATGTCGTGGAATAATGTTACCATAGCCCGTTGATAAGTTGCACCAGCATTCTTCAGTCCGAATGGCATCACCTTATAACAGAACGTGCCCCAGGGTGTGATGAAAGTTGTCTTCTCCATGTCTTCAGGTGACATTTTGATCTGATTATATCCTGAAAATCCGTCCATGAAGGAGAACACCGAGAACTGAGTCGTATTATCAACCAATACATCAATGTGAGGTAATGGGAAGTCATCTTTCGGGCTGGCTCTGTTCAGATCCCGGTAGTCCACACACATTCTCACTTTGCCATCTTTCTTAGGCACAGGTACAATATTAGCGACCCACGGCGGATAGCTAGTTACAGCAAGGAAACCGGCGTCCCACTGCTTTTGTACCTCTTCTTTTATCTTCATTGCCATATCTGGGCGAGTACGGCGTAGCTTCTGTTTAACCGGCGGGCAGTCTTCTTTCAAAGGCAACTTGTGCATGACAATATCGGTGTCCAACCCTGGCATATCCTGATAAGACCAAGCAAAGACATCCACATACTCCCGAAGCATATCAATCAGCTGTCCCTTCACTGAGTCTTGTAGGCAGGCCCCGATCTTAACCTCTTTCACATCTTCTTCCGTACCAAGATTAACCGTTTCGACCTCCTCCTGATGAGGAGTGATAACCTTCTCCTCTTGCCTTAACAACCTGGCTAGCTCATCAGGCAGCTCATAATCTTCCTCAACCCCTTCATCAGCTTGATTGATTGGATTGTCAAAGTCATACGAAGCCATAACGGTGTTGTTGTCGGTGCAGTCTGAAAGGCACTCTCTGCAAGGGTTTAGATTGTTCATTTTAGTGATCGATTTTAATCTTGTTTAGAAAAAGTGAAATGAAGTTATCATTTTGGAAAACATTGCCATTTTCATTTTTGTACAAAAAGAAAAAATGAAAAACAGTGAGCGGAAAAGAAAAGACTCATTTGCAAAAGATGTCCGATATTCATTGATTAATCCATTTGCACAAAATTACAAGATGGCCCGATTACAAAATGAGTCTTGTCATCTTGGGCAAGATGCAAGACTTGATGCATGCTTAAAAATACGGGAAATAATAATTACTCTGCAGGAGTAACCCTTATAATTTCCTGGAAGACCAGTTAAGGACTTGGCTCCCCGGGATCCTTGGACGTATCCAGCTCTCCAGGTTGTGGTCGCTTTCCTCCTCGTCTTCCAAGTTGTTCACTGCATCAGGGGTGAGCAATCCCCCGCTGACAAAACTGGGCTTCTTGGCAGCCTCTGATTGATCTTGTTGAGTTGGTCTGTAACCCAACCCAAATCTGTCTTCCTTCTTCTCCACAGGCAAAAGCTTGCCCCAGCCTTGGGCAGTCCCCTCTTCAACAACCTTCTGAGCTTGCTGATAAGACGTCATGGAGGTTCCCAGTACAGCAGATGCTTCATTAATGTTCAGGGCCTCAAATCCCTGGCTCATGGTTTCATGGATTTCTCCATCCATCTCAATATACTTATATGTAGCCAGATGGCTAACAAAGATGTCTTCTTCATCACAGATGGTGATTATCTGGCCTTCCCACTCGAATTTCAACTTCTGGTGAAGGGTAGACGTAACAGCGCCAGCGGCATGGATCCAGGGTCTACCCAACAAATAGCTGTAGGCCGGCTGAATGTCCATCACATAGAAGGTAATTTTAAAAGTCTGCGGGCCAATCATCACAGGCAGATCAATCTCCCCTAGCACTGATCTTTTAGAGCCATCAAATGCTCTCACCACCAAATTACTCGGACGCAGTGCCAAGCCATCATACTCAAGCTTCACTAAGGCTTTCTTTGGTAGAACATTGAGTGAAGACCCAGTGTCCACCAGTACATGTGATAGAACAGCACCCTTGCATTCCAAGGTGATATGTAAAGCCTTGTTGTGGTCACACCCCTCAGTCGTTAAGTCAGCATTGGTAAAACCCAGTCCATGACTGGTATTGACATTTGCCACCACAGTTTCTAGCTGGTTAACGGTAATCTCCTCTGGCATGTACGCCGCGTGCAGGACTTTCAATAATGCATTCCTGTGAGCTTCAGAACACATCAACAGGGATAATATGGAGATTTTTGAGGGAGTTTGGTGAAGCTGATCCACCACCTTGTAATCACTTCTCTTTACGATTCTCATAAACTCGTCTACATCTTGCTCAAAAGATGTCTTCTGAGTTTCTTTGACAGTCGGCTCTTCAAATACCACACTCTTTCCCTTTGCTTTGGCAGCGGCTTCGGCTTCAGCATTAGGTCTTTGCAATTGTGAGGCAAAAAGGCGTCCGCTTCTGGTGAAGCCTCCGCCTCCCCCAACATTATCAATTTGTGGAGAAGAGGTTGAAGAATCCAAAGTGATTTTCTCCCCGTTGCAGTAAAGATCAGAGCCATAATGCCAAGGTATGGCATTGCTTCTTTCATATGGAACTGGTCCAGGTACCGTGATAGTAACTGGACTGACTGCTGCAGGGGAGGGTATTGTAACGGTGTGCGGATTGTAGTAAATGGTGACTGGTGACCTGGCAGGAGGTGCCACTGTTTGTCGTTGGAAGTTGTTGTTTGGAGGAACATCTGATGGATCATAGTAGATGGTGACTGCTGAGAAATCTTCATTAATTTCTGTTGGCGTTGTAGAAGATTCTGCTGAATAAATGGATGCTGATGTTGTAGAAGAAAGGGTTGTTGACATCTGATTTGTTGAAGTGATGGATGAAGCCATTGCTGATGATATTGATGAATTGGTCGGAATAATTGTTGCTACAGTTGTAGGAGAATCAGGAATTGTTGTCAAAGGAATTGCTGGATTTGTAGGCGCCGTTGTTGAGATCTGAAGTATACCACTTTTGATAAGATCATCTATGCCGCTTCTCAAATTATCACACCCGTTGACCGAAATGTTGCAATACCCACAACCGAGCTCACACCCAGGGAACATCTGACACTCTAGGAGCTGAGCTTTAATTTCGACCAGAGGTGTCCGAATCTGTCTAACACTGGTGATTAAGAAAGATGGCTTGTCTCCCTAAATGGCATTAATTCTTGGTCCTCCATGATTGGGCATGGGATTCTTGGTGACACTTGGAGGGGGTGCAAAGTTGAGAGCTTTAGAATCCACCAGGTCTTGGACTTTCATTTGCAAAGCCCTGCATTTCTCAGTATTGTGGCCAGGTGCATTGGAGTGGAAAGCACATCTGGCGTTGACATCGTAATTCCTTGGAAGATTGGAGGGATCTGGTGGTGCCAATGTCCTTAATTCAACCAAGTTGAGTTTCAGGAGTTGTGGCAATAAGGCAGCATAAGGCATAGGGATAAGGTCAATCACCCTATTTGCCTGTGATGGTCTTTGCTGAAAGGGTCTTTATTGATTGTTGTTATTGTTGTTGTTGTTGTTATAGGCTCTCTGTGGCGGATACTGAACTTGTTGTTGGTAATGTGGTTGTTGATATGCTGGTTGCTGAGGAATCGGAGCTGGAATAGTGACAGCTGCTACTGATCTGTGGACATACTGAGGTCTGCCCCTGCTGGCATGAATGGAATTTGTCTCACCGGTCCTTCGAGGTCCCACGAAAGGCTTCCTGGGATTACTAGACGAACTTGCACCATTATCAGAAATCTTACCCATTTTCAACAGGCTTTCAATTCTTTCTCCAGCTATAACTACGTCAGCGAAACTGGTGGAAGAAAAGGCAGCTAGCCTATCAATATATGTTCCTTGCAGGGTATTCATAAACATGTCGGCCATTTCTCTTTCCGACATGGGTGGCTGAACAGCAGCGGCAAGCTGTCTCCACCTTTGGGCATATTCCCTGAAGCTTTCTCTGGAGGATTGAGACATTCCCATCAAGAGGGTCTTGTTAGGAGCCATGTCCAGATTGTATTGGTACTGCCTGATGAAGGTTTCAGCTAGGTCCTTCCAGCATCTGATAGTAGCTCTGGTCAAGTGTGAATACCACTCCCTTGAAGCCCCAGTCAAGCTGTCTTCAAAATAGAACATCCACAGCTTTTCATCCATGGTATATGCTTTAAGTCTCCCCAGAAAGGACTGCAGGTGAGTTCGTGGACAGGAGGTTCCATTGTATTTCTCGAAGCACGGGGGTTTAAACTTGTGGGGAATTCTTACCCCGTCTACTAACCCCATATCCATTACATCAAAACCCAAAGAGTTTTGAGACTCCAAAGATCTCAATTTCTCAGCAATTTCATCAAACCTTCTATCATAGACTTCATCCCTAGCTCCCATTACAGTAAACTGCTCCTCTTGAGGATCTTCTTGCAAGATCCTGCCTGCAGCAGTGTTGCCCGGTACATTTCTTGGGATATTGACCTCCGGATCTAGATGAGGTCCAAATACTGGTGGGTTAACATGAGGCTGACCTCCCTCATTATTACTAGTTCCTCCAGTCCCAGGATGGGGTTCCTCGAGGTTTTGTCTTTCTACTAATGCCCTCAGCCTTTCCTGACTCTGAGCCAAGCCAGTCATTACAGTCATGAATTGGGCCATTTGGTTCCTCATCTCCACCCTTTCATTAGCCATATGTGTTCTGACCTCTGTCAGGTCCTGCTGAACTTGATCCATTTGGATACCAGGAAGGTTGTTGCGAGTAGGATACCGGTGCGGACGATTGAGAGGAACACCCGGCGGCGAGCAATAATTCCTGAACTACAACAGAGTTAGAAGCAGACAAAATAATAACGAAACCTACAAAACAAAACAAAAGTTAGCATGCAATGCAGTATGCTTATTTATCTTCCAAGGTATCCAGCTTGGTGCTTAGTTTTGACCTTTCCAGACCCCGAGGAAGATGCTTTGATGTTGCTTGAGAGAAGAAACTCAAATGGAAACAAACTAACAAATATATTACAAAAGGTGCATAGCACATAGTCTGTTTTTTACAACACATGCCCCTGAGGGGTCAAAATACATCAAAACAAAAGAAAAGTACATGAAATGGAAAGGAACAAACAAGCAAAGGAATCAAACATCTAATCCGAACTCATCCTCCTTAACCTCCTTCAAGAGTGCTTCAGTTACAGGACCATCCGGACGCTCTGTAATAGTCCTGATAAGAAGATTTCTAGTGGCGATAGCAGTGGTCAGCTTCTTGTTCCTGTCCTGGTCCTTTGACCTCTTCAAACCAGCCCTAAGCTTCAACTCTGAAATCTCCTTCTGGGCTGCCATCAAAGCTTCCTGTTGTTTCTTTTCATTGGCCTCTAACTGCTCAATCCTGGCCTGAGTTCTCTTATCCTCTTGAGTACGAGCTTCAGTGATTCTGACCCACCTAGCTTGACTTTCTTGTAGATAGAGATCAGTCCTAGCCTTCTGATGTTTGGCCTCCTTACAAGCATTCTTCAATATTTGCTCCCCAGCTCTTGATTTCTTGATATAGTCCTCTGCTTTCTCAATCTTGGCCAAATGCTCCACCTTAAGCTTCTCCAACCTCTCAATGTCCAGGCGACCATCACTCCTCTCCCAGAGGGTCTTCTTCAGAGCTTGAGACAGATTCTCATTCCTTTCCTTCAGCTTCTCAAATTCTTCCAGGCTGACAGTGGCTGCTGGCTGGACTGTGGAGGGTCCAGGTGTATCTTCAATGGTGAAAGGCATCCCAGAAATTTGAGCTCTAGAATGAGACCATTCATAATACTGAGCTGAAGCCACATTGTTGCACCTCCCAAGAATGGCCATCCCTTTGGTCTGGATTTTGTCCCAAGCCCAGGATGCTTGCCTGACAACAGCTAGATTAGGCTTTATCTCACAATACAGGGTCTCAGCTAGATCTTGCACTCTAGGAGGGTGTACTAAAGCATAGCCCAGTTGTCTCTTAAACAGCAAAGGATTGTAGTTGATGCAACCCTTCACTCCTACTAGAGGTACATTGGGGTACTGCCCACAGCTAGTGATGATGTCCTTGCCCTTGGTGCTCTGGGTGCACCATCTGATGTCATCTGAAGTCAAAGCAATAAGTCTCTTAGCCCAATTCTTCTGTTGGTGAGGATTCAGGAAGGCATCAGTCTTTGGTAAGTGCCTAAGCAGCCAAGTATGGAACAGAGGAGCACAACATCTCACCAACTTCCCTCTCTGCTTCTCATTTCTTTGGTGAATAGAATAATAGAAATCCCCCAGCAATGTGGGTACTGGGTTCCTCAAAAGGAAGAGATGAATAGCATTCTTGCTGATAAACTTGGGCTCATCTGCAAATAGTATAACGCCATATATCATGAGGGATAACAATGCACAAACTGCCCTCCACTCTCCTAAGGAGGCCTTCAGGATGGCCGGAGAGATCAAGAAATCCAAGTGTAAACCAGGGATCCCAGCCTTTGTTGTCATGTTCTGCTCAATCAATATAGGCTCTAAGTACAGTGCTTTTGCCACTTCTCCATTGCTGGGAGAAGTCATCTCTCGGTTGAAGGGGACACCACTCCTGACAGGTACTCCAATCAATGATGAGAACTCCTCCAGCAGAGGTCCTAACTGAAAGTTCTGGAAAGTGAAACATCTCAAAGGAGGGTCATAAAACTGTAGGCAGGTGTGGATCATACTCCTCTGAGAAGGGTCTAGGTCCCTAACCATATCAAGGATGCCCCCATAATGCTCTCTGAATAATGGGATGTGGTCTGGAGTGATAAGGGACTGGACCTGCCTGATACTAGTCAATACAGGCTCAAAGAAATAGTATGAAATGTTGCTCTTCTTGGGTGCAGACATGAGTGCTGATGAAGAGCTGAAGACAAGTGTTGATGAAGATCAAGATCAATGCTGGAGATAAGCCACTGATAGGTTGGTGCTGGTGATGATAGTAGCTGGAGCAGGCAACTGAGGAAGATAGCTGAAGTAGATACCTGATGAACCAGAGGTCTATGTAGATGAAGGGGTCAAAACCAAGCCAAGTATGACGTGGATACCCTGAAAAACAAATAAACAAATGTTAAATGATGCAAATGATGAGTATGCAAATGATATGCAAGGGTTTGTGATCAAGCTGGATCTGATTAACTGTCTTGATATAAAGTCCAAGTATGTTCAAGAAGTCCAGATGGAGGTTTAGAAGTCCAGTAACCAAGGTGGGGGACTCAAATAAAGAGCCACATGTCCAGGGTTAAATCACAAGAACTGTCCCAAAATGAGATACTCTTAACCAAAACAAAGTAGCAGGGTATGATGTGGCCAATGGTACCTGCAAACCTGCAAACAGCCCAACCCCCTCACAGGTAGTGTTCTAGAACAAAGATCCTTAGACTTGGATCAGTTATGAGAAGTGTAAACACTTCTAACCCAGAGGTACAGTGTTTACAATAACCATAAAAGATCCTCCTCTAATTCTCCTCAGTTTCTGAAGGTCATAATAAAGGTCATCCAGACTTAGCAGGCTTCCCAGATAGCCCTAGTACTACAGGAAATCTGTAGCACAGAGTTCTCAAGAAGAAACCCACATCTGAACCGTGTTTCATATTCCCGCACCAGACCGAAATGGAATGGGAAAGAACATGAACCACTCTAGCCTAGGTGTCACTCAGGTCCCAGGTATAGGACCTTAAACTCTCAGTAGAACCCCACCCACCAAAAACAAAAACCAGATCCAGCAATATGACAGTATGACAGTATGACAGTATGATGTATAAAGCTGTAAAGAAAGCAGTGAATAACTGTACATAAAGCAGTAAATAAAGCAAATATATAAACACAAATAGCACATAACACCCCAGTAAACACAAATCAAACAAGCGCTAGGAGGAACCCACAAAAAGAACCAGAAGACCTGGTTACAATATAAGGGTCCCCAGCAGAGTCGCCAAGCTGTCGCTCCCGCCAAATGAGGCTAAGTCAAATGGGGTACAGACGCGAACGGTCGGCGAAAGAGGAGAGTACACACAAGGGTGAACTCAGAAAGAAAAGAGTCGCCAGCTAGGCATTTTTATCCCGGAGGAAAAGGTAATGCTGCATAAACCTAGAAAGATGTGGATAAGACGGTTGCGAACCAGAGAGTCTGAGAAAGGGGGTTGGTTACAACCTGGGAAGGTATTAGCACCCAGATCGTCCGCCGTACTCGACGGGATCCACGCTCAAAATATTTGTGTTTAAAAGGGGTAGTATCAGTGAAATTTGTGTATCAAAGCTGGAGAAGAATACAAGTGTCAGTGTGAAAGAAATGTGAAGTGTATAAGAGAAGTGTCAGTGTAAGAATAGGAGTGCAAAGCTCAAGACTATGAGGCTCAATGAATGATGCTGGAAGAGGGGGGGATATACAGAGACTTTTGTTCGATAACTGTTAAGTTATGCCTACGTATCCTCTCGTGCAATGAGGAAGTCAGAACACCGTAGTTCGACTCAAAGAGACTGAAAGATGAATTGACTTGTGAACTGCTTACTGTCCATGCTCAAGTGTATGACCTGTCTGGCTCAGGTGCAAACTGTCTTGCATTAGACGGAAGAAGCAAGTTCTCGTTTGTGAGTGAATGAGATGAGAAAAGAATCCTGGAGGAGACGATTATTGTTTGTTTTTGTGTTTTCAATCTTTTATTGCTTTTTTGTTTGTCATAAGGAAATGAGCTTAAGACTAAACCAAGGGTTAGTAAACTCAACACATCATCCCTCTGATTAGGGGTAATGAGAATACCTTAAGTATGAAGTAAGCACCTCACACTTAATCACCATGATGTAGGATTAAGATCATTAACCTACTTGTGATTATTTAGATGTTTTTGTTGTGTTTGTTTAGTGTTAAGTAATGAGTTTAAGCCATAATCAAGGATTTAATGGACCCATTACACCATCCTAATAGAAGGATAATAGATGAGGACATTTAAGCTGAGAAAGACTCCTCAACTTAATCCATGATTAGGGATTAACCTCATGACAAGACAAAGCCTTTATTAAAGTGGATTTTAGTTAATGATAAGATAAATAAGTGATTTTTATGATTTGTAACACAACTTGAGGGGGACTTGTCCATTAACACTAGGGTTAGTCCTTCTTAACCAATTAAGGAAGAATTAGAACCCTAATGCAAGGCCCAAGTTACAAGCTTGATGTCTTAGTGATTATTAAGTGGATTGATTAAAGGATTTAAACACATTAAGGGTTTAACACTTAGGATTAAAGTTATACACTCCATCCTAATAGAAGGATGCAGGCATAAGCTTAATCACAAAGCCTTAAAACCTTTAGGGTTTAGTCCTTGATTATGAGGTGAGAAGAGAAGACTCAATGATGACACAAAGGTAAAAGCTAAATGGGGGGACTAATCAAACCCTAATTGTGATCATGCTTGGGTGTTCCTAGGGTTAATGAGGTTTGCAAGAAGATCTTCAGAGAAACCACCAGGAAGCAGATGAAAGGAAGAAAAAGCAACAAGAAGCAAAACAACTTGCTTCACTTAAGAAGACAAGTTGCTTGAAGAAAGAAAGTAAGAGATGAACATGAATGAGCAAGCTAACTCGAATACACATACAAAAGGCAGCAAAGAAGGTATGAAAGATATGAAAAGAGATTGTGAGAAGTGAAGGCAAATTCACTTCTCAACAACTTACCACCTGAACTGGAGCTTTCGAAATAGGGACTTTCTGGCTGCTTCTTGGGTTCAAACAGGCTCCAATGATCCTCCTCAGAAGCTTTTGACACTTAGCTGGAGTTTATATGACCTCTGGAAGAAGTTTGCAGAAGCTCGGGTCAAGGGAGTCTTGAAATCGTGTTTTTGATTATGGTGGTTTTAGGGACAAGTGAGGGGTCAGGGATGATCAGTGGAACATGCTGAGAGATTTTATGAAGTTTGTTTTGGTGTTTGTGTCTTGTGCAATGAGTTTCGAATGAAAATGCATAAGAGGTGAAAACTTGGAGCTATGGCTTGGGGGATGTTTCAGGCTTGTGTGTCTGTTGTGTTGAGCCCCTTTTGGTCCACTTATCACATTTGGATGGGTCAGAGAAGTTGGTGTGGCACTGTGGGATTGGTATGGGTGTTTTTGCATAAAGTCCAAGTTAGGTGTACTTGAGGTATGGGAAAGTGTGAGGCTGTGATAGGGGCATGGTTTGGCTCAGCTGAGATTAGGGAGAGCCATGGAAATGGATTAGAAGCAATGCAGCAAGTGGATTAGGGTTTGTGATAGGTTTTGCAACTTTGTGACTTTTTGGCCCTTTTGGAAATTCATGAAGTTCAAGGCATCAAAATGCATAATTCTTGGGCCAATTCTGATTTTTAGAAGTCACATGAACATGTTGTGGGGAGTTTGTGCACATTTGAAGTCTCTAGAATGCTTGATCATACCATTTTGCAAAATGCCTCTTTGGTACAAAACTTGAAATTATGTGATTTTTCCCAACTTTGACAAGCCATAACTTTTGATCCAAAATGAATTAGCATGAGTTCTTGTACTTTTTGAAAAGGGAATGACCCATTATACAACTTTCATGACCAAAGTTTTCTCATTTGAAGCATTTTTGAATCAAAAAGAAAGGGTTGAAAAAGTTTCCCAAAATGGCAAGTTTCCATTACAAGTCATTTTCCCAAAAAGGCAATTTTGCAAATGGCTTGAAATTCTTCAATTTTGTGAACTTATAACATCTTCTATGATCAAATAAAGATCATACATAATCAAAATGATGAAGAACACCCTTTGATTGGGTCAATGGGGGTCTCAGATGCCCTGATTTTTCACTGACTTGCTCAAGAAGTCAATTCTTGATTAGATGCCTTCCCCATGGAATTTCTTTATGAAACTTGATATGCATGATACCTATAACATATAGAGACCAATAGAAACAAGAATGACCAAAAAATTTGGAGTTATGGCCTCTGAAACCAAAACCCTAATTCTAGGTCATCTGTGCAGTCAAACCTGACTCTGCTTCCATGCCACTTTCAGTTCTTGTGATTCTTTGAATTTCTTGACCTTGTGAGGATATAATATGATGCTTGAACACACATGGACCCATTTGAAGTGATTGAAGACCTTTGGAGTGGCTCAAATGGCCCTTGGATGGCTCAGATCACAAACCCTAGATGCAGATGACTTAGAATCAATGCAGTGAAGCAAAAATGTGATATGAGATGCTATGATTGAACTTATGCATATGAAGAGATCACAAGCCATGATGTGAATGGGTGAGGGCAAATTTGGGGTGTTTACACCAATCCAACCCAATCCATAAATATTTTGATCGGTTTGGTTATCGGATTCTCTCGAAACTGAACCAAATCGGTCTACGAACACCCCTAGGAGAGAATGAGCTTACACGAGGTTAGAAGTTATGTGTTTATGCAGTATTTTGTGTACATTATGAGTTGTCCTCTTTTATGTTAGGGTTAAGATATTTATAAAGGCTTGTGGGCCTATAGTTTTGGATTTCAATGGAATGTTAATCGTCCACTTAGTCATTGTACTGGACTGTTAAATCCACACTTCTTAGGGAAATGTGGTTTAGTTTATTGACTCTGCATTCTCTCTGATTGATAGATGTCTTTCCCGCTTTTCCCACGACGGGGCATGTAGGAAGTGCTTAGCGCAATATGGCCTTATAGAGTGAGGTAGAAGGTTGTCGCCCATTTCTAGCGGCCACAATATCCTCGTCCTTGGTGGGTTTTTACAAATATATCACTACATAGCCCCTCAAGCACAAGGGCTAGATAAAGGGTAGAGTTCCTTAATTACTTCTCACTCCCTCGGGCGAGATTATACATTGAGCATGTTTGGTGAGACTATAAGTCACACAAGAGAAGTGTTGAGTTTCTCGGGCAAGACATCGGTCGAGACACTCAGACAAGACTTTCAAGTTAAATTTCTTAGGCCAGACTTTGGTCAAGTCCCTTAGGCGAGACCTTAGCTTGGAATTTATCTGAGGAGATTATAAGTCCCTCAAGTGAGGCGTTTAGACGAGTATGTTCGGTATGACTTTAGGTACCTCCGGCAAGACTTTAAGTTGAGTCTGTTTGGTGGAACTCTAAGTCCATCAGGAAAGATTATGCATTACACCTATCTGAAGACACACTAAGTCTTTCAAGAGAGGCGTTGAGTCTCTCTGCCAAGACTTTGATTGAGACCCTCATGTAAGACTATTAAGTTAAGTCTCTCGGGTTAGACTTTGGTCAAGTACCTTAGGCAAGACCTTAGATTGGACATTGTTTGAGTAGATTCTAAGTCCCTCAAGCGAGGAATTTTGATGATCGTGTTTGGTGGGTCTCTAAGTCCCCTAGTGAGATTATGCATTGAGCTTATCCGATGAGACGAAAAGTCCCTAAGGCAAGGTGTTGAGTATCTCGGACAAGACTTTGGTCAAGAACCTCAGGGGTGACTTTTAAGTTAAGTTTCTCGGGCCAGACTTTGGTCAAGTCCCTTAAGTGAGACCATAGGTTGGACATTGTTTAAGGAGATTCTAAGTTCTACAAGCGAGGCGTTTAGATGAGCCTATTTGGTGGAACTCTAAGTACCTCATGAGAGATTATGCATTGAGCGTATATGATGAGACTCTAAGTCCATTAGAAGATGCATTGAGTCTCTTGGGAAATACTTCGATAAAGACCTTTAGAAAAGACTATTAATTTAAGCCTATCAGGCCAGAATTTGGTCAAAGTCTCCTAGGTGATACCTTAGGTTGAGCCTTGTCTGAGAAGTTTCTAAGTCCCTCAAGTGAGGGGTTTAGATGAGCCTGTTTAGTGATATTATAAGTTCCCCGGGCAAGATTGTGCGTTCAGCCTATCTGATGAGACGTTAAGTCCTTCAGGCGAGGTGTTGAGTCTCTCCGGCAAGAGTTTAATCAAGACCCTCAAGCAATACTATTAAGTTAAGTCTCTTAGGTCAGAATTTGGTTGAGTCCCTTAGGCAAGAACTATAGGCGAAACCTTGCATGAGGAGGTTCTAAGTCCCCCGGGCAAGGCTTTAGGATGAGGTAATTCCATGTGTATATCTCTTTTGTATTTCCTTTAAGGCGACGAGGATCTTCGTGTGGACGTCCAACATTTCCATATTACCTTGAGAGGCAATAATGAAATTCCTATGGGGGGTCAAACATTTATATATTGCATTCAAGAATGATAAGAAGAATGTTCATATGCAGGGCTTCTATCTGAGCTCTTCCATTAAAGCTGACTGATTAAGAATCTGAAGGATGCTGGTGCTAATTAGAATTTGAAAAAAATCCTTTGGAAGCATTATTTTTGGTATTATTATGAAAAATATGAAAATTATCAAAAGGAAGGATGTTGTGAAGCCAGAAGCTAGTCTAAGAATTAGAAGTTCCAAGATTGCTTATATTGAGTGAAATTTTGGCAACAACCACACATTGTCGAATACAATGTCACGACACTTAATAACAATAAAACTGTAAATGACAAAGACAGAATATAAAGGACACATAAAGTTGTTAACCCAGTTCGGTGCAATCACACCTACTCTAGGGGCTACCAAGTCAGGAAGGAACTTCACTATCAGTAGTATCAATTCAAAGATCCACAGCAAACGCCTACAGTTTGCAATCTTTTCACTTAATCCCTACCCGGTGACAGTTCTACCAAGGAACTCCTAGATATGAGACCTCTCTCACTCCCTACACAATCATAGTTAGTGATCTTAAATAACAACACAAAGAAAATGAAGACACTCTTCAAAACAACCTTTGACCTGCTTAAAAGCTTCAGTCAAATACAAACACTTTTGCATTAAAAGCTTCGAGTGGAAAAAATACAAATGAACATCTAGTCCAAAACAATCATCAAAAGACAATTGCTTGGCTCACAAGAACATAACACACACGTGAAATTTTTTGAAAATACAATCCTTATTTTCCACACGTTCATACTAGGGTTGAGCAGTGATCGGTTAAATAGCAAGTGTACTATTTTATCGATGTAGTTATAATAGGGGTTATCCCCAGTGTCGGTCTCTTGAGGACTGCGTAGTTAAAATAAGTTTGTGTGAAACGATTGAACAAAAAGTCCTTGGGTAGTTCGGGGTTGAAAATGTTTTTATATTAAAACTAATAAGGAAAAAGTCCTGAGTAAAATAAGTTAAAATGATAAGTATGAGAATTACACTAGGAATGTGTATAATTTGCACTGTAATAACTCTTATAATTTTCACTCTAAAAATTTGTGCATAAAACTTTATCTTTCCAATGTTTAAGATTATTTTTCCAAAATTTCTTTAAAGAAAAACCTTTGATATTCTTCCTCGACCCTAATTCCTCAGTGGTCTAGGAGGAACATCAAACAATAGTTCTGACATAATTACGGTTATCACAGGGTATTCCAATTCCTCGGTAATATCTACTGTGATAAAAAGTTGTCATACCCTAAATTTTGACCAGACTTTTTCTAAAGTTTTGTTCATTTGACGTGTTTTCGTCGATTTTTCGAAAATCAATCATTGTTCATTTTTAAGTTAAAACAATATCATTAATCATTAATCATTGTATTCTTTGTTTGATTTTATTCAATATCATTTTATTTTATTCTTGATTTCTGAGAATTAATTTAATTTCAGAATTTAGTTAGATTTTTTATTCCTCTTAAATCGTTTCCTTTTATTTATTTATTATAAGTTAAGTTTATCTTTTAATTTAATTTTTTAGATTTAATTATTATTTTTTAAGATCAATTTGGATTAGTTTAGGCATTTTAATTAGTTTATTAATTTTACTGATTTTATTATTTATTTTAATTTAAACTATTTTGATTTAGTTTTAATTTCACTTGAATTTAGTTTTAATTTAATTTAATTTTTTCATTTAGTTTATATCTTAATTAATATTTTCTCATTTAATCAGTTTATATAAGTTTTTATTTTATTATTATATTTTATTTATTTATTAGATTATTTTAATTAGTCTGGTTTCTACTTGGTTGGTTTATAATTGTTTAGTTAGTTTTAAAGTATATGTTCATGGTCCAATTCAAAACTCACAGCCTGTCCACACTTTTTCTGCTACCTACAACAACAAGCAATACACCTCTACATTACATTATGATGTTATCAACAAGCAACAAGACTTTTCACCAAAAACAATCCTTACACAAACCTGCAAACAAAAGGTAAAGAAAAGTTATGAATCAATATAGCAACAACCTGTCATGGAAAGAGACTCCACATCAATATAAAAAAACAAAGAAAGGATTTATAAAATAAATTAAGTATTGAGACCAAGGGACAACACAAGCAACCCCTTTTGGAAAACTCTAGTTTACTATAAACAAGGGGGAGGGATCGATACAACAGAGGGGGATTTTCCTTTAACTTTTTTTTTCGGAACTTGATTTTGCTTTTTCACACAAAAAATCCATAACAGACAACCTTCAAACTTAAAAAACAAAAAAAGAAGAGGAAACCACCTTCTGCAAAAGAATCTGAGGGCATCCATCAACAACCATCCCTTCGAACCACTCAAACACCGAACACGGCCACCTGTAATACCTCGAAATTTGCCCTCGTTATTTATTCCCTTTACTGGCTTATCGCTTCGCATTCATCCACATTTCTCATTAGGTCATAACGTTCATAATCATGCGTTTCATTGTTTCCCAAGGCATGTGATCAAGGCCACACAGGATTAGGGTTTCTTACTTTATCTGTATCTATCAAGGATTGAACTGGTGGAGAATATTCACTAGTAGATCTGACCCATTATTGAGGTGTTCAATCAAATTCGCTTTGAATAAGAGTGTTGGCTCTCCGTAACGTCTCAAGTTGTGTTCTTCATCATTGAATATCTCAAGGAGAAACTGGAGTTCTTGTTCATGATTTGATCTCAAGGGCATTTCACCAATGCAGGTTGGGGATATTAGAATATTGGTTT
Organism: Lathyrus aphaca; assembly: GCA_963966055.1. Lineage (NCBI taxonomy): Eukaryota > Viridiplantae > Streptophyta > Magnoliopsida > Fabales > Fabaceae > Lathyrus > Lathyrus aphaca. Next base: position 636,000,862 of record OZ014519.1, read on the forward strand.
GAATTCATATGTTTGTGGAATAACGATTCGGATCGTGAGGAGTTTATTATGGCATCAAATTGCTTAAGAGTGGAGCATGTCAAAGGATTTGTTTCAAGCTAAGGGAGAATGCACAGTTATGATTTATCTGGAAGACGTCATCATCGATTCAAATATCATTACTATTTTCGACACCTGAATTCGTCAAAATCCATTAAATCCATGTCATTGTCCAAAATTTGTTTTGTTATCCGTTCACATGATAAAGGCTCGCTTTCCTTTCAATTCCATGTTTTATCAATTCTACGACCAATTTCTAAGCACACTTTAAAGTTCACATTTTTGTTGGCCCATTTAAAGCCCATTAGCCGTATCTTATACAAGCCTAGTTTCCATTTGATTCTATTGTCAATATTCCTAACCAAGTTATAAATCCACCTTCATTCATTTTTGGTGTCTTAAGTTGATCAATTCTTAAACCATTCATATATATATTTAATTAAGGGTTAACCATGTTTTCTTTTCCCAACTCAAAAGCCTATTTCATTGCAAAAATCCCATCCAAAATATTTGCGGTTCTCAGGTTGTGAATCCCTTCTCTAAATAAACTTCCAACCAATTTTAATTTCTATTCCACATATTCTTTTAAACCACCTTCAAACTAATGGACCATATCTAATTTCTCAACAATCTTAAAGGAAATCTGTAACAGGGTATAACAGATATTAACGGAATTGATTTTTTTTGGCACTCTCCAACAAACATTCATTTGGCTGAATTCATATAACAGAATAAAACAGCAGAAAATCAAGAAAAAGCGCAACACAATATATAGTTGGAAATCCACAATCTCATAGAAAACTCAAAAAAAGAAACTTTAACAAAACCACAATTCACACCAGAAAAATTAGGAAAAAGAAAGGGAGTGACAATAGGAACAAAACATTCTTATGCCCCTCATGTTGGAAGATCATCTTCTGGGGGTCCTGCTCATGCCTTGGTTACCTTTGGATTTGGTGGAAAACTCATGATAATGAAAGATTCTAGTCTTTTGAGCTCAACATATGGAAATCTGGATTCTGCACAAGGTTTTATATCTGTGTTGAACTTGATGGAAGCTATCACGGGAAGCATCAGTTCTATGACTATAGAAAATGCTACTGGTGATTATTTTCGTGCTCTAAGCCAACAATCTTTCCCAGGTTCATTGGTCGGTGGTAGTGTTGGAAGTAAGGAGCTGTACAAATGGTTAGATGAGAGGATTGCACGCTGTGAATCACATGATATGGATTATAAGAAAGGTGAAAGGTTAAGACTCCTCCTCTCCTTGCTTAAAATAGCTCGTCGGCATTATGGAAAATTGCGTTCTCCTTTTGGTACAGACACCATACTAAAAGAAAATGATGCTCCTGAGTTAGCAGTTGCAAAACTTTTTGCATCTGCTAAAGTGAGAAGCACTTAGTTCACTCAGTATGGGATGCCAAGTCATTGCTTGCAAAATTTGCCATCTGAAGAACAAATGAGGGTAATTGTTGCTGAGGTACAAAATCTTCTTATCTCTGGAAAAAAGGTGGAAGTCTTACAGCATGCACAAGAAGGACAATTGTGGGGACCTGCACTTGTTCTTGCGTCACAACTTGGTGAAACGTTCTATGTTGATACTGTGAAGAAAATGGCACTTTGTCAACTGGTTGCAGGGTCTCCTTTGCGCACATTATGCCTTCTAATTGCTGGACAACCAGCTGAAGCTTTCTCGTCCGACAGTTCAAATAGTGGAGATCCTAATGCTTTTAACAGGCCTCAGCATCCTGCACAGCTTCAGTTTGGATCTAATGGCATGCTTGACGATTGGGAGGAAAATTTGGCTGTAATAACTGCGAACAGAACCATAGATGATGAGCTTGTAATTATTCATCTTGGTGATTGCTTGTGGAAGGAAAGAAGTGAATCACTGCTGAAACTTTACCGCCCCAAAACTTGCAGAAGATCAACAAGAACTTCCATCTTCATCGTCATACCTTTATCATCATCTCCATTTTCTAACTCTCTCAAAAACTCCTCATCAATCATCATTCCGGACTCGGTCAAACAACCTGCAAATATTTGATACATCAACAACAAAGCGCAACGCAATAAGACAAAACGCAGATTCGTATCAACAAAGGGAATTAAAGGTGAATGAAGATATAATATGAGACAAAAGGTTCAAAAAAAACTTCTACAAATTCGAGCTTCATCCAGCCACACCCTCAGCTATATCCTCCTCCATTATCTTTAATTAATAACCTACACCAAAGTTGACAAAGAAAAACTCAGGAGAATACCATATCATAACTCAAAAAAATCAAAATCATAAAACCGAATTCGGTTATACCATAACAACCATAACATAAATTGATAACTGAATTTACCTGAGGGAAGGTTCCAGAATCTGATTCATTTCTATAAATCAGAACAATCTCACTCCATTTTGATTCTTCTTCCACCATTTCCAAATCCTTCTTCTTCCCAACCTCTTCTTCTTCAATCTTCTCACCATTTTCTTCATTCTTCTGCATTCCTTTCCCTCATAACTTCAATCATTTGTTTTCAATCTCTCTCTCCTTCCATAACTCTCCTCAATCCGAATCTTCTTCCTCTCCTTCAATCTTCACCATCTGTGACTTCAAGATCCTACAAAAAAAAACTCATCTGAGATATACAAGTCTAAAGCCTACGAGCTCTCCATAAACCAGAACCACGACGACTCCATCCTCATCTTCATCCTCGACACAACTTCAATCACCTTCAGAAACCTATCATCAATAGCAAGGACATGGCGTTTCAGAAGGGGAATAATGTGAGATTCAAAGGGATAGTGAGATTGATAACAAAACAAGAGGAGATTGGATTGAGTATTCATACCTGAAGAACCGTATCGTCACCTTCATCAAATCTTCAAATTCGCACATTATCGACTTCCTTGTTCATCAGCGCCGACGAGATTGCAAGGTACGAACTCGAATTCGTTTGTGCGAATGTGTTCATAGTGTGTTGTTGAATCGCGTTTATCCATGGGTGTAAGGGATTAGGTTAGGTTAATGGTGACGGGTTAGAAAGAAGGAGAGAGCAAAGAAGAAGTTGGTGAAGGGGAGGAATAGATTAGGTCAGAGGTTAGGATTTATGGAAGAAGTTCTTAGGTTTTGTTTGCTTCGGTTTGAGGGATGAAAAAGGAAGAAGAGGTTGGTGATGGTGGTGAATTCGAAGAGGAAGAAGATGGTTATGAAAGCTGCGGCGGCGAAAGGCATGAGGAGGTAGGGGCGACGAGGAAGATAAAGATTTAGGGTTAGGTCATTTCATCTTCAGCCCCTTTGTATTTGTTTTTCTTGTTTATAGTTGTTAATAATAAAAAGCAATTAAGTTAAGTTAATAGAGATTAAGAGAAATATCTTGGAAAATTAAAAGAGAATTAAGAATAATGGAATTTAATTTTAATTAATTCTTCATCAATTCTCTTAAACCCACCGTTAGAAGAGGATAAGATAGGTATCTTTTTGAATTCCAACCACACCGGCGGTGGCACGTGTCACCGTCCGGTTGGCCCTTCTGGTGGTGGTTTGTGAGTGCGCCGTCCACCATAGCTTCCATAAGCCTACGTCTTAGAGCCACATGATTAGATTACATTGAGAAGACCCTTAGATCAATGGCCTAGGATTGAGTCAAAGCTGTTGACTGAGACCCCATGCTATACACCCTCTTCAACCAGCGCATGGGCCTTGTCCCCTTTGCTATTAGCACACCTCCTTCTTAAGCCCATTAAAGAAAACAACTAAAAATAACTGCTTAATGCACCCCCTTCCCTTTTTCTTTAGAATTTTATTTTTGTTTAGATATAGTTTCAAAATAAATCAATAAAAAATAGTAAAAATAATAGGAAAATTCTACAAAAATTAAGTAGGTTATTAATTCCAATTTGAAATTTTTGACAATTTTATTTTCTGAATGTTGGTTATTTTTCGATTTAATTCTGATTTTTTCTTTTAATTAGCTTTTATTGAATTTCTTTTAGCTGTACATAATTTTGTTCATTTTATTTTTTCTACTTCCAGTAGGATTTTTGACCCATTCTTTTTGCCATAGTTAGAGGACTCATAATAGGACCTAGGATAATTTTGGTAGAATATTTAGGCCATTTTATCCCCTATTTTAGTAGCTTAATCCATGAAAAACGATAGTTAATCCATAAGTAGAATTAAGTGATTTTTAGACATAGTTAACTTCTGATTTTTTAGGATATTTTTTAGCACAATATTATAGGTAGTTTTAGGACCCTATAGAATTAATTTCATAATTTTTTCAGGACCTTTACTATTTTTAGTATATTAATCTTTAGGCCTTTATACATGTAAAATTCAATTAGTTTAGCTTAGAATATTAAGATTCATTAAGAACTAGTTTAATTAGATTTAATCTTAGGATTTAAAATGATTTAGCCTAGTTTAATTTCTGATTTTTAGAATGATAATATTAGATAATTCCCCTAGTTTTAGGACTTAGACTTAATATTTCTAATAAATAGGCTTAGAATAAAGTTTAGGCTTACTTTTTGGTTTTATACCTTTAAATGTTTTGTTTTAGAATTTTATTTCTTATTCCATTTTAATGCCATATTACTTGAAGTTTTTCCACTTGTATAGGTTTCCCTCTTGCTTTAGAATCAACTTAACTTCCTTAGGAAGTAAGTTGAATTCTAGTAGTTTCTAGTTCCTTCTTTCATTAGGTTTAGAAACCTCACAAACCATTAGGACCACTTGTAAATAAATAAACAAAATTAGGGTTGTGTCTTAGTCACTTAGATTTTGCCTTTTGCAACTTGAGTCCTTCTTTCCCATCTTCAAACAAAATCCAAAAACACTTAATAAATGAAAGGATCCTTTGTGTATAGCCTTATTCCATGAAGCACTTGCACTCATTCCATCTTGGAGTGGTGTAAGCTTGTCTAACATGATGTACAAGTCTCATCAAGGGGTTGTTTCATAAAGAAAACATAAAAGATACTTCTCTTAAAAGACAAAAACAAACAATAATCGACTATCCTGCGGGAACTTATTTTCTCATCTCATTCACTCATAACGCGAACTCGCGACGACTTATCTCGCATGCAAGACGGTAAACGCACTCGTACCAGACGAGCCTGCAACACCTGAGCATAGACATACGCAGTTCCAGCCATATAAAATACAAACAAATAGTTCCCGCCTTAGTTAGGCGAACTACGTCGACTCTGATCCTCATTTTCCCGATGAGGTACGTAGGCAGCGGGGTAGGGCCCGTTCGAGCATAATTTTTGTTTTCCCTACATTTCCCCCTTTTAGTTCCATTCTCTCTTCCAATTCCCTTTCTCATTTCAGTTCCAGTTCCAGTAGCAGTTCTTTGTTCAGCAGCATCAGTTATATTTTTCTCACCCTTTGAAACAAAACAAGCAAGCGTGGATCCCATCGGGTACGGCAGACGGTCTGGGGTGCTAATACCTTCCCAGGTCGTAACCGACTCTCGAACCCATATCTTTGGTTCGCAAGACCTTGTCCTTTCATTCTTCCTTAGGTTTGTGCAACATTACCTTTCCCATTCCTTCGAGATAAAAATGCATGGCTGGCGACTCTACCTTTTCCGCGCCACTTTCGCGTTTGTACTAGGATGAAAATCCCGGGAGCGACAACTGGAGACTCTGCTGGGGATCGAACCCATAATCTCTGGTTTCCCTTGTAGAGTCAATCCTAGCGCCTGTTTTTTTTTTTCTTTGGGTGTTTATATGTGTGTGTTGTTTTGTTTATTTATTGTTTTCGTTTACAGTTTATTTTACCGCATTTATTTACCGTTTTCAGTATTTATTTTCCATGCATCATATTATACTGGACTGTCTGGCTGTACTGGTTTTCATTTTTTCTGTGGGATGGGAGTTATTGTGAGATAAGCCAAGTACCCGGCTTGAGTGCACCTAGGACTTAGAGTGGTTCCACTTTGGCTTCATGGCATCTTGCTATGTTGGTATTTGTGAGTTCCACGCCTTGACTTGCGACCTTCTCGGGAATGTATTGATACCAGAATCTTTCTGGGTTAATACGCTACCTTGATAGTTATGTGCAGTCAAGGAACCGATCATTAAGAACCTTTGTGGAAACATCCTTCTCCAGTGATGACAGTGGCAAACCACATTTGTTGGCAAACCCACTCGCATCTGAGGGCCCACTGGGAACTCGCATAGGATGGCCTGGTTCTCTCATAGGAATCCAGTTAAGGAAAACTGTTCGTATGAAGATAGTATTGTACCCTTCGGGATGAATGTACTATTGTTTCTCGATTCAGTGCTTGAAGTTGAGGACTTATGAGGGATGCTTGTTTTTTCCAGACTCAGCTGAGACCTCCCTGAGTAGTACATAATGCCAAACCGATTCCCTGATTTGGTCATGAGCCATTTCTCGGAAATGGTGAACGTATTATTGCTATTCGGCCTCGAGAGTCCGTGATGTTTGACCCGAGTAGCACACCCGTGATATTGGGAGGGGTTTACAGGTTTGCAGGAACCCTAAACTTCAACATACCCTCGTATGCCAGTACACTTCAGTGATATGATCCTGTTCTGTTAATTATGGATTCTAAAGTCATGAACTCCTGATCAGAGATATTTGTGATGATATTGTGGCCTTGCACATACACTTGATTACCTGATTCACTAAACAGACACGTCACTGATCACATGCCTTGCCTTGCATAACATCATTAATCATTAATCATTTTGTGTTCTTTTTATTCCCAGGGTTCATTACCTTCTAATCCTGGTCATATTTGCTGCTTTAACATGGAGATTCCAAGGAAGAGAAATGTACATTATACGTTCCCACATCCAGAAACAGATGGTATTCAGAGGTTAATTGGCTTGATGGGGGACAAAGTGCTTGATGATTTCAGAAGAGAGTTTGGAAAGATCTTAGACTATGTGAATAAGCCAACCACTAATCAGAGGGATAACTTGCATTCTCTACTGCATTTATATGATCCACAGTTGAGGGTTTTTGTTTTCCCTGACTACATCTTGGCTCCCACATTAGAAGAGATATCCAGTATCCTCAAAATCCCTATCAAAAATGGTGCTCCTTACTATGGATTAGAGAAGATGCCTTCATCCGAAGATATAGCTGAGTCTTTATTTCTAGATTTGTCCAAAGTTAACAGAGAAGTGGATGCCACCAAGGGTAAAAGACTTTTCTTAGATTTTCTTATCAAGGAAGCTCAAGACCTGGCCTCTGAGAACAAATGGGTTAAGTTCAGCACCTTGCTTGCTTTGATAGTGTATGGGACCAGTTTGTTTCCAGGAGAGAAGGGTTTAATTAACATGGAAGCTATCACTATATTTTCCAGAAGAAATCCAATACCTACTTTGCTAGGTGACTTTTACTACGGGGTTCACCATAGAAATGAAAAAAGGAAAGGACATGTAAATTGTTGTGCTCCCTTATTTGCTGATTGGTTTGTAAGGCAACTCCCTAAATCAGGACCTTTTCAGGATTTGAAACAATCTTGGAAGTGGTCCAAAAGATTAATGGGCTTAACCTCAGCTGACATTGCATGGGGATGCAACAAAGATCTTTTGGGCAAAGAATTATTGGTCAATTGTGGTAACTTCCCAAATGTGCCTTTGATAGGAAGGAAAGGTGGGATTAGTTACAACCCTATCTTGTCCAGGAAGCAGTTTGGCTATCCATTAAGAGATTTGCCTTTGATTGAAGAGGCAAAGGAATATTTGTACTTTCCAGCAGAAGGAAATCTCAAGAAGAGCATGTTGTTATCCCAAGCTTGGGAAGTTAGAGTGATAAAAGGGAAGAAATACTTTGGAAGAGTGGATCCTAACACTTATGACCCTTTCGCCAGCTGGTTGGAGGATCGTGTGAAGACTCAGTTGCTCCCATTTTCTAGAGAGGCACCTCTCTACCCTAAGGAGGTAGCACCCACGACTTCAGTGCCTCTGCAAGATTATCAAAAGTTGTAAGCTTTGGTTCAACAACTCAGGTTAGAGAATCAAGAAGCTTACAATTCATGTCAGAAGCTGAAGATGCAGAATCAAAAGTTGGAGGAAAGAGCTCACAAAGCTGAAGTGATGGTTAGGCTCAAGCAACAATATTTTTAAGAGAGGGAGCTTTACTTCAAGAAAAAGGGATTAGCTGAACTCACAAGGCGGCCCAACGCCGAAAGGAAATGATGGACCTGAATGAAGCCAATGAAGCTATTACCTTATGGCAAGAAAAATGGGAAGACAATTTGAGGAAACAAAAAGAGCTGGACGTCAAGCATAAACTGGAAATCAAGAGTCTTCAAGATTCTTTGGATGGATAGAGAGATCTCCTTTAGAAGGCTTATCATCAAGAGAAGGGTCGTCTCCAAAGTCTAGCAGAAAGCCAACCAGCAGTAAAGGAAGCCCAAAAATAAATAGAAGACTTGAAATTGAAAGCTGAGGTGAAGAAGTCAAAGGCTGAGCCGGGTCCGAGTAAAGAGAGTGAGATGGCTTTCCTGCAGCAAATTGAAGAGTTACATGCTTCCTTTGATCTAAGGGATCTCCTCATCCAGAGACTCATCCAGGAGCCTGATCATCCGGATATCGTTCAGTTGTTCCAGAATGTCAAGCGTCTTAGCTGGAGGCTGCAAGACTTAGAGCTCCCTAGGGTTTAGTTTCATGCTATTGTACTTGGATTACCCACAAGCTTGTTGTGGGATTCCTTTATTTAATGTACTTTGTTGTTCTTTTGATTGGCACCCTTCGGGGACTTTATTGTTTCAAACTTCAGTTTATGTGATTGACTTGTTTTGAATCTCTTGTTCGTTATTTGTTGCACCGACACGGGGTAATGAGCATCGATTCTCCACGGCCGTCACTGTATTTGAACATCACTTGGGTCTTCTTCCCAATCATTATTCTCTTAATGCCAGGACCGGAAACAGGGAAAGCCTTGGGAATAAAAGGAACACATTGCATTGCATACGCATCATTTGCGTTTCTTCTTTGTTTTTGCAGGTTTTTCTACAGGATGCTTAATTTATCTGTGTTCACAGGCAAAGATTGCGAGAGCTTCCAAGACCCGACATCTCCGACAAGATATCCCGCATTGCTACACAACTCGCAGTAACCAGAGGACAGTCATGGACGCTATGCAAACTGCGATTAATGAGTTTCGCACCAGAATGGGAGAGTTCATGGTCATGATGCAAGGGATGGCTCAGGGACAACAAGCGTTAAGGAATGCAATTCAAGGACTCAACCCTCCTCAGACTAATACTCCTGTGACCACTCCTAACATGCAAGGGGCTCCTCCCAACACCAGCAATGGCCCAGGGGGACCTCAGATTCCAGAACAAGGCACGACAACTTTCATTCCATTATAAGACATGCAGGAGGATCAATTCCCTTCTTTCAACAACGACATGGGGTTCGCTGGAGAAGGAAATCTTCATGATTTTTTAATGCTTGCTGAGAAAGTCAAAGCCCTCGAGTGTAGAGACACTTTGGGGATAGATGTGTCTGACATGGGCCTGGTCCCCGGGGTGGTTATTCCTCACAAATTCAGGCCGCCTACTTTTGACAAGTACAACGGTAGTTCCTGCCCGAAGACTCACTTGCAGGCATTCTATCGGAAGATTGCTGCCCATACTCGGGATGAAAAACTATGGATGTACTACTTCCAGGATAGTCTCTCCGGAGGGTCATTGGAGTGGTACATGAATCTAGAGAGAAGTTCTGTAAGAAACTGGAAGGAATTGGGAGAAGCATTCCTCAAGCAGTATCAGTATAATATTGACATGGCGCCCAGTCGCACCCAACTTCAGAGTCTGACTCAGAGGAGCTCAGAGAGTTTCAAAGATTACGCACAAAGGTGGCGTGAAGTGGCCGCTCGAGTGCAACCGCCTTTGTTGGAGAGAGAAATGGTAGACCTGTTCCTGAATACCCTCCCTGGGCATTTCATGGAAAGGCTAGCTGGATGTTCTTCAAGTGGATTCTCAGATATCATTTTGACTGGCGAGAGGATAGAAAGTTGGATCAAGCAAGGGAAGATTCAGAACGAAGGCGCTTCAAGTTCTGGTATTAAGAAACCCTTTGTGAAAAGAAGAGAAGGAAAGATTGATGCAGTGTACGCGCAAAGGGGAGGAAGTAGCAGAGGTTTTTATCAGCAAGTGGCCCCTGTCACTATCTCAACTCCGCCTGTTCAACAACAAGTCCAACCACCGCAGTCGCAACGCCAACAAGGGTATCAACAAAGGGCTCCTCGTCCATACTACCCCCAAAAGAACAGAGAAAGACATTTCGAAGTTCCGTCGATGTCCTATTCACAGCTTTTGAAGAATCTCCTACAACTCCAGATGATTCAACTCCGGACTCTATAACCCCCGAAGCCAGGCTAAATCCCCGAGGGTTATGATACAAACATCAGATGCGAATTTCATTCTGGAGCTCCCGGGCATACCACAGAGACTGCAAAGCACTGAAGCATGTTGTTCAAGACCTATTGGACTCTAAAGCGATTAACTTCGCTCCTACTCTTAATGTAATATAGAACATATGCCTTCTCACGGAGGTACGGTTGGGGCAGTTGATGAAGGGGAGAATATAAACTTGGTATGTGATGTTAACAATCTGCAGACTCCGCTGAATGTTGTTAAAGTCTGCTTGTCAAAGAAAGGTATCTTTCCTGGGTGTGAAGTTGATTGTCCAGGATGTGCTGAAGCTGCAAACGAGTGTGAGCAGTTGAAAGCGGGGATCCAAAGTATGATTGATGAGGGAATGTTGCAGTTTGACAAGATTGTAAAAGAAAGAGAAGTCTCCACAGTAACTATCTTCTACGATCCATCTCAAGTTCCTTCACGGGCCAGAGCGGCACCGATAACCATCACCACTGCAGGACCGGTAATGTATCAGAGTGATAGAGCTATTCCTTGTAATTATGGTGGTGAAGTATACTGTAACGGCCAGAAGCAAGAGTTGGCCACGTCTAGTACAACCCCAGCTCAAGTAGAAAATGTTGGAGTAGGGGGCTTTACTAGAAGTGGAAGGTTATTTGCGCCGGAAACACTAAGAAATAGTGTGATACCACCCAGAGACACCGCAGAAGCCCAGGATAGAGCGAGAGGAAAGCAGCCAGTGGTTGTCAACGATCCTGCACCAGCAACTGATCCAGACCTTACCTTTGATAAAGAAGCTGAAGAATTCCTGAGGATTATCAAAAAGAGCGACTACAAGATTGTGGACCATCTGCAGCAGACTCCGTCGAAGATTTCCATCTTGTCCTTGCTCATGTGTTCTGATTCCCACAGGAAGGCTCTCCTGAATATTCTGAACAAGGCGTATGTTCCTCAGGATATTTCAGTAAATCAGTTGGAAGCAGTGGTATCCAGTGTCAATGCCAGTCACAGATTGGGTTTCACAGACTTGGATTTGACTTCTGAAGGGCGTGCTCATAATCGGGCATTGCATATCTCTTTAGAATGTAAAGGTGCAATACTCTCTCACATATTGGTAGATACTGGATCGTCGTTGAACGTCTTGCCCAAGAAAGCACTGATGAAGTTGGATTATGATGGAGTAGTTTTAAAGCCCAGCGACCTAGTAGTTCGAGCATTTGATGGGTCGAGGAGATCGGTGTTCGGGGAGGTGGAGTTACCAATTAAAGTAGGTCCACAGATATTAAATACCACGTTCTACGTAATGGATATATAGCCTGCATATAGTTGTTTGCTCGGAAGACCTTGGATACATTTAGCGGGAGCAGTATCGTCCACACTTCATCAAAAGCTAAAGTTCGTCTGGGAGGGTCAAATTGTAACCGTCAGTGGAGAAGAAGACATTTTTGTTAGTCATCTGGCTTCATTCAAATATGTGGAGATGGATGGCGAAATAGTTGAGACTCCATGTCAGGCTTTTAAGCCCTTGAAGACTGAACAAGCATCTGCAGTGGCAGCTTCTCCTGAAGAACCGAAGAAGGGGGTTTCCGTGGCCTCTTATAAGAAAGCGCTTGAGTTGGTAGAATCGGGGATACGAGAAGGCTGGGGAAATCCAGTAGAAGTGTCAGAAAAGAAAGATATGTTTGGAATTGGTTACCATCCCAGGAAGTTATCGTCTGGACCAAGTGCTAAAGGTTGTCAAAGCCCGATTAATTTCACGAGTGTGAGAGTGGTCGATTATGGAAACATCAGTGTTGTGCAGGATGACGCAGTTGATAATGACTGTGACCTAGATGAGTGGATCAGGCCTGACGTTCCAGGGACTCAGCTTAGCAATTGGACATCAGAAAGGCTTATTTCAGTCACCTCTTTCGAAGAGTAATGATTTTTGTTTCTGTTTTTCCTGTATTCAAGCACTATGTCTTGCCCGGGGCATAATAGCTCTTTGTAAGGGTTATTTTGTTCTTAACACAATCATAAATAAAGCTGACGTTTCACATTCATTCATGTTGTTCTTTGTCTTTTATTTTTGCTTTTGTTTTTTCAAAAAGAAAGAAAAGTTATAAAATGGCAATGTTTCTCATTTTCTCAAGTTTTTGCTAAAGCCTTGCATGAATCACCATTCATGCAGGTGCTCGTCACCGGATCTTATCAATGACAACCCTGTTATGGCTGAGTATGACTTCGACAATCCAATTTATCAAGCCGATGAGGAAGGTGAAGAGGATTGCGAACTACCTGAAGAATTGGCCAGACTGCTTAAACAGGAGGAGAAGATGATTCAGCCGCACGAAGAAGCTGTCGAAGTAATAAACCTGGGTACTGAAGAAGACAAGAAAGAAGTCAAGATCGGGGCTGCATTAGAAGAATTTGTCAAGAATCGTTTGATTGCTATGCTTTGAGAGTATGTTGATGTCTTCGCATGGTCCTACCAAGATATGCCTGGTTTAGACACTGACATTGTGGTACACAAGCTACCTCTCAGAGAAGATTGTCCTCCAGTGAAGCAGAAGTTGAGGCGCACACGTCCTGATATGGCAATTAAAATAAAAGAAGAAGTACACAAACAATTTGATGCTGGTTTCTTGGCCGTGACCAGTTACCCTCTGTGGGTTTCCAACATTGTGCCGGTTCCCAAGAAAGACGGTAAAGTCAGGATGTGTGTAGACTACGGGGATTTGAATAGGGCCAGCCCCAAAGATGACTTCCCTCTACCTCACATAGATGTGCTCGTTTATAATACTGCTCAGTTTTCCGTGTTCTCCTTCATGGACGGATCTTCTGGCTATAATCAGATTAAGATGTCTCCCGATGACATGGAAAAGACAACCTTCATCACTCTTTGGGGCACTTTCTATTACAAGGTTATGCCATTTGGTTTGAAGAATGCTGGAGTCACCTATCAACGGGCGATGGTGACGCTATTTCACGACATGATCCATCATGAAATTGAGGTTTATGTTAATGATATGATAGCAAAATCCCAAACGGAGGAAGAACACTTGGTTAATCTAGCAAAGTTGTTTGACAGACTCCGGAAGTTCAGATTGAGTTTGAATCCAAATAAGTGTACCTTCGGGGTCCGTTCTGGCAAGCTACTCGGCTTCATTGTTAGTGAGCGAGGAATTGAGGTCGATCCAGCCAAAGTGAAAGCCATCCAAGAAATGCCTGAGCCGAAGACGGAAAAGCAAGTGCGTGGCTTCTTAGGGAGACTAAACTACATTGCACGGTTCATATCTCACCTAACTGCCACGTGTGAGCCCATCTTTAAGCTTCTGAGGAAGAATCAGGCCATTAAATGGAATGAAGACTGCCAACAAGCCTTTGACCGAATCAAAGAATACCTGCTAGAACCTCCAATTCTTATGCCTCCAGTGCCAGGGAGACCTTTGATTATGTATCTTACCGTGCTTGAGGGATCGATGGGATGTGTGTTGGGTCAGCAGGATGAGTCTGGTCGAAATGAGCACGGCATTTATTACCTTAGCAAAAAGTTTACCGATTGTGAGACGCGCTACTCACTACTCGAGAAAACTTGATGCGCTTTGGCATGGGCTGCTCGCCGACTAAGACAGTACATGCTGACTCACACTACTCTCTTAATTTCCAAGATGGATCCTGTGAAATACATTTTTGAAAAGCCAGCTCTGACAGGAAGAGTAGCCCGGTGGCAGATGATACTAACAGAGTATGATATACATTACACTTCGCAAAAGGCAATCAAAGGAAGTGTATTATTAGAATGCGTGGCTCAGCAGCCAATCGATGATTATCAACCCATGAGGTTCGAGTTTCCGGATGAGGACATCATGTTCCTTAAGTCGAAAGACTACGAGGAACCACTTCCGGAGGAGGGGCCAGACCCTGAATCCAAATGGAAGTTGATGTTTGATGGAGCTGTGAACATGAATGGAAGTGGAATAGATGTTGTTATCATCTCGCCAGAAGGGGTCCATACACCTTTAGCTGCTCGGTTGACTTTCGAATGCACTAACAATGAGGCAGAGTATGAAGCTTGTATCATGGGGATTGAAGAGGCAATCGACTTGTGAGTTAAAAACCTCGAGATCTTCGGAGATTCTGCTTTGGTGGTAAATCAAGTCAATGGCAAATGGCTGGTTCATCAACCTCACTTGATTCCTTACAGAGATTATGTCAGGAGGCTGTTAACTTTCTTCACCAAAGTCAAGTTGAATTATATTCCTCGAGATGAAAACCAAGTCGCCGATGCTCTAGCAACTTTGTCGTCCATGATTAAAGTTTGTCAAGAGAATTTCATGCCTCGAATTACGGTCTCCCGTCTTGAAAGACCTGCTTATGTCTTTGCAGTCGACAATGGTGAAGATAACAAGCCTTGGTATCATGATATCAAGCAATTTCTGAAGGCTCAAGAATACCCGGCTGGGGCATCCAGTAAGGACAAGAAGACCCTTAGAAGACTGGCAGGAGGTTTCTTCTTGAATCAAGATGGTGTGCTGTACAAGCGAAATTTTGACATGGTTCTGCTCAGATGCGTGGATAGGCACGAAGCAGACCTGTTGATGCAGGAGGTTCACGAAGGTTCCTTTGGTACCCATGCTGGAGGAAATGCTATGGCCAAGAAATTGTTGAGATCGGGATACTATTGGATCACCATGGAATCCGATTGTTGTAAATACTCCCGTAAATGCCACAAGTGTCAGATTTATGCCGATAAAGTTCATGTGCCTTCTAATCCGTTGAGTGTCATGTCTTCACCATGGCCGTTCGCTATGTGGGGCATTGATATGATTGGAAAGATTGAGCCGACAACTTCTAATGGTCATCGCTTCATCCTGGTTGCTATAGATTATTTCACGAAGTGGGTCGAAGCGGCGTCTTACACCAATGTCACTAAACAAGTGGTAGCCCGGTTTATTAAAAGAGACATCATTTTCCGGTACGGAATTCCTGAAAGGATCATTACTGATAATGGTTCTAATCTCAACAACAAGATGATGGCTGACTTGTGTCGAGATTTCAAAATAGAGCATCACAACTCTTCTCCATATCGCCCGAAGATGAATGGCACCGTCGAGGCGGCCAACAAGAACATCAAGAAGATCGTGCAGAAGATGGTTGTGACATACAAAAATTAGCATGAGATTCTACCATTTGCGTTGCATGGGTACAGAACGTCAGTACGTACTTCAACAGGGGCAACCCCGTTCTCACTGGTGTATGGTATGGAGGCAGTCCTACCAATTGAAGTGGAAATCCCCTCGTTGAGGTTGATGATGGACATTAAGCTAGATGAAGCTGAGTGGCTCTGATCCAGATATTATCAATTGAGCCTCATTAAAGAGAAACTTCTAGCAGCTATATGCCATGGACAGTTGTATCAGCGGCGGATGAAGCAGGCTTTTGACAAGAAGGTGCGACCACAGAGGTACATGCCAGGTGACTTGGTGCTGAAAAGGATTCTTCCTCCTCTCAACGATCACAGGGGCAAGTGGACACCCAACTATGAAGAACCGTTCGTGGTTAAAAAAGTTTTCTCAGGTGGGGCCTTGATGCTAACAACCATGGACGGAGAAGACTTCCAATCCCCTGTTAACGCAGACGTAGTAAGAAAATACTTCGTGTAAAAAGGACCCGCTGGATAAAAACAGAATAAGGATCCAGGAAAAAATGGGCATCCCGGCGAGCCAAAAACAGAATAAAAGGCTCGGGCAAAAGTTAGAGAAATCTTGAAAAAATGTACACCCGCTGAGTTGAAAAGCCACATCGGACAACTCAGGCAAAAAAGGGTATCCCGATGGATTGGAAACCTGAAAAGGCGATCCACGCAAAAAAGGGATTAACACGAACGACTGCAATCTGCGAGATCCGTAACCTATCTACAGTTGAGGCTATCCTAAGGGTTGAAGATCAGTTCAATTAATCTTCCTCAAGGGGTAGAGCGAGTGGAGCATCTTGAAGATATACGAGTCATAACCGGGTTGAATCTTGATGAGATCTACTTCTCACATTGCCAATAGGATAGTTTGTTTTCCTTTTTGGCTATTTCCTCTTTCCAGGGAACGGCTTCCCTTGTATTGCCTATTCATGGCCATTTCTTCGAATCAATAAAAATTCAACTTCAGTCAATTTGTGACTATTTTGCTTCTTGTTTTTGTTTTTTCATCTAACATTGATTGATTGCAAAAACGTCCAGCAAATTGTGATTTACATTGTGTTGTGAACATTTGAATGCTTTCTAACTCATGCAGGAGGACAGAAACATTTAATACAACTCTGAAAGGGTGTCGAGATACCCAGATAATGATTCATACTACGAGCCAGGGGCAGGCAGGTCCCAAACTAACTCTTCATGTTGCAGGTACTATCAGTTGTGTTCATGCAGGTACAGGTACCGATGTTGCTAACAGAGCTTAAAGCAAATTCCCAGGAGGAGCATTTCTTTATGGTTGAACAGGAGCAGGTTTCTCCCAGGGTGTCTCCAATCATCCCCAGTAAAGTGGAAGTTGAAATTTCTCCCAGCAAGGTAGCAGAATGTGGGTGTCATCCCCAAGCAGAAGTTTCCTTTCAGACAGGGGCAATTCCCAGCAGTATAAGGAGTGTCTTTCCTCCCTAACGAGTTGCTTCTTCAGCAGTGTCATGCCTTTGGTTCCTAGCCAAGTCAGGAGGTCCTCACTTCCCCATCAGAGTTCAAGAAGGGTATATCTCCAGCAGGGTCTTGGCACTCCAATCTCAAAGTCTAATTTATTTTTGGCAATGGCGGCTGTTCAGAGCCGATATATCATTGACAACTTTCCCCGCATAGTTATCTTCTCCTCATCAGGATGGATCAGATCAGTGCAGTGATCATCGTTCCTCCCCAGTCGAGCCATCTGGGATACTTGTAGTCTCCTTGTCAGGAGATCCTTTTGCATTCGCATACGCATAATCATCGTTGCATGTGCATCCTCCAAAGCGTAGCATTTCCATCATCATGGAGCATTACGCCATAAATTCAAACATATGCATGCCAGCATGGGCCAGTTTTGAGGTATATTACATATGACATATAATATCTTCTCAATCTGAGGTACTCCGCACAGAGGATACCACCATCATTTTCAGACATCCTTGTCTTTTCAGGTCAATGTTTATCACTTATTCCGCGTCTTGTTTGGTACAACATTTGCGTCGCAGGTTCCCATTTTGTACAACGGCCCTGTTTGCCTGGGCTCTCATTTGTGTACAACGATCCCGTTCCATCTTATCCTATTTCCATTGTGTTTCTGGTTATCGCCTGAGGCCGGTATACCAATGCGTCTCCATTTTAGGATGGTTTCCTCTTAGATCCGAGGATCTTTTGAGAATTGTCATTCGAGGATGGCATTCTTTTCTTCAAGTCCTTCCGAGGTTGGTCTTGTTTGTGTTTGTTGTGGCTATCATTCGAGGATGATAGTCCATTTTTGAGCTTATCGATTGAGGTCAGTTTGTCTTTTTTGCAAAGTCTGTCTGAGGTCAGTCTTTGTGTTTCTGGTTATCGCCTGAGGCCGGTATACCAGTGCGTCTCCATTCGAGGATGGTTTCGTGTTAGATCCGAGGATCTTTTGAGAATTGTCATTCGAGGATTGCATTCTTTTCTTCAAGTCCTTCTGAGGTTGGTCTTGTTTATGTTTGTGGTGGTTATCATTCGAGGATGATAGATCATTTTGAGCTTATTTGATTGAGGTCAGTTTGTCTCTTTCGCAAAGCCTGTCTGAGGTCAGTCTTTGTGTTTCTGGTTATCGCCTGAGGCCGGTATACCATTGCGTCTCCATTCGAGGATGGTTTCGTGTTAGATCCGAGGATCTTTTGAGAATTGTCATTCGAGGATGGCATTCTTTTCTTCAAGTCCTTCTGAGGTTGGTCTTGTTTGTGTTTGTGGTGGTTATCATTCGAGGATGATATATCATTTTGAGCTTATTGATTGAGGTCAGTTTGTCTCTTTCGCAAAGTCTGTCTGAGGTCAGTCTTTGTGTTTCTGGTTATCGCCTGAGGCTGGTATACCAGTGCGTCTCCATTCGAGGATGGTTTCGTGTTATATCCGAGGATCTTTTGAGAATTTTCATTCGAGGATGGCATTCTTTTCTTCAAGTCCTTCTGAGGTTGGTCTTGTTTGTGTTTGTGGTGGTTATCATTCGAGGATGATAGATCATTTTGAGCTTATTGATTGAGGTCAGTTTGTCTCTTTCGCAAAGTCTGTCTGAGGTCAGTCTTTGTGTTTCTGGTTATCGCCTGAGGCCGGTATACCAGTGTGTCTCCATTCGAGGATGGTTTCGTGTTAGATCCGAGGATCTTTTGAGAATTGTCATTCGAGGATGGCATTCTTTTCTTCAAGTCCTTCTGAGGTTGGTCTTGTTTGTGTTTGTTGTGGTTACCATTCGAGGATGATAGTCCATTTTTGAGCTTATTAATTGAGGTCAGTTTGTCTCGTTTGCGAAGTCTGTCTGAGGTCAGTCTTTTTTTTTGTTTCTGGTTATCGCCTGAGGCCGATATACCATTGTGGCTCCATTCGAGGATGGTTTTAGTGCTTGATCCGAGGATCTCTTGTGAGTTGTCATTCGAGGATGGCATTCTTCCCAGCATATCTTATTACCCACAATGTGCAAATTTCCAGGTTTTATTTGAGTATTCAACCACTCCATACCTTGAACGTATAAAAGTTGTTGCAATTATTCGTTCAGGCTTGCAGATGATTGAATAGGGGCAGCTGTAATACCTCGAAATTTGCCCTCGTTATTTATTCCCTTTACTGGCTTATCGCTTCGCATTCATCCGCATTTCTCATTAGGTCATAACATTCATAATCATGCGTTTCATTGTTTCCCAAGGCATGTGATCAAGGCCACACAGGATTAGGGTTTCTTACTTTATCTGTATCTATCAAGGATTGAACTGGTGGAGAATATTCACTAGTAGATCTGACCCATTATTGAGGTGTTCAATCAAATTCGCTTTAAATAAAAGTGTTGGCTCTCCGTAACGTCTCAAGTTGTGTTCTTCATCATTGAATATCTCAAGGAGAAACTGGAGTTCATGTTCATGATTTGATCTCAAGGGAATTTCACCAATGGAGGTTGGGGATATTAGAATATTGGTTTGAATTCATATGTTTGTGGAATAACGATTCAGATCGTGAGGAGTTTATTATGGCATTAAATTGCTTAAGAGTGGAGCATGTCAAAGGATTTGTTTCAAGCTAAGGGAGAATGCACAGTTATGATTTATCTGGAAGACGTCATCATCGATTCAAATATCATTACTATTTTCGACACCTAAATTCGTCAAAATCCATTAAATCCATGTCATTGTCCAAAATTTGTTTTGTTATCCGTTCAATTGATAAAGGCGCGCTTTCCTTTCAATTCCATGTTTTATCAATTCTACGACCAATTTCTAAGCACACTTTAAAGTTCACATTTTTGTTGGCCCATTTAAAGCCCATTAGCCGTATCTCATACAAGCCTAGTTTCCATTTGATTCTATTGTCAATATTCCTAACCAAGTTATAAATCCACCTTCATTCATTTTTGGGGTCTTAAGTTGATCAATTCTTAAACCATTCAAATATATATTTAATTAAGGGTTAACCATGTTTTCTTTTCCCAACTCAAAAGCCAATTTCATTGCAAAAATCCCATCCAAAATATTTGCGGTTCTCAGGTTGTGAATCCCTTCTCTAAATAAACTTCCAACCAATTTTAATTTCTATTCCACATATTCTTTTAAACCACCTTCAAACTAATGGACCATATCTAATGTCTCAACGATCTTAAAGGAAATCTATTACAGGGTATAACAGATATTAACAGAATTGATTTTTTTTGGCACTCTCCAACAAACATTCATTTGGCTGAATTCATATAACAGAATAAAACAGCAGAAAATCAAGAAAAAGCGCAACACAATATATAGTTGGAAATCCACAATCTCATAGAAAACTCAAAAAAAGAAACTTTAACAAAACCACAATTCACACCAGAAAAATTAGGAAAAAGAAAGGGAGTGACAATAGGAACAAAACATTCTTATGCCCCTCATGTTGGAAGATCATCTTCTGGGCGTCCTGCTCATGCGTTGGTTACCTTTGGATTTGGTGGAAAACTCATGATAATGAAAGATTCTAGTTTTTTGAGCTCAACATATGGAAGTCTGGATTC
This sequence comes from Lathyrus aphaca, assembly GCA_963966055.1. Lineage (NCBI taxonomy): Eukaryota > Viridiplantae > Streptophyta > Magnoliopsida > Fabales > Fabaceae > Lathyrus > Lathyrus aphaca. Next base: position 636,021,459 of record OZ014519.1, read on the forward strand.
TGCACAAGGTTCTATATCTGTGTTGAACTTGATGGAAGCTGTCACGGGAAGCATAATTTCTATGACTATAGGAAATGCTACTGGTGATTATTTTCGTGCTCTAAGCCAACAATCTTTCCCAGGTCCATTGGTCGGTGGTAGTGTTGGAAGTAAGGAGCTGTACAAATGGTTAGATGAGAGGATTGCACGTTGTGAATCACATGATATGGATTATAAGAAAGGTGAAAGGTTGAGACTCCTCCTCTCCTTGCTTAAAATAGCTCGTCGGCATTATGGAAAATTGCGTTCTCCTTTTGGTACAGACACCATACTAAAAGAAAATGATGCTCCTGAGTTAGCAGTTGCAAAACTTTTTGCATCTGCTAAAGTGAGAGGCACTAAGTTCACTCAGTATGGGATGCCAAGTCATTGATTGCAAAATTTTCCATCTGAAGAACAAATGAGGGTAATTGTTACTGAGGTACAAAATCTTCTTGTCTCTGGCAAAAAGGTGGAGGCCTTACAGCATGCATGGGGACCTGCACTTGTTCTTGCTTCATAACTTGGTGAAAAGTGCTATGTTGATACTGTGAAGCAAATGGCACTTCGTCAACTGGTTGTAGGGTCTCCTTTGCGCACATTATGCCTTCTAATTGCTGGACAACCAGATGAAGCTTTCTCGTCCGACAGTTCAAATAGTGGAGATCCTAATGCTTTTAACAGGCCTCGGCATCCTGCACAGCTTCAGTTGGGATCTAATGGCATGCTTGACGATTGGGAGGAAACTTTGGTTGTAATAACTGTGAATAGAACCAAAGATGATGAGCTTGTAATTATTCATCTTGGTGATTGCTTGTGGAAGGAAAGAAGTGAATCACTACTAAAACTTTACCGCCCCAAAACTTGCAGAAGATCAACAAGAACTTCCATCTTCATCGTCATACCTTTATCATCATCTCCATTTTCTAACTCTCTCAAAAACTCATCATCAATCATCATTCCGGTCTCGATCAAACAACCTGCAAAAATTTGATACATCAACAACAGAGCGCAACGCAATAAGACAAAACGCAGATTCAGATCAACAAAGGGAATTAAAGGTGAATGAAGATATAATCTGAGACAAAAGGTTCAAAAAAAAAACTTCTACAAATTCGAGCTTCAGCCAACCACGCCCTCAGTTATATCCTCCTCCATTATCTTTAATTAATAACCTACACCAAAGTTGACAAAGAAAAACTCAGGAGAATACCATATACATAACTCAAAAAAATCAAAATCATCAAACCGAATTCGGTTATACCATAACAACCATAACAGAAATTGATAACTGAATTTACCTGAGGGAAGGTTCCAGAATCTGATTCATATCTATAAATCAGAACAATCTCACTCCATTTTGATTCTTTTTCCACCATTTCCAAATCCTTCTTCTTCCCAACCTCTTCTTCTTCAATCTTCTCACCATTTTCTTCATTCTTCTCCATTCCTTTCCCTCATAACTTCAATCATTTGTTTTCAATCTCTCTCTCCTTCCATAACTCTCCTCAATCCGAATCTTCTTCCTCTCCTTCAATCTTCACCATCTGTGACTTCAAGATCCTACAAAAAAAACTCATCTGAGATATACAAGTCTAAAGCCTACGAGCTCTCCATAAACCACAACCATGACGACTCCATCCTCATCTTCATCCTCGACACAACTTCAATCACCTTCAGAAACCTATCATCAATAGCAAGGACATGACGTTTCAGAAGGGGAATGATGTGAGATTCAAAGGGATAGTGAGATTGATAACAAAATAAGAGGATATTGGATTGAGTATTCATACCTGAAGAACCGTATCGTCACCTTCATCAAATCTTCAAATTCGCGCATTATCGACTTCCTTGTTCATCAGCGCTGATGAGATTGCAAGGTACGAACTCGAATTCGTTTGTGTGAATGTGTTCATAGCGTGTTGTTGAATCGCGTATATCCATGGGTGTGAGGGATTAGGTTAGGTTAATGGTGACGGGTTAGAAAGAAGGAGAGAGCAAAGAAGAAGTTGGTGAAGGGGAGGAAGAGATTAGGTCAGAGGTTAGGATTGATGGAAGAAGTTCTTAGGTTTTGTTTGCTTCGGTTTGAGGGATGAAAAAGGAAGAAGAGGTTGGTGATGGTGGTGAATTCGAAGAGGAAGAAGATGGTTATGAAAGCTGCGGCGGCAGAAGGCATGAGGAGGTAGGGGCGGCGAGGAAGATAAAGATTTAGGGTTAGGTCATTTCATCTTCAGCCCATTTGGATTTGTTTTTCTTATTTATAGTTGTTGATAATAAAAAGCAATTAAGTTAAGTTAATAGAGATTAAGAGAAATATCTTGGAAAATTAAAAGAGAATTAAGAATAATGGAATTTAATTTTAATTAATTTTTCATCATTTCTCTTAAACCCACTGTTAGAAGAGGATAAGATAGGTATCTTTTTGAATTCCAACCACACCGGCGGTGACACGTGTCACCGTCCGGTTGGCCCTTCTGATGGTGGTTTGTGAGTGCGCCGTCCACCATAGCTTCCATAAGCCTGTGTCTTAGAGCCACATGATTAGATTACATTGAGAAGACCCTTAGATCAATGGCCTAGGATTGAGTCAAAGCTGTTGACTGAGACCCCATGCTATACACCCTCTTCAGCCAGCGCATGGGCCTTGTCCCCTTTGCTATTAGCACACCTCCTTCTTAAGCCCATTAAAGAAAACAACTAAAAATAACTGCTTAATGCACCCCCTTCCCTTTTTCTTTAGAATTTTATTTTTGTTTAGATATAGTTTCAAAATAAATCAATAAAAAATAGTAAAAATAATAGGAAAATTCTACAAAAATTAATTAGGTTATTAATTCCAATTAGAAATTTTTAAAAACTTTATTTTCTGAATGTTGGTTATTTTTCGATTTAATTCTGATTTTTTCTTTTAATTAGCTTTTATTGAATTTCTTTTAGCTGTACATAATTTTGTTCATTTTATTTTTTCCACTTCCAGTAGGTTTTTTGACCCATTCTTTTTGCCATAGTTAGAGGACTCATAATAGGACCTAGGATAATTTTGGTAGAATTTTTAGGCCATTTTATCCCCTGTTTTAGTAGCTTAATCCATGAAAAACGGTAGTTAATCCATAAGTAGAATTAAGTGATTTTTAGACATAGTTAACTTCTGATTTTTTAAGATATTTTTTAGCACAATATTATAGGTAGTTTTAGGACCCTATAGAATTAATTCCATAATTTTTTCAGGACCTTTACTATTTTTAGTATATTAATCTTTAGGCCCTTATACATGTAAAATTCAATTAGTTTAGATTAGAATATTAGGATTCATTAAGAACTAGTTTAATTAGATTTAATCTTAGGATTTAAAATGATTTAGCCTAGTTTAATTTCTGATTTTTAGAATGATAATATTATATAATTCCCCTAGTTTTAGGACTTAGACTTAATATTTCTAATAAATAGGCTTAGAATAAAGTTTAGGCTTACTTTTTGGTTTTATACCTTTAAATGTTTTGTTTTAGAATTTTATTTCTTATTCCATTTTAATGCCCTATTACTTGAAGTTTTTCCACTTGTATAGGTTTCCCTCTTGCTTTAGAATCAACTTAACTTCCTTAGGAAGTAAGTTGCATTCTAGTAGTTTCTAGTTCCTTTTTTCATTAGGTTCAGAAATCTCACAAACCATTAGGACCACTTGTAAATAAATAAACAAAATTAGGGTTGTATCTTAGTCCCTTAGATTTTGCCTTTTGCAACTTGAGTCCTTCTTTCCCATCTTCAAACAAAATCCAAAAACACTTAATAAATGAAAGGATCCTTTGTGTATAGCCTTATTCCATGAAGCACTTGCACTCATTCCATCTTGGAGTGGTGTAAGCTTGTCTAACATGATGTACAAGTCTCATCAAGGGGTTGTTTCATAAGAAAACATAAAAGATACTTCTCTTAAAAGACAAAAACAAACAATAATTGACTATCCTGCGGGAACTTCTTTTCTCATCTCATTCACTCAAAACACGAACTCGCGACGACTTGTCTCGCATGCAAGACGGTAAACGCACTCGTACCAGACGAGCCTGCAACACCTGAGCATAAACATACGCAGTTCCAGCCATAAAAAATACAAACAAATAGTTCCCGCCTTAGTTAGGCGAATTATGTCGACTCTGATTCTCATTTTCCCGATGAGGTACGTAGGCAGCGGGGTAGGGCCCGTTCGAGCATATTTTTTATTTTCCCTACATTTCCCCCTTTTAGTTCCATTCTCTCTTTCAATTCCCTTTCTCATTTCAGTTCCAGTTCCAGTAGCAGTTCTTTGTTCAGCAGCATCAGTTATATTTTTCTCACCCTTTGAAACAAAATAAGAAAGCGTGGATCCCGTCGGGTACGGCAGACGGTCTGGGGTGCTAATACCTTCCCAGGTCGTAACCGACTCCCGAACCCAGATCTTTGGTTCGCAGGACCTTGTCCTTTCCTTCTTCCTTAGGTTTGTGCAGCATTACCTTTCCCATTCCTTCGGGATAAAAATGCATGGCAGGCGACTCTACCTTTTTCGCGCCACTTTCGCGTTTGTACTAGGATGAAAATCCCGGGAGTGACACCACCATACCAAAACCTCGAGGAAAAAAGCTCTTCCACATTCTGGCCTTCGCAACACTTCAATTCCAAACAACGTAACCACTTTCTTTCTTCACCAAACCGTCAAAAACCACCATCGACCCCGCCGACAAACACCTTCACACCTCCAACCACACAACCTCACATAAACCAGAAAACCAAATAAGAAGAAGAAACAAATCTGAAATCTTCCAAAAGGACCAAACAATCGAAACCTCAAACCATCCTCACAACAACTCTCCATCGAATCCCGAAAGCGCGACCCACGACGCCCCAAACGCGAGAGCCATCACCAAACCGTCAAAAACCATCGTCGAAACCCTCCAAAACACCATGAAATCGAACAACCGCACAATTCGCCGAGAACCACCGCGCCGTAACTGTGAGATGAGAGAGCAGAGAGAGCGTGAGCGCGACTGAGAGTGTGAGCAAGGGAGATTGAGATCTGAGAGCCGCTGGTGGTTTGTGGGTGGGTTTCCATTTTTTTTAGTATCTTTTTTTAAAGATAACATTGAGATGTATTTCTTTTTTTGCTGATGTTATGTCAATCCTGTGTTCCAAAGCAAACCCTTATTTTATTTGATTTTTATTTTTTGTTTTATTTATTCTATAAAAAACTCTAGGTTGAGTTTGTTTGGGCCTTTGAGGCATTCTTGGGCTGATATTCATTATACACACACCATGACTGAGCACAAACCCCCCACTGTGTTTAGTTTTCTATTATTTACTTATTAGAAATTGCCGTTTTTTTTTTATATAATAACCTATTTGCTGTTTTTTTATTTCTTTGATTAATAATCTCTTTGATTAAGAAAATATCTTTAAAAACATAAATAATATTATAGAATCATTTGTTTTTTATTTTCTTATTTGGGCTGATGATATGACAAAAGGCCACGATAAATCGTTTCCGATAAATCGTGACCAATATGAGGTCATTCATTTTTTTATTTATTTCATAAGCTTAATTTATTTTATGGTTATCTCATTAAGTCTATTTAATTTATTTATTTTTATTTTTACATTTTTGTACAATTTTAAGTTCTAACGGTTCCGATTAATTCATACACTGCACACACGCTTTCTCTTAGGAAAATTTCAACAAGATCCTTTATTTAATCGCAGTCCCTTGTAAATTATCATGTATCCCTCTCCCGTTTATTTTGTACGCAATTTATCTTTCCGCATTTATTTTACCATTTTCGTATTGCTAGGAACACTCATAGGAGCTAGAAATCGATTCACATAATCATTTAAAACAATTCATACGCCTACATTTGCACACACGTAAGTTGGTCACTATGTGATCACCGTCTGCACGACCTTACGCGTCTAAATTAATTAACGAGGAACTGAAATTCGGAATCTAGCATTCTGCGGGTTCTTTAATGAACCACTCTTGAGGCTAGCCTTCGAGTTGTGTTTCATTTACTCCTTCATTCCTAAAACATTAAACCCTAAAGCATCCAAAACAAACGCAACACTTACTTCACAAATCAAATAACGGAGGAACTGGATTCTGGAGTCTAGCACTCCACATAATCCTTGAATTAAATCACTCCTGGACTAGCCCCACGCTACGTGGTTTATTCACCCTCTCGTTCCTAAAACACAAAAACTTTTAAATTAATTATACAAAGAACTGAACTCAGGAATCTAGCATTCCTCAGATTCTTGAACTGAATTACTCTTGAGGCTAGCCTTCAGGATGTAATTCATTCACTCTTTCGTATTAAAAAACAATTCAACAACCTTAAAAGATTAGACATGGTTCATCTCCATAGGAAAGGTATCTTTTCTATCTCCACAAACACAAATCAAATCTTACATACAATTATTCTCAAAGGAAGAATGTGGCATTGCTTATCGATACTCATATCCAGGTTTAAAGCTTCTTCCGATTTTATTTCTCAAAGAAAGAATGTGGCATTGCTTGTCGATCCTCGTATCCAAGTTTAAAGCTTCTTTCGATTTCTCTTCCTCAAATGTTTGTGGTGGAATAGGCGAGATATCTCCCTTAAAGATGACGACTTATCTCTTTTCTTTTCAAATACAATTCAAAACTTACCAACCAATTCAAAATCATTTTTATAATTAATCAGCGTAGGAACTGAATTCTGGAGTCTAGCACTCCACATAATTCTTGAATGCAATCACTCCTGGGCTAGCCCCACGCGCTGTGGTTCATTCGCCCTTTCGTTTAAAACACCTTAACAAAGGTCAAACATCTTTTCTCTAAATGAACATTGTTTAAATCTTTCTATCTTGCAAACAAGTTAGCGCTTTAGCCTCCGCCGCGAGTAAAAGCCAACGCTTAGAAGATTAGAAAGCGTTTTCAAACAATCGTTCAATAAAAAACACAAACTGTAGTTGCAAGAACTACGAAGCTTTGACTTTCCCATTGCACAAGGGAATACGTAGGCACGGGGATTTTCATCCTTCGCGAGTACAATAATAAAAAAATTTAAACTATGTCCCCGTCATATTCATAATAATAGTAATTAAAACATTTCCATAAAAGAAATCTTAACAAAAAGAAGACAATAATACAAATTAACATTTAAGTGCAAATTAAACTAAGAGGTTCCCGTTGAGTACAACGGACGTGAGGGGTGCTTAACACCTTCCATTTGCGTAACTGATTCCCGAACTTAGATTAGTGGTTTCGTTGACCATTTCTTATCCCATTTAGGTTGTGTATATATCTCCCTTTTCTTTAGTTAGAATAAATAGAATTAGGTGGCGACTCTGTTGTTGTTTATTTCCGCGTCCATCGCGAGGATCGTATTTTTCGAGGTACGACAGCTGACGACTCTGCTGGGGATTACATGCTTTACGCATAAGAGAGTCGAGCCTAGTTTAGGATAGTTCGCATTTGTTTGATAACTTGTCTTGATTGTCTTCTATTGCTATTTTTTATATATGCTTATCTATTGCCTTCTTCTTTATTTCATTGCTCATTATATTTTCCTATTGGATCTTGAGGATATATCACGGGTATGACCTTGTATCTGAGTTTTGAAAAAGATGAGGGAACACCTAAGTTAGATTTGGATGTTATTAGTGTTAGTCTCTAAGGGCTCGCTCCTTGAAAGCCTAGCATGAAAGCTCCCCCAGATAGTTAGACTTTTCGTAGATCTTGTCGCAACACAGCTAGCATGTCGCGTAACCTGATTCACAAGAGGGCTGTGACTCTGGGACCCCTAGAACCAGTTTCAAAATTGGCAGTTGTGTAATGTTATTCTCCGAGGGCTCTCCCCTTCATGGGCCTAGCATGAGAACTCCACTCAAGGTAGACCTTATCGTCATAATGCAGCTAGCCTGCGACGGGGCGTTAATACGATAAACGTCCGTGACTTTGAGTTTCCTAATACCATCACCATAGAATTTATCCAGTGAGTGGGCATTATGGGTAAAGAATTTAGAACTCTCCACTTAAGGCTTACTAGTTAGAATATTTCGAGTTACTTATGATACCCTGGATCCAATATCTTACCTTCATATTCCAACTCTGAAACTGATTGTATTTGTGATTTTGAGCATTGCATTCATTCGCATATCGTTTGCATTTGCATTGCATATAATCTCCCAACAATCCAACTCACACATTTCTTATTCTCCGACAGTCAACTGTACTCGACCGGTCACCAGAGAAAGATGGATGAACTTGAGCAGGAAAACAGAGAGCTTAGAGATGAAGTCACTACTTTGAGAAACCATATGGGAATATTCTCAACTACAATGAAAACTCTAGTAGACAATCTTGTGCAGGAGAACAATGAACTCCAAGAAGAGATTCACAGCTTGAAAGTTGGCAAGGGACAACTGATTTGTTTAATCAAAGATTTGGTCATTTCTTAGCGTTATCCAAATTCTACTTCTACTCGTCAGCAATGTCAGAATCAACGAAGATCTCTAAACAGTTCTGATGAAGCAACCCATCGGTTTGACCCAATCCCAATGACTTACAATCAATTGTGGTCCTACTTTGCTCAAAATTAAATAATGACGCCCAGGAAGACCAGAGCTATAAGGTCTCGCCCCCATTGGTTCAATCCAAATACCAGTTGTGAGTTTCATGGTGGAGTACTAGGGCATCCGATTGAAGAGTGCAAAGTCTTCCAGCAAAAGGTTCAAGAGATGATCGACTACGAGGTGTTGACCTTCAAAGGAGGAAGCCCCCTTATGAATGGAGTACCTTTGTACTGATTAGAAACTCAAGAGAGACCTTTCCAAATCAGTTTGTTACTGGAGCATGGAACAAGTTCCTTTATGCCTATGATCGTTTGATGCTCTGAAGTTTATCTTCTTAGATGTTTAGTTCATTCGCTGCTTTTCATATGTATTTTTCTGTGTTTTGTTAATGCATTTGTTTTTGGCATGTAAGAACTTATTTGTTTTGAATGATTAGTGCAATGAATATGTTTGTCTTGAATTAATCCATTCGTATTCACTCATAATGCTTTTTCCACTTTATAATACCACCATTATCCCGTCTCTTGCTTAGGCAGAGAATTGGAGGGAGGATGACGAAATTAGAATGCAAATTCTCTAGTTGAACGCTTTTGAACAAAACCCTATTGACGATGTACATGCATTGTTTCGAATCCCCAAACACTGGAGAAATAAGGAGTTAAACCATAGTCATCCACTTTGAGCCTAAAAGTAGGAGTTTCTTTTGGATATTTCAAAACCTTTTACGCTTAACCAGAGGTAGGGTAGTTGTTCAGTTAATCTAGTTACACATTCAAATCATAAGATGAAACATCCCATCAAGGAATCCATTACAACCAACGACTTGACAGTCACAACTATCAACCTTCCAAAGATGAAAACAATATATATAAAAAATGAGAAAAAAGAAAAAGAGAATCCCGCCTAAGTCAAACACTTAAAGAGAGGCTTAGGGACCGAATAGAATAAATCAATCAAAAGAAGTCCTCAAATCCATAAGATTTAGTGACCACCATATCAAAGTCAAAGGGGTCACTGATATCCATATGGGACAAATAAGATGACTGTCATTTCAAGCGGACCTTGGAGCATCATCTCTACGCTATCAAAACAAATGTATGTGTCAATTTAGCTGGACCTACAATTGGAGAACATCACGGAGAATGGGTGGGCACCAAATAAACTTTGAGCCTTTATCCTTTGTTTCTAAGAACCGTGAACCAAACCACATTACAACCCTCAAAATTCCTGATTGAAGTAGGGTTTATTTCGAAAGCACACTCGATGAGACAGTGTTTCCTGACTCCTATGAGCTATGCTCAAAATTTGTGTTGGCTTTAAAAAAAATGAATATCACATCCTAGCTAGTGATTCGGTCACATGCTATTATGAAAATCTTTTCAAAAACAATAAAAAAAACTTCGAGACAAACATGTGGGTTGCATTAGCAGTCTCAACATTAACATTTTGTTTGTTAGCATTTTCTTGATATCATAGAAGCCTATGTATGAGTAACAGTGATGAGCTTAATATCTTGAGATTTGAAACTCTGATGAGTAGTTGAACAACCATTTCAGAGAATGATCGTCCCCAGGATCATGTTGTTTGAAGACTTTGCTAGACAGTGGCATGTTGCTTGAAGACTTTTCCAGACAGGAGCATGTTGCTTGAAGACTTTGCTAGACAGGGGCATGTTTCTTAAAGACTTTGCCAGACAGGGGCAGGTTGCTTGAAGACTTTGCTAGACAAGGGCAAGTTGCTTGAAGACTTTGCTAAACAGGGGCAAGTTGTTTCCCAATTTATTACTTACACATTTTGATCATCCCTAAAAGGATAAATATTGAAGACTTACTTGTGCCAAATACAGTTAATCTGGGGCAGTTACGTCGAGATTCGAAAAAATCTCTCCAAGAGTTTGAAGACACTGGGGCATTTTGAATGTCAAGTCTTCTATAAAATCTTCTTAAGATGATCTCTTCTCACAAACCAGTTCGTGGGTGCATGACCACGTGTTTCCCTAAGCAAGACGCTCTTGCGGTCTACCTTGCAAGTATCTCCAGATGACGGGGTCCTTACGCCAAATTGCTATGATATGTTAGGTGCATGCCTCGGTATTTTCTGGTGAATTCCTTTTACTACTTTGTGCTTCTAGTGAGATAATAAGTCTAGTATCCCCAATTGAGCCTTGATTCAAGCTTCTCCAACTGAATGTGATTTTCTCCCCCAACGGAGTACAAATTAACTTCATCCTAAGAAAACATAGTTTGTATATTTGTTTCCTTCTGATGGACATTGAAGTTAGAAGATTTGCTTGGGTCTATTTCCCGATTGAAGTATCTTTCTCTCCTCAAAGAGATTTGAGCTTTGGATAAAGACTTTATTCCATGGATGGATCTCTACCTTATCTTTAGTGATTGCGTACACTTTGACGAGATTGGTCGAGTATCCGTTTGTTGTGATGTTTATTTCGTCACCAGTTTATTTCTTGTGTCTGTTTTGTCTGTTTGTCAGCATAAACATAATGCATATACATACATGTACATCATAAATGAATTCATATTCATATTCATGTTGCATTCATTGATGCATACTTCATCCACCTTGGTTGTGTTTATCCCCCAAGCGATGTGTCTCTCTCCAAATAGAGTCATCAACCTTGAGCAGAAAGTGTACATTCTTTCTAATTCCCCACTGAGTTTTTACCCTCTTGGAAGATTTTTTCTTTAGTTCTCCTTTCCACACTTGGATAGGATAAATCCCGAGTTGAGTTCATTCCTCATGGGCTAGTGTCTTGTTTGACAGTTTCTCTCTAGTTCATCCCTGGATTGAACTTGGTCTTTGACAATTTTGATGATTGAATTTCCAGATGAAAAGTGCATTTATTTTTCACCTTTGAATACTTTGTCTCCTAGAAGGAATTTGTTGAAAGTTCCCCTAGTGAAGACAAATTTTTGTTCTCCAGCAGTGTTACTACAACATTCTTTTGGAGTACTTATACCTGACAACAAGGCGCAGTCTCTTTATTTAAGAAGCTTGTTCTTATCCCTGGACCTCTAGGTGAATTAACGGATGACAGTCTCTTTTCGAGCAGTTTATTCATCCTCAGCAGTGTTATTGTTCTATTAAATGGCATCTCCCCTGTTCGGCGGAGAAGTTTGGTATGAATTTATTTTGTTCCACAAATGGCATCTCTCCTAGACAAGGTGAGAAGTTTGTTGTGAATTTCCAATTTCCGTCAAATGGCGTCTCTCCTAGACAAGGTGAGAAGTTTGAGTGTGAAGTTGTTCTCCATCATATGGCGTATCTTTCAGAGGAAGGGAAGTATGATGATGGTTCTATCAAATGACATCTCTCCAATACACGTTGAGAAGTTTGATATGAATCTCTTTGTTTTCCAACAAATGACATCTCTCCCAGACAAGGTGAGAAGTTTGTTGTGAATTTCTATCAAATGGCATCTCTCCAAGACAAGGTGAGAAGTTTGGTATGAATCTCTTTTTCAAACAAATGGCATCTCTCCCAGACAAGGTGAGAAGTTTGTTGTGAATTTCCAATTTCCGTCAAATGGCATCTCTCCCAAACAAGGTGAGAAGTTTGAGTGTGAAGTTGTTCTCCATCATATGGCGTCTCTTTCAAAGGAAGGGAAGTATGATGAAGGTTCTATCAAATGGTATCTCTCCAATACATGTTGAGAAGTTTGGTATGAACTACTTACTTTTTCAAGCAAACAACATTTCTCCAAGACATGGTGAGAAGTTTGATGTGAATCCTTGTTTATTATCAAAATAACATCTTTCCGAGCCTCGACAGAAGGTGTTTCCTTTTATTTTCTGATAAGTATCAGCAAAGATTCCCAGTATACCTCGACAGAAGGTATTTCATCCTTAGATTCTCGGGAAAATCTTGACAGTAGATCTCCAGCAGACTTCAATAGAAGATGTTTTCTTTCCAAGATCTCGACATGCGATTTCTGATTCACTTTGATACCTCGATAGAAGGTATTTCCAAATGATGTCCTAAATCTCAGCATAAGACTTCTCTGATGGGATTTGTCCAAGGACTTCATCTTGGGACTCGTAGACAGTTGTCGTCTGGCTTCGCTAAAGAGAAAATTCCTCGTGTGGATTGTACTCCAGTCATGTGTGTCTAATCCACAGTAGTGTCAATTTTCTTTCCCGATAGCGTTGTAGCCTTTTGTCTTGCATTTTACATTACACATCATATCATTTCATCTGCATTTTCGGTCAAAATTTTAGGTATTCAGATATTTAATCATCTTTCACCTTGAATGTTAAACAAAAAACTTCTTTTCTACTCACACATTCAGGTTTAAGATGATTAAATAGGGACATCCGTCATACCCTAAATTTTGACCAAACTTTTTCTAAATTTTAAATTCATTTGACGCGTTTTCGTCGATTTTTAGAAAATCAATCATTTTGCATTTTTAAGTTAAAACATATCATTAATCATTAATCATTGTATTCTTTATTCGATTATATTCAATATCATTTTATTTTATTCTTGATTTCTGAGAATTAATTTAATTTCAGAATTACGTTAGATTTTTGATTCCTCTTAAATCGTTTCCTTTTATTTATTTATTATAATTTAAGTTTATCTTTTAATTTAGTTTTTTAGATTTAATTATTATTTTTTAAGATCAATTTGGATTAGTTTAGGCATTTTAATTAGTTTATTAATTTTACTGATTTTATTCTTTATTTTAATTTAGACTATTTAGAATTAGTTTTATTTTCACTTGAATTTAGTTTTAATTTAATTTAATTTTTTCATTTAGTTTATATCTCAATTAATCTTTTCTCATTTAATAAGTTTATATCAATTTTTATTTTATTATTATTTTTTATTTATTAGATTATTTTAATTAGTCTGGTTTCTACTTGGTTGGTTTAGAATTGTTTAGTTAGTTTTAAAGTATATGTTCATGGTCCAATTCAAAACTCACAGTCTGTCCACACTTTTTCTGCTACCTACAACAACAAGCAATACACCTTTACATTACATTATGCTGTTATCAACAAGCAACAAGAATTTTCACCAAAAACAACCCTTACACAAACCTGCAAACAAAAGGTAAAGAAACGTTATGAATCAATATAATAACAACCTGTCATGGAAAGAGACTCCACATCAATATAAAAAAAACAAAACAAAGAAAGGATTTATAAAATAAGGGGGGATTGGTACAACAGAGGGGGATTTTCCTTTAACTTTTTTTTTTGGAACTTAATTTTGCTTTTTCACACTAAAAATCCCTAACAGATAACCTTCAAACTTTTGAAAAAAAGAAGAGGAAACTAACTTCTGCAAAATAATCCGAGGCCATCCATCAACAACCATCCCTTCAAACCACTCAAACACCGGACACGACCACCATACCAAAACCTCGAGGAAAAAAGCTCCTCCAGATTCTTCCCTTCGCAACACTTCAATTCCAAACAACATAACCACTTTCTTTCTTCACCAAACCGCCAAAAACCACCATCGACCCCGCCGATAAACACTTTCTCCCCTCCAACCACACAACCTCACATAAACTAGAAAACCAAATAAAAAGAAGAATCAGATCCGAAATCTTCCAAAAGGATCAAACCGTCGAAAACCTCAAACCATCCTCCGCGCAACTCTCCATCGAATCCCAAAAGTGCGGCCCACGACGCCCCAAACGCAAGAGCCATCGCCAAACCATCAAAAACCACCGTCGAAACCCTCCAATACACTACGAAATCGAACAACCGCACAACTCGCCGAGAACCACCGTGCCGTAACTGTGAGATGAGCGAGCAGAGAGAGCGTGAGCGGGACTGAGAGTGTGAGCAAGGGAGTTAGTCACTATGTGATCGCCGTCTGCACGACCTTACGTGGCTAAATTAATTAACGAGGAACTGAACTTTAGAATCTAGCATTTTGCGGGTTCTTTAGTGTACCACTCTTGAGGCTAGCCTTCGAGTTGTGTTTCATTTACTCCTTCGATCCTAAAACATTAAACCCTAAAGCATCCAAAACAAACGCAACACTTACTTCACAAATAAAATAACAGAGGAACTGGATTCTGGAGTCTAGCACTCCACATGATCCTTGAATTAAATCACTCATGGGCTAGCCCCGCGCGATGTGGTTTATTCACCCTCTCGTTCCTAAAACACGGAAACTTTTAAATTAATTATACGAAGAACTGAACTCACGAATCTAGCATTCCTTGGGTTCTTGAACTGAATTACTCTTGAGGCTAGCCTTCGAGTTGTAATTCATTCACTCTTTCATATTCAAAAACAATTCAACAACCTTAAAAGATTAGACATGGTTCATCTCCATAGGAAAGGTATCTTTTCTATCTCCACAAACACGAATCAAATCTTACAAACAATTATTCTCAAAGGAAGAATGTGGCATTGCTTGTCGATACTCATATCCAGGTTTAAAGCTTCTTCCGATTTTATTTCTCAAAGAAATAATGTGGCATTTCTTGTTGATCCTCGTATCCAAGTTTAAAGCTTCTTTCGATTTCTCTTCCTCAAATGTTTGTGGTGGAATAAGCGAGATATCTCTCTTAAAGATGACGACTTGTCTCTTTTCTTTTCAAATACAATTCAAAACTTACCAACCAATTCAAAATCATTTTATAATTAATCAGCGAAGGAACTGGATTCTGGAGTCTAGCACTCCACAAAATTCTTGAATGCAATCACTCCTGGGCTAACCCCACGCGTTGTGGTTCATTCGCCCTTTCGTTTAAAACACCTTAACAAAGGTCAAATATCTTTTCTCTAAACGAACATTGTTTAAATCTTTCTATCTTGCAAACAAGTTAGAGCTTCAGCCTCCGTCGCGAGTAAAACCAACGCTTAGCAGATTAGAAAGTGTTTTCAAACAACCGTTCAATTAAAAACACAAATCGTAGTTGCACGAACTACGAAGCTCCGACTTTCCCATTGCACAAGGGAATAGGTAGGCACGAGGATTTTCATCATTCGCGAGCACAATAATAAAAAAATTTAAACTATGTCCCCATCATATTCACAATAATAGTAATTAAAACATTTCCTTAAAAGAAATCTTAACAAAAAGAAGACAATAATACAAATTAACATTTAAGCGCAAATTAAACTAAGAGATTCCCGTTGAGTACAACGGACGTGAGGGGTGCTTAACACCTTCCCTTTGCGTAACTGACTCCCGAACATAGATTAGTGGTTTCGTTGACCATTTCTTATCCCATTTAGGTTGTGTCTATATATTTCCATTTTCTTTAGTTAGAATAAATAGAATTAGGTGGCGACTCTGTTGTTGTTTATTTCCGCGTCCATCGCGAGGATCGTATTTTTCTAGGTACGTAAAAAGTATGTAACAAGGTTAGGGTGCTTGGTCAGACCAAAACCTAACTACGATCAATTACCAAATTTTCCAAAGAGATAACGCATTGAGAACGTTACATACGATAAAGATTAGAATTAAACACACAATTTTATAAATTGAAAAACTCAAAAGTCATTACAATTCAAAATTAGGGACACCCCCTAGCATTAGGGGGTTTAGCCTCTCATGTTTATAATAAAATTCACAACATAGTATGAAAGAAAAATAAACATTACAATGGACTTAGGATTGCTTGGATCGTCAATTGCTTCCGCTCTTGATCAATCCTCCTTCTCCGATAATCTCCACTCGTCAAAGCATAAAACAATTCGATGAAAATCAAAAAGTATTTTTCTTTCTTCTAACAATCAGCCTAATGTATCGGAACACAAACAGCTAAGCGAAATTCCAAGAATACCCCCAGAGGTCACTTAAAGAGAAGAAAAATAAAATATTAAAATGTCGCCTTCAGGGGCCCTGACACAGGCACCTGTGTCAGGCTTCTGGTTCTTGAATTTGGCGCAACAATTCTCATAAGCCCTGACACAGGCCGTGTCCTACGACACGGGTGGGCGTGTCAGGCTTCTGGCCACTTCTCTTCTTTTTAAATGTTATATCCCAGGCTCCCTGACACGGACCATGTCAGGTGACACGGACCGTGTCAGGTGACACGGGAACCCATGTCAGACTTGTGCATCTTCTCTAAAACTTCAGTTTCTCAACGTGAAACTCCGTTCTACGCGTGTCCGATCATTGACTTCCTGTATTCCTGAAAACACAACATAAAACACCCAAATCAACGGTACCAATGCTATAAAACAATAAAAACAAACACACACGACTGACTTGACCAAATGATAAAAACTATAATGAAAACATGCAAAAGCTTCAATAACTGACAGAAACAAAGAAAACGACGGACCAAAGATAACTTGAAATATACGACATAAAACCACTGATCAAACTCTCCCGAACTTAAACTTTTGCTTGAACTCAAGAAAAAAGCTTGCATAAACACATTAAGCAAATATGAACTGTCTCAGAAACCTCCAGTTGAAGCGAGAATACTCATACGTTGGTTTTTCATTCCAAGTCACCTGACAATAAGTTACGGTTTTCTCCCTCTATCAAGGTATCAAGCAAACACTAAACCGCAGGGCAATCCCGGACCTAAATCTCCCTTTCGGTAACCTGTTCGACTATGCTTTGGGTTTAAATCTTAATTTTCCGATTTTCCACCCTTTTCATTCAGACAATCACTTTTTAAGGCTTTTATGATTTTTCCTCGCATGCACAAGAGTGATCCAACATTTTTTTTCTTCTTCTTTCTATTTTTTTTATTGGCACCGTTATTTCTTTGTCCAATTTGGAACGACTTTATGTTCAATCGCCGTTAGGCTGAATAACCGGGTGAGGGTTACCCAACTTAGAATGATCAATCGTAAAATTGCCATTATTCACATTTTTCCGGTGCCTTTTCTCAATCATTTTTTTTCCTGATCAACCTTGTGCACACAAATCTTATATATTATGCCCGATTGTCAACATAAACTACTCAAGGTGTACTTCTTAGGTCAAAGAACTATGGCACAAATCTACATGTCAGACTCGTTCCTTACTCAGTAAACTCAGGGTGTTTTTGGTAATACCTAAAAATCAGGATACTCCCAAACCTCTCATCAAGCTTATTTTCAATCAAACCCTATATACTTTCTTCTTACTCACTCATAGAAACAAGACAACTCAAACACATTATTCCTTTTTTTCCGTTGAAATTCGGGGTGCTTTCACAGAATATTTTAGACGCAATTTCAAACTAAAAACTAACACAAAGACTCAAATAGAAATAACAAAACAAATACTTAAACATAAATAACACAACAAAATAAATAAATACCCCCCACACTTGAACTTAATAGTGACTCACAGAGCCTCACTGAGGGGGAGGTTGGTCTCGCAGATGCATTTGCTTCATCCACTCATGCATCTCATCGATCAGTTTTCCTTGACAGGTTTGTTCATTTCCTTTCCGGGTTTGTTCTCCCCTAATTTCTCCAATTTCAGTGTGTAACCATGTCCAATGGTCATTTGTCATAGAAAATGAGTTAGCACTCGAACCACCGGTATAAGGAGGAACCGTTTGATGAGGTTCTGGTTCAACCCTGAAGCAGTCATGGTCTTGGTCACCTGCATCAAAATTAGCATCCTCTTGCTCGTCCATGATATCAAGGACGACACCACCATAAAACCAGTTATTTACATCCTCAATCCCACAACGGTGGGGGTTAGGAAAAGTCATTAGATATTTACCGAAACAAATTAGCGCATAATAGTCATCAAGAAGAGCAATCATACCTTGCTGGACCAATGCATTCATGTCCAGACGCCTTTACCTGCTATCAGCGTTTCTTCAAGTCGTGCCTGGTCATACCCTAAGTGCTCAGGAATTTGGGTAATCATACCCCCAACTGAAATGCCACCTGATGTGGCTCGGCCCACTCGACCCAAGTAATCAGTTGCGAATGCCGCCACACTAACTGGAGTGCGATTCGCCATCGCATGGAGAAAGAATAGTTCCTTTTGGGTTGTCACCCTTGTACTATCGCCGCTACCAAACAACGTATATAGGCCAGAAACGTCTTTGCGTATATGAAGCAAGGATTTTGAATCCCCGAAGCTTTAGCTCCTTTGGCTACATACTCTGTGTGACCAGTGATGGCCATCTAGAAGGAGCGTGCATCAAATTCCTTCAGTACAAAGTCGGGGCCAGTAATTGGGAGCTTCAGAATGCCTCCAATATCCTCCACTGTCAGTTCATGATCATTATCATACAACCTAAAACTCATTGTCCCAAAAAAATAGTTAGTAGTACATGTCCACTTTTTTCCTTAATTTAAACTCAACAATACTAAAAAATTCTAAAGTAATACGCTCATACGTGGCCGCCTCGTATTGTAAAAATTCAAGCATACCTAAAGTGTGGAACATCCTGCCTACCTCGACAAATAGACCTAGTTGGGATAGAGTTTCAGGACAGAGATACCTTGTGGGGGTTATTTTCCATTTTACATGATACCCGTATCTTTTTTGTGCTCCTCCGTGTCGAAGAGGATACCATGGTCATTAGGCCTCCAAATGGTGAGCTTTTGTGGGCGCGATGTCTCAGCCACAACCTGTTTACCTCTATCAGCTTGCTTAGGGGGCATTTTCGTACCTATAAAATTTACAAAAACTAAAACACAAGTTATTGCAAAACTAAAAAAGTAGAAGTGTCGAGGAGTATGATGTGAATGATTTTTGTGAAGGACAAGTAGTGTTTTGATGAGTGGGTGATAATGATTTTAGTGGTTTTTTAGGTGTTAGGTTATGGAGTTTTTAGGAATATTAGAATGAGGAAGATGAAGATGTGAAATTAGTGAGAAAGAAAAAATGATAAAAGTGTGATTAAGAGTGGTTAAGGAGAATAAATACGTGGGGCCCATAAGAAAGAAGAAATATGAAAAAAAAACAACTTAAAAAAATCAAAAACTTCCTCCCGCGCACCCTGACACAGGCTGTGTCCCGTGACACGGGAGGCCGTGTCAGGGCACTTCCTCACCTTCACCATAATTTGAAGAAAAATCAAGCTACAGAGGTCCTGACACGGGCCATGTCAGGTGACACGGGGGGCCGTGTCAGGCCTCTGACTTTCAACCAATTTCCAAAAAAGTTTCACTTTTTTTTTTCTGTTATCAAACCTCCCTGACACGGGCCGTGTCAAGGCACTGCAAAACTTCGAAAATCATTTTTTCTTGCCCGTTTCACCAAATATAACCTTTCCCAGTGATCAGTCACCATTTATGCTAGACATTCCACTATTTAACCGTAAATAAATCAGGTAAACTGTGTAAACTGAAGCATTTTTCGTTAGAAATAAGCTCAATTCCATGATAGTAAGTGTGTTGTTACTGATGAGTTTCTTGAGGATATTTTACACTTTTTGGTATGTCAGCAGGTAAAAAGCTAGTTTGGAAGCTCAGGGGATCAAACGTCAGATGAGAAATCGAGCCCGAGCAAGAAAACGGAAGAAAAAGTCAATTTTTGGAGAACCTGCTGTCCATACGCGTATGACCTTACTTGATACGCGTATGGACCTTCCAATACGCGTACCATACGAAAATGACCAGAGGGAAGGAAAATTCAGCCAAAATACAAGCTTCTGGTGATACGCGTAACAACTTGGTGATACGCGTAACAATTTGGGCAATACGCGTAACAGGCTGGCCAATACGCGTACCAGATGCTGTGTTACGTCCAATACGCGTTTCCTACTAGGCAGTACGCGTATGGGACAGCGCAGTACGCGTATGGAGCACAAATTCAGGAAAAATCCAACTGAATAGCTATTAAAAGGCCAGA
Source organism: Lathyrus aphaca (assembly GCA_963966055.1). NCBI lineage: Eukaryota > Viridiplantae > Streptophyta > Magnoliopsida > Fabales > Fabaceae > Lathyrus > Lathyrus aphaca. The sequence continues at coordinate 636,041,811 of OZ014519.1, forward strand.
CCACAATTTTCCGGGGGTTGGACAATTTTTGGAGAGAAAATATACGCGTTTTGAGAGCTGGAGACTCAAGGAAGATCACGGGATTCATATGTTCAAGAGTTTTCCAACTATTGAAGATTGATTCCTCACGAAATTCTGTAATGACAACAATATTAATCTTTGTTTTACTTTTATTATGAGTAACTAAAACCCCATTGCTAGGGGGTGACCCTGATTCTGAATGTGACAGTATTGATGTTTATGAAAGTATTGCTTATTTCTTCTTTTCCATTAATTTGTTCTTATCGCCGTTCTTTATGCATTATTTGTCGGACCAACGAATGATGATTCTTATGAATAGTGTAAGCTGGACAGCAATTATTCATTGACCTGGATAAGAACTTTGGATAGTAAAAATAACCTAGGACTAGGGATTTTCTATCTGACCGGTAATTCTTGATATGTGAATGCTTGAGTATGAACCTAATTGTTTATGGACATAGTAATTAGGTTACATAATCAAAGGTCTATTACTAAGGACTTAATAATAGATACCCTTGAGGACCGGAATTAATTTGACAGGAATAGCTCTACGCCGTCATAAATTATATCTGTTACAAGAAGTTTCATTCACCGAACCCTAGCAATCTTCTCTCATTTGTATCTCGTTCAACCTTTTTACTTGTTTTATTTATTCGCAATTGGTAGTATAATTACACCACAACGCAAAAACCAAAGGCTTTTGTCTAATTGAAACAATCTATAAACTCTGTATCGTCAAGCAGTCCTTGAGATCGACAAACGGGGAATTTCCCTTTTATTACTACAGTGAGAAAAATAGTACACTTGCTATTTTCACATCGAGTTTTTGGCGCCGTTGCCGGGGACTGCCAAAGATAGTAGAGTTTATTAATTTATTTTCAATTAGAATTTTGTTGCTCTGCATCCAAAATTTTATTTATTGTTAATTTTATTTTTATTATTATAATAACTAACTTCTTCTAATCAGTGTATGCGAGGTAAGGCCTCAGCTCATTTTCATTTTGACGCAGAACCAGAGAGAACACTGCGCAAAAAGCTCAGAGAACCAAGAAGAAAGAAATTGGCCAATTCTGACACCGAAGAACAGGCCACACCTGTCACTCCAGTTTCTGTTCACTCCGAAAACATGGCTGCAGACCCACCTCCAGCAGAGAGACTTTTAGGTGATTATGGCAGACAGAATAACCCAGCAGTGCGGTTGACCATTGTTAACCAACCTGTTAATGTTGCTCACTTCCAGTTACATCCCTCAACCATCCGCCAGTTAGAAAGTAAACCTTTTGCAGGAAAAATCAATGAGGATGCAAACAAGCATCTGCAGAGGTTTCTGACTATGACCACATCATTAAAAATTGATGGGCATTCTGAAGAGGCAAAGAGATTGGTCATGTTCCCATTCACCTTATCTGAGGACGCTGAGGAATGGTTCTATTCCCTACCCGCAGGAAGCATTACTACTTGGCAACAAATGGAAACAACATTCTTGAACGAGTATTTTCCTGCTTCTGTGTATATCCGTAAGAGGTATGACATTGTGAATTTTAAACAGAAAGACGGAGAGACACTTGGAGATGCATACAAAAGATTCAAGAGATGTTTAGTTGCATGTCCTACACATAATTTGGATGAAACTGAACAAATGCAGAATTTTGTAAACGGGCTGAAAATGAAAACTAAGCAACTCATTGATACAGCTGCTGGTGGCTCATCTAATTTTTCAACAGCAACCGGTATCAAAAAGATCATCGAAGCTATTGCAGCAAATGAGCATTTGGAATTATATGACCGCACTGTGAATCAGCCGGAAGGAAAAATTGACTTGAAATTAGCAAATCAGGTAGTGAAAATGGAAGACCAAATTGCAGCTGAGGTTGAAAGAAGATTGAAAGCTATGAATATAGGTACCCAGACTGTTGCTCAAGTGCAACCGGTTCCGACCATGATTTGTGAGATTTGTAGTGGACCACATTTTACCATGCATTGTGTTGCAACCGCAGAACAAGTGCAAGCTATAAATTACCTGAGACAGAATAATCCCTACTCAAATACTTATAATCCGGGGTGGAAAAATCATCCTAATTTCTCTTGGATAGATCAGCAAGGTAATATTCAAGGACCTCCACAACAACAACCACCGTACCAACAGCAACCTTATCAGCAACAGGTACCGAAGAAAGCGGATTGGGAGATTGCTATAGAGAAGATGGCAACTCATAATATGCAATTTCAGGAGGAAACCAGGAATAATCAGAAAAGCACCAATGCATCAATTAAAAATCTGGAGATTCAATTGGGTCAGATAGCACAACAGATAACAAATTCCCAAATACCAGGCGCATTACCTAGTGCAACAGTGACAAATCCAAGGGAGCACAATAATGTGAGTGCGGTAACAACAAGAAGCGGAAAATCTGTTGAAGATCTTAAGAAGAAGGATGAAGAAGAAGATACATTGTGTGAAGTGGACCTGGAAATCTTAGAGAATAAGACACCACCTGAGGAAGAAAGTGTGAAAATGCCGGTGGTACAAGAAAAGCTACCTGAACCAAAACCCATCATTAAGCTTCCTTTCCCACAAAGAAACAAAAAGAATAAGCAAGATGAGAAATTTTTTCAGAAATTCATGGAATTGTTCAAGAAATTAGAAATCAATATTCCATTCTCTGAGGCACTCGAGCAGATGCCTATCTATGCGAAGTTCATGAAAGACATCATCTCCAAGAAGCGCACCACTGACGCTGACCCTGTTATATTAACTGAAACTTGTAGTGCTATTTTGCAGGGTATGAAGATTCCAGTAAAGAAGCCAGATAGAGGGTCTGTGACCATCCCGTGTACCATTGGAGATAGGTCTTTTAAAAGGGCGCTGATTGATTTGGGTGCTAGTGTTAGCCTTATGCCTTTGTCTATTTACAGGAAGCTGGGAATTGGCAATGTTCAGGATACCAGAATGACACTTCAGTTTGCTGACCACTCAGTGAAGAGACCTTATGGGGTGGTTGAGGATGTTCTGGTCAAAGTTGATAAATTTGTTTTTCCTGTTGATTTTGTAATTTTGGAAATGCCAGAAGATGAAGAGATACCTCTGATTCTGGGAAGACCGTTCTTAGAAACAGGTAGATGCATGATAGACATTGAGGGAGGTACCTTGACCCTAAAGGTATATGATGAAGAGCTCAGAATTGATGTCCGGGATACTATGAAACATAAAGAGGAAATGTGTACAAACCACTTTGTTGATGTAATTGATCAAATAGTGACTAGCACAATGCAAAGAAAGTTTCCTGAATCACCATTGGAAAGAGTTCTGAGTCTGTCAGTCAGAGAGATTGAAGAGAATGATGATGAAAAAGAAAAAGAAGTGCTTGCCATGCTGGATACACAACCTCTTTGGATGAAATCCAAACCACGTCAGTGGGAGGACCTGAGATCTTCACCAAAATTAGAAAATGAAAAGGTACTAAAGAAACATGAGAGTGCTATTGGGTGGACTATTGAGGATTTAAAAGGTATTAGCCCCACAGTATGCATGCATAAGATACTGATGGAAGATAATCAGAAACCGGTAGTGCAACCACATAGGAGGTTAAACCCATACAATCCCGGTGAAGGGGGGCCAATTGAATCCGTTAAATTCCTCTGAGTATGAGGTGTCCCGTCGAGCCATGCGACGTTAAACGAAGCGCTGCTTGGGAGGCAACCCAAGGGAGGTTTGATTTTTTCTTTCGTTTGATTGTTGCTGTACTTTTGGTTTTATTTGTTTAATTTTTGTTTTTTTTAGTTATGCAGTTTAATTTCTGTTGCTTTGATGTAACCACCTATTATGGGTTGGCGAATTCTAATGAATGTGATTTGGTTTATCTCAATTTTCCTGTTTATTTCCCTAGATACGTGACTATGTCTGGCTATTGGTTTCGCGATCACTTACACCAACTACTTGGGCATCCTCCCTTTCAGTCCCCTGACGTTAGATACTGTTGTTTATGATTGGACGCACTGGTTAAGATTAACATCAGAACCACGAGCATGAGCTTTGAACTCAGAGGTATGATAGAACAAGTCAGCTTAACCCGTCCTGGTGAGTTCATAAAAAGCCAAACACTTATTATCATATGAGCGATATCAGGTATGTCTTTATCAATCTTGGTTTGCGTACGTTCTTTTGTTATTATTAGCTGAACGAATACACACACTGAGGCATGTTTTTGTTATCACCTAGAACCTTTCTAGCCATCCCATTATTATCATTATTATCCATTGTTTTACCCCGTTGAGCCTTTAATCATTTATTGTTGATATACCCGTTTTTTTTTTCTAAACCCATGACCCTGGACCTATCTTACCCTGTTCAGAGTATGTGAGAAGTGATTTCATATCTACGTTTCTATCTAAGTTTGGGGTTGCTGTTGGTATAGCAACCTTTAAGTTTGGGGTAGCTTTGCAGTCAATGAATAGTAAGTGAATGTAGTATAAAAAAAAAAAAAAAGTAATAATAACCAAAAGAAAGAAAGAGAAAAGCGAAGAACAGCTTTTGAAAGATGCTACATTCACTAGAAATAAAAGGAAAAGAGGATTGCATAACCCTACAGGAATAATAACAAAGAAACGTAGTAAGAGAATGATTTCATGTACTCTGAACCAAAAAAAAATAAATTAATAAATAAATATAATAAACATAAACCTTAGGTTCCACCTTCATAGCCTACCTAAACCCAAGCCCAGCTACAACCCTAAAAGACCTCAAAAAGTGTGTGTGATTGTACATGTTGATAGGATGAGAGAATTTATTCAAACTGTTGATTTGATATTGCATATTGTGATTTGAGAGTGATAAAACTTTAACCCAGAGAGACTTGGTGAGAGTGTGATATAAGCTGACAGGTGAAGTCATATATCTGAGGGAAAGAGTTTCTAGCTCGTTGGCTATGTGGAAGAATCAGAAAACCTGAAAAACATCAAGAGGTCCAGTGCGAAAGATTTCAGCAGTATTGTGGTAAGAACTGTTTTACAGTAAGTTTGGGGTGACATGATTTTTGAAGGTAATAAGATGTTACTTGAGGACAAGCAACAAGCTAAGTTTGGGGTTGTGATCAGTCACCATTTATGCTAGACATTCCACTATTTAACCGTAAATAAATCAGGTAAACTGTGTAAACTGAAGCATTTTTCGTTAGAAATAAGCTCAATTCCATGATAGTAAGTGTGTTGTTACTGATGAGTTTCTTGAGGATATTTTACACTTTTTGGTATGTCAGCAGGTAAAAAGCTAGTTTGGAAGCTCAGGGGATCAAACGTCAGATGAGAAATCGAGCCCGAGCAAGAAAACGGAAGAAAAAGTCAATTTTTGGAGAACCTGCTGTCCATACGCGTATGACCTTACTTGATACGCGTATGGACCTTCCAATACGCGTACCATACGAAAATGACCAGAGGGAAGGAAAATTCAGCCAAAATACAAGCTTCTGGTGATACGCGTAACAACTTGGTGATACGCGTAACAATTTGGGCAATACGCGTAACAGGCTGGCCAATACGCGTACCAGATGCTGTGTTACGTCCAATACGCGTTTCCTACTAGGCAGTACGCGTATGGGACAGCGCAGTACGCGTATGGAGCACAAATTCAGGAAAAATCCAACTGAATAGCTATTAAAAGGCCAGACCACAATTTTCCGGGGGTTGGACAATTTTTGGAGAGAAAATATACGCGTTTTGAGAGCTGGAGACTCAAGGAAGATCACGGGATTCATATGTTCAAGAGTTTTCCAACTATTGAAGATTGATTCCTCACGAAATTCTGTAATGACAACAATATTAATCTTTGTTTTACTTTTATTATGAGTAACTAAAACCCCATTGCTAGGGGGTGACCCTGATTCTGAATGTGACAGTATTGATGTTTATGAAAGTATTGCTTATTTCTTCTTTTCCATTAATTTGTTCTTATCGCCGTTCTTTATGCATTATTTGTCGGACCAACGAATGATGATTCTTATGAATAGTGTAAGCTGGACAGCAATTATTCATTGACCTGGATAAGAACTTTGGATAGTAAAAATAACCTAGGACTAGGGATTTTCTATCTGACCGGTAATTCTTGATATGTGAATGCTTGAGTATGAACCTAATTGTTTATGGACATAGTAATTAGGTTACATAATCAAAGGTCTATTACTAAGGACTTAATAATAGATACCCTTGAGGACCGGAATTAATTTGACAGGAATAGCTCTACGCCGTCATAAATTATATCTGTTACAAGAAGTTTCATTCACCGAACCCTAGCAATCTTCTCTCATTTGTATCTCGTTCAACCTTTTTACTTGTTTTATTTATTCGCAATTGGTAGTATAATTACACCACAACGCAAAAACCAAAGGCTTTTGTCTAATTGAAACAATCTATAAACTCTGTATCGTCAAGCAGTCCTTGAGATCGACAAACGGGGAATTTCCCTTTTATTACTACAGTGAGAAAAATAGTACACTTGCTATTTTCACATCACCCAGCTTTCTCTACACTCGGAACAACTTAAACAAATGCAATGATAAAAAAAAACAAAGATTAGAGAAAAAAACCTGTGGGTTGCCTCCCACGCAGCGCTGCGTTTAACGTCGTATGGCTCGATGTTCTTTCATCCTACGGGGTAAGACGAATGAAATCAACCTATCCCACAATATCACCTTGGTAATAGGGCTTCAACCTCTGCCCATTCACCTTAAAAGTATCTCTATTTTCTTGGTTTTTCAGTTCAATAGCTCCATGCGGAAACACTTGTGAACAACAAACGGTTCAGACCATTTAGACTGAAGTTTTCCAGGGAATAATCTCAACCTGGAATTGTACAAGAGGACCAGTTGTCCTTCAAATAAATCCTTCCTCACTATTCTTCTATCATGCCACTTCTTTGTTTTCTCTTTGTAAACCTTCGCATTCTCATAGGCTCGATTCGAAAACTCTTCCAACTCGTGAAGTTGAAGAATTCTGGAACTTCCTGCTTTGGACATGTTCATATTCAGAAACTTAGAAGCCCATAAAGCCTTATGTCCTAATTCAATAGGCAGGTGACAAGATTTTCCATAAACCAGTTGGTAAGGGGACATTCCGATTGGTGTCTTGAATGTCGTTCGATAAACCCATAAGGCATCATCCAACTTTATTGCCCAATCCTTCCGGGATGCATTAACATTTTTTTCCAGGATTTGCTTCAGTTGTCTGTTTGATACCTCAACTTGTCCACTTGTTTGGGGATGGTAAGGTGTAGCAACACGATGTTTCACGTTATACTTCAAAAGTAGCTTTTCCATAAGATGATTTAGGAAATGTGTTCCTTCATCACTAATCAAAGCTCTCGACACTCCAAACCTAGCGAAAATGTTTTCTTTTAAGAACTTGGCAACCACCTTTGCATCATTAGTGGGAAATGCGACAACTTCAACCCACTTGGAAACATAATCGACCCTTACCAAGATGTAGTTCTTTCCAAACAATGGAGGAAAAGGACCCATGAAATCAATCCCCCAAACGTCAAACAACTCAACCTCTAACATAAAGTTCTGCGGCATTTGATTCCTTTTCGATATATTCCCCTTTCTCTGACATTTATCGCACTCTTTCACCATTTCCTATACGTCTTTGAACAATGAAGGCCAGTATAATCCAGACTGAATAGGTGACATCCGAGAGAGGTGATCCGCAACAGTATTTTCACACCCTCTTTTGTCACGAATTTCCATATCAAACTTTTGAAGAAGGAGAATCCATCTCATGAGTCTTCGCTTGGATTCCTAATTAGCAAAAAGATACTTCAAAGCAGCATGGTCAGTATAAATAATAACTTTTGAACCCAACAGATACTTCCTGAATTTATCGAAGGTGTAAACAACAGCAAGCAACTCTTTTTCAGTAGTTGCGTAATTCATCTGTGCAGGGTTCAATACATGACTAGCATAATAAATGACATGTAACAACTTCTCTTTCCTTTGTATAAGAACAACCCCTTCCGCAATGTCGCTAGCATCACACATGATCTCAAAAGGGAGATACCAATCAGGGGAAATAACAATGGGTGCCGACACAAGTTTATTTTTCAATGTCTCAAAAGCTTCGACACACTCAGTATTAAACTCAAAATCCTTGTCCTTAACCAAAAGTGTGGTTAGAGTTTGGCTATCTTTGAAAAGTCTCTTATGAACCGGCGGTAAGAACCCGCATGGCCTAAGAAACTTCTTATACCTTTTTCATTCACCGGTGGTGGCAACTTGGATATCGCCTCCACTTTAGCTTGGTCAACTTCGATTCCCTTGTGGGAAATCTTGTGACCCAAAACAATGCCTTCACGAACCATAAAATGACACTTCTCCCAGTTTAGGATCAAATTGCTTTCCTGACATCTTTCCAAAACAAGATAAATTTTAGTTAAACAAATATCAAATGAAAAGCCAAATACCGAAAAATCATCCATGAAGACTTCCATATGCTTTTCAAGCATGTCAGCAAAAATGAAGGTCATACACCTCTGAAAAGTAGTTGGAGCATTACATAACCCAAATGGCCTCCTTCTATAAGCAAAAACTCCATATGGGTATGTGAAAGTCGTCTTCTCTTGATCTATCGGTGCAACCGCAATTTGGTTGTATCTGGAATATCCATCCAAAAAACAATAAAAGTCATGACCCGCTAAACTCTCCAGCATTTGATCAATGAAAGGTAACGAGAAATGGTCTTTTCTAGTAGCCAAATTCAGCCTTCGGTAGTCAATACACACTCTCTGTAACACCCACTTTACCCAATTATAAAAATAACATTGTTCTCAATAAAAATCAGAGTTTTAAACAAAAGTGTAATGCTACTTTTCCAACATAAAACACAAATATAGTTTTCCATTAAAACAACGGAAGTAAATAGTTCATAAATACTCATGCCCTCAGCATAGACATTTCAAAACCAAAACATGTCTTTAGTTTATTACATGGATACATAACTAACAAATTCGGAAAAATTAGAAATAAAAGCAAGACAACAAAAGTACCCATTCTCGTGTTACGTATCAGAGCGTCCTATGACTCGAATAAGCAACACCAAAGCACTCACATGTACCTGGGTTATATGTACTTCCCAAGAAGTACATACACAACAACAAAAACAAAGGGGTGAGAAAACGATTCAATATATTAGCGGTGCAAATAACATTTTTAAAGAGTAATCTCACACAATTCACCAACACATATCATAAACCATTCATTCAATCATATGCAAAGTGACTACATGACACAATGCAAATGCGATACTGACTCAACATTGGTTCATCAATTCGAACCCCGGATGCATCGCTTACGCTCTTACTGAGACACGATCATCCCTGCACCATCGATTCATAATGAATCCGGATAATCGCTTACGCTCCTTCTGAGACACGATTATCCCACCAACCATGTATGCATATGCAACACTCGATTACACATATAAAAATATATACACGCATGAATATAATCATACATAACACGATCCTCCTGATCCTCATAAGTTATCAACCATTACATCATATAGTTTATACAAAACAGACAATAACATTGTCCATAATCAACATGATCCAATTGATCTATTTAACAAAATCATACAAATCAAAACAATCGTATAGAACTTAAACACTAATTATTGGTTGTCATGTTCTATAGCTACACATGGATACTACCCTTTGTCGCTCCCGGGATTTTCATCATAGTACAAACACGAAAGTGGCGCAGAAAAGGTAGAGTCGTCAGCCAAACATTTTTATCCCGAAGGAACGGGAAAGGTAATGATGCACAAACCTAAGGAAGAAGGAAAGGAAGAGGCCTTGTGAACCAAAGATCTGGGTCCGGAAGTCGGTTACGAATTGGGAAGGTATTAGCACCTCAATCCGTCCGTCGTACCCGACAGGATCCACGCTTGTAAGTTTGTTTCAAAGGGTGAGAAAATAAAGTTGCTGCTGAAATAAACCGCTAACTGGAATTGGAATGATAGAATGAATTGGAAGAACGAGAACGAAAAGAAAGGGGGAAATGTAGGGAAAATAAAGAATGTGTTCGAATGGGCCGTACCCCACTGCCTACGTACCTCATCAGGAAAATGAGGATCAGAGTCGCCGTAGTTCGTCTAACTAAGGTGGAGATCTGCTTATGTTTTTTTAGGATGACGTTGCCATAGCTCTAGCTCAGGTGTTACCGGCTCTGACTCGAGGGTGTTTACCGTATCGCTGTTTGAACTGTCGAGGCAAGTCGCATTTGTCCGCAAAGAGTAAGAGTAAAAGATGAGAAGAGGAGACGCGTTGTCTTTGTTTATCGTCTTTTATGAGAAGTGTTTTAAGTTTATTGTTTGTGAACATTCTCATACTAAGACTTATCCATCGTGGTAGATAACTTACACCTCGCCCCGAGACGCGACGTGCATAAGTACTCTGCAACAAAGTCCCACGTCGTATGAGAACCTTCAAAATTTATGAAGTACTTTATTATTTTCTTTATGAGATGAGAAAGAAGGACTCAAGTGGAAAAAAAGAAAAAACTAGGGGGACTAAGACTCAACCCTAAGTTCGTTATCATATACAAAAGGGAGATCCTAATGGTTTGTGAAGTTTTCTAATCCTAAGGAAGAAAGGAAAAGAAAAGAAAAGAATTAGAACTCAACTTACTTCCTAAGGAAGTTAAGTTGGGTCTAAAGATGGGGAAGCCTATGTAAGTGGAAAACAAATACTAAGGCAAACAAAATTAAAAATATAAATAAATGAGGAAGGATTAGTTTTAAAATGCATATTAAAGCACATAAAACAAATATAAAGGCTAATCGCTTCATGGAAACGTACTTAAAGGAATTCTAAGCCTAAGTCCTAAAACTAAAGGATCATAAATGATAATAAGCTTCTAAATTCAGTAGCTAAACCAAATCAAGTCATTCTAACTTTCTATAATCAAACCTAATCAAAATATGTTCTAATGTAACCATAAAATCCTAAAATTCAAGGTGAATTTACATGTAAAAACCTAATGTAATTAAGGCTCTAAGAAAAATAGAAATAGGTTTGGAAAAATTATGAAATTAATTTCCTAAGATCATTATCCAGAACCTAATGTGGTGTTAAAAAATCTCCTAAAAATTCATAACCTAACTATGTCAAATGGTCACTTAAATCTACCTAAGATTTATTCACAAATTTACACAAACAACACTATCAAAACAGTGATTAAAATGGCCTACAAATTATAATAAAAATTATTCCAAATACCTTTATGAGTCCCCTAAACATAGCAAAAAGATTGGGCCAGAAATATTACAGGAAGTGGGAGAAAGAAAATGTACAAGTTGAAGTGTGGATGAAGTAATTCGATAGAAAAAAAATTAAATAGAAAATATAAATAAATTTGGAAAATGGCCAAAATCAGAAAGTAAAAATGTGGAAAGATTCTAAAATGAGTTAGAAAGCTCCTATAATTTTTGTAGAATTTTATTATGTGTTTGGTATTTTTTTATGGATTAAAATGGAAAACTACATAAAACAGAAATTAAAAATATAAAGAAATAGAGAAGGGGGTGAGAAAGAAGTAATTTACTGGTTAAACTTCACTGGGCTTAGAATAAAGGGGGTGCGAAAATCACAAACTATAGGCCCATTAGTGCTGAGTCTGTGGTCTATATCATGGTCTTTAGTTAAAGTTTGTTGACTAAATCAAGGTTGTATGATGGATAGGGAAGATGTGGATGAGCAATGAACCACTATAATGAGAAGTACACATATGCTATGGTGGGGTGAATCGTGTGGGAACAACCGATGGAAGGAGCCTACCGGACGGTGACACGTGTCACCGCCGATGTGGCTGAGAAACTCAAAAGCTATCTAATCTTATCTCAACCTTGTAATTACAACGTGATTAATGGATTTCAATGGAATTTAATATATCTTTGTGATTTTTTCAAATTCAAACATAGAAAAAAACAAAATGTTTTAGGGATTTTATGAATCTTTAATCTTCATAATCAATAATTAAAATCAACTTAATTACATTTTATTTCCCAAATCCAAATTAAAGACAAAACAGAGGTAAACACCACCAATTACTCAACATATTCGTCTCTCTCTCTCTCTCTCTCTCTCTCTCTCTCTCTCTCTCTTCACAACACAATCTCTCCTCTCTCAACGCATCCTCTCTTCTCTCTCTCACGCCTAACCCTAGCCGCCGTTGATGGAGGCTTTCTCCGGCCAATCACCACCATAAACCTAAATACTAAACCTAACTTAAATCCCCCTCATTATGAATCCGAAACGAAAGTCCACAAAAACTCCAACAAATCACCAGATCGCACATTTCAGAAACCTCAAGTACGTTTTAGCGTACAACACAAAGCACAACAAATTACCACAATCCAATGCCCTATCTATAATATTATGTATAAAGATTCATGTACCTGAGAACGAAACGCGTCAATTAAACAACGAGATATTGGAGGCTTTGAATTGATGAAGAGTTATGAAGCTCTCGTGTCCGTTCAATTCGAAGAAATGTGACGAATAATCAATCGATGAGGAAGCTCGATTAAGAAGCTTGATGACGCTCTGAAGACTTGTTGTAGTAATCACAACCGAAATGAAGAATATCGACTTGAAGGTTGTTGCTCAGTTGAAGTTTCTGAGGTTCATTGCGGGGTCGTTGCGGAAGCCGCAAACTATTCTTGATGATACAAGAATGTTGCAGGTTGAGAAATCAGTAAAGGATAGGAGGATCAATTGAAGGTAATTGATGAAGTTGCGGTATTGAAGAATTCGTCAGCTTTTGGTAACTGAATTAACTTTTTCTATCGATATTTTGTAATTGCTTTTCTGTTGTGACTCCATGATGTTTTTGCAGACTGGTCAAGAAGAACTTGGAGGAAATTGTTGATGAGGGATGATGAAGCTTGACGATGATATTCTGAGGATGTGAAATTCAGTGAAGTTGATTGAAGAAGAGTGGTGAAGAATCCGAAAAAACATGAGAAGAAGTGAGAGAGATTGAAGAATGGAGGAGGGAAGAATATGGGATGTTGAAGATGAAAGTTGGGAAGAAAATCCAGAAGAATGAGGGAGATAAGAATATGAAGGTGAAGATCAATGGGGGAAAGAAATGAGAGAGAGCCCTCAACTTTGCAGTAAGACTGGTTCTTATAGGTGACGAAGGTGCGGGCGTATCGGTATTTTCCATCGAATTCGATTAGAGTTTGTTAAGTTTCTAGTGTTTGTAACTGTTTTCAGTTTGTGGAAATTTCTGAGTTTTTTTGCTTGAAATTGTGTAGCTGACATTTGGTATTGATCTCCTATAATGAGTATTGATTGTTGAATCCTCTTTTTTCTCTTAGTAGTTTTTTATGGAGCGACGGAATCGTGTTGTTGATGAACGAATGAATCAGGCTTATAGTTGCGAGCTTGTCGCGATGTTGAATTTTTGCTGCAGGTATTAATTTTACGCAGAGTTGTTCTTCTTCTATCTTTTCCGCGATCAGTAATTAATGTTTTTTTCTTGTGGGATCGAATTTCATTTTCAAAAAAACTTGTTGATATCGTTGCGTGTTCTTGATTATTGATCTGCAGGTTATTGAAGAGTTGAAGACGGAGATGAGTTGGTTCCGATGGTGAAGGGTGTAGAGGAAGGAATTGAAGATAATTTTTCTGCTGCAATTGTTTTTTGCCATGTTGTTATGTTATTTCTGTTACATTAGTTTCTGCTGGAGTTTTCTGTGTTTAATGTTACATTTCATCTTCCTGTTATGGGAAACATTTTTTTTTGTAACACTTGTATTTTGCAATGAACTTGATCTATCCCAATGAAGTTGTGAAAACACTCAATATTTCTTGACACCCATTTTTCTTCTTTCTTTTTTGTTTGTATATACCACTTATATCCTTAGATTTCAATGAAATTGGTTATAATAATAATAATTAAATGCCGGTAGAAATAACCAAGATAAGCCCCATTTCATACAATCCGATATCCAACCGAGATTTCCATTTAGTTCAACTTAAAACCGCACAATTCGTCTTGAGCTTGGATGTGGCTAATTGCTCTCAAAACCAAATTGAAACCAAACCTTGACTCAACACTTTAAACTAATTATTTGAACCAAGCATGGAAACAAATTGAAATATTTTGAAATAAACCTGAATATAGCCCATGATCAACCAATTCCTTGAGATATTTTAACTGACAATTCCAACATAATTGAAATATGGAGGATCACATATCGAATTTTGGAACCATGGCACTAGATGAGCTTGAATCATTTGTGGTCTTATACCATCCTTCGAATTAAGTTTTTATTCTCATTTTTCCCTCACAAATAATCTGTATTTCAAATAGTGAACAAATGAGCAACTAAGATGATGACAGTAAGTCCACAATTAGTCCCTTATATCACGTCCCCATGTTTTGTAGGATGTCTGCCTCGATGGCCAAGGATCTTAACATAAATAAAAATAACGCCATGAGGGATCTCTGAAGATGCATATAAGGCTTAAAATGTAAGAGAAGTATGACTACCAAGATGTCCTTGCCATGAACATCTAACCTCATGATCTTCAAATTGGGTATGCTTATTAGGTTCAACTTTGGATAAGAAAGTCTTGATTCTCCTGAGTCCTCCAAGCAATACTGAAGAAAATAACCATGTATCTTGATAGAGGAAAGCCTGGTAACTAGATGGATCTTTGACAAAGAAAATGCTTATGATAATGTGGGTACAACACTCTTTGTCTCCACTCGAGCGCAATAGTCGGATAAATCACTCATGAATATGAGAATCCCATTCACAAGGAAATGCTTTGATCCCATGCCTTATGAAGCCAATGAAATGCATGATTACAATGTTATGACCTAATGGAGAGTGCAAATGAATGTAAAACATAAATCCAGCTAGTGGTAATAAATATAAGGGAAAATTTTGGGGTGTTACAGCTGCCCCTATTTAATCACTGTGGATGTGAATGGATGATAGCAGCCGCTTTCAGACATTTGAGGTATGCAGGGATTGAATACCAGAAACAACCAGAAAATTTGCACTCTGTGGCAGAAGAACAGGGAAATAAACTCAACCGAATGAACTCTGCTTGGATATAACTATGATTGTAAGAATCATAAACGGGGGATTCCTTTTTGAGTGATGCCAGAAGGCTACTGACTTGCCACGCTGTGGGTGGACTTTGAAATTCTTTCTTTTGAACCACGCCAAACAAATACTGGCTTGTCACACAGCGGGTGGACTTGTGATATGCTGCCACCCTGAGGATGGACTTTCGCCAATATGCGGTTGGACTTTAGATACTTTGCCACCCTGAGGACGAACTTTCGCTAATCTGCGGTTGGACTTCAGATACTTTGCCACCCTGAGAACGGACTTTCGCCAATCTGCGGTTGGACTTTTGATACTTTGCCACCCTGAGGACGAACTTTCGCCAATCTGCGGTTGGACTTTTTCTCACCGCGGGAGACTTTTGCCCATTGCGGGGAACTTTTTCCTAATGCGGGGGATTTTTGAAATTTTCCACCCGGAGGATGGACTTTTGCCAATCTGCGGTTGGACTTTTGCTCACTGCGGGAGATTTTAGCCCACTGCGGGGGACTTTTGCCCACTGTGGGGGACTTTTGAAATTTGCCACCCGGAGGATGGACTTTTGCCAATCTGCGGTTGGACTTTTGCTCACTATGGGAGACTTTTGCCCACTGCGGTGGACTTTTGCCCACTGCGGGGGACTTTTGAAATTTGCCACCCGGAGGATGGACATTTGTCAATCTGCGGTTGGACTTTTGCTCATTGCGGGAGACTTTTGCCCACTACGGGGGACTTTTGCCCACTGCGGGGGACTTTTGAAATTTGCCACCCGGAGGATGGACTTTTGCCAATTTGCGGTTGGACTTTTGCTCACTGCGGGAGACTTTTGTCCACTGCAGGGGACTTTTTCCCACTGCGGGGGAATTTTGAAATATGCCACCCGGAGGATGGACTTTGGCCAGTCTGTGGCTGTACTTTTGGAATTTGCCACCCGAAGATGGACTTTGGCTTGTCTGTGGCTGGACTTTAAGAATTTGCCACCCGAAGATGGACTTTGGCCAGTCTGTGGCTAGGCTTTTGATTTCCACACTGTGGGTGGAGTTTGCAAGATATCAAACTTGAATTATGCTGGGTACGCATATGTTGAATTGCATGGCGTGATGCCCCATGACACTGGGGATGCTAGGTTTTGAACATGTCATTGAAATGACGCAAGTGCAAAGGGAGTTCCTGAAGCGGAAATAACAAGTCTTTGCTGATTATGTTGAGAATGCAATGATCGCGGATTTGATCTCGAGAAGTCCTGCGGGGATGACATCTCTGCTGGAGAAGAGCGTGAATAATTTATCTGTCTCGAATTATCACCTTCTCCAAAAATAAATTGGACTTTAGATTTGAGGAACCTGCTTGGGGATACCATAACCACTGGGGACTAAATATCACCCATAAGACTGCTGGGGGATCTGCAACTTTTTAATTTAACTGAGGAAAGGTTTTGTCAAGGCTCTGCTGAGGAGAACTCTCTTGTCTACCTGAATCTTCCAAACCTCCATAAGAAAAGGAACCGTTCAACTGGCTACCGGGAATACTTGAACTCTTGTAAGAAATGCTTCACTGTGGGAAGAGAACTCTCTGTTTGGGGATTATCAATCCTTATTGCTCTGCTGGAGCACTGAAATCTTCCGAAATCTGTTGGAGGAATAAGAGTTACCTTATATTTGTTGAGGAAAAAGGATCAAGGGAACCTGCTTGAAGAAAAAGTTTGGCGACTTTATTAGGGATAACTTCCATACATTTGCTGGGGATAACTAAACCGAAGTACGTCCTGGTAAGGAGGAAAAATTTCACATAGTCTCATGCTAGGGATCATTTTCTTTTGCCTGGACTTTACCTTAAGAGGATTTTACAAAAGACATGGTGTCTTTAAACTCTTAGGTATCACAGTGATTGCTTGAATTGACGTAATAACCTTGCTGAGGAGGTAGCCATTATCAACACAAATGAGCTGGTAGCTGTTGGAAGCGCTGAAAGAGATAATTGGCTTGGCGAGTGACCGCTAGATGGGTAATGGACTCAACCAGTAAGAGTTAGGACGAAAGGGTGACATAGAAACCCTTTGAGAGTATAAGTGTCATGGTACTCTGAACCATTGATAGATGCTTCCTATTTCCCGTCTTCGGGAAAGAATGAGTTCTCGTGCCATTGGGGTGGCCTGCCCCAGTACGAGTATTTGAATAGTTTTGTACTTGACTGACTAATCTTTGCTCTTGGAGAGATTTGAATCTCGAAGTGATTGCCCTAGTTTGGCTGAATTTTGAAGAGATTGCTCGACGTAACTGCCCCGGATTGGCTAGCTCTTGCCATGACTGGTTGGGAAAGTCCTTACTCAATGGAGCTTTTGCGGAAAAGTGTACCTCGACATGACTGTCTTTCAGAAATTTTAGACTTCTCAACTTGGCAAGCTTAAGCTTCTGGACTGAATTTCCGCATGTGAACTTTTTACGATGCCAAAAAAATGTATGCAAGCAGAAAATGTTTATTCTGAGAATGATTATTCTAATGCAACACACATATTAATCTTGAAGTTATTTATCGAAAAGGTGTCGCAAACCTTTATGAGCGAATCACTGGTTAAGACACGACATTATTTTTTTGAATGAAAGTATGTACATGAAATACCAATAAGGATCTTTTAGCACCACTCATAGGAGTCAGGAACGTTATATCGTGGTAGTATGCTCTCAAAATAACCCTGTTTCAATTAGGAATTTTGAGGGTTGTATCGTGGCCTAGTTCACGGTTACAAAAACAAAGGATATAGGCTCAAAGTTTATATGTGTCCACCCCTCTTCGTGATGTTCTCCATTCCTATGTTCAGCTAATCTTCACAAGCGATCACCTTTCATAAGGGTTTCGTGTTGGTTGAGGAACCAATTCTGCTAACAGTTTAGGCACCAATCAAGTTGTTGTTTGGAGTCAGTCACCCCTTTGTCTTTCGTGTCTGTGTCACACTACTTTGTTCTTGTTTGAGGATCTTTCTTGTGTAATCCTTTTCGTCTTTCGCTCTTGCGTTATTTTGCTTATCCCTAACTTTTTCCTAGACTGATTCTAGTGAATCTTTGATTGTGAAGTCCAGCGAGATGCCCTAACTTTTACCTAAGTCGCTTGTTTTCAAGTTTCGATGAAGGATAACCATTGTGGCTTCCAGTTTTTGGACCTTTTGACTTGGATAACCATTGTGGTTCCTGGTCTTTGGACCTCTTGATTAGCATAGTGGAATGTAATGGATCCTCAAATTTACTCCTTTATGAAAGTCTGAATGCTTGGTCCAACTAGCTGGTACCTACCTTGCCCCTGGGTAAACGTAAGGGTTTTTCATGCGAAAAGAAACTCCTACTTCAAGTCTCAAAGGGGTTATAGATGGTTTATCTCCCTTATATCTCCGATGTTTAAGGATTTGAAACAAAGCCTGTACATCATCAACAGGGTCTTACTCAAGAGCACACAATTAGAGATTTTTGCGTTTTTGTTTCGTCAGTTTCCCTCATAGAGTTTAAGCACAACAATTGGTATTGCGATGCACACATACAAAATTATAAATGAATACAAATGAATTACTTCAAGAAATCACGCGAGTTTTATTATGATTATCATTCAAAAGTAAACAACTTTCGTACATGTATACAAATGTTTTGCAAATAACAGAAACTACAAATGAAAATGCAGTAAAGAAGCTGAATATTGCTGTTGGTTAGGAGGCTTAACTCTGTCTGGACCTGTCAGTCTTGGATACTTTCAGTGATCAATAGCTCTTTCACAGACTTTTAATCTTCAAGTAGCAGCCATATACCCAACCACGACAATCATACCTCTTATTCTAGTTATTTTGTCTTTGACATGAGACATCTGAAGGAAAAGAAGTTGGGGAGTAAAGTTACCCCCATAAGGTTGCTCGGAAAGACCTGGCGATCTCCTGCCTACATATCTCCATTGACCCATGACCAATGAAGAATCAGAGCGATGTAGTTCCCCTCAATAGGGATGAAAAAGAAAAAAGGGAAGACAAACTGTTGCCACGACTACAAGTATTTGAATACTGATGGCTTTATTTGCTTCATGAATACCCTGGCGTCCTGGGTGATTAACTCGAAGATTTCAGCTTAACGTGGACCATCTGGTAGAACTATCGTGATACCGGTTCCGCCGTGATTAGGCATTGGATTCTGGAGTACATTTGGGTGATGAGCGAAATTAATCGCCTTAGAGTCAACTAGGTCCTGTACCTTGTTCTGAAAAGCACAACATTTCTCAATATTGTGCCTCTGAGCACCCGAATGGAATTCGCATCTGGCGTTAGCATCAAAATTCGGAGGTAGATTGTCAGGAGAAGGAGCTCTCATGGTACGAAGCTCGACCATGTTCAATTTTAGCAGCTTTGGAAGTAATACATCATATGGACATGGGATAGGATCAAGTCTGCGATTCCTCGCTCTTGTTCTTTCCTGAAATGGTCTTTGTTCCTGTTGTTGCTAACCCTGAGGTTGTGATTGAACATTTTGTTGTTGATATTGCTTTGAGCGCCTAACATGCCCCTGTACTCTCTTACTCATACTCGGCCGAGGAGCGAATGAAGGTTGTTGATATAACCCCTTTGAATACTTCGCCTGAGTAATAACTCTAGAAGAAGGAAAGTTGACCACCTCAATAAAACCTATATACAAAAATAGCTATAATTTGCACTTATCAACTCTCCCCAACTTACATAATTATTTGTCCTCAAATAAACCCAACAAACTTAGAAACACAAAAGCAAGAACCAAAGAATCATGAATCAACAAGCAATGTTGTATGGTTCAAGAAGCAACATAACACATACAAAATAAAGCTTACCACTACACTATAATGATAACATAAAAGCGAAACAAATCCTAAGTACAAAAATCATGCTAAACATTCTAAACAACACAAGCTCAATCATGAATCACACCTAGCAAAAATTCATCAGTGGATGAAAAACACTCAAAGGTGAGGATTTGACACTCATCAAAGAATCTTGTAAACAAAAGACTAAATTATGCATTCATCAAAAATTCACATTGAACATACAAAGTAAAGAATCACAAGGGCTTTTCAAGGTTGTAATGTGGCTTGGTTAACAAACAAGGGGTGATTCCTAAAGTTAATCGAAACAAAAACTTGCCTAAACCTAAGGGAGCGATCAACTCACAAAGTTTCAAACACCAAAATTTTAATCAAATTTCTTCTCTTATCCCGATTGCTACACCAAAACACATAACTTATTTACATAATATTATTATACTCCTTTTGTTTTTCTTTTTCAAAGCTTTTTCCACTTTTTTATTTCTTTTTATTTTCTTTTCTTTTTCACTTTTTTTTCCACAACCTCATAGTAACCAACAACAAAAGTGAGCATACATTGCTCTCCCCAACTTGAATTCAACCAACATCAAGGCATGAATAATCCCTACTTTCTAAGGCAAGGTAAAAATTCAAACCATAAGTCATGGTTGAGGGTTCAATAAAAAAAGAATCAAAATCCATATAAAAAGAGAACTAACACTCATAGACAAGCATCAAGTTCACACAAAATACAAATATTGACAAATCTCAAAGGGATTAACAAATGCACACATACTCATAGGATAAATTGACTATTTGGTTAGGTAGTTGTGCTCAAAATGAAACAAAGATTCCTTGATCATTTTGTAATACCTCAAAATTTGCCCTCATTATTTATTACCCTAACTGGCTTATGCTTCACATTCATCTGCATTCTCCATTAGGTCATTAACATCATAATCATGCATTTTATTGGCGCTTAAGGCATGGGATCAAGGTTTTTCTTGTGACTAGAATTCTCTCATTCAAAGGTAATCTACCTGGTTGTGGCACTTAAGATTGAGACAAAGGATTGAACTCCTATCAACATAGGAATCTTCTTATCAAGGCTCATCAAGTATCAACTTCAACTTCTTCAGGGTTTCTCAATGTCATCAATTGTTAGGCTAAGGAGACTAGAAATAGGGTAACTAAGGATCTTCTTCATCAGGCTATTAGGCTATCCTACCCTCCTCTTGGGTAATTCAAGAAGCAGGATCCAAGGTATTCATCTGTAGACTTATGTTGGTATCATAGTCTTTAAAGATTGTTTTGGAGTCAAAGATGTGGGTTTCATCATCGTTCATCATCTGAGCTTATCTGAAAGTCATCATAAGCCACATTTGAATAGTCAATTCAATTCCAAAAAAAACACGCCATTAAAGCCATTTAGTCCACATATCACCATAAAATATCTTTGCTCATTTTTGTCCAAAATCCGTTTTATCATCTATTCATAGGATAAATACTCGGTTTCCTCCATTCACATGTAATATCCAACTCCATATTATATCCATTCTACGCACAATTTTCAAACCCGACTGTTTCCTAAACTGATTCATTATCTTTATTTAACCCATGTTAAAGCCCACACTTTTGTGCCCATCACCAAGAGTCCAAAAGGGGGTGTGCAAATCAAGTCACAATCCCAAAAGCCCCTTTCAATCCATGTTTCTTAAAGGTCCAAATTTATCCAGTGTCCATATTCTTAAAAAGAATCATTATTCGATTATATTCAACACATTTTGTTAATTTTCATTACACCCATTTTGTCTGATTTAATTCGCATAACATAGCACTAGAATGACCTCAATTGGCACATTTTGTATATCTTCTACCAAGACAAACCCAAGTATGACTATGAATTCATAAAGGTGGTGGTTTAGAGGCGCAAAAGGCCAATGCACGTGATGGTGTTTCTTCTCATTCTCATTATGCATAGATTGCGGTTAATTAAGGTATATGTGGTAAGCTTATCACAAAAATAAAATTGGAATTTGAATCTAGAATAAGAATATCAGGAAAATCAATGGAAAATAATAGAAAAAAATTTCAGTTACAGAAGAAAAGAAGAAAAAAACTGCAGCAGAAAAATCAGTGACAAAAATCTTCAAAAGGGCTACAATCTTCATCACTCAATATCAGCACCTTCAGGGACCTAGATCTTGCTCCATATAAGAACTTCTTAACTATCACCAATCTATCAATTATCAATATTCATCCCTCTCAATTCACTCTTGAAGAAAAAAACTCAGAATCTCTCATCAAGCTCTCCCTCTCAAGCTTCATCAATCTCTAACTCTTCAACCTTCAATAACCTTCACCAATGCTTCAACCTGCATAACATAATTCCGCTAAATTCAGTTCAAAAACGAAAAATGAAAATCATAACTGAAATAAAAAAACCAATAACTAACTTCTAACTTCCTAACAGAACTCATAACTAACCAACAGAAATCAAAATCCATAACAGGTCTTAGCCAAAAACTCATAACAGAATTCTAACAAACTAACTAACAAACTTTCACCTGAAAGGTTCCAGAAGAATCTTCCAGCTCTTCTATAAAATGAGGATCATCAACAACTTCTGATTTTTACACACTTTCTTCACTTTTTTTCATCCAATATTCATAGGGCTGCTTCATCCTTCAATCTCTCCATTTTTTTCCGATTCCTCATTCTTCTTCTTCTTCTACAATTCTTTAGCCTCATCCTTCTTCTTCTTCTCGCCATTCCTCGCTTCTCAGCTCCTTCAATTTGTTCTTCTTTTTTTGCATCCTCTTCTTCGATTCCATCACCAACTTTCATCAGATCTTCACCGATTTTCCAAATCTTCATCAGCTTCAGGCTAGCATCAATCCTTCATCAACATTTCATAACCGTCCTCATCAATAACGCACCTGCAAAAGAATTAAGGAAAGTGTTAAACCGATCAACATCGATGCAGAGTTCACAGAATTTATACCATTTGACAATGTGGTTCAATACCTGCAGTTCGAAGAACCGTGATAACCTTAATCGATAGAATCGAAACCTGCAATCTTCACTCAATCTGCAGCTTCATCAATCCAACATCATTATCATCACACATGGATTTTTCGGATTGAATCCATCACCTTCATCAGTCGAAACAAAGTTCTGTGGATCTTCATCACGCGTGATCGTATCTCGTGCACTACATCCGTAAGCGATTGTGGAAGTTAGGGTTACGCATTCCAGTATCACGGTTTCAACTCAAAAAGGAAATCGAATCAAGAACGGACGAAACTCTTACCTCTTGAGATCACTCCTCGATTGACAGGTTTGAATTTGCCTTAATACTGCTTGATTCTCATTGTTTATGCGTGGTAGTGTTTCGGTTCAATTCCGCCGTTTGTTTAGGATTGCGAAAAGATGATAACGGTTTCAAAATCAAGCGTAAAATTAATGTAGGTTAGTGTTTAGGTTTGTGATTTTGGTTGGCCGACGGAGAGACTACCGCGGCGGCGCTAGGGTTCCGAAAGGGGAAAGGATTGGGGTTGTCGTTTTTGTTCATGTTCAGTTTGTGTTTGTTATAGTTAATTCGTGTTTGATTTTGAAGGTTAGGTTTAGTCTTCGTATCGATTGGAGGAAGATGAAGGTTAGGCTTAGTTTTAGTTCGATGCCGATTTGAGGTAAGCTAGAATCCGATTGGGATGTAGGTTGAAGATGAAGATTAGGCTTAAAGGATGAAGGTGATGGCAGAAAGGGCGAAGAAGAAAGGGTTTGGATCGAAGAAGAAAGGGGGAAGGTGAGAGGGATGCGAAGGCGAAGAAGAAGAAGAGGTGAAGGGGCTTGGCGTCGGATAGGGAGAAGAAGAAGGGAATTAGGGTTTTTGTTTTTCAAGTTTTGATTTTTTCTCTTTTTGTGGTTTATAAGTTTAATTTTTAATAATGAAAAACATTAAGAATAATTAAGTTATGTCATTAATCCACATTTAATCCTTTAATTTTAATTAATTTCTCATAAATCCCATTAATATTGCCGTTAGAAGAGGAAGAGGTGGGTTGTTTGAATTTCAGCCACACCGGCGGTGACACGTGTCACCGTCCGTTTGGCTTCCCCTGTGGCGGATTATACATGTGTTCTCCACCATAACAATCATATGCATGCGCCCCAAGAACCACATGATCTGAATACTATAAGGAACCCTAGATCAGACGGCCAAGATCAGAGTCAACAAAGTTGACCGAAAGTCCACAACATACATCCTCAGGCCAACGCAAACTGGGCCTTGTCCTATTGCTTTTCACACCCTATTTTTAAGGCCCAATAGAAAAAGAACTAGAAAAACTTACTCCTTGCATCTCCCCATTATTTTCTTTTAGTTGTTTTAGTTTTAGTTAACATAGTTTAGAAATAAATCATGAAAAAATAGGAAAATCCATTATAAAATTCTACAAAAAATCCAGTAGCTTAATAATTCCATTTAAAATTTTTTGACACTTTTATTTTCTGAAGTTTTGCTTATTTTCGATTTAATTTCGATTTTTCTTTTAATTAGCTTTTGTTGAATATCTCTTAACTGTACATGATTTTGCTCATTTTATTTTGTCCCCTTCCAGTAGGAGTTTTGACCCATTCTTTTTGATATGTTTAGAGGACTAATAATAGGACCTAGAATAATTTTGGTAGAATTTTTAGGCCATTTTATCCCCTGTTTTGGTAGCTTAATCCATAGAAAATGATAGTTAATCCTTAAATAGAATTAAGTGATTTTTAGACATAGCTAATTTCTGATTTTTTAGGATATTTGTTAGCACAATGTTATAATCAGTTTTAGGACCCTATAGGATTAATTCCATAATTTTTCCAGGACTTTTAATATTTTTAGTGTATTAATCTTTGGACCCTTGTGCATGTAAAATTCAATTAGTTTAGGTTAGAATATTAAGATCCATTAAGAGCTAGTTTGCTTAGGTTTAATCTTAGGATTTAACAATGACTTAGTATAGTTTAATTACTGATTTTTAGAATGACAATATTAAATAGTTCCCTTAGTTTTAGGACTTAGGCTTAGAATTCCTAATAAATAGACTTAGAAGAAGTTTAGGGTTATTTTAGCTTTATACCTTTAAATGTGCATTTTTTAGAATTCATTCCTTATGTTCATTTCTATGCCTTGTCTTATTGTTTGAATATTTCACTTGTATAGGCTTCCCCATTGTTTTAGAATCAACTTAACTTCCTTAGGAAGTAAGTTGAATTCTAGTAGTTTCTAGTTCCTTTCTTCATTAGGATTAGAAAACCACACAAACCATTAGGACCCCTTGTGAATAAATAAACAAAATTAGGATTGAGTCTTAGTCCCTTAGATTATTCCTTTTGCAACTTGAGTCATTCTTTTCATCTCATAAAGAAAAGAAATAAAACACTTAATAAAAACCGAACTTTCTTGTACGTCACGAGACTTTGTTGCGGAGTGTTTATACGCGTCCTGTTTCGGGGCGAGGTGTAAATACTTACCGCGATGGATAAGTCTTAGGATGAGAATGTTCACAAACAAATTCAAAACACTTCTCATAAAAGACAAAAACAAATAATAAGCGACTGTCCTGCGGGAACTTCTCTTCCCATCTCATTCATTCTGAACGCGAACTCGCGACGACTTGTCTCGCATGCAAGACGGTAAACGCACTTGTACCAGACGAGCCTGCAACACCTGAGCATAG
Source organism: Lathyrus aphaca (assembly GCA_963966055.1). Lineage (NCBI taxonomy): Eukaryota > Viridiplantae > Streptophyta > Magnoliopsida > Fabales > Fabaceae > Lathyrus > Lathyrus aphaca. Next base: position 636,067,475 of record OZ014519.1, read on the forward strand.
ACATACGCAGTTCCAGTTATAAAAAACACAAACAAATAGTTCCCGCCTTAGTTAGGCGAACTACGTCGACCCTGATCCTCATTATCCCGATGAGGTACGTAGGCAGCGGGGTAGGGCCCGTTCGAGCATATTCTTTATTTTCCCTACGTTTCCCTCTTTTATTCTTATTCTCCTTTTTCAGTTCCTTTCTCATTGCCATTTCAGTCCCATCAACAATTTTATTCAGCAACATTCTTATTTCTCACCCTTTGAAGCAAGCAAGCAAGCGTAGATCCCGTCGGGTACGGCGGACGATCTGGGGTGCTAATACCTTCCCAGGTCGTAACCGACTCCCGAACCCAGATCTTTGATTCGCAGGACCTTGTCCTTTCCTTCTTCCCCAGGTTTGTGCAGCATTACCTTTCCCATTCTTTCAGGATAAAAATGTCTGGCTGGCGACTCTACCTTTTCCGCGCCACTTTCGCGTTTGTACTAGGATGAAAATCCCGAGAGCGACAGCTGGCGACTCTGCTGGGGATGGAATCCAGAATCTCTGGTTTCCCTTGTAGAGTCAATCCTAGCGCCTGTTTGGTTTAGTTTCTTTGGGTGTTTATCTGTTTGTTGCTGTGTGCTTTAGTTTAGCTTTACTGTTTTCATTTACAGTTTTACTTTACAGCTTTACTTTACAGCATTCATTTATTGCTTTTAGTATTTATTTTCCATGCATCATATTATACTGGACTGTCTGGCTGTGCTGGTTTTCATTTTTTCTGTGGGATGGGAGTTACTGTGAGATAAGCCAAATACCCGGCTTAAGTGCACTATAGGATTAGCGTGGACATGTTGTACTCGCATGGTTACATGATGAGTGGCGATGTGTTTCACACCTAGATTGCGACTGTCTTGGGACTATTCTGTGTGGGGGTTCTTCTCCACTTCAGGGTACAACCTTGATAGTTATGTGCATCTGGTGACCGATATTCGAGGACCTTAATGGGAACACCCCTCTCCAGTGATGACAGTGGCAGACCACATTTGTTGGCAAACCCACTCGCATCCGAGGGTCCATTGGGAATTCGCATAGGATAGCCTGGTTCTCTCATAGGAATCCAGTTAAAGCAAATTGTTCGTATGATGGTAGTATTGTACCCTTCGGGATAAATGTACTATTGTTTCTCGATTCAGTACTTGAAGCTGGGGACTTGTGAGGGATGATTGTTTTTCCGGACTCAGCTGAGGCCTCCCTGAGTAGTACATAATGCCAAACCAATTCCCTGATTTGGTCATGAGCCATTTCTCGGAAATGGTGAACGTATTATTGCTATTCGGCTTTGAGAGTCCGTGATGTTGACCCGAGTAGCACACCCGTGAGATTGGGAGGGGTTTAGAGGTTTGCAGGAACCCTAAGACCTTCAGCATACCCGCTTTGCCTTTGGTTCAGTTTTGTGATCTGGATTTCTGGTTCTAAGATATGGATCCCGGATCAGAGGGATTGTTATTGTGATATGTGGATATTGTGACCTTGCACCGACACCTGATTATATGATCGGCACATCATAGACACTTCACTGATCACATGCCTCGCCTTGCATAAGCATCATATCATCATTAATCATTTGTGTTTCTTTTATTCTCAGGGTTTGCATTACTCCTGGTTCCTGGTCATATCACTACTTCAGAATGGAAGACATCAGAAAGCGGACTGTGCGCTACAATTTTTTTGATACCAAGATGGACCTGATCAACCAAATGGTGTCTCTTATTACCCCGGGTCATTTGGGATACTTCAAGGAAAAGTATGGTGATATTCTGGACTTGGTATTAAACTTGGATAGCTCTCAGAGAAGCGCCATTCACACTTTGTTGCAGTATTACAATCCACGACTCAGATGTTTCACATTTCATGACTTTCAATTGGGTCCTTTACTGGAAGAGTATGCTGAGATTATGGGAGTGTCAATCAAGGATCAGATTCCTTTCAACTCAGAGATGACAAGACCAACCCATGCTGACATCACTAAAGCTCTTTATTTGAGCTCATCTGAAGTATCTGCAAATCTGTCTACCATTGATCAGTGCATTTTAATGCACATTCTACCATGTTTGCACTTAAGTATTTATTTGGTTTTCTTTGTTTATTTTTATATTTTAATTTGTTTTTCTAATTTACTTTATTTTTTGCTTAATTTAATTTTCGTACTTAATTTTCAGCTTTAATAGCTTTTACGGAAATGATCATAACCGGAGTTCCAGGAATCTGATTGAGGCGTTCTACCAGTCGACAGAAAGCTAAGAGAGAGAGCTACAACTTTCGTGTTGGAATCAAAGTCAGATTCGGAGTCATATTTTTCAGAATTTCGTTTGAAGTTGCTGCATTAGTTTTATTTAGTTTCGGGTCATTTAGAATTGGGCCTGGGTAATGTATTTGACCCAGTTGGGTTGTAAACGGGTTTTTTTAGGTTTTTCTATTTAACCTAGCAGCCGCAGCTGCTCTTTTACACATTTTTTTTTACGAATTTTGTTTTGCTTTACGATTCATGGATAACTAATCCCAAGGCAAAATCCTGCCAATTATAGGTTCCATCATACTTTGAGGTTATTATAATTTTCAATCCAAATTCTATTCCTTTCAATGTTGTTATGTGATCATTGTTTGCTTAATTCGATTATCATATATTAGTGTTGATTTAATTTGATTGTTGTATATCCTTGACCATAGTCACGTTAGCGTTTGCTTAATTCATTATCGTGTTTGATCAAATCGTGTTTGCTTAATTCACGAGAGCTTAAATCTGTTTGCTTAATTCAGATAATAGGAACATACATCAAATAAAACCAGTTGCGCTTGTCAATGAGTTTTATAATCAAATAGGAATAGATAATCCGCTTAGGAGGTTGAAATTATAATAACCGATTATAAGTCGGAACCCAAATCAGTAGGATTAGCCGTTTTACTTTATTCGATAATCACTTTTTATTTTAATTGCTTTTTCTTCCGTTTTGAATCAAAATCGAAAACACCCCATAAATCGTTACTATTGTTAGTTAATAAGATCAAGAATCCTTGTGAGACGATTCGAGTCATTGTCGCTATACTACGTTTTCAAAAATCACTCGTTTTGATCCGCGCGCGACACGCTGATCAAATTAGCGCCGTTGTCGGGGATTCTTGTTGTTATTAACCAATTTTATAGTCATAGGTATAGTTTTCTTGTCAGTTTTTTTTTTCTTTTTTTTGTTGTGTTTGTTGATTTTCAGGGTTGTAATACCGGTTGCAGTATAGGGATAAGTTTTCCAGCCTTTCAGGTAAGTTGGAAGCTACTGTTTCGATTTGCTCCGAATTTTTTCCAGAAAATCAGAAATAAATCGAAGAACAATACTCTTTTAGAATAAAATTCTAAAAGATTTCGACCCTCAAAATCGCAAATTTTGCGTTTTTCTATTTTATTTGATTTATTTTCTCTTTTCATATTTTCAAAAAAATCTGAAATTTTTTGTGCGAGCTTTATTTGATTTAATTAGATTTTTAGCGTTATTTTTATATTTTTTATATTTTATTTTAATCACTTTTTTTCCATTCTTTTTAAATCTGCAGTGATTTTATTTGATTACGTGTTGAAATTTATAATCATATCATGACTGATCAAAGAACTCTGAGAGAACTGGCTGCACTTGTGAATTATAATGCTTTATATATTGAATATCCTGATGTTGTTGATGCACCCTTCGAATTGAAATTTGGTTTAACACACTTGTTGCCAAGTTTTAATGGTTTTGCAGGTGATGATCCACATAAGCATATGAATGAATTTCAGGTTGTGTACTTTACACCTTCCGAACCTTCACTAGAGGACCTTGTCAAGCAAATTGCTGCAAATAGTCTCCAGTTTCAACAACAAACAGATTATAGTCTTCAGGCTTTGCAAACACAGCTTGATCAACTTACCACTTCGGTGAATGCTATGCAGCAAGCTCAAGGATCAAACCAACAACCTTCGGAAGGACATTCTATTATTCAAATAGAGTTGCCTTCTAAAATTGTTGAGGATACTTGTATTAATTTGTTTGCAGCTGATTTTCCATCATTGTCTGATTTTAATGATGTTTACTCATGTGATGTTTGTACTGACACTAAAATTTGCTCTGTTTGTGCTGAAATTGAGGTTGCCTTGCAAGTTGATATTCTTATTGCAAATGAGGTTGCAAATGAAGTTTTTCATGTCAATGAAGATCTCGACACCACAATTTCTCGGAACAAACCATCCATCGAGAAATCTTCCTCTTTAGAGCTGAAGCCACTTCCTAATAATTTATTTGAATTTGTGCAGGAAGAGAAATCATTACAGGAACATAAGAAGGGAATTGGATGGACTTTGGTTGACACTTGTGATATTAGCCCATCCATGTGTATGCATAGGATCTCAATTGAAGATGGAACAAAAGTAGTGAGGCAGTCCCTTAATCCTTTTATTCTTGAAGTTGTAGAAAAGGAGATCACTATCACCTACACATTCAACACTTTTACTTATCGAAGATTCTTCTTTGATCCTGGAATAAAAGGCGAAGGCACTAATAAAAACTCCAATATTAATGGATACTACCCAAAGTTACTCTATGAGATCCCCACTTTGGAAGAAGAGACTGTAGAAGAGCTCTCTTTAGGAAATGCTGCTTATGTGATCACTTATCCACCTTGACTACTCGAGTGTGTTCTTTCCTTTCTCTCCCTCTTATTTTATATTTATGTCCTTTCATTGAGGACAATGCTTGTTTTAAGTGCGGGGGAGAGAATAATTTATTTTCTTTGTTTTTGTTTTGTTTTTTGTTTTGTTTTTTTTAGAAACACTAGACTTTTTTTTTGAAAGTTTTAGGCTATAGATTGTTTTGAGGTTAGTTGTGGAGACTTGGGAAAAGTTCACAAGATCGGTATCGTTTTAACACCTTAAGTCTCCTGAATATGGAAATCATTTTGAATACTTGTTATGTCATATCCTTGAGTTCTCATCCTTTAATATCTCTTAAGTAGTTTATCTAGTAGTCAACACCATCTAGAAATCACACACTAAGTAATTAAGCTGATGCAAATAAGTGAATGATCTTGCGCTTAAAAAGAAATCTGAATAGGAATCCACCTTTTAAGTTAGGTGATCCGCACCCGGTCATTTAGCCTAACGGATGTGAAACCTTAAAAAAAAAGGAAATAAATTTTTTTGTAGTTACTAAAGTAACTTTAAAATATTGTCAAGTATGAATCATAATCACTAACAGGCTTATTTACCATGTGTATGAATAGATAACGGGCTTAATGTGATTGCGCTAGAATGAAAGAGAGAAAAATGGAGGATGAGTAAGTTAGACTTAGGCATAATAACATGATTCGAAATGGTTTGTATAGGAGGGAGGCTTATGACCGCACAATTGAGGATTTGTGTTCTTACGATATCCTTAGTGTGTAAGATTAGTACCTATCGATGCTATCTTAATCGAAGAAGAGTTTGTAGCCTAGAATGAGTATCTGAATGATGTTGTGTTTCTTGAGTCTTGAGTTTATTTTTGCTCGGAGTGCAAAAGTTCAAGTGTGAGGGAATTTGATCAGTGCATTTTAATGCACATTCTACCATGTTTGCACTTAAGTATTTCTTTGGTTTTCTTTGTTTATTTTTATATTTTAATTTGTTTTTCTAATTTACTTTATTTTTGACTTAATTTAATTTTCGTACTTAATTTTCAGCTTTAACAGCTTTTACGGAAATGATCATAACCGGAGTTCCAGGAATCTGATTGAGGCGTTCAACCAGTCGACGGAAAGCTAAGAGAGAGAGCTACAACTTTCGTATTGGAGTCAAAGTCAGATTCGGAGTCATATTTTCAGAATTTCGTTTGAAGCTGCTACATTAGTTTTATTTAGTTTCGGGTCATTTAGAATTGGGCCTGGGTAATGTATTTGACCCAATTGGGTTGTAAACGGGTTTTTTAGGTTTTTCTATTGAACCTAGCAGCCGTAGCTGCTCTTTTACACATTTTTTTTTACGAATTTTGTTTTGCTTTACGATTCATGGATAACTAATCCAAGGCAAAATCCTGCCGATTACAGGTTCCATCATACTTTGAGGTTATTATAATTTTCAATCCAAATTCTATTCCTTTCAATGTTATTATGTGATCATTGTTTGCTTAATTCGATTATCATATATTAGTGTTGATTTAATTTGATTCTTGTATGATCCTTGACCGTAGTCACGTTAGCGTTTTCTTAATTCGTTATCGTGTTTGATCAAATCGTGTTTGCTTAATTCACGAGAGCTTAAATCTATTTGCTTAATTCAGATAATAGGAACATACATCAAATAAAACCAGTTGCGCTTGTCAATGAGTTTTATAATCAAATAGGAATAGATAATCCGCTTAGGAGGTTGAAATTATAATAACCGATGATAAGTCGTAACCAAAATCAGTAGGATTAGCCGTTTTACTTTATTCGATAATCACTTTTTATTTTAATTGCTTTTTCTTCCGTTTTGAATCAAAATCGAAAACACCCCATAAATCGTTACTATTGTTAGTTAATAAGATCAAGAATCCTTGTGAGACGATTCGAGTCATTGTCGCTATACTACGTTTTCAAAAGTACTTGGTTTCACTCTAGAGTATCTGGTTAAAAAGGCTGAAGAACTTGCAGTGACAAATCAGTGGGATTCTGTTTGCGCCATCTTAGCACTATCCATTTATGGGATCATCTTGTTCGCTGATATGGACAAATTTGTGGACATAAATGCCATTCATTTATGTTGAAGAATCTAGTGCCCACTCTCCTAGGTGACTTGTATTATTCAGTGCACTATAAGAATGAGAAGAAGCGAGGAGGTCTGGTTAGATGTTGTGCTACCTTATTCTACAAGTGGGTCATGAGACATTTGCCTACCACCGAGAGTTATACTGATCCTAATATTACTTGGGCCTAGAAGCTGAGTAATTTGTCTGCTAGAGATATTAGATGGTTTACTTTGAGGTTGAAAGGAAAGAGTTTCATTACCAGTTATGGGAATTACCTCAATGTGCCTTTGTTAGGAGTGTCAGGAGGTATCAACTACAATCTCATTCTCCTAAGAAGGCAGTTAAGGTACGCGCTCAAAGAGATCCCCGATGAATCCGAGTTATTCCAAACTTTTTACTTCTTGGTGAAAGACAATCTTCCGTTGGTCAGAAAAGTCGCAGGTTCTTGGAAGGTGATCAAAAGAAAAGACACAACATGTCTAGGAAAGAGCAATAACCGGATGTTCCCTGAATTCGAAGCTTGGATAAAGGAGGAGGTTCAAATGGCTCTAGTCCTTTTTTCTATACCAACTCCGCCTCCAGCAACGGTTCCTTTACAAGATTATCAAAAATTGGAAGCTTTGGTCAAGCAGCTTCGAGTTGAGAATCAGGAAGCTTACAATTCTTGTCAGAAATTGATGATTCAGAACCAGCAGTTAGAAGATAGAGCTCACCGAGCTGAAGAAATAGTTCGTCTTAAGCAGAAGGACTTCGAGGAAAGGGAGCTATACTTTAGGAAGAGAGGATTGGATGAGATCCATAAGGCGAGTCAGCGTCGGAGGGATAAGAAAAAACTTGATGAGGCTAATGAAGCCATTATACTTTGGCAGGAGAAGTGGAGCAATAATCAGAAGAAGCAAAAGGAGGTAGAAGCTGAATTCGAGTCGAAGATCAAGAACCTCCAGGATGCCTTGGTTGGGCAAGAGAGGTTAGTTCGGAAGGCACAAGAGCAACAGAGAGAGTATCTTCGGAAGATGACAAAGAGTCAACAAATAGCTGAAGATGTCCAAAAAGAAGTTGAAGAGCTAAAGCTTCGTGCTGATGTGAAGAAGTCAAAGGCCGAGCCAGGTCCAAGCAAAGAGAATGAGGTGACTTTCCTGCAGCAGATTGAAGAGTTACATGCTTCCTTTGATCTAAGGTACCTCCTCATCCAGAGACTCATTCAGGAGCCCGATCATCTGGATATCGTTCAGTTGTTCCAGAATGTCAAGCGTCTTAGCTGGAGGCTGCAAGACTTAGAGCTCCCTAGGGTTTAGTGTCATGCTATTGTACTTGGATTACCCACAGGCTTGTTGTGGGACTCCTTTTATTTGACGTACTTTGTTGTTCTTTTGATTGGCACCCTTCGGGGACTTTATTGTTTCGAACTTCAGTTTATGTGATTGACTTGCTTTGAATCTTTTGTTTGTTATTTGTTGCACCGACACGGGGTAATGAGCACCAATTCTCCACGGCCGCCACTTTATTTGCACATCACTTGGGTCTTCTTCCCAATTATTATTCTCTTAATGCCAGGACCGGAAAAGGGAAAGCCTTGGGAATAAAAGGAACACATTGCATTGCATACGCATCATTTGCATTTCTTCTTTGTTTTTGTAGGTTTTTCTACAAGATTCTTAATTTATCTGTGTTTCAGGCAAAGATTGTGAGAGCTGCCAAGAACCGACATCTCCGACAAGATATCCCACATTGCTACGCAACTCGCAGCAACCAGAGGATAGTCATGGACGCTATGCAAACAGAGCTTAGCGAGTTTCGCACCAGAATGGGAGAATTCATGGTCATGATGCAAGGGATTGCTCAGGGACAACAAGAGTTAAGGAATGCAATTCAAGGGCTCAACCCTCCTCAGACTAACACTCCTGTGACCACTCCTGACATGCAAGTGGCTCCTCCCAACACCAGCAATGGCCCAGGTGGACCTCAAATTCCAGAACAGGGCACAACAACTTTCATTCCAGTACAAGACAGGCAGGAGGATCAGTTCCCTTCTTTCAACAACGACATGGGGTTCGTTGGAGAAGGAAATCTTCATGATTTTTTTATGCTTGCTGAGAAAGTCAATGCCCTCGAGTGTAGAGACACTTTGGGGATAGATGTGTCTGACATGGGCCTAGTCCCTGGGGTGGTTATTCCTCACAAATTCAGGCCGCCCACTTTTGATAAGTACAAAGGTAACTCCTGCCCAAAGACTCACTTACATGCATTATATTGAAAGATCGCTGCCCATACTAGGGATGAAAAGCTCTGGATGTACTACTTCCAGGATAGTCTCTCCGGAGGGTCCTTGGAATTGTATATGAAGCTAGAGAGAAGTTTTGTAAGAAACTGGAAGGAATTGGGAGAAGTGTTCCTCAAGCAATATCAGTATAATATCGACATGGCGCCTAGTCGCACTCAACTTCAGAGTCTGACTAAGAGGAGCTCAGAGAGTTTCAAAGATTACACACAAAGGTGGCGCGAAGTGGCCGCTAGAGTGCAACCGCCTTTGTTGGAGAGAGAAATGGTAGACCTGTTCCTGGATACCCTCCCTGGGCATTTCATGGAAAGGCTAGCTGGATATTGTTCAAGTGGATTCTCAGATATCATCTTGACTGGCGAGAGGATAGAAAGTTGGATCAAGCAAGGGAAGATTCAGAACGGAGGTGCTTCAAGTTCTGGTATTAAGAAACCCTTCGTGAAAATAAGAGAAGGAGAGACTGTTGTAGTGTACGCGCAGAGGGGAGGAAGTAACAGAGGATTTTATCAGCAAGTGGCTCCTGTCACTATCTCAGCTCAACCTGTTCAACAGCAAATCCAACCACCGCAGCCGCAACGCTCACAAGTGTATCAACAAAGAACTCCCCGTCCATACTATTCTCAGAGGACCAGAGAAAGGAAGTTTGAAACTCCTCCTATGTCTTATTCACAACTTCTGAAGAATCTCCTCCAACTTCAGCTGGTTCAGCTCAGAACTTTGCAACCCCCGAAGCTGGGGCAACTTCCTGAAGGGTACGATACAAACGCTAGATGTGAATTTCATTCCGGAGCCCCCAGACATACCACGGAAAACTGCAAGGCCTTGAAGTATGTAGTCCAAGACCTAGTAGATTCCAAGGCGATTAACTTCGCTCCTACCCCTAATGTAATACAAAACCCCATGCCTCCTCACGGAGGTACGGTTGGGGCAGTTGATGAAGGGGAGAGTCTAAACTTGGTGTGTGATGTCAACGACCTGCAGACTCCGTTGAATGTTGTTATAGTTTGCTTGTCAAAGAAAGGTATCTTTCCTGGTTGTGAAGTTGATTGTCCAGGATATGCTGAAGCTACAAATGGTTGTGAGCAGTTGAAAGCAGGGATCCATAGTATGATTGATGAGGGAATGTTGCAGTTTGACAAGATTGTAAAAGAAAGCGAAGTCTCCACAGTAACTATCTTCTACGATCCATCTGAAGTTCCTTCACGGGCCAGAGCGGCACCGATAACCATCACCACTGTAGGACCAGTAATGTATCAGAGCGATAGAGCCATTCCCTGGAATTATGGTGGCGAAGTATACTGTAACGGCCAGAAGAAAGAGTTGGCCACGTCTAGTACGACCCCAGCTCAAGTAGAAAATGTTGGAGTAGGGGGCTTTACTAGAAGTGGGAGGTTATTTACGCCAGAAACACTAAGAAATAGTGTGATAGCACCCAGAGACACCGCAGAAGCCCATGCTAAAGCAAGAGGGAAGAAACCAGTGGTTATCAACGATCCCGAACCAGTAACTGATCTAGACCTTACCTTTGATAAAGAAGCTGAAGAATTTCTGAAGATTATCAAAAAGAGCGACTACAAGATTGTGGACCATCTGCAGCAGAATCCGTCGAAGATTTCCATCTTGTCCTTGCTCATGTGTTCTGATTCCCACAGGAAGGCTCTCTTGAATATTTTGAACAAGGCATATGTTCCTCGGGATATTTCAGTAAATCAGTTGGAAGCAGTGGTATCTAGTGTCAATGTCAGTCACGGATTGGGTTTCACAGACATGGATCTGACCTCTGAAGGGCGTGCTCATAATCGGGCACTGCATATCTCTTTAGAATGTAAAGGTGCAGTACTCTCTCACGTGTTGGTAGATACCGGATCGTCGTTATATGTCTTGCCCAAGAAAGCACTGATGAAGTTGGATTATGATGGAGTAGTTCTAAAGCCCAGCGACCTAGTAGTTCGAGCATTTGATGGGTCGAGGAGATCGGTGTTCGGGGAAGTGGAGTTACCAATTAAAGTAGGTCCGCAAATCTTCAATACCACGTTCTACGTAATGGATATACAACCTGCATACAGTTGTTTGCTCGGAAGACCTTGGATACATTCAGCGGGAGCAATATCGTCCACACTTCATCAAAATCTAAAGTTCATCTGGGAGGGTCAAATTGTGACTGTCAGTGGGGAAGAAGACATTTTTGTTAGTCATCTGGCTTCGTTCAAGTATGTGGATATGGATGGCGAAATAGTTGAAACTCCATGTCAGGCTTTTGAGCCCTTAAAGACTGAACAAGCATCTGCAGTGACAGCTTCTCCTAAAGAACCGAAGAAGGGGGGTTTTTGTCGCCTCTTATAAGCAAGCACTTGAGTTGATAGAATCTGGGATACGAGAAGGCTGAGGCAGTCTGATGCGAGTTTTTCGTAAGTGTACGAACACGTTAGAGTAATAAAAAAGATTGTCGAATCCACAGAGACCAAGTGTCAATCTATCGTACCTGTTGTTATGGTGTGTATCTAAGGCAACTGAATATAATGGTTTTAAGGAGTGCGCAATGGTAAATAAAATAATAATTTTAAACAATTAATAAAAGACAGGCTCGAATGTAATTCACATAATCAATAGATAATCTGGTACTTGTTAATAGAACTACTTATGGGAAATGTTTTCTACTTTGAAAAGAACTAATTTAACAGGAACTATCGCTTTCCCGTATTCAGAACCGAGTTGTACTCTCTAATCAACCTCTCCTATTGTCACGGATAAAAAGGTGCGTACTGCGTTAGAGTAGTAAACCTATTTTTAAGAAATATAGTATTTTAACTAAGTTGAAAAGTACTTTAACCTGGATTTCTTAGCAAAAAGAGGTTCTCATGAACCAGACTCTAAACTTCTTAACGCGTCCGAAAATCGTTTTAAAATCCCTTTTATTTTTAATCTAAAAACTCCTAATGAACTAGACAAAGCGCTTTTGGTTGTTTTTGAAATAGTTAAAAACAATTGACTTATATTGAAAGTTAAAATAGCCCTTAAGTGTTTCTACAAACAATTGTACGGATTACTGATTCAAATACGATCCTTACATTCTAACCTTTATTGATTTAGTTAGACATGGTAAAGTAAAAGCTCTTTTTATAATTTTTAATAAAAGTAATTAGTGCGAGTGCAGAAAGTAAATAAAAGTAGTGCGAGTGCGGAAAGTAAATAAAAGTAGTGTGAGTGCGGGAAATAAAGGTATTTAAAGCGAGTGCGGAAAATAAACGAAAGTAGTGCGAGTGCGAGAAATAAATAAAGTAAAGCGAGTGCGGGAAAGTAAATAAAAGTAAAGCAATGCGGAAAGTAAATAAAAGTAAAGCAATGCGGAAAAATAAAATACAAACTGGAATTAAAATGGCGGTAGGATTAACTTCCTCCCAGAGTGCTCCAAAACTCGATCACACAGACGTATACAGACTCGATCACTCGATTGCAGTAACACCCCGATGCCCCCTCCACTAAAAAGTGGAGGGAACCACTTTTGCCTTGTGACGCCCTCCATGATAGCAAATGGAAGAAGAAAGTGGGGATCGTAGGTCTTGGCAGTTGTGGAGTGGTCTTGAGACGTGGCCATGTCATGGCAGACCCCATGGCACCAGCCATGGCGGATGCCGTAAGTGTAAAAAGCTGAATTTCTTGGTTTTCGTTCGTTTCCACTCCTTTTTCGCTCCTCTTCTCGATTTAAGCCTTGATTGCATAGAAAAACTGAAAATAAAGAAAAACAAATTAATAACATAACAAAATAACAATAAAAGCTAAGAATGCATGCGAAATCGGAGTCAGAAATACAGTCAAATTTAGTGTTATCAAATCCTCCCACACTTAGACCTTTGCTTGTCCTCAAGCAAACATTAAAGCTCAAAAATGAAGAAAACTGGTGTCAACACGTGATTTGGGCTAAAGGGCTTCTAAGTTCAAGTCAGGATGCAGTGACAGGTACTAACTAAGTGAACCAAGGGTATCATAATAACACAGACACAAACTTCAATCCTATATTAACCACCCCATGTCATCCCACAATACCTAGGCCTATCTTTTCATCTCTTTTTGGGTCCTTTTCATTCAAGCGCAATCACATTAAGCCCGTTATCCGTACATGCTTCATAGTAGAGTGACCGGTTAGTGATTCTGATCCATAACATAAGGTTTCTAGCACATAAGCAGGTGTAAACCCGTTTTTATTTTGCCTAAATGTAGCTGCGGGGGATCGGATCATAATCCGCCCTACCAAGTTCAGTGCCAGATACCTCTGAACCAACTAACAATAGGTGACTGCAATTTTTTTCTTTTTGTGGCAAAAAAATTTTTCTTCTCTTTTTTCGGTTTAAATGACTTTGTAAGGGTCACCTATCCCAGAGTTTGCCTTTTTCTTTTTTATTTAGCACTGGATCATTCACTTATGTTCATCGGCCCCCTACGTAGAGCATGCTTAGGCCGGAGCTGACTGCTAGAATAAACTACTTAGGACAATTTTTTTGAATGATAATAAAGGCCATGGTGTGGGGTTTAGGAGTGATTCCTATATTCAAGAGGTCTATGGTGCTACAATGGTACTGATGTTTCAAAAAAAGTTGACCTAAGTCACCACATCCTAATCCAAACCTGTCTCAAAGCCCAAAAAACATGTGAAACAACATTGTTTTCTTTTTTTAATTTTTTTTTGGTAAGGCTAAGGAAATGGGAAAAAATGAGGATGTACTAAAAATACACTATACTGGTGACTCGTCAGACACATGCATTATCTAAGAAAAGTTAAACTAGATAACTTACTGGAAAAGGGAAATAACAGAAGTCAAATAAATAACTAGAAAGGGAAATGACAGAAAGCAATGAAATCCCCTCCCACACTTAAATCAAACATTGTCCCCAATGTTTCGAAATAAGATAAGGAGGGTAACCTGGGAAACTACTGCGGTGGAGCACTGGTGCCCTCGCCGTCCTGCTGTGATGGTCTGGAACGACAGGATCTACTGCGTTGCTGGTCCCTCCGGTCAAGTCGTGCTGATAAGGCAGCCTGGGCACCCCGAACCTCTCGAAGGTTACCTAGGATGGAACCCTGAGTGGCCTCCATAAGCTGGTAGTGCCGTCGGTTGACTTCTCGCTGACGGGCCTGCTCTGATGTGATATCGGTCAAGGCATAACAAACGTTATTGTAGGCACGATCCGATACCGATCGCGATTGTTGCATGAAGCTCATGTTGTCCGTCAGTTGTTGTGAAATAGTAGAGAGTAGGTTGTCTCGCCTTTCTTCTCTAGCCGTCATATCACGCCACATCTCCTCAGTGGCATATTATCCATGAGCAGCACCTGCAACAGGGTTAGAGGAAGATGGTGCGGTGTGTGACTGTGAAGGACGATGGGGGGGCATGTGAGGTACGAGAGATTGATCTCTCCAATCATATTCTTCATCAGTGTCATGTGCCTCCCCATCAGGAATATTAGGAGGAAGTGGACCCAAAACAAGTGGAGCATTCAGATCATAGGTCCAGTTCCTTTCATTACGTACATCAGTACGTCTACTGCAAGGTAAAGCAACAGATGGGATAGCTACCCCATGAACCATCAACTCATAACCACCTGCTCTCCTCGTTCGACATAATTTCATTTCTTTTAGAAATTTTAAATTAATTGTGCGAGGAGGTAGTGGTTCAAGTGTAGCTATCTCATTGTTCAGGTCAAGAGCCCGAGCAATAGACATAACAAGTCCTCCAAAAACAATCGGTCCTGTTTTATTAGTAGTTAAAGCCATGTGTGCAAGCATAAACAGGACCGGATTGGTATGGGTATTAGTGAGGCATCCTTGCAAAAATAGGAGATCTTTAGCGTTTACCTTATTTGGACTCTCCCGGCCAAAAATAGTACATGCCAAAAGATATCTGAAAACACTTATGGCCGGGTTATGGATGGTCGATGCAAGTATTCCTTCAAAAGAATTTATTGAAGTACTTGACAGCCTCTGCCAGAAGGAAAATACCTCGGTCGGCCATTCCGCATCCAAAGGTGCCTCACATATAGCACCTTCCCTATGAGGGATTCCTAACAAGCCTGTTAGTTCGTCGGTACTGTATTTGTATTCAATTCCAAACAGTCTAAAATTAACAGTACCGACTGTGCTAGCAGTGTTAGGACTGACAGTGTATATCAATGAACTTAAAAACTCAACTGTCAGCCTCTCATTGGTAGGTTCCTGGTTAACAAAAATATCATGCAAGCCTAAAAAATCTAATAAATGAAAAACACTATGATACAGACCCAAAGCATAAAGACAACTATCATCGACGTACCTAGTCGAGATAATTTCTCGACTTTGAAGCCTTTGAATAATTTTTCTTTGCCTATCACCCGGTCTTCCACCGCGAAGAAGATATCCATTGAACTCCATTGTTGTTTCTCCTTGAGAAGTGAAAAGTGGTGAAAATGGTTTATGAGAGAAATGATAAAGGTTGGATTTTTATGGTTTGTGGTGGGTGAAAATGAAAATGGATTTTGGATAGGTTTTATAGATGGTGGATGTTTTGGAAATGAAGGAGCTTTAATGGGGTTCAATGGGGTTTTTGGAAGTTGGAAAAATGGGTTTTTGAGGTTTGAAGGTGTGAAAATGGTGGAAATGGGGAATCAACCCCGTATATGTTGTAGGACGGTGTGGCGCCCGCCACAGGGGGTATGGCGCCCGCCATAAGGCCAATTTCTATTGGGCCTTGGATTTTCAATTCTTCTTTTGGGCCCTCTTGCACCTTCGGTCTTCGGGGGGTCTGGATAGCGTTTTCTTCTCTCTTCTAAGGCATGAAGCTTGCATATTTTTTTTATGAAGACAAAAATGAAAATATTTTTGTCTTTATATATTTTTTTCTTTATTCGTCAAAAATAAAATAAAATAAATCAAAAGAAAAGATAAAAAATGAGATTAGTGCATGAAATAATATATAAGATAAAATCAAAGTACATGAAAAAGAAAATGTAATAGATGCAATAATATAAAATATTTCTGGAGATGCAAGAATTAAAATAAAGCATGAAAAAGAAATTAAATACTAGGGTAATAATGTCAGTGTAAAACGAATCATGTGGTAGGCTTCTCTTCCTGGTTTGATCCACGAATCTCAGCTATCTCCCTCCGAAGCTCTTCAATCTCCTGATATAGAGCATCGGCCTCTGAGGCATGAGTGAGATCAGATACCTGGATCTGTAATTCCAAGTCTGTTACTTCCTGCTTGAGCAGGGCAGTCTCCTTGCGGAGCTCATAAATTTGAGTTTGTAGATCAGGAGGCTGCAAAGACATATTGTTAGACATAACAATGATTCGGGGAGAAAGAGGTGTAGGAGTGTACTCATCGGCAGAAGGTGATTTTGGATCTTCGATAGTCTCTCCATAACCCTCTAAAGTATAACTCCAATTAGCGGGGTCGTGGACACTGGTCATCAGCGGGTTTGGTAATGTAAAGTAATGTATCACTTTGCCGTCGATCAGTAATCTAAACGTGTTGGGCTCAAAAGAGGCCCTCCTCATCAATCCTCTGTCAAGACAAAAGTCAACATCCAGGGT
The DNA here is from genome assembly GCA_963966055.1 of Lathyrus aphaca. Lineage (NCBI taxonomy): Eukaryota > Viridiplantae > Streptophyta > Magnoliopsida > Fabales > Fabaceae > Lathyrus > Lathyrus aphaca. The sequence goes on from OZ014519.1 coordinate 636,084,070, forward strand.
GGTGTAGCAGCAGAAGGTCCTGAGGTGCAATAATTTGCGAGACAAAGCCAATGCAGTAGCTATCTGTGTAACAATCCCACCGACATGTATAATGCCTACAGATGATCTGGCGACACTGGCAAGGCCCTTCAACAGAAAGTTGCCACAAGCATCTGGGCGTGACTGAGTCGCACAAAACAGTAGGAAAATCTCCTCTTCACTCAGCAGAGTCTCTGGATCTGGCAAACCGAGGAAAGAGTGTGCTAGAATCATCTGGAAATACCTTAACGCAGGGTTGTGGATTACCTGAGAAAACTGAGTGGAAGGATCTTGGCTCCCTCCACCTGAGATGTTAGACCAAAACTTTTCCACTTCTCTGCTCATAAAATACCCCATCAGTGTCTCTGGAATAGCATCAGGAGTAGTATGAAAACCTAGTAAATCACCAAACTCTTTGTGAGAGAAAGAGTAGTCAGTCCCGAACAACCTGAAAACAACATGTCCATCGGGCCCAACCCAAGGATCATAATGAAACAAGTTGAGGAACTTTAGAGTCAAGTTCCTGTAAGTGTTGTTCATATCGTCAAACTGGTCCCACTGGAGTTGGTGGCATAAGAAACTGACGCTTGGCTCTATCCCCAAGGAATCCATGCAATCTTGGTCTGGGTACCTGGTAGGTGCCATAAGGCGTCTCATGTGGACATAGTAACGCTCTCTCTGTGCGTCGTCTCTAAAGGCCACGTGCATGTCATCGGGGTTCTGCATTCTGCACAAGGTTAGCAAACAAGTCCTGAAATCACATAAAACATTCAATCGTTAGTCCTGACATAATAATAAAGTAAACAAATTAAAATAAAGGAAAAATAAATAAAAAGTACGTAAATAAGAAAACCATGGGTTGCCTCCCATGCAGCGCTTATTTAACGTCATTAGCTCGACGACCGAATTTTATACATCATTTGAAGGATATGGTGGATCACTCAGAGTATGGCATGTGTATGTTGTTGGGATGTCACCTCCTTCGTAGGGCTTCAACCTCTGTCCATTAACGATGAACGGTTTACATGTTTGGTTCTTGATTTCAATAGCACCAGATCTTAGAATCTTAGATACTTCGAAAGGGCCAGTCCATCTCGAATGAAGCTTCCCTGGAAAAATTCGTAACCTAGAATCGAACAGGAGAACATGATCGCCTATTTTGAAGTCTTTCCTTATGATTCTTTTGTCATGCCAAGCTTTTGTTCTTTCTTTGTATATGATGGCATTTTCGTAGGCAGATTGTCTGAGCTCTTCTAATTTGTGGATATCAAGGATACGTTTTTCACCAGCAGTTAGGTAATCCAAATTCAAACTTTTGATGGCCCAATAGGCCTTATGCTCCAACTCAAAAGGTAATTGACATGATTTTCCATAGAGCAGTTGATAAGGGGTTGTTCCTATAGGGGTTTTGAAAGCGGTTCTATAGGCCCATAACGTTTCTTGAAGTTTCTGCGACCAATCTTTTCTAGATATAGAGACAGTCTTCTCAAGAATTTGTTTGATCTCCCTATTAGATACTTCCACTTGTCCATTAGTATGTGGGTGGTATGGTGTTGCTACTCTATGCTTAACTCCATACTTGCTTAAACGTTTATCAAATATTCTCGATACGAAGTGTGATCCTCCATCACTTATGACTAAATGAGGGGTTCCAAACCTGGGAAATATATAGTTTTTAAACAATTTGATGACTACTTTGGTGTCGTTCGTGGGTGCGGCAATAACTTCAATCCATTTAGACACGTAGTCAACAGCTACTAAGATGTACGGATTTCCTAAAGATGGTGGGAACGGTCCCATAAAGTCTATACCCCATACGTCAAATAGTTCTACTTCTTGGATATTTCTTAGAGGCATTTCATTACGTCTTGAAATATTTCCTGTGCGTTGGCATCTGTCACACTTGACAATGAAAGCATGGACATCACGCCACATGGTAGGCCAGAATAGGCCAGCTTGAAGAATCTTGGCGTAGGTCTTAGATGTGCTTGCATGTCCACCATAAGATGCAGAGTGACAATGCTCAATTATATTATGTACCTCTTCTTCTGGAACATAACGGCGAAAAATGCAATCTTTACCCCTCTTGAAAAGAAATGATTCGTCCCAATAGAAGTTTCTCACATCACTGTAGAACTTCTTCTTTCGGTGGTAATTTAGATCGGGGGGGTATGATGTCAGCGGCTAGGTAATTAACAAAGTCTGCATACCAAGGTACATTACTTATAGCTAAAGATTTATGAGAATGCTCATGTGGGTTTGGGTTATCATCTTCAACAGTTTCTAGTTGGGCTATCAGTCTATCATAGGCAAAATCGTCATTTATGGGTACTGAGTCAGGTTTCAGGTATTCTAGCCTAGAAAGGTGATCAGCCACTACATTATCTGTGCCTTTCTTATCACGGATATCTAAATCAAACTCTTGTAGTAATAGAATCCATCGAAGTAACCTAGGTTTGGCATCCTTTTTACTTAGTAAGTAACGAATGGCAGCATGGTCGGTGTAAACTATAATTTTAGCTCCTACTAGATAAGATCTAAATTTGTCTATGGTGAAAACTACAACTAGGAGCTCTTTTTCGGTTGTTGCGTAGTTGAGCTGTGCAGCGTCTAGGGTTCTACTGGCATAATAAATTACGTGTAACTTTTTATCTTTTCTCTGACCTAGAACGGCTCCAACAACATAGTCACTAGCGTCACACATTATCTCAAACGGTTCTGACCAATCAGGGGGTTTCATTATAGGTGCTGAAATCAGAGCTTGCTTCAGAAGATTAAATGCTTCAGTACATTTTTCATCGAAGATGAATTCAACATCTTTCATTAAAAGACCAGTTAAGGGCTTTGTTATTTTGGAGAAGTCCTTGATAAAACGTCGGTAAAATCCGGCATTTCCAAGAAAACTTCTTATCTCCCTGATAGTCTTCGGCAGTTTTAGATTCTCTATGACTTCTATTTTAGCTTTGTCTACCTCTATACCTTTTTCGGAAACTATATGTCCTAAAACAATCCCTTCGGTGACCATGAAATGACACTTTTCCCAATTTAGCACAAGGTTTACCTCCACACATCTTTCCAAGATTTTCTCAAGGTTGATAAGACAATTTTTAAAATCAGATCCACAAACTGAGAAATCGTCCATAAATACTTCCATGATTCCATCTAAATAGTCTGCAAAGATAGACATCATGCAGTGTTGGAAAGTGGCAGGGGCATTACAGAGTCCAAAAGGCATTCTTCTGTAGGCAAAAGTTCCAACAGGGTATGTAAAGGTAGTTTTTTCTTGATCTTCGGGGTGAATAGGTATTTGGAAGAATCCTGAATATCCATCTAGGTAACAAAAGTAAGAGTGTCTGGCTAGGCGCTCCAACATTTGGTCTATGAATGGTAATGGGAAATGGTCCTTCCTAGTTGCTTTATTTAATTTTCTATAATCTATGCACATACACCAACCTCCATCGGTTCTTTTTGCTACAGGTTCGCCCTTCTCGTTTTGCACGACTGTGATGCCTCCCTTTTTAGGTACTACATGCACAAGACTCACCCATTTACTGTCCGAGATCTGATATATTATACCTGCCTTTAGTAACTTAAGAACTTAAGTCTTAACTACTTCACTCATCATAGGATTTATTCTTCGTTGGTGTTCTCTGGAGGGTTTTGAATCTTCTTCAAGCAAAATCTGATGCATGCATACAAATGGGCTTATTCCTTTTAGATCTGAGATCTTATATCCTAAGGCTGAGGGGTACCTTCGTAAAACATCTAACAATTGGTTGATTTCCTCATGGTTTAAGGTAGCACTGACTATAATTGGACGGTTCATTTCTTCATCAAGAAATTCATATCTCAGGTTTTTAGGCAGTTCCTTAAGTTTTACGGTTGGTTTCATAGGGCAAGGCATAGGATCTGGGGTAAGAGATAAACATTCGTGAAGGTCATCATCAATGTAGGGTTTTTTATAACTGTCATCTTCCCAAATAAGGGTTGATGGCAATTTTATAGATTCAATTTATTCTTCTTGTTCTAATTCCCTAATGCATTCATCAATGATATCTAAGGCATAACAAGCATCTCCTATTACAGGTGCCATAAGAAATTTCGAAAGGACAAATTCTATCTTTTCGTCACCTACCTCAAAGGTTAGTTTCCCTTTTTTAACATCTATTACGGCTCCAGCAGTCGATAAGAACGATCTACCTAGGAGGATTGGTATGTCATCATCTTCTTTAATGTCCATGACAACAAAATTAGTAGGTATAAACAGCTGACCTATCCTAATAGGGACGTCTTCAAGTATGCCTATAGGGTATTTAACGGATCTATTGGCTAATTGAAGTGACATCTTAGTAGGTTGTAATTCTCCTAAGTTTAATCTCTCACAAACTTCTAAAGGCATTAAGCTCACACTAGCTCCTAAGTCTAGAAAAGATTTTTCGATGACATGATTCCCCAAAATACAAGGAATGGAAAAATTTCTGGGATCTTTATCTTTCTTTGTTAACCTATTTTCGGAAATAGAATTGCATTCCACGGGTTTCGGATCTTCAAGTCTACGTTTATTCGTAAGTATATCTTTGAGAAACTTAGCGTAATAAGGTATTTGGGTGATGGCTTCTGTAAAGGGGATTTCTACGTGAAGTTTTCCTATAACCTTAACGAATTTTTGATACTGATTATTGATTTGGGTTTTCTTTAGTCTTTGAGGGTATGATATTGGTGGTTTGTACGGCGGTGGTGGTACATAGGTTTTGTTTTTAGGTTCTTCTCCTTTTTCTTGACTTTCCGGGTTTTCAGATTCCTCTGGTTCCTTCTCCTCATTTCTCTCAGAAGTTTTGGGATCACTCAATCTAGGGTTAGAAGGTTCCTTATAAGCGGTTCCACTTTGTAGAGTAATGGCATTTGCTTGCCCTTTCGGGTTTTGTTGAGGTTGTCCAGGGAACTGTCCTCCAGGTGTAGTCTGAGGGGCTTGGTTTAAAGCTACCTGAGAGATCTGGGTTTCAAGCATCTTGTTATGAGTAATAATCTGGTCAACCTTGGTTCCTAACTGGGTAATTAGTTCGTTAACATGGACATTTTGGTTCATGAACTCTTTGTTTTGTTGTGTTTGAGCGGTGATAAAATTTTCCACAATTTCTCAAGGCTCGGACTTGGTAGTACAGGTTGCATAGGTTGATTTGTTCTTGGGGCTTGGTAACCTTGTTGTTTCGGAGGTGCGGTATTTTGGATAGGGTTATTATTTTTATAGGATAAGTTTGGGTGATTCCTCCATCCAGGGTTATATGTGTTTGAAAATGGGTTCCCTTGGGTGTAGTTCACTTGCTCAGGGTTGGTCTCATTTAACAGATTGCATTCGGCGGATTGGTGTCCTTGCGTCCCACATATCTCACAATTCGGGGAAACTGCAGCTACAATATTCGGAGTTGTACACATATGTTCGACTCTAAGGGCCAATGCGTCCATTTTAACTTGCATCATGTCCATAGAGCTTAGCTCATGTATTCCTCCTTGGGCTTCCTTCTTTTCCACTGTTGCTCGTTCTACTCCCCATGATTGATGGTTTTGGGCCATATCTTCGACAAGGGCACTAGCTTCAGGGTAAGGTTTGTTCATCAGTGCGCCACCAGCGGCAGCGTCGATGGTCATCTTAGTGTTATAATGAAGTCCATTATAGAAGGTTTGAATGATTAGACAATTCTCTAAGCCATGATGTGGGCATGCTCTTAATAGCTCTTTATATCTCTCCCAGGCTTCGAACAACGACTCTCCTTGGTGTTGGGTAAATCTGGTTATTATGTTTCGAAGAAGAGCGGTCTTACTTAGGGGAAAATATCTAGCAAGGAATAATTTTCTAAGGTCTTCCCAATTTGTTATGGAATTGGGTGGAAGGGAATCTAACCATGATAGAGCTTTATCTCTGAGGGAAAAGGGAAATAATCTTAAGCGTATCGCCTCAGGAGGAGCTCCATTGGTTTTAAAGGTGTCTGCTAACTGAAGAAAGTTTTTTAAATGTTGGTTTGGGTTCTCAGTAGCATGACCTGCGAATTGTCTCTGTTGCACTAATTGCAGCAGGGATGGTTTAAGTTCAAAATTATTGGCTGGGATAGCGGGGTTTACTATACTGGAACTAGGTTCCTCGTTTGATGGTTGGGAGAAGTCCTTAAGAGGTCTTCGGTTTTGATCTTCGGCCATAGCTCTCCTATTCCTATGGAAAAACAAACATGCGCGAGCGTAACGTTCGGGTTCAGCCAGAGGGTCTACTAAACTTCCAGCACTGCGAGTCTTTCGCATTGACCGGTAGGTAACAACCTTAGTCTAAACGGTATAACTACAGGGTATGAAATTTGACGAAACTGGTCCCTGGCAACGACACCAAAAACTTGATGCGTGTTTTTCGCAAGTGTACAAACACGTCAGAGTAATATAAAAGATTGTCGAATCCACAGAGACCAAGTGTCAATCTATCGTACCTGTTGTTATGGTGTGTATCTAAGGCAACTGAATATAATGGTTTTAAGGCGTGCGCAATGGTAAATAAAATAATAATTTTAAACAATTAATAAAAGACAGGCTCGAATGTAATTCACATAATCAATAGATAATCTGGTACTTGTTAATAGAACTACTTATGGGCAATGTTTTCTACTTTGAAAAAAACTAATTTAACAGGAACTGTCGCTTTCGCGTATTCAGAACCGAGTTGTACTCTCTAATCAACCCCTCCCATTGTCACGAATAAAAAGCTGCGTACTGCGTTAGAGTAGTAAACCTATTTTTAAGAAATATAGTATCTTAACTAAGTTGAAAAGTACTTTAACTTGGATTTCTTAGCAAAAAGAGGTTCTCACGAACCAGACTCTAAACTTCTTAACGCGTCCGAAAATCGTTTTAAAATCCCTTTTATTTTTAATCTAAAAACTCCTAATGAACTAGACAAGGCGCTTTTGGCTGTTTTTGAAATAGTTAAAAACAATTGACTTATATTGAAAGTTAAAATAGCCCTTAAGTGTTTCTACAAACAATTGTACGGATTACTTGTTCAATTACGATCCTTACATTCTAACCTTTATGGATTTAGTTAGACATGGTAAAGTAAAAGTTCTTTTTATAATTTTTCATAAAAGTAATTAGTGCGAGTGCGGAAAGTAAATAAAAGTAGTGCGAGTGCGAAAAGTAAATAAAAGTAGTGAGAGTGCGGGAAATAAAGGTATTTAAAGCGAGTGCGGAAAATAAACGAAAGTAGTGCGAGTGCGAGAAATAAATAAAGTAAAGCGAGTGCGGGAAAGTAAATAAAAGTAAAGAAATGCGGAAAGTAAATAAAAGTAAAGCAATGCGGAAAAATAAAATACGAACTGGAATTAAAATGGCGGTAGGATTAACATCCTCCCAGAGTGCTCCAAAACTCGATCACACAGACGTATACAGACTCGATCACTCGATTGCAGTAACACCCCGATGTGGAATGATAACTACTTTAAAACTGATATATGCCTAAGATATTCTAAGTTTGGATCAAGAAAACGAAATTCTAAAGTCCTATTTATAGGAAAATCTTAAATGGGAAATGACCAGGATGCCCCCCTCCACTAAAAAGTGGAGGGAACCACTTTTGGCTTGTGGCGCCCGCCACAAGGCCATGGCGCTCGCCATGAGAGCAAATGGAAGAAGAAAGTGGGGATCGTGGGTCTTGGCAGTTGTGGAGTGGTCTTGAGACGTGGCCATGTCATGGCAGACCCCATGGCGCCAGCCATGGCGGATGCCGTAAGTGTAAAAAGCTGAATTTCTAGGTTTTCGTCCGTTTCCACTCCTTTTTCGCTCCTCTTCTCGATTTAAGCCTTGATTGCATAGAAAAACTGAAAATAAAGAAAAACAAAGTAATAACATAACAAAATAACAATAAAAGCTAAGAATGCATGCGAAATCGGAGTCAGAAATACGATGAAATTTAGTGTTATCACAGTTCAGTAGAAGTTCCAGAAAAGAAAGATATGTTCGGAATTGGTTACCATCCTGGGAAGTCATTGTCTGGACCAAGTGCTAAAGGTTGTCAAAGCCCGATTACTTTCACGAGTGTGGGAGTGATGGATTATGGAAACATCAGTGTCGTGCAGGATGACGCAGTTGATAGTGACTGTGACCTAGATGAGTGGATCAGGCCTACCGTTCCAAGGACTCAGCTTAGCAATTGGACATCAGAAAGGCTTATCTCTGTCACCTCTTTCGAAGAGTAATAATTTTTGTTTCTGTTTTCCTGTATTCAAGCACTATATCTTGCCCGAGGCATAGTAGCTCTTTGTAAGGGTTCTTTTGTTCTTAACACAATTTATAATCATAAATAAAGCTGACGTTTCACATTTATTCATGTTGTTCTTTGTCTTTCATTTTTGCTTTTTTGTTTTTCAAAAAGAAAGAAAAGTTTTAAAATGGCAATGTTTCTCATTTTCTCAAGTTTTTGCTAAAGCCTTGCATGAATCACCATTCATGCAGGTGCTAGTCACCAGATCTTATCAATGACGATCCTGTTATGGCTGAGTATGACTTCGACAATCCAATTTATCAAGCCGATGAGGAGGGTGAAGAGGATTGCGAACTACCTGAAGAATTGGCCAGACTGCTTAAACAGGAGGAGAAGATGATTCAGCCGCACAAAGAAGTTGTCAAAGTAATAAACTTGGGTACTGAAGAAGACAAGAAAGAAGTCAAGATCGGGGCCGCATTAGAAGAATCTGTCAAGACTCGTTTAATTGCTATGCTTCGAGAATATGTTGATGTCTTCGCATGGTGCTACCAAGATATGCCTGGTTTAGACACTGACATTGTGGTACACAAGCTGCCTCTCAGAGAAGACTGTCCTCCAGTAAAGAAGAAGTTGAGGCGTACACGTCCTGATATGGCAATCAAGATAAAAGAAGAAGTACAAAAACAGTTTGATGCTGGTTTCTTAGCCGTGACTAGTTACCCTCCGTGGGTTGCCAACATTGTGTCGGTCCCTAAGAAAGACGGTAAAGTCAGGATGTGTGTAGACTACAGGGATTTGAATAGGGCCAGCCCCAAAGATGACTTCCCTCTATCTCACATAAATGTGCTCGTCGATAATACTGCTTAGTTTTCTGTGTTCTCCTTCATGGACGGATTTTCTAGTTATAACCAGATTAAGATGTCTCCCGATGACATGGAAAATACAACCTTCATCACGCCTTGGGGCACCTTCTGTTACAAGGTTATGCCATTTGGTTTGAAGAATGCTGGAGCTACTTATCAACGGGCGATGGTGATGCTATTTCATGACATGATTCATCATGAAATTGAGGTCTATGTTGATGATATGATAGCAAAATCCCAAACAGAAGAAGAGCACTTGGTTAATCTAGAAAAGTTGTTTGACAGACTCCGGAAGTTCAGACTGAGGTTGAATCCGAATAAGTGTACCTTCGGGGTCCGTTCTGGCAAGCTACTCGGCTTCATTGTTAGTGAGCGGGGAATTGAGGTTTATCCAGCCAAAGTGAAAGCCATACAAGAGATGCCTGAGCCGAAGACTGAAAAGCAAGTGTGTGGTTTCTTAGGGAGACTAAACTACATTGCATGGTTTATCTCTCACCTAACTGCCACGTGTGAGCCCATCTTTAAGCTTCTGAGGAAGAATCAGGCCATTAAATGGAATGAAGACTGCCAGCAAGCCTTTGACCGAATCAAAGAATACCTGCTAGAACCTCCAATTCTGATGCCTCCAGTGCCAGGGAGACCTTTGATTATGTATCTTACCGTGCTTGAAGGATCGATGGGATGTGTGTTGGGTCAGGAGGACGAGTCTGGTCGAAAAGAGCACGCCATTTATTACCTTAGCAAAAAGTTTACCGATTGTGAGACACGCTACTCACTACTCGAGAAAACTTGTTGCGCTTTGGCATGGGCTGCTCGCCGACTAAGACAGTACATGCTGACTCACACTACCCTCTTAATTTCCAAGATGGATCCTGTGAAGTACATTTTTGAGAAGCCAGCTCTGACAGGAAGAGTAGCCCGGTGGCAGATGATATTAACAGAGTATGATATACATTACACTTCGCAAAAGGCAATCAAAGGAAGTGTATTGTCAGAATACTTGGCTCAGTAGCCAATCGATGATTATCAACACATGAGGTTCGAGTTTCCGGATGAGGACATCATGTTCCTCAAATTGAAATATTATGAAGAACCACTTCCGGAGGAGGGGCCAGACCCTAAATCCAAATGGAAGTTGATGTTTGACGGAGCTGTGAACATGAATGGAAGTGGAGTAGGTGTTGTTATCATCTCGCTAAAAGGGGTCCATACACCTTTAGCTGCTCGGTTGACTTTCGAATGCACTAATAATGAGGCAGAGTATGAAGCTTGCATCATGGGGATTGAAGGGGCAATCGACTTACGAGTCAAGAACCTCGAGATCTTCGGAGATTTCTGCTTTGGTGGTGAATCAGGTCAATGGCAAATGGCTGGTTCATCAACCTCATTTGATTCCTTACAGAGATTATGTCAGGAGGCTGTTAACTTTCTTCACCAAAGTCAAGTTGAATTATATTCCTCGAGATGAAAACCAATTCGCCGATGCTCTAGCAACTTTGTCGTCTATGATTAAAGTTTGTCAAGAGAATTTAGTGCCTCGAATTACGGTCTCCCGTCTTGAAAGACCTGCTTATGTCTTTGCAGTTGATAGTGGTGAAGACAACAAACCTTGGTATCATGATATCAATCAATTCCTGAAGGCTCAAGAATACCCGAATGGGGCATCAAGTAAGGACAAGAAGAACCTTAGAAGACTGGAAGGAGGTTTCTTCTTGAATCAAGATGGTGTGCTGTACAAGCGAAACTTCGACATGGTTCTGCTCAGATGCGTGGATAGACACGAAACAAACCTGTTGATGCAGGAGGTCCATGAAGGTTCGTTCGGTACTCATGCTAGAGGGCATGCTATGGCCAAGAAATTGTTGAGATCGGGATATTATTGGATTACCATGGAATCCGATTGCTATAAATACTCCCGTAAGTGTCACAAGTGTCAAATTTATGCCGATAAGGTCCAGGTGCCTCTGAATCCGTTGAGTGTCATGTCTTCACCATGGCCGTTCGCTATGTGGGGCATTGATATGATTGGCAAGATCGAGCCGACAGCTTCTAATGGTCATCGCTTCATCCTGGTTGCTATAGATTACTTCACGAAGTGGGTCGAAGCGGCGTCTTACACCAATGTCACTAAACAAGTAGTAGCTCGGTTTATTAAGAGAGACATTATTTTCCGGTACGGAATTCCTGAAAGGATCATTACTGATAATGGTTCTAATCTCAATAACAAGATGATGGCTGACTTGTGTCGAGATTTCAAAATAGAGCATCACAACTCTTCTCCATATCGCCCGAAGATGAATGGCGCCGTCGAGGCGGCCAACAAGAACATTAAGAAGATCGTGCAGAAGATGGTTGTGACATACAAAGACTGGCATGAGATGTTACCATTCGCTTTACATGGGTACAGAACGTCAGTACGTACTTCAACAGGGGCAACCCCGTTCTCACTGGTGTATGGTATGGAGGCAGTCCTACCAATTGAAGTGGAAATCCCCTCGTTGAGGTTAATGATGGACATTAAGCTAGATGAAGCTGAGTGGCTCCGATCCAGATATAATCAATTGAGCCTCATTGAAGAAAAACGTCTAGCAGCTGTATCCCATGGACAGTTGTACCAGCGGCGGATGAAGCAGGCTTTTGACAAGAAGGTGCAACCAAAGAGGTACATGCCAGGTGACTTGGTGCTGAAAAGGATTCTTCCTCCTCTTAATGATCACAGGGGCAAGTGGACACCCAACTATGAAGGACCGTTCATCGTTAAAAAGGTTTTCTCAGGTGGAGCCTTGATGATGACAACCATGGACGGAGAAGACTTCCAATCCCCTGTCAACGCAAACGCAGTAAGAAAATACTTCGTGTAAAAAGGACCCGCTGGATAAAAACAGAATAAGGATCCAGGCAAAAGTGGGCATCCCGGCGAGCCAAAAACAGAATAAAGGGCTCGGGAAAAAGTAAGGGAAATCTTGAAAAAAATGTACACCCGCTGAGTTGAAAAGCCACATCGGACAACTCAGGCAAAAAAGGGTATCCCGGTGGATTGAAAACCTGAAAAGGCGATCCACGCAAAGTGTTGTGAATATTTGAATGCTTTCTAACTCATGCAGGAGGACAAAAACATTTAGTACAACTCTGAAAGGGTGTCGAGATACCCAGATAATGA